>CM038039.1:96574466-97841966 GCA_021397845.1 Areca catechu
TGTAGTTTGAATTTGAAAGGGAGCTTAAGGTTTATAAAAGCTCCTACATCCTTTTGTAATGTTGATGATGTTGATGAATGAGAAATGAGTTATTTTCTTGAAAGTTCTTTCCATTGCTAGCCAAAGCCCCTTGAGAGAAGGTAGGTGTGAGACCTAGGTTACTTAGCCAATCAAGCTTCTAACCCTTCTTCCATTCCCATTCGGCCAACATTGAAGATCCCTCTTCAAGCCATTCCAAGTTCATCCACCCCTCTTCCAAAGGATGTCATCTTCAAGGAGGTTCTACACGCCACTAAGGGAAGAATATTCATGCTATGGGTGCCAAATGAGATCCACTTCAAGCCAAGCCTAAGCCTTTTTCCTCCATTCCCAACTTTCCTTCTCCATTCCTCCAAACTCCTATCTAAACCTTCTAATCTTTCCATCTATCTGTGCAGGATCTCCGGGTCTCATGGTTTCCAAGATGAAGGTCTACTATGCCGAAGAATCAGATGCAGGATGCCTTAAAATCTAGAGTAATTCCTTTGCCATTTAAGTACTTCATCTTGAGTGTTCCTTATTCCATTTTCAAAATATTAATGGCCGGGTAACCATTCTTTATAACTTTCTTTCAGATCTGAAATAGGAAAGTAAGCTAGCCCTAACCTGTGTGGTTTCCTAACCACAAAGGTCCCTTCTTAATTACTTTGAAACAGTTTCTTTCTAGTAATTTTTTTCCCTATGTTCCTTTCATGAATTTCTGTTTCTTTTATGTATAATACTTGTATGCCTATTTGCCTGATCATCATTTAGTCTCTTTAATTCTTAGAAATGCATCATTTGATACTTGTTCCCCATCATAAGTCTTGTGTTCACCCTAGTCTCCTCCCATTTTTGACATGGTAAACCCTTCATTAATTTGTCATAATAAGAAAGGGTGGTGACTTGGAATGGGGAATTGACCTCATTAATGGGAGTGAAGATGAAGGAAGAAACTCTTCCTTGTGAAAAGGCTTAAGAAGGTTTTCTTGAAAGTGTGAAAGCATTAAAAGAGAGAAGATCTTCTTCTCCTCTTTAAATGTTTTCACACACATGGCATTAATGGATGGTGGCCTATATAAGGAGAGGGGGAGGAGGTTGGTTGGCCAATCTTGAAGCAAGCATGAAAGCATAAGTGAATGAGGGAATGCTTGGGTGAGTGAAGAGAAGGGGAGAAGGGAATATCATCCACTTGGGTGTGTGAGGCATTTTGCTACCAAAGGTTCCCTCTCCCTTCCATTCATTTTTTCTCCTTCTCTTAGTCATTCTTCCAAGTGTTGAGAGGTTATTTAGATAAGAGGAAGGAGAGGAAAGAAGGTCCTAAATCTTGCAAAGGCCGGTTTGCAAGATAGAAGCCAGAAGTCGATCCACTTGTTGATCGGGACATCTTTTGAAGCAAGCCCGAGTTGCTGAAATAGGAGAGGGCTGCAAGGATCTAGCAGTCCAGTGTCCTCTACGACTTAGCTATGACAAGCCCTGTGTGGATACCAGCAGAGGCAGTATGTGTGTGCTACTAGCAGAGCAGGAGTCTTTTCCACAGGTTGGAGCCTTCCTTGGGATTGCGACTGAGAGCAAAGGATTTTGTTGCAACCTTCGGTGAACATCACTAAGATATGTCTTTATATTATGTATGACATAATTATTATTACATGATTTCATATTTACGTTACTCCATATGCATCTAAATCCTGGTAGGGGCATGTGTTAATTAGATTAACATTTATAGATAAAATAGTTTTACCACTTTCCATTATTGCATGCTTTTAGAAAAATTTTAGAATGCATGTATCGCCCCTCATTAGTGGGAACGGTTTTCCAACAGTGGTATCAGAGCATCCAGGTTTTGTATGCATCTAGTTTAATGTTTTTATGAAATCAATTTGATTTCCTTCATATAGTACTCGGATTAAGGTGGATTCACATTGGCCATCCGGTCATAGGAGAGAAGCATGGTTTAAAGACCATCTCTTCCCATTCCAAGGGGTTCTCCTATGACGTGTAGGGGTAACGCTACGTCATGACCTTGTTAAGAAGAAAGTGAAGAATTTAATCAATTAAAATTATTTTAATCTAAGATCATAACTATGTTTAGATGAAATCTAAAAGAAGTTTGACCTAAAACTTTGAAAAGTTCAAATAGTAATTATGAAATTATTTCATTTTATTTTGAAAATGTTACAAATAATGTGATACACTTAATTGAAAATTAAGATGTATAATTTTAAAATTTAGGATATGATTCTAATCTTAAGTCATGATTCATAAATCATGGGCTGAATGGGTTAGCTGGAATTGGGTCATTAAATGGGTTAGACCTAGGTTTAGATGAATGGATTAAATAAAGAAAAGACTAATCAAAAGTTAAATTAGGTCTCTCTTATATAGATCTCTCTAATAGTTAGTTAGATCAGTCCATACATCTAAATGGACTTGATTTATGGCTTCGTGATGAGCCCGGGTCTTTAGGTTAGTTTGATTAAGTTTGGTAAATCACTTGGTGTCTGAGGTAAGTTTGATAGTTGTGATCAAGGTTCTTTGGGGCTAACTCTTACCTGGCGAACTCATGGTTGGTGTCTAAGGCAAGAGGCTTACCTGGCATAACCCATCCCTTGATCCTACTTACCTGGCTAATGTGATGAATCAGATTAAATTAGACTATCTATTGATTCAAGTTGACTCATGTCAACTAAGGTTAATTTGTCTGACTAGTTTATAGGTGCCTATGGACCAAGTTGATCTAGAAACCCTTCAAGGGTTTGGTGGGAGTTTTCTTGATCAAGGTCCATGTCTTTCTCTCAAATGTCACAAAATTAAAATTTTCTAAATTATTAGGTCCATAAAAAGATAAAATTTATGAGATAGCCCGAGTCTTAGCCTCCTATTAAGTTGGATTGGCAATGGGTCCATAAGTTAGGTGATCATCGGCAGTTCCAAAGAACGGGTGGTCATCAGGCGAGTGGGATTGCCATTCAGCATATGATAGCTCAGTGCGACAATCTTAACACGTGTCAGGTGGGCCGGCCAAAGTCAGGCTTGATCATGGATTAGAAGCATTGAATTTGATCATGTTAATGGTTGGACCTAATCAGGACCTTCAATAGGAGGCCCAAAGGCCAAGTGTGAGGACCCCTGGGGCAAAATAATTTCTAGGAATTACTCGAAGAAGCAATTGGTATTGTACCTACCTTTAGATGCATTTGGGTTGGCCAGCCAAAGTCGGGCTCATATGTAGTCTATTGGATCCTGGTACCCACTAAAGGATAAATGCTATTCTTCGGATTGGAGTGAAGAGGCTACCAATCTGAATAAAATATTGGAAGAAACCTTTAGACTAAAATCCATGTGTTTAGGATTTTTAAAATAATTCATATACTGATAGGTCTTGTTCTCCTTTTTTAGATAATGTCGATCACTTTATCGCTCTGGTCATTATTAGATAATGACAAACTATTGGGACCTAACTTTAATAGCTAGTATCGAAAACTTGGGATAGTCCTGGAGCATGAATGGATCCTCTATGTAATAATGGATCCGGCACCTGAGATCCCAGCTCCCAATACTCGTGGCACTGCCAGGGACACTTACCAAAAGTGGATCTCTGACTGCACCATGGTG
Organism: Areca catechu; assembly: GCA_021397845.1. Lineage (NCBI taxonomy): Eukaryota > Viridiplantae > Streptophyta > Magnoliopsida > Arecales > Arecaceae > Areca > Areca catechu. Next base: position 96,578,100 of record CM038039.1, read on the forward strand.
CGTTGCATTATGTTGGTTGTGATGAACGATGAGTTTAGTCGCAAGTTCAAGGAGGCCCAGCCATATGAGATTCTTCAAAAGTTGAAGGAATCTTTTGGCACTAAGGATGATACAGAGAGATACCGGATCTCTTCCGCCATCTATAACACGTGTATGCATGATGGAGCTTTGGTGACTGATCATGTAATGTACATGATCGAGTTATTTGAGCATTTGGGCAAACTTGGATGTCCTTTTCACAAGCAGTCAACAAGGACATGATTCTGAATTCTCTACCCCCTTCCTACCAGGTCTTTCTTGATAATTTTTAGAATGAATAGGCCTGCAGTAAACTATCATGAGATGTTAGGGTTACTATAGACTTATGAGAGAGACCATAACCTCGATAAGGGGTTAGTAAATCTGGTGGGAGGTTCTGGAGCAGGACGTCATCCCTTTAGAAAAGGGAAGAAGAAGAAAAAGAATAAGAAGGTGCTAAGTTCCAGGCCAAATCAGACTAGGAGGGTGAAGCCTGATAATAGTAAAGTAGAGTGCTTCTTCTGCAAGAAGCCAGGTCACTGAAAGTGGAACTGTTCTGCTTACCTTGCAACTCTGGACTCGAACAGGCAAAGGAAGGGAAAGCAGCAAGGTGTTGCTGGTCAAGGTATTTATATGATAAATCCTTGTAGTTTTTCTGTTCATGATACTATTATCTGGGTATTGGATACTGGAAGTCATTACCATATTTGTAATTCTTTGCAGGGACTTCAAGTTAGTAGGAGATTTAGAAGCGGTGAAAGGTTTCTGAATGTTGGGAATGGAAATCAAGCTCCAGTTCTGGTGTTGGGAACTGTTTCTTTATATTCCGAATATTGTACTATCATTCGTAATGAATGTCATTTTTGTCCTTTTTTAGTAAATATCATTTCTGTAGGCCTATTGGCCAATGATGGTTATGAATTATCAATAAAGAAAGATATTTGCTACATCACTTTGAATGGTTCTAATGTGATGAATGGATATTTGAAGAATGGTGTATATATCTATCACAGCCTGTTACTGTATTGTACACTACTAATAAATACCCTAAGATAGATAAGGTCAGTGATATTTATCTCTGGCACTATAGGCTAGGTCATATAAACAAGAACATGATAAATAAGTTGGTGGGAGAAGGTCTCCTAGATCTCACTGAGAGTGAGTCATTGTCGACTTGTGAATCTTGTCTTCTTGGAAAAATGACCAAGTCACCTTTTACTGGAAAAGGTGAAAGAGCCAGTGATATTCTAAGTCTGGTACATACTAATGTATATGGACCTATGAATATCAATGCAAGAGGTGGATATAGTTATTTCATTACGTTTACGGAGGATCTTTCAAGATACGATTATGTCTACCCCATGAGACATAAATCTGAGGCGTTTGAAATGTTCAAGTGTTACTGTAATGAAGTTGAAAAACAAATTAGGAAGTTTATTAAAAATTCTTTGATCAGATCGAGGTGGTGAATATCTTTCCAGTGAGTTTCTGACTTATCTTGAGGAGAATGGGATTCTCTCTCAACGGACTCCTTCGGGGATGCCTCAGTTTAATGGTGAATCTGAAAGGAGGAATCGAACTCTGTTGGACATGGTTCGATCCATGATGGGCTTAGTTGGTCTGCCTAAATCTTTTTGGGGATTTGCTCTAGAGTCAGCATCCTACCTTCTGAATAGGGTTCCAAGTAAGTCTGTTGACAAAACACCATATGAGATATGAATTGGACGGAAGCTGACTCTCTCTCACCTTTGGGTTGGGGTTGTCCAGCTTATGTTAGACATTTGGAGATGGATAAACTAGAACCTAAGTCTGATAGGTGTCTTTTTGTTGGGTATCCTAAAGAATCCAAAGGGTATTATTTCTATCTGCCTGAGGAACAAAAGTTGTTCGTCAGTCTCAGGGCAAACTTTTTAGAAAGGGAGTACCTTGGTGAAGGCACTCAAGCTGCTGAGGTTGAACTTGGAAAAGTTCAACAGATAGAAGAACCTTCTCACTCTAAGACCACTATAGAACTAGATTTGATCAAATCAGATCCAGAGCCCATAGTGCATCCATTAAGGAGATCTGGTAGAGTACCATGTCAACTGGATAGATACCATGGTTTCTTGGTCTAGGACGGTGATCCTGTTGAACTTGATGAGAAAAACAAGGATCCAATCACCTATATGGATGCAATGAATGGATTAAATAGCGAAATGACTAATCAAAAGTTGAATTAGGTCTCTATTGGCTCCACCCAGTGATTTTGATGAATAACAAAACATTGAGTACATATTGTATTCTAATGTGAATTTCAAATTGTGAGTTTTCAGGCAGAAAGCACCTCAAAATTCCAAATATTTATGGTGTATGGCATGCAATGGCACGGAGCAAATCTCACATATTCGGGCAGCCTCTTCATTAAAAAAAAGGGCTAATAATTGCTTAATTATTATGTGTTTATGCTTTCATGAACATCATTTTTGATTTCAAGGCTTTTACTCTTGATTCTGGATGTTTTCAGTCTCAAGTGTCGACACCTGGACAGTCAAGTGTCGACACTTCAGCATTTGGCACGGACAAAAATCCTTGGCACGCCAAGTGTCGACACCTAGAATTCAAGTGTCGACACCAAGTGTCGACACTTAGGTTTCAAGTGTCAACTCAAGGCCTGAGAATTTTGAAAATACAGAACTTGTTGGTTCGAGGATTTTTGTGTCAAGTGTCGACACCTGTGCATCAAGTGTCGACACTTGAATGATCAAGTGTCGACTCCCAGAATTCAAGTGTCGACACCTGACAGCCAAGTGTCGACACCTGACAGCCAAGTGTCGACACTTACAGCCTGACAGCTCTAACGGATCTATTTTTCTGGCTTGCAGAAATGGGTTTTCAAGCTCCAAACGGCTATTTCCAATGCTCCAACGGTCACAAACCATTTTTAAAAGGTTTTTGGTGTATTTAATCTCCACCAACCTCATTTTAAAGCAAGAGAAGTGAAGGGAAGTAAAGAGAAAGAAGAGAGAAGTCTATTCAAGAGCATTCAAGTCCACTCAAAAGCCAAAAAGCCATTATTCTCTCCAAACTTCAAATCAAAAGCCTCTTCTAGCTTGATTCCACTGAAAAAGCCTACTTGCTCAACTTTACTACATTCCAAAAGGAGGCAACTAGAAGAAGAGTGAAGTCAAAGCATCCCTTGGGCTTCAAAGATTCCAATCTACTCTTGAAGAGAGTTTGTTGTAGCATTTAAATTTCATATCTGATTTATTGTGCTTTAACCTTGCTTTCAAGGGTGTCTTGAAAAAAGATTATTGTGGTTTGTTGGTGAGCCAAAGTGTTAAAACCAACTAGGGTTAACTTGTGAGCCCGAAGACAAAACAAGTAGTTAGGTTTGTTGGTGAGCCTAGGTGATAAAACCAACTTAGGTTTTTGACTTGTGAGCCTTGTAAAAACAAGTCAACTGTAATCTGGTGTGGATTATAGTGAAATTCCCAAGGGTGGCTTGGGGAGTGGATGTAGGTGCTAGGTTTGCACCGAACCACTATATATCTTGTGTTTGTGTGTGATTGCTCTTTTCTTTTTGCATTCTTTAATTAAGTGCTATTATCTTGCATCTAATTAATTGTTACTCACAAGCACCACTAGACCTTTTGTTTTATTGTGTTAAATTTTTAAAAGACCCAATTCACCGCCCCCTCTCGGGCTCCATTTCTGGGCAACAAGTGGTATCAGAGCACCAGTACTCTCTTGTAGGTCCAAGGATCTTGAGTAAAAGATCATGGCAGCCCCAATAGACATGGGTATTGTTGAAGGTCAAGCTTCAAACCGACCCCCACTTTTTAATGGCACAAATTACACATACTGGAAGACACGCATGCGCATATTTATACAAGCTCTTGATTATAATTTGTGGAGAACAATAGTAAAAGGTCCTCATCAGCCTACAATGATGATTAATGGCATTCTCACCCCTAAAATGGAAGATGATTGGGATGAGAGTGACATTAAGCAAATTGTGCTTAATGCAAAGGCAATGAACCTTTTATTTTGTTCTCTTGATCCTAGTGAGTTTAACAGAATATCCAACTGTCTCTTTGCAAAGGAGATTTGGGATACACTTGAGGTTACCCATAAGGGTACACACCAAGTGAAGACCACCAAAGTTAACATGCTAATTCACACTTATGAAATGTTTAAAATGGAACTTACTGAGTCTATCAGTGAGATGTATACTAGGTTCACAAACATTGTGAATGGCATGAGAAGTTTAGGAAAAATAATTTCTAACGGTGAACTTGTAAATAAACTTCTCAGGTCTCTACCAGCTTCATGGGATGCAAAGGTCACTGCAATTGAAGAAGCAAAAGATGTCAACACTCTCCCGCTGGAACAACTGTTGGGCTCTTTAATGACATACAAACTATCTCTCAAACAGAAGAACGGAGAGGTGGACAAAAAGAAAAAGACAATAGCTTTCAAATCCTCTACCAAAGAAGACTCGAGTGAAGACTCTGAAGAGGATGACGAAGAAGATGAAACTGCTATGTTAGCAAAGAAATTCAGAAGGTTTATGAGGAAAAAGAAATTCAATTACAAAAAGAAACCTCTGAAGGGTGAGCCCAGTAAAGAAAAAATAAGGAAAAGAGGGAGGAGCAGCCCACATGTTTTGAGTGCAAAAAGCTAGGGCATTTCAAGGTAGACTGCCCCTTACTAAAGAAAAGCAAAAGAAAGTTAAGGAAAAAGGCCATGATGGCAACCTGGAGCGAAAGTGAAGACTCCAGCTCTGAGGAAGAACAACAGGAAGTAGCAAATTTCTGTCTAATGGCTGATCAAGAAGAGGTATGTTCTGAAGCCGAAAATGAATTATCTTTTGATGAGCTTCATGAAATTTTTGATGAACTAGTAACAAAATTTCAAAAATTAAAGTCAAAACATAAAGACTTAAAGAAGCAAAATCTGGAACTAGCTAAAATAAATAACAACCTTTCAAATGAGAATGAATATCTTCTAATACAAAATAAAAATCTAAATGATAAGATTATGGGTCTTGAAAATGAAAAGAATATACTTGAAAAGAAAAGTAACTTACTTTCAAATGAAAAATTGTCAAGACAACACAAAGAAATTTTAATGGAAAACAAAAAATATAAAAAGGAAATCGATAAACTAAAGCCTTTTGTCAAAAAATTTACTTACAGTTCTGAAAAATTGAATTTACTGTTAAATAACCAAAGAGCAGTATTTGACAAAGCTGGATTAGGATTCAGAACTCATAAGAAACAGAAACTCCTTAAAAATTTCTTTGTACCTGCATCTTCTTCAATTACATGCTATACTTGTGGTGTTATAGGACATAAATCTTACATGTGCAACAAAAGAAAATTAAGAAAAACTAAGAAAGTTTGGGTTCCAAAAGGAACCAATGCCACTAACCAAAAAGGACCCAAGATGGCTTGGGTACCTGAAGTCTCCACTTGATCTTTATTGCAGGTATGCCTTGCAACCAACAAGAAGAGAATGTGGAATCTTGATAGCGGTTGCTCAAGGCATATGACAGGAGATGTGGAGCATTTCTCATCACTCACATATCAAAATGGTGGCAATGTAGCTTTTGGTGATAATGGAAAGGGAAAAATCATCGGTATTGGTAAAATCCATATCACCCATACCTCTTATATTGATAATGTTTTATATGTTGATGGATTAAAACATAACTTGCTTAGTATTAGTCAATTTTGTGACAAAAATTTTAAAGTTATTTTTGAATCTTCTTTGTGCATTGTTTCTAGTCTAGATGACAATGGCATTAAATTCATCGGTCATAGGCATGGCAATATTTATATGGTTGATCTTGATGATCTCCCTATTCAAAAAGGTCAATGTCTAGTGGCAATGGAAGCCAAGATCGATGAAGCTAGTTGGCTTTGGCATCGTTAGACTAGGACATGCTAGCATGCATTTAATTTCAAAACTTAGCAAAAAGAATTTAGTAAAAGATTTGCCTAAACTTAATTTTGAAAAAGATAAGATTTGCAGTGCATGTCAACTTGGAAAACAAACAAAATCTTCTTTCAAACCTAAAGGAGTAATCTCTACATCTAGACCTTTAGAATTGCTTCATATGGACCTCTTTGGGCCTACTAGAACATCTAGTTTGGGAGGTAAGAAGTTTGGTCTAGTCATTGTAGATGATTTCTCACGTTTTACATGGGTCATGTTTTTAGCACACAAAGATGAAACGTTTTCTGAATTCATAAGATTTCACAAAAGAGTTTTAAATGAAAAAGGTGTTTCAGTAATTTCCTTAAGAAGTGATCATGGAACTGAATTTGAAAACGCCGATTTTAATAAATTATGTATTGAAAATGGAATTAATCATAATTTTTCTGCACCTAGGACACCTCAACAAAATGGGGTAGTAGAAAGAAAAAATAGAACTCTTGAAGAAATGGCACGCACCATGTTTTGTGAAAATGATTTACCTAGATACTTTTGGGCGGAAGCCATAAATACTGCATGCTATATCTTAAATCGTATTTTAATTCGACCAATTTTAAAGAAAACTCCTTATGAGCTTTGGAAGGGTAGAAAACCTTCAATCCGTTATTTTCATGTTTTTGGTTGCCGTTGTTTCATCTTAAACAATGGTAAAGACAATCTAAGTAAATTTGATGCCAAGTCAGATGAGGGAGTCTTTCTAGGCTACTCCACATTTAGTAAGGCATACAGGATCTTCAACAGAAGGACACTTGTTGTTGAAGAATCCATTCATGTAGTATTTGACGAAACTAACAAAAAATCTTCAAGAAAAGAAGATGTACTTTTTGATGAATCAGGTAACAAGAAAACTGAGGAAAGAAATAACAATGAAGAACTTACCAAGGAACAGAATGATGATCAGAACACTGACAAAGATCAAGCACAAGGTGATGAAGATGCCTCAACTGTTGATCCTTTACCAAAAGAATGGAGGTATGCTCATGGACACCCAAAAGAACTAATTATAGGTGATCCATCTAAAGGTGTAAGTACTCGATCATCTCTTAGAAATATTTGTGACTACTTAGCTTTTGTGTCTCAAATTGAACCTAAAACTATTGAGGAAGCTGAATGTGATAGTAATTGGATAAATGCTATGCAAGATGAACTTAATCAATTTAAAAGGAACAATGTTTGGACACTAGTAGATAGGCCCTCAAACACATCAATTATTGGCACAAAATGGGTTTTTTGAAATAAACTTAATGAAAATGGAATAGTAATTAGAAATAAAGCTAGACTAGTTGCCAAAGGATACAATCAGGAGGAAGGGATAGATTTTGATGAAACCTTTGCTCCTGTGGCTAGACTTGAGGCAATTAGGCTATTATTGGCTTTTTCCTGTTTCATGAACTTTAAATTGTATCAGATGGATGTTAAAAGTGCTTTCTTGAATGGATTAATTGAAGAAGAAGTTTATGTTGAACAACCCCCTGGTTTTGAAAATTCTGAATTTACAAATCATGTTTATAAACTTCATAAAGCTTTATATGGATTAAAACAAGCTCCAAGAGCTTGGTATGATCGTTTAAGCTCTTTTCTGCTAAAAAATGATTTTACTAGAGGAAATGTAGATAAAACATTATTTTTAAAGAAAAAGAATGATGATCTCTTAGTAGTACAAATCTATGTTGATGATATAATATTTGGTACTACTAATGAATCTCTTTGTCAAGATTTTGCAAGTCTAATGTAGGGTGAGTTCGAGATGAGCTTGATGGGAGAACTAAATTTCTTCCTCGGACTCCAGATAAGGCAAACCAAAGAGGGGATCTTCATCAACCAAACAAAATACACAAGAGAAATACTCAAGAAGTTTGGGATGGAGAACACTAAGCCATTAGGTACCCCTATGAGCTCTACATGTAGACTTGACAAGGATGAATCAGGTAAATCAATTGATCAAAAATTATATCGTGGCATGATTGGTTCGTTATTATATCTTACTGCCAGTAGGCCAGATATCATGTTTAGTGTCTGTATGTGTACTAGATATCAGTCCAATCCTAAAGAGTCTCATCTTTTGGCTGTTAAACGCATATTTAGATATCTATCTGGCTCAATTAAAATTGGTTTATGGTACTCTAGAGATTCTTCATGTGATTTAATTGCTTATTCTGATGCTGATTTTGCTGGATGTAAACTTGATCGTAAAAGTACTAGTGGAACCTGTCAGTTTCTTGGAGTAAATTTGATCTCCTAGAGTAGCAAGAAACAGAACTCTGTTGCTCTATCTACGGCAGAAGCCGAATATATAGCAGCTGGGAGCTATTGTGCTCAAATCCTCTGGATCAAACATCAACTCGAAGACTTTGGCATTAAACTAACTAAGACACCCATAAGATGTGATAATACTAGTGCAATCAACTTATCTAAAAATCCAGTGCAACATTCAAGAAGTAAACACATTGAAATAAGACATCATTTCATAAGAGATCATGTACAAAACTCAAATGTAATTCTTGATTTTGTCTGTACCAATGATCAATTAGCTGATGTGTTTACAAAGCCTTTGAGTGAGGATAGGTTCTGTCTGATTAGAAGAGAGTTAGGTGTAATTGATCCATTCTCTTAGGACTCTTTTAGTATCTTTTTACCTAGTCCTAAAAGCTCAATACTTATTGTTTAAAACCCCAAGAAAATTTTTTTTTTCTGGATTTTCTCGAATTTTCTTGGCCAAGTGTCGACACTTGGAAAGTGTCAAGTGTCGACACCTGACCAAGTGTCGACACTTGACAAATCCAAAGTGTCGACACTTGCGAATCTGAACTGTTTTAAAACGGGCCGAACGAAGGCCTTTTTGAAAATTTTCCTTCCCCAAATTTCTTGGAACAGTGGTCCCCCCTGTCCAAACCCGTCTTTTCACCCTTCAATCCATCTCAAATCAGGTATTTTCCCTCTCTAATTTAGTTTTTATTTCTCTATGTTTTTAATTTTATTATTTTTAAACCAAACGATCGTGTTTTAGGTTTTCCAAACATTTTTCTTCAATCTAACCAGATTTTTGTGTGTTTTAGTAAATTTCTAAAACTCCATTTGAGGGAATCTTATTTTAGATTTGTTTTTCTCGAATTTCCCTCATCTTTTGGGTGTTTTTCAACCCTTTTTCACAAAAATCACTGTTTCATCAATTTTGAGCAGAATAAAATGGGTTTTCATCTAATTTAAGTGTAATAAATCCTTTTATTGATGATTAGGAAGGATTTTTAGTAATGCATTTTGAATATTTTCGCCTATTTGCAAAAATCCTAAATGCTTAAAACCCAAATCCCATGGTTTTTGATTTATTTTTTGGACCTTACAAAAATAATTCTTTTTGGGATTCAAATGTGCTCCACCCAACACAAGTTTTTCCTACAAATTTTACTCAAAATTTCTTATTTTGATCAAAATTTATTGATTCTGGTTTTCGAAACCAATTTGAACTCTAATCTTAACCTATGGCCAGTCCTTTGTTCTGAACCTTTTTTTTCCATTCTTCCTGGTCAGTTGGCTGATATGGGTCCTAGGAAGAGACTTGCAGTTAGAGCAAGGCCTAGTCAGGGTAGTGAGAGGAGGTCGAAGGCCAGATTCGATCCCGCTCCGTAGAGCAGTACAGCCACTCCGAGCTCCCCCCTGTAGAGAGGATGGCAGGAAAGTCAGTAGCTTCAGGGAGGAGAGTAGATCTACACTGTTTCGACAGGCACCATTTTGGCATTAGAGAGATACTCTCAGATGCAGGACTAGTACCCTTCTGCACCATGCAGGAGAGATACTATCCTCACCTGGTGAGAGAGTTTTATGGTGCATTGGACTATCGACGACTCTTATGGACGACATCCGTCAGGGGTACACAGATTTCATTGACTGATGAGTTGCTGAGCCGAGTATGGGAGATACCCCGGAGAGGAGTCTGTGCTTTCTCAGTTGATGATAGAGAGGCAGCTTTCAGATGCATCCTTGAACGAGAGGATGTTCGCGGTATCTCAGTAGTTACCGCGAACCAGATATCTTTAGAGATGCGACTGCTGCACCACATTACCGCACGGATCCTTCTACCGAAGACTGGCATATTCGATTTCATCACAGAGAGAGAGCTGATGTTGATGACCAGTCTGATCGAGAGGAGACCAGTTGATATACCTGCCTTGATGCTGTCACAGATGCATGATGCTGCCACTCAGCGCCGACACTGTTTGCCATACGGGATGGCACTGACCCATCTTTTCAGAGCTTGTGGAGTATCATTGGAGGGGGAGATCCCCAAGGAGATACTGCACACAGATGTATATGATGAGAAGTCATTGCACCGCATGGGTTTCAGGATGGTTGGAGGTCGATGGATTCGGAGAGAGTCTGGTCAGGAGCCAGATGAGGAGGATGATATTCGAGAGGCTGAGGCTGGACCATCTGAGCCAGCAGTCCTTCCTCCAGTGGATGTACCATCGATACAGGCAGAGCACCTGTCACCTGATGCTTCAGTTCCTCCACCACCATCTACCGGATTATCCTTTGAGGAGCATGCCAGAGCACAGTTCACACAGATCAGAGGAGAGGTGACTCAGCTGCGTAGTGAGGTCGAGCTTCTATGAGCACAGACTATCTCAGAGCATGCTGAGATCCGCAGATCCATGGAGGAGGGATTTACACGTCTTGAGAGTCTTCTGAGATCACTTATACCTCCTGCTGCACCTGCTCCTGCTCGATCTGATGATGATGATGATGATGACGGCAGCGATCACCAGAGCGACCATGCTGATATTACTGACGGAGGTGATCAGGATGTTGACCGAGCCACTGAGGTGGTAGGCACTGACAGCGACAGTGTAGGCGGAGCTGATGCTTATGAGGTGGTCAGTCGAGATCCTCCTACTACACCTGCTCCTTCTACTGCTCTAGTTGACTTTGTTCCAGATCCTATTGAGCCAGCTGATCGTCTTTCGCCTCCCTCTACCAGATCTTCTAGGGTTGTACCCGCTTTTGGTCCTGCCGGCCGTACCAGGAGTCTTAGAGCTTTAGCACCTCCTAGGGCATTAGCCACCAGATCTAGGATTAGTGCTCCTTTTAGTCTTGATGTTCCATCTGATGAGGATTAGCCTCACAGATGACTGTTTCAGATATCTTTTTGTATGGTTGATATATGTATGTTTTTTTTTTACTAAAAACTTATCTCATATATATGTGTTTGTTATCTTAAACCTTTTGTACTTCAGTTTATCATATTTTAGCTCTGATATAATGGGATATTTTAACTCTGATACAAGCACAATTTCAGCTATGGTATTTGTTTCTATACTCTCTTTTTATCCATGCAAATTGTAAGGGGGAGGTTATTTTTATGATTGACAAAAAGGGGGAGAAAAAGTAATGTTAAAAAGTGATGTTAATTGTTATGAAGAAAAGAGTGATGATGGATGTTTAAGTAATGATGTTAATTATTTTTGAGAATTTGAGAACAAGTTTTTTTTAAAAAAGATGCATTATATTGTTTTGAAGTTTACCTTAATAAGAAGTATCTAATTAAGGGGGAGATTGTTTCCTATTAATTAGAAAACTCATGGTTTGAACTATATTGTCTCTTTTTCTCAAGGTTTTGTCATCATCAAAAAGGGGGAGATTGTTGGCTCCACCCAGTGATTTTGATGAATAACAAAACATTGAGTACATATTGTATTCTAATGTGAATTTCAAGTTGTGAGTTTTCAGGCAGAAAGCACCTCAAAATTCCAAATATTTATGGTGTATGGCACGCAATGGCACGGAGCAAATCTCACATATTCGGGCAGCCTCTTCATTTAAAAAAAGGGCTAACAATTGCTTAATTATTATGTGTTTATGCTTTCATGAACATCATTTTTGATTTCAAGGCTTTTACTCTTGATTCTGGATATTTTCAGTCTCAAGTGTCGACACCTGGACAGTCAAGTGTCGACACTTCAGCATTTGGCATGGACAAAAATCCTTGGCACGTCTAGTGTCGACACCTAGAATTCAAGTGTCGACACCAAGTGTCGACACCAAGTGTCGACACCAAGTGTCGACACTTAGGTTTCAAGTGTCGACTCAAGGCCTGAGAATTTCGAAAATACAGAACTTGTTGGTTCGAGGATTTTTGTGTCAAGTGTCGACACTTGAATGATCAAGTGTCGACTCCCAGAATTCAATTGTCGACACCTAATAGCCAAGTGTCGACACCTGACAGCCAAGTGTCGACACTTGCAGCCTGACAGCTCTAACGGATCTATTTTTCTGGCTTGCAGAAATGGGTTTTCAAGCTCCAAACGGCTATTTCCAATGCTCCAATGGTCACAAACCATTTTTAGAAGGTTTTTGGTGTATTTAATCTCCACCAACCTCATTTTAAAGCAAGAGAAGTGAAGGGAAGTAAAGAGAAAGAAGAGAGAAGTCTATTCAAGAGCATTCAAGTCCACTCAAAAGCCAAAAAGCCATTATTCTCTCCAAACTTCAAATCAAAAGCCTCTTCTAGCTTGATTCCACTGAAAAAGCCTACTTGCTCAACTTTACTACATTCCAAAAGGAGGCCACTAGAAGAAGAGTGAAGTCAAAGCATCCCTTGGGCTTCAAAGATTCCAATCTACTCTTGAAGAGAGTTTGTTGTAGCATTTAAATTTCATATCTGATTTATTGTGCTTTAACCTTGCTTTCAAGGGTGTATTGAAAAAAGGTTATTGTGGTTTGTTGGTGAGCCAAAGTGTTAAAACCAACTAGGATTAACTTGTGAGCCCGAAGACAAAACAAGTAGTTAGGTTTGTTGGTGAGCCTAGGTGATAAAACCAACTTAGGTTTTTGACTTGTGAGCCTTGTAAAAACAAGTCAACTGTAATCTGGTGTGGATTATAGTGAAATTCCTAAGGGTGGCTTGGAGAGTGGATGTAGGTGCTAGGTTTGCACCGAACCACTATATATCTTGTGTTTGTGTGTGATTGATCTTTTCTTTTTGCATTCTTTAATTCAGTGCTATTATCTTGCATCTAATTAATTGTTACTCACAAGCACCACTAGACCTTTTGTTTTATTGTGTTAAATTTTTAAAAGACCCAATTCACCCCCCCTCTTGGGCTCCATTTCTGGGCAACAGTCTCTCCTCTATAGATCTCTCTAATAGTTAGTTAGATCAGTCCATACATCTAAATGGACTTGAATGGCTTCGTGGTAAGCCCAGGTCTTTAGGTTAGTCTGATTAAGTCTGGTAAACCACTTGGTATATGAGGTAATTTTGACAGTTATGATCAATGTTCTTTGGGACTAACTCTTACCTGGCCAACTCATGGTTGGTGTCTAAGGCAAGAGGCTTACCTGGCATAACCCATCCCTTGATCCTACTCACCTGGCTAACGTGGTGAATCAGATTAAATTAGACTATCTATTGATTCGAGTTGACCCATGTCAACTAAGGTTAATCTGTCTGACTGGTTTATAGGTGCCCATGGACCAAGTTGACCTAGAAACCCTCCAAGTGTTTGGTGGGAGTTTTCTTGATCAAGGTCTATGTCTTCCTCTCAAATGTCACAAAATTGAAATCCTCTAAATTATTAGGTCCATAAAAAGACAAAATTTATGAGATAGCCTGAGTCTTAGCCTCTTATTAAGTTGGATTGGCAATGAGTCCATAAGTTGGGTGATCATCGGTAGTTCCAAAGAATAGGTGGTCATCAGGCGAGTGGGATTGCCATTCAGCATATGATGGCTTAGTGCGACTATCTTAACATGTGGTCAGGTGGGCCGGCCAAAGTCGGGCTTGATCATGGGTTAATAGCATTGAATTTGATCATGTTAATGGTTGGACATAACTAGAACCTTCAATAGGAGGCCCAAAGGCCAGTTGTGAGGATTTTGGGGAAAAATAATTACTAGGAATTACTTAGAGAAGCAATTGGTATTGTACCTACCTTTAGATGCATTTGGGTTGGCCGGCCAAAGTCGGGGTCATATGTAGTCTATTGGATCCTGGTACCCGCTAAAGGATAAATGCTATTCTTTGGATTGTAGTGAAGAGGCTACTAATCTGAATAAATAATGGAAGAAATCTTAAGACTAAAATCCATGTCTTTAGGATTTTTAAAATAATTCATATGCTGATAGGTCTTGTTCTCCTTTTTCTGATAATGTCGATCACTTTGTCGCCTCGGTCATTATTAGATAATGACAAACTGCCTGGACCCAACTTCAATAGGTAGTATCGAAAACTCAGGATAGTCTTGGAGCACGAACGGATCCTCTATGTAATAATGGATCCAGCACCTGAGATCCCAGTCCCCAATGCTCGTGACACTGTCAGAGAAATTTACCGGAAGTGGGTCTCTGACCGCACCACGGTGCATTGCATTATGTTGGCTATGATGAATGACGAGTTCAGTCGCAAGTTCAAGGAGGCCTAGCCAGATGAGATTCTTCAAAAGTTGAAGAAATCTTTTGGCACTTCAGATGATACGGAGAGATACAGGATCTCTTCCACCTTCTATAACACGCGTATGCATGATGGAGCTTTGGTGACTGATCATGTAATGTACATGATCGAGTTATTTGAGCATTTGGGCAAACTCGGATGTCCTTTGCACGAGCAGCTCGGCAAGGATGCAATTCTAAATTCTCCGCCCCCTTCCTACCGGTCTTTCTTGATAATTTTAGAATGAATAGGCCTGCAGTAAACTATCATGAGATATTAGGGTTACTTCAGACTTATGAGAGAGACCATAACCTCAATAATGGATTAGAAAATCTGGTGGGAAGTTCTGGAGCAGGATGTCGTCCCTTTGGGAAAGGGAAGAAGAAGAAAAAGAATAAGAAGGTGCTAAGTGCCAGGCCAAATCAGACTAGGAGGGTGAAGCCTGATAATAGTAAGGCAGAGTGCTTCTTCTGCAAGAAGCTGGGTCACTAGAAGTGGAACTGTTCTGCTTACCTTGCAACTCTGGACCCGAACAGGCAAAGGAAGGGAAAGCAGCAAGGTGTTTCTGGTCAAGGTATTTGTATGATAAATCTTTGTAGTTTCTTTGTTCATGGTACTACTAGCTGGGTATTGGATACTGGAAGTCCTTACCATATTTGTAATTCTTTGCAGGGACTTCAAGTTAGTAGGAGATTCGGAAGTGGTGAAAGGTTTCTGAACATTGAGAACGGAAGTCAAGCTCCAGTTCTAGTGTTGGGAACTGTTTCTTTATATTTCAAATCTTGTACTGTCATTCTTAATGAATATCATTTTTGTCCTTCTTTTTTAGTAAATATCATTTATGTAGGCCTATTGGTCAATGATGGTTATGAATTATCAATAAAGAAAGATATTTGCTGCATTACTTTGAATGATTCTAATATGATAAATGGATAATTGAAGAATGGCGTATATGTACTGTCATAGCCTGTTACTATATTGTACACTTCTAATAAATGCCCTAGGATAGATAAGGTCAGTGATATTAATCTCTGGCATTATAGGCTAGGTCATATAAATAAGAACAGGATAAATAAGTTGGTGGGAGAAGGTCTCCTAGATCTCACTGAGAGTGAGTCATTGCCAACTTGTGAATCTTGTCTTCATGGAAAAATGACCCAGTCACCTTTTACTAGAAAGGGTGAAAGAGCCAGTGATATTCTAAGTCTAGTACATACTAATGTATGTGGACCTATGAATATCATTGCAAGAGATGGATATAATTATTTCATTACGTTTATGGACTATATTTCGAGATACGGTTATGTCTACCTCATGAGACATAAATATGAGGCGTTTGAAGTGTTCAAACGTTACTGTAATGAAGTTGAAAAATAAACTGAAAAGTTTATTAAAACCCTTCGATCAGATTGAGATGGTGAATATCTTTCTAGTGAGTTTATAACTTATCTTGAGGAGAATGGGATTCTCTCTCAATGGACTCTTTCAGGGATGCCTCGGTTAAATGGTGCATCTAAAAAGAGGAATCGAACTCTGTTGGACATGGTTTGATTCATGATGGGCTTAGCTAGTCTGCCTAAATCCTTTTGGGGATTTGCTCTAGAGTCAGTGTCTTACCTTCTGAATAGGGTTCCAAGTAAGTCCATTGACAAAACACCATATGAGATATGGACTGGACGGAAGCCGACTCTCTCTCACCTTCGGGTTTGGGGGTGTCTGGCTTATGTAAGATGTTTGGAGATGGATAAACTAGGACCTAAGTCTGATAGGTGTCTTTTTGTTGGATATCCTAAAGAATCCAAAGGGTATTATTTCAATCTGCCCGATGAACAAAAGTTGTTCGTCAGTCTTAGGGCAAACTTTTTAGAAAGGGAGTACCTTGGTGAAGGTACTCAAGCTACTGAGGTTGAACTTAGAGAAGTTCAACAGATAGAAGAACCTTCTCACTCTAAGACCACTATAGAATCGGATTTGATTAGATCAGATCCAAAGCCCATAGTGCATCCATTAAGGAGATATGGTAGAGTACCACATCAACCGGATAGATACTACGGTTTCTTGGTCCAGGATGGTGATACTATTGAACTCGATGAGAATAACAAGGATCCAATCACCTATATGGATGCAATGACAAGGTCTGATTCCGAGTCATGGCTCGGAGCCATGAAATCCGAAATGGAGTCCATGAAAATCAACAATGTATGGACATTGGTTTATCCACCTAAAGAGATAAAACCCATTGGGTGTAAATGGATCTTTAAACGGAAGCGAGGCACAGATGGGCAGGTGAAGACCTATAAAGCCTGTCTGGTTGCAAAGGGATATCGTCATTATTATGGTATTGACTATAATGAGACATTTTCTCCTGTGGCAATGCTCAAGTCCATTCGGTGCATTGGCAACACATTTAGATTATGAAATCTGACAAATGGATGTCCGAATAGCTTTCCTGAATGGTGAGCTTGAAGAGGAGGTGTATATGATACAGCCAGAAGGGTTCACATCCATAGATGAGTCTAAAGTATGCAAGCTTTAGAGGTCCATCTATGGACTGAAGCAGGCCTCTCAGAGTTGGAACATGCGCTTTGATAAATGTATCAAGATGTATGGCTTCGTTAGGAATGGAGAGGAACCTTGTATATATAAATGGGCAAACGGTTCTTAGTTGTATTTCTTGTTTTGTATGTGGATGACATTCTCCTAATCGGGAATGACATTCTCCTAATCGGGAATGACATTCCATCATTACAAGGAATGAAGGTCTGGCTTTCATCTCAATTCTCTATGAAAGACTTGGGTGAAGCCTCATTCATACTGGGTATGAAGATTTATAGATATAGATCTAGAAGGTCTCTGGGACTGTCCCAATCTATGTACATAGACATTGTGTTGAAGCAGTTCAGCATGAAAAATTCTAAAAGAAGTTATCTTCCAATAGGTCATGGAATTACTCTTTCTAAGAGGGATTGTGCGATAACTCCTGAGAAAAAAGAGCATATGAGTAGGATTCCATATGCTTCGATAGTGGGTTCTATAATGTATGCTATGTTGTGTACTAGACCAGACGTGGCATACTCACTAGGGATAGTGAGCAAATACTAGTTTGACCCAGTGGGTTCTATTATGTATGCTATATTGTGTACTAGACCAGACATGGCATACTCACTAGGGATAGTGAGCAGATACCAATTTGACCCAGGTGAAGATCATTGAAAAGTTGCTAAGAGCATCCTTATGTATTTGAAAAATACTAAGGACCAATGACTTATTTATGGAGATTATGACTTAAAACTTGTGGGGTACACTGACTCTAGTTTTCAGTCAGATAAATATGATAGCAAAAGTATGTCTGGTTTTGAGTTTACCCTTAACGGTGGAGCTGTCTACTGGAAAAGTTCCAAGCAGCATATAGTGGCTGATTCTGTTTGCAAGGTAGAGTATATTGCGGCATCGGATATAGCAAAGGAGGCTATGTGGTTGCAAAAGTTCCTTGGAGAGCTGGGAGTGGCACCTTCCTTAAATGGTCCTATTCCGGTGTATTGTGACAGCACTGGAGCTATAGATCAAGCCAAAGAGCCGGAGTCACATCAGCGGACAAAACATACTCTGCATTACTATCACCTTGTTCGGGAGATCATTGAACGAGGTGACATCGAGCTTCTGAAGATCGATGGAAAGGAGAACTTGGCCGACCCCTTCACTAAAGCTGTTGGAATTCAAGAGTTCGACGACTGTAAATGGAAGATGTGAATTAGATTATGTTCTGATTGGCTTTAGTTTAGGTGGGAGTTGTTGGGAATTATGTCCCAAAGCCAATTATCTAGGCTGTAGATGGTTGTGTAACTCATGTATATATATGAATTATTGAATTGAATAAAAAGGTTTATTTTGGTTGTTCATCACATATCATCTTCTTAATTGAACTCTTGTGTGATGATGTCCTTTGAGCTACTTTATATACGATGTAGAGAGGATACATCATGTAGTTCATAAACTGGTTCGTAACCAAAGGATACGATGTTCAAGATTATGGTGTGTCGAGAGTAGGTCATTGATGTCATGTCTATTGGTTGTCCTCTTAACCAAGTAGGATGGAGATGCTAGTATGACATCAGGTATTGTGCTTTGACACTTTACTGAATATGACTCTCATGCGGAACTCTCTTTCTGCCAAAGAGGAGTCTTGCATTAGAATGTGGACATGAATTATTCCTCTGACTTGAGATCACTCTGGCAGCTTGCAAGCAACTCACTATGCTTAGATCCCGGACTACTCGAATTTCTAATCCGATGACGGAAGGTTATTGGGTACAGTCAAGTGCTTGTGTAGCAGTAGTAGGATTGAGATAGGATTGATCTCTCTAAATGGTTTGGATTGAATGCTTAGTATGCCTCAATTGAGAAAGACCTTGGCGAGAACATTCCTTATAAGGAGTTACAAGGATTCTTTATTTGAGACATATTGAGATGGATTTATTAGGATTGGGCAGTTTAACAATATGCCATCTGGAGCATCAGGAGGATCAAGGAATAAGTTCAGTGCTATTCCATATTCGATAGGTTCATGTTGCTCTGTAATTTCTCAACCTATCTGGACACCGGGTGTCATTGCTAGAGGCGACTTTGGCTGGTACTGGAAATATTCCCGTGCTACCGGCTTAGAGTTTGAACCTGAGGGGTCACACACATTAGGGGCTTAAGTAACTAATCAGCAAATCGATTTGGACCTAATTGTTATTGTTACAATCAAGATTCGACCTAATTAATTATTAATTAAATTAAATTTGATTTGATTTGATTTTAATTAATCCAAATTATGTTGGATCAATAGCCTTTTCGAAATAGGTTCGATTAGATTTAAATTTGGCTTTTGATTTGAGTGTCAAATCAATTTGAAATTGGATCATGAGTTAGAGCCCAGTTGGACTGGGACTCTCTCTCCTCACACCACATGGCACACTCCCTTTCTCCTTGATTCCACATACTACATGGGATGATGTTGGCATGATGTTTGCATGAATGAAGAGGAATGACATAAGCAAACTTAGTCTCTTCTCATTTGTGACTTGGAACATTCTTAAGTCTTGTGTTCATACTAGTCTCCTCACATTTTTGACTTGGTAAACCCTTCATTAACTTGTCATAATAGGAAAGGGTGGTGACTTGGAATGGGGAATTGTCCTCATTAATGGAAGTGGAGAAGAAAAAAGAAACTCTTCCATGTGAAAAGGCTTAAGAAGGTTTTCATGAAAGTGTGAAAGCATTAAAAGAGAGAAGATCTTCTTCTCCTCTTTAAATGTTTTCACACACATGGCATTAATGGATGGTAACCTATATAAGGAGAGGGGGAGGAGGTTGGCTGGCCAAGCTTGAAGCAAGAATGAGAGCATGAGTGAATGAGGGAATGCTTGTGTGAGTGAAGAGAAGGGGAGAAGGAAATATCATCCACTTGGGTGTGTGAGGCATTTTGCTATGAAAGGTTCCCTCTCCCTTCCATTCATTTTTTTCCTTCTCTTAGTCTTTCTTCCAAGTGTTGAGAGGTTATTATATAAGTGAAAGGAGAGGAAAGAAGGTCCTAAATCTTGCAAAGGCCAGTTTGCAAGATAGAAACTAGAAGCCGGTCCAGTTATTGATCAGGACAGCTTTTGAAGCAAGCCCAAGTTGCTGAAAGAGGAGAGGGCTGCAAGGATCTAGCAGTCTAATATCCTCTACGACTCAACTACGACAAGCCCTGTGTGGATACCAGCAGAGGTAGTATGCGTGTGCTGCTAGCAAAGCAGGAGTCTTTTCCATAGGTTGGAGCCGGCCTTGGGATTGCGGCTGAGAGACAGGGATTTTGTTGCAACCTTCGATGAACGTCACTAAGGTATGTCTTTATATTATGTATGACATAATTATCATTACATGATTTCATATTTCATTACTCCAGATGCATCTAAATCCTGGTAAGGGCTTGTGTTAATTAGATTAACATTTATAGATAAAATAGTTTTATCATTTTTTGCTGCTGCATATTTTTAGAAAAATTTTAGAATGCATGTATCGCTCCTCACCGGTGGCAACGGTTTCCTTACAGGTGGCTCGTGTAGCATGGGTCCGGCAGCGTCATATTCCAAGTAATTACCAGATAAAAATAATAGAAGATCAGTGGCGTGGAGAGCTTGAAAGTGGGTTTAATTCTTAGATTGGCAAGAGGAAGAAGTAATAAAGAAGAATAAGTAGAGGAGAAGGGAGATAGGGGAAGTAGAAACAGAGGAAGAATAGAAGAAGAAGAATACGAAGAATAGAGGAAGAAGAAGAACAACTGGGAGAGGAAAAGAAGAGAGAAGAAGAAGCAGGGAGTTGAAGAAAGAGGACAGAAAGTAGAAGGAGAAGAACTAGGAAGAAAAGAGTAATAGGAGGAAGAACAAGATTAGAGGAGGAGGAGGAGAGAGGAGAGAGGAAAGAGGAGAGAAAGAAGAAGAAGAAGTGGAGAGGAGGGAGGAGAGAGGGGGGAAGTAGGGACAAAATCCAAATTTTTCTTTTTCAACAATTTCTCTTATTCCATTATTTTAAATACAAGGATACTTTAAATAGACTTTAGTTCCTAGCTAGTTGATGACCAACTTAACCAGAACTATAGAACTCCAGACTAATCTAAAATAACTAGATTAATCTAAAATAGATTCCAAACTAATCTAGAATAATCAAACTAATCTAAAACTGACTCCAAACTTACCTTAGTATTCATGCTTTAAAATCCATGCATGAGCTAGATACAAGAATAATAAAAATAAAATGATATATCCAAGCCCCATACACCTAGATAAAATAAAAAATAAATGCATATATGCTCAAGAAAATGCTGGATGTGCATCAGGATCAATGCTAGATGATGTTCTCATCATTTTCCTGGGGTGGGGAGAACTCAACTTTGTCGAGTCATGCTCCACACTGCTCTTGAGGTCTTGGATAATCCAGGTATCCTCTGGCTCCAGCTTGTCTCGTTAGTGAACCAAATATCCATTCTTGTTAAGGATGCGCATAACATACAGAATGTTGAATAATGCTTTTTTTTGTATACAATACAAGTGTTTTTAACCTAACCTAAACCACACTCTGATACCAAATTTGATGCGGGACAACATGATCAACACACAGATCAATTATTTTAGAAGGTTAGATCATTAATTGTTAGGAAACTACTACTAGACTAGGTTAGCTAAACTTAGGGATAGGTCCAATTAATCAAATAAATCCAAACCCTTTTTTTCTATATTTTTTCTCTTTTCCTGCTTTATTCTAAAGTCGGCAACAAGGGGGGCATAATAGCTTTCACGATCGTGTAAGCTCTTCATGCCTTTATGATTATGCCGAAAACAAGGAAGGCCTTTGAAGAGAGAAAATTCGATGGGGATGTTGCCGGTGTCCTCAGAGGAATCGTCACCAAAGTGGAAGATGTCGATGGAATTGGTGGTAAAGTAGTTAATGAAGAAGTTCACCGGTAATGGAAGATTGGGATGGGATTCGGTTGAGAGCGGTACGGGTGGAGGTAGATCGCATAAAGGTGGCTACGACATGGCTGGGCTCGGTGGTGGGCACTTTGGTGAGGATGTTCTCCGGTCAGAAGGGAAAAATGATTTTGGGGCAGGGGTCATGGACGGGAGGAATATCGGTATGTCGTCAATGGCGGTCGAAGGGCTCGATGCGGAGGTGAGAGACGATGTTCCTAAAGATGCTGTGATGGTGCTCTCCAATGAGAGGATCGGTCACCAGAAGGATGGAGGTGTGGTGGCGCAAAATTGAGATCCATGGCTCTTTTCCGTAGATTAGTGGATTTATGGAGGAGGGGATTGATCGCCGGAGGGATAGCGGACTAGTGGTTGCTCACGTATGGTTGGTGGGGCTTGGCCATGGATCTCTTTAGATGAGAGGGAGGTGGCGAAGTCGGAGATGGATCTGGACGAGATTGGCGGTTTTGATCATAGTCAGGTGGTCCTTTTCATAGGCAAAAGAGGGGAGACGATCGAGGGGAGATGGACAGGAGAAAGTTATGGGTGAGTTGAAGTCACAGGTGACCGTGCTTGATGGATCGGTGTGGTTGTAGACTTAGGAGAATGATAGAGTGGATGGATCAGTCATCTTGGATGGCATAGGGGCATTGAAAGCATGCCAGGCAGCATGGGTAGCATCCTTGACTCCAGGCATGTTTACACTCGTATGGGAGATTTGACATGATTTGGGAAGCAGAGGCTTTGTCGATGGCGTGGTTGGCTTCGAGAGGGATGGTGGCTCGTGCGGCACGAGTCAGGCAGCGTCAAATTCCACAGTAATTGCCAGATAGAAATAGTAGAAGATTAGTGGCATGGAGTGCTTGAAGGTGGGTTTAATTCTTAGATTGGCAGGAGAAAGAAGTAATAGAGAAGAATAAGTAGAGGAGAAGGGAGATATGGGAAGTAGAAATAGAAGAAGAATAAGTAGAATAAAGGAAGAAGAAGAACAACCAGGAGAGGGAAAGAAGTGAGAAGAAGAAATAGGGAGTCAAAGGAAAGAGGAGAAAAAGTAGAAGGAGAAGAACCGGGAAGAAGAGAGTAATAGGAGGAAGAACAAGATTAGGGGAGGAGGAGGAGAGGGGAAAGAGGAGAGAAAGAATAAGAAGAAGAAGAAGAAGAAGAAGAAGAAGAAGAAGAAGAAGAAGAAGAAGAAGAAGAAGAAGAAGAAGAAGAAGAAGAGGAGAGGAGGGAGGAGAGAGGGGGGAAAAGTCAGGACAAAATCTAAATATTATTTTTTCAACAATTTCATTTATTCCATTATTTTAAATACAAGGATACTTTAAATAGACTTTAGTCCCTGGCTAGTTGAAGACCAACTTAAATAGAACTGCAGGACTCCAGACTAATCTGAAATAATAAGGCTAATCTAAAACAAACTCCAAACTAATCTAGAACAATCAGACTAATCTAAATCTAACTCTAAACTAATCTAGTATTCATGCTTTGAAATCCATATATGAGCTAGATACAAGAATAATAAAAATAAAATAATATGCCCAATGCCCATACACCTAGATAGAATAAAAAATAAATGTATAATTTGCTCAAGGAAATATTAGGTGTGCATCAGGATCTATGCTGGATGATATCCTTATCAAGGAGGAAGCCTCCAAAGAGTGCAGACAAATCTCTGGCCATCAAAGAAGTTCAAGGCTTATCTAGGATAGCAAACGAGGCATGCCTCTAGGGATACAACTTTGACTTCAAGGTATGCGAGCTCATCATGTGGGGTCACTTCCCTAAAATAGGAGGGGTGACCGAGCCACTTATTCCCTACAATGCTATGCCTAAGGAAATTATCGACATGGCGAGGCATAGAAGGGAGAGATTGAGGAAGGCCTTATGGCTTATTGACTTTATACTCCCTCCATCTTTTTCTAAGAAATGAGTAAGGAATTCTCCTTTCTTTAATATCATTACTTCATGTCCTATGTTTTGAACTGCAATGCTTGGTATATCTCTATGTCATTTGGAACAATTCTATCTGGTACATGATATGTTGTCGACTAGAAAATGCTTTCACCCGAGTCTCGAGGGGTCCCTGAGTCTTTGGGTCTGATAACACCTACGGGTAAGGTGTGGAGGCTTGACTTGTCCTCCAATCACAAGATGCAACATGGCTTGATGCATCACTTAAGGTAGACTTGATCCCAATAAGGTTCTTAATCAAAGGAGACACAGCACTCCCATAGTGTTGCCTCAGTTGAAGCACAGGGGGTCATGAATGCACATCCTTCCAAGAGAATTGTCAACTTTTGGGAAGCTGCCCGATGCCTTGTCTTCGGTTTCATGGGAATGGTCATCCAATTGATGGGACAGCACCACCTATCATGTGTTGGTTGGTTGTGGACATAGTGACCATCCTTCTTTCTCTCTATAAGTAGAACATCTAGGGAGCTGGGCTTCGATAGACCCTTTTGAAAATCCAAAGACTACAGAAATGCTGCAATGCCAATGGAGGTCCTCTGGTAGTGGTTCTTGGGAGTTTCCTTTCTCACTAGAAGGGTTCTCCCCGAGGATGTTTCCTCTGCAATGTGTGAGTACTGGTGGGCACTTTTCTTGGCATCGAAGGTATTGGAAAAGTCTGATGCTCCTATCACTAGATCATAGCCTTCACCAGTCTAATGATGGAGCCAAAGGGGAGGCGATGATTGTACACCTCGTCACCTAGTTCCTCCTCCATCATGACTCACCTTCGTGTCTGGTCATAGGTGGGTCTACAGTTGATGTAACCTTGGAAACCCACCCTGCTCATTGTTTGATGAGTCTAGATAAGAGAGGCATGATAGTGGCCCATCATCATCTGTGACATAGTTATGGGTCTCATCACGTAGGGCCTAGCTCTTCGTTGGTAGTCAGCCAGGTCAAGAGTAGGAGCAGCCTTGGGAATGCCACCTCGTCGACAAGCAGTGGGACCACACTAAAGCCATGGCAAGGAGCCCTAGCAAGATCTTTGGCATGTCCTAGAGCCTTCCTCTCCATCTTCGGTGGGCGAGGCTCGATAATGCCTATGGCTCACCTCCACCTCCCCTGTGCACTAGTCAGGCCTTCTGTGGGTGATGCACATGTTCTCTGGCCAGCATTATCTTCGAGCCTCTTCAAAGGATCTAGGAGCTCTTCATGATCCAGTAGAGGAAGGGTCTCTCAGAATGAACCTTGCTTAACTGTGGGATTCTTAAGATCTCTTGGAAGCTTTGACTTGGTCCTAATCCTTTTCTTGTGAGCAAGGCATCAAAGATACTTCAGAGTTTCAAGGAGTCTTGTACAACCTGTGTAACTTGTCCCTATCCTTTATCTACCTCTCAAGGCATCCTTGGTATGATGTAAATTGGTTGTAGAGCTAAAACCACATATACCAAGTATTTATTAATGAAATAAACCTTCATTCTTTTGATATTTACTTGTACCTGCATGCGTATATGGTGTGTCATATAAAGTGCTCATTAACCTTGCCTTGGACAACCTCATCTAGAGAACTTTTGAATAAAGGGTGTCTTAACCCCACCTGGACTATCTCACCTAGGGATTTATATTTGAGTAGACTTACTACTTAACCGAGACTTAGAGATATCACGACCAAGCCCGAGAGTCCAATAGCTCGGCTAGGGTGCTTGGGGCAAACTCGTCTAAGGCTTTAGAACTTGGGAGGCTTACTGTTTAACCGAGACTTAAGGATATGCAATCTAGTCCGGGAGTCTGATAGCTTAGCTAGGGTGCTTGGGATAACCTCGTCCAATGTTCTGGAACTTGGAAGGCTTATTGCTTAACCGGAACTTAGGGGTATAATGACCTAGCTCAGAAGTTTGACAACTCAATTAGGGTGCTTAGGGCAACCTCGTCCAAGGCTTTGGAATGTCGAATTCTTTCCTGGGATGACCTCGCCCAGGGTGCTCGGGAGACTAACCATTTAGCCAGGGATCACAGGTATGGGGACCCAACCAAAGCATCTGACTACTCAATAAGGACTTTAAAAATAAGGGGTATCAAAACCTTGCCTAGAACAACCTTGTTCCAAGACTTATCAGATAAGGGATGCAGTAACCCCGCCAAGGATAGCTCAATTTGAGGAATTTCAGGGATGTCCTTAGCTTCAACTACTTTCACTTTTTAGGTGAAAGATAAAAGGATTCTCATTGAACAGATCAAGTACAATAGCTAGTGGTACATCTTATAATAGTATGGCCACATATTGTCAGAGTTCTAAGTTTGGACGATGGGCATACTGTCTAGCTACTCCAATTAGTACATACCAGGCCATACCACCTCAGTGACATGATACGATCCTTTCTAATTAAGGAAGAGCTTTCCATATTCTATGGGTTGGTTGATTGCCACCTTCTGGAGGACAAGTTCTCCTGGCTAAAATTGCTTTGCCTTCATATGAGCATTGAAGTAGCGGGCTATGCATCATTGATATGTAGTCATTTGGACTCGGGCTCTATCCCAGGCCTCTTCCAGGAGATTAAGATTCATCCTAAGATCCTTCGAGTTGTACCGCTCATCGTAAGGTTTGACTCATGGCAATAGCAAGCCCACCTCCAAGGAGATGATGGTCTCGATCTTGAAGATGAGGTTGAACAGCATTTTGCTCATCGAAAGCTGGTGGTTGGTGCGGTAGGCCCAGAGGATGTGTATAGTTCTTCCATCCAAAGTTCTTCGACTTCATCCAGTCAATCTTCAACCCTTGGAGGATTGTCTAGTTAGTGACTTCAGCTTCTCCATTTGTTTATGGATATGCAACTGAAGTGAATCGATGACTGATCCACTGGTCCTTGCAAAACCCATTAAAGGATGCATTGTAAAACTATCTACCGTTGTCAGTAATGATAACACAAGGAAGTCTGAAGTGATAGATTTTTTATTTCTAGATAAACTTTTAGGCCTCCTGCTCAGTGATCCAAGCCAAGATATCCACCTCGACCCACTTAGTGAAGCAATCGATGGCGGCAATTAAAAATTTTCTCTGACCAGCAGTCAGTGGGAAAGGACTAAGGATATCCATCCCCTACTAAGTAAAGGATCAAGGGGAGCTTAAGGAGCTAAGAGGTACTACGAGTTGATGCTTGATATTGGCATACCTTTGGCAAAAATCATAATGCTACACGTACTCAATGGCATCCTTGAGGATACTTGGCCAGTAGTACCCTTGTCTTAGGATCTTGTAGGCCAAGGCATGATCTCCTACGTGGCTACCGTAGATCCGTTCATGAACATCCTGAAAAGCGAAATCCACTTCTGAAGGGCAAAGGTAGTGGAGAAGTGGCAATGAGTAGGCTCACTTGTACAACTTCTATCAATCACCATGAACAGAGCAGACCAATGCCTGAGCTTCCTCACTTTAACTGCATCCTCTAGTAGTGCTCCTTCTTGCAGATAGTGGATTATAGGGTCTATCCAGCAAGGCTCATTGCTCACCTTTAGAACTAGGGCCATTTCTTCCTTGATACTTGGCTTCTCAAGGTTTTCCAGGTATGCAATCTTCAGAATATTCATGTAATCAGAAGTGGCTAGCCTTGACAGTAGGTTCGCTAAGGCATTCTCTGTCCGAGAGATCTATATAATTTTAAAGGAAAAGAAAGATAAGGTGATGTCCCTTACCCATCGAAGGTACCTTTCTATGGTAGGGGATTTGGTGTTGAACTCTCCACAAACTTACCTCACTATCAACTAGGAATCGCTAAAAGCTTTGAGATGCTGAACCCCAAGCTCATGGGCAAGTCTTAACCTTACGAGGAGGGCTTCATACTCCATGTCATTTTTAGAGGCCTTGAAGTTGAAGTGGAGAGCCTTCTTGGCGATGATCCCTTCTGAGTTGGCAAGTATCACCCTGGCCCTGGACCCTCTAACATTGAAAGTACCATCAACATGGAGAGTCTAGGGCTCAGTCACTGGCTTTGACTCCATCTAGGCTGGTCTAGTCCCTTCCTCATCAAGGATGGTTCACTCCATAATGTAGTCCTCTAAGGCTAGGCCTTGATAAAGGGGCAAGGCTGGTACTAGATATCAAACTTATCCAACTCTATTGCTCATTTGGCGATCCTTCCGAAGGTGTCGACCTTCTACAAAATCAATCACAAGGGCTATTCAGGAACATCATCGAATGTACTTGAAAATAGGGATGAAGTCACCTCGCTGAAGTCAAGAGGGTGAAGGTTACCTTCTCCATCTTCAAGTACCAGGTCTCTATTTCCTTAAGGACTTGGTTGATGTAGTAAACCGGCTTCTGCACTCCATCCTCTTTTCGAACGAGCATGGAACTTACAGCCATGGAAGAGACATCTAAGTAGAGGTATAGTGTTTCTCCTATGACCGACCTTATAAGGAGCAGTGTAATGGCCAAGTAGGTCTTGAGCTATTCAAAGGCGGTTTGGCACTCCTCCATCCACTGGATGTCCTTGATCTATCTTAAAACCTTAAAAAAGGGTAAGTACTTGTCACCGGACCTTGCAATGAACTGACTTAGTACAGTAACCCATCCTGCGAGGCACTGGACCTCTTTCGACTTCTAGAGGGTGTCATTTCTAGGAACACCTAGAACTTCTCGAGATTCACTTTGATTTCATGGTGAGATACCATGAAACCTAGGAACTTTTTTGACAAAATCCTGAAAGCACACTTGTTGGAGTTGAGCTGCATGAGATAATTGCATATGATTTGAAAGGTCTCTTGTTTCCTAGCTAAAGCAACCCAAAAAGGGGGTGAATTGGATTTCTAAAAACTTTTGATAAATTAAAAATCAGGTGCTAGTGTGTTTCAAGATGTTTGTGTGCTCAATAATAATATGCAGCAGAAGTAATGAAGTAAATGCAAAAAAAATAATAAGCAATCATAAATACAAAGATTTATAGTGGTTCGATGTATCTCAAAACACCTATGTCCACTTTCCAAGTATCCCTTGGAAATTTTACTATAATCTAACCTTGATTACAGCAGATTAGTTTTCCGGGCTCACTAATTAAAATCCCTTGGTTTTTACTCAAGGCTAACCAAAAACCTAGTTGGTTTTTTACTCTAGGCTCACCAACAACCTTGTTGGTTTTCACACAGGGCTAACCAACAATCTCAATACTAGTTTCAATTTCCTTGAAACTAGTAACAACAAAATAATTCAAGTACAGTATAAGAATACAATAAGCTTTCTCAAAAAGCAAATAAACTCGATGAAGCTCTTGAATGTGGTTGAAAAGCTTTGTCTT
This sequence comes from Areca catechu, assembly GCA_021397845.1. Taxonomy (NCBI): domain Eukaryota; kingdom Viridiplantae; phylum Streptophyta; class Magnoliopsida; order Arecales; family Arecaceae; genus Areca; species Areca catechu. The sequence goes on from CM038039.1 coordinate 96,607,250, forward strand.
CAAGTTGTTGAAGTCTCAATCAATGCTTGAAGATGTAGACTTGAAAACTATTTTTGAACTCAGTGTGCTTGAAGGCTCAAATCTCTCAAAGTATTGAATGCTTGAAGGTTTTCAATGAAAGCTCTCATTAGTTTTTCGAAGCCATCATCCCTCTTATGTTTAGTGGTGTTAAAATACTTTTCCAATCCCTAAAAATCCAATTATAGCCATTGGAGAGGAGAAACTAGCCATTAGACATGAAATGGAAAAGTTTTGTATTTCAAAAACTAGCTGTTATTGTGCTGTCAGACCCGCAAGTATCGACACTTTAGACCATGAGTCGACACATGAGTCGATACTTGAGTCAACACTAGGTCAAGTATGTCTTTTGAAGCTTTCTGGAATTCACTGGTACGTCAACACTTCTTCTGGTGAGTCGATAGTTGAGTCAATACTTCATCACCATGAGTCGACACTTGACCAAACTTCTGAAATCAGCATGTTCTGTATCCTATTTGGTCTCAGGCCTTGAGTCGATACTTAGTTGTTCATGCATCGATACTTCTGCATGCTGGCTAAAACTTTTTCTGCATATCAGCTCAAGCCTCTGTGAGTCGACACCTGAGTCGACACTTGATGAAACGGTGCTGAAACTTATCCAAATTAAAATTTTGAGCTCTTCAAAGTCTTTCTCATGTTCCAAAATCCAAGTAGCTTGAAAGTTTATGATCTTAAGTGACTTCTTCAACTGAATGACAAACATTTTGATCTTACAACATAAACTAACCTTGATGAGTACCTGAATCTGATAAACACATCTTTAACACATAATTAGCACTCATATATACTTAAGTATTTTGTTATTCATCAAAATCAAGACAGGAGTCAATAGTCTTTCTCTTTTTGATGATGACAAAATCTTTAAGTATATAAATATGGTAAACTTAAAAAATTAGCCATAAGTATCAGAGCAATTAGCTATAAGTACCAGAGCAATGTTGTAATGACAATCATTGAGCAAAGTCTCATCATTTAGCATGTAACTTGAATAAATTCAATTCATATATCTACAATGTATCGATACTTAACCTAGCATATCAGATCCATGATAAGAATGTATCAGAGCATATGCATATATAAGAGTGGAATGATCATTAGCTTCAATTAGAGCAAAATGAATAGCAATAATGCATAGTCAGAGCAAGTGCAATGATGTATCGAAATTTTACATAACCAAAGTTAATTGAACATTAGTTTTAATCAGAGAAAGATAGATAATAATCATACATAGTCAAAGCAAATTGGTTCTGAAAAAATATCAAAGTATTGAGTTTCAACATGTATCAAGGCAATAGAGAGTCATAAAACCATATAATATCATAGCAAGTTTAAAATTGAGTATCAAAGTTGAAATTGAGTAAGTTTTTGAGTCAAAGAGTATCAGAGTGATAAAATTTACTATTCAAAGAATTTCAAAACAAAAAAGTTTTGAGAAAAGCATGTATCAGAGCTGAAATAGATTTGAAAGAATGTGTGTCAGAGCAAAATCAGGTTTGAAACAGAATGTGAGTGTTAGAGCAAACTCTTTAAGGATAAGAGTATCAGAGCAAATAATATAAAGATAGAGCTCCCTCTCAACACATGATCTAAAAATATTTTTCAAACTTTTCAAATTTGGCTCACATGTATTAGCATTTTTCAAAAATATCTTCAAAATGTTTAGAAATTTTTTTCTTTAATACTTTCTCCCCCTTACTGATTCGTCCCTCTATGTTTATTACTTATTACTTTCTTCACCCCCCTTTTTGTACTTTCTTCTCTTCCTTTTTTTTAATACTTTCTTCTCCCCCTTTTTGTCATCATGAAAAAGGTGAAAAATAATATAAAGTAGAGAAATAAGTAACAAACCTTCCCCTCAAGGTAGGAATAAAGTGGAAACAACAGTAAGAAGAATATCGAAAGCAATATAAGTAAAGAATGAAGCACAAATACAAGTGAAAAACACTAAAAGCATCATATGTATGTAACTCCAAATGTTTTGAGATACAGAACAAAATATACTCCAAATAAGAGAGTATCACTGATACAGGTAAGTAATACACTAATACAAACACACACACAAAGCCTGATACACTGATACAGACTAAACATACATACGAAACATATGTAGACATAACATACATCTAACTCATATACTGACCACTCTTAGTGGGTTCAGTCCTCATCAAAGGAAGACCCAATCTCTAATATAATTGGTTTAGTAGACCTAGAAGGATGAGACCGTGGCCATATGGGCCAAAGATCTGCCAATCTGGTATGGACCGCTCTACGAGTGTCTCTACGTCCTTGGCCTTTGCCTCTGGCTTGTGCTCTCCCTCTAGCTCATGCTGGAGGGGAAACAATGTTAGGAACAGGGTCAGGAACTGGGTCAGAGTCAGCAATAATATGATTAGTGTCAAAGTCTAGTAAATTCAATGGAGTATCAGCTAGTGTATGATCAAAAATGGATCCAGATGAAGTAAAAATGATATGAAATCCAGGAGTACAGAAACCTAACTCCCTGGATAAAGAAAAAATAGGTAAAGAAATAGAATGCATGAAGGGTGTCCAACTAGAATCAGAAAAGGCAGGGAGAACAATAATAGATGGTGTAGGTAAGTTAGAGTGTAGTAAAGTATCAGATGGATCAGGTAGAGTGATGGCAGTGGTGGTCTGAATGGCATCAATGGAAGTATCAGAATGGTTGAAAGATAATGGGTTTGGATACAATGGATCTGCCTAAAGGAATAGAATCAGAATGGCTAGAGATGATAGGAGTACTAGGTAGGATTGGGCTCAAAAGGGTTGGACTTAATGGAACTGAAGCAGCCTTAGGTGCTGGCAAGTCATCAGCAGCAGCAGGCTCCATGTCCTAACCAGCTCCCATCTTTGACTCAAGCTCCACTATAAGATCATCAATATCAAAATGTCCTGACGGATCATCCCGATATGCTCCCATCTCTAGATCATCCACTGGTGGAGCTGGTGGTGTTGGTAGAAAATCTGGCAATGGTGGAGGGAAAGATGGTATTCTAGGTGTCAGTCTCTATAGAACAGCCATCATAATAGCGAACCCCTCTCCCATCTCTTGAAAATCAGACCTCATCTCTATGTGGATCTGATCGACTCACTATCTCAAGGTTTGCATGTCTGTCTCCAAGCGAGTAATCCTATCTACTGAAATATCTACTGGAGGTGGCACCTCAGTATGTGCCGAGACAGAAGGCTTGGGCTACAACTCAGATGAATCTCGAGGTGCCTCAGATTGCTCGACCTCATCTCCTTGTGTCTCCTCCTCTTCTGTAGCAGCATCCTCATCCTCATCCGAGTCAGGCACCTGTCTAGAAACTCTACACCTCCAGTGACCTCGATATCTCAGATAATCCATCCGATGTAGGGACTTCTCATCATATGTGTCAGTATGTAGAAGCTCTCTGTACTACTCACCGACAAGATCAACTCCATAAGCTTGAAATAGTCTGGTGAGTCCCATGCCATAAGGTAAGCAAAGTCACCTGCTGGTTGCCTCCTCTATCATCTAATGGATCATTAGCATTGGCAAGTAGACGGGCAACCTCCAGATTAGTGACACCATGACTAAGAGCTCCCCCTCTATGATAAAGTCGAATCGCCTGGTCTTCGGCAACAGAATCCGGGCCACAATATGATGGAGTCTCATCCCTACAGACAGCTATGATGCGACGACAGTGGCTCCCTCACCCAAGTCGTCTCTCTTCATAATGCATCTAAAGCCGCCTATCCGGTCACCAAGTGAATCAACTACAGTGCCTCTCATGGGTATCTCCTAGATATGGCTTAGAATCTTAGCAGACAATGGAATGGAGATGCCTCTGACCTCTCCAATCCATCCATCACCACCCCTGGCCAAAGTCCCATAGAATTGTCTCATCAAGGCTGGGTAGAACCTCTCTCAGAGAGTGTAGAACTGAACCAATTTGGTGTCCCTTAACCAATCTCTGATCTAGAAATGCTGCTGATCAACAAAGTAAAAATCCACCCTGTGTTCGCCTATAATGGCCTTGGAGGCCATGCGATCTACTCCTGAGACAAGTGATGGTCAAGCAGGATCATCGTGCTGTGCTGGAGCATCTATTGACCAAGGAGCATCAAGCCTTGCCTTAGTGTGGTGCTCCGTGCCTTGAGAAGCAAAACAGGGTCTCCTCACAACCTGTTTCCTGCACCCCATTGTCTAGAGAATAAAGAAATATGAAAGGGAAAGGGAAACAAGAGTGGGAATCATGGTCGAGCCATGAGAAACAGAGGGATAAGAGAGGAAAATGGGCTCAAGCACAAAAAGGAAGCGTTAGAACCCTAAACAGGGACTAACGGAAGCTAGGGCATAATGAGGGCAGGTGTCAGCTCAAAGGAGATGGGAAGAAAATGACCATCGACACTATTTAAAAATAGTTCATGCCGGTTAAGTGTCAACACTTCAGGAGTGTCAAGTGTCGACACTTCAGTGAGTCGACACTTCCAAGTATCAACACCTGAAGAAAATTAGAGAAAAATTAAAAAAAATCATAGAAAAATTAGGAGAGATGATTTGAATGGTTAATTATGATTGATCACAAGTTTCAAGATCATGAGGTCAAGAAATTTTTAAAGAAAATTTCAAAGGTCATAAATAATGATCGAGATCTAATCAAAAGGATCAATGATCCCTAATTCTCTTCTAATCAAACATAACCTATCTTCATTGAGTGGCTTGATCAGTATATCAGCTAGTTGTTTTTCCGTACAGACAAATTCAAGCAAAATATCATTATTTTGAACATGATCTCTAATAAAGTGATGTCTAATCTCTATATGTTTATTTCTAGAATGTTGCACAGGATTTTTAGTTAAGTTGATTGCACTTGTGTTGTCAGATCTAATAGGTATTTTAGTTAATTTAATGCCAAAATCTTTGAGTTGTTGTTTAATCTACAAGATTTGAGTACAACAACTTATAGCTGCAATATACTCAGTGGCTCCCTCACCCAAGTCATCTCTCTTCATAATGCATCTAAAGCCGCCTATCCGGTCACCAAGTGAATCAACTACAGTGCCTCTCATGGGTATCTCCTAGATATGGCTTAGAATCTTAGCAGACAATGGAATGGAGATGCCTCTGACCTCTCCAATCCATCCATCACCACCCCTGGCCAAAGTCCCATAGAATTGTCTCATCAAGGCTGGGTAGAACCTCTCTCAGAGAGTGTAGAACTGAACCAATTTGGTGTCCCTTAACCAATCTCTGATCTAGAAATGCTGCTGATCAACAAAGTAAAAATCCACCCTGTGTTCGCCTACAATGGCCTTGGAGGCCATGCGATATACTCCTGAGACAAGTGATGGTCAAGCAGGATCATCGTGCTGTGCTGGAGCATCTATTGACCGAGGAGCATCAAGCCTTGCCTTAGTGTGGTGCTCCGTGCCTTGAGAAGCAAAACAGGGTCTCCTCACAACCTGTTTCCTGCGCCCCATTGTCTAGAGAATAAAGAAATATGAAAGGGAAAGGGAAACAAGAGTGGGAATCATGGTCGAGCCATGAGAAACAGAGGGATAAGAGAGGAAAATGGGCTCAAGCACAAAAAGGAAGCGTTAGAACCCTAAACAGGGACTAACGGAAGCTAGGGCATAATGAGGGTAGGTGTCAGCTCAAAGGAGATGGGAAGAAAATGACCATCGACACTGTTTAAAAATAGTTCACGCCGGTTAAGTGTCAACACTTCAGGAGTGTCAAGTGTCGACACTTCAGTGAGTCGACACTTCCAAGTATCAACACCTGAAGAAAATCAGAGAAAAATTAAAAAAAATCATAGAAAAATTAGGAGAGATGATTTGAATGGTTAATTATGATTGATCACAAGTATCAAGATCATGAGGTCAAGAAATTTTTAAAGAAAATTTCAAAGGTCGTAAATAATGATCGAGATCTAATCAAAAGGATCAATGATCCCTAATTCTCTTTTAATCAAACATAACCTATCTTCATTGAGTGGCTTGATCAGTATATCAGCTAGTTATTTTTCCGTACAGACAAATTCAAGCAAAATATCATTATTTTGAACATGATCTCTAATAAAGTGATGTCTAATCTCTATATGTTTATTTCTAGAATGTTGCACAGGATTTTTAGTTAAGTTGATTGCACTTGTGTTATCAGATCTAATAGGTATTTTAGTTAATTTAATTCCAAAACCTTTGAGTTGTTGTTTAATCCACAAGATTTGAGTACAATAACTTATAGCTGCAATATACTCAGCTTCAGCTATAGATAGCGCAACTGAATTTTGTTTCTTGCTAAACCAGGAGATTAAATTAACTCCAAGAAATTGACAGGTTCCTGATATGCTTTTTCTATCTAGTTTACATCCAATAAAATCAGCATCAGAATAAGCAATCAATTATATTGCAGGGTCCTTAGAGTACCACAAACCAATGTCAATAGTGCCAGATAGATATCTAAGTATGTATTTGATAGCCAATAAATGAGATTCTTTAGGTTCAGACTGATACCTTCACACATACATACACTAAACATGATATCTGGCCTACTAGCAGTTAAATACAATAATGAGCCAATGATCCCTCTATAAAGTTTTTGATCAATACTCTTACCAGATTCATCTTTGTCAAGCTTGCATGAAGGGCTCATTAGGTGCCAAGAGGTTTTGTCTCCTCCATCCCAAACTTTTTCAGAATTTCCTTGATGTACTTAGCTTGGTTGATGAAGATCCCTTCTTTGGTTTGTTTGATTTGGAGTCTGAGGAAGTAGCTTAATTCTCCCATCATGCTCATCTCGAACTCACTCTGCATAAGCTTAGCAAACTCTTGACAAAGAGCTTCATTAGTAGCACCAAATGTAATGTCATCAACATAGATTTGTACCACATGAGATCATCAGCTTTTCTCTATAAAAACAAAGTAGTATCTACATGTCCCCTAGTAAAGCCATTATTAATCAAAAAATTGCTTAATATTTCATACCAAGCATGTGGGGCCTGTTTTAAACCATAAAGAGCTTTATGCAATTTGAAAACATGGTCAGGATATGCATGATCTTCAAAATCAGGAGGTTGTTCTATATATACCTCTTCTACTATGTATCTATTTAAAAATACACTTTTAACATCTATTTAAAATAATTTAAAATCCATGAAATATGTAAATGTAAGTAAAAGTCTAATTGCTTCAAGTCTAGCAACGGGAACGAAGATTTCATCAAAATCAATACCTTCCTCCTGATTGTAGCCTTTAGCAACTAGCCTAGCCTTATTCTTAGTTACAATTCCATTTTCATCCAACTTATTCCTATATACCCACTTGATGGGATTTCTAGGGAGCCTAGGTCATCATGCTACTTGCAGAAGCAAATTTTAAAATAAAAATTCAAGCATGAAAAATCCTAACCGGCTAAAAGAAACCCTAATTCCCAGATCCCCTTAGACATTACCAACTAATGAATCATAAATGAAGTACAAGAAACATACCTGAAATGCTGTATACTAATTATTTCCACAAGGCTCACAAGTGCAAGCCCTCCAATGGTGATCCACACGAGAAATGAACCAAGGAAGAATTCCTTTATGAAGTTGCTTGCTAGAGTAGGACTCTTTCGGCAGCCTTTGGATTTTTGACCACTGTAGGACACCCTGTCCCACTGTAGGGCACTATGAACACTCTCCTAAACCACTCTTGATTTTAGGACAACCCTCCTTTAGGACCCTTAGGCTTATGTCCTAAAACAAAGCCTTGTCCTAGTAGAAAAGACCTTGTCTTGATAAGACAAGTCTTGTCTTAAAGAAAGGAGGAGGGAGGGAAAGATAGAGAGAGACACTCAGACAGAAGACTCGGTGGAAATTGGACTCCTATTTTAGAAGACCGAACATTACCTTTCTCATTTCACCATACACCCTTTAAATAGTGATTTAAGGGGTGTGAAAAGCATCTCAATGTTTCTTATCAGATATGTCTCTTCATATCTGATAAGACTCTTCAGGATTCAGGAGTCTTATCGAGTTCTCTTGGTTTCCAGATGAACTCTCCTCATGCCGCATGGCATGTACCAAACTCAAGGGAAGGAAAGGAGGGCTCTTTACAGATCTTAAAACCATAAAAGAAGAAGAATCCTGAGAGTAGAAGGACTCTGCCTCAAAACTGTGCGCAGATGAAGAGACACGACTCTTCATCTGTGTGCGCTAACTTCTTTCCCCTTTCACGCCGTCCCTTTATCCCTCTTTGACCGGTCATTCAAAAAACCAAAAGTCATGGAGATAATTTGAAGAGGCATCCTAGATGAGAAACTCCTAGAGTTTCATCGATAGAAGGACTCTCAGTCCTTTTGCGTGCACTCTCTTCTCCCGCATGTGCCAAGAGATGCCAAGAGTCCTGAGTGCCCAGGACTCTTCAATAAACCGAGTTTAATGTTCAAATAAAACTAGATAAAGTCTGGTTTAGGCTGACCCACTTAAGACTCAACCTAATGTAGGTTTCCCTCAATAAGGTTAGTCCAATTAACAAGCAACTAGATCCAAATTAATTGGGTTAGGAATTGGTTAGCCTACACATGCTAGTGTGCAATCTGGCTAACCAATTAGGATGCCATGACCCTAATTAAACCATGTATAACTTCCTTGGCCAACTCCCTAATATGTGTGACCTTTTGGGTTCTACATTTAGCCAGCAGTAGGTTTTGGTTTATGCCGATTCAAACCAATCGAACCTGATTGACCTAATTATTTCAAATTGGCTCACCTAATTGTCCAATTCGAATCATCCATCGAATTGACTCATGAAACCAATCCAATTGGTTCATGAAAACCTACAAGACAAGATTGACGTCTAGCAATGTATCATGCCTATCCAAAAAATGTGGAATTTGATGGAAAGTACCAAAATACCCTTTAGTAGAAAGTTACCGTGCAATTCAATCTTTCGATCTCCCATTATCTCGATTAAGTGATAGGTATGGATATATGTCAAACCCTAATACTTAGTTATATCGAATCTCAGCTCGATCATGAGGACTTAGCTGATGACTGATTAGAAACCACTTATAATCTTATCCTACTTTGATCAAAGGCTCATTGAGTCACTCATCGAAGAGATTACATGGGATAACAATTCCTCTTACCAGGAACGATCAATTCTTTGTTGGTCCACTCATATCTTTCGTACACCTTCCACCATACCCAGAACACCCCATACATGACTCAATGTTATGAATGAGTATGAACCAAAACATGACTTAGTGTGCATAAGGAACCATGGTGACCTCAGGTCTAAAGATCACATGCACAACTCCTACTCTGGGACCTATTTTTTGACAAGCAGTAAGACTTCCATAAGATGGTCCCGGTATGGATCGGTTCAGTGTACTCATACCCTGATGAGCACCCTTATCCTTGTATTAGTGTCTCTACACAAATGGTTGTGAGACCAACCATCCTCATTAACTGAGCATATATAGGATAAGCTAGTCTTTCCGGATTCATCGATCCCCGAATCGATGGTCTATTGACTAGGAACATTTTTATTAGGATTTATAGGAACTTAGACCTCACTGTTATGATCTTTATCATAACCCTAATTCCATTGCCCTAATCTATAGGGTTCATCATAATCCATAAATAAGACACAACAGTATATGATGAAAAATAAATGCCTTTATTAATATAATGTCATACAAGAGTTGGAAGATTACAAAACTACCCTTACATTGATTGGCTTTTAGGGCACTTTTCTTTCACCACTTAGTACCTATTATGGAAGTATTGGATGGTCTTTCTATTAATGTCCAAACCTTATTTCTTTCTAATTGGTTTAGTTCTTCTTGCATAGCATTCATCCAATTAGGATCTTTTTCAGCTTCTTCTATATTTTTAGATTCTACTTAAGACACAAAAGCAAGATAATCACTTACATTTCTAAAAGAAGATCGAATTCTTATCCCTTTTGATGGATCACCTATGATTAGCTCCTTAGGATGTCTATGAGCATACCTCAACTCCTTAGGCATATCCTTGTACTTTGGTGAAGATCTTGAGATTTCTTCTTCATCCTCCTTGCTTTGATATTCCTCATTCTCTTTGGAAGGAGGATCGTTCAAACTCAGCTTCTCAAGTCTTTGAATAGCTGCATCATTATATGAAATATCCTCTTTTCTAGAGGACTTATTATTGGACTCATCAAATACAACATGCATAGATTCTTCTACAACAAGTGTTCTTTTATTAAATACCCTATATGCCTTGCTAGATGTTGAGTATCCTAAGAAGATACCTTCATCTGATTTGGCATCAAATTTATTTAATTTATCTTTGCCATTATTCAATATAAAATACCGGCATCCAAACATATGAAAATACTTAAGGGTAGGTTTTCCTTCTTTCCAAAGTTCATAGGAAGTTTTCTTTAAAATTGGTCAGATTAAAACTCGGTTTAAAATGTAACATGCAGTGTTGATTACTTCAGCCCAAAAATATCTAAGGAGGTCATTTTTACAAAGCATAGTGCATGCCATTTCTTCTAAAAATCTCTTTTTCTTTTCTACTATCCCATTTTGTTGAGGTGTCCTAGGTGTAGAAAAATTGTGTCAATACCTTTTTCATTGCAAAATTTTTTAAAATCCTGATTTTCAAATTTGATTCCATGATCACTTCGAATGCAAACAATAGACGTTCCATTTTCATTTGAAACTTTTCTATAAAACTTTATAAAAGTAAAGAAGGATTCATCTTTATGAGCTAAGAACAAAATCCAAGTAAAATGAGAGAAATCATCAATTATAACTAATCCATATCTCTTGCCTCCTAGGCTTGTAGTCCTAGTTGGCCCAAAGAGATCTATATGGAGTAGTTCAAGAGGCCTAGTAGTTGAAATAATTTTCTTAGATTTTAAAGAAGTTCTTATTTGTTTGCCATATTGGCAAGCATCACAAATCTTCTCTTTTTCAAATCTAAGTTTTGGTAAATCTTTGAGTAAATTCTTTTTGCATAATTTGAAAAGTAAATGCATGCTTGTATGCCCTAATCTACGATGCTATAACTAGCTAATCTCATTGATTTTGGCAACCATTACAATTAGGCATTCACCATCTTATATAGGAAGTTTGTCAAGATCAACTAGATAGATGTTGCTATGCCTATGTCCAATGAATCTCAGCCCTTCATCATTAAGACTAGACACCATGCAAAGTGATGATTCAAAAACAACTTTAAAATCTCTATCATAAAATTGGCTAATGCTTAGTAAATTATGCTTTAAACATTCTACTAGTAATACATTATCAATAAAAGTAGATGGAGAAATGTGAACTTTACCAATACCAATGATTTTACCTTTTCTATTGTCTCCAAAGGTCATATTTCCCCCATTTAAAGTTTCAAGAGAAGTGAATTGCTTCACATCTCTCGTCATATGTCTTGAGCAACCACTATCAATGTACCATATTCTTTTTTTCTCCTTGGTTGCAAGACACACATGCAAAAAAGAGATTAAGTTGATGCTTTAGGTACCCAAGCCATCTTGGATCCTTTTGGATTAATGTTCATGGTTCCTTTTGGAACCTAAATCCTATTGGAAGTATTCAATTTTCTTTTGTTATACATATATGCTTTATATTTTGATTTTCCATAACAATAGCATGTAATACTAGAAGATGCAGGAACAAAGAAATTCTTGAAATACTTTTATTATTTTTGAGATTTGTACCCCAAACGACTTTGTTGAAAATTGCATGTTGACTATTCAATGGTAAATTTAGTTTTCCAGAACTGAACATGAATTTTTAAACAAATGACTTGACTCCATCAAGCTCTTTTTTAAACTTCTTGTTCTCTAACTCAAGGTCTTTTTTCTTCTTCATAAGCTCATCATTTGAAACAAAACCTTGGAAATTTTTAGCATTTCTATCTCTTTTGAGAGATCATTCTCTTTCTTTTCTAAAATAGCAACCTTGGCTTTTAATTCTTTGTTTTCATTTCCAAGATTGTTGTTTTCAAAAGAAAAAGAATTAGCATGCTTTTCTAACTTCTTGTGCTTAATTCTCAACAATTTATATTTATGTATAAGCTCATCAAAAACATCTCTAAGCTCTTCAAAAGTAAATTCAGATTCGGATTGTACCTCATTTTTATTTTTCATGAGGCAAAGATTGGCAACTTCTTGCTGCTCTTTCTCTGACTAAAGTCTTCGCTTTCGCTTCAAGAAGCCATCATTACCTTCTCTTTGTATTTCTTTTTGAGCTTCTTGAGGAGAGGACAATCGAGCTTGTAATGACCAGGCTTCTTGCATTCAAAGTAAATGGGTTGGTCCTTCTCCTTCTTCTTTTCTTTTTCCTTGTTCTTGCCTTTATCTTTGCTAGGCTCTCCTTTGTGTGGCTTCTTTTTGTATAAGTACTTCTTCTTCCTCATAAATCTCCTAAATTTTCTAGCCACTAGAGCCTCCTCATCTTCATCTTCACTTTCTTTCGACTCCTCACTTGAAGGTTCCTTTGGTGTAGTGGATTTGAGGGCAATTGTCTTCTTCTTTCTATCCGCATTCACTGCTTTTTGCTTTAAGTTCAATTCATAGGTCATGAGTGAGCCAATGAGCTACTCCAAGGGTAGGGTCGCAACATCCTTTGCTTCTTGGATCACCATCACCTTTGGATCCCATGAAGATGGTAAAGACCTGAGAATTTTATTAACCAAATCAGCATTAGACATTGCTTTTCCAAGACTTCTCATTCCATTAACAATATTAGTAAATCTAGTAAACATATCAGTGATGGATTCATTGGGGTCCATTCTAAAGATTTCGTATGTGTGCACAAGCATATTTCTTTATATATTTTTCACTTGATGGGTACCCTCATGTGTAACCTCAAGTGTATCCCATATTTCCTTTGCCAATGCACATGTAAAAATCTTATTGAATTTGCTAGGATCCAATGCACAATAAAGCAAGTTCATTGCTTTGGCATTAAGCTCAGATTGCTTAATATCATTTTTATCCCAATCTTTTTCAAGCTTTGGAACAAAAATGCCATTAACCATAATTGAAAAAATATGTGGATCTCTAACTACCACTTTCCAAAGATTATAGTCAATAGAATGCATGTAAATGTGTATGCATGTTTTCCAATATGTGTAGTTCGTGCCATTGAAAAATGGTGGTCTATTTGAGGCTTGACTCTCAACAACACTAGTACCTATTGGGACTGCCATAGATCTTTTACTCAAGGCAGTTAGACCTACTTAGTTGAGAACCAGACTCTGATACCACTTATTGCCCAGCTAACGCAACCCAAGAGTGGGGGTGAATTGGGTTTCTAAAAACTTTTGATGAATTAAAAATTAGGTGCTAGTGTGTTTCAAGATGTTTGTGTGCTCAATAATAATATGCAGCAAAAGTAATGAAGTAAATACAAAAAGAACAATAAGCAATCACAAATAGAGAGATTTATAGTGGTTTGGTGTATCTCAAAATATCTACGTCCACTCCTCAAGCATCCTTTGGGAATTTCACTATAATCCAACCTTAATTACAACATATTAGTTTTTTGAGCTCACTAATCAAAATCCCTTGGTTTTTACTCAAGGCTAACCAAAAACATAGTTGGTTTTTAACTCTAGGCTCACCAACAAACTTGTTGGTTTTCACACAAGGCTAATCAACAATATCAGTACTAGTTTCAATTCCCTTGAAACTAGTAACAACAAAATAACTCAAGTACAGTATAAGAATATAATAAACTTTCTCAAAAAGTAAATAAACTTGATAAAGCTCTTGAATGCGGTTGAAAAGCTTTGTCTTCAAGTTGTTGAAGCCTCAATTAATGCTTGAAGATGTAGACTTGAAAGCTATTTCTGAACTCAATATGCTTGAAGGCTCAAATCTCTTAAAGTATTGAATGCTTGAAGGTTTTCAATGAAAGCTCTCATTAGTTTTTCAAAGTTGTCATCCCTCTTGTGTTTGGTGGTGTTAAAATACCTTTCCAACCCTTAAAAATCTGATTATAGACATTGGAGAGAAAAAACTAGCCATTAGACACGAAATGGAAAAGTCTGCATTTCAAAAACTAGCCATTACTGTGCTGTCAGACCCGCAAGTGTCGACACTTCAGACCATGAGTCGACACATGAGTTGATACATGAGTCGACACTAAGTCAAGTATGTCTTCTAAAGCTTTCTAGATGCACTGGTACGTCGACACTTTTTCTGGTGAGTTGATATTTAAGTTGACACTTCATCACCATGAGTCGATACTTGACCAACTCCTAAAATCAGCATGTTTTGTGTCCTATTTGGTCTCAGGCCTTGAGTCGACATATCAGTCGACACTTGAGTTGACACTTGGCTGTTCATGAGTTGACACTTCTACATGCCAACTGAAACTTTTTTTATGTATCAGCTCAACCCTCTGTGAGTTGACACCTGAGTCAACACTTGACTGAAATAGTGCTGAAACTTATCCAAACTAAAATCTTGAGCTCTTCAAAGTCTTTCTCATGTTCCAAAGTCCATGTATCTTGAAAGTTTATAATCTTAAGTGATTTCTTCAATTGAATGATAAGCATTTTGATATTATAATACAAACTAACCTTGATGAGTACCTGAATATGATAAACATACCTTTAACACATAGTTAGTACTCATATATACTTAAGTATTTTGTTATTCATCAAAATCAAGACAGGAGTCAACATCTTTTCTAAGTCCACCATGTACTGACGTTCCAAGCTACTTTTTACCAGCATGTCATCAATATAGACTTTCATGTTATGGCCGATCTAGTCTTTGAAAGACTTATTGATTAGGCATTAGTAGGTAGCTCTTGTATTTTTTAGACCAAAAGGCATAACCTTATAGCAATACAGCCCTTGGCCCATAATGAACGCGACCTTCTCCTCATCCTCAGGCACCATCCAGATCTGGTTATATCCAAAAAATGCATCCATGAAGTTAAGAGTCTCATGCCTGAAGGTCGAATCTACTAGTTGATCAATTAGTGGCAAAAGGAAGCAATCCTTCTGATAGGCCTTGTTCAAGTTAGCGAAGTCAATGTATGCCCTTCACTTGCCATTAACTTTTTTACTAAGACAATGTTGGTGAGCCAATCTGGATTTTAGAGCTTACCAATGAACTTGGCTTCCAAAAGCTTTTTCACCTCCTATTTAATGCTCAAGAACGAAGCTTCTTTTCTTTTGGCAGACTGGCAGGTGTGCAGGGTCAATGTTAAGGCGATGCACCATGACCACGGGGTTGATACCTGGCATATCAGCTACTGTCCATACAAAAATATCAATGTTCATATGGAGGAATTTACCAGTTAGGTTCTGGACTCCTTGCTCTGCTCACTCCCGATACACACTACTCAGGAGGGGTCAGTCTAGTCCAAAGGAATAGGAATCAATTTCTCTGTAGGCTCTCCATGCTGCAACTTCTATTGATCCCGGAATTCAAGGCCCTCAATAGACATGGCTTGCTATAATTTCTGCTTGAGGTGTCGAATTCCTCCCGGGATCGGTATATTGCATCAAATATTAGGCCTCACAATCAGAGTGATGCAGCAGAAGCAGATATAAAAATAATTTTAAATCTGGCATGCAATATAAATAAATCTAATTTATTCATGATAATATTCTTAAACATGCATTAAAGGATGAGAACAAGATCAAACTGGAAAATATGATAATTTTAAGTAACAGTTACATACCTGGATCGCTATCTTGGGCTACTCTGAAATCCATGCAGATCCTCTTTTGGATCAGGGTTCAATTGCAGCCGTGCAAGCACCCGACCTCTGCTGGTATCCACATAGGGCTTGTCATAGTAGAGTCATAGAGGGCACTGGACTGCTAGATCCTTGCAGCTCTCTCATCTTTCAGCAAATCGGCCTTGCTTCAAAAGCGATGCCAATCGATAATTGAACCGACTTTTGGCTTCTATCTTGCAAACTAGCCTTTACAAGATTTAGGACCTTCTTTCCTCTCCTTGCTCTTATCTAAAAAACCTCTCAACACTTGAAAGAAAGATTAAAAGAAGAAGTAAGAATGGAAGGGAGAGGGAACCTATGGTAGCAAAATGTCTCACACACCCAAGTGGATGATATTCCCTTCTCCTTTCATTCACTCACCCAAGAATTCCCTCTTCATTCATGCTTTTCCGGCCACCCTCCACCCCCTCTCCTTATATATGCCATCATCCCATTAGTGGCATAAGACCATGTGTATGAAAACATTTAAAGAAGAGAAGAATATCTTCTCTCTTTTAATGATTTCACACTTCCATGAAAACCTTCTTAAGCCTTTTCTTGTTTTCGCATGGAAGTGTTTCTTCCTTCTTCTCCAATCCCATTAATAAGGTCAAATTTCCCATGCCATGTCATCACCCTCATTTATCATGATAAATTAATGAAGGGTTTACAAAACCATAAATGGGACGAGACTAATGTGAACACAAGACTTAAGAAATTTTCAAGCATTAATGGGAGGAGACTTGATTTCCTTAAGTCATTCCTCTTCCTTCATGAAAACTCTCATTCCATGTGGCATGTGGAAACAAGGAGAGAGGAAGAGTGCCATGTGGTGTGAGGAGAGAGAGTCCCAGTCCAACTGTGCTCTGACTCATGGTCCAATTTGACACTCAAACCAAAGCTAGATTTAAATCCAATCGAACCTATTTCGAAAAGACTGTTGACCCAACACTATCTGGATTAATTAAAATTAAATTAAATCTATTTTAATTTAATTAATAATTAATCCATAATTAATTAGATCAAATCTTAATTGTAACACTTACAATTAGGTCCAAATAGATTTGCCGATTAGTTACTTGAGCTCCTAATGTGTGTGACCCCTCGGGTCCTATTCTGTTTGGTAAGACATGCTATAATCTCCATTATACATCATCGAAACACCTTTCGATGGACAGAAACAATTTCTGCTCAACCCTAATTAGGATCATTGAATCGAGAACGATCCTAATGGACTCTCACAATCCACCAGTGACATCTAGCAGTATGTAGTGGCAATCCAGTAGAATAAGATTGGAACCCCTAGATGTAGTTACCGTGTGATTCGGTTCATCTATCAAAATCCCTGACTCGATATTGGTTACGGAATCTCGCCAAACCCATCGGTCGTATGCTTAAACTTAATCGACTCAAGCCCAACTGTAATACCAATGAAAACGCCTTTTCATCATCACCCTGCTATGGCCATAGACTCTTTGGACTTAGTCTCAATAAGTTGCATAGGTTATTCCTTAGTACTAAGGCGATAGATCCCTACGAGTGAACACTCTACTTCTATAATAAACTTACTACAGCCAAAGAACAGTGCAAGGTCCCGTATGGATAAGAATCATGAGATTGTGCTATCAAACTAATGTAACCTTACTGTGAGTAGCCGAGACACTCTAGGTCAAAGAACTATTCACATAACTATAGCATCAGGAAGTTATCGACGAGTGAGTAGTCATCCATATAACTTCCCGTAGATGGTCATGCTCAGTACCGTTGATCTCCATCCACTACATGCACTCTTACTCCAGTGTCACCACACTGTAGGTCAAAGACTCACCTACCCAGAATGGAAGTGATCTGTGCACTGATTTTAATGAATCAATCACCATCCTTGTGATGTTCCAACAATCGAGAGCTTTTAGGAGTTAATCTATAAAGACATATGCCTCAGATTCTCAACTCTTGAGAATATATGTCATTGTCCATTAACTCCATGGACGATTCATAGACACATCAATATGAATAATATTGCCCTTTATTATAAAAAAGAATTAAGTACAAAATCCATGCCCTAAAATTATAATGTGTCATGCCAACTTGACTTATAGGGCACACATCTAACAATCTCCCACTTGCACTAGAGCCAATTGGCTACATATCTAAGTCCCATCTTTTCAAGGTGGATCTCAGTCTTCTGCTGGCTCAAAGGCTTAGTCAGTGGGTCTGCTACGTTATCCGTGGAGTCTACTCTGCGCACCTCAACATACTTCTTATCGAGGTAGTTGTGTATGATATGAAACTGCTGCTCGATATGCTTAGATTCTGGTGAGACCTTGGTTCCTTCGCCAGAGCTATTGCACCATTATTGTCACAATATATAGGGATGGCATTAGATGACATCACTCCAAGCTCTGCAACGGACTTTTTATACCAGAAGTCTTCTTTTGCAGCTTTAGAGGCAGTGATGTACTCTGCTTCCATTGGTGAATCTGCTATGATGGGTTGCTTGGAAATCTTCCAACTTATTGCCCCACCATTGCACAAAAACACAGACCCTGATGTAGACTTTCTATCATCAGGACCAAAGATAAAGCTGAGTCTGTATATCCCTTTATCCCTAATCATGAACTCCCTCCAAAGACTAAGAACAAATCTTTGGTTCTTCTCAAGTACTTAAGAATGTTCTTCACAGCTATCCAGTGTTCTTCATGTCACGCCTCGAATCCAGCACCGGAATCGGCTACACGACCGGCCGTACAAACCTTAGGTTTTATCCTAGAGATCATGCAAGGCCTAAAAATTTTTCACTATAACTTCAATCCTCCATACTACAACTGATCATAATTCATAAGAAATTATCTAATACAAAGAAAATAACACAACTCATATGGTGACAATCTCAGTCATGCTTTAGTCATCGACTGATATTAATAACTCTCTAGCTATTCCTTATTTCTTCATGAATCCCAATCTACCACCAAGCTTGAATATCTGCATAACTCTGAGAAGGAAAAACAAATAGGGGTTGTGAGCTTTACAACCCAGTAAGGTTTCCATATGATCACACCAGTAATAATATAATTCTGAAAATAGTATGAACATACTAGTATATCATATCATGTAGTCAAACAACTCAAATATCATGTATGACAAAACCATGAGAAACCATATTTTTCTTTGCCAATTTTCATTAATCAATCTTTATCTTTAGGGTTCTGGACTAGCTACGGTCATGTACCATCCCATGACTGGCAACCGCAAAGCGACCATGCATACTGTGGTCAGTCCTACTCACGTACTAAGTCCATGGCTCGGCTGTCCCACATAATAATCACCCGTGGCCAGCTCCCACATACAAAGCACGTGGCTTAGGCTATGTAACCACGATGCTATCGTAGCATGGCTAGTCCAAATACCATATTTACTTCATTAAAACTTCATCATTGTAGTCAAAACATGTCTTTCATGATTTCTTAATAATCGATGTCATGGTCCAATCCATTCAATAACCGGTATCGTGGCCCAACCCACTCGATAACTAGTGTCATGGTCTAACCCATTCAATATTCGGTATCGTGGTCCAACCCACTCGATAACCAGTATCATGGTCCAACTCATTCAATAACCGGTATCGTGGTCCAACCCACTCGATAACCGGTGTCACTTTCCTTTAAAACATGGTGTATGAAATACAGACGATAATAATAATACCAACCACAATGTCCATCACAAGAAATCAACTATGCCATGCGAAATAACACCATGCATCAAATATATATATATATATATATATATATATATATATATATATGCTCAGATCAAACTAGACCACGTAAAATACATGCATAAATGGGTGATCAACATAGAATTCCTTACATTCAAGTGCTAAACCAAAATATTCAGTATCAAAACCATGCCATGTAAAATAATATGTAGAACTGGTGATCATATACAGAATTCTTACCTTCAAGCGCTAATCCTAGTATATCGGACACTAGTCTGTACCCGAAATTCATACAACGCCTTCCTGCTCAGAAGGTTGATCTCCTACAATAATAAATAAAATCATTCAAACCAAATCCTAGTTTCATAAATTCTGAGAAAGAAAGTCCCTCCAATTCTCTCTCTCCTCATCTTGTCTCTCCTTCCTCTTCTTTCTCTCTCCTCTTTCTCTCTCCTTGTTTTTTCTTATTTTTTTATTTTCTTTCCTTCTTTCTTCTTTCTTTTCTTCTTCTCTTCTTTCTTTCTTTTCTTCTCCTGAATCGATTCTTCTCCCCCCTCTCTCTCTCGACTCGATCAAACTGAGACCCCCCTCCATGGTTGCCGGTGGCGGCCATAGGAGGAGGTTGCCGGGAAGGCCCCAATAGACCGAAAGAAAATCGGTGGCATGGCCACCGGCGACATATGGCCCAAACCAACAAATCCAAAAAAAATACTGGGAAGAAGGGAATTTATCGGCGATAGCAGGAATGCTAGTTGAATGGATGCCTCCTCCGATCCAACAATTTCCGATCACTAACCCACTAGCTCATTGGAGCAGTCGCCATCTCTTCCCCCCTACTCCGTTCTCTTTCTCTTTTACCTTGGCTGGATCGCACGGGCCTCCGGCGTCCTACAGACAGAGATCGAAGAAGGGAAAAGGTTCGCTGGCTGATGGCTGGGCGGAGAAGAAGAGCGAGGCAGTGCAATCACAGGAGAAGAAGGAGGATCTAATGGGGTGGGGTTTTTAAAGAGAGGAAACAAGGCTTCCCTTACCATACGGGGTGAAACCTCGATCGATCGAGGCCCACCCCTTCACGACTCTCCCATCGGCGACCCCAAGCCCTCTACGACTATCCCATTGGCTCCTTCGACGAATTTGACATTCGGATAAGGAAAAAAAATGGTTCCCCTGTTCGACTCCGCCTTCCCCCTATTTTTTTTTTTCGTGACTTAGGTCGAAGCTGGCTGGGCCTGCCGACTTCGGCCCAAAAAGCCCAGATAAAATATGGGTCTCACATTCTCCCCCCGTTAAAATAACTTCATCATCATAATTAGCTTGATTAAGATTTTAAACCTTAAAAAAAATAACCAACCATCAAGTCATTCTCAAACTCTCTAATAGTTTTCCTCGTAGGGTACTTATTTTGCAAGTCTTATATATAACGAAATTATATAACATTCAAAACTTGATCTTTTCCATTTACAATCCATATCGAATTCTCTTGAACTCTTTAAAAAGAATACTAATCTTTCAATGTCGATACAATTAATTATCCATGATTAATTCCACAGAAAATTTCGTGATGCCTAACCTTGGACATAATTTAACATCATCCTCAAGCTTTTGTATGATCTCTTTCTTAGAATGTTTCTTCATAAGTCCATAACAAAATTATACCACATCTTAATTCTTGCTTCTACAGAATTCTCTTAATTTCTTCCAAATGAACATTAACACCTCAACCTCAAATTAAAATATAAAATTCTTTGCGCCCGAAATTTATTTCTCTTGATTAACCTCCATAAGAAAATCATAATCGATCTACTCTATTCTTAACCAAAAATTTGAAGAAGACTTGAGCATTAGACACTTGCTATGGTCTATAACATTCTTTCTTCTTTTACACATCTCCATGACTTTACAATCAATCCTTAATCTTATAGAAACCTCGAGCCCTTCTTAAATAGAGAAATCATAATGTCAGGTGCCACAAATATTCCTGATCCAAATCGGGTAAAGGACCATCACTTCTTTATTATAGATCTAGTGATATCCAAAAATTCTTGTTTACTATAGTCCTCTACACTAGGGGACCTATTGAGAAAAATTATCTGGCAACACCTGTACATTAGCCCAAGGATCATCAACATTATCTTTTCATCTTGTTACTGAAATTCAAATCAGTACTTTCTATCACAATACTTCTAAAATTAAAGTTAACATTCATAATTGATTTCAGGATAGCTCAAACCACTATGCTTCCACTGCGCACTCTGATAAAATTTACTAAACCATCTAGGTTCACTAAATGAATCCCTCCAAACTTATCTTACATTCATACCAGGAAGATCTCAAGTTACTTAAGTAAAGCTTTTGAATTTCTTTATCATGTCCCTACCTTAGGCATATCCTTTCAAGAGTTACCCTAACCCAATTTCCATATTGGAGGTCCTTTCATAAATTTCATCATCCTTTTTAAGATACCAATACCTCTAGTTCAAATTCGGATTAATCATAATCTTCTTGACAATTTAAATAGACAATCTATATCAACTTTTCTCTTGAAAAGTTATCATTAACTCTAACGAGATAAATGACTTTCAATCAATGCTCTTATGATTAGAATCAATCATCTTATCGCTCATAGAATGATCTTACCATAACTCTTAACATCAATTATCAAACCATCAAAAATGTTGTCTCTCATAGACTAAACCTATATAAATTTCTTAACACCAATCTCTTTGCTCAATACAACATCAGTAGCAGAGTAACTTAAATCTTCTAATACCAATTTATCTTCTTAATATAATCCAGTATCATGATAACGAAGATCTTCCTATATATCTTAAATTTGACTTGGTGTTTTACATATCCAATAATCTCCAATAATTATAGAATAGATCCAGTAATTCAATCACAAACCACTAACCTACACTATCAAGGATTCTACCAAGATGTGCATGGCATAATATCATTTACTCCACTAATTACAAATCTATACATTATCCCAAACATATTTTTCATTACATAATTCCATTAATAATCCATATACAGATTCATCAAAAAATTTTTTTTTCTTAATATCATAAACTTTTTCACAACCTGCATCCGAATCATCTTCTTGCAAGAATCCCCAATGATTATAGGGTAGACTCAAAAATCTAATCCAAACTGCAAATATAGGCTATCAAGATTCTATCAAAATAATACATGCCAAGTTGTCATAATATAATCTAATCCACCAATATAGAGTTACAAGCTATACATCATCCCAAATATATATTTTTTTATATATTTTCAATCATAATCCACATACAGATTATCAACAGCATATTCTTTCTAATATCATTGAACTCTTTCATAACTTATACTCTAAAAATCCTCTCATAACAGTCCCAAAAATTTACAATCTGACAATTTACAACAGAACTAGTATATTATCATCATCCACATCCACACTAGGTTCAAGATTCCAAAATCATCCAATTATCAATTGAACCTACTTATTCAGTATGACCTATTAACATAACATGCTATAATTCCAGGCCAGTACCCTTGATGCTTGAGTCAAACCCACTTATCGAAGGCAAGGATGCATTCCATCCAACTCTTCTATATCCATTATATGCTTACTTATCATGATTAAAAAGTACAATCATCCAGCTCTTTTATATTTATCCTAGATTAATCCCATTATTTACTTTACAGACCAAACATCGTGTTTCTCTTTGATACTAATCATATGCCAGATCTTAAGCATAATGCCTAAAACTAGAATCCAACCTTCGAATCCATTTCTTTATAACTTCATATCTTGACTGGTCATGACACTAAATTTAAATATCTCTTAAATCACAGTCCATATTAATCATAACTCAAATTTCAACATCATTCGAATTGTATCCCAAGAACTTATATCATAATTCCAAGTGATCATAACTTAAATTTTGATATCATTCACATCATATCCCAATCACTTATGTCACAATCCTAAGGGATCATACTTTGACTTCGGTATTATTCATATCATGTCCAAACTATTTATATCATAGTCCAAGTAATCATAAACTAAGGTTCAACATCATTCATATCATGTCTTAATCACTTACATTACATTCCTTAGTAAACATGAGCTAAGCTTCAATATTCCCCATGTTGTCCCGATCACTTATGTCGTAGTTCCAAGTAATCATAACCGAAGTTTCGATACGATTCTGCCATGTCCTAATAATCACCATATTATTCCCTAACAATTTGTACCACTATCCTAAATAATCATAAATCAAACTTTGATACCATTCTATCATGTCTTACTATCACTATATCAATGTCTTAATCTTTTATATCATAGTCTCAAACAATCATGACCTGAATTTTGATGTCACTCATATCTATCCTAATTATTTGTACCACAGTTTCATGTCATCATAACCTAAGCTCTGACACTATTCTTGTCATATCCTAATAACTATCATGTTATTATTATTTTAACCACTTGTATTACCATCCAAAATGATCATAACCTAAGCTCCAATACCACTCAGTCACGCCCCAAATCCAGTACCGGAATCGGCTACGCGACCGGCCGCACAAATCCTAGATTTTATCCTAGAGATCATGCAAGGCCTAAAAATTTTTTACTATAACTTCAATCCTCCATACTACAATTGATCACAATTTATAAAAAATTATCTAATACAAAAAAAATAACACAACTCACATGGTGACAATCTCAGTCATCCTTTAGTCATCCGATTGATATTAATAACTCTCTAGCTATTCCTTATTTCTTCACAAATCCCAATCTACCACCAAGCTTGAATATCTGCATAACTCTAAGAAGAAAAAACAAATAGGGGTTGTGAGCTTTACAGCCTAGTAAGGTTTCCATATGATCACACCAGTAATAATATAATTCTGAAAATAGCATGAACATACTAGTATATCATATCATGCAGTCAAACAACACAAATATCATGTATGACAAAATCATGAGAAACCATAATTTTCTTTGCCAATTTTCATTAATCAATCTTTATCTTTAGAGTTCTGGACTAGCCACGGTCATGTACCAGCCCATGACTGGCAACCGCAAAGCGACCATGCATACTGTGATCGGTCCTGCTCATGTACTAAGCCTATGGCTCGGCTGTCCCACGTACTAACCGTCCGTGGCTGGCTCCAACGTATAAAGCCTGTGGCTCAGGCTGTGTAACCACGGTGCTACCGTAGCATGGCTAGTCTAAATATCATATTTACTTCATTAACACTTCATCATTGTAGTCAAAACATGTCTCTCATGATTTCTTAATAATCGGTGTCATGGTCCAATCCATTCAATAATTGGTATCGTGGTCAACCCACTCGATAACCAGTGTCATGGTGCAACCCATTCAATAATCGATATCATGGTCCAACCCACTCGATAACCAGTGTCATGGTCCAACTCATTTAATAACCGGTATCGTAGTCCAACCCACTTGATAACCGGTGTCACCTTTCTTTAAAACATGGTGTATGAAACATAGACGATAATAATAATAACAACCACAATTTCATCATAAGAAATCAACTATGCCATGCGAAATAACACCATGCATCAAATATATATATATATATATATATATATATGCTAAGATCAAACCAGACCACGTTAAATACATGCATAAATGGGTGATCAACACAGAATTCCTTACATTCAAGTGCTAAACCAAAATACTCAATATCAAAACCATGCCATGTAAAATAATATGTGGAACTGGTGATCATGTATAGAATCCTTACCTTCAAGCGCTAATCCTAGTATATCCGACACTAGTCTATATCCAAAATTCATGCAACGCCTTCCTGCTCAGAAGGTTGATCTCCTACAATAATAAATAAAATTATTCAAACCAAATCCTAGTTTCACAAATTCCAAGCAAGAAAGTCCCTCCGATTCTCTCTCTCCTCATCTTCTCTCTCCTTCCTCTTCTTTCTCTCTCTTCTTTCTCTCTCCTTATTTTTTTTCTTTTCTTTCCTTCTTTCTTCTTTCTTTTCTTCTTCTCTTCTTTCTTTCTTTTCTTCTCCTGAATCGATTCTTCTCCCACCTCTCTCTCTCGGCTCGATCGAACTGAGACCCCCCTCCACGGTTGCCGGCGGCTGCCATAGGAGGAGGTTGCCATGAAGGCCCCGACAGACCGGAAGAAAATCGGTGGCATGTCCACTGGCGACATATGGTCCAAACCAACAAATCCAAAAAAAATACTGGTAAGAAGGGAATTTATCGGCGATAGCAGGAATGCCAGTCGAATGGATGCCTCCTTCGATCCAATAGTTTCCGATCACTGACCCACTAACTCGTCGGAGCAGTCGCCATCTCTTCCCCTATGCTCCATTTTCTCTCTATTTTACCTTGGCTGGATCGCATGGGCCTCTGGCATCCTACAGACGGAGACTGAAGGAGGGAAAGGTTTGCTAGCTGATGGTTAGGCAGAGAAGAAGAGTGAGGTAGCGTAATCACAGGAGAAGAGGAAGGAGGATCTAATGGGGTGGGGTTTTTAAAGAGAGGAAACAAAGCTTCCCTCACCATACGGGGCGAAACCTCGATCGATTGAGGCCCCCCCTCCACGACCCTCCCACCGACGACCCCAAGCCCTCCACGACTATCCCACCGGCTCCTCCGACAAATTCGATGGTCAAATAAGGAAAAAAAATGGTTCCCCTATCCGACTTCGCCTTCCCCCTATTTTTTTTTTTTCGTGACTTGGATCGAAGCTGGCTAGGCCTACCGACTTCAGCCCAAAAAACCCAAATAAAGCCTGGGTCTCACACTTCACCTGGATTCAACTGATATCTGCTCGTGACACTCACAACAAGAGCTATATCAGGTCGAGTACACAACATGGCATACATGAGGCTTCCAATTACTGAAGCATATGAAATCTTGCTTATGCATTGAGTCTCTTCAGGTGTATTGGGACACATTTTCTTGTAGAGATTAATGCCATGCCGAAGAGGTAACAATCCTCTTTTAGAGTTCTCCATGCTTAATCTTTTCAGCACTTTCTCTATGTACAATTTCTATGAAAGGCCAAGCATCCGATTAGATCTATCTCTATAGACCTTAATCCCCGAAATATAAGATGCTTCACCTAAGTCTTTCATAGAGAATTCCTTAGATAACCAACTTTGGACCGAAGTCAACATGGGAACATCATTCCCTATAAGGAGGATGTCATCCACGTACACTACGAGAAATGTCACCGCCCTTCCACTGGCCTTCCTGTAAACACAAGGCTCATCCTCGTTCTTAATAAAACCAAATGATTTGATTACTTCATCAAAACGAGTATTCCAACTCTGAGAAGCTTGCTTCAATCCGTAGATTGATCTATGCAGCTTGAAGATCTTATGATCTTCATCATTGGAAGTGAAACTCAATGGCTACTCCATGTAGATATCTTCCTCAAGATATCCATTCAGGAATGCAGTTTTCACATCCTCTGCCATATCTCATAATCATGATATGCTGCAATTGCAAGTAGTGTATGGATGGATTTTAGTATAGCTACTGGTGAAAAGGTGACATGATAGTCAATGCCTTCGTGCTGACTATAACCTTTCTCCACTAGCCTAGCTTTAAAGGTCTCTACCTTACCATCTGCACCTAATTTTTTTTTGTAGATCCATTTACAACCAATAAGTACAATACCCTCTGGTGGATCCACTAAGGACCATACTTGGTTAAAATGCATTGAATCAATTTCTGACTTCATAGCATTCACCCATTTCTCGTAATCGATATCTGACATCGCCTCATCATAAGTCTTAGGATCAACCATTCGATCCTTGTCCCCAATTAGGAACATTTCCTTGATATCCTCTGTAAGCATACCCAAGTACCTTTCAGAAGGTTTGGAGACTCTAGTAGACCTGCGAGGTGGAAGAGCATTTGTGTGTATTGGTTGATTAGGTTCGATCTAATCTCTAGTTGGCTGCTCTTCAAAGACTTTCTCATCAAGCTTAATTAGCCTCCTACTGCCACCTTCCTGAATAAACTGTTTTTCAAGAAATGTGGCATGTCTACTCACAATCATATTGTGATCTTTTGGAAGGTAAAAGTAATACCTTAAACTTTCTTTATGATATGCTATGAAGCAAGCTTTCATAGATCTAGGTTCCAATTTATCTGTCACTAGTCTTTTAACATAGGCTGGATATCCCCAAATCTTGAAATAAGCAAGACTTGGTTTCTTAGCATGCCAAATCTCATATGGTATGGTAGGAATAGATTTAGATGGAACCCTATTTAGAATGTAAATTGAAGTTTGTAGGGCATATCCCCAAAGAAATAAAGACAAGTCAGTGAAGCTCATCATGGATCGGACCATATCTAATAATGTCCTGTTTCTCCTTTCAGACACCCCATTGAGCTGAGACATACCAAGTGGAGTCCATTGTGAGACATGCCATTGTCCTTAAGATAATCCAAGAATTCCCTACTAAGGTATTCACCTCCCCGATCTAATTGAAGAACCTTAAGAATTTTACCTGTTTGTTTTTCTACTTCATGTCTGAATTTCTTGAACTTTTCAAAAGTTTCAGATTTGTGTCATAAAATACACATAACCATACTGTGAACAATCACCAGTAAAGATTATGAAGTAGCAAAAACCACCCCTGGTCTGCACATCAAATATACCACACACATTAGTGTGTACCAGGGCAAGTAATTTTGTGGCCCTTTCCCAATGTCCTACAAAGGGTAACTTGGTCATTTTTCCTTGAAGACATGACTCACAAGAAGGATATGATTCCGAATTAAGTGAATCTAGGACCCCATTCCTTTCCAGTTTGTTAATCTTGTCCTCACTTATATGATCGAGCTTTAGATGCCACATGTATTTATCATTTTGGTCATATATAGGATGTTTATGTCCTATGGCATTCACTTTGACTTTCTTGTTCATATTCAGAGATGCATCAGAATGCAAATAATAGAGACTGTCAATTTAAATGGCTTTTACAACTAATTTATTTTTCAAATAAATGTTACAAAAGTCTTTATTGAATAAACATTCAAATCCTTCCTATGCTAGCATAGAGACAAAAATCAAATTTCTACTAGCTCCAGGCACAAAGTAACAGTCTCTAAGAACTAATCTAAATCCTAAAGGTAACTCTAGAGAATATGATCCAATGGCTTGTGCGGTAACTTTTGCTCCATTTCCGACACGTAGGACCATCTCACCTTCTCTGAGAACTCTACTTCTTTCTAGGCCCTACATCGAAATGCATATATGATCACTAGAGCTAGGTCTAAAATCCAACTCGAAGTAAATGAAACCGTTAGGTTAGATAAATAACATGAATGGATTTACCTTCAGAAGGTGCATCCTGCCTTTATTTCTTCAGGCTTACCAGGTAGAGAGGACAATTCCTTTTCCAGTGACCATCTATATTGCAGTGGAAACATTTCCTTTTGCTAGCCTTGGCTTTCTTAAGAGTGTCCTTCTTTTATTTGAGTTCTTTCTTCTATTTCTTTGCGGGTCTTTTCTTCTTCCAAGTAGACTTTCTTTTGGAAGAAGAATGCTCCATAAAGAAAATAGATCCCTTTGAACTCTTTAGGGTCCCCTCATTGCTTATCAACATGTTTAATAATTCAAAAAAAGTATAATTCAACTTGTTTATATTATAGTTCATTACAAACTGACCATATGAACCAGCTAAGGACTGGAGGATCAAATCCACCTGAAGCTCCTTATGAATAGGAATGCCCAACTTCTCAAGATGTTGTATGTCCTTGATCATTGACAGATAATGATCATGGACTGACTACCCTTCACGCATCTTATGGTTGAAGATCCTCTTCGACACCTCGAAGCGCGTAGTCCGACTCTGTTCTCCATATAACTCTTATAGGTGAACCAGAATCGATTTAGCAGTCGGCATATTCTCATGTTGGCTTTGTAATTCATTAGACATTGAGGCCAACATGTAACACTTAACCTTATTATCATCTTCCATCCATTTTTTATATGCAGCCGTCTAACGGGCATTAGGATGGTCAGGTAAAACTGGGGTTTCCTAGTCAAGCACATAGCCCAACTTCTCATAACTGAAAATAATTTTGATGTTCCTTAACCAATCTTTAAAGTTAAGGCCAACAAGTCGGTTTGTCTCTAGAATACGGACTAAAAAATTTGAAGCAGACATGGTTGGCTGCAAGAGTAGAAGATTCAAATTAGATGCTTTATACTTAATTACAAAAATTATTCTAGGGTCTTTAAGAAATAATTTTAAAACTCTCACTAATCCCCATAATACTCCCCTGTTGGCATCTGTTGAATATGAATCAATAATTCGAGTCGGCTCGAGCCCATCGAGTCGACTCCATTATCTGGAATACTGATGCTCCAAATAATGCCAGTCAATCGAGTTGACTCAATCTAGAATTAAGCCAACTCGAAAATACAGAATTCTGAATTATAATCTTTTGGAGATGGGAAACCCTGTGACTCTAGGTTTCTAGTGCGTGCTATGGTCCCATCGATGTGCGGCACCTCAACATGCCCGTTTATTGGTAACACGCTACACCAATGAGTGGGCAACTCTTGTCCAACATAACTCATACAAGTTGTAGCCTGGTCTCTAAATCATGGAACCTCAACGTGCCCATTTAGTGGTCCAATCATTAGTTAAGTCTGACGCACCATTTTTGCTAGATAAAGCCATCATTGAGTCCCTCAACATGTCCATTTATTGGGCCCAACCCCATCAGTGCCTAGCAAAATCTCATGCTTAATAGGGTGGTTGTGTCTTCCCGATGCAACTTGACCACTGTATCTAGCCGAGAATAATCAACACCAGTAGGACACCCGCACACCTACAATGGTGGAAAACCTAAGACTTAATATTTATGGGGAGCTTAAGTTCAGGTCTCTTTTAAATTGTTCAGCTAACTCATGTCTGAACAATTATATTAAGTAAATACAATCTCATGTCTAACTTAAAATTTTGAATCAGCACAATCTCTTATCTGACTAAAAGTGCTAGCACGGATGACCCTCTTGAAAACTTAATCAATCAATTTGGCCAGGTCGAGAATGATAAATGGGAGGGTTTTGCCATATACCCTCTTTTTGCCAAACGAGTTTGGTTGAGAAAGAGTTAGCCCCAATTATCATACCATGATCCGAATTTTCTTTAGACATTAGTTGATTGACAAGATTCTAAAAGGTCAATCCAATGATTTGGGCTCTTCACTGAGCCAAATTAGGTCTTAACTCATCGACTTTCCATCATATGAGTCAATTTGACCAAACATCATCTAAAACAATTTTAGGGTGACTGGACCTAATTTACTCAACCCAAAACTTCATGCACCTAATTTAATTTTCTTGATCTAATCAATTTTAAAATTGGTTCAAGTGCATGATATTTATGGTTTATGATCATGAATCAGATTTATGATCCAAACCTAATTTGGTATATCAACATGCTAGATCATATAAACTACATCTGATGTAATTAAATAGATGTAAGGCATGCTTAAATAATATATCACATATATCATCATAAATTGATCAAGAATTTTGAAAATGCTTTTTCAAAATAGGTATACATCAAAGTAGGACAACCTTTGCACTATAGGAGATAAACCCTATAGCAGGACAACCTTATTTCACTTTGTACAACCTTTGATCAATTAATTTTCAGATTTAAACATATAAATTTCAGATCTAAAAGTTATGATTATAATTTTAAAAATAATTTTTCAAAACATATCAACTCTTGACATAATCATCATATAACTTTTAGATCTGAATATGTTTCAGATCTGATTCTCATCCATGCATGTTTAAGAAGGGAGAACTGTGGCTCTGATACCACTGTCGGATTCCTCCCGAGATCGGTATATTGCATTAAATATTAGGCCTCACAATCAGAGTGACATAGCGGAAGCAGATATAAAAATAATTTTATATCCGGCATGCAATATAAATAAATCTAATTTATTCATGATAATATTTTTAAACATGCATTAGAGGATGAGAACCAGATCAAATCTAAAAATATGATAATTTTAAGTAACAGTTACATACCTGGATCGCTATCCTGGGCTGCTCTGAAATCCGTGGAGATCCTCTTTTGGACCGGGGTCCAATTACAGCCATGCAAGTGCCCGGCCTCTACTGGTATCACACAGGGCTTGTTGTAGCAGAGTCGTAGAGGGCACTGGATTGCTAGATCCTTGCAGCCCTCTCCTCTTTCAGCAAATTGGCCTTGCTTCAAAAGCGGTGTCGATCGACAACTGGACCGGCTTCTGGCTTCTATCTTGTAAACTGGCTTTTACAAGATTTAGGACCTTCTTTCCTCTCCTTGCTCTTATCTAAATAACCTCTCAACACTTGGAAGAATGATTAAGAGAGGAAGTAAGATTGGAAGGGAGAGGGAACCTATGGTAGCAAAATGCCTCACACACCTAAGTGGATGATATTCCCTTCTCCTTTCATTCACTCACCCAAGCATTCCTAATGAGGGACAAGATGGATAGGATCGTTGGTGAGCCTAGAAGTCACCAAAATTAGGGTATCATATTTTTTTTTGAAATTTTTTTTTTCGGGATGGTGAATGAATAGTGGGACTGGAAGACAGGGTTTGGAACTCATGAACTTTGGGACTCATCTGATGCGGGACGAAGTATCGATGTAACCTGGTTATTTGGAAAACAGTGAAACAACTAAACAAACTAGGACCGTGGGAGGGCTAAGAAACCTCCCGGGACTAGGGCATACTAACACTAAAATCCTAAGACAACTGATCTCTTTTGTTTTCAATTTTCTGGATGGATGTGGCGAAGGAAGGATGAAGATGGGGGACCGGGAAGTGGAACTCATGGCCTTGAGACTCACTCTAGCAGGGAACGCACACAGAAAGTCAGGGGTCAAAGCCTAAAGCTACCCTCCCGAGGGATCACAGCACCAGCTACCCGGAGCATAAAGCTACCCTCCCGAAGGGGTCACAGCACCAGCTACCCTGAGCTCTCATCGAACCCATAATGCACACAGCAGGGCTCTCACATAGATGCGCTAGGATGACTCTCGAAGGATACGAGGAGATAAAGAAGACGAGATAGGGGATAACTAGGGTGCTCATCGAATCCATAATGCACACAGCAGGGAACGAAGAAAAACGGGCCTCAGCCCAGAACCAGAACCGGAACCAACCCAAAAATCTATATCAACTCTCTCTCTCTGATTATTACAGGGGGAGAGGGGGCCTTTATATAGAAAAACCAAAACCCTCAATTTCTTAGCCTCTAAGAAAACTAAAAAAGGAAAATAAATTACATCAAAATTTGTGTTGCATCAAAAATAGTGTTGATATGCTCTGAAGAGCATGTTGGCTTGATAATCTGCTCCAGAAAGCGTGCTGCTCTGAAATATGGGCCACTCTGAAACCGTGCAAACACAAACTCATGGTCTTGGAAGGGAAGAACGGTCTCCGGTAGAACACCAGCAGGTGGCGGATGGGCCGGCGGACGGCTGGCGACGGGCTATGGGCGAGGCGATGCAAGAATGGCACGGCACGCCCCAGGGCGTGCCGTTTGGTCTCCCATGGCCGTGGGAGACCTCAGGGCACCGGCGTGGCCGGTGGACGGCGAGGATGACCGGGGCCGGCGGGATGGTGGCCAGCGGACGTGAGGGCGATGGCGGCAACGGCGGCGCAGGGGCGCACGTGGGCGGACGGACGCCTCCCGCGTCCGTTCATCTTCCCACGGGCGTGGATGGTGGTGGACCCCATCGGCGATCGGGCGAGGGCTGGCGGGCAGCAGGAACGGCGGCGGGTAGCGGGCCGGCGGTGGCCGTGGACCGTGGTGAGTGGACGCCTCCGCGTCCATTCGTCTTCCCATGGGCGTGGGGCGGCGGCTTCTCCGGCGAGGGCGGGGGCCGGCGAGCACCGGCGATGGTTCGGCGGTGGCGACCGGGGGTCGGGCGGCCCGGATCTGGGACCGGCGGGGTGGAGGCTAGGGTTTTGAAATTCGTTTTAAAACCACGGGAGAAAGACAGTGAAGATGGAATAAAACTGGGATAACTCGGGGATAAACCAAGAACTAAACCAGAATAGCGGGGATAGTCGGAATAGCGGGAATAGAAAAATAAAAAAATTCTGAGAAAATAAGAAAAAACAGAAAAATACCCTGACCTGCCTTGGATCCCCATCATTCTCCTCGACCGCGAAGAACTCGACTCTGTCGAGTTCGAAAGATGGAGCACACCCTAATCCACAACTCGCTCTGATACCAAATTGATGCGGGATGAAGTATCGATGTAACCTGGTTATTTGGAAAACAGTGAAACAACTAAACAAACTAGGACCATGGGAGGGTTAGGAAGCCTCCCGGGACTAGGGCATACTAACACTAAAATCCTAAGACAGCTGTTCTCTTTTGTTTTCAATTTTCTGGGTGGATGTGGCGAAGGAAGGATGAAGATGGGGGATCGGGAAGTGGAACTCATGGCCTTGAGACTCACTCTAGCGGGGAACTCACACAGAAAGTCAGGGGTCAAAGCCTAAAGCTACCCTCCCGAGGGATCACAGCACCAGCTACCCTGAGAATAAAGCTACCCTCCAGAAGGGGTCACAGCACCAGCTACCCTGAGCTCCCATCGAACCCATAATGCACACAGCAGGGCTCTCACATAGATGCGCTAGGATGACTCTTGAAGGACGCGAGGAGATAAAGAAGACGAAATAGGGGATAACTAGGGTGCTCATCGAACCCATAATGCACACAGCAGGGAACAAAGAAAAATGGGCCTCAGCCCAGAACCAGAACCGGAACCAATCCAAAAATCTATATCAACTCTCTCTCTAATTATTATAGGGGGAGAGGGGGCCTTTATATAGAAAAACCAAAACCCTCAATTTCTTAGCCTCTAAGAAAACTAAAAAAGGAAAATAAATTATATCAAAATTCGTATTGCATCAAAAATAGTGCTGATATGCTCTGAAAAGCATGTTGGCTTGATAATCTGCTCCAGAAAGCATGCTGCTCTGAAATATGGGCCGCTCTGAAATCCATGCAAATACAAACGGTCGTGGAAGGGAAGAACGGTCTCCAGCGGAACACCATCGGGTGGCGGACGGGCCGGCGGACGGCTGGCGACGGGCTGTGGGCGAGGCGGTGCAAGAATGGCATGGCACGCCCCAGGGTGTGCCATTTGGTCTCCCACGGCTGTGGGAGACCTTAGGGCACCGACATGGCCGGTGGATGGCGGGGACGGCCGGGGCCGACGGGATGGTGGCCGGCGGACGTGCGGGCGGCGGCGGCAACGGCGACGGCGGTGCAGGGGCTCACGTGGGCGGACGGACGCCTGCCGCGTCCGTTCATCTTCCCACGGGCATGGACGGTGGCGGACCCCACCGGCGGTAGGCAACGGGCTGGCGGCGGCCGTGGGCCATGGCGAGCGGATGCCTCCACGTCCGTTCGTCTTCCCACGGGCGGGGGGCGGCAGTAGTGGCTTCTCCGGCGATGGCGGGGGCCGGCGAGCACCGGCGGCGATTCGGCGATGGCGACCGGGGGTCGGGCGGCCCGAATCTAGGACCGGCGGGGTGGAGGCTAGGGTTTTGAAATTCGTTTTAAAACCACGGGAGAAAGACAGTGAAGATGGAATAAAATTGGGATAACTCAGGGATAAACCAAGAACAAAACCTGAATAGCAGAGATAGTCGGAATAGCGGGAATAGAAAAATAAAAAAAATTTGAGAAAATAAGAAAAAAATGAAAAATACCCGGACCTACCTTGGATCCCCATCATCATCCTAACGAAGAGACCTCTCACCTCTAGGGCATTGCACCCTCCTCGATACTTGGAGGCGCTAGGATGGATCTCAAAGGCCACGAGAGGATAGAGAAGATGGAATGGGAAGGGGGATAACTGGGCATGACCTCACGTCATGTCCTGGGATTGGGCCTCACACCCTCTCCTCATGGAGTGAAATAAAAAAAACACTCTTTTCTAAAACTCATTTTCATTCCCAAAACTTGACTAAACTCTTTTTTTTTTTTTACAAAGGACTGAGGGTGGTATTTATAGACCTGTCCAACCCTCATTTGAATTTGAATACAAGATAAAAAGATAGGAATGATTCAAACTCAAATACAAGATAGGATAAGATAAGCCTATCCATATCTAAATCCTAACCAACCAAATCCTAATTCAAATTTCAAATAAAAAATAAATCCTAAATTTATTTTAGATATGTTTCGAGATTCGCGTGGCTCCAAGATTCATGCTTTCTCCGGGATTCGTGCTGGTGAGGTCCCCATCATTCCCCTGAGGTGGGGAGAACTCGACTCCGTCGAGTCAGGGTTAGAATTCAGCTTCAAGAGATTATTATTTTTATTTATTATTATTATTATTATTTTATTCTCCTCTGCTTTAAAAATTTGTGCAGCTTTGTAAGTTGTGCAGTTTTGAGATATGTGCCTGCTTTGAGATCCATGTAACTCCAAAAACCATGCAACTTTGAGAACCGTGCAAGATGTGAAGTCGGCAACAGGGGTAGAAGTTGCCTTCACGATCGTGCACTGGAGCTTCTTCTTCTCCCTTCTCCATGGACCGGAATCTGGAACAGGGGAGGCTCGCAGAGGGCTGTCCGGCGGGCATTCGTCGGTGGCAGTGCTGGGGTGGAGACGGCGGCTCGAACGGTGGTGGTCATCGGATCTTCTGGATGGGGGAAGGCAGAGGCTCAGGCGGTTGTGGAGGCTCCGATCCGAGGAGCTTCGGCCGTAGAGGAAGAAGACGGTCATGAGCTCAGCTAGCACAGGGCGGAGGGGACGACTTTCAGGGAGCAATATGGCGAGTGATGGAATTGGTGACCGGACGATGGAGGAAAGGGCTTTGCGGGAGACCACGGCGGTTGCGACAGCAGGGAAGTCAGCGGACCTGTGGCACAAGGGAGCTTGTAGGGAGGCTTCGGACAGGATCTCCACCGGTGTTCTCGAAGGAGCCGTCGCTGGAGAAGGGGCGGCACGGAGATCTGGACCAGAGGACGAAGCTGCTTCTGTTCGGTTGCAGGCTACGGAGGCGGTCGGCTTCTTCATGGAGCGTTGAGGGGTGTTGACGGTCAGCGGCTACTGGGTTGGTGAGAAGACGGTGGTGCTGTTGCCAGAGATGGTGGGAGACACGGGAAGACTGGGGAAGGTCGTCTGGTGTTGGGCGATGGAAGACCGAGAAAGGCTGGTTTGGCGGCTCGGGGTCGTCTGGAAGAACACCGAGGGACGGGAGCTTCTTTGATGGTGAAGCGATGCTCGGGGAAAATAGATGGGAAAATAATGGGATGACGCACTATGGGATCGGCTACAGGGAGCACCCGTGGGAGGCCAGCGGATGAAGGCGAAATTGCTATCGTGGGGGTGCCGATCTGATGAGCTTCGACGGCGGCGATCGGCTATTTCTGTTTGCAGGCTGAAGGGACTGGTGGCCGATAGGGAGCAGGAGAGATCCGACGGGGAGGCGACCAAGGGGTGCTGGACCGGGTGGAAGATGGAGGACGCAGACGATGAGGGCTGGCAGGAGAAAAGGGAATATGGGATACCCTAATTTTTTTTTTGAGCTCTGATACCAAATTGATGAGGGACAAGATGGATAGGATCATTTGTGAGCCTAGAAGTCACCAAAATTAGGGTATCATATTATTTTTTTGAATTTTTTTTTTTAGGGATGGTGAATGAATAGTGGGACTGGAAGACAGGGTTTGGAACTCATGGACTTTGGGACTCATCCTAACGAAGAGACCTCTCACCTCTAGGGCATTACACCCTCCTTGATACTTGGAGGCGCTAGGATAGATCTCAAAGGCCACGAGAGGATAGAGAAGATGGAATGGGAAGGGGGATAACTGGGCATGACCTCACGTCATGTCCTAGGATTGGGCCTCACACCCTCTCCTCATGGAATGAAATAAAAAAAATACTCTTTTTTAAAACTCATTTTCATTCCCAAAACTTAACTAAACTCTTTTTTTTTTTTTTACAAAGGACTGAGGGTAGTATTTATAGACCTGTCCAACCCTCATTTGAATTTGAATACAAGATAAAAAGATAGGAATGATTCAAATTCAAATACAAAATAGGATAAGATAAGCCTATCCATATCTAAATCCTAACCAACCAAATCCTAATTCAAATTTCAAATAAAAAATAAATCCTAAATTTATTCTGGATATGTTCCGAGATTCGCGTGGCTCCAAGATTCGTGCTTGCTCCGGGATTCATGCTGGTGAGGTCCCCATCAATTCCCTCTTCATTCATGCTTTTCCGGCCACCCTCCACCCCCTCTCCTTATATAGGCCATCATCCCATCAATGGCATAAGACCATGTGTATAAAATCATTTAAAGAAGAGAAGAAGCTCTTTTTTTCTTTTAATGCTTTCATACATTCATGAAAACTTTCTTAAGCCTTTTCTTGTTTTTACATGGAAGACTTTCTTCCTTCTTCTCCACTCCCATTAATGAGGTCAAATTTTCCATGCCATGTCATCATCCTCATTTATCATGACAAATTAATGAAGGTTTTACAAAGTCATAAATGGGAGGAGACTAATGTGAACACAAGACTTAAGAAATTTTCAAGCATTAATGGGAGGAGACTTGGTTTCCTTAAGTCATTCTTCTTCCTTCATGAAAACTCTCATGCCATGTGGCATGTGAAAACAAGGAGAGAGTGAGAGTGCCATGCGGCATGAGGAAAGAGAGTCCCAATCCAACTGGGCTCTGACTCATGGTCCAATTTGACACTCAAACCAAAGCCAGATTTAAACCCAATCGAATCTATTTCGAAAAGGCTATTGACCCAACACTATTTGGATTAATTAAAATTAAATTAAATCTGATTTAATTTAATTAACAATTAATTCATAACTAATTAGGTCAAATCTTAATTGTAACACTTATAATTAGGTCCAAATAGATTTGCTGATTAGTTACTTAAGCCCCTAATATGTGTGACCCCTCGGGTCCTATTCTGTCTGGTAATGAGACATGCTATAATCTTCATTATACATCATCGAAACACCTTTCAATGGACAGAAATAATTTCTGCTCAACCCTAATTAGGATCATTGAATCGAGAACGATCCTAATGGGCTCTCACAATCCATCAGTGACACCTAGCAGTATGTAGTGGCAACCCAGTAGAATAAGATTGGAATCCCTAGGTATAGTTACCGTGTGATTCAGTTTCTCTATCAAAATCCCTAACTCGATGTTGGTTATGGAATCTCGCCAAACCCATCAGTCATATGCTTAAACTTAATTGACTCAAGTCTAATTGCGATACCAATGAAAATGCCTTTTCATCATCACCCTGCTATGGCCATAGACTCTTTGGACTTAGTCTCAATAAATTGTATAGGATTATTCCTTAGTACTAAGGTTGATAGATCCCTATGAGTGAACACTTTACTCCTACAATAAACTTACTGCAGCCAACGAACGCCACAAGGTCCTGTATGGATAGGAACCATGAGATTGTACTATCAAACTATAGCAACCTTACTGTGAGTTGCCGAGACACTCTAGGTCAAAGAACTATTCACACAACTATAGCATCAGGAAGTTATCGACGAGTGAGTAGTCATCCATATAACTTTCCATAGATGGTCGTGCTCAATACCGTTGATCTCCATAAACTACATGCACTCTCACTATAGTGTCACCACACTATAGGCCAGAGACTCACCTACCCAGAATGGAAGTGATCTGTGCACTGATTTTAATGGATCAATCACCATCCTTGTGATGTTCCAACAATCGGGAGCTTTTAGGAGTTAATCTATAAAGACACATACTTCAAATTCACAACTCTTGAGAATATGTGTCATTGTCCATTAACTTCATGGATGATTCATATATATATAAATATGAATAATATTGCCCTTTATTATGAAAAAAAACTAAGTACAAAATTCATGCCCTAAAATTATAATGTATCATGCCAACTTGGCTTTTAGGGCACACATCTGAATGAGGGTCACCATGTAGCATTATCAAGGCATGATCACCTTGTACCCCACCCACCCCATGGGGGGTGAGGGACTTCATCAGTAGGTGGTAGGTTGAGACCACAGCCCACAAGACATTCAAGCCGAGTCTTCCCAGTATGGCATTGTAGGTTGCTAGTGTTTTGGCCACCAAGAAATCCAGAAGGGCCATGGCTTGTCTCAGGGCTTGGTCGGCAATCATAGGCAGTGTCACGATGCCCTTAATGGGAATGGGATCCCTAGAAAATCTAATCAAGGGAATGTTCACCGTTCGAAGGTAATCCTTGGGCAAACTCATCCGAGAGAAAGCATTATAGGACAAAATATTTGCCAAGCTTCTATTATCTACCAGGATTCTCTTTACATTACAATTAGTACAAGATCATCATGTAGGAATAGGACTCCATCAGTGTCAACAATGGAAAAGGTAATAAGCTCTTCTCCTGTTCTCTGACATTTGGACTAGGGGGTTTCAACTTGGGATACCCTAGCATATGCTCATCTCCTAGAAGAGCTTGCCCCCTAACAACCAATCCACCGGAGATGATGCTGACATAGATTTTATTCTTAATAAGGGATTCAACCATCAGCTAGGATTCCTAACCAGCGGCCTTCGAAGCAGTAGGCTAACCAATATAGCTATATAGATAGCCTCATTGGATCAACAACTCAATCTTCCTTTTTAGGAAGATGTAGTCTTCAGTATCATGCCCGTAGTCTTGATGAAACTAGTAATAGTTCTTGAGATCCTTCTGGGCCTTCTTAACCATCTTTCTTGGCCATAGGACAAAATTTTGTCCTTTGATCTCCATCAAGATCTGCACCCAGGTAGTACTCAAAAGGGTAAAGTCCTTCCAGTAGGGTGGCCTAGGACTTCCAGATCAATGGCAGAACTCATTATCCCGCTTCTTCTTCTATTGCTATTGGAGGGGAACAGTTGGATAGGAGTGGTCCTCTCGAGGATGTTTTCAATCTCCCTTCTCTTTTTGTTTCTCTACTATGCCTTCTTCGACATTGATGTATTTTTTCACATGAGCCAAAAACTCAAAGAGTCTCCATGAGAACTTCTTAGAAAGAGAGAATAGAAACTGCAATCACATAGCCCTCTCTTCAAGGCTGACATGGCAATAGAGGGTTCGAGGCTGTGGCCTCCAGCATGGTAGCTTTAAAGTGACCCATGTAGCAATGGAGGGACTCACCTTCCTCTCGTTGGACTAAGAAAAGGAAGTCGAGGCCTCGCTTGGGCCTCTTGCTACTCTGAAGCTGGACCGTGAACCTCTAGCTGAATTCTTCGAAGGAATGGATCAATCCTAGCTGGAGTCGAGTATACCAGGCTCTGTCCACTTTTTTGAAGGTAATTGGGAAGGTCTTGCACATGAGGGTATCAATGCTCCTTAGAGTAGCATGAGAAACCTGAAGCTCTCCAGGTGGTCGAACGGGTCACAGATGCCATTGTAGGCCTCCATAGCTGGGGTCTTGAAGCAACGGGCACCAGTTCCTCCATAATCTTGCAAGAAAATGGGGGCAAACCATGAATCAAGGCTCACCACCTGTTGTTAGGTTGTGCTGTGAAGCTCTCTCAGGTAGCGTCACATCCTGGAGCTTACAGGCTAGCTCGCCCCACTGCCCAGACTGTTGAACAGGATAAGGGCTCGAAGATTTCTCCAACAAAGCATCCTACATGGAGGAGGAAATAAAAGCAAAAAAGTTAGATGGGCATGCCTCGCCCGACTCCCGATAGGAGTGGTGACTTTGAGATGTGGCGGGTTGGGGTGAGAGATCGCCTCACTCGGAGAGCATCTAACTTTGCAATAGGGGTGACCCCAAGCTTGGCCCGTGCCCTAGGCTTGCCTCACGTAGCAGGCTGTTCGCCATGTCTGGGGGAAGGTGGGCATGTCATGGATGGATGACGGATGGGCTCAACCTCAAGCCTTAGTAAGGCCTACAGAAGATTCTATACCAAGGTGACTAGCACCTTGACTTGCTGAGAGAGCTATTGGAACTGTTCGATGGTGATAGTCAGTGCAGCTAGATGTCCTACCTCTTCTCCTTCAAGCAAGACTGGGGAACGGGTGGCCAAGGTTACTGATGCCTCGATGAAGCAAATGTGATAATCCTTTTTCCCTTGGCCATAGCACGAACCAAGGGCGAAGTGGTATCAAAGGCAAATTCCAATCCTCAATAAAATTTATGAGCACACTGCCCTTCTTCTAGCACCAATCTATTGCATATTTTCTGGATGTGGTGCTGACTCGGGCTCAGCTTGGATAGGACTAAAGTAGGAGTGGCTACTAATATGGAGCTGAGCCTTAAATGGTCCTATCACTAGAAGTCAGTCTTGCAAGACAGAGAAGACCAGAAGTCTGACACATCGAGGATGGATTCCTGGTGGTGGACCCTCTGATGTCTATGTCTATCTCCTGGAGAGGTAAACAAAAAAGATTTGGAGTTCCCTCAGGACTTAAAGTAAGAGTTGGGGAGGATCCAAAGAAGAAGCAAAAGAGGGAAACATAATGGAATCTATGAGGAAAGGGAATCTTAGTGCATATGAGTCATTCTTTCCAGGGGATGGCACACAGATGAGTGGAATTATAGAGACACGGATACTCTGTGAGCAATAAGAAGTGCGTGGGATGGCCTTCAGGGATGTCACTTAGGTGGCAAGCTATGAAAGACTTAACTTAAGGAGTTCTTGGTGTGTCTTTTTTGGTGAGAGCAAGAAGAGGGTTCCTTTATGGTAAAGAAAGTGGTTCTTGAGAAGAGTGGGCTCTCGATTCCATCTCCATTGTCTTTCTTTGTACTTCCTCTGGTGTCCTTACCATGCCTCTTTTTTCACTTATTTAGAGGGTCTCCGAGAACCAATTTATAGGTATGTACCTAATGCTTAAGGACAGGAAATGATGACCGGCATATTTTGGTTGTTACAGGTATGCTTAGGATGGGAGATCAAGGCATGGTAGATAAGGCAAGGAGTGATGGCCGGTACGAGACATCCCTATGGTAGGGTGTCCCTCAGGTGGCAAATATTAATGGCCACTACACCTGGAGCATGTGCAGCTGGGTGGACAAGGTAGGCTTGGCAGTGGTTGACATGCATACAAGAAACTAGTGGCGGTGCACCTCTGCATCCACGTGACGATGCATTGGGAAGTAGTCCCATCACTTGAGTTAGCTGACCCGTGTTTGGAGTGGGTTGGAGCTTGGTTACCATGCTAGACTATCAAACCCTGATATATCATGATTTGTATTCATATTTATTTAAAATAAATTTTTATATCCGACTAATATTCATATTTATATTTATATTTATTAGATAAAATAATTATGAATATGAATATACTAGTATCCAATCCATATTCAATCCGGTTTCAATCTTAAAGATCGATGTTCTGATGCTCCATCTCTATTATAATGCAAGAAATGACTATTTTGGAATTCCCTTCGAGAACAACGCTGTTAGCCAGTGAAACTAAGATAGCATAAGTCAAACCCTCCCATGTGGCTCTTTGCTCAACAAGTCAACACTGGCATGTCATACAATGGGCAACCACCTGCTACCATCAGGAATGATCCGTGGTTGTGAATGATAAAGCCAATTCCTCCACTTTGTCCCCTTTTCTTGATACTCATGACCTTGAGGAAGCCAAGAGATAGGGTTCCTAGATAAAATTGTAACACCCGGGCTTGGGCTGAAGTCAGCAGGCCCAACCGACTTCAACCCAAACCAGTCAAAAAAAAAAAGAAGAGAGAAGAGGCAGAGACGGGATGGAAACCGAAATAGGGGAGCGAAGTTTTGCCCTTGCTGGCCGGAGTCTTCGCCGGGAATCTTGGTGGAAGAATTGTGAGGGGAGTGGGAGGCGATTGGCGAAAGGTTTTTGGAGGGATTTGGATGCATTGTCGATGGTAGAGTTTCAAAC
This sequence comes from Areca catechu, assembly GCA_021397845.1. Classification (NCBI taxonomy): domain Eukaryota; kingdom Viridiplantae; phylum Streptophyta; class Magnoliopsida; order Arecales; family Arecaceae; genus Areca; species Areca catechu. The sequence goes on from CM038039.1 coordinate 96,650,662, forward strand.
GGTGAGGGAACTCTCGTTGATCTCCCTTTAAAAACTCCACACCGCTGCCCCATCAAGCTCTTCACGTACCTCTTTCCTCTCCGTCAAGCGACCGGGAATCCCAGACGCCGCCGGTGAGTTCTTTTGTTTACTACTAAAAGGATTTTAATTGGGTTTTTGGATATCATTTTTGGTTTCCTGTTTGTTATTGGGGTCGTTCACCGTCCGATGCCGCCGTCACCGCCGTCATCGCCATCATTGCCGCCTGCCTTTGGTCCATGAAAGCTCTGCGACAACCACTCCGTGGTTGCCGGCAGCTGGGGGGAAAGGCCGGATCGGCCGGACCAAAGGAGAACAAGGGGGAGCCGTTCGGGTGAAAAAAAAAAGAAAAGAGAAGGAAGAAGGAGAGTTGGCTCGGTCCAGGAAAAGAAAAAAAAAACGGGAGGCCCTATTCCATGGAAAAAATAATAATAATAATAATAAAAGGAGGAGAGAGGAGGAGAGAGAAGGAAGAGAGAGAAAGAGGAGAGAGAAGGAAGATAGAGAAGGAGGAGAGAGAAGGAAGAGAGAGAAAGAGGAGAGAGAAGGAGGAGAGAGAAGGAAGAGAGAGAAAGAGGAGAGAGAAGGAGGAGAGAGGAAGAAGAAGAGAATCAAGGGATTTTCTTGAGATTCGTAAAATTTGGGAATTTAGATTTTAATTAAATCATTTATTAATGTAGGGATCAGTCTTCTAAGCGAAAAGGCATCGCATAAATTTTGGGTACTGACTAGTATCGGATATACTAGGATTAGCAGGTTAAGGTAAGGAATTCTGTATTGATCATTCCTTTATGCATGAATTTATTATGGCCTGGCTTGATCTAAGCATATATGTTATATATATTTGCACGTGTGGTACTATATGATATGGCATAGTTATTTTCTTGTGATAGACATTGCGGTTTTATCATTTTTATTGTCGGTATTTCATGCATGATGTTATAAAGAAAATTGATATCCAGATGGGTTGGACCATGATACTGGATTGCTAAATAAGTTGAACCATGAAACCGGATATCGAGTGTGTTGGACCACGATATCGGTTATTAAAATGGGTTGGACCATGACATCGGTTATCGAGTGGGTTGGACCATGATACTGGTTATCGAGAGATCATAAAAGATATGTTTTGACAAGTGTTAATGAAGTAAATACGGTATTTGGTCTTGCCATGCTACTGTAGCACCGTGGTTATACAGCCTGAGCCACGGGCTTTGTACGTGGGAGCCAGCCACGGGCGGATAGTACGTGGGACAACCGAGCCACGGGCTTAGTACGTGAGCAGGACCGACCATAGTATGCATGGTCGCTTTGTGGTTGCCAGTCATGGGCTGGTACATGACCGTGGCTAGTCCAGAACCCTAAAGAGAAAGGTTACTTAATGGGAATTCTAAAGGAAAAATGTAAAGTTATCAAGGTTCTGTAATACATGAGGCCTAAATCATTTGATTGCATGACATAACATACTGGTACTTTATTATTTTAGAAATTTATATTATTATTTGGTGTGATCATATGGATACCTTACTGGGCTGTATAGCTCACTTCCTACCTTTTGATTTTTCAGAGACTCAAGATGCGTGACAGGATTTGGGCTGGGCGTGAGACAAAGCTTCATATATGCTGAGTTAGTTAGTTAGTTAGAGTTAGTTTCGGTTATTGATGTTTGTGAATCAGTAGACCGATTAGTAATATCGACTTAATAAATGGATTGTATAATTGTTACTTGATTGTTTATATAATATTAGTTTTAATTTGATATGGTTGACTTTTGGTGTACCTAGGCCTTGCATGATCTCTAGGGTAAAATCTAGAGTTTGTGCGGCCGGTCGCGTAGCCGATTCCGGTGCTGGATTCGGGGCATGACAAAGTGGTATCAGAGCCAGGTTTTAGGATCTTAGGATATAAGCTCATCGAGAGAGAGTGTGGGTTGATTCATAAGTGGGGTAGATATTATGTCATGTTTTTTTTATCAACTGAATGTTAGTTGTATACTAATAATGACTGTTGTAGGTTTTTCATGGTGCATGATAGTGGACGTGGACATGTTAGGAGATCCACAAGATTTGCAGATGGAGCAAATGCTTGGGATCCTATAGAGTAGCACGAGGATACTGGGGTTCTATCTGGTGATGCATCCACAAGAACCAATGCCCAATCCCATGGACAACGCTGGTGATGAGGAGCATCCACGGGAACCGGTGCCAAACCCTTTGGACAACACCCCGGAGACTAGAACTACAGAAACAGGAACACCGGGAGGATCTGGAGTTCAGCCTAGGGACCAGGTGGGTCTTCCTTAGCTATTGCAATATTTAGTGCAGCAACAAGTTACTGCAAGAGCTGATACACTGAGAATAATGGAAGCTCAACAGCAACAGTAGCAATTCATGCAGCAGCTACTATTGCAGCAGCAACAGCCAGAAGTTAGAATCCCACAAGAACAATCAATTACTTTGATAGATTTCAAGAAATATGCGCCACCAGTATTCAAGGAAACATCTGATCCCATGAAGGCAGAAGGTTGGCTGAAAGCTATTGAGAAAGTTTTCCAATCCTTGCGGTGTCCAGAAGGGGAGAAGGTTACATTCGCTACCTTTTTATTGCAAGATGAGGCAGCTGCTTGGTGGGAGCTGGAGCTTGGGAAGCAAGGACCAAACGATGTACCATTTACCTGGGTAGATTTTAGAAGGATTTTCTAAGAGTGGTACTTTCCTCAAAGTATTTGGATACAGAAATTCCGGGAATTTGATCGCTTGGAGCAGGGTAGTTTAACTGTTTCTCTGTATGCTGCAAAGTTTGAAGAATTATCGAGATATGCTCCATCACTGATAATAGATGAAGGGATCCAGGCCAGGAAATTTAAAAATGGACTGAGAGGTCGGATTCAGCATCAGGTGTCTGTCTTCGAGCTTACCACCTATAAGGAAGTGGTCAACAAGGCACTGATAGTAGAAAGATGACTGGATGCTGTTCAAGCAGAGAGAGAAAAAGCTTTAAAGAAAAGATCCAGATCAGAAGGATTTCAGGATCAATTTAATGGAAACATCAGTGCAAAGACAAGGAAACCTGACACCACTGCACCATATGACAAAATTAGAGAAAGGGATGATATCTAGTGCTACCAGTGTGGTGGACCGCACCTTAAGCGAGACTACACCTGGCCAGGAGAAAAATGTTTCAATTATGGAAGGGAGGGTCACACTGCAGCTGTATGTCATCTTGGTCAAGGGTCACAGCATCAAGCGCCTCAGGCATCGCGTGACGGACTTCAACAAAGAGGACAACAGAAGTTAGGTACCCAAGGACGGGTGTACACACTCACCCAGCAGGATGTCAACGCATCAAATTCAGTAGTGACAGGTATGAGTAGGTTATGACCATTTGGGATGGTAATACGAGTGATTAAAATCATATTGACATGGTGATTATTAAGATATGACAAGAATAGTGTTAGACCTTAGATTATGATGATTAAGAACCGTGGTATAAGTGATTTTGATAGATGTGAGTGATATCAGAATTCAAGTCATGATTATTCAAGACTGGAAATTTGTTATTTGGAAATCACCTAGTGGTTGTTAAGACATAACATGGACTCAGAACTATGACATAAGTGATTAGGATATGGTTTGAATGTCAAAAAATTTAATTTGGATTATAAATGAAAAAGGATAAAGTTTTGAATAAGACTTGGAAAGTAAGTACCTTAAAAGGTGACTAATTGGAAGTTGGAGATCGAATAACATGAGGGTTGGTTATTCTTAAGGTTTAAAAAAAAAATCTCAATCAAGCTAATTCCGAGGATGAAATTATTTTAGCGGGGGGAGAATGTAATACCCAGGCTTGGGCTGAAGTCGGTAGGCCTAGCCGACTTCAACCCAAACCAGTCAAAAAAAAAAAAAAGAGAGAAGAGGCGGAGAAAAGTTTGACCAGTCGCTGGTATGTGGCACCAGTGTTCTTCAGGCTGAAGGGCATCATTCTATAACAGTATATCCCATGGTCCGTGATGAAGGTAGTGTGCTCCTCATCCTCTGGATGCATCCAGATCTAGTTGTACCCAAAGAATGCATCCATGAAGGAGAGGAGGTGGTGCCCCGAGGTGGTGTCCACGAGCTGGTCGATCTTCGAAAGGGGGAAGCTATCTTTTGGGTAAGCATGGTTGAGGTCGGTGTAGTCTACATAGATCCTCCACTTCTCATTGTTCTTCTTGACCATGACTACATTCGCAAACCAACTAGGGTACTACACTTCGCGAATGAAGCCGACGGTGAGGAGCTTCTCCACTTCATCATTGATAGCCTTCTGCTTTTCCGAGGCAAAGCTCCTTTTCTTCTAGCAAACTGGGCGGCACTTCGAATCGATCTTCAACTAGTGGGTGATGACATCTGGGAGAATCCCTGGCATATCTGCCATAATCCATCCAAACACATCCGCATTCGTCTGAAGGAAACTCAGCAAGCGAGCCCGTTCATCTTCTGGTAGTTGGGCTCCTACTTGCACCATCTTCAATGGATTCAAGCCAAGAGGATACATCAGGAGGTGCTCAACAGGGCCACCCCTAGGGTCCTGTGCCCTTTGATCAAGGTCGTTGATTTCAGAGTCGAGCTCGACACTTCGGGCTCCTGGGATAGCCTACAAGCAGTGCGGGCCAGGTTAAGGTGCCCCCCTCATCTCTCTTACACCGTGAGGGGTCGAGAATTGCACCAACAATCTCTTAGTAGATATGACCGCATCAAGTAGGTTAAGCTCGGGGTGGCCAAGGATAGCATTGTATGGTGATGAGAGTCTGACGACGGTAAAGGTCATCATGACTGTGCTCTACCGGGGTGGTGACCTAGTGGTGATAGGGAGGATAATTTTTCCCTCGACTCCCACAGAATCTCTAGTGAAATCCATGAGAGGGGTGTGCACCGACCTCAATCGATTGGGGGACAAGTTCATCCGAGAGAAAGCATCATAAAAGAGTACATTCGTAGAGCTCCCACTATCAACCATGATGCGTCTTACAGAATGCTTGGCGATGGTCATCTCGACCATGATAGCATCATTGTTTACATTTTCTTCCTCACCTCCCTTCCCCTTCACCAAGGGAAGTACATTTTCTAGATCTCCTCCCTCCTGGGCTCTCTTTGATGTGCTCTATTTTCTAAGAAATCATGCCCACGGGCTTCTCAGTGGGCCAATTGTTAATTGCAGGAATAGGGGGGAGAGCCGCAAGTGGTTGATCCTCTGCCAGAACCTTGCTCCTCATGAACTTCCTGAGGTAGCCTCTCCTGATCAGATCTTCGATCTCCTTTCTCAGGTTGCGGCAGTCCTCAGTGTCGTGGTCGTGGTCGCAGTAGAACTGCTAGTACTTCATCTTATTACGATCGCTTGATTGCCTCAGTGGGGGAGGTCGGTGCAGGTAGTGCTCGCCCTCGATCTCCATAAGAATCTTTGACCTCGGAGCTAGGAGGAGAGTGAAAGTCTTCTCAGGAATGGGACCATCTTTCGACTTCAGTCCCATTCGGAAGTCTATAGGCGGCCTAGGTTTCCACGTCCCTGGTGCATCTCTCGGGGTTCGCTTCTTTGGGAGCTTCTCGTCCAGTTCTCTCCTGGTACTATTGACCTCCTCGACGTGGATGTACTTGTGGACACGGAGGAAGAGTTCAGAGTATGTCTTCGATGGCTTATTGTCCAAGAAATAAGTCAGGCAGGATGTCTTGAGCCCTCGCTTCAACGCCAGCATGGTGACGGGCTCGTACAAACTGTAGATCTCCAGGGTGGTAGCTTTGAAGCGGGTCACATAGTCCCGTAGGAGCTCGTGGTCTTGCTGTCGGTAGAGAAGAGGCTATCCACCTCCCGTGGAACCTTTCGGTAAGCATCGAAGTGGGCCACGAACCTCCTCTCTAGCTGTTGGAAGGAGTCGATGCTTTCGGGCTTGAGGTGGGTGAACCAGACTCGAGTGACCTTCCGGAGGGTGGCCAGAAAGGTGATGCATAGGAGGGCGTCCGTCGCCCCCTGAACTCTCATGAGAGCCTTATAGCTTTCCAAGTGGTCCAGGGGGTCGGTGGCCCCATCGTAAGGATCCACCTGGGTTATGCAGAACCAACCCAAAATCGGTTCCTCTTGGATTTCGCGGGAGAAGGGAGGTTGGGCATCATAGCCCACTAGCTCTTTGGAGGAGCCTTGTATGTTGCCGAACTGGCGGGAGAGCTTCGCTAGCTTGTGCTCTTGTTCTTCTAGGCATCTTTCGACCAAGCGCCTAATGGCCTCATCAGTGGAGCCTTCCACTAAGGCTATCGGAGAAGATGGAGTTGATAGCTGGGGATGGTCATGACGGGGACCTTGTCTCGGCAGTGCTTGTCGTGATTGATAATGGCATTGTCATCCGTTAGGGATTGGCTCTCCCAGTTTGTCGACCGAAATGATTCCTCTTTGTGGGGATCTGGTTTCTCCCGTGGGGATTGGTTGTGGCCCGTGGATGGGACAGCCTGTCTTGGATGGAGCGTAGGCTTCCATGGGGGTCCCTGGCTGGGGTTAAGTGACCAGGGAGCACTGCTGGTGTTGCAACTGCCTCATGGCCATGGTCAGCATCTGCAGTTGTTGGACAAGTGCAGCATACTAGCCATCTACAGAGGGTAGTTGAGGAGGAGCGGGAAGCTCCCTCTCTGGGCTATGTGGGCCCAGGGGAGAGGGGGCATCTCCTGCTCGGATGGTGGAAGCTTCTCATCCATGAGTCACCACCATGCTTCGAGTGGAGCTGTTCTCAAGCTCGTAGGGGGCTTGTTTTTACAGGGGCTTTTCATCCCTTCCTGGCATGCCAATCTGTTGTCGACCTTACCATCGTGTTCTACAGCTGTGAAGTGGTGCCGGATGTCTGTCCCCTTTAATCCAGAATCCTGGTGTTCCCGGACCTGCAAAATAATGTTAGAGACCCAGGCTAGGGATCCCGACGAGGGCACTCCGATGATCAAGTCAGCGGATGGCAAAGCGGAACATATCCCCTAAGGTGGATCCTACTTCGGTCACCGTGCTTAAAGGAGTATTTGATAAAGAATTGAATAGGAGAAAATGAGAGAGGAGCGGTACTTGAGTTGCGGTGACCGTGCTCACGGGACTCGCTCTGGGAGTCCTCTGGGAGCCTCCTGCCTTCAAGTCACTTGTCTCGCTATCTTGTGTGTTTGCCCTCTCTTCGTTGCTTACCATTCTCTCGCTCGGTGGGTGCCTTTTAGATCGTCGATTGCTCTAGTGCTTCAATTTTCCCCCCCAGGGGGGCTCAAGGGTCAATGGCGTCCACTATATGCTATCCCGAGGTAAATTTCCCTTATAGTAAGGAGTTAAGTTGTGAACATGTCTTTCACGGCATGTTGTCACGAAGGGAGAAACTAGGCAGAACTTCGATCTGGGTGCAGCCGCCCTTGGATCTGAGGCCCCAAATGTGACCTTCTCCTTCGGGGAGTTTTAGGTGGTCGGTCGCAGGATCTGACATCTCGATTGGGGTGCCTCTCCCTAACTGGTACAAACGAGGTTACACATACTTTTACAAATTTGGGATATCGTATTGGAGGCGTCGCACTACGCGCGCCTGCTTTGGAGGCGATCTTGGAGCTAGTGCCTTCACTCTCCCTGATGCTTCCAAGGATAGGGCTCCACTTTGGCCGAGGTGGGATCGATCCTTGGGGAGCCACCTAGCGAAGGAGCAGAGGGCTCGACTCCGGCCAAGGTGGGCTCGACCCTTGGGGAGCCACCTGCTGAAGGAGCGGAGGAGGGATCGACTTCGATCGAGGTGGGCTCGACCCTTGGGGAGCCACCTGGCGAAGGAGCGGAGGAGGGCTTGACTCCAGCCGAGGCGGGCTCGATCCTTAGGGAGCCACTTGGTGAAAGAGTAGAGGAGGGCTCGACTTTGGCTGAGGTGGGCTCAACCCTTGGGGAGCCACTTGGTGAAGGAGCGGAGGAGGGCTCAACTCCGATCAAGGTGGGCTCGACCCTTGGGGAGCCACCTGGCAAAGGAGTGGAGGAGGGCTCGACTCCGGTCGAGGTGGGCTCGACTCCGATCGAGGTGGGCTTGACCCTTGGGGAGCCACCTGGCGATGGAACGGAGGAGGGCTCGACTACGGTCGAGGTGGGCTTTACCCTTGGAGAGCAACTTAGCAAAGGAGTAGAGGAGGGCTCGACTCTGGCCGAGGTGGGCTCGACCCTTGGGGAGCCACTTGGCGAAGGAGCGGAGGTGCCGAGCTCGAGTTTGGCCAAGGTGGGCATAGCCATTGGTGGGGCCACCTGGCGAAGGAGCTTAAAAAGAAACCTGATGCGGTGCTATCTGCCTGCCTGGCAGCCAACTGGATCCACGGTGTACCCCATGTCAGCGGTCTTGGCACATCACATCCAATTGCTTTTTTATGTTCTTTAAGTACATCCACTAATTTATCTTCCTGATCCAAGGTTAGGGTAGATGCAATGATTGCCGGAAGAGTATCATTGGGTCCAAGAAAAGAATATTTCAACTTTTCAAGAAGAGGCTTCAATTCTTGCTTAGATGGTGCTTCTAAGGATGGTACTAAAAGGCTTGATTGAGTCGGTAATGGTTCATATTTTACAGTCCAGGAAGGAGTGGTGCTAAACTTGAGTGGCTCTAACAATACATTTACTTCATTTGTATATTCATCAACATCAAAATCGTCTGTACCAAAATGTATCAGACATGCTTGCAGAGGGTCCGAATCGAGCAAAATAGGGAGTTTCTTATCTACAACTTCCTCTAGCATGTTCACTTCATTATGATCATACACAGGTAAATGCTAAAAAGTTAAGAAGTGAAAAAATATATAATCATAAATTAGATTTTTGATTTGCAACTCAACCATAGCTAAGGCTGCATATAGGTTAGGTTCACCAATGATCCGACCCAATCCGACCAATCCGCTTAGTCCTAATTTGACCTATTTTCAATGATCCATAAATCCAAGTATAAGAGTTCTAAAATTGGACCTGATCTAATTTCTGGATTGGATCTGGGTTTACTGAATTCAAATCTAACCTATTTGAGCTTCTAAGTTATGATTTAAGACTTGAATAGACCATGCTTTTTAATATAAAAATAGATCTAAAATTATTTTTATATTCTAATCTATTTTGAGAGCAATATTATTAGTTATTTTTTTATATGATTAATAGTATATGGCTATGTGATAATTAAAACATATCTAGCTATATTTGACTTGGATCTAACTTGGATTCGATTTGGATTTGACCAGACTCAAATTTTTTGGATCGGGACTATTAATACTTTGACCCGACTTGACTTGATCTTCTATTGAGTTGGATTTGGATGTAATATTAGGACTAGATCAAAGAACTGGATTGGGTTAGGGCCACTCATGACATGAATGTACTTTATCCATTTGTACCCATAGTTTTAGCAAGAAAATCCAACATATTTAAAGTAATGCTATAAATGGATTGGCTTGGCCCGTGACTCGACCTAACCTGACCCGAACCTGACCCGTATATACACAAACCAACCTATTTTCAAGAACCCAAGGGTCCATAACAGGTCCTGAAATTGAACCCATTCTAATTAATATATCTTTAAATAATTCATATAGTGAGCCAAAAAATGGATCTGTCATTACTATGGTGCAAGGTTAAGCACCGTAATTATGATTAATTAGACATGCATCTCTAAGGTTGCAAAAGGGTTGGGTTGACCCGTGACCTGACCTGACCCATTTAGACTTGACCTGAACCAATTTAAAAGACCCATGGAGCTGGGTCGGGTTCAAAAATTAGATCCGTTCCTTTTTTTTGGGTCAGGTCTAGATTTACTGTACTCGGACCCAACCCAACCCGACTCGATCCATGAAGATTTATGGGTTAATTTGGATCTTAAGATACACGACCCGACCTAACCCAATCCGATCCAATTGAACCCAAATATAGGATCCGAACTAAGTTAGTAATTAATTGATTAGTACATGTGGCTCACACAAATTGGTAAATGATTTGGGCTTGGGCCAAACCTTTCCCGACCGATCATAGACTCAAGATTTTCCAAACCCGTAGGCTTCTCAACTCTTCTAGTTGGACTTGTCGTCTAGAGTCGTTGCATGGTTTGCCATCTCCGCTTACCTATACTTCAAGTTCTTCTTTTCAAGGGAGAAGAAATTTCCCTTCTTTCTTAGGATTTGGTGGGTTCTGTTCTTCCTAATGCAATGCTCTGGTCTTGTCATAACCTTCTATAGTTCAAAACTCATGAAATTCTCTAGTCCCATCTATAGGTGCTGATCACTCTTTTATAGTTTGTTTCTTGGCTGTGTCAGGCTCATCGAGTAGTGGACTTTCTTCGAACGTGTGACCCAACCCTATTCTAATCGTACCCGAACCATACCTACATTTTATGGATTAGGGTCGGGTTATACATAGACCTGACCTAATCCGAATGACCTGATAGATCAAGAAATTTGATCATGAACCCGACCTGACCCGATCTAATTTTTTATTAGATTGAGTTTTGATCCAATATCAAGACCCGATGAAGGAACCGGATCAGATCGGGATCTATCATGACCCTGTCCAACCTGACCCACTTGCAACCCTATGCATCCAAAATTATTATTTACCACTTATTTATCACTAATATTTTATTTTTTATTTTTTTAATTATTAATATTTTAAATTTAATATTTCTTATCTTATATTTTACTACTAAATTTTATTATTTTCATCTATTTTATTATTTATTTTTCTTATTTAATATGTTTAATATATTATTTTATTATAATTTTTAATTAAATTTTACTTACTTCTTATTTTATCATCTTATATTTGTATTAATATTTTTTATTTAATATTTTTATTAAATAAGAAAAACCTAAGGGCCTCGTCTCCTCCCCCTACAAGACTTCGGTCCAAGTGTGTGGAGGATGCCAAGTAGATCTCCAGCAACGTCCCCTGCAGTAACTCCCTCCAGTGCCCACCTGATTCGCCCACCGTAACCCTCTCTCGCGCCGACCCGTTCCGCCCGTAGCCGCCTCAGGCGATGTCCCCCGCCTCCAGCAACATGCCCCGTCGTAACTCCCTCCGGTGCCATCCCCAGCCGTAACTCCTTCCGTGCCCACCTGTTCTGCCCACTGTAACCCCCTCCCATGCCCGCCCGTTACAGCCCTAGCCCCCTCCAATGCCCAATTCTCTACCTGACTACCTCCAACTCCCTCCAGTAGCCATCTCTCCCACTACTGCCTTCGAGACTCCCGTCGATGTGTGTGGAGGAGGCCAATCAAACCTCTGGTGACTTCCCCCACCGCACCCCCCCTCCGGGCTGAGTTCTCCTGCCTGCCACCACGTCGATGCCTAGCTCTCCAGCACCGAGCTGTTCCACCTGCAACCGTGTTGGTGCCCACCTCTCCGGCACTAGCTTGCCGCCTGCAACAATGTGGCACCCAGCTCTCCATTGGGCCCCAATTCTTTTTTTAAGAGGTTTTTTATTTTATTTTAGGTTTCTTTTATTTCAGCTGTACCAATAATTGACCTTGATGATCCAAAAGTTACAAAGTGATGTAGACATTGTAAAGGAAGGAGAAAAGCATAATTTGGTGCAACTCATGGAAGAAGAAGAAGTTGAGGAGTTTGAAGAAGAGCTCGAAGAAGATGATGACATTGCTTAATTTTCTAGCACCGACGATGACATGCATGTTTGACTTATCTATGTTTTTCTTATAAATTTTTTATAAACCCGGTTTGGAATTTGGATTATGATTGTATTATATTTAATTTACATTGTCTATATATAGTTTTTTGTCTAGAATATGTTTTATTTATTTGCTATTTGGCTACTATATATTGTAATTGATACTTTGCTTTTTATTAAATGCCACATTATTTCATTATAAAGAAGTTTACTATATTTTTATACACATAACTAAGTATTTTTTATTTTGAGAAAAAAATGAAAAGCTACATATTATATTTTTATTTTAGATTGTAGGTACCATGGTTAGAGATGGTGCTAGTAGATGAAACTCATCAAAGGATAGAATAACAGATTTAGAATTACGAGGAGGACATGAAGAGGGATCCTCAAACTCACCACTGATACCATCTTTACGGTTGCAAAGATAGCCATTTCCCCATATCAACATTGAGAACATGTTGATGGTGATAATATTTCATTAAGCTTATCTAGGACAAGAGGCATGAATCTAAGGGACCAACATATCTATCGATCCTACAAATCAACAACCATTAAAAATAATGAATGGAAGGTTATTTAAAATTTACTTATACATATATATATATATATATATATATATATATATATATATATATATATATATATATGTATATATATTATATTAATATATAAATATATATGTCCTGATCTATATTTCATAATTTACTTGATTTCTCACAATTTTGTTGATCCTTTGGTGACTCATGCCATTATTACAACGATGAAACAGTATTTCTCACAATCTTAGAAGAAAGGGATGATGCTGCCATGGAGATTTGTGACCTTTTATGGAATAAATTCTAGGTAATAATATCTATTTTAAAAATGATTTATACAATGTGAATGCCTATGTGTAATCTTTGGGATGTGAATATATAATTTTTAGGTTGGTGGAGTTGTATTATATTTGAGAAATCAATTTGGGAGTATTATGTTAAATTACAATACATGTTTAAATTTGATAGATGTTCACATTTTAGGAAAGGTTCTCCTGGAATTTCATGAAATAACATATTACTTGTCAATTTAGATTGGGATCAAATAATTATATAGTCTCTTTCATGGTATTTTTTTAAAGTTAAATCTTTTAAATTTTGTCAAGAGAAATACACATGGCCTGAGGACTAGACTTCTGAGGTTAAGCATGTATGGGAGCAACTTCTAAGAGACAATTTTGTGGTATACTTAATCAAGCAAGGAAGGATGCCTTAAAGAAGGCTAAAGACAAAGAGGATATTCTGAAGGCTAAAGGTCATGGGCCTATTTGGATCACATTGGATGTTTGGGATAGGTTGGTTGATATATGGGTTCTCCAAAATGGAAGGATAAATCTGAAGCTGCACATAAAAATTGGATGACAGAGAAAGATGGCAAAATCGCCAAACATACAAGTGGTTCTATCACATAATCTGCACATAAAAAAAGAATGGTATGTTAAAATATACTTTCTTTACTTTAGAGTATTTATTATTCTATTACCTATTTATTTAAATGCTCTTTTCATAATTTTATTATCTCATGTTTGTAGGCTATTGAGTTGGGTAAGCTACCATCACAACTTGAGGCATTTGAAGAACACGCAAATAGAAGGAAAGTTTAAGTAAATTTGTGGACAACAAGTCCAAAAAAGTTTCGATAAATTTACTTATTCTACTTAATGACAAATTTATTATTTATCAATATATTTCAAGAAAAACTAAGTTAATGTACTTCTAATGCTTTTAGGAAGAATATGTTGCCACTCTCACTACTAAGTATGGCTCAGATACCTCATCCCGACCTGGGTTTGATTCAGATGCATGGGTCCAAGCAACTGGGAGGCCAAATAAGGGAAGACTATATGAGTTTTGACCTATAGAAGATCCTAAACAGTTATTGGGATCTAGTAGCAGTTCCTACTAAACAACATCAAGGTATCCCTTCATCATGACACTATACTAAAGAGTAAATTCAGTACATGTATGAGGAGTTATGCTAGGAGCTACAGCATGAGAATGCCAGGAGATACAATAAGAAATGGTTCAGAAGAAGGAAGAGATGATGGAAGCAGTTCATGCTATAATGTTGAATGTTAATCAACCACATGCCTCTCAACCTGATCAAGATTGTCCAGATGCATGATAACTTATTTTGAATTATAGACTATTTTGTTATGAGACTTGATGTAATATTTTGATACTATGAGATATTAATTTTTATCTTGATATTTATGATTTTTGAGAAAATGAATGAATGAAATTATTATGAATTAGTATTTGCTTTATATTTATTATGAATTAGTTTATTACATATTTTAGAGATAATATAAATTTTTTTTAATAAAGAATATGATAAGATTTTGATGGAATTGTGATAGATTTGTGACTAAGATTTTGATGGAATTTGTAACAGATTTGTGAAAGATTTATGTTAGACCATTGATGGAATTTTGTGATAGATTTGTAACAGAAATTTATGACAAAATAATCTATCACAAATCTGTTACAAAATTATGTCACTGATCTGTCATATATCTGTCACAAATCCATCACATATTTGTCCCAATTTGTGATGGATTTTGTTCTGGATAGTGATTACTATTTATGATGGCATTTGTGATGGACATTTCCATCACAAATCTGTTACAATAACCCTCACAAATCCATCCTAATTTGTGATGAATTTTGTTCTGGATTTTGATTACTATTTGTGATGAAATTAGTGCCGGAAGTTTCTATCACAGTTTTGTAATGGAAATTCCCATCACAAATTTTTTTGTGACCAAGGCTTCAGTGACAAATTTTTCTATCATAAAATCCATTACAAAGATTACTAGTGATGAATTCTTAGGCTTCAATGAAGGAAAAATCTATCACTGAAGGTTTGTTTTCTGTAGCGTGTCAAGCCATGATTTTAGATGTGGGAATTAAATCATGTGTACAAATAAGAATCAATTCAATATATTAATTTATTGCAAAGAACTTGTTGATGCTAGATGACCTGATCTAGGGATGCAAGAGATGGGACTAATGTGATTTTTTATTTTTTAATTACTAGCAAACTAAAACTATAATTAAAAATAATTCCTTCAAGTTTTTTTAATGATTAAGGAAGGGATTAAGCTATAATCAATTTTTTAAAAATAACTAAGGTACCAATAGAAGATCCTATATCTAAAGATTAGGATCATGGATAATTAAGAAACAACCCATAAGGTAGGCTCAGCACAGGTAATTAATATATTAATCTAATAAATTAAAGAGTTATGCTCACTACTAATATCAATTAAATATTTATTTTTAGATAAAAGAGAAGGTGCTCACAATAATATATTAATCTAATAAATTAAAGAGTTATGCTCACTACTAATATCAATTAAATATTTATTTTTAGATAAAAGAGAAGGTGCTCACAATCACAATCATGGTCGATCCTGGAAGAGGAGGCATTTTACCGAACCAGGTTACGATCCTGCTTGGATGGCGAGTCCGTTAAAGCTTTCGGATCTGGATTACTAAAACACAAGATAACAGTAATCAATTAAATAAGAGTTATCTCAAATAGAAACATAAAATTCAATTCAGCCCAATAAGGCCCAAAATAGAAGTCAATAGGGATTTTTGGGATCTGCTCTAAAAAACATGCAGCTTTAATGGAGGCTTTAATATTGGTGCAACCAAAGGGCACAGCAACGCTTCATAGTAGGGTGATCATGGATAGAGGATGAGGCTCGCCGGTGATCACAGAGGAGAGTGGATCGCTGAAGAGTGAGGGTGCCAGTGGTTATGCATAGCATCGACAAAGGCAGCTCCGGGATTAGCAGCTGTAGTAGTGGAGCACCGAGCATCTCGAGCATGGGGGTTCGGTCATCGGTGATGATGGGGGTAGCAACGGATGGAGTCATCGACTGGTGGTGAGCAGAGAGGAACACCGGTGGTGGGAGACCAGAGTTGTTAGTGGTGAAGAATGGCTGATAGCAACGAGATCAATGGCATCACGAGCTGGATGCAGTTTTGTGGATAGTTTTTAGATGGATCGTACAGGCAGCCATGGAATGGAGTTGGCAGAAGAGATGGCCGAATGACGATCTAGATGGTGGTGGAGGATGATGGATGGGGGGAGAATCGCTATGATTTCTAATAGGATTGGGTGGATGGGAGGTGGAGTAGGGGGCTCAGCCTGGGTGGAGATTGACGAAGGTGAAGTAGTCCACATCTTGAAGATGAGGTGCTAGTAGATGGGGCATGGAGGGTGGCGAAGTGGAGGGCCATGGCGGAGGTTGTCCAGTGGTGAGAGGCGGGCAAAGTTGGGACCAACATGGACAAACCATTGGTGGATGGGATAAGTAGAGAGGGGCTCATGGATGGGATTGAAGTAGAAATAGGAACTCAGTCACTTTAGATTAGCAAGGAGAAGAGGAATATATAAAGAAGAAGAATGGGGAAGAAATAATAGAGGAAGGAGAAGAGGAGGGAGAAGAAAAAGAGAGCAGGAGAGAAAGAGAATAGGGAAGAGAAGAGAATCGAGAGGATGGAAGAAATTACAAATTTTTTATTCACTTCTTGATAAATCTTTCTAATAACAAGACCCTTTAAATAGACTCTGGACCCCAACAACCTGGAGACCAACTCTACTAAAATTTTAAGACTTCAAACTAATCTAATATAAATAGACTAATCTAAAATAAATTTTAAAATAATCCAAACTAATTCAGTTATATACTTTGAGATCTATGCCTGAGCTAGATACAAGAAAATAAATAAATAGTCCCTATACAGCTAAGTAAAATAAAAAATAAATACATTTGTCTACTCCAAAAAATTATTGGGCATGCATCAAAATTTGTACTAGGCTCCATACTGCTCTGGTAATGCTCAAGAATGTCAGGATCGATCTGTTACAGCTCTTCTCGAATAATCCATATATCCTCAAACTCAGGGTAGCCTTGCTATCTAACTAGATTTCTCTGATATCCATAACTCCTGGTGGAAATGACCTGCTTGTTCAGAATCTTCTCAATCTGATCATATCTTCGAGAAATTTTTGGCTATGGATACTCGATTTAGGGTTCACTCTCAACAAAGAAATTAGGCTCAAAAGGATCCCTGGGTATTGTTATTGGTTCTTTATACTTTATTAGATCTGATACATTAAAAATAGTTCTAAAGCCATAGTTAGATGGTAGATCCACAATAATGCATTTGGTCCAAGTTTCTTTAAGATTTTAAAAGAGCCTGCTCCTCGAGCATGTAGTTTTTTAACAATTATAAAAGGAAACTATTCTAGCATAATCTATATCATAACATAATCCCCTATAGCAAAATCATGAGCTCATTGATGTGAATCAGCTAATTTCTTATAGATCTGATTACTGATATTAATTCTTTTTAATAATTTCTTTATACAAATCTCTTACATGCTGTGTGAATGCTTTGATTGATTTAGATGTCCTAATATGCATGGGTAATGGAATGAGATCAATTGGTTTTCTAAGTCAAAGACATACAATCGTCAAAAAGATTCATTCCTATCATCCTATTAACAAAACTATTATAAGCAAATTTAGCTCTAGGTAGTAATAAATCCAAATTCTTCATATACTCTCCTACTAAAGAACGAAGGAGATTTCCTATGCTCCTATTCACGACTTCGGTTTGATCGTCAATTTGGAGATGGTATGTAGATGAAAATCTTAGTCTCGTCCCATTAAGTGCCATAGTATCTTCCAAAAATAACTCATAAAATTCACGTCTCTATCAGACACAATCGATTTTGGCAAACCATGTAGTCTAACTACATCAAAATATAATCGCGCAACTCTAGAGGTATCAGAAGTTTTAGGGCAAGGAAGTGTGCCATTTTTGAAACTCTATCCACTACTACACAAATAGAATCATTCTTTCTAGTTATATAGGATAATCCTAAAACAAAGTCCATACTTACATCCTATCACAACAATTAGGTACCAGTAGTGGGGTGTATAATCTAGTATTCTGTTTGCAATACTTAGCTACTGTATAAGTTCAACACTGTGCCACGATACGGGCCATATCATGCTTCAAACTAGGCCAATAAAATTGGACTTCCATAGCTTTGATAGTCTTATTTTTTCCAAAATATCTAAATAAACCTCTAGCATGTATTTCCCAAATTAAAAAATCTTGAATAGAGGTTCAGAGAACACAGCTTATTATTTTTAAAAAGGTAACCATCCTGAAGCATATACTCACTAAATTTCTTAGACAATCCTTGTCTTAATGATGCTATAATATTCTTGAAGTTGGGACATTCATCATATTCCTCTTTAAGTTGTCCAAAGCTCGTGACTTTGATACTAACTACCGATAAAAAGGCTACTTGATGACTAAGTGTATCAATAACTCGGGTCGCTTTTTCAAACTCTACCGATAAAAGGTCTACTCTATGATTGAGTGCATCAGTAGCACGATTCTCTAAACCTATTTTATATTTATAACAAAAGTGTAATGATGCGGACACCGAAGGCTCCAGAATAAGATAGAGGCTTTTCAACCCTCTATGGATATCTTAGTTGAGTCCAGTTTGTAATAAGGGCTTAGCCTATTTGAGTCCACACTTTGGCCCCTGAGTCCTATTTTTTTGGGCCCTTTATTATTCGAGTCTTGTATCAGTTTGGGATATGGTCAGTCTAGTCAGCTCATGTTGAGCTAGTCATATTTTGAGTCCTGTAGTGAGTCCAGTCCACTTTTTGTAAGTAGAAGACTTAATACGAGTGAAGAACTAGCCAGCTTGAAGTCATGGAACCACACTTGAAGATCATGGAAGACCCAACAAGAAACGTTGAAGGCCCTGGAACCCTGAAACGTAGCCTAGAATCCTGGACCGCAGCTTGGAGCATACTGGGCTACCCAAGGCCCAAGAGGAGCATCATATGGCGCCACACTACCTTATGATCACCTCCGCTTGGTCGGCCACTTAGGGTCACCTCCCTTGGCCCCAAGGCAAGTGAGAGAGGGAGAGTTTGAGGAAAAGAGGGAGAGTGGAATACCATGTATTCTAGCTAGGGTTTGGGTGGGATTCAAATTCCTATGAATTGTCTTGTATACCCTTACTTGGAGGACAAGTTTGTGAGCCTATTGAAGAGGCCCCCCTCTCATGTATTCACATCTTTTATTCATGAAATATATTGAGTTTTCAATCCATTGATATGTGCTTGCTATGTGCTAAGGGAAATCTGTGTGAACCCCTTCCTCTTCCTAGCCTCCTGCGCCCCGCCTCCAAGCCTCCATCAAAACCCTAGAAGCAGCTTTCTTCAACCTTGGCTGCCCAACACAAATCACTCTCTTCCCTTCCTATTTTCAGTTTTTTACATCATCCCTACATCGTTTTCTAACCCCTGATAGGTGATTTGCAAGTCCCTCGGAGTCTACAAATCTAACGACTCTAGCTGGACAGCTTTCGGGTCATTGGGTTGAAAGCCGTGGATCTGCGAGGTCTTTGGCTTGATCTTCCAGGCTGCATTCAGGAGCATCGAGAGAACTCTTCGAGGATTCATCATCAAATTCCTGTCAGGTACACCCCTTCGACTTGCCAGTAGCAATATTGAAGGAGAACTAGCCCAACCGGGGCTTCTCAACCTCGGCGGTCCTTCTTTTCTATCAGTTTAAGGGTCTTTTGCATGATGTTGCTTCTAATTTTTACATAGAATTCCTTGCTTCAAATCTTGGTTTTATTTTCGGGATTTAATCACCTAACTCGATACTTAAAAAATACAAAAATACTTAGCATGCATCTTTAGTTCTACATCATGTAAGCTTGCAAAAACTTAACCCACTTGTCATGTCTAGAATTTAATTTCTTCTGTGAATTGAGAAATCTAAGAGCTCTATGATTGGAGTATAACATGAATTCTTGAGGAAACAAATAATGCCTCCAAAATTTTAATGCTTAGACAATGGCATAGAACTCCTTATCATAGGTGGAATACCTATGCTTAGTGCCGTTCAGTTTTTTGCTAAAGAAAGCCACAGGGTGTCCTTCTTGGCTTAAAACTCTACCAATCCCAACTCCTAATGCATCAAAAGCAACTTCAAAAACCTTTATAAAATCTAGTAGATGCAATACAAGAGCATGGGTCATCTTTTTCTTAATCTCCAAGAAAGCTCATTCAGTGGCCTTAGTCCATTCAAAACCCCCTTCTTTATATAGTCAGTGATTGGGGATACAATGGTACTAAACCCTTTAATAAACCTTCAATAAAAAGTCGTTAGAGCATGAAAGCTTCGGACCTCATGCACGTTCCGAGATGTAGGTCATTTAGCTATTGCATGAACTTTTTATGGATCTACAAACATACCATTTGGGATAACTATAAAATCTAAGAAAGTAATTTATTCTATCATAAATTCACATTTCTTTAGGTTTGCATATAAACTTTGAGTTCTTAGCATTTGATAGACCTATTAGAGATGAGCTAGATGGTCTTCCTTAGATTTACTATAGATCAGAATATCATCAAAGATACAACCATAAATGATCCTATAAAAGGTCATAACACTTGCATCATTATCCTTATAAAGGTACTAGGGATGTTAGATAGGCCAAACGGTATTACCAACCACTCATATAAACCATCCTTAGTTTTGAAAGAGGTCTTCCACTCATCACTAGCTCTGATCCTAACCGAATGGTATCCATTTTTTAAGTCAATTTTTAAAAAAATAGTACATCCCACTAACATGTCGATTATATCATCCAATCGAAGAATGAAAAATTGATACTTGATGGTAATTTTATTTATGGATCTGCTATCCATGCACATCCTCCAAGAACCATCCTTTTTAGGCATAAGGAGTGCGGGCTTAGCACAAGGACTAAGACTTTTCCTACAAAATCCTTTTTAAGGAGCTCTCCAACTTGTCATTACAGCTCTGCATATTTAGTAGGGTTTAACTGATAATGAGAGAGATTCGGTAGGGTAGCTCTCGAAACAAGATCACTTGCATGCTGAATGTCATGCATCGATTGTAAATAGTCCAGGAGGTCCTCAGGAAATACATCTTTGAATTCTTCAAGGAGAGATAGTACCTCCTGGACATATTTTTCTAGTTCTCACTACCAACTTCCTTAACTACTAAGATACAGATCAAAGAGCCTTTAATCAATTCCCTTTCAATTTCTTTATTACTTATTAAGTGTAGGCTCTTACTAAGCTTATCTTTCTTTGATTCATTAACTCCATTCTTATTAGCAATTCTAGGAGGTGAAAATTATATAGTGATCTTCTTGTCTTTGTTCTCAAAAGTGCATGAGTTGGATCGACTATAGATTGTTGCATCCTGGTCAAACAACCAAGGTCTTCCTAGTATAATACTTCCAACTTCCATGGACATGACATCATACCAAACTTTAACTTGATAGGATTGGAACTTGATAGGTACCAGATACCTATGCCTAACTGGGATTGACAAAGCATCTATCCAGGTAACTTTGTATGGACTCGGGTGATCCACATGTGTTAAACCTAATCATTTCAAAACATCGATGAAAATTACATTGATGCAACTACTATTATCGATGATTACTTTACATGCCTTGTCACCCTGACCGGTGAAGGTTTGAAAGATGGACATTCATCATCAATCTTCACTCACTTAAGGCTGGGTGAGTACACACCTAACCACTCCAAGTCTATCTTTTGATGTTAGAGATAGTTGAGGTTCCTCTTAGGTGGTATCATATTCTTCAAAGGTGTCTGCTAACTCCAAATCAACAATATTAATTTCTCCCTCAAGTTCATTCTTGGTGTTTTCTTCTTCAGGCTCTCTAATATATAAAGCTCTCGATAGACATTGACTTGCAAAGTGACCTAGCTCATTGCACTTAAAATATTGAATCTTAAAACTGCTAGTTCGAGGAACCTCTCTTGAAATAGCTTTTCCTTTATCATCCTTTCTATATGATAGTGCTATTAGCAGGGAACGACTAGTAGAGGTTTGATTATTACTAGGTCTAGGTCCTAAGATTCCAGGGTTATGAGGTTTAAGTCGATGGGTAATCGATAATCTATGGAATCTCTCATAATCCTGAGCCAATTGATAAGCTTGCTCTAGACTATAAACCTCTTGCATAAATAGTTCACTCTGAATATCATCTCTTAAACCAACTCGAAACCAAGATAAAGTGACAGAGGGATCCTCAAATACATTACACCTCATAAGGTATTCATCAAATTTAGACATATATTCACTAACAGGTTTATTACCCTAGGTCAGCCATTGCCATCAATCAAGGAGACGTTGGTGGTAGGACATGGATAGGTACTTCTCATGAACAAAGGTCCTAATAGGTTCGTGTCTTCCATGCATGACCAATCGCTCAATGTTACTCCAGTATATTTTGGCCTGACCTAATAATCTCCTTTTAACAAACCTAATTTTTCTTTCTTCGAACATATCATACCACTCAAAATAGTGGTCCATATCTGCTTTCCAATCGATATACTCTTTGGGATCCAGTCAACCCACAAAGCTCGAGGCTTCGACCTTAACACTTCATAAAATTCATTCAGTTTGTTCAATAAAATATTGATGATGATGAATCACCCGATTTCTATCTCTATTAAAATTTTGGATCTCTCATTGTGCTATGGACCTAAGAGGGGCATTCCTAATTTGGATATTACTGGCTCGATTTTCTTCTAAATTTTCTAGCCTTAATCCATGCTCTTGATAAATGTCAATTAGATTATCAATTTTTTTAATAAGGGTTTGAAGGGTTGCGGCAAATTGGTTAGGATCCATTTTGCTATCTAACTTTAAAGGTTCAGGATGATACTTTACTCCTAACCTGGTGCTCATACAAGGTCACAATGAACTCTTATTGACTTTTCAATCCCATAATATGCAGTAGTTGTGTTTCAGTCTACATTGATGCTCAAAAATATATATCCTAGGAAAGTGTTTTCATGTATTTCAAAGCAGGGTCAGATTTCTCAATAAGTAGGGATTCCAATAACCCAAAATTCATAATTTTTGGATATTCCTAGGATTAGGAATTGATTGATTTTAAAGGACTGCATAGACTAAATATTTAGCAAGATTTTCAAGGTACAATGACCAGTTGTTCAGTAGAATTTGGTTTCAATCTAGAATTCAATTCTAAAATTATCAAATATAGATGTTTTTCTTATTGAAACTAGTTTTCAAATCTATAAGTTTTACAATTTTTTGACAATCCTACTAATGGAAATCGATGAGACAATAGGGGTTACACAATTCTACAGGTTATAGATTTCTGTGCATACAATTCATAAATTTTAGTTCAAACTGCACGAATCCTAAAGTAGTTTCATGGATTTTTACATATAGAAATTTTCTAAATTGGGTCTAGTTTCTAGAGCCATCAAGTTTATAATTTTTTAGTACTCCTATGAACGGGACTTAGGGTTTGAACAAAGATTGTCCAAAACTTCAGGTTACAGAATTCTAAGAACAAAACTTAGAACTCAAGTCTAAACTAGTATGAATTTTATAGCAATCTCACAAATCTACAAACATAGAAATATTTACTTTCGAGTCTATTTTCCAACAAAGCAAGTTTTACAATTTTCTAAGTTTTCTAAAGATGAGACTTTCTAAAATATTAAAGGATGTGCAAGTTGTACAAACTTCCAAATAATGCTGAATATGAATACTAGAAAAAAATTTAATTAATGAAGCTATGTAAATGAAATACAAATATCCTTAACCTAACCTAAACTGCACTCTAATACCCAAGAAGCTGATGCGGGATGACCTGATCTAGAATTGTAATAGATGGGACTTGTTGCTGCCCTTACCGTCGTGGCCCACAGCTCGGATGTGGCACTGGACGATAGCCTCATTTTCCGGAATCCAGCAGTTCCCGGTCCTGCAAAACAGAGTTAGAGACCCATGCCGGGGATCCCGGCAGGGGCACTCTGACGATCAAGTCAGTGGACGGTAAAGGAGAATAGATCCTTCAAGGAGGCTCCCTCTTCGGTCACCACACTTGAAGGAGAGTTTTTAGTAAAGGATGAATTAGGAAGGGTAGGAGAGGAGTAAGGCTCACACCGTGACAGCCGTGTCCCTCGAAACTCTCTCTGGGAGTTTTGTAGTACCCTCCATGCGCTCTCTTCACTTCTATCTCATTCTCCTCCTTTTCCTTGCTTACCTTGTTCTCACCCGTTGGGTCCTCCTTTTAGATCATCGACTTTCCCCGCTTCTTGCCTCGATTTTCCCCCTCCTGGGATGCCAGAAGATCAACGGCATCCATTGGCCATGCTCCCGAGGTCATTTCACCTTATAATAGGGAGTTATGTTGCGAGCCTTATTTTCCCGATGGGTTATCATGGTTGGGGAAGTTTGGCAGGGCCTCGATCCGGGGATAGCCACCCTTAGGTCTATGGTCACTGACACGGCCTTCTCCTTCTGGGTGGTACAGATGGTCGGCTACAGGACCCGATGCCTCAATCGAGGCATTCCTCCCCAATTGGTGCAAATGATGGTAGGCGCACCTTACTAGCTTTGGGGTGCCATACTGAATGCACCATACTGGGCACGCCGGCTTCGATGGCAGACTTGGTGCTGATGCCTTTATCCTTTTTGTGAGGCTTTCGAAGAGTGGGCTTGACTTTGGCCAGGTGGGCTCAACCCTTGGGGAGCCGCCTGGAAAAGGAGCGAAGATGGCTCGACTTCAGCTAGGTGGGCTCAACCCTTGGGGAGCCACCTAGCAAAGGAGCAGAGATGGCTCAACTTCGGTCAAGATGGGCTCAACCCTTGGGGAGCTACCTGGCGAAGGAGCAAACAAAGCTCGACTTCGGTTGAGGTGGGCTCAACCCTTGGGGAGGAACCTGGCGAAGGAGCGAAGGGAGCTCGACTTTAACCGAGGTGGGCTCAACCCTGGGGGAGCCACCTGGCGAAGGAGCTAAGGTGGCTTAACTTCGACCAAGGTGGGCTCGACCCTTGGGGAGCCATCTGGCGAAGGAGCGGAGGGAGCTCGACTTCGATCGAGGTGGGCTTAACCCTTGGGGTGCCACTTGGTGAAGGAGCTGAGGGAGCTCGACTTCGGTCGAGGTGGGCTCAACCCTTGGGGAGCCACCTAGTGAAGGAGCTGAGGTGGCTTGACTTCGACCGAGATGGGCTCGACCCTTGGGGAGCTACCTGACGAAGGAGCGGAGGGAGCTCGACTTCGACCAAGATGGGCTCAACCCTTGGGGAGCTACCTGGTGAAGGAGCTGAGGTGCCGAGCTCGACCTCGGCCGAGGTGGGCTCGACCCTGGGAGAGCCACCTGGCAAAGGAGCTCGGAAAGAGATCCGATATGGCGACGTCTACTTGCTTCGCTTCCAGCTGGATCCGAGGTATGCTCCACGTCAGCGATCTTGCCATATCATTTGCCCCCCAATCCCAAGTGCCTCGAAGCATCGCGACTGAGACGAAGGGAGTTAATGCAGAGCTGACATAAAAGGATGAAAATCCAGTGCCATTATTGCCACGATCACCTTCACTTCTTTGGATTTAAAACTCTCCCTCACTTGCTTTCCTAATTGGCATGCATCACAGATATAATCAAAATTTACTTTAAACTTTGGTAGACCTTTAACCAAATCTTTTGAAATAAGCTTTGCAATAGTATCCATACTAGCATGTCCAAGTCGTTTGTGCCATTGTAGACTTGATTCCTTGCTCTTATCATTCACTGCCACAAGACTTGTATTACATGACATAGCTAGATTATTAAGATCAATTACATATATATTTCCAAGTCTATGTCCAATGAACTTTGTACTAGATTCAAGAGGATCAACTACTATACACATTGAAGACTTGAAAAAAACATTAAAATCAATATCACAAAGTTGACTGATGCTTAAAAGATTATGCTTTAATTTCTCTACAAGTAGTACATTCTCAATAAAAGTGGAAGGAATAATTTTGATTTTACCAATACAGATTATCCTTCCTTTGCAGTTATAACCAAAGGTTACCATGCCACCGTCTTTTTGTTCCAGGGTGAAGAATTGATCTATATCACCCGTCATATGTCTTGAACAGCTGCTATCAAGGTACCATCTTTTCTTTGCATTCATGGATGCAAGACATCCTTGCAAAATAATCAAGTAGTTGATTTAGGTACCTAAGCTGTCTTGGGTCCTTGCAAGTTAGTAGGATTAGTTCCTTTTGGAACCCAAGTTTTCTTGATTTTCTTTTTGCCATTATATTTCAAATGACATTCAAAAGCTTTATAACAAATATTATCACAAGCATAGCAGATAATTTTTGACTTTGAATAAAAAGCATGTGATGCAAACTTAGGTCCATATTGCTTTGGTCTAATGGACTTGGGAGCATAAGATGTGGATGTAGAAAATTTATTTGAATTTGAACTTTTATAATCGATTCCAAACTTGTTATTAGAATCTCTTTGATCTTTCAAAATTAGTTTAAGTTTGTTAGAGCTTAAAGTTAATGTTTCAACCAAGGGTTTTAGCTTTTGAACTTTTTCTTGTAAAATAGTATGTTCCTTCTGTAAAATTCTATTCTTTTCAAGAAGTTCTTCCTTTTCAAATTGGATAGATTTAAGTCTTTCACAAATCAAAATTAATTCTCTTTATAAAATCTTATTTCTTTCACAAACTTTATTTTTATCGTTTTCAACTATATCACAATTCTTTTTCAAATTCTTCATTTTCAAACCAGCCTTTTTGTACTCTATCAATAATTCACAAAAAGCATTATGAAGCTCATCATAAGTAAATTCTAGCTTAGGTTCAGAAGTTGTTACCTCATCCTCCAAACCCATAAGGCGGATTTGAGCAGTCTTTGTTGTATCATCTTCTTCTTCGGTTGATGTAGATTCATCACTATCGCTCCATGCCGCAAGCATTGCTTTCTTTTTCTTTTTCTTAAACAACTTTTTCTTGATTTCTGGACAATCAGGACGTATGTGTCCTGGTTTCTTGTATTCATATCAAATTGGAATTTGATCTTTGTCCTTGTCCTTTTCTTTGTCTTTTTCTTTTTCCTTTCCATAGTCTCTCCTTCTGAATCGCTTCCTCCATCTGTTCGTTCTTCTTCTATCCATAAATCTCTTAAACTTTTTCATAACTAGGGCAAATTCATCATCTTCCATATCATCATCAAAGGTTTCTGAATCTCCATCTTTTTCTTTTTCAATTGCTTTAAATGCAATAGCCTTTTTCCTTTTTGAGTCTTCTTCTATTCTTTGCTGCATGGCTAGCTCATGAGTGATCAATAATCCCAACAGCTCATCTGATGGTAGTGTGTTTAAGTCCTTTGTCTCTTGAATAGCTATAACTTTTGCTTCCCATTTTCTGGCAAAGATCTCAAAACCTTTTGGACTAGATCAGCATTAGTATAAGTCCTACCAAGACTTTTAAGACCATTTATAATATCAGTAAAATGTGTATACATAGCAGATATAGTTTCATTTGGATCCATTTTGAATAATTCATAATTATGCAGAAGAAGATTGATTTTTGAAGTCTTAACCTGTGATGTGCCCTCATGTGTGATTTCAAGCTTATCCTAAATTTCTTTAAAAGAATTACATGTAAAAATTCTGTTAAATTCATTTGGGTCCAAAGCGTAATAATGTAAATTCATAGCTTTGGCAATCAGCTCGATCAATTTCATATCATTCTCGTCCCATTTCTCTTCAGGTTTGGAAACCTCAACATCATTAATTTTAATAATGGGTGCGTGTGGTCCTTTTAGAATTATTTTCCATAAATGAAAGTCTATGGCTTGAATGTATATCTTCATCCTAGCCTTCCAATATGTGTAATTAATTCCAGTGAAAAGTGGAGGTCGATTTGTAGATTGGCCTTTGGCCAAGGAGGTGCTCATGGGATGTGCCATCAATCTTTACTCTAAAAAATTCTCAGAGATGCTGCTTTGATACCACTTGTTGCCTAGGTGGCTTTCCAAGAAGGGGGTGAATTGGGATTATAAAAACTTTAGCAAGTATGTGCAATTTAAAATTCTTTTAGTGTTATGGTGGATTATGCAATGCAAAAGCAAATAATTAAACACAATCAAGACAATCACAAACATAAGAGATTTTGAGTGGTTCGGAGCAACATGCTCCTACGTCCACTACCCAAGCATCACTTGGAACTTTCACTATATCCCCGACCAGAATATAGTCGGATTGTTTTGACAGGCACACAATTCAAACCTCTACACTTTGATTTTAATACAGGATCACCAAAGAAACCCCACACTTGGTTTTAACATAGGCTAACCAAGAACCTAACTCCCTTTGGTTTTTAGATCCGGGCTCACCAAAGAAACCGAACACACTCTCAAGACACAGCCCCTTGCTGCTCTTAGAGAGAAAACAAGATATATCAAATAGAAATAGCAACTTTACAATAAACCAAATTTGTTTGATAGTTGCTAATGAAGATCAAATTGAAGGCTAGCTTTAATTGCTCTTGAATACTCTTTAAGCTGCTTCTTGACTTCCTCAAAAGATTGGATTCAAGAATGAAGATCAGTTGGTGAATCTTTGAATCCTTTCTTGAATGCTCACTTGAAGTTGGTTGGTGAAAGACTTGAAATCAACTTGAATGCTCCTTGACTTCCAATGAATAATCAATGAATGATTGTTTAATCCATCATAAATACTTACTTTTATAGTTTTCAAGCAAAACTAGCCATTGTAAGGCCTAGGAAACCGAAATATAGCCATTGGAGCCTCTTTAGAATTCAAAAAACTATTTCAACAACTAGCCATTACAAGCCAAAACCCGATACTCGAGTCGGCTCGAGAACCAAGAGTTGGCTCGAAGTCTCAAACAATGGAAAAACAGACTCTAGAGGAGTCGGCTCTTTAAGGCTTAGTCGGCTCGAAGTCTCAGTCACCAAAAATACAAACTCTGGATGAGTCGACTCTTCTGTGCTTAGCCGGCTCAAACTTTCAGTCAGGAAAAATATAAGTTCTGGTCGAGTCGGCTCTTAAGGCTCGAGTCAACTCAACTTCTGAAACTTTGAAATTTTCGTGCATTGCTAGAACAAGAGTTGGCTCTTGGTCCATGAGTCGACTCTAACAAAAATTCTTCTAATGCTTTCAAATTTCTCTAAACTTCTTAAAATCAAGATTCCAACAAGAGCAAGTCTTCCAAACAATTCAAAGAGCTTACCACACATGTCTAATCTACTTACACATATTTTTTACTAATTTATAGCCCTTTTTACAAGATTACACAGATGAAAAATTAGGGTTTTACAACTTGAAATATATATGAGCTCATACAATACTGGAATACATTTCAATTGAATAGAAAACCAACTGATATAAAGATAAATACTTCCTGCAAAACTTCTTAAGTAATTGAAAGAATTAGTAATGCATACATGCTCCAATATTTTGTAATCATCAAAATCATTCCAGGGATCAACAAATTATGTCATACATAATTTAAAACATACCTTTCACTAAAGGCTGCAGGAAGATGTCCGGGCTGCCGGTCACGATCCCAATAGCATTTCGGACCTGTGAGAGGACATCCTGCTCTACTAGTAGCACACGTGTACTGCCTCTGCTGGCATCCACACGAAACTCGTCGTAGTTGAGTCATAGGGGACACCAGACTACTAGATCCTTGCAGCCCCCTCCTCTTTCAGCAACTCGGGCTTACTTCAAAAGACCACCCGACCGACACCTTGGTGCGGGCACCAGACTCAGAAGAAGACTTCAGAGCTCCATCAGGATCTCTGATTAATCGTGCCCGAAGAATTAGGGTTTTTGGCTTGTAATAAGGGTTAACTTGATCAACTCAATTTTAGCTTGAGTCTGTATTACCTGCATTTTTATTTTGTTAAGTCATGTTGACTCAGTAGTGAACTAGGGCTTCAACCTGGGGTGTTACATTTTCTTCCAAGGCCAAGCAAGTGGGCGCCACACTCCCAGCCATACGCCTGAGTCCAGAGGGCGCCACATCTCCATCCAGCAGGCTTTGGTCCCCACACCACAGATAGCATCTCCCTTCTCTCATGCGCCAATTGAGGAGAAATCCACCAGGGGTCCATAAATCAAGGGGGCGGCCCAAGACATTCCCAAAAGAACCAAACTATGAAAGGGAAGAAATTCTCTTGGAGAGAACTTCAAGGAGGCGCCCATTACCTGCCAAAAATACTCAAAACAAAGTTAGAAAGAGCCATAACTTGGAGAGGAAGAAAAGGAGGAGTCCAAAAGAGTTAATCCATGGAAGGAAAGAAATTCTCTTGAAGACCCAAGCAAGGAGGCGCCATCTACCTGCCTTTTATAACCCTAATCAAATTTTTTTGGTACCTTGGCCGACCAAATGTGTATGGATTATCCTGATTTGTAGATCCCCTCCTTTAGTCCCACATGGGAAGATGTAAAACCCTACTCCCTTGTAAAGCCTTATAAATTAAACCCCTCTTGTAAGTTTAAATCAATCAGATGAATAAAACCAAATTTTTTTGTGAGCAAAACTTTGTGTTTTCTCTCTTCCGCACTTGCATCCAGGTGTTGAGCTCCGTGAGAGAGTAAATCCGGGTTCCCCAGGAACCTTGAGGAGGTGTGAGATCTCCAAAACCCAAACCCTAGGTTAGCCACTCCACTCCCAAACCCTAGCCGCCATCACCCTTCTCTTTCCACCAAACCCTAGCATATTCCACCTCCCACGGCCCCTCTCTCCAAGTCCAGGCCGATCACCAGCATCCAGCTACAGTCCGGATACTTCAGATCCAAAGTTCTTTCCAGAGGGAGTCGAATCAGCCTTCAAGAGAATCCGGATCTCAGCGACATCAGCCTTCAAGTTCTTCGAACTGGTAAATCCTTCCCTGAGTCTCTGAATCCCTCACTTGTTTTTCTTCTTCCCAGATCTTGAGTCCAGGAGAAGCCGACCAAACCACAGACCAGTATTGGAGGATCCATTACGAAGATAGCCAAATCCGAGGATCCAACAATCTGCTCGAGAGAGTTCTTCCACCAAAATCCTGAGAAGATCACTATCTGGTTAGTAAACCATCTCTCCTCTCTATTTCTGTCCTGTTGAAAGTTCAGAGCGAAACCCTAGGTCTGGGAGTTTCTCAACCCCTAGCGATCCATTACTTATGAACTACTCTGATAATTTAGTTTCTTCTAAATTGTGCTTTCAATCCTTACCTAGTTTCCTTCAACTTAGTTTAGCTTTACTTTGAGTCAAAGCCAATTTCTGAAATATAAAAAAAAAAAAAAAAAAAAAAGAGAAATTAATCCTAAATTTACTTCCGCATACGCTTCTTTGTTCTTTGTTCTGCATCATTTTTGGTATCAGAGCTTTCGTTCTGCATCATTTTTGGTATCAGAGCCCTGTCTAGGGTTTCTGTTTTGATTGCTTGTTTGAGTCTCTCTCTTTTTACTTTGTCTGCTCGAAGTAGACTCCCTAGGACGTCCGGTACTAGGAACAAAGCGAGGTGCAAACCTCCTCTTCCCATTCCACGGGGTGTTCCTAGGGCGTGTAGGGGATCCGTTGGGTTACAACTTCGTAGCAGGAATTGTAAACGGGGAAGTACTCTGTTTTCAGCCCATAATTGCCCTGTTGCAAGAATTATTTTTCACTGCAGCTAACTTCAAATTTGGTGATTTTTATTTTTCTGAAATCAGTATAATTGAAGCTATTTTTCATAATTTTCTTGTGATTTATTGGTTTCCGTAAGATTTCTGAGAATTAAATTACTGTAACTCTATTTTTGTGTTTCTGCAATTCAATTATTTTTGAATGTTCAACACTTAATTCATCTTAAGGGCATTTGAGCATCTAAGATAAGGGGAGGAGTTGATAACCTCTCCTTAGCCCAAAACCACCACCCACTCATTCGAACCTAAGCCTTTAATCTTAAAATTAATTAGACCTAATTTGCCCTAGTGGGCTAGGGACATCAACAAGTCGGGTCTAGGCTAATGTTGAGTCAGTTTGTCTAGTTACTCTGTGTGTGCTTTATATTCAGTGTCTAGAATGGTGGTTCAGGGATTCTATCCCGAAGGGCTTGTGTGCTGGTCCGCCTACCTGGCCAATCACTGATTGGTGTCTAGGATTGGCATTTAGGGACCTAACACTCCCCTTACACCTGCCTGGCTGAGTCCCGAGTTACTACAGGCTAGCTTGCCACTCTTATTGGGCATCTAGTTTGGGCTCTAGGTCTAGTTAGCCCGTAGTTGTTTCAGTCGAGTCTCATTTGGTGTGCTTGCTTGCATCATCATGTCCACCCGGAACGGAGTACCTTACCAACCTGGTCAAACCCAACCTGATTTAGAGGCCATGATTAGATCTCTTACCAAAAGTATGACCAAATTGAGTCAGGATATGAATGAGGGTTTTGCCCAGTTTAGAGACCGAGCCCAGGGACTTGAGAAATGTAGACATCAAAATTGGACCCCTGATCCAAAATTTAATAGGCCCCAACCTCACCCATGCCAGGAGCCTAGGAGGACCTTATACCGTGATCTCGAGCATAACCCTAGGAGCCTATACCCATACTTGGTTGACTCAGAGAAGGGACCCGTTAGGAACACCGAACCTTATGCACCCACTTTTGATGGAAGACAAGAGACATATATTAAGTGGGAAGAACAAATGGATCGGTATTTTGAGTGCACTAACATATCGGAATTAGGACAAGTTAGGTTGGCCAAAACCAAGTTCACCAAACATGCTAGGTCGCATTGGTATGCTATTGAGCATGAGTGTTATCAAAGAAAAGAGGAAATATATACTTGGAGAGATATGAGAAGTAAGTTGAGAGATAGGTACCTAGGTAGATCATATGAGAAAAGACTTTTAGACCAATGGTACCAATTGCGACAAGGTAATAGGCCTGTGTCTAAATATATCGAGGACTTCCAGTGGTATGACATGAAATGCAATACCATTGAGACCGAAGCTCAGATCACATCAAGGTTTAGGGTTGGGTTACACCCAGACATTTATAGGAAGCTATGCCTTGAAAAGACCAATAAGTTAGACCGAGCCTACCAAGAAGCCCAAGACTATGAGTGGTCTTTAAGATATAACCAATCAAGTACTTTGGACTTAAAGCCAACCTCTACCAACTTGAGTCAAGTTCCGATTGATCCGACACCCGTAGTGAACCAGACTTTTGTTTGTCAATTCCCACTTGTGTCACCTCTTGACCAGAAGGATAACACTGAGAAGGAGTTAGGCATGGCCATCCCAAAATTAGTTGACATGACCAGAGCCATACTTAAAGAGGAATCAAAGGAGAATAGATTAGAACCTTTCAGTGAGATTGAGAAAGAAATATATGAGCCTGACATAAATTTGATAGATGAATATGAAGAAGAAGAATTTGAGGATATCTCTCCCGATAATTCAATTAACCAACTCCTACCTAATGGGGTTATTGAGGGGTCCCCTGCCACTCAAGGAATTCAGGAGCTAACCCTAAGAGAAGACCCTTTTGAGAAAGTTCAGGAAGAGGAAATTATACCAAATGAAAGTTTAAGTGAGAATACCCCTAAACTCATTGAGGAATCCAAAGAAGACACCCCTGAGTCAAATCTGGTAGAGAAGTGTGAAGAAGGAAGGGGTTCACAAGAATTGCCCATTAAGAAGGTCGAACAAGAAAAAGACAGTAGCTTAGAGGACTTTCTAGATAAACATTCCAAAGACCTTCCTGATAACCTTCCACCTTCTAGGAGCACCCAGCCTATCCTAGAACTTGCACTTGTAGACCCTCCTAGAGCAAATCATGAGGTTTGGATGAGTGCACCTATAGAACAATGTCCTCATTTTAAGGTCATCCTGAATAACCAAAGTTTGTTTCTTGTTTCCTATAAGCCACCTCAAAACTCTGATTCTTATTTCCTACCCTTCCCTGAATCTTCTCATGTTTCTAGAGCTATGGGATTACACTTTACTGAGATTTCTAGGTTGCAAGACTCCTTAGAACCTATTAGGTTTGCCACCTACTTCTGGAAGACCTTATGGCACCTACTAGGCACCCATGATAAGTTTTCCAGCTCTGCATGCCATCCTCCGACCCAAAGTCAAACCTAGAGAGCCTTAGTTTGTTAGGTTTAGACCTAGGGTTCCTTTGGAATAAAGTCCATTCTTTAGGAATGCGTCGTCAGTCTAGTTTAGTTTTTCTTGACCCTTTACTAGGCTTTGGCTCAGATTTTGGTTTGATTAAGAGCACCAGGAATTGGGATTTGTATTTTGTCCAGGGCTGAAATTGCATTCAATGTTTCAATCAATAGATCTATAGGCTAGAGTCCCTTTGAAATTGTTCATGGATACAAGCCTCACACACCACTTGATCTGATTTCACTATTAGCCCACACACACAAGTCTCTTGATGCACTTGCATAGCATGTAAAGGACTTGCATAAAGAAATTCATGCCAAAATAACTTTAAGTAATGAAACTTATAAGAAGTTGGCTGATTCTCAAAGATGAGTCAAAACTTTTGTTGAGAGAGACTATGTAATGATTAGGTTAAGGCCTGAGTGGTTTTTTTTTTCCTGGAACCGTTAGAAAGTTACATGCTAAAGGAGCTGGACCATTTAGAGTAGTGAAGAGAGTAGGATCCAATGCCTATGTGCTCAAGTTGCCTCCAGAACTAGGCATTAGCTTCACTTTCAACATTACAGACCTAGTAGAGTATAAAGAGCCAGCTGTGATTCCCAGTGAGCCTTTTGAACCTAATCCTGCTCTTGAGAGTGAACCCAACCCTGTGTGTCCACCAACAAACTGGCCTGTGAGGAAAGAGCAGATTGAAAAGATCCTGGATGATCAGGTTATCTCTACTCGTAATCGAGGATACCAAAGATACCTGGTCCGCTGGCAAGGAAGGCCAGATTCTGATGACTCTTGGATCTCCCGAGAAGAATTACAAGAATTGGACCCAGACCTCTTGGAGAGATACCAGAGCCAACTTGATCCATACTCGACAGGGTCGAGTTCCTCCCACCCTGGGAGAATTGGTGCGGGCACCAGACTCAGAAGAAGACTTCAGAGCTCCATCTGGATCTCTGATTAACCGTGCCCGAAGAATTAGGATTTTTGGCTTGTAATAAGGGTTGACTTGATCAACTCAATTTTAGCTTGAGTCTGTATTACCTGCATTTTTATTTGGTTGAGTCATGTTGACTCAGTAGTGAACTAGGGCTTCAACCTGGGATGTTACATTTTCTCCCAAGGCCAAGCAAGTGGGCGCCACACTCCCAGCCACACTCCCAGCCATACGCCTGAGTCCAGAGGGTGCCACATCTCCATCCAGCAGGCTTTGGTCCCCACACCACAGATAGCAGCTCCCTTCTCTCATGCGCCAATTGAGGAGAAATCCACCAGGGGTCCATAAATCAAGGGGGTGGCCTAAGACATTCCCAAAAGAACCAAACTATGAAAGGGAAGAAATTCTCTTGGAGAGAACTTCAAGGAGGCGCCCATTACCTACCAAAAATACTCAAAACAAAGTTAGAAAGAGCCATAACTTGGAGAGGAAGAAAAGGAGGAGTCCAAAAGAGTTGATCCATGGAAGGAAAGAAATTCTCTTGAAGACCCAAGCAAGGAGGCGCCATCTACCTGCCTTTTATAACCCTAATCAAATTTTTTTGGTACCTTGGCCGATCATATGTGTATGGATTATCCTAATTTGTAGATCCCCTCCTTTAGTCCCACATGGAAAGATGTAAAACCCTACTCCCTTGTAAATCCTTATAAATTAAACCCCTCTTGTAAGTTTAAATCAATCAGATGAATGAAACCAAATTTTTTTGTGAGCAAAACTTTGTGTTTTCTCTCTTCCGCACTTGCATCCAGGTGTTGAGCTCCGTGAGGGAGTAAATCCGGGTTCCCTAGGAACCTTGAGGAGGTGTGAGATCTCCAAAACCCAAACCCTAGGTTAGCCACTCCACTCCCAAACCCTAGCCGCCATCACCCTTCTCTTTCCACCAAACCCTAGCATATTCCACCTCCCACGGCCCCTCTCTCCAAGTCCAGGCCGATCACCAGCATCCAGCTACAGTCCGGATACTTCAGATCCAAAGTTCTTTCCAGAGGGAGTCGAATCAGCCTTCAAGAGAATCCGGATCTCAGCGACATCAGCCTTCAAGTTCTTCGAACTGGTAAATCCTTCCCTGAGTCTCTGAATCCCTCACTTGTTTTTCTTCTTCCCAGATCTTGAGTCCAGGAGAAGCTGACCAAACCACAAACCAGTATTGGAGGATCCATTGCGAAGATAGCCGAATCTGAGGATCCAACAATCTGCTCGAGAGAGTTCTTCCACCAAAATCCTGAGAAGATCACTATCTGGTTAGTAAACCATCTCTCCTCTCTATTTCTGTCCTGTTGAAAGTTCAGAGCGAAACCCTAGGTCTGGGAGTTTCTCAACCCCCAGCGATCCATTACTTCTGAACTACTCTGATAATTTAGTTTCTTCTAAATTGTGCTTTCAATCCTTACCTAGTTTCCTTCAACTTAGTTTAGCTTTACTTTGAGTCAAAGCCAATTTCTGAAATATATAAAAAAAAAAAAAAGAGAGAAATTAATCCTAAATTTACTTCCGCATATGCTTCTTTGTTCTTTGTTCTGCATCATTTTTGGTATCAGAGCTTTCGTTCTGCATCACACCTGGATCAGGTACTGCCTTTTATCTTGCAAACTTACTTTTGCAAGATCAAGGACCTTCTTTCCTCTCCTTTCTCTTATCTAAAAAAGCTCTCAACACTTCCTTATATAGGCCACACAACAATTATAAGATAATGGTTGGTGAGTGTGAACACATTTAAAGAAGAGAAGATAAACCTTCTCTCTTTAAATGCTTTCACATTATCATGAAAGATTTATCTTCCTTTAATCCCTCTAATGAGGTCAATTTTCCATTCCAAGTCACCAACCTTGGTGATTATGACTATTTAATGAGGGATTACCAAGTCAAAATGGGGAAGGGATTAGGTGAGCACAAGACCTAAGAAGTCATTGCTTATGTCATCCCTTACATCACCCATGCTTACATCATGCAAACATCATCCATGCTTACATCATGCAAATATCATCCATGCTTACATCATGCACACATCATCCATGCTTACATCATGCACACATCATCCATGCTTACATCATACTTACATCATGCAAACATCATCCATGCTTATATCATGCAAACATCATGCAAACATTATTCATGCTTACTTTATACAAACATCATCATGTTTACATCATGCAAATATTATGTGGCATGTGGAAGGAGAGAGGGAGAGTGCCATGTGGTGTGAGGAGAGAGAGTTCGAGTCCAACTGGACTTTGACTCATGGTCCAATTTAAAATTGATTTGACACTCAAATCAAAAGCCAGATTTAAAATCCAATCAAACCAATTTCGAAAAGACTGTTGACCCTAACAAAATTTGGATTAATTAAAATCAAATTAAATCTAATTTAACTTAATTAATAATTAATTCATAATTAATTAGGTCATTTCCTAATTGTAACCATTACAATTAGGTCCAAATCAGTTTGCTGATTAGTTACTTAAGCCCCTTATGTGTGTGACCCCTCAGGTTCAAACACTATATGGTAGCACGGGAACATTTCCAGTACTAGCCAAAGTCGCCATCTGCAATGACACCCGGCATCTAGATAGGTTAAAAAATTGAAAAGCAATCTGAACCTATCAAATATGGAATAGCACTGAACTTATTCCTTGATCATCTTGACGCTCCGGATGGCATAGGGTTTAAATGCCCAACCCTAATCAAGCCATCTTAATATGTCTCAAACAAAGAATCTTTATAACTCTTTACAAGAAATGCCCTGGCCAAGGTCTTTCTCATTTGAGGCATACTAAGCATTCAATCCAAACCATTTGAAGAGATCAATCCTATCTCGATCCTACTATCGCTACACAAGTACTTGACTGTACCCAATAACCTTCCATCATCGAATTAGAAATTTGGATAATCTAGCACCTCTAAGCACAGTGAGTTGCTTGCAAGCTGCCATGGTGATCTCAAGTCAGAGGAATAATTCATGTCCACATTCTAATGCAAGACTCCTCTTCGACAGAAAGAAAGTCCCGCATGAGAGTCATGTTCAGTGAAGTGTCAAACACAATACCTGATGTTATACTAGCACTCCATGCTCCTTGGTTAAGAGGACAACCAACAATCATGACATCAATTACCTACTCTCGATACACCATCATCCTGAATAGCGTATCCTTTGGTCGCTAACCAGTTATGAACTATACAATGTATCATCTCTACATCGCATACAAAGTAGCTCAAAGGACATTATCACATAAGAGTTCAATTAGGAAGATGATATGTGATAAACAACCAGAATAAACCTTTTATTCAATTTAATAATTCATACATATACATGAGTTGCATAACCATTTATAACCTAGATGATTGGTTTTGGGACACAATTCCCAACAACTCCTACCTGGACTAAAGCTAATCGGAACAGAATCTAATTCCCATCTTCCATTTACAATCGTCGAACTCTTGAATTCCAATGGCTTTAGTGAAGGGGTCAACCAAGTTCTCCTTTCCATCGATCTTCAAAAGCTCGATGTCACCTCGTTCAATGATTTTCTAAGCAAGGTGATAGCGATGCAGAATATATTTGGTTCGCTAATGTGACTTTGGCTATTTGGCTTAAGCTATGACTCTAGTGTTGTCATAATATACCGAAATAGAGCCATCCAAGAAAGGTGGCACTCCCAGCTGGCCAAGGAACTTTCGCAACCACATAGCCTCCTTTACTGCATCCGATGCCGCAATATACTCTACCTCGCAAACAGAATCAGCAACCTTATGCTACTTGGAACTTTTTCAATAGATAGCTCCACCATTAAGGATAAACACAAAACCAGACACACTTTTGCTGTCATCTCTATCTAACTAAAAACTGGAATCAGTGTATCCCACAAGTTTTAAGTCGAAATCTCCATAAATAAGCCATTGGTCCTTAGTATTTCTTAAATACTTAAGGATGCTTTTAGCAACATTCCAATGAGCTTCACCTGGGTCAGACTGGTATCTGCTCACTACACTTAGTGAGTATGCCATGTTCGGTCTAGTACACGACATAGCATACATAATAGAACCCACTGCCGAAGCATATGGAATCCTACTCATATGCTCTCTTTCCTCAGGAGTTGTCGAACAATCCTTCTTGGAAAGAGTAATTCCATGACCTATCGGAAGATAGCCCTTTTTGAGATTTTTCATGCTGAACCGCTTCAACATAGTGTCTATGTACATAGATTGGGATAGTTCCAGAAGCCTCTTAGATCTATTCCTATAGATCTTCATACTCAATATGAATAAGGCTTCACCCAAGTCTTTCATAGAGAATTGAGATGAAAGCAAGACCTTTATTCCTTGTAATGCTGGAATGTCATTCCCGATTAGGAGAATATCATCCACATACAAAATAAAAAATATAACTATAGAACCGTTTGCCCATTTATATATACAAGGTTCTTCTTCGTTCCTAACGAAGCCATACGTCTTGATATATTTATCAAAGCGCATGTTCCAACTCCGAGAAGCCTGCTTCAGTTCATAGATGGACCTCTGAAGCTTGCATACTTTAGACTCATCTGTGGATGTGAACCCTTTAGGCTGCATCATATACACCTCCTCTTCCAGCTCACCATTTAAGAAAGTTGTTCGGATATCCATTTGCCAGATTTTATAGTCTAAATATGCTGCCAAAGAAAGCATAATCTGAATGGACTTGAGCATTGTAACAGGAGAAAATATTTTGTCATAGTCAATACCATAATGCTGACGATATCCCTTTGCAACCAAACGGGCTTTATAGGTCTCCACCTGCCCTTCTGTGCCACACTTCCACTTGAAGATCCATTTACACCCAATGGGTTTTATTCCTTCAAGTAGATCAACCAATATCCATACATTATTGATTTTCATGGATTCCATTTAGAATTTCATGGCTCCCAGCCATGACTCAGAATTAGACCTTGTCATTGCATCCATATAGGTGATTGGATCCTCGTTGTTCTTATCGAGTTCAACAGCATCACCGTCTAGACCAAGAAACTGTAGTATCTGTCCGATTGATGTGGTACTCTACCAGATCTCCTTAATGGATGCACTATGGGCTTTGGACCTGATCTAATCAAATCCAATTCTATAATGGTCTTAGAGTGAGAAGGTTCTTCTATCTGTTGAACTTCTCCAAGTTCAACCTCAGCAACTTGAGTGCCTTCACCAAGGTACTCCCTTTCTAAGAAGGTTGTCCTAAGACTGACGAACAACTTTTGTTCCTCAGGTAGATAGAAATAATACCCTTTGGATTCT
The DNA here is from genome assembly GCA_021397845.1 of Areca catechu. Classification (NCBI taxonomy): domain Eukaryota; kingdom Viridiplantae; phylum Streptophyta; class Magnoliopsida; order Arecales; family Arecaceae; genus Areca; species Areca catechu. The sequence continues at coordinate 96,690,698 of CM038039.1, forward strand.
TTAGGATACCTAACAAAAAGACACCTATCAAACTTAGGTCCTAGTTTATCCATCTCCAAGCATTTTACATAAGCTGGACACCCCTAAACCTGAAGGTGAGAGAGTCAGCTTCCATCCAATCCATATTTCATGTGGTGTTTTGTCAACGGACTTACTTGGAACCCTATTCAGAAGGTAGGATGCTGACTCTAGCAAATCCCCAAAAGGATTTAGGCAGACCAGCCAAGCCCATCATAGATCGAACCATGTCCAATAGAGTTTGATTCCTCCTTTCAGACATACCATTTAATTGAGGCATCCCCGGAGCAATCCATTGAGAGAGAATCCCATTCTCCTCAAGATAAGTCAAAAACTCATTGGAAAGATATTCATCACCTCGATCTGATCGAATGGTTTTAATAAACTTTCCAGTTTGTTTTTCAACTTTATTACTCTAACGTTTGAACATTTCAAATGCTTAGATTTATGTCTCATGAGGTAGACATAACCGTATCTTAAAAGATCATCTGTAAATATAATAAAATATCTATATCCACCTCTTGCACTGATATTCATATGTCCACATACATCAGTATGTACCAGACTTAGAATATCACTGGCTCTTTCACCCTTTCCAATAAAATGTGACTTAGTCATTTTTCCAAGAAGACAAGATTCACAAGTTGGCAAGGATTTACTCTCAGTGAGAACTAGAAGACCTTCTCCCACCAACTTATTTATCCTATTCTTATTTATATAACCTAGCCTATAGTGCTAGAGATAGATATCACTGACCTTATCTATCCTAGGGTGTTTATTAGCAGTGTACAATACAGTAACAGGCTATGACGGTACATATACACCATTCTTCAATTGTCTATTCATCACATTAGAACTATTAAAAGTGTAGTAAATATCTTTTTTTATTAATAATTCATAACCATCATTGGCTAATAGGCCTACATGAATGATATTTACTAAAAAGGAAGGACAAAAATGACATTCATTTAGAATGACAGTACAAGATTCGAAATACAAAGAAACAGTTCCTAACGCCAGAACTGGAGCTTGACTTCCGTTCCCAACGTTCAGAAACCTTTCACCGCTTTCGAATCTCCTACTAACTTGAAGTCCCTGCATAGAATTGTAAATATGGTAAGGACTTTCGATATCTAATACCCAGCTAGTAGTATCATGAACAGAGAAACTACAATGATTTATCATATAAATACCTTGACCAGCATCACCTTGCTGCTTTCCTTTCATTTGCCTGTTCAGGTCCAGAGTTGCTAGGTAGGCAGAACAGTTCCGCTTCCAATGACCCAGCTTCTTGCAGAAGAAGCACTCTGCCTTACTCTTATTAAGCTTCACCCTCCTAGTCTGGTTCAGTTAGCACTTAGCACCTTCTTATTCTTTTTCTTTTTCTTCCCTTTCCCAAAAGGACGACGCCCTGCTCCAGAATCTCCCACCATATTTACTAACCCTTTATTGAGGTTATGGTCTTTCTCATAAGTCTACAGTAACCTTAAAATCCCATGATAGTTTACTGCATGCCTATTCATTCTAAAATTATCAAGAAAGACCTGGTAGGAAGGGGGCAGAAAATTCAAAATCATGTCCTTGCCAAGCTGCTCGTTCAAAGGACATCCGAGTTTGCCCAAATGCTCAAATAACTTAATCATGTACATTACATGATCAGTCCCGAAGCTCCATCACGCATATGTGCATTATAGATGGCGGAAGAGATCCGGTATCTCTCCGTGTCATCCAGAGTGCCAAAAGACTCCTTCAACTTTTGAAGAATTTCTTCTAGCTGGGCCTCCTCGAACTTGCGACTAAACTCGTCATTCATCGTAGCCAACATAATGCAATGCACCGTAGTGCGGTCAAAGATCCACTTTTGGTAAGTGTTCCTAACAGTGCCACGAGTATTGGGAGCTGGGATCTCAGGTGCCGGATCCGTTATCATATAAAGGATCCGCTCATGCTCTAGGACTATCCTGAGTTTTCGATTCCAAGTATTAAAGTTAGGTCCATACAGTTTGTCATTATCTAATAATGACTGGAGCGATAAAGTGATCAACATTATCTAGAAAAAGAGAACAAGACCTATTAGTGTATGAATTATTTTAAAATTCCTAAAGACATGGATTTTAGTTTAAATATTTCTCCCATTATTTTATTCAGATTGGTAGCCTCTACACTCCAATCCAAAGTATAGCATTTATCTTTTAGCGGGTACTAGGATCCAATAGACTACATATGAGCCCGACTTTGGCCAACCAACCCAAATGCATATAAAGGTAGATACAATACCAATTGCTTCTCCAAGCAATTCCTAGTAATTATTTTGCCCCAGGGGTTCTCACAATCAGCCTTTGGGCCTCCTATTGAAGGTCCTGGTTAGGTCCAACCATTAACATGATCAAATTCAATGCTTCTAACTAACCCATGATCAAGCACGACTTTGGCTGGCCAACCTGACCACGTGTTAAGATAGTCACACTAAGCCATCATATGCTGAATAGCAATCCCACTCACCTAATGACCACCCATTCTTTGGAACTGCCGATGACCACCCAACTTATGGACTCATTGCCAATCTAACTTAATGGGAGGCTAAGACTTAGGCTATCTCAAAACATAGTCTTTTTATGAACCTAATAATTTAGAGGATTTCAATATTGTGACATTTGAGATGAAAACATGGATCTTGATCAAGAAAACTCCCACCAAATACTTGGAGAGTTTCTAGATTAACTTGGTCCATGAGCACCTATAAATCAGTCAGACTGATTAACCTTAGTTGACATGGGTCAACTTGAATCAATAGATAATCTAATTTAATCTGATTCATCATATCAACCAAGTAAGTAAGATCAAGGGATGGGTTATGCCAGGTAAGCCTCTTGCCTTAGACACCAACCATGAGTTGGCCAAGTAAGAGTTAGCCCCAAAGAACCTTGATCACAACTATCAAATTTACCTCAGACACCAAGTGGTTTACCAGACTTAATTAGACTAACCTAAAGAATCGGGCTCACCATAAAGCCATGAATCAAGTCTATTTAGATGTTTAGACTGATCAAACTAACTATTAGAGAGATCTATAGAGGAGAGACTTAATTCAACTTTTGATAAGTCTTTTCTCTATTTTATCTATTCATCTAAACCTAGGTCTAACCCATTTAAGGACCCAATTATAGCTAACCCATTCAACCCACGATTTATGAATCATGACTTAAGATTAGAATCATATCCTAAATCTTAATCATACATCTTAATTCCTAATTAAGTGTACTCATTATTTGAAACATTTTCAATATTATATGAAACAATTTCATAATTACCATTTAAACTTTTCAAATTTTTAAATCAAACTTCTTTTAGATCTTATCTAAACATAGTTATGATCTTAGATCAAAACAATTTTAATCCATTAAATTCCTCACTTTTTTCTTCATAAGGTCATGACACAATGGCACCCCTACACGCTATAGGAGAACCCCTTGGAATGGGAAGAGATGGTCTTTAAACCATGCTTCTCTCCTATGACCGGACGGCCATGGTGAATCCACCTTAATCCGAGTACTACGTGAAGGAAATCAAACTGATTTCATAAAATTATTAAACCAGATGCATCCACAACCTGGATGCTCTGATACCACTGATGGGAAACTGTTCTCCCGGGTAGGGGCGATACATGCATTTTAAAACTTTTCTAAAATCATGCAGCAATGGAAAGCGATAAAATAATTTTATCAATAAATATTAATCTAATTAACATATGCCCCTACCAGGATCTAGATGCATCTGAAGTAATGTAAATATGAAATCATGCAACAATTATATTATATATAATTTAAAACATACCTTTCACCAAAGGCTGCAGGAAGATGCCCAAGCTACCTAACGCAATCCCAACATCTCGAACCTGTGGAAGGGCCTCCTGCTCTGCTAGTAGCACACGTGTACTGCCTCTGCTGGTATCCACATGGGGCTCATCGTAGCTGAGTCGTAGGGGATACCGGACTGCTAGATCTTTGCAGCCCCCTCCTCTTTCAGCAACTCGGGCTTACTTCGAAAGACCACCCGATCGACACCTGGACCGGGTACTGGCTTCTATCTTGCAAACTTGCTTTTGCAAGATCAAGGACCTTCTTTTCTCTCCTTTCTCTTATTTAAAAAGCTCTCAACACATCGAAGAAATTTAGAGGAGGAGGAATGAATAGTAAGGAGAAGGAACTATTTGGAAAGAAACCTCCCAAATGTTTTCTCCCCTTCTCCCTTTCTCTTCCCTCACCCAAGCACTCTCTCTCTAAGATGCACCTGAAACCTATGACTCTATCACCTAAGCAATCAGCAGTCGTCCCTCTGATAGGGATCTTCCATGCTCATTTAAGCACCTTGGTCAATACTAGAATCTGAACTCCCCTGACTATTGCAACCAAACCATCTCATCCTCTGGTCATGGATCCATAAAACTCCCATATGAGATGCAGATAGTATCTCTCAGACATCGAGCAAAAGCTCTCACATCCAGAAGCTCTAATCCAGTCCTCAATGGAGAAACCCTCTGTATCAAAGTATCCAAAATCAATCATGCACCCACCTATGATAGCCTTCCCGAACACTCTATCCATCGATAAAAGTGGTCGAGGCCTTGTCTCTCTCTGCTCCTCCGAGTCATGGTGAGCTTTGGAGCACCGCTCGGCTTCTCTAGATCCATTAGAAGAGGGATGAGGTCTCTTAGGTCTATGGGCTAATTGCTTGGGGGGACCAATAAGGCTCAAAAGAGAAATCAAATATCAAATGGACGGATGGAGGGGTAAGATAGAGCAACAACGATTGGTCTTGGCCAAAAGCAGAAGGCCAAGATCAAAGATTTCACTATTAGAGAGCAATAAAGGTAATTTGGAAAAGTTTAGGAGAGAGAATATATGAAAAGAAATAAGGAAAAAGGTCATTATCTAGCCCTAGTTAAAGTCAAATTCCATCGATGAGTCAACACTTACAAATTACTCAAATGTTGATACTTCGATGAGTCGACACTTGGATAATTCTTAAGTATCGACACTTAGAAAATTTTGAAGAACTTGAATTTTTTCTTTCAAGGAGAGAAGTTCAAGGAGGTTTCAAGGGTGATGCTAGGGGGTTTGGAATAATTTAAAGAGATAATTTTGAATTGAATTTAGATTTGCTAGGTTCTAAAAAGTTGAGTTAGTATGAAAAGTCTACTCAAAAGGATATATAGCTCCTAGTTCTCTCCTAATCATAGAAAATCTATCTTCACTAAAAGGTTTTGTAAAAATATCTGCTAATTATTTATCAATATACACAAAGTTAAGAAATACATCACCATTTTGTGCATAATCTTTTATGAAGTTGTGTCTTATCTCAATATATTTGCTTCTTGAATGTTGAACTAAATTTTAGTTAGATTAATTACACTTGTATTATCACATATTATGAAGATTTTATTCAATTCAATGCTAAAATCTTTGAGTCATTATTTAATCTATAAAATTTGATTACAACAACTTTTAGCTATTATATATTCGATCTCGATCATTAATAGTGCAATTAAATTTTATTTCTTGCTAAATCACGAGATTAAATTAGCTCCAAGAAACTGACAAGTTTTGCTAGTGCTTTTCCTATATAACTTATACCCATCAAAATCAGGATCAAAATATGCAATAAGCTCAATTGAAGATTGTTTATAATACCATAGACCAATATCAATAGTGTCAGATAGATATCAAAGTATATATTTAACATCCAATAAATGAGACTTTTTAGGATTTGATTGATATCTAGTATACTTGCAAATACTAAATATAATATCTGGCCTACAAGCAGTGAGATACAGTAAAGAGCCAGTAATATCTCTATATAATTTTTGATCGATACTCTTATCGTTCTCATCTTTGTCAAGCTTACAAGAGAAATTCATGGGAGTGCCGAGTGGTTTGGTTGTCTCCATTCCAAATTTTTTTAAAATCTCTTTAGTGTACATTGCTTGGTTGATGAAGATTTTTTCTTTGGTTTTCTTGATTTGGAGATTGAAAAAGAAATTCAACTCTTCCATCATGCTCATCTTGAACTCCTCCTGCACTAGCATGGTAAACTCTTGACAAAGAACTTCATTAGTGGTACCAAATATAATATCATCAACATAAATTTGTACCACTAATAAGTCATCATTTCTTATTTTAAGAATAAGGTAATATCAATATTTTCTCTTGTAAAATAATTTTCAAGTAAATATTTACTTAACCTATCATACCATGTACGTGGGGCTTGAATTAAACCATAAAGAGCTTTATGATGTCTAAAAATATGATTTGGATAGGTATGATCTTCAAAGCCCGGTGATTATTTAACATAAACTTCTTCTATATAACTATTTAAGAATATACTTTTAATATCTATTTGAAATAGTTTAAAGTTCATGAAGCATGTAGATTCAAGTAATAATATAATTGCCTCTAATATAGCAATATGAGCAAAAGTTTCACAAAGTCAATACATTTCTCTTGTTTATATCCTTTAGCTACAAATCTAACTTTATTTCTACTTACAACTATATTTTCATCTAATTTATTTCTAAATCTCCATTTAGTTTCAATTATTGATATATTAGGTAATCTTTCCACTGAAGTCCAAACTTTATTTCTTTCAAATTGATTTAATTCTTCTTGTATTACATTAATCTAATTAGGATCTTTTTCGACTTCTTCAATACTCTTAGGTTTAACTTGAGATACAAAAACTAAGTAATCGCATACATTCCTAAGAGAGGATCGAGTTTTTATCCCTTTTGAAGAATTACTTATAATTAGTTCTTTAGGGTGTTCATGAGCATACCTCTACTTCTTAAGTAAATCACTAGCTCTTATTGAAGGTCTTTGTTCTTATTCTTCCTCCTTGTTTTGATCTTCTTCAAGCTTCTTATAAAGTGCATTATTGAGAGTCAGTTTTTCTATCCTTTGAACACATATTTCATCATTAAAAGCATCTTCTTTTTTAGAAGATTTGTCATAATATTCATCAAAGATAACATGCATAGATTTTTCAATAATAAGAGTTCTCTTATTGAAGATCCTCTATACCTTGCTAAATGTGGAGTATCTTAAAAAGATATCTTCATTTGACTTGGCATCAAATTTGCTTAGATTGTCTTTGTCATTATTTAGTATGAAATAATAATATTCAAAAATATGAAAATATTTTATAATAGGTTTTCTACATTTTCAAAGCTAATAAGGTATTTTCTTTAAAATTGGATGGATCAAAACTCAATTTAAGATGTAATATATAGTGTTAATGGCTTCCATCCAAAAATATCTTGGTAGGTCATTTTTACAAAGCATAGTAGTATTATTTCTTCTAAAGTTCTATTCTTTCTTTCTACTATTCCATGTTGTTGAAATATGTTAAGTATAGAAAAATTATGATCAATGCTATTTTTATTGCAAAAATTTTCAAAATTATGATTTTCAAATATCGTTCCATCATCACTATGAATGCAAACAATTAAAGTTTCTTTTTCATTTAAAATCATTTTATGAAACTTAGTGTTGTCGCCAAGATCGTCATGGCCCGTAGCTGCTGTCGGTGCCGGAGATGCGCTCCCCCTGTCGCCCGGCCGTCCTCGGCTCCCGGGCCTCCGTGCTGGGTGCGGACGCCTCGCCGCCCGACAGTCCTCCACTCCCGGACCTACGAGACAGGGGTTAGAGACCCGGACCGGGGTTTCCGGTGGGGGCACTTTGACGATCAAGTGAGTGACGATCCAGGGGGAACAGATCCTCCTGGTCGGGCCCCTCTTGATGGACTCCGCACTAGGAGGAGTAAAAGATGTGTGTGAAGGTGAAAACGTTGCAGGGGGAGAGTGATAGCGGGGACAGAGAGGTGCCCTATTCCTCCGCCTCTCCTTGTATCCCTCGTTTTTCCTCAACTGTGGTGGTAGTGGCGCTTCGCCCTCTTGGTCAGGCTTGCGCTTGTGCTCGTAGTGGTGGTGGTGCCATGCCCCTCTTGCTAGTGGGGGTTGCACTCCTCCTTTATTTTTTCTCTCTGGCTTGTCTTTTTTGCCTATGTGTTCTTTCTCTCTCTATCTCTAGGATTGTTGTGTGTTACCTCCGAGTTTTGTTGCAAACTAGGTTACCATTGGGCGCTTGTCTCAGGATCCCCGTCGGGCTGTTAGGCGCATGCGGCGGTGTCCCAAGGAGTCTTTCTTGATTCGTGATAAGGGAAGTTGTCAGGCGCTCCGGCACTCCTCTCGGTTGCCTCATTCCGGGAAACTTGGCAGTGCTCGAATGGCGGGCCGCCGCCCGCGGGATTCGAATCTCCTGGTTGGCTTCCTTTCTTGGGCGATCTAAGTGGTTGGCGAGGAGTGTGGCATCTCGATCAGCGTGCTGCTTGCCTTTCTAGTATAACTGGCGGTCGCAGGTGGTCAGTACGGTCTGGAAGGCACTTTAGTGCAGTCCTCGGGTGGCTCGCCGGTGTTCTGGGCTGGCGATGACTTCGTCCAAGCTAGGGGCTCAGCTGGAACAGCAGGGCTCGCTCCAACCTAAGCGCTCTGAGCTTGTAGGAGCATCTCAGTGGAGGAGGGCAGAGAGTGGGCTCGGTCTGGAGGGCGCGCGCTCGGAGAGGCTCCACATCGATGGGTGAGCATTGGGCTCGACCTCGACCGCAGGGCACTAGCCTCCGAGGGTCTCGCTTCGAAGGGCAGGAGGCGGACCTGGTCCAGAGGGTGCGCGCTCAGAGAGGCTCCATATCAGCGGGTGAGCGCTAAGCTCGACCTTGATAATAGGGCACTAGCCTCCGAGGGTCTCGTTCTGGAGGATGGAAGACGAACCCGGTCCAAAGGGCACGCGCTCGGAGAGGCTCCACATCGACGGGTGAGCGTTGAGCTCGACCTCGACCGCAGGGCACTAGCCTCTAAGGGTCTCGCTCTAGAGGGCGGAGGACAGACCCGGTCCAGAGGGCACGCGCTCGGAGAGGCTCCAGATCGATGGATGAGCGCTGAGCTCGACCTCGACCACAGGGCACTAGCCTCCGAGGGTCTCGCTCTGGAGGGCGGAAGGCGATCCCGGTCCAGAGGGTGCATGCTTGGAGAGGCTCCACATCGGTAGGTGAGCGCTGAGCTCGACCTTGATCGCAGGGCACTAGCCTCTGAGGATCTCCTCTGGAGGGTGGAAGGCGGCTCCGACCTAGGCATCCCGAGCTTGCGGGCATGACCTGGTGGAGAACTGAGCTCGGCTTGTTGTTCTGAGGGAGCTCAGCTCAGCTAGGTAGTGGACTCCAGGCTGGAGAGTCGACGCGGCATCTTTTCTTGACATGGCGCCTGTCGGTTCCTCTATGTCAGCGATCCCTCTACATCATTTTCCACCCACTCCCGAGGCCCATTAGTGCGCGGCGCTCGGGTTGAAGGGAGTAATTGCAGTGCTGACATGGAAAGGTAAAAATCTGGCATGATGATAGCCATGATTGCTGGCACTTCGAGGGCCGGCCCTGCGGACCAACGTGGGGATGCCATGTGGCCACATCCGAGGAGCAGTTAATGTGGGCGCAGAATTCAGAGCGACCAGGATGCCATTCTCGCCGATGGGTGGCACGTGGCGTAGATCCGTTGGCGGAGGGGTTGGATCGGTATGAATCCCTCGGGTCATTTCAAAATGAAAGGAGGGCCTTACCTGAACCATCTATTCCTTTTGAATTCTCTGTGCCTGCTGCTGCCGTGCCCAAGCTTCTTCCTCCTTCCTCCCAGTTGCCCAGAGTTTTCCAAGGCACCATGTCAGTTTCTTCTTCCTCCTTCCATGTTAGAATAGGGGTTTTTCCTTCGGGTCTGGGGTCCTCTTCAGGTTGAGTATCCTCTTCGGTCTTCTACTTTGCATCCTTCCTTTCCTTCGTCCTCGAGGATGTCCCGTTTTGGTCCGGGCTTCCACCCCTCCACTGATCAGGGCGAAGCCGGTCCTTCCGAGCGGAAGCCGGCATCTTCCTCTTCTTCCTCCGGTGGGGAGGAAAATGCAACTCGCTTTGAGCTCAGTAGGAGGCATCCTCCTGGTCTGTTTCTCATCAGGGAACTGGGATCCAGTCCTTCTCTCCCTCCTCCTTCTTCTGCTCCTGTTTTCGAGTCTGTCCGGCCTGCAGGTCCTGGTGGGGTCACCTCGATGATCATCGCCAGGGAACTCAGGACTGTCCGGGATGTTTATGGCATTCCATCTTCTATCTGGCTCATGATCCCTCGTCTGGGAAAACGGGTCACTTCGGGTGGCCCGTGCCGTCTTGCCTTTTATGGGGGGACCTTCTCTGGGAGTCTCCGGTTTCCTTTCCATCCTTTCTTCCTGTCCATCTTGGACAATTATCGTCTAGTCCCCGCACAGCTAGTGCCAAATGCTATTCAGGTTATTTTTTCCTTCATTATGCTTTGTCATCTCCACGGGTTCGTTGCCCAATTTTTCTTGTTCAGGGCTTTCTTTGCCCTGAAGCGCCACCCAACCAAGGATGGGTGGTGGTCCTTGTCCTCCTGCCCGAGGGGCATCAAGTTTGAGCTTCCCTCTTCTATCAGGGGATGAAAGAGCAAGTTTTTCTTTGTTGAAGTTGAGGGGGTTGACTGGGTCTGGAGCGATCCAAACAAATCCCCCAACCGAAATTCCATGGTCGATGCAGCTGACCAGGATGATTACGAGCAGCTCCGCACCACCCAGATTCTTCCTCTTGAGGTCTTGTTGTCTGAGCAGAACCTCGCCAACTCCGGGGTCGACCCAACGAATGGGTTGGGTGAGTTCGACCTGAACTTTTCTTTTCCTTTACTCTTATACTCCTTGCATTGTTTCCCACAAGCTCTAACTGTTGTGTAATTTGCATGCAGGCATGATCTTCTCCGAGAGTGACCTTCTGGCCATCACCAAGAAGAGGCCGCCGACCGGGCTGTCCGGAGAGCCTGCGCCAATGCGAGCCCGGAGTGAGAGTGCTTCTGCGGCCGCCCCCACGGTAGTGATCGGTTTGAGCTCGACTGCTCTAGTTGGTCCGAGTTCAGAGGTGTCTCGTGCTGCTCCTGCGCCGGTGGAGAGGATAGCTTTCGTGGCACCGAGGCCAGCCCAGCAGGCCCCCGCTGTAGAGCCCGAGGTGGTGGTCCGAGCGAGGACTGCTGTTGCGCCCTGCCCTCCTCCGGGTCCGCCCGTCGCTGATGTCAGGGGTGAGGAGATCCAGGCTGCGACCGGGGCCACGACGGAGGTGCCGCCTGCATCAGCGCCAGCTTCTCGGCCTCCCCCCCGGGATCCTTCAGCCAGCGGGGCAAGGCCCCCGCTCACGGAGGGAGGAGGCGCGGCGCCATCTCCCTTTCAGGATGGGGCCAGAAAGTTCATTTCTCCGGAGTCCCGAGCTAGCCGAACGCATGATGGATTTCTCCATCCAGGTATGCGACCGACAAGAGATGGCCGGGATGCGGCTGACCGATGTCATCAGCGCCATCTTTCCCCAGCTATACTCGGTGAGCTATCCCCCTCTTTCTTTTCTTCTTCTTCTTTCTTTCTTCTTTTTTTTTGTTTGTTTTGTTATTTTTTTCAGGCTGACCTCATTTCATGGTACAGATCGGTGCCGAGGCCCTCTTCATCAAGGGTCGCTACCAGAGCTGGGAGCATCTCGAGCAGCAACAGACCACCGAGATTAAGTCTTTGAAGGCCGACCTGAAGGAGAAGGTCGGGGCAAACGGGGTCCTTGAGTCGAAGGTGAAGGACCTTGAGAAAGAGCTCGTCGATGCTGAGGGGTGAGCGAAGGGACTCCTGACGGCTCGCGACCTGGTACGGAGCCACTTGAAGAAGGTGATCGACGACCTCTCCATCGTTGAGAAAAAGCTTAACTGGTACAGTATCGAGGTCGGTCGGCACAAAGAGGTCATCCGAGCTGCCCAGGCGGAGCTGGCAGCTAGGAAGGAGAAACTTGCCATAGCTGAGAAGGCGGCAGAGATGGCAACCAACTCGGCGGACGAAGCCAGGCTAGAGCCCGCCGAGTTAAGGAGGGTGGCCGCTGAGGCCACGAAGGGTGTCGAGGATGCCATCGCCAGATTCAAGGCTTCGGAGGACTTCATCACTGAAATCCAGCAGATGGCATCGGACTCCTTCTATAAGGGTTTCATGTACCTGCACAGCCTGGTCGAGGCGCTTATTCCTGACAAGGACTGTAGCTACCTCAGGTACCTTCGACCTCAGAGGCGGAGGCTGACAAGGAGGTCATTGCGGGAGTCGTGGGCCCAGAACCTTCGAAGCCAGCTATGGGTGACCCTTCCGGAGTTAGGGCAGCCCAGCCGGAAACTTCTCTGCCTCAGGATCCAGCAGAGAAGCCGGCCGGTGTGGAGTGACCCTTTTCTTCCTTGCTTCATTTTGTACTTTTGTTTCTTGTATTCAGTCAAGGTCACCAGGCATGTCGGGGGCCCAGAAAATACTTGTAACCTGTGTTTAATCAATGAAGCTTGAGCTTCTTTGTCATCTGTTCTCTTTGCCTGGTTCTTCCCCTTTTTTCTCTCTTTCTTTCACTCCCTTTCTTCTTTTCTCTTCTTCTTCTTTTTTTTTTTTTGCATGGGGAGATTAGAGAGAGGGGCTTCACCTTGCTTGGGATGAAGTTGTGACACTTGAGAGCTGCTGGGCTTGAAGGTGTTGTTGACTGAGAGCCATGCGACTCGGAGGTCCCTTGGCCGGGATCTGAGCTCCGGTCTTGGGTCGGCATCCTGGAGCTGGGCTCAGGGACGTTGATGACTAAGAGCTACGTGGCTCGAAGTTCTCTTGGCCAGAGATCTGAGCTTTGGTCATGAGTGGGCATCCTGGAGCTGGGCTCGGGGACGTAGATGACTGAGAGCTGCGTGGCTCGAAGTTCTCTTGGCCGGAGATCTGAGCTCCGGTCTCGAGTAAGCATCCTAGAGCTGGGCTCGGGGACGTAGATGACTGAGAGCTGCATGGCTCGAAGTTCTCTTGGCCAAAGATCTGAGCTCCGATCTTGAGTGGGCATCCTGGAGCTGGGCTCGGGGATGTAAATGACTGAGAGCTGCGTGGCTGGAAGTTCTCTTGGCCGGAGATCTGAGCTCCGGTCTTGAGTGGGCGTCCTGGAGCTGGGCTCGGGGATGTAAATGACTGAGAGCTGCGTGGCTGGAAGTTCTCTTGGCCAGAGATCTGAGCTCCGGTCTTGAGTGGGCATCCTGGAGCTGGGCTCGGGGGCGTAGATGACTAAGAGCTGCGTGGCTCAAAGTTCTCTTGGCCGGAGATCTGAGATCCAGTCTTGAGTGGGCATCCTGGAGCTGGACTCGGGGACGTAGATGACTAAGAGCTGCGTGACTCGAAGTTCTCTTGATCGGAGATCTGAGCTCCGGTCTTGAGTGGGCATCCTGGAGCTAGGTTCGGGGACGTAGATGACTGAGAGCTGTGTGGCTCGAAGTTCTCTTGACCGGAGATCTGAGCTCCGGTCTTGAGTTTGGAAGGTGGTAGCTTCGATGCTGTACCTCCCTCTTGTTCTCTTTCTTTCCTTCCCCTCTCACCTTTTTAATGAGCGGGGAGATCAGAGATGAGGGTGCTTATCGTGTTCCTCTCTTGTTCTCTTTCCTTCCTTTCCCTCTCTTCTTTTTTTTTTTTAGAGTGGGGAGATCAGAGAAGAGGATGCTTGCAGAGTTCCTCTCTTGTTCTCTTTCTTTCCTTCCCCTCTCTTCTTTTTTTTTTTTTTTTAGAGTGGGGAGATCAGAGAAGAGGATGCTTGCAGTGCCCCCCCTTTGTTCTCTTTCTTTCCTTCCCCTCTCATCTTCTTTTCGAGTGGGGAGATCAAAGAAGGGGGTTGCCGGGCTCCCCCCTTTGTTCTCTTTCTTTCCTTCCCCTCTCGTCTTCTTTTTGAGTGGGGAGATCAGAGAAGGGGGTTACCAGTCTTGATTGCCTTGGAGCTAGGCTCGAGGCCTTCCTGGACGTGGAGCTAGGCTCGGGCCCAGAGGTTGCCTAAGATCTTGGTTCAAGTCTTTGGCACCTTGGAGCTAGGCTCGAGGCGTTGATGGGAGCTATGCGGCCCCATATTCTCTTGGCATCTCGGAGCTGGGCTCGGAGATGTTTGAGATGGAGAGCGGCTTGGCTTGAAGTTTTCTTGGCCAGAGATCTGAGCTCCGGTCTTGAGCCGGTGTCCTAGAGCTGGGCTCGGGGACATTGTTGACTGGGAGCTGCTTGGCGCAAAGGTCTCTTGGCCAGAGATCTGAGCTCCGGTCTTGATTTGGCATCCTGGAGCTGGGCTCGGGGATGTTGGTGACCGGGAGCTGCTTGGCTCAAAGGTCTCTTGGCCGGAGATCTGAGCTCCGGTCTTGAGTTGGCATCCTAGAGCTGGGCTCGGGGATGTTGGTGACCGGGAGCTGCTTGGCTCAAAGATCTCTTGGCCAGAGATTTGAGCTCCGATCTTGAGTTGGCATCCTGGAGCTGGGCTCGAGGACGTTGGTGACTGGGAGCTGCTTGGCTCAAAGGTCTCTTGGCCAGAGATCTGAGCTCCAGTCTTGAGTTGGTGTCCTGGAGCTGGGCTCGGGGATGTTGTTGACTGGGAGCTACGCGGCTCGAAGATCCTCTGGCATCCTGAAGCTGGGCTCATATATGCTTGGAGTTGGGAGCTACGTGGCTCGGAGATCCTCTGACACCCTGGAGCTAGGCTCGGGGATGCTTGGAATTGGGAGCTACGTGGCTCGAAGTTCTCTTGATGTCTTGGAGCTGGGCTCGAGGATGCTTGGAGTTGGGAGCTACGTAGCTCGGAGATCCTCTGACGCCCTGGAGCTGGGCTCGGGGATGCTTGGAATTGGGAGCTACGTGGCTCGGAGATCCTCTAACATCCTGGAGCTGGGCTCGGAGATGCTGTCGATTCTTTCCTGCAAGACATGCGGATACCCGTGCAAGGGAGAAATCGTTATCATGATTATTGGTAAGGGGACTTACCTTGTTGGGGGCATCTTCGTAGGCTACATGCCCTCCTCCTTCAGGGGAGCCTGACGCCATTGAGTTCTTTGAGGCAACGGACCCCTTGTGATGGGGCTTCGGCCACCTCGTGGGGGCCTCCCTACGGTGGTTCGTGATCGTCATCCCAATGACCATGGCATCTTTGTTTGCCTTTCTCCTTCGCTTTCTTCTCCCCTCATGGCGGGGAGATGACTCTCGGAGCCCCCTGCCCCCTGAGCCTTCTTAGACGCATGCACGATTCTCCAGGCGATCGCACCAGTCGGTTTTGCGATGGGGTAGCTGTCGATGGTTAGAGCTGACGGGAGAGCGGCGAGCGCTTGGGGCCCCGCTTGAGATCTGCCCCCCCTCCCCCCCCCCCCCCCCCGCAGGCCTTTGGAGGTAGGCCTTCTTAATGAGCTTCTTGATCTCCTGCTTACGGCCGCGACACTTTTCGATGTCATGGCCGTGATCACAGTGGAGGTGATGATACTCCGCCTCGCCATGACTAGTGAAGGGCTTCACCGGTGGCGGGCGTTGTAGTCCGGTGGCTCTCCAGCTGGGCCTCGCATGCTGATGAACCAGCGGGAGAACTCCGCTAGCTTACGCTTATGCTTCTCCAGGCGCATTTTCGTTGTGTGCTTGAGGGCACCCACGTCACCAATCTGTTGACCTTTCTAGCTTGTGTCGTCATCGTTCTTCCATGGTATGTTGACCTGTGAGGAGGTGAAGGACTTAGTCACACCCGTCTTGCCCCCCTACCTGGCATGCCAATCTGTTGCCGCCAAGATCGTCGTGGCCCGTAGCTGCTATCAGCGCCGGAGATGCACTCCCCCTACCGCCCGGCCGTCCTCGGATCCCGGGCCTCCATGCTGGGTGCGAACGGCTCGCCGCCCGGCGGTCCTCCGCTCCCGGACCTGCGAGACAGGGGTTAGAGACCCGGGCCGGGGTTTTCGGTCGAGGCACTCTGACGATCAAGTCAGTGATGATCCAGGGGAACAGATCCTCCTGGTCGGGCCCCTCTTGATGGACTCTACACTAGGAGGAGTAAAAGATGTGTATGAAGGTGAAAATGTTGCAGGGGGAGAGTGATAGCATGGACAGAGGGGTGCCCTGTTCCTCCGCCTCTCCTTGTATCCCTCATTTTCCCTCAATTATGGTGGTGGTGGTGCTTCGCCCTCTTAGTCGGGCTTGTGCTTGTGCTCGTAGTGGTGGTGGTGCCATGCCCCTCTTGCTGGTGGGGGTTGTACTCCTCCTTTTTTTTTTCTCTCTAGCTTGTCTTTTTTACCTGTGTGTTCTTTCTCTCTGTCTCTGGGGTTGTTGTGTGTTACCTCCGAGTTTTGTTACAAACTAGGTTACCGTTGGGCGCTTGTCTCGGGATCCCCGTCGGGCTGTCAGGCACATGCGGCGGTGTCCCGATGAGTCTTTCCGATTCATGATAAGGAAAGTTGTCAGGCGCTCCGGCACTCCTCTCGGTTGCCTCATTCCGGGAAACTTGGCAGTGCCTCGAATGGCGGGCCATCGCCCGCGGGATTCGAATCTCCTGGTTGGCTTCCTTTCTTGGACGATCTGAGTGGTTGGCGAGGAGTGTGGCATCTCGATCAGCGTGCTGCTTGCCTTTCTGGTATAACTGGTGGTCGCAGGTGGTCAGTACGGTCTGGAAGGTGCTTCAGTGCAGTCCTCGGGTGGCTCGCCAGTGTTCTGGACTGGCGATGACTTCGTCCGAGCTAGGGGCTGAGCTGGAACGGCAGGGCTCGCTCCAACCTAAGCGCTCCGAGCTTGCGGGGGCATCTCAGTGGAGGAGGGCAGAGAGTGGGCCCGGTTCGGAGGGCGCGCGCTTAGAGAGGCTCCACATCGACGGTTGAGCGCTGGGCTCGACCTCGACCGCAGGGCACTAGCCTCCAAGGGTCTCGCTATAGAGGGCAGGAGGTGGACTCGGTCCAGAGGGCGCGCGCTCGGAGAGGCTCCACATCGGCGGGTGAGCGCTGAGCTCGACCTCGATCGCAGGGCACTAGCCTTCGAGGGTCTTGCTCTGGAGGGCGGAAGGCGGACCCGGTCTAGAGGGCACGCGCTCGGAGAGGCTCCACATCGGCGGGTGAGCGCTGAGCTCGACCTCGACCGCAGGGCACTAGCCTCCGAGGATCTCGCTCTGGAGGGCAGAAGGCGGCTCCGACCTAGGCGTCCCGAGCTTGCAGGCACGACCTGGCAAAGGACTGAGCTCGGCTTGTTGTTCTGAGGGAGCTCAGCTCAGCTCGATAGTGGAATCTGGGCTGGCAAGTCGATGCGGCATCTTTTCTTGACGTGGCGCCTGCCGGTTCCTCCACATCAGCAATCCCTCCACATCACTTAGTAAAAGCTGAAAACATTTCATCCTTATATGTCAAAAATATGATCCATATAAAATATGAGAAATCATCTGTAATAACTAAAAAATATCTCTTTTCACCTAAACTAGTAGTGGTTGTTGGTCCAAAGTGATCCATATAAAGTAACTCTAAAGGTCTAGAAGTAGAGACTATACCTTTTGATTTGAAAGAGATTTTAGTTTATTTTCTAAATTAGCATGTATCATAAATTTTGTTCATTTTAAAAGTGAGTTTTGGCAAATATTTTATAAAATTATTTTTGTTCAATTTAAAAAGCAAATACATACTAGCATGTCCTAATCTACGGTACCATAACCAACTAGTCTCATTGACTTTGGCTTCTATTGCAACTAGGCATTAACCATCTTGTATTGGAAGATCATCAAGATCTATCATGTAAATATTTTCATGCCTATGTCCAGTGAACATGATTCCGTAGTCATTGAGACTAGAGACAATGCATAGTGAGGATTCAAAGTTACTTTAAAATCTTTATCACAAAATGACTAATGTTAAGTAAATTATATTTTAATCCATCTACAAGCAAAATATTTTCTATGTAAATAGAATGGGTGATATGGATTTTACCAATTCTGATAATCTTGCCCTTTCCATTATCACCAAAAGTCACATTGCCTCCATTCAATGCTTCGAGATATGTGAATTGCTTTACATCTTCAGTCATGTATCTTGAGTAACCACTATCAAGATACTATAATCTTTTGTTCTCCTTGATTGTAAGACATATCTACAAAATCAATCACATGAGAATTTTAGGTATCTAAGCCATCTTAGATCCTTTAAGGTTAGTAGATATGATTTCTTTTGGAATCCAAACTTTCTTTACATTATCTAACTTTTTACAATTATATAAATAATTCTTGTGTCCTAGACTACCACAACAATGATAACTAATGATTGAAGATATAGGAACAAAGAAAAATTTAAAGTACTTTTATTGTTTTTGTTGTTTATATCCTAAACCGGCTTTGTTAAAAACTGCATGTTGATTATTCAAAAACATGTTGAGTTTTTTAAACTATATTTAAACTTTTTAATAAAAGGTTTTACTTTATCAAGTTCTTCTTTCATGCTTTTATTTTCTTTGATTAAAGCTTTGTTTTCTTTTAAAAGCTTTTCATTTATCAATGCTAATTTTGCTTTTTCAGATCTTTATTTTTTAAAGCTAAGTTTTCATTAATTTTTGTTAGACTTTCCTTTTCCTTAGTTAAGGTAAGCTTTTGATCCTTTAATTCTTGGTTTTTTTAGCTAAGTTTTCATTATCTGTTTATAGTTTTTCATCAATACTAGATAATTCAAGAACTTATTTCTTTATTTCTTTATTTTTTACTTTTAGTATTTTAAAATCATTTATAAGTTCGGCAAAAGCTTCTTTTAACTCTTCAAATATAAAGTCACTTTCAGTTTCAGACCTTATATCTTTTTCATTGGCCATACAGCATGGATTGGCAACCTGTTGAATCTCTTCATCAGAACTAGAGTCCTCACTCTCACTCCAAGTTGTCATCATTACTTTCTTTTTATATTTTCTTTTGGCTTTCTTGAGCAAGGGGCGGTCCATCTTGTGTAGCTTGGTTTCTTGCATTCGAAGCATATAGGTTGCTCATTTCTTTCTCCTTCTCTTTTTCCTTGCTTGGCTCTTCTTTTTTGACTTTTCTTGTAGCTATACTTCTTCTTCTTCATAAATCTTCTAAATTTTATTGATATTAAAGCTATTTCATCATCTTCATCTCTCTCATCCAAGTCTTCACTAGATTCTTCCTTGGTAGATGTAGACTTGAGGGCAATAGTCTTCTTCTTCTCATTTTCAACTACCTTTTGCTTCAAAAACAACTCATAGATCATGAATGAATCTAGAAGTTACTTGATAGGAAGAGTATCAATATTTTTGGTCTCTTGTGTGGCGGTGACTTTTGCATCCCATGAAAAAAGAAGAGACTTGAGAATTTTGTTCACAAATTCAGCATTAAAATTGAACTTGTCTAAACTTCTCAAAATATTTATAATATTAGTAAACCTAGTATACATTTCAGTTATGAATTCATTAGGTTCCATCCTAAACATCTTAGAGGTATGAACAAGCATGTTTATTTTGATATATTTTACTTGATGAGTACCCTCATGGATGACTTCAAGTGTATTCCAAGTTTTTTTAGCCAAAAAATAAGTGAAAATTCTATTGAATTCACTAAGATCTAATGCATAATACAATAAGTTCATAGCCTTGTATTCAATTCAGCTTGTTTTATATCATTTTCATTCCAATCATCCTCAAGCTTAGAAACGGAAATGCCATCAACCATGATAGTTAGTTTATAAGGGCCTTCATAATAGTTTTTCAAAGATTATAGTTTATGGCTTGAATGTAGCTACACATGCATGTTTTTCAATATGTATAGTTTATTCCATTGAACAAAGATGGACAGTTTAAAGCTTGTCCCTTGACAACACAAGCCCAGATTGGGCTCCCATTAGATCTTTAACTTAAGATCGTTGGATCTAATTTGCTAAATACCAAGCTCTGATATTACTTGTTGCCCAGCAAAGCAATCCAAGAGGGGGGGGTGAATAGAGTTTTTTAAAAATATAAAACATGTATGTACTAAATTTTGAAAGTAATGAAATAATTATATTGAAAAAATATGTATGTTGAATGAAACTATATGCAATGCTTGAAAAAAAAAGAAGAGAAGAAGAGCAAAACACATAAATACAAGTTTTTATATGGTTCGATGTACTCCAAGTACTTACATCTACTCTTTAAGAATTTCTTGAAAATGTTATTGTAATCCCTCAAGATTGTAGTCGATTTATTTTCCGGGATCACAAATCAAACTTTATTGGTTTTCTCATTTAGGCTTACCAACACAATCTTACAATAAGCCAATCCTAGGCTTACAATCCAATTCAAAAGCTTGGAAGTGTCTATCCCCTAGTTTTAATATCCTTGAAATTAGTTACAACAAATAAACTAAAATACAAAGATTTCAAGCATAAAAAAGCTCTCTAAAAGAGTAAAAGAGATGTTGATAAAGCTTAAGAATGGTTGTTTTGAGTTGTCTTCTTTAATGAAAAACCTTAATGATTACTTGACTGATTGGTGGTTGAGAATTAAAGGCACATGCTTTAAGAATAAAGGCTTTTATTTTTGAAAGTTTGCTCTTGGAAAATTTTCTTGAAAGTACTTGACTTTCTCTAAGATTTTCTTGCTTCTTCAATGAGTTTGGTGAAAAATAAATATACTCAAAGTCTTTAACAAATAGTTTATGATCGTTAGAGAGCAAGAACTAGCCATTTGACATAAAGACCCGGCTTTCTGCAGTTCTAAAATATAGCCATTATATACTATCATACCTGCAAGTATCGATACTTCACTCTATGAGTCGACATCTAAGTCGGCACTTGAAGTCCTTGAGTCGATGCTTGAATTTTTCTGAAAAATGTTGCTCTCTAGAATTACTATGTGACATCGATACTTGAGCATGAGCTGATCTTGCAAGTCGATACCTAAGCCGACACTTGAGGTCTAGATATCGATACTTGAGTTTGTTTTAAAAATTCAGTCTTCTATCATTTCTTGTGACTTCGATACTTGGGCATGAGCTGATCTTGTGAGTCGACACTTGGAGTCTGGGTATCTATACTTAGCATGCCAGCTGAAAAACTTTGCATGCTGCTTTTTTGAAGATCAATACTTAAGATCCTTGAATCGATACTTAAGATCCTTGGATCGACACTTAAGATCCTTGGATCGACACTTAAGTTGATACTTGAGCTGTGCCACTTCAAAAATATGTGCCAAACTTTGAATTTTAAAATTTTGATCTATTTTCTTTCATTCTATCCTTCAATTATTCAATAAAATACTATATCCTTGTCTTTTCAACTTGTAAAGACCTCCCAAAGCATGAAATTTTTCTTACTTAAGAGTTGATCACTTAAGTTCTTTATTTAAGAATTTAGGGGATACCTGAAATGTTAATCTCACAACTCCTACAAAATATTAGTATCTCATATATACTTAATGTTTTGTTTTTCATCAAAATCAAGTCAGAGTCAATAACTAACAAATAGGCAACTCAACAAACTAGGCCTATGTTAATTGATAAATAACCATTGCCAACAAACTCTAACCCCAATTGGAAGAAAGGTGGGTAACGTTGTAAAAATCTAGAAAATGTAGGGTTGACATTACAATAATTAGACATGTAAGGGCCTATTTGTAAATTCATGTAAAATACAGGGTTTTTTATCCATAAATTAGAGCCAAAGTTTGAGAAGAAACCTGATTCTCGTGTGAATAACTTATGGAAAAAGTTTTCTAGAGCTAAATGTGAAGGGATAGATGTAAAAAAGCAAGTCAATGATATAATTGCTATGGCAAAGAATTGATGTATCTGGGTAGAACCCCTAAATGAGATAACCATTGTCTACTATTATTAGCTCTTTGCCATAGTCCTATAAGTACATTGAGGATTTCTATACTTTAGCCAGGTCAGAATGGAAGATAAAGAATCTTATTAATAAGATTGATCACCAAGAAGATAAAACGATCTATGAAAATGTTTGAAAATGTTGGTAAGTCAAATCCATCTACAAGCAATGTGGAGTTGATGCCCAAGATCAAAATAACTTTAAGACAAAGGAGAAGAAGCCTCATTTCCAAGGCTTTAGGTGAAAGATTTACGGTCAAAAATTTGAAGCGAGAACTTAACAAAGACTATGTTTCTTTTGCAATAGGCCTAATCATTTGAGGAAGGATCGTGAGGCTCATAAGAATTCACAAAGTCGAAAGCAAACTAAGCCAAGTGAGTCTTTACTCCTGGAATCTTGAGTATCTTACATTAAACCCTTTAGTTGATGCATTGATTTTAGTATAACTATTCATGTCCAGTGACTTATAGGGATTCAAGAAAATCAAAAGAAATTAAAAGAAATATCTTTGTTTATATGGGGAATGATAATAAAGCACCAGTGGCAGCAGTTGAGATTTATCAATTGAACTTACTAGATAATAAAATTTTTGATTTAGATAATTGTCCTTATGTCCCCTCGATGAGAAGAAATCTATTATTTGTACCTTGTTTGGAAAAACTTAGATTTTGGTTTTATTTTGGAAATGAGAAGTTTGTCATGTATAAAAATAGTGAAATTATTTTGAAAGGTTTTAAAAATTCTGATTTGCATCTAGTACAATTATGTAGCAATGTGGTGTATAAAGTTCCTAATTCTTTTGCCATTCATTTTAATGATTTTTTTCTTTGGCATCTTCATCTTGATCACATTGGCAAAGATAGAATCAATAAGTTGGTGAATAAAGGTTTGCTTGATTTTATTGACTTGAAAGAGTTTTGTACTTATGAGAATTGCTTATACGGCAAAATGACTAAACTACCTTTCCTTTCTAAAGCTCGAAGAAGTAAAAATGTTCTTGATGAATGTAAATACATGGAATGGACATCTTTATTTTATCACATTCATAGAAGGTTATTCAAGATTTGGGAAGGGGTTCAAAAAAAAATTTCTATTAAAAGCATACTAAGTTATATGTTTTGACTTATCAAGCAGATGAGCTACAATTACTTCGCAACTCTGATTCCAACTTTCAAGACTATGTGGACACTAGATAACCTACTTTTGATTTTGTTTTTATATTTGGTGGAGGTGCAATTTCTTGGAAGAGTAAAGAACAAGATTGTGTGGCACAATCTATCAAGGAGGCTAAATATGTGACTATAAACTTAGCTACAAATTAGGAAGCTCTGTGTCTTTAAAAATTTCTAAAAAATCTTTAGGTGATACATAGAGCGACCTATAGTTATTTTTTATGATAATACTTACTATCACTAAAGATCCTAAGTATCATTCCAAAATAAAGCATATTGAAGGAAAATGCTACTATATTCGAGATATGCTGAAAAAGCAAAACGTTATTATTTTGAAATGGTATTTTCTAAAAATAACCTGGCAAATTCATTCACTAAGTATCTTGCTGTAGCGGTATGTAATAATCATTTCAAAACATGGGTTTAATGCTCTATTAATGTATTCTGAATTTTGAATTTTAATGAATGTTTGAGCATTAATAATAATTCTATGAAATTTGTACTTTGTGATATATCTTATTTTGATTGTTATGATTAGTCATTGAATTGATATTGGTAAGCGCTCATGTTTATACCCTAAGATTCGGGTTTTCGCTGTTAGATTACACTTCCGGATGTATGCATGATGGTCTCAATGCGGAGTCAGAGTTGAATCTCAAAGTACTCGGGCCTATGAGATGTTTAGGGCACATCTTATTAGTGACCAATACTCCAACTTAAACAAAACTTTACCCAAGTTTCTAGGTTCTGAATATAATATGAAAGGTGTACTATTTAATTTTAATTTATATGGATTCTGTTTCTAGTCTCTAATTCAAAAACATACAAATTGTATAGGCCCGAGTTAACTATAAATGTATATATCGGAAGATTTAAGATGATGCTACTATGGTGGCGTCTATTTTACTAAATAATGGTACATATAAATTTGAAACCAAGTGAGAGATTGCTGGATTTATAGTTTAAAAAATGAATTTTAAACTAAATTTATCATCTAATTTTATATGTAATTTTGGAACATGTCATCCATGGTTTTAGGTGTGGGAATTAAATCATGTGTACAAATAAGAATGCATTCAATGTATGAATTTAATTCAAGAAACTTGTGATAAGTGAGTTAACCTTATATGTAGACATGAGCAATGGCCCGGCCCCCGGACCCATCAAGCCTCGATTTAAATGGACCATGCCTAGCATGACTCGTTTAAACCGAATCCCTGGCCTAGCACGGCCTTAGGCCTGGAGGTGTTGGGCTATACCAAGCATAGTCCATTAATCCATTAAGCCCACATACCTCTTTTTAATATTTTTTTAAAAAAATTAGGCTCCAAACAAATCGTGCCCGGCTCGTAATGGTTTTTTTTACTTTTAACAATTTTATTATTTTTACCATTTTAGCCCCACTTTCCCGTAGCCTAGTTTCAGGGATAATTTAGAAAAATAAAAATTCAATATTCCCTCATCCTTTTTATATTTATTCTTTAATATTTTTTTAGATTATAAAAAAATATTTTTTATAAATTTAAAAATATTTTTTATATTTATTCTCTAATATTTTTTATAAATTAAAGAAAATTATTATAGGCCATGCCAAGCATGACTCATCTTAAGGGAGTCGGGCCGGTATGCATGCCTAGCCAGTAGATCATGCAAGCCCAAGCTTTTATGGACTGTGCCGGGCTTAGGCCGTAGATCACAGACCCCCACCCCCCAAAAAGCCTAGCCCAATCTCCTTATCTGAGCCTTGACACGATCCAAGTTAGGCCACGCTGGGCCATGTAATGGATGGCCTAGCCCAATACGGATGTCTACTTTATATGGGAAGTAGAAAGACATAACCCTTAAAATGTTGTCTCTTAAAATTCGTAATCTTCATTTGTTACCTTTATTGAGATGCTAAATATGGTTTATGAAACTCATAAAGAGAGAGTCTCTTGATATACTATTGGATGTCTATAAATACCTCATCTGGTTCTACAAGTGACACATGCTATAGGAAATAGAGCCTGGCTGAAAGAAGCAAGCCAATCACTTGTAGATATCCTTCACTGTAATTCAAAAGAAGATTTGGAGCTAAAATATTGTGAAATAATGTCAAGTATGTAGAATGAATTTTTATAAAGTTTATTATGAAATATTATGAAATTAGATATTTTGTCTATCATCTAAATATCAAAGAACAACAAATAAAGCAATAACCAAATATTAAAAAATTATGAAAGAATAATTAGGCAATGCTCATACAAAAATTATGCAAAACAAATTAGAAATTTTCTACTTTTAAAAAAAAATTCTAGAAGAAAAAACAAAGCAAATAGCAAAATTAGCACTCAACTTCAAATTTTATTGCAACCTTGGCCGGTGCGACAGCTCCATTGCTGCTATTGTCATTGGCTGGATAATGGAGTTGAAGATGATGCTTCATCATCGTTGCTACTGTCACCGGCCGAATTAGAGAGCATGATCCTCTTTATAGTGCTTACTACAACGTTGGCACGAAGAGGGGCCAAAAATATCCTTTGCCTTCAAACTTGCATCCATGCCAAGCACACGACCATGACTTGGTTCCTTAATTACTTTTTGATATATCTTCCATTTATTAGATAGAGAGCCTTCGGATGTTGCAGTTAATTTAATTGGTTACATTTTCTTCAAAAATTAAAAAAAGAATGTATAAAATAAAACATTAAATATTACAATATCCTAATAGTATAAAGATAAACATAACATTCATTTCTTGCACGCATCTTCTTTGCTTTGTTTGTAGACTAAGTCTTTTCTTTTTTTTTTCACATGAATTTTTTTCCAGCAGTAAATGATACTAAACTTATGAACAGTTTCTTTGAACAGCAAAGATAAAGTCTCTGATTCTTTTTCTGGGTATAGACCAAAAGTAGTCCAAGGCCCAGCGATATTCTGGTAAAAAAGATTGCTGATCTCATGGCATGTTGTTGATGCAATTATCCTAAAATTATAATCAATCATATTATATTTGAGGTAGGCATGTACTATTAGTAGCAAAATTGCCAAATATATAGTTTTAGGTAACTTCAACTACACAAGTAGGGGGCAATAAAATTTAGTCATCCATGCCAAATAATCTTATCTACACTATCTAATACAAATTGATCTGCATTCTTCATCAAAAAGAGCTTTACACAATAATTTGAATAAGAGATGCAGCAAAAGGGATTAGGAAGAAAATAGGAAGTTATCATTTTGATACATTTTAAACCTATAAAGAAGCAGAACCAAACCAATTCATGAAAAATAACTCATAAAAATAGACAAAGATTCCATATTGATGACATTTAGCTTGATAACAATTACCAAAAGGACAATAAAAATCCAATCTTTGAGAAAGAAACTTAAAACTAAAAGAAAAGGCAATACAATACAAAACTGACCGAGATGAAAGCAGTTGGCCAGTGAACGTCAATGATAATCTCGAATGGATCAAGCCAATCCAGCCAAACTAAATACCTCATCCAAAAAAAAAAAAAAAAAAAAAAAAATTCAAAAGATATTATTTAGATTTTTTAGTTCTATTTAAGCATCCAAAACCTTTTAAATGAATAATCCCTGTAAGACTAAATACATGCTGGTCCTTGCAAGTGCTCGTCATCTCTAACAATGAAGTGGGGAAGACTGTTTGAGTGCAGAGGAGGCCGACATTGCCATAATTCTCGAAGCAGAGCTGGGTATTCTCCACGATGGCTTTGATTGCATGGGTCGGGGAAGAGTTGGAGGCGTGGGGTAAGGCCGTACGTGGACCCCTCGCATGGGGCTAAACTGGCGATGCCAACGGCAGCGAGGCAGTGTGGGTGACGGAGGATGGAGGAGAGAGCTACAGCAGCAAAGATGGTCCTGAGGCACGAGGAGACGGATTCGTTTTCTTGGGCTTGGGAGGAGATGGGGGAGCTGCGGTTTTTGGGTGGGGAGTGGGCAGAGCTGAGGCTGGCCATTTTGCTCCCCTCTCTCTCTACCAACTTCTTTCTTTCCAGGTTATACCTCACTTTTTTTTCTTTCTTTGCCGTTGTCGTAGATGTGTTTGTTAAATCAAAAAAAAAAAAAAAAGACAACGGAAAAAAAAAAAAAAAGACCCGGGTTTTTTTGGGTGGAGGGAGAGGGGAAAAAAAAAATCAACTCCAGAACATGGGAGCAAGCTTGTTGATGTTTGATCATAGATGAAAACAAGTTTTGTTTTGGCAGCAGAAAAACAAATGTTTTAGGAATAGAAAACAAATGAAGCAGCCAGCTCCAAAACTCGGACAACAATAGATTGATTGTCATGTCCCGAATTCAGTACCGGAATCGACTACACGATCGATCGCACAAATGCTAGATTTTATCCTAGAGATCATGCAAGGACTAGGTACACAATATTCACTTCATTCAAAAATCATTTCCAATAAATCAATACTATTTAAACAATTATGTAATAACTAAATAATCCATTTATTTAAGTCAAAATCATTAAATAGTCTACTGATTTATTACATAAATATCAGCAACAGATCTAACAAAACAACCTAACTAAACCATCTAAAAAAAAATGATGTTCAGCCTCACACCCAGTCCAATACTTTATAGCATCATTTCATCATAAATCTAATCCACTACCCAGCTCGAATATCCTGCACAACTCTGAGAATGAAGAAAGTAAGGGGTTATGAGCTTTATAGCCCAGTAAGATCTCAAAACAGTTATCAATAATAGTAATAATTTGAAAATAGTAAGGAGATGAAAATATATCATGTCATGCAACGAACAACTCAAATATGTACATATGATAAAACGTTTTGTAAAAATTATGTTTTCTTTTTATGTTTTCAATTTAATCATCCTTTTTCATTAAGGTTCTGGACTAGCAATGATCATGCTCCAGTCCATGACTAGCAACCTCATAATCAACCATTTACCCATGATCAGGCTAGCTTACAAAGCCTGGGACTCAGGCTATCCCACGTACTATTCGCCCGTGGCCGGCTATTCCACGTATAAAGCCCGTGGCTCAGGCTATCTCACGTACTATCCGTCCATGGCCGGCTATTCCACGTACAAAGTTCATGGCTCGGACTGTGTAACCATGGTACCACCGTGTCATGGCTAGTCCAAATACCGTTAACACTTTATCCTTCCATATCATTATGTCAAATCGTATCATTTACAGCTCTCCAATAATTGGTACCATAGTCCAACCCATACAAATATCACTTTATTTGATAAAATATGGTATGCAGAAATATAAATAACAACAATCGTAATGTCCATCATGAAAAGTCAACTATAACATGCAAAAACAAATCATGCATGCCAATATATATACACACGGATCAAACCATATCATAATAAACACATATATATAACTGGTGAACAAGTCCAGAGATTCTTACCATCCATAAGCTAATCCTAATGTATCTGATATTAGTCCGTATCCAGAATTCGCTCAAGATATTTCTGTTCAGAAATTTATTACCTTACAATAATAAATAATTTATTTAAATTCTTCTACGATTCATTTGAAAAATCCTCACTGCACGAATTTCAAGAAAGAAAACTTTCTAATCCTCTCCTCTCTCCTCTTTCTCTCTCTTCTTTTTCCTCTTCCTCTCTTCCCTTTCTCTCCTCTTCCTCTCTCCTCCTTCTCTCTCCTCTCTCATCTTTCTCTCTCCTCTTTCTCTCTCTCAATTTTTTTTTCCTTTTTCTCTTTTCTTTTCTTTTTTTTCTTTCTTCTCTTCTTTTTTTTTCCCCCGGAACATAGCCCCCGTTTTTTTTCTTTCTTTCTATCTTTCTTCTCTCTTCTTCCTTCTTTCTTCTCTTCTCTCAAACCCATGCTTTCTCCCTCGACTCAACCGAACCGAGACTCCCCACGGTTGCCGGCGGCGGCTATGGGAGGTGGTTGCCGGAAAGGCTTGATATACCAGAGACGGACCGGAGGGAGGATGGCGATGCGGCCACGATCACGTACGGCCCAACAAAACTCAAACCAAAGTCCCGATTAACCCTTCCTGAAAATTAAAATAAGGCAAACGGACTCATCAGTGTTTGTAGGGGCCCTCCATCGCTCGCCAGAGAGGAGGACGATGGCGGATGAAGCTCGAGGGGTGGCAGTGAGGGGTGATTTAAAGAAGCTACTGGACGAGCTTCCATGCCGGTTGGGGATAAAAGACTTCGTCGATCGAAGTCCCAATCCATTCCAAACATGACGCCGACAAAGTCCCTCTCCTCCACGGCCTCTCCTCCATCTTCTCCGACAAAAAATCCGACCGGATAGGGGAGAACGAAAGTCCCCTATTCCGATCTTTGCTCTTTTTTTTCATTGGGTTGAAGCCGGCAGTACTTGCCGACTTTGGCCCAAAGCCGGTTCTCATATTCTTCCCCGTTAAAATAATTTCATCCTCAAAATTAGCTTGATTAAGATTTTGAACCCCGAAAGTATCCAACCCTCATTTCATTCTCAAACTTCCAATTAGTTTGTCTCTTAAGGTACTTGCTTCCCAAGTCTCAACAAAATTAATATAATATCCAAAACTTGATCTTTCCCTTTTACAATACATATCGAATTTTCTTGAGCTCTTCCAAATATATACTAACCTTTTGATGCGATTAATTATCCTTAATTAACTTTACAAAAACACCATGAAGGTCCAATTTAGAAATACCCAATCTTAACATCATCCTCGAGCTTTCAATATTTCCTCTTTTAAAATGATTTATTCATTTGGCCTTTACATAATAACAAGATACCGCATTTTCATTTTAATCATCACCATCTATCTACATAGTGGATACTTTAATTTCCTTCAAATGAATATTAGCGCCTCAACCTCGAATTAAATACACAATTCTTTGTTCCTAAGATTTATTTCTCTTAATTAACCCCCACATGGAAATCATAATTGGTCCAATATATACCTAACCAACAATTCGGAGGAATCTTGAGCACTAGGTACTTGCCATGATCTTTAACATTCTTTCTTCTCTTAACCTTTTCCATAACTTACAATTAGTCTTTTCTCTTATAAAAACCTCAAGCCCTTCTTAAATAGAGAAATCATAATGTCATAACTAAAGGAGCTTGGTGTCAATATCCCGGATCCTAGCCAGGTGCCAGAATCATCACTCCTTATTCTAGATTTAGAGATATCCAAAATTTATACTAGAGTCCTCTACATTAAGAAAACCTACTGATGAAAAATTTCATGGCAACACCTATAGACTAGCCCAAGGACCAGTAACATCATCTTTTCATTTATTACTAAAATCTTATTATTGAAACTCAAATCAGCACTCTCATCATAACACTTCAAAAATTAGAATTAACATTCTTAATTCATTTCAGGATAACTCAGATCACTATGCTTCCACTGCGCACTCTGATAAAAACTTACTAAACCATCTAGGTTCTCTAAATGAATCCCTCCAAAAATTTATCTTACTTGGTACCAGAAAGATCCAAAATTATTAAAGTAATACTATTGAGTCTCTTTATCTTGTTCACATCTCAAGCATATCAAGATTTATCCTGACCCAGTTTCCATATTGAAAGCCCTTGCATTGATTTCATCATCCTTTTAAGACACCCATAACTCTAGTGTAAGTCCAAATTAATCATACTTTCCTTGATAATTCAATTAGATAATCTAGATCATCTTTTCCTTGGAAAGTTATCATTAACTCTAACAAAGCAAAAGACTTGAATCAATACTCTTATAAATAGATTCAATCATATTATCGCTCATAGAACTATCTTACCATAACTCTTAGCATCAATTAACAAATTACCTAAAATATTGTCTCTCATAGGATAAATCCATATAAGTCTTCCAATACCAATTTCTTCGCTCAATATAACATCAGTAGTATGACAACTTAAACCTTCTGATAGATTTTAAATTTAACTCAGAATTTGACATACCAAATAATCTCCAACAAATATAAGGAGGATCAAGTAATTCAATCCTAACTACTAACCTAAGCCATCAAGGATTCTATTAAGATTGCATGACATGTTCACATAATATAATTTAATCCACTGATAACAATTTACCAATCTATGCTTCATCCCAAATATATTTTTTATTACATATTTTGAATAATAATCTCCAATAATTAGATGATAGATCCAGTAATCCAATCCAAAATTGCTAACATAAGCTATCAAAATTCTTATCAAAATATGAATGCCATCTCGACATGATATAATCTAATCCACTAATAGAGAGCTACAAAGCTATACCTCATCTCAAGCATATTTTTTTCTATATATTTTAAATGATAATCCACATACAGATTCATCAAAAACATATCATTTTTTAGATCATTAAACTCTTTCATAACTTATACTCTAAACATCTTCTTACAATAGTCCCAAAACTTACAATCCGATAATTAACAACAGAACTAGCATATTATCATGATTTGCATCCACATCAAGTTCAGGATTCCAAAATTATTCAGGTGATAATTGAACCTATATATATATTCAGCATAACCCATTAATATACTATATTTTCAGGCCAGTACTCTTGATGCTTGGGTCCACTCACTTATCAAAGGCAAAGATGCATCTTATCCAACTCTACAATATCCATCATATGATTACTTATCATGATCTCCATTCATATCAAGTTTAGGATTCCCATATCATTCAATTAGTAATTGATCATCCGTATTCAGCACACCATATTTTTCAGGCCAACACCTCTGAAGCTAGATCAAATTCATTTATCGCATCTTATCTAGCTCCAAATATTCATAATATGCTTAATTATCATAATCATTCAACTCTTTACATTTATCTCAGTTCAATCCCATTACATATATTACAGACCAAAAATCATGTTCCTTGTATCAATCATATATCAGATCTTATGCATAATACCTAAAGATTAGAAATCCAACTTCGAATTCATCCTTGTAACTTTTATCATGTCCCGACTGATCATGACACTAAATTCAAATATCTTTTAAATCACAATCCACATTGATCATAACCATAATTTCAACATCATTTAAATTATATCCTAATCACTTATATCACAGTCCCAAG
This sequence comes from Areca catechu, assembly GCA_021397845.1. Classification (NCBI taxonomy): domain Eukaryota; kingdom Viridiplantae; phylum Streptophyta; class Magnoliopsida; order Arecales; family Arecaceae; genus Areca; species Areca catechu. Next base: position 96,722,667 of record CM038039.1, read on the forward strand.
TGATCATACATTTAACTTTGATACAATTCGTGTCATGTCCCAATTACTTATATCATATTCCAAGTAATCATAAACTAAGCTTCATCATCATCCATGTCATGTCATAATCACTTACATCATAGTTCCAAGTAATCATAACCTAAGTTTTGATATTATTTTGTCATGTCCTAATAACCAACATGTTAATTTCTAAATCACCTATGTCCAGTCTCGAACAATCATGACCTATCCTAATCACTTATATCACAGTCTCAAATTAATATAACCTAAGCTCTGACACTATTCTTGTCATATCCTAATAACATTCATGTTATTATTATTTTAACCACTTGTATCACCATCCCAAATGATCAAAACATAAGCTCTGATACCACTCTGTCATGCCCCGAATCCAGCACCGGAATTTACTACGCGACCGGCCGCACAAATCCTAGATTTTATCCTAGAGATCAGGCAAGGCCTAAGTACACAATATTCACTTCATTCAAAAATCACTTCCAATAAACCAATACTATTTAAACAATTATGTAATAACTAAACAATCCATTTATTTAAGTCAAAATCACTAAATAGTCTACTGATTTATTACATAAATATCAACAACAGATCTAACTAAACAACCTAACTAAACCATCTAAAAAAACTGATGTTCAGCCTCACACCCAACTTGATCCTTGCTATGCATCATTTCATCATAAATCCAATCCACTACCAAGCTCGAATTCCTGCACAACTCTGAGAAGAAAGAAAGTAAAGGTGTTACGGCCGTAACGATGACGTGGCATACCTCAGATTTCGCCGGGCGTGATTCGAGCCACATGGAGTTTTTCGGCAAGGTCAGATGTGGCTCCGTCTCGGTCGAAGTCGAGGTCGGTCCGGGCCTCCCTGCTCCTCCGCCAGGTGTCCACCTAGGAGGGGTACACCTCGGCCGAGGCCGGCGGCCCCTCGCTCCTTCTCCAGGTGGCGCCCGGAGACGGGACCACCTCGGCCGAAGTCGAGCGCCCCTCTATCGCTCCGCCAGGTGTCCACCCAGGAGGGGTCCACCTCGGACGAAGTCAGCGGCCCCTTGCTCCCTCGCCAGGTGGCGCCCTGAGACGGTCCCACCTCAGTCGAGGTCGAGCCGGGTACCCTCGGTCCTTCGCCAGGTGGCGCCCGGAGACGGGACCACCTCGGTCGAAATCGATCGCCGCTCCGCCAGGTGTCCACCCAGGAGGGGTCCACCTCGGCCGAAGTCGGTGGCCCCTTGCTCCCTCGCCAGGTGGCGCCCTGAGACGGTCCCACCTCAACCGAGGTCGAGCCGGGCTCCCTCGCTCCTTCGCCAGGTGGTGCCCGGAGACGGGACCACCTCGGACGAAGTCGAGTGCCCCTCTGCCGCTCCGCCAGGTGTCCACCCAGGAGGGGTACACCTCGGCCGATGTCGGCGGCCCCTTGCTCCCTCGCTAGGTGGCGCCCTGAGACGGTCCCACTTCAGCTGAGGTCGAGCAGGGCCCCCTCGCTCCTTCACCAGGTAGTGCCCGAAGACGGGACCACCTCGACCGAAGTCGAGCGCCCCTCTGCCGCTCCGCCAGGTGTCCACCCAGGAGGGGTCCACCTCGGCCGAAGTCGGCGACCCCTTGCTCCCTCGCCAGGTGGCGCCCTGAGACGGTCCCACCTCAGCCGAGGTCGAGCCGGGTCCCCTCGCTCCTTCGCCAGGTGGCGCCCGGAGACGGGACCACCTCGGTCGAAGTCGAGCGCCTCTCTGCCGCTCCGCCAGGTGTCCACCCAGGAGGGGTCCACCTCGACCGAAGTCGGCGGCCCCTTGCTCCCTCGCCAGGTGGCGCCACGAGACGGTCCCACCTCAGTCGAGGTCGAGCCGGGCCCCCCGCTCCTTCGCCAGGTGGCGCCCGGAGACGGGACCACCTCGACCGAAGTCGAGCGCCCCTCTGCTGCTCCGCCAGGTGTCCACCCAGGAGGGGTCCACCTTGGCCGAAGCCGGCGGCCCCTTGCTCCCTCACCAGGTGGCACCCTGAGACAGTCCCACCTCAGCCGAGGTCGAGCCGGGCCCTCTCGCTCCTTCGCTAGGTGGCACCCGGAGACGGGACCATATCGGCCGAAGTCGAGCGCCCCTCTGCCGCTCCGCCAGGTGTCCACCCAGGAGGGGTCCACCTCGGCCGAAGCCGGCCAACCTGTGCGTTGAAGCCTCCGAGAAGCAGGAGCACGAGCCCCGAGATTGCCCCTCGAGCCGTGCGCACCGCACCCCGAAAGAAGCGCCCGTACGGTCGGCAGCGACACGCGAAACATCGCTTACATCGGCCCGACAGGTTCCGCATTCGAGAGGCGAAGTCCTGACAAAACAGGACCCGATAACAGGCATCGTCGGTGCCAGGGAAGGAGAGCGCTCACGCTCGGCCCAAGGTCTGGTCGGCGGTCTAGCCGGCACCCTCCCTTTACTCTTTCCTCGCTAGGCCCGGCAAGCAAGGCAGGGAGGCCGCCGAGTTCTTTGGTCCAAAAGGGAAAGGGGAAAGAGATGGAGGGGAGGAGGTGAAAGCGACGAGGGGGCCTCCCAAAGGCGGCAAACGAAAAGGCAACGTGAGGAGTTAAAAGGAAGGAGAGAGTAGACGGCCAGGTAAGCAAAGAAACGGAAGCTGGGAAAAGAAGAAGCACCAAGAGCAGGATCCAAGATCCCGAGAGGGGACCTTCGGCGCGAGCTCGGTGGAGGAACCCGGCCGGATTTATATCCTTCCTGAGACCTTTCTTGCTAGCACAATCTCTAAGTCTGGGACTCCTTCGGGGGCCCGTCTTGGAGATTCTGTTCCCTCTCGCCGTTTACTGACTTGACCGTCGGAGCTCCCTCGCCGGGATACCCGGCCAGGGCTTCTAACCTTGTCTTACAGGATTGAGAGCCAGGAGACCCCGGGACGAGACGGTCTAGTCAAATAGGCGGCTCCGAAGCTACAGGCGCGGCGGCGAGATCGGCAACAGATTGGCGCACCAGGTAGGGAGGCAAGACAACACCCCCAGTGGGAGCTAGCTTTCTGTGGACGAAGCGCGCTCCGACCATGGTGGTCACGCGTGGACGCGAAGCATTCACCAGCCGAATAGGGGAGGTCCCCTGCCCTCAGGGGCCACGCAGCCCAGAGAGGGAGCCCCCTGCTCCCCCTCCCCTTCCGCCATAGCCGACCTTGGTGGACGGAACTTTTGCGGCTGTCGTCCAGCAGCTGCAAATCTTGACTACGGCAGTTCGGCAGCTACAACATCAGCAGCGCTCCTTGGCCACGCAGCCTCAGCCCGGGACCCCCGCGGCTCGGGCCGCGGGGCCGCGCGGGAGCCTGCTCTCTATCCACGGCAGGCCATCCCAACCGCGGGCAGCCTCTAATCCCCGCGGGAGCCACCAAACTCCCACAAAAAGAGTCGATCCTCGGCCGATGAGGCCGAGACGGCGCGTCGCAGCAAGCGACGTCGAGGCAAAACCCTGCGCCGAGACCGATCGGCGCCCCCTTCACCAGCGGCCTCGGTGGAAGATTCCACTGACGAGGCCATCAGGCGCCAGGCTGAGAGGCGCCTGGAGGAGCACGAGCGCAAATTGGCGGAGTTCGCCCGCCAATTTGCCGACCTGCAGAACTCCTCGGCGGACCTGGCGGGCTACGACTCCCGTCCCCCCTTCTCCCAGGAGATCCAAGTGGAGCCGATTCCGAGCCGGTTCCGCATGCCGCAGGTGGATCCCTACGATGGGACAACCGACCCCTTGGACCATCTGAAGAGCTACAAAGCTTTCATGAGGGTCCAGGGGGCCACGGATGCTCTTTTGTGCATTGCCTTCCCCGCTACCCTCCGGAAGGCTGCTCGAGTCTAGTTCACCCGCCTCGAGCCTGGATCCATCTGCTCCTTCCATCAGTTGGAAGGAAAGTTTGTGGCGCATTTCGACGCTTGTCGGAAGGTGCCAAGAGAGGTGGACAGCCTCTTCTCTATCCACTAGCAGGACCAGGAGCTGCTTCGAGACTACATCACCCGTTTCAAGATCACTGCCCTGGAGATCTACAGCCTGGACGAGCCCATTGCCATGCTGGCTTTAAAACGCGGGCTCAAGACGTCCCGCCTGACTTATTCCCTGGACAAAAAATCCCCCAGGACGTACTTCGAGCTCCTCCGTGTCCACAAGTACATCCGAGCGGAGGAGGCCGATCGCACCCGCCGAGAGCTGGATGGGAGGACCTTGAAGAAGCCGGCCCTAAGAGATGTTCTAGGGGCCTGACGGCCTGGGCCATCTGCTGACCCTCGTCCAAATCCGAAGCTGAAGGGCGAGGCCACCCCGGAGCGAAGGTTCACCCCTCTCCTCGCTCCCAGAACGAAGATCCTCATGGAAATTGAGGGCGAGCACTACCTTTGCCGACCTCCCCCTCAGAACCCAATGAGCACTCGCGACAAGTCAAAGTACTGCCAGTTCCACCGTGAGCATGGCCACGACACGAAGGAGTGTCGTAATCTGAAGCGGAAAATCGAGGAGCTGATCAAAAGAGGCTACCTCAGGAAGTTTATAAGGAACGAAGCCCCGGCGGAGGGACAACCACTCGCGGCCTTACCCCCGGTTCCCGCGATCGACAACCATCCGACGGAGAAGCCAGTGGGCATGATCTCTTGTGGAATCGGGCGGGCGACAAAGAGAGCCCGGGAGGTCAAGAACCCGAAGGATGTAAACCCTTCTGAGAAGGGGAATGAAAGCAAGAATGTAAATAATGATGCTGTGGTGGTCGAGATGACCATCGCAAAGCACCATGTACAACGTATTATGATAGATAGTGGAAGCTCTGCTGACGTGCTTTTTTATGATGCTTTCTCCCGAATGAATCTGTCCCATGATCAGCTAAGGCCGGTGCACACCCCTCTGGTAGGCTTTACCGGGGACTCGGTGGGGGTCGAAGGGGAGATCACTCTCCCGGTCACCACTGGATCCCCACCTCGATAGACCACAGTCATGATGACGTTTACCGTCGTCAAGCTTCCTTCGCCTTACAACGCGATCCTCAAGCGCCTAGGGCTCAACCAGCTGGACGCCATGATTTCTACAAAGCGATTGCTAATGCAATTCCCCACAGCCTCCGGACCTGGGGTGATGAGGGGGACGACCCAGCCAGTCCAGCATTGCCTTCAGACGGTCCCAGGTGCACGGGATGCCGAGCTCGGCCCCGACATCGACGACCTCGACCTAAGGGAGAAAGAACCCAGGGGAGGACCCGTAGAGCGTCTGTCGACATATCCCCTCGGTTCAGACCCTCTGAAGACTGTGCAGGTGGGGGCCCAGCTCCCGGAGGAGGAACGGACCCGCCTACTGGATTTCCTCCGCATGAATGCGGATGTGTTTGCATGGTCCGCGGCCGACATGCCGAGCATCCCACCTGAGGTCATTACCCACAGGCTGAACGTGGACCCAAGGTGCCGCCCGGTCCACCAGAAGAAGAGGAGTTTCGCCGCGGAAAGGCAGAGGGCCATCAACGAAGAGGTGGAGAAACTCCTCGCCGCCGGTTTCGTGCGGGAAGTTCAGTATCCCAGCTGGTTGGCGAATGTGGTCATGGTGAAGAAGAGCAGTGGCAAGTGGAGGATCTGTGTGGACTACACCGACCTCAATCGAGCCTGCCCGAAGGACAGCTTCCCTCTTCCGAAGATTGACCAGCTGGTGGACACCACCTCGGGGCATCACCTCCTCTCTTTCATGGATGCCTTCTCCGGGTACAACCAGATCCGAATGAACCCGGACGAAGAGCACACCGCCTTCATCACCGACCGCGGAACTTTCTGTTACAGGATGATGCCGTTTGGCCTCAAGAACGCTGGGGCCACGTACCAGCGACTGGTCAACAAAGTCTTTAAGGACCAGATCGACCGCAACATGCAGGTGTACGTGGATGACATGCTGGTAATGAGCAAGCCCCTCTCGGACCATGTTACCAAACTAGCGGAGACCTTCGGCAACCTCCGACTTCATCAAATGAAGCTGAACCTGGCGAAGTGCACCTTCGGCGTCTCCGCCGGGAAATTCCTAGGGTTCATGGTAACCCAAAGAGGGATCGAAGCCAACCCGGAAAAGGTCCATGCCATCCTGGACATGGAGCTGCCCGCCTCCAAAAAGCAAGTGCAGCGACTCACCGGCCGGATAGCCGCTCTGAGTCGGTTCATCTCGAGGTCGGCCGACCGCTGCCGGCCCTTTTTCAAAGTGCTGAGGAAGATGAACGACTTCGCCTGGACTGAGGAGTGCCAGGAGGTGTTTGACGAGCTGAAGAAGATGCTTGCATCGCCCCCACTACTTTCCAGGCCCGAAGAAGGAGAGGAACTCATCCTCTACCTGGCGGTCACCCCGGAGGCCGTCAGTTCGGTCCTGGTTCGGACTGACGACCAGGGAGTCCAGCGGCTGGTGTATTACACAAGCAAACATCTCCGCAATGCGGAGCTCAGGTATTCCCAGCCCGAAAAGCTCATTTTTGCATTAATAGTGTCTGCTCAGCATCTCAGGCCCTATTTCCAAGCGCATCCCATTGCCATCCTGACTGATCAGCCGCTGAAAGCGATACTCAGCCAACCCGACACATCAGGGTGATTGGCGAAGTGGGCACCTAAGCTCAGCGAGTTCGATATCGCTTATAGGCCAAGGTCGGCTAAGAAAGTGCAAGTATTAGCCGACTTCTTGGTCGAGTGCGCGGGCCTAGGCAAGGAGCCAGAGAGGAACTCTCTGCACCTGCAATTGAAACCAGGATCCGAGGACGCCTGGATCCTTCACGTGGACGAAGCCTTGAACTCCGGCGGGAGCGGAGCCGGACTCATTCTCGCCAACGGCGATGGGGTCGTCACCGAATGTGCACTCCGTTTCCAGTTCCACCGTAACTAACAACCAGGCGGAATACGAGGCGCTCCTCGTCGGGCTGAGAGTCTCCCGCGAGTTGGGCGTGGCCAACCTCAAGGCCTTCACTGATTCCCAGCTGGTGGCCGGACAGATCTCTGGAGAATACGCTGCGCACGACCCTCAAATGGTGAAATATCTGGAGCTCGTCAAAACGAGCGCGGCCGGATTTCGGCGCTTCAGCATCTCCCATATACCCCGCGGGAAAAATGTCCGTGCGGACGCTCTCTCCCGGCTGGCGACACTACCGGACTCGTTGCTGGGACACGTTCATGTAGAGCGCCTCAAAGCCCCGTGCTACGAGACCCCTGTACAGGTCCAACAAGTCAGCCATGAGCCCAGCTGGATGGACAAGTACATCGAGTACATAACCGGCGGCACCTTGCCGGAGGATCGCGCAGCGGCCTGCCTTATCAGAAAGAAGGCCACGCGGTTCGTCCTAATGGATGGGCAGCTGTATCGAAGGTCTTACTCCTATCCCCTCCTCAAGTGCCTGAGACCCGCGGAGGCCACACTCGTGCTCCAGGAAATCCATGAGGGCATCTGCGGGAACCACGTGGGGGGCAGAATGCTAGCATACAAGGCCCTCCGCCAAGGTTTTTTCTGGGAGACGATGAAGGAGGATGCCGCCGGCTTCGTGAAGAAGTGTGATCGGTGTCAAAGGCACGCCGTGGTACAGCGGCAGCCCTCCACTCCACTTTCCCAGCTCTCAGCTCCGTGGCCGTTCGCCCAATGGGGGATGGATCTCTTAGGACCATTTTCCCCGGCGTCCGGACAGCGGAAGTTCTTGATCGTTGCCATCGACTACTTCATGAAGTGGGTTGAGGCCGAACCCTTGGCACGGATCACGGAGGCAAACATCGCCAAGTTTTTCTGGAAGTCAATCATTTGCCGTTTCGGCCTCCCCTATACCGTGATCACCGATAACGGGCGTCAGTTCGACTACCGGGAGTTTGAAGAATTCTGCAGCGGCCTCGGCATCCACCATCACTTTACCTCAGTGGCGCACCCGCAGACAAATGGAGAAGCCGAGGTGACGAATAGGACCATCTTGCAAGGCCTTCGGACGAGGCTAGATCTGGCCAAGGGCAGGTGGGCGGAAGAGCTCCCGAGCGTCCTGTGGGCATACCACACCACCCCGAGGACGGCCACCGATGAGACCCCGTTCAATCTCGTCTTCGGAGCCGAGGCGGTTATCCCGATTGAGCTCAGTCTACCCACCCTGCGTGTGGAGCAGTACGACGAAGCGGAGAACCCCGCCAGGATGATGCTCAACCCGGACCTCCTTGAGGAGATGAGGGACAAGGCCCGAGTCCGGATGGTGGCGTACAAGCAGCGAGTGGCCAGGTACTACAACTCCCGGGTGCGACCAAAGTCCTTTCGCCCCGGAGATCTGGTGCTCCGGCGTGCTGAAGCTTCTCAGCCACGAGAGTGCGGGAAGCTCTCCCCGAACTGGGAAGGCCCGTACAGGGTGGCGGAAGTCCTCCCTCATGGGGCCTATTACCTGGAGGAATTAGGAGGATCCAGATTCCCTCGGACCTAGAACGCCTCGAACCTGAGGATGTATTATCAATAATGTAAGGTTCCTCGAACTCCTGCAATAAAATTCCTTTACTTCAAACGCTTTTTCTTGCCTCGTAGGAAAAGAGGCGCTTAGCTCTGAGTTCAGCAAACATGGCTGTTGCTGAAGACCAGAGAAAGCGAGAAGTCCCGAACTTCGGTCCGGAAGGCGGGGCAGAGCCAAGCTCGCCCACGCGATCACGGAGAACAGCTCGGCAAGCCGCGCAAGGCTTGGATCAAGTCTGCGGCCCTGGGGTTTAGTCCGGAAGTCCCGGACTTCGGTCCGGAAGGTGGGGCAGAGCCAAGCTCGCCCACGTGATCACGGAGAACAGCTTGGCAAGCCGCGCAAGGCTTGGATAAAGTCTGCGGCCCCGGGGTTCAGTCCGGAAGTCCTGGACTTCGGTCCGGAAGGCGGGGCAGAGCCAAGCTCGCCCACACGATCACAGAGAACGGCCCGGCAAGCCCGAAGGACTCGCGCAAGGCCTGCTCTACCGTCGCCCAACCCGGAAGCTCCGAACTTCGATCTGAATGCTGGACGGGACTCAGTCTACCCGCGAACTCAGCCCGGAGCAAAACGTAGGACCTTGTCTCGGCACTCGAAGCAAACATCTCAACAAGACAAAAAAAGGGGGGGAGAAGAGAAAAAGAAAAGGAAGACGAGGTCGAGACTTGACAAAATTGGATCTTTCATTAACTTGAAAACAGTGTTACAATGAAGGAGTCCCGACAGGCCGGGAGTCCTCAAAAAGAAAAGATACAGTCGGGGGCTAGTTCGGCACGGTGGAAGAATCCTCGGGCTGGGGCGCGCGCTCTCCGTCTTCGCCGTCGGCGGGTGGCTGCTCAGAGGGCTGCTCTGGAGCTGCAGCCGTGTCGCCCGCTGCAACTGGAGCCTCGCCGGTGGGCTCCTGCCTTCTACCGCCGAGAGCCACCCCACTGAGGTCGAGCTCGGGGTAGGAGCCCACCTTCTCCCGGCACACCTGGAACCCCTTCAGGAAGGAGTCCACGGCGGCCTCCCGGACCTCAGAGACATACTCGTCGAAGGCCCGGAATCTCGGGACGGCCTCCTGCGCCTCCCGCTTCGAAGCCTCCAGCAGCCCGTTGATGTAGGAGCTCCGCTCCCTGGCTGCGCTCGCCTCCCTCCGGGCCTCCTCCACCTGGCGCTCCAGTGACTGGTACTGAGCTCGGAGGCGAGCCCTCTCCGTCGCGTCCTCCTCCACACGCCGCTGGTTGGAGATCCTCTCCTCGGACAGAGAGGCCTCCAATTCCTTGATGCGCCCCTCGGCGCGCGCCAGGTCGGATTGCAGGGCTTGGTTACTCCCCCGCAGCTCGACCCCCTTCTCCATGAGGCCCTTCACGTCGGCTGCGAGTTTGCCGAGCTTCTCCTCCTTCTCGACATCCTTCTTGGCGTACCCTGCGAGGAAATTCCTCAGCAGTAGTACATCCGTCCCGATCTACACAAATATGAGAGGTCGATCAACTAAAATTCAGTTGGAACTTTGAAGGGGAAGGTTCCGAGTTCGGACTTACCGTGAAGAGTTGCGGGAGGATCCCGAGCAGAGCGTCGGCGTAGTCCCGGCCGCCCCTCAGTCGGCGGTCCCGGGAGGTACAAGCAAACTCCATCACCCTCTCCGCGAGCCCTTGATCACGGATCACGGAGCATCGACTCGTGATGGTCGGCGGCGGGGCGGAAAGATCAACGGCAGGAGCGACCGCCCCCCCGGGCGGGACTGCCACCGGCGGGGCAGCTGGAGTCGCGGGCGGCGCCTTCGGAGCTGCGGTGGAGGCGGGCACTGCCCGGGAGGGAACTGGGCCTCCCTCTTCTGCGGCCCCGTCAAGGCGGATGACGGGGGCGTCGGCGGCCCAGGCCCGAGGTGGCCTGGGCACGGGAGCTGCAACTGCTGGACCGGGGGCGGGCGTCGGCACGGCCTCCCGGCTCGCCTCGGTGCGAGCCCTCTTCGCCGCGGGCTCGTCTCCCTCGGCGGTGTCCCTCTGAGCTGCGCCCTCCAGAAGGTTCTCCAGGGAGAACTTCATACCTGCAATGGAAAGGAGGTCGGTCAGCCCACTTAAAGAAAGAAGGGGAGAAAGGGGGGAAGTGCAAAGTAGGAGAGAAGGCTGAGCCTCACCCGGCTCCCGGATGGGACTGATCCCCGTCTCGAACAAGTTCTGCTCCGAGAGCAGAACGTCGAGCGAAGGGACCACATCGCTCAGCAGCAGGGAATAAGCCTCCTGGTCCGCCGGCTCGACTTAGGAGTTCCGGTTCGAGGACCGATCCGGCTCGCTCCAGGCCCAGTCGACGTCCTCGACCGAGGCAAAAAAGAACTGGTTCTTCCAACCCTTGATGGAGGAAGGGAGGTCGAACCGGAGACACCTAGGCCGGGGTGAAATGTACCACCAGCCATCATCGGTGGAGTGCCGCTTCAGGGAGAAACGGGCCCTGAAGAGAGAGAAATGGGCAACGAACCCGTGGAAGTGACAGAAGACGATGAAGGCGAAGATGACCCGGATGGTGTTGGGAGCCAACTGGGCCGGGACCAGGAGGAAGTGACTAAGGAAGGAAAGGAAGAAGGGGTGCAGGGGAAACCGAAGACCCCAAGGAGGAAGTCCTCGTAGAAGGCTATACGGCTGGGGCCACTCAAGGTGACACGATCCCCAAGCCGCGGAAGAGAGAGATGGATCGACCCCGGGATGCCATAGACTTCCCGGAGCAAGGAAAGGTCACCTTCGGTCATCGTTGAAACATGACCGGAGGGACCGACAGAAGAAAGGGCCGGAGGAGGAAGCGAAGAAATAGGGCTGACAGAGATCGCGGGGGGAGACCTGGGAACCCTAGGGGTACCTATGGTTATGCCCCCAGGCTGGAGCCACCTGCGGACCTCCTCCGGGATCACCTCCGCTTCCGAGGAGGAAGACGATGGAGTCCTCGGCCGGGACGGACCGGCCTCGTCCGGGTTAGACGAAACATGGCGGCGGCGCGCCATGGAAAAGGAAGTGGTGAAGAAAGGTCGCTAAGGGAAGGGGACGGAGCAAGAAGGCAAACGAAGGCACTCACCGAATTGCACTGTGCAAAAGAGGTGGCAACCCGGGGGAGTGGAAGATAGCCTGCTGCAAACCGCCGACGGAGCATGAGAAAGGGAAAGGGCCTCGTTCCGGAAAGTCCCCTCCTTTTCAAATTCGATCGACAGCGACTGTACCTGTCATTCCGTTCCGGACCGTCAGATGGATGCCACGTGGGCGCACGCCCGACACCGACGCTTCGGTTACGGGGAAACGGTCTCCGTTTCGAAGCGACACATTAATTGCAACCGGAAAGGCGACGCGTGGCGGCCTCTTATAGGACCTTGGGCGCAGCACGGAACGGCGACGAGGATCGTGGCAATCATGGCGCGAGATCTTCGCCTTCCCCACGTCATCTCCGCATTAAATCCCCACGGTCCGAGCCATGATGCCTTAACGGAACGGGGGGGTGGGGGGCAACTGTTACGGCCGTAACAATGACGTGGCATACCTCAGATTTCGCCGGGCGTGATTTGAGCCACGTGGAGTTTTTCGGCAAGGTCAGATATGGCTCCGTCTCGGTCGAAGTCGAGGTCGGTCTGGGCCACCCTGCTCCTCCGCCAGGTGTCCACCTAGGAGGGGTCCACCTCGATCGAGGCCAGCGGCCCATCGCTCCTTCGCCAGGTGGCGCCCGGAGACGAGACCACCTCGGCCGAAGTCGAGCGCCCCTCTGCCGCTCCGCCAGGTATCCACCCATGAGGGGTCCACCTCGGTCGAAGTCGGCGGCCCCTTGCTCCCTCGCCAGGTGGCGCCCTGAGACGGTCCCACCTCAGCCGAGGTCGAGCCGGGTCCCCTCGCTCCTTCGCCAGGTGGCGCCCGGAGACGGGACCACCTCGACCGAAGTCGAGCGCCCCTCTGTCGCTCCGCCAGGTGTCCATCCAGGAGGGGTCCACCTCGGACGAAGTCAGCGGTCCCTTGCTCCCTCGCCAGGTGGCACTCTGAGACGGTCTCATCTCAGCCGAGGTCGAGCCGGGCCCCCTCGCTCCTTCGCCAGGTGGCGCCCGGAGACAGGACCACCTCGGCCGAAGTCGAGCGGCCCTCTGCCGCTCCGCCAGGTGTCCACCCAGGAGGGGTCCACCTCGGTCGAAGTCGGCGACCGCTTGCTCCCTCGCCAGGTGGCGCCCTGAGATGGTCCCACCTCAGCCGAGGTCGAGCCGGGCCCCCTCGCTCCTTCGCCAGGTGGCACCCGGAGATGGGACCACCTCGACCGAAGTCGAGCGCCCCTCTGCCGCTCTGCCAGGTGTCCACCCATGAGGGGTCCACCTCGACTGAGGTCGGCGGCCCCTTGCTCCCTCGCCAGGTGGCGCCCTGAGACGGTCCCACCTCAGCCGAGGTCGAGCCGGGCCCCCTCGCTCCTTCGCCAGGTGGCGCCCGGAGACGGGACCACCTCGGCCGAAGTCGAGCGCCCCTCTGCCGCTCCGCTAGGTGTCCACCCAGGAGGGGTCCACCTCGGCCGAAGTCGGCGGCCCCTTGCTCCCTCGCCAGGTGGCGCCCTGAGACGGTCCCACCTCAGTCGAGGTCAAGCCGGGTCCCCTCGCTCCTTCGCCAGGTGGTGCCCGGAGACGGGACCACCTCGGCCGAAGTCAAGCGCCCCTCTGCCGCTCCACCAGGTGTCCACCTAGGAGGGGTCCACCTCGGCCGAAGTCGGCGGCCCCTTGCTCCCTCGCCAGGTGGCACCCCGAGACGGTCCCACCTCAGCCGAGGTCAAGCCGGGCCCCCTCGCTCCTTCGCCAGTTGGCGACCGGAGACGGGACCACCTCGACCAAAGTCGAGCGCCCCTCTACCGCTCCGCCAGGTGTCCACCCAGGAGGGGTCCACCTCGACCGAAGCCAGCGGCCCCTTGCTCCCTCGCCAAGTGGCGCCCTGAGACGGTCCCACCTCAACCGAGGTCGAGCCGGGCCCTCTCGCTCCTTCGCCAGGCGGCGCCCGGAGACGGGACCACCTCGGCCGAAGTCGAGCACCCCGCTGCCACTCCGCCAGGTGTCCACCCAGGAGGGGTCCACCTCGACCGAAGCCGGCCAACCTGTGCGGTGAAGCCTCCAAGGAGCAGGAGCACGAGCCCCGAGATTGCCCCTCGAGTCGTGCGCGCCGTACCCCGAAAGAAGCGCCCGTACGGTTGGCAGCGACACGCGAAACATCGCTTACATCGGCCCGACAGGTTCCGCATTCGAGAGGCGAAGTCCTGACAAAACAGGATCCGATAACAGGCATCGTCAGTGCCAGGGAAGGAGAGCGCTCACGCTCGGCCCAAGGTCTGGTCGGCGATCTGGCCGGCACCCTCCCTTTACTCTTTCCTCGCTAGGCTCGGCAAGCAAGGCGGGGAGGCCGCCGAGTTCTTTGGTCCAAAAGGGAAAGGGGAAAGAGATGGAGGGGAGGAGGTGAAAGCGACGAGGGGACCTCCCAAAGGCGGCAAACGAAAAGGCAACGTGATGAGTTAAAAGGAAGGGGAGAGTAGACGGCCAGGTAAGCAAAGAAACGGAGGCTGGGAAAAGAAGCACCAAGAGCAGGATCCAAGATCCCGAGAGGGGACCTTCGGTGCGAGCTCGGTGGAGGAACCCGGCCGGATTTCTATCCTTCCTGAGACCTTTCTTGCTAGCACAATCTCTAAGTCTGGGACTCCTTCGGGGGCCCGTCTTGGAGATTCTGTTCCCTCTCGCCGTTTACTGACTTAACCATCGGAGCTCCCTCGCCAGGATACCCGGCCAGGGCTTCTGACTTTGTCTTGCAGGATTGAGAACCAGGAGACCCCGGGGTGAGACGGTCTAGTCAAATCGGCGACTCCGAAGCTACAGGCACGGCGGCGAGATCGGCAACAAAAGGGTTATGAGCTTTATAACCCAGTAAGGTCTCCGAACAGTCATCAATAACAGTAATTGATGTGGCAGGATCGCTGATGTGGGATCCCTGTCAGATGCCATGTCGGACGAAGCTGCCATGTGGGACGTCTCCGCCTGGACTCCTTCGTCCGGCCGCGCTCCCTTCGGGTCGAGACATCGTGGTCGAAGTAGAGCTCCGCCCTCCTTCGCCCGGTCGTGCTCCCTTCGGGTCGAGACGCTGTGGTCGAAGTTGAGCTCTGCCCTCCTTCGCCCGACTGCGCTCTTTCCGGGTCGAGATGCCATGGCAGAAGTCGAGCTCCGCCCTCCTTCGCCCGGCTGCGCTCCCCCCGAGTCGAGACGCCATGGCCGAAGTCGAGCTCCGCCTCCCTAGATCGGCTCTACCTCGGATGAAGAGATCCACTGTTGAAGGAAGTTGCCACTCTCCCTGTATGGCGGCCCGACACTCGAGGACCACCAAAAGATGCCTGCCAGGCCGTGATGATGACCCCAGCTGCCACTTATACCAAAATGGAAGGAATCCTCCGATCGAGGCTCTGCATCCTCCACCAACCGTCTGCACCCCCCGAAAGTGGAAGTCAACCAGTAGATCCAGATCCTGAAAACAACGACACGTCGATCGAGGCCCTGCTAAGTTATCCAAAAAGGAGAGACCAGAAGGAATGTCAAAGGAAACGGTAGCCTCCATACCACCAGAATGGAAAGGCAACCCATCCACGGCACGGAACATCGCCACACGTACCCGTAAGCATGGAAAAGATCCCGAGGTAAGCGGCGCGCAGCACCCCCAGCTAAAAGGGATCTCTCATATTCAAACGAGGTAAGTATTTCCAAGCTAAGATACAATCAAGTGAGGTCCAATGAGCGAGAAGGGGGCAGCGCACAGGAAGACAACGCTCGAGGCTACCGCGAAACTCCCAGGAGGGGTCTAGACGGACACAGCCACCCAGCTCGAGCTCTCCTCTGCTATCACCCCGCGATATGCACTCGGCCCACTTGCACTCTCTCACATCACAAATTCTCCTCCTAGCATGGAGTCCATCTTAGGGGCTCGACCAGGAGGATCTATTCCCCTGGATCATTACTGACTTAACCGTCGGAGTTCCCCCGCCGAAATCCCCGGCCCGAGTCACTAATTCTGTTTTGCAAGTCCAGACGTCCGAGCAGGATGCCGAGCAACAGGAGCGCGTTCCGACCTCAACCTCAGCTACAGGCCACGACAATCTTGGCAATAACAGATTGGCCCAGGTAGGGAGGCAGGATACTTTCTGGTCCAACCCAATCCCCCTGCAAACAACCCACCAGAAGGATGGTGACGCCGCGAGCGAGATAAGTCTCCACCAGCCATGCGGGGGATCCCCCTTCCCAAGGGGACCTGCACAGTCTAGAAAAAGAGCTCCCCGCTCCAGCTCAACCACCTCCGGTGGATACTCAGCTGGCCGCACTCATCCAGTAGATGCAAATTCTCACTGCAACAATGTGCCAGCTCCAGCACCAGCACCAGTCCTTGGCTATCCACCAGCAGCCTGGGACTCCCGCGGCCCATGCCACAGCACCCCGCAATAGCCTGGTTCCTTCCAAGGAAGGCCTTCGCAGCCGCGAGCCATCACTGACCACCGGGATAATCACCGGACCCTGGAGAAGAGGCAACGGGCTAGATCTGCCGATTGGGAGAGCCGGTCCCCAACCCTCGAGCGGGTAACAGCTAGACACCGCCGAGGTCGAAAAGACAAGATTCCACATCATACGCCTCACATGTCACCTTCTCCGGCTCCATCAGCCTCCGCAGAAGGTTCAACTGATGAGGCCATCAGGCGCATGGCAAAGAAGTGCCTAGAAGAACAAGAGCGCAAGCTGGCGGAGCTATCCCACCGGTTTGCGAATCTGTAGGGCTCCGCCGACGAGCCAGTGGGCTACGACGCCCGTCCCCCTTTTTCTCGAGAAGTCCAAGAGGAGCCGGTTCCGCACTGGTTCCACATGCCACAAGTGGATCCCTATGACGGGACCATCGACCCCCTGGATCATCTTGAGAGCTACAAGGCTCTCATGAGAGTCCAGGGAGCAACCGACACTCTCCTCTACATCACCTTTCCTGCTACGCTCCGAAAAGCAGCTCGGGTGTGGTTCACCCGTCTAAAGCCGGAGAGCATCAGTTGTTTCGCTCAGCTGGAGTGAAAGTTCGTGGCTCACTTCGATGCCTGCCGGAAGATGCCAAGAGAGATGGACAGCCTCTTCTCCATCAGGCAGCAGGACCACGAGCTCCTACGTAACTACATGGCCCGTTTCAAGGTAGCCGTGTTGGAGAACTACAACCTTGATGAGCCCATGCTGGCGCTGAAGAGAGGGCTCAGGACCTCTCACCAGACCTACTCTCTCAACAAAAAGCCCCCCAAGACATACTCTGAGCTCCTTCTCCGAGTCCAGAAGTACATCCACGTTGAGAAGGCGGATCGCGCGAGGGAGCTAGACGGAAGGCCTCTGAAGAAGCCACCTCCCGGGGAGACCTCTGGGATGCGGAAGTCTGCACCAGCTGCCCCGAACTTCCACCAGAGGCCGAAGCCGAGGAGAGACCTCATCTCGGCAGAGAACTTTACTCCTCTCCTCACCCCAAGGATAAAGATCCTTATGGAGATCGAGGGTGAGCGCTATTTGAGGCGCCCACCTTCGCTGAAGCCATCCAACGGTTGCGACAGGACGAAGTACTGCCAATTCCACCGTGACCACGGTCACGACACTGAGGAATGCCAGCACCTCAAGAAGGAGATTGAAGAGCTCATAAAGAAGGGTTACCTCGGAAGGTTCATGGGGGGCAGACCCCCAGTGGAACCTCAAGTGCTCGTGGCACTCCCTCCGGTCCCTACAGTCGACAACCGCCCTACCGAGAAGCCGGTGGGGATGATATGTTGGGGAGTCAAGCACGCTTCCAAGAAGGCCCGGGGTGGGAAAATCTTGAGAATGTTCTTCCTTTTGTAAGGGGGAGGGATGTTGAAAATAAAAATGTAAACAATGATGCTGTGGTCGTCGAGATGACGATCGCAAAGCATCATGTAAAATGCATCATGGTTGATAGTGGAAGCTCCACGGATGTGCTTTTTTATTATGCTTTCTCCAGGATGAATCTATCCTCTACTCAGCTTAGACCTATGCACACATCCCTTGTTGGTTTCACAGGTGACTCTATA
This sequence comes from Areca catechu, assembly GCA_021397845.1. Taxonomy (NCBI): domain Eukaryota; kingdom Viridiplantae; phylum Streptophyta; class Magnoliopsida; order Arecales; family Arecaceae; genus Areca; species Areca catechu. The sequence continues at coordinate 96,740,165 of CM038039.1, forward strand.
GGAGTTGAGGGAGATATCACTCTCCCCATTACTGCCGGGATGCCATCTTGGAAGAGTACCGTCATGATAACCTTCACGGTCGTTAGGCTCTCCTCAGCTTACAACGTGATCCTTGGCCGACCCAGGCTCAACCTGCTCAATGCGGTCATTTCCACAAAGAGGCTGTTGGTGCAGTTTCCAACTCCCTACGATGTCGGGGAGATGAGGAGGGCACCGCAGCCAATCCAACACTATCTCCAAACCGTCCCCAGGGCCAAGGCTGCCGAGGGCGACCCCAGCACAAATGACCTCGACCAAAGGGTGCAGGACCCCAGAGGTGGCCCGGCTGATTGCTTGCTATCGTATCCCCTTGGAACCGACCTGGCGAAGACGGTGCAGATAGGGGTGCAGCTGCAAGATGATGAGCGAGCCCACATGCTAGAATTTCTCCGGGTGAACGCCGACATGTTCGCTTGGACGGCGACCGACATGCCCGGAATCCCACTGGAGATCATCACTCATAAGCTGACCATCAACCCAAAGTATCGCCCCGTGTGGCAAAAGAAAAGAAGTTTTGCACAGAAGAGATAAAGGGCGATCAACGATGAGGTGGACAAACTCCTCGCGGCCAGCTTTGTTCGGGAAGTGCAATATCCGAGCTGGTTAGCAAATGTGGTTATAATAAAGAAGAATAAGGAGAAATGGAGGATCTGTGTGGACTACACCGATCTCAACTGAGCCTGTCCGAAGGACAGCTTTCCTCTATCGAAGATCGATCAGTTAGTGGATGTCACCTCGGGGCATCGCTTGCTCTCCTTTATGGATGCATTCTCCAGATACAATCAGATCCGGATGCACCCAGAGGACGAGGAGCACACTGCCTTCATCACTGACCGAGGGACATACTGCTATCGGATGATGCCGTTCAGCTTAAAGAATGTTGGCACCACATACCAGCGCTTGGTCAATCGGGTCTTTAAGGGCCAGATCAGCAGGAACATGCAAGTCTATATGGATGACATGCTCATCATGAGCAAGCCGAGTTCGGACCACGTAACCGATCTTGCGGAAGCTTTCCAAAATCTCCGGGAGCACAAGATGAAGCTGAACCTGAGGAAGTGTGCTTTCGGGGTAGCAGCAGGAAAGTTCCTTGGCTTCATGGTAACCCAAAGAGGTATCGAGGCAAACCCAGAGAAGGTCCGGGCGATCATCGACATGGAACATCCGACCTCGAAGAAGCAGGTTCAGCGCCTGATGGGTCGAATCGCTGCATTGAGCCGATTCATCTCGAGGTCGACGGACCACTGCCTTCCTTTCTTCAAGGTGCTGCGCAAGATGAACGACTTCACCTGGATAGAGGAGTGCAAGGCGGCCTTTGAAGAGCTCAAAGACTTCCTGGCGTCACCACCACTGCTCTCCAGGCCAGAGACAGGAGAGGAGCTCCTACTGTACCTAGTGGTCACCCCTGGAGCCGTCAGTTTAGTCCTCATCCGCACGAATCAGGATGGGTCCCAAAAGCCAGTGTACTATGCCAGTAAGATCCTTTGGGATGCCGAGATCAGGTACACCCGATCCGAAAAACTCATTTTTGCTCTTACCATGTCGCTCAATGTCTCAAGCCATACTTCCAAGCGCATCCGATCGCGATCTTGATGGACCAGCCCCTGAGGGCTGTGCTCAGTCGCCCCGACACATCCAGACATTTGGCCAAGTGGGCACTAAAGCTCAGTAAGTTCGACATCGTGTACTGACTGAGGTCATCTCAGAAGGCCCAGGTGATGGCCGACTTCCTGGTCGAGTGCGCAGGACTTGCCAAAGAACCAAAGCAGACTGCCCCGGAGCACCAAGTGGAGCCCGGAGCCGAGGAGTCCTGGATACTCCACGTGGACGGTGCATCCAACGCGGGTGAAAGTGGTATAGGTCTAATCCTCGCCAACAACGATGGAGTTGTAGCTGAATGTGCACTCCACTTTAGGTTCGCCACATCAAATAACCAGGCGGAGTACAAGGCACTCCTCGCAGGACTTAGGGTCTCCCGTGAGCTGGGTGTACGAAACCTGAAGGTCTTCACCAACTCCCAACTGGTGGTCAGACAGGTCTCCAGAGAATATGAGGCCAAAGATCCCCAGATGATGAGGTACTTAGAGTAGGTCCGCCCAAGCACAACAGGTTTCCAACGCTTCAGCATCTCTCACATCCCCCGAAGTGACATGCTCGAGCCGATACACTGTCAAGGCTTGCGACCTTGCCGGACTCGTCACTGGGACGTGCCCACATCGAGTACATTGAAAATCCAAGCAACAAAGCTCCTACAGAGGTGCAGCAAGTCATCCCGGAGCCGAGCTGGATAGATAGGTACATCAGATACATTACCGATGGCACCCAGCCGAAGGATCGAGCATAGGCTGGCCTTATCAAGAAGAAGGCCTCGGGATTCGTCCTCATGGAAGGATGGCTCTACCACCGGTCCTATTCCTATCCGCTCCTGAAATGCTTGATATCCTTAAAGGTGACCTTCGTTCTCCAAGAGATACACGAGAGCCTTTGCGAAAACCACGTCAGGGGGTGGACTCTTGTGTATAAGGCCCTCCGACAGGGATACTAGTGGGAGACCATGAGGGAGGACGCCGCTGACTTCGTGAAGAGGTATGATCGGTGCCAGCGCCACGCCCACATATAGCATCAACCAGTGGTGCCACTTTCCCAGCTCTCCGCCCCATGGCCGTTCATCCAGTAGGGAATGGATATTCTAGGTCCATTTTCCCTGCACCAGGGCAACGGAAGTTTTTGATAGTGGCCATCGACTACTTCACCAAGTGGGTAGAAGCAAAGCCACTGGTATGGATCACAGAAGCCAAGGTCCGCCAGTTCTTCTGGAAGTCGATCATCTGCCACTTTGGGCTTTCCCACAGCATCATCACTGATAACGGGCGATAGTTCGACAATCGAGAGTTCGAAGAATTTTATGCCAAGCTCAGCATCCAGCATTGTTTCACCTCAGTGGCTCACCCCCAAACCAACGGAGAAGCCGAGGTGACCAACCGAACCATTCTCCAAGGGCTCAGAACCAGGCTAGATCAAGCCAAGGGCAGATGGACAGAAGAACTCCCCAGCATTCTCTGGGCCTACCACACAATGCCCAGGACAACAACGGACGAAACGCCTTTCAACCTCACATTCGGTATGGAGGCCGTTGTTCCAGTCGAACTCGGCGTGCCCACACTGTGGATACAGCAGTACAGTGAAGCGAAGAACCCAGAGCGCCTTCTCCTCAACCTGGACCTCCTCGAGGAAACCAGAGACAAGGCCCGACTTCGGATGGCGGCTTATCGACAGCGTGTAGCTCCGTACTACAACGCACGAGTGAAGCCGAAGGTCTTCCACCCAGGCGACCTAGTGCTTCACCGAGCTAAAGCGTCTCAATCCCGGGAATGCAGCAAGCTCTCGCCGAACTGGGAAGGCCCCTATAAGGTGGTCGAAGCTCTTTCACATGGAACCTACTATCTCGCGAGTCTGGACGGCGCCAGATTCCTGCAGACATGGAATGCCTGCAACCTGAGAATATACTATCAGTAATGGATGCTGCTGCCCGGCCCAAGGTCTGGCACCACCAAGCCCGAAGCCCAGCTCTCCGGCACCAAAGCCCGGATCCCACGACCTCCGGCACTCAAGCCCGAAGCCCAGCTCTCCGGCGCCAAAGTCCGAATCCCACGACCTCCATCACTCAAACCCGGAGCCTAGCTCTCCAGCGCCAAAGCCCGGATCCCACAACCTCCGGCACTCAAGCCCGGAGCCCAGCTCTCCGGTGCCAAAGCTCGGAGCCCAGCTCTCCGACACCAAAGCCCGGATCCCACGACCTCCAGCACTCAAGCCCGGAGACCAGCTCTCTGACACCAAAGCCCGGATCCCACGACCTCCATCACTCAAGCCCGGAGCCCAGCTCTCCGGTGCCAAAGCCCGGATCCCACGACCTCCGGCACTCAACCCCGAAGCCCAGCTCTCCAGCACCAAAGCCCAGAGCCTAGTCCTCCGGCACCAAAGACCGGTCAGCCCGGCACCATGGCCCGGAGTCCAGCTCTCCGGCATCAAAGACCGGACAACCCGACCCCTCAGGCCCGGAAACTCCTAAAGACCGGAGCCCCACAATCACCTGGCATTCTTAACAAGTGAAATCTCTGAGCTCGGCCTTGCTGCGCACACTCGGAGCAGGTTCCGGCCGGAGCCAAGCACGTCTCTTCCAGCAAAGCACTTAGAATCTTCTGGCTGCCTCACCCACGAGGTGGGAACAACTCGACGAGTTGAAGAACTTATCTCTAACCCCACCGCATGTTCAAAGAAGAAGAGAGAAGAAAAAGAAGGAAGAAGTTTTGGGCCAAGGAGACTGAAAGAAGTTACTTCATTGATAACCAACTGTTTAATACAAGTATTTATGGGTCCCAACATGCCGGGTAGCCCAGGCCAAAAACAAAGAAAAAAAATAACTAAGGGTCCCTACCCTACTTTGCCGGCCCCTTCCCGATGTGCCGGCAGGACGTCATCTTTCGGGGCCTCAGACTGAGCAGCTTCGGCTTCGGTGACTGCCACTAACGGAGCAGGATCGGAGGTTGCAAATGGCTCCTCAACTGTGCCCATGTCTGGGGCAACCTCCTCACCTGGGACTCCAGCATACCTGAGCAAGCTCCCGCCCTTATGTGAGACGAAGCCCGCCACCCTGGAGTGGAGATACATGAAGCCCTGGTAGAAGGAGTCCGACGCCATCTCATGGAACTCAGCGGCGAACTCCTCCGAGGCCTTGTACCTCACCACGACCTCCTCAGCTCCCTTCTTCATGGCCTCGACCTGGCCGACCGCCTCAGTGGCTTGCTTCTTTGCCGCCTCCGCCGCCTTGGCCGCCGCTACCGCCTCCTTCTCAGCAGCGATGACCCTTTTCTCGACAGCGATCAATCTCTTCCTTGCCACCTCCAGCTCGGCCTGGAGAGACTGGGCACGCTCCTTCTATCGAAATGCTTCGGCATTGAACTCGGTCAACCTCGACTTGGTTGCCTTGAGTTCCTCTGCCTTGCTCTTCGAATGGCCCCGTTCCTGGTCAAGGCCCTCCTGAAGCTCCTTCAAGCGCCTATCGGCATATGCGAGCTTCCCTTGGAGCTCCTTGTTCTTGATGCTGAGCTCCCATGAGTCGTCATTTTTCTGCCTGAGCTCGATCTTCATGGACTCGAGCTCCGCCTCTCGCTGCTGGTCCTTCAACCAGTTCTTGCAGCAGTCTCTGATTAGAAGGAGCTCAGCACTGAGCTGCACCAAAGAAAGTATTAGCAACCAACGTAAAAGAGAGAAGGAAAAAATAAGGCAGGTGAAGTTGCTTACCGAGAAGAGCTGGGAAAATGTGCTGCTGATTGCATTCCCCAGCAGTTTTCCAGCCTTCTCCCATCGGTCGCATGACTGGATTGCAAAATCCAACATGCGCTCCACCAAACCCTAGTCTCGAACCAAGGAGACGTTGGGCGCCAGCCTGAAGAGGACTCGGTGGTAGTCCCTCTCCCTCCTGCTCACCCAGGACGTGGAGTCGCCTGCTCCGCCGGCAAAAGAAGCCTTGGGGACGTGGTGGGAGCCCGACACCTCCTCGGACGGCACTCCCGATGCCGGCTCTGTTCCTCCTTGCTCCTCCTCCTCGACGACGACGACCTCCAGGGGAGGAGAAGACATCACGGCAGTGGCTGCAGCAGCGGCCCTGGCCCGGACGACCACCTCAGGCTCCGAGGCCGGGACTAGCTCTCGCCGCCTCGGTCGCTCTGGCACGGGCTCAGCAACCCTCTGGCCAGGCTTGGGCTTCACCTCGACCGCCCTTCCTCCTTGTTCAGGGATGGTCCCGGCCTCCCGCCTACTCGACTCAGCTGGCGCAGTGGGAGCAGTCACCACGTCGCCTTCGTCGTGAGCCCTCTTCGAGGGGGACTCGCCGACCACTGCTGGAGGGCCCCTCTTCTTGGTGATGAGAGCAAGTCATCCAGTGAAAACTTCATACCTGCACATAAAAGAAGGAAAGTCATCTCTAAGTTCAGAAAGACAAAGACAAAAGACACAAGGAAAAAAGTTCGAACCGAACTCACCCAACTCCCTCGTTGGGTCAACCCCAGCCTCGAAAAGGTTCTGCTCTGACAACAGAACCTCGAGAGAAGGAATATGAATAGTGCGGAGATGCACAAAGACCTCTCGGTCAGCTCCTTCCACCGTGGAGTTCCGGTTAGGAGACCGATCTGGGTCACTCCAAACCCAGTCGACCCCCTCGACCATTGCAAAAAAGTATTTACTCTTCCATCCCTTGATGGAAGAGGGGAGTTCAAATTTGATGCCCTTCGAGCAAGAGGAGATAGACCACCACCCCTCCTCAAAAGGGTAGCACTTCAGGGTGAAAAAGGCCCTGAACAAGAAAAAACGGGCTACAATCCCGTGAAAGTGACAGAGTACTATGAAACAAAAAATGGTCTTCACAGCATTCAGGACGAGCTGAGCAGGGACGAGATGATAATTGCTCAGCACTGATAGGAAGAAGGGATGGAAAGGAAATCAAAGTCCCCCTGCGAAGATCTCTTCGTAGAGGGCTATTCGGCCCAAGCCACTGGAGGTGACCCGTTTCCCCGGTCGAGGGACTAAGAGCCGGATGGAGTACGGGATGCCATAGACATTCTGGATGATCGCCAGTTCCTCAGCAGAGTTTGTCGAAGCAATCCCGCCAGGACCTGTTGACCGAGCAGGTTTGGGGACGGGTTCAGGTGGAGGAGTAGGAGGGAGGCTAGCTCTGGGCTCCCTAATGACTATCCCGGTGGGGGGACGCCTCCTGCTAAGCTCGAAGCGTGTTTCTTCCCCCTCCTCATCGAAGGAAGAAGGTGGCCTTGGCCTAGAAGGCCCCGCCTCACCCTGGTTGGTTGAGAGACGGAAGTTGGGGCCGAAATGAGACATCCAAAAGGATGAGGAAGACGAAGGTTGAAGAAGAAGAGGAAGACGGACTACGTCCGAAAAGGCCCTAAGATCAAAGAAAAACCCTACTCTGCTAGGAGATGGGGGGGAGAAAGAAACGAACCTAGTTTATGAGGGAGTCTAAGATGGCCGGGGGAGAAGAGAACTTTGGTACGATGGCGGGCACCAAGATTTGAAAAAGAAGGCATTTTAGGAAAGTCAGCCTTTCATTTCGAAGTGACCTGATATCTAACCATACCGTTACAGCATCTCCGTCGACGGATCTGCGCCACGTGTCAACCATCGGCAAATGGGACACCCCGCATCGACCGCAGCCGCTCTGAATGCCGTGCCAGCAATAACTGCTCCTCAAACGTATCCACGTGGCTTCTCCGTACTAGCTTGGAGAACTGCCTCATAAAGCACTGGCGTTCATGGTCATTATTGCGCCGGATCTCTACCTTTCCATGTCAGCACCGCATTTACTTCCTTCACCCCGAGTGCCGCGCGCCAACGAGCTTTGGGAGTGGAGGGCAAATGATGTGGCAGGATCGCTGACATGGGACCCCTGTCAGATGCCATGTCGGACAAAGCTGCCACGTGGGACGTCTCCGCCCGGACTCCTTCACCCAGCCGCGCTCCCTTCGGGTCGAGACACCGCGGCCGAAGTCGAGCTCCGCCCTCCTTCGCCCGGCCGTGCTCCCTTCGGGTCGAGACATCACGGCCGAAGTCAAGCTCCGCCCTCCTTCGCCCAGCTGCGCTCCCTCCGGGTCGAGACGCCATGGCCGAAGTCGAGCTTCACCTTCCCAGATCGGTTCCACCTCGGATGAAGAGATATGCTGTTGAAGGAAGTTGCCACTCTCCCTGGACGATGGCCCGACACTCGAGGACTGCCAAAAGATGCCTGCCAGGCCGCGATGATGACCCCAGTTGCCACTTATACCAAAATGGAAGGAATCCTTCGATCGAGGCTCTGTATCCTCCACCAACCGTCTGCACCCCCCGAAAGTGGAAATCAACCAGTAGATCCAGATCCTGGAAGTGATGGCACGTCGATCGAGGTCCTGCTAAGTTATCCAAAAAGGAGTGACCAAAAAGAATGTTAGAGAAAATGGTGGCTTCCATACCACTAGAATGGAAAGGCAACCCGTTCACAGCACGGAACATCGCCACATGCACCCGTAAGCATGGAAAAGATCCTGAGGTAAGCGATGCGCAGCACCCTCAACTAAAAGGGATCTCTCAGATTCAAACGAGGTAAGTTTTTTCAAGCTAAAATTCAGTCGAGTGAGATCCAACGAGCGAGAAGGGGCAACGCACAGGAAGACAATGCTTGAGGCTACAGCAAAACCCCCAGGAGGGGTCTAGACGGACACATCCATCCAACTCGAGCTCTCCTCTGCTATCACTCCCGCGATCTGTGCTCGGCCCACTCGCATTCTCTCACATCACAAATTCTCCTCCTAGCATGGAATCCATCTTAGGGGCTCGACCAGGAGGATCTGTTCCCCTGGATCGTTACTGACTTGACCGTCGGAGTGCCCCCGCTAGAATCCCCGGCCCGGGTCACTAACTCTGTTTTGCAGGTCCGGACATCCGAGCAGAATCCCGAGCAACAGGAGCGCATTCCAACCTCGACCTCAACTACAGGCCACGACGATCTTGGCGGCAACAGTAATAATTTGGAAATAACAAGAAGATAAACGTGCATCATGTCATGCAACGAACAACTCAAATATCACATATGACAAAACCTTTTATAAAAATTATGTTTCCTTTTTATGTTTTCAATTTAATCATCATTCTTCTTTAGGATTCTGGACTAGCTACGATCATGCTCTAGCCCATGACTGGCAACCTCATAATCGACCATTTACCCGTGATCAGGCTAGCTCACATACAAAGCCCGTGGCTCAGGCTATCCCAGGTACTATCTGTCCGTGGCCGGCTATTCTACGTACAAAGCTCATGGCTCAGGCTGTCCCACGTACTATCCGCCCGTGGCCTGCTATTCCACATACAAAGCCCGTGGCTCAGGCTGTGTAACCACAGTACCACCATGGCATGGCTAGTCCAAATATCGTTAACACTTTATCCTTCCACATCATCATGTCAAATCGTATCATTTACAGCTCTCCAATAACTGGTATCATGGTCCAACCAATACAAATATCACTTTATTTGATAAAACATGGTATACAAAAATATAAATAACAATCGTATTGTCCATCATGAAAAGTCAACTATACCATGCAAAAACAAATTATACGTATCAATGCACATAAGCACGGATCAAATCATATCATAATAAACATATATATAACTGGTGAACAGGTCTAGAGATCCTTACCATCTAAAAGCTAATCCTAGTGTATCCGATATTAGCTCGTATCCGAAATTTGCTAAGGGTATTTATATTCAGAAATCTGTTCCCCTACAATAATAAATAATTTATTTAAAATTTTTCTACAATTCATCTAAAAAATCCTAACTGCACGAATTACGAGAAAGAATACTTTCCAATCCTCTCTCCTCTTTCTCTTTCCTCTTTCTCTCTCCTCTCCTCTCTCCTCATTTTTTTTTCCTTTTTTCCTTTTCTTTTTTTCTTTCTTCTTTTCTTTTTTTTTTTTCCACAAAACAGAGGCCCCCCATTTTTTTTCTTTCTTTCTTTCTTCTCTTATCTTCCTTCTTTCTTCTCTTCTCCCAAACCCATGCTTTCTCCCTCGGCTCAATAGAACCGAGACTCCCCACGATTGTCGACAACGACTATGGGAGGTGGTTGCCGAGAAGGGCTTGATAGACCGGAGGCGAACCAGAGGGAGGACGACAGTGCAACCACGATCACATACGGCCCAACAAAACTCAAACCAAAACCCCGATTAACCCTTCCTAAAAATTAAAAAAGGCAAACAGACTCACCGATATTTGAAGGGACCCTCCACCGCTCACCGGAGAGGAGGACAATGGCATGGATGAAGCTCGATGGGCGATGGTGAGGGATGATTTAAAGAAGCTATCGGACGAGTTTCCATGCCGGTTGGGGATAAAAGACTTCGTCGATCGGAGTCCCAATCCATTCCAAACACGATACCGACAAAGTCCCTCTCCTCCACGGCCTCTCCTCCATCTTCTTCGACGAAAAATCCGACCGGATAAGGGAGAATGAAAGTCCCATGTTCCAGTCTCGGCTCTTTTTTTTTTTCTTCATTGGGTTGAAGCCGACAGTACTTACTGACTTTGGCCCAAAGCCGGTTCTCACACTGATAAGAGAATTTAGCAATTTTTCACTCTAAATGCCGCCAGTGCATCCCTTCTTAGTAGTTAAATAATCATCAAAAATGCATGGTCATTCTCAAAGAATTCAACAATAGCATACAGACAACCTTGACAAAATCTAAAGATAATTAAATAACCTCCATTTACTCTCATTAAGGAGCTAGCAATTGAGTTCAAGATTACAATATTTCCTCAGAAAACATGCAAGAACACGATCAATCAACAAGTCTGAAACAATTTAAAACGTTTTGGTATTCAACAGCCAAAATTGCATTATGCAAAACCTCTTTTCTCTAACTTGTGGACAACTCTGCAGGGCTACATGGAACTGAAAATAAACAACTTGTGTAGGACGGAGCCAATTTCTGGTAGATGTCAACACAAAAACCAAATGCTAATAAGCGTGAACTTCTCATATATGGCCTATGAGTTTTGAATAATGGCAACTAGAATTTGCACTAACTAGCAGAACTTTGTCCAATGGAAATACGACTTGATGGTTATGTGAAAAGGCAGCAGTATCTAAACTGACATAACACCTCAATCAACAAATGACAGGAAGAATGTAATAAGTTTCACCACTCCCATTAGAACGTCTCAAGGGCATAACGTTTAGGATATAGCTTCAGTCGGTATGTGTGTGTGTGTGTATGCGTGTGCGTGTGCGTGCATGTGTGTGTGTGTGTGTGTGTGTGTGTGTGTGTGTGTGAGAGAGAGAGAGAGAGAGAGAGAGAGAGAGAGAGAGATTACCGGTCTCTCCCTAATTAAAGTCTAAGGCAGATTACGGCTAAGCAAGCCTTGAAAAGATAAGTATAGATCCTTGTCATCTGTACCAAATATCTCTTCTGCCTTTTTTAGAGTATCCTGCAAGGCGGTAGAAGGCATGTAACACAGATTATCTACCACTGACTTGACGGATAAGGAGATCTGCCACATCAGCAGTGAACAAAGGATGCAACAACTTACTTCCCGTGATTGTCTGTGAGCATTCAGTTCCTTGATGTTAGCTAAAAATGCTCCAAACTGTTCATAGGAGAGTCGGTTCCTGAAATGCACAAGCATTGGAACAGTTTTATAACAAACTGGCATTAGCTAATCCTCCATGCTAGCATGTCCAGAAGTATATACTGACCTAGCTTGACGGAAGAATTCCTTTCCATCAATACGAGGAGTGCATCCTGAAAACAAGAACACAAAGTAATTTATCATAAGCTTGCTAGTATAAATGATTCATCCTAAATGTTCTGATTTGTAAGAGCAAAATAGGATAGTGAAATGATTTGACTATTTCAAAGCAGTTTCAGCCTGTTTCAGGTGAAATTATATTAGCTCCAATTAATGTTCATTGGCTTGGGTGAAACCCATGAAATTATCTGAACAGGATAAACTAGACAAAAAAAAATATAAGGTTTATTTATAATATACTAGGCATACACTGCCATCATCCAATATCTAGATTTTCATGCACTTATCTACTAAGTGGCAAATTTTATCTAAAAATATTGCTTTCTTTTTCAGAATATTCCCTACCTATCCGGACCATACCAAACAGCTATAATAATTACAATTAGTTTTTCAAATGTCTTATGATCACTAATTATTGTTAAATTTTCCAAAGTTACATGTTTTCAAAATTTTTGTTATCTTCTAAATTTAGAGTGTGTAATTCTAGTTTGGCTCGATATCTGTCTGAGAACATCCAAAGTACATAAAACTTTATGGCTCTAGGTAAGCAAAAGAAATTCTAAACCATATATTTGGCTGGTACTCATAAACCTGGCATAGAGCCCCCACGAGGAGGAGAGCTAGCTGCCGAGGACTGCTGGCTTGAAGGATACAACTGTGGCATTGCAGTGTGCCCTTCAAAACGTTTTGTTGGTGAAGTGGCACCAGATGTCAATTTTGGTGATCCTGCAGCAGAATATCCTCTAGGAGACCCACTAGTTGATGTTACTTTTGGAGTAGCAGTTGGAGTGAGACGTGGTGCGATATGTGGAGCAATGGAGAAATTCTGCCCAGCTGGGTTTGCCACTGTAACAAGAAGATGGCTCAAACTTCACCACCAACAATTCAAATTTCTGATAATGATCATAAAATATAAGTTTATACATGCACCACCTTGAACCATGTTTCCAATTTCTGCAGATCCACTGACTATATTTGATGCCGAACAGCTAATGGTCCCTTCATCTTCTACTCCATAAGCATGAAAGTAACCATGCAAGCAACCAACAGTAAGAACAAACTTTGGCAAGGAAGCACAGTCAGGTAAAAAATAGGGATCTTCAGCCGAAATACAAACCTTTCCAAGAACATGCTTTGGCAACTGACTGATCATAGGTCCTAATATCAACAATTTCTTGCAATGGCTAAACATAGAAAAAGGAGATAGTTACTATAATTTTAAAAAAAAAAAGCCAAAGAAAATTCAATCATCTTAATTCATTAGGACAACAGAGCTTCTGAAGAGTATGCAGCAGGAGATTTAATTGCAAATAATTATATGAACTTACAGATGAATTATCATCATTCAGTGACTGCATCAAATGCCTCTTAAATGTTTCCAACTGCCAAAGGAAACGGTTTCTTAGACTTTCTAAAGAAGAAATTGATAAAGAACATCAAGATTCTAGATAAAAACAATAGTAGTAAGCATGAAACATCCAGCTGAAATAAAATCAGGTGCAAAGAGCAATATATCATTTGCCTCAAGTCATTAGGCATATGCTATATCATGACACAGTTTATTAATGTAATAACAATGGATTTGTCAGACACTTGGGTTGCATTAGGTACAGACAAAACAAACCTCACTTGCAGGACAAAGTACTAATAAGAGCCTATTAGTCCAATACTCTGACAAGTCAATTAACTAAGCAGCCCTTGCATCAGTGACATCACAAAACTGTGTTCAAGAATGGCTACTAGCACATACGATACTCTGCCAGTTGCGATGTAGATGATTTTGGTTCAGCTACTTGTGGCCAAACTACATTTTAAAAAATTATGCCACCTATTTCCATAGTCCATTTGTTGGCTTTAGCCCTTGATTTTGATGACTAACAAAACGTTGCGTATATGTTTTATACTAATGTTTCAATTGTAGTTGTGAATTTCAGGATACATGCACATCAAATTTTCCACACAAAGGTATCAAACTCACTAAATTTCAAGCTAAGTAAATTTCAGTATTTTAGATGTCTTCTCACATTGGAAACCCTTAAATTGGATCAATTTGGGCCTTATGAAGAAGAAGTTGAAGTTTTATTGAAGAACACCTTGAGTTTTGTAACTTGGCACAGAGTTTTTGAATGGCACATACCAAGTGTCGACTCATGATACATGAGGTGTCGACACTTCAGAAGAACTGGCACGCAGAAATCTCCTTGGCATGCCTTGAGTCGACTCACAGAAGTCGAGTGTCGATTTATAAAGAAATCAAATGTCGACTCACAAGAACCAAGTATCGACTCATGGCATGAGAAAAATGATGATACATAACTATGCCATTTTGAGATGTTTTTGTCAAGTGTCGACTCAGAAGACTCAAGTGTCGACTTACAAAAGTCAAGTGTCGACTCATAGCCAGAGAACAAAAATGGAACAGAACTCAGTTTTTTCAAGATTTATACCTTGAGTCGACTCATGCAGAATTAAGTGTCGACTCATGGAGATCCAAGTGTCAACTCATGAACAAACTCAAGTATCGACTCAAGGGTTCTGACAGCAATAACGGCTATAATTTCTGAAGCTCATATTTGAAACCTACAAGCTCCAAACGGCTAGTTTTGCTCCACCAACGGTCATAAACTATTTTTTGAAAATTTTTGAAGTATTTAAGTCTCACCAAACTCATTCAAAGAGAACTAACATACAAGAGACAAGACATATCTTTAAGAACTTCACTTCCAAAGTCAAAAAGAGAGCAAAAGAGAAGATTCCCACTGAAAAAGCTTCCAAGCCTTCAAATCAACATTCCAAAAGTGGTCTTTGAAGTGATTCCAAGGAGAAGACAAGTCAAGCAATCATCAAGAGCCTCAAAACTTCTACTTTCTACTCTATAGAAAGTTTTTCTTGTGCTTTACACTTGTACTTCTGAATTTATTTGTTGTGGCTAGTTTCAAGGGTATTTAAAACTATGTGATAGGCCCTTCCAAGCCGTGAATTGGAATCCAAGCCTAAGTTGGCTTGAGGAAAGGTTGTTGGTGAACCTAAGTGAGAAAACCAACTTTGGGTTTGACTTGTGAGCCCTTGAAAACAAGTTGACTGTAATCTAGGTTGATTATAGTGAAATTCCCAAGGGATAGCAGGGAAAGTGGATGTAGATACTTAGTGTGCACCGAACCACTATAAACCTTTGTGTTTGTGCGTGTGTTCTTTGCTCTATTACATTTGCTGCTTATATTCATAGCATTGCATCTTATTCATTGTATGCTCATTTGCATTGCTTCACAAACACTTTAAAGAGCAGCACATATTTGCTTTAAATTTTTAAAGAAACCTAATTCACCTCCCTCTTGGATTGCTACGCTGGACAACAAGTGGTATCAAAGCTCGGTACTCAGCATATAGATCTAACGATTTTAAATCAAATATCTAATGGCAGTCCAAATGGGTATTGGAATTGTTGAGGGTCAAGCCTTAAACAATCCCCTATTATTTAATGGTACAAATTATACATATTGGAAGACACACATGTGCATTTATATACAAGCCATTGATTATAATATTTGGAGGACTATTATTAAAGGTCCTCATCAGCCTACCATCTTGGTTAATGGCATTCCCACTCCCAAATTGGAAGATAATTGGGATGAGAATAACATTAAGCAAGTTGAGCTAAATGCTAAGGCTATGAACTTATTATTTTGTGCATTAGACCCAAGTGAATTCAATAGAATTTCAAATTATCTCTCTGCCAAGGAAATATAAGACACACTTGAAGTTATCCATGAGGATACACATCAAGTAAAAACTACCAAAGTCAACATGCTCATTCATATATATGAAATGTTTAGAATGGAACCATTTGGATCTATTAGTGAAATGTATACTAGATTTACTAACATTGTGAATGGCATGAAAAGCTTAGGTAAAATTATTTCTAATGCTGAATTGGTGAATAAAATTCTCAGATCACTTCATCATTGGATCCAAAGGTGACAGCCATTGAAGAAGCTAAGGATGTCAACACTCTGCCTCTTGAGCAACTTCTAGGATCTCTCATGACATATGAGCTGTCACTAAAACAAAAGGTTGCGGACAATGACAAAAAGAAGAAAACCATAGCATTTAAGTCCACAACCAAGGATGATTCTAGCGATGATTCTGATGAGAAATATGATGAAGATGAAACGGCTCTCATCTCAAGGAAGTTTAAGAGGTTCATGAGAAAGAAAAAGTACAACTTCAAGAAGAAGCCTTAAAAGAGAGAGCCTAGCAAAGATAAAGAAAAAGAGAAGGAAAGGGAGAAACCCGACCACTTCAAGATGGATTGCCCCTTACTCAAGAAGAGCAAAAAGAAATTAAGAAAGAAAGCGATGATAGCAACCTGGAACGAGAGTGAGGACTCAAGTTTCGATGAAGAGCAACAAGAGGTCGCAAATTTCTGCTTGATGGCTAACGATGACAAGGTAAAGTCTGAACTTGAAAATGAATTCACTTTCGAAGAATTGCATGATGTTTTTGATGAATTGGTAGTTGAATATCAAAAACTTAAAATGAAAAACAAAGAACTAAGAAAGCAAAATTTGGAATTGGTTAAAAAAATGATAAGTCTTTAACAGAAATGATTGCTTGCTTCAAGAAAACAAAAAGTTAACTGATATAATTATCTTTTTGGAAAAAGAAAAAGAAGATTTGAAAAAGATAAATCTTTTGCAACTATTGAAAAGTTTGCTAAACAAAATAAAGAGCTTTTTGCAAAAAAACAAGAAGTACAAAGATGAACTTGAAAAAGTAAAACCTTTTATTGAAAAATTTACTTATAGTTCTGAAAAACTCAACATGCTTTTAAATAATCAAAGAGCTATTTTCAACAAAGCTGGATTAGATTTTAGACCACAAAAACAATAAAAATATTTCAAAAATTTCTTTGTGCCTGCTTCCTCTACTATTACTTGTTATTCTCGTGGCAAAGTAGAACATAAATCATATATGTGTGATAAAAAAAATTGAATCAGGTTAGAAAAGTTTGGGTTCCAAAAGGAACCATATCTACTAACCCTAAAGGACCCAAGATGACTTGGGTACCTAAAGTCTCCACCTGATTTGTTTTTGTATATATCTTGTAACCAACAAAAGATTGCGGTCCCTCGACAGCGGTTGCTCAAGGCATATGACTGGAGATGTGGAGCAATTCTCATCTCTTGAATATCAAAATGATGGAAATGTAACCTTCAATGATAATAAAAAGGGCAAAATCGTCGATATCAGTAAAGTCCATATCACCCCCTCCACTTATATAAATAATTTTTTTCTTGTTGATGGTTTAAAGCATAACTTACTTAGTATTAATTAATTTTGTGACAGATTTTAAAGTTGTTTTTGAATCTTCCATGTGCATTGTATCTAGTCTTGATGATAATGGCATCAAGTTTATTGGTCATAGGCATGGCAACATTTACATGGTTGATCTTGATGATCTACTAGTACAAAATGGTCAATGCCTAGTGGCAATGGAAGCCAAGATCAATGAAACTAGTTGGCTCTGGCATCGTAAACTAGGACATGCAAGTATGCATTTGCTTTCAAAACTTAACAAAAAGAATCTCATAAAAGATTTGCCAAAACTTAGTTTTGAAAAGGATAAGATTTGTAGTGCTTGCTAACTTGGAAAACAAACTAAATCTTCTTTCAAACCTAAGGGAGTAGTCTCTACAACTAGACCCCTAAAATTACTTCATATGGACCTCTTTGAACCTACTAGAACAACTAGTTTGGGAGGTAAGAAGTATGATCTAATTATTGTGGATGACTTTTCACGTTTTACATGGATCATGTTTTTAGCTAATAAAGATGAAACTTTTTCTGCATTCATTAAATTTTACAAAAGAGTCTTAAAATAAAAAAAGTATTTCAATTATTTCTTAAAGAAGTGATCATGGTATGGAATTTGAAAATCATGATTTTGAAAAGTTTTGTAATGAAAATGGTATTCATCACAACTTTTCTGCACCTATGACACCTCAACAAAATGGGATGGTAGAAAGAAAAATAGAACTCTTGAAGAAATGGCACGCACCATGTTTTGCAAAAATGATTTGCCAAGATATTTTTGATCGGAAGCCATAAATACCGCTTGCTTTGTTTTAAATCATGTTTTAATCCAGCCTATTTTAAAGAAAACACCTTATGAGCTTTGGAAAGGTAGGAAACCATCAATTAAGTATTTTCATATTTTTGGATGCCGCTGTTTCATTTTAAACAATGGCAAAGACAATCTAAGTAAATTTGATGCCAAGTCAGATGAAGGTATCTTTTTAGATTACTCTACATCTAGCAAGGCATACAAGGTCTTCAATAGAATAACACTTCTTGTTGAAGAATCCATTCATATTGTTTTTGATGAGACTGATCAAAAATCTTCTAGAAAAGAAGATATTCTTGATGATAAAACAGGTATTCCAAGGACTGAAAAAATGAGCATCAATGAAGAGCCTTCCAAGAAGCAAGATGATAATCAAAACATTGAAGAACAAGTACAAGGAGTTATAGCCTCATCAACACCAAGCCATTACCAAAAGAATGGAGGTATGCTCATGGACACCCCAAAGAACTCATAATAGGTAATCCATCAAAGAGGTAAGTACTCGTTCCTTTTTGAAAAATGTATGTGATTACTTAGCTTTTGTTTCTCAAATAAAACCAAAAATAATTGAAGAAGCTGAAAATGATTATAATTGGATAAATACTATGCAAGATAAACTAAACCAATTCAAAAGAAATAATATTTGAACTTTAGTTGAAAGACCTACTAATATTTCAATAATTGGTACAAAATGGATTTTCAGAAATAAGCTCGATGAAAATGTAGTAGTTACTAGAAATAAAGCTAGGCTAGTTGCCAAATGCTACAATCAGGAGGAATTGATTGATTTTGATGAAATCTTTGCTCCTGTTGCTAGACTTGAGGCAATTAGACTATTATTAGCATTTACATGTTTTATGAATTTCAAACTATTTCAAATGGATGTCAAAAGTGCTTTTCTAAATGGATTTATTGAAGAAGTATATGTAGATCAGCCCCTTGGTTTTGAAAATCATGAATTTTCCAATCATGTTTTTAAACTTCATAATGCTTTGTATGATTTGAAACAAGCTCCAAGAGCTTGGTATGATAGATTAAGTAAATTTCTGCTTAAAAATGATTTTTCAATAGAAAATGTAGACACCACATTATTTTTTAAAAAGAAAAATGATGACTTATTAGTAGTACAAGTATATGTTGATGATATCATTTTCGGTGCTACTAATGAAGTTCTTTAACAAGAGTTTGCCAAGCTTATGCAGGGAGAGTTCGAGATGAGCATGATGGGAGAACTTAATTTCTTCCTCGGACTTTAAATTAAGCAAACTAGAGAAGGGATCTTAATCAACCAAGCTAAGTATACAAGAAAAATCTTAAAGAAGTTTGGAATGGAGACTACCAGATCAATAGGTACACCTATGAGCCTTTCTTGTAAATTAGATAAAGATAAATCAAGTAAAAGTGTAGATCAAAAATTATATAGAGGTATCATTGATTCATTGCTTTATTTGACTGCAAATAGGCTAGATATAATGTTCAATGTATGTATGTGTGCTAGATATCAGTCTGCTCATAAAGAATCTCATTTAATGACTGTTAAACGCATACTTAGATATTTGTCTGGCACCATTGATATTGGACTATGGTACTCTAGAGATTCATCATTTGAATTGATTGCATATTCTGTGCTGATTTTGCTGGGTATAAACTTGATAGAAAAGGTACAAGTGAAACTTGTCAATTTCTTGGAGTTGATTTGATTTCATTGAGTAGCAAGAAACAGAATTCAGTTACTCTATCTACGGCGGAAGCCGAATATATAGCAGCTGAAAGCTGTTGTGCTCAAATACTATGAATCAAACAACAACTCGAAGATTTTGGCATCAAATTAACTAAAATACCCATAAGATGTGATAATGCTGGTGCAATTAATTTGACCAAAAATCCTGTTCAACACTCAAGAAAAAAACATATTGAAATAAGATATTACTTCATAAGATATCATGTGCAAAATTGTAATGTGATACTTGAATTTGTATATACTGATAATCAATTAACTGATATTTTTACTAAATCCCTTAGTGAAGATAGAGTTTGCATGTTTAAAGAAGAGTTAGGTATCATTAATCCCTTTGTTTAGAACTCCTTCACCTTGTATTTTCTTGATTCCTTGAGCCCAAAATCATCTCTTTTGTGTCTTAAAACCTTCACTAGAACCCCCTTGATTTTTGAAGTTTTCTTGAAAATTTTTCTGGATTTTTTCTAGGTTTTCTGGCGAAGTGTCGACACTTGAATTTTTGGCCAAGTGTCAATTCACTCAAGTGTCGACACTTGGCCAAAATCCAAGTGTCGACTCATGAACGAAAACCTGTATTTTTAGGGCATCAACAGTTCATTCCGAAGTCACTTCTCTTTTGGTTTTGTCTTGCCTTAGTGGTCCCCTAGCACCCTCTTGGTCCCGAAACAGTGGTTTTCTATCATTGTCCCTCAATCTTTCGGGTAATTTTCTCGATTTCTCTCTCATTTTGTCCGATTTCTTACTGTTCTTCGCGATTTTTTATGGGATTTGGCCGGAACTCTCATGTTATTTTCTTCCTTCCGATCCTTTCCTGATATTTGGTCGTTTCTTTCCTGGATTCACTCTTCCTCCCCATCGATTTTCCTTCCTTGGTCCGTTTCTCATTCTTGGTCCACTCCTTACCCGATCACTCCTCTTTTCCTTTTGGCCTTCTCCGGTTCACCCATTCCTTCTTTGTTCTTCCCCTCTTGTGGTTGTTGGTGTCATGGAACCCCGCAAGCAAGTTGTTTCAAGGAAGAGGTTGAGCCAAGTACTGCTGAGAGGAGATCCAAGGCACGGTATGACCCAACCAGGGCTCAGCAGAGCAGTGAGCAGGAAAGAGTGCCTCCACCACGGTCCCCTGCTGCAGAGAGAGTGTCTAGGAAGATCATTGCAGGTGGACACCGAATAGATTTGAATTTCTTCGACCGAGAGGGGTTTGGTATTGGTGAGTTGCTTGGAGTAGCTGGTTTGACATCATTCTGCACCATGAAGGAAAAATATTATCCTCACCTAATCAGAGAATTTTACGGGAGCCTTGCTATTGATGGACTGTTATGGAGTGCTGTAGTCAGAGGTGTACAGATTCCCGTGTCTCAGGACACATTGAGCAGAATTTGGAATATTCCTTTGCATGGGATTGCAGGTACACGTGTTGGTGATAAAGAGGCCGCGTTTCAATGCATACTGGAGAGAGATAATGTGCGCGGTGTATCGATAGTCACCGCGAATCAGTTATCTATGGAGATGCGCCTGCTTCATCATATCATTGCACGCATCCTGCTCCCGAAGACTAGTTGATTCGATTTTATTATGGAGCGAGAGCTCATGTTGATGGTCTGCCTCACACGGAGGACTGCTATCAACATCCCAGCACTGATGCTGTGTCAGATGGGAGAGGCGGCGACTCTGCTTGCCCTAAGGGATGGGGCTGACTCGTCTTTTCTGGTCTTATGGTATACCTTTGGAGGAGGCCTCCAAGGATATACTTCATACCGATGTATACGACGAGCGGTCCTTGCACCGGATGGGCTACAGGAGGATCGCTGGTAGATGGGTACGCAGGGAGTCTGGACAGGAACTAGACGAGGAGGACGAGTTACAAGCAGCCGAGGCAGGATCTTCTGGACTTGTAGAGCACCTTACACCTCCGAGACCTGCTCCAGTTCCAGCTTCAGGGTATGAGCCGACCATTCCAGCACCAGTTCTTTCTCCAGCTGTTGCTCCTCGTGCCGCTACAAAGTCTACTTTTGAGGAGCAGATCAGGCATCAGATTGCTGAGGTCAAAGACGAGATCACTGGATTGGCTATAAGGACTACCCAACTATGGATGGAGATACAGGGACTGAGAGCACACACAGATGATCAGCTTTCAGGTATCGAACAGACGATAGAGGCTGGCTTCACTGAGATACGAGATCTTCTGAGATCCCTTTTGCCTCGACAGAACCTTTAGGACCTCCACCTCCTCCGCCAGCAGACAACAATGACCACCATGACACTTATGATGATACTCCAGGTGGTACTACAGCTGGAGATGGAGATGGCACAGGTGGTGGTGACAGAGATGGAGATGGTGGTGATGATGGTGGAGATACAGACATACTTGATGATGGCAGCGATGACAGTGATAGAGCTGGAGACTATCAGATTGTCAGCAGGGAGTGTCAGACACCCGATGTTCATGATCACACTTCAGATACTCCCAGAGATGTTCAGCTTGGCACTGCCTCAGCATTTCATACTCCAGCAGAGACCTTTCCTCCCCTTTCTACTAGGTCTTCTAGGGTTATACCTCACTCTAGCCCTTCTCTTAGGACTAGAAGCCGAACCCACAAGACCCCTAGGCCTTCAGCTACTAGGACTAGGTGCATGGCACCTATCTTCTTCGAGCTTCCGTCTGATGAGGAGTAACCTCACAGACACTTGTTATGCCTGTATTTTCATTATTATGCTTGTAGTCTTTGATTGTACTTTTGCTTATCTTATGTTTCAGTTTATATTTGCTTATCTTATGCAAGCACTTTTGTTATACTGAAACTCTAATATATGAAACTTAACTTTTATTTCAATATTTACTCTTCTTTCTGTCAAAATTGAATGCCTTATTATGATAAAATGCATAATTCAAGGGGAAAATACTCCTTTTAATGTTTAATGTTGACAAGGAGAGTAAGATCTATACAAGTATTTTATAAGCATTTTCTAAAATTTTTGAAATTTTTCATAATTTACCTATCATAGGGAGAGAGAAAATGAAATTCAACCTTGCTTGGCACATCACCTCTATGAAACTGTGTTGTATGAACTTTGATATGCTGAATTTAACGCAATTTTCATGAGCTTTAAGTATATGCTCACTTGAATGTGTTGTATAATATCTATAATTGAATTTAAATGCTTATATACTCAAGATTTTGTCATCATCAAAAAGGAAGAGATCGTTGGCTTTAGCCCTTGATTTTGATAACTAAAAAAATATTGAGCATATATTTTATACTAATGTTTCAATTGTAATTTGAGTTTCAGGATACAAGCACATCAAATTTTTCATACAAAGATATCAAACTCACTAGATTTCAAGCTAAGTAAATTTCAGTATTTTAGATGTCTTCTCGCCTTGAAAACCCTTAAATTGGATCAATCTGGGTCTTATGAAAAAGAAGTTGAAGTTTTATTGAAGAACACCTTGAGTTTTGTAGCTTGGCACAGAGTTTTTGAGTGGCACATACCAAGTGTCGACTCATGATACATGAGGTGTTGACACTTCAGAAGGACTGGCACGCAGAAGTCTCCTTGGCACGTCTTGAGTCGACTCACAGAAGTCAAGTGTCGACTCAAAGAACCAAGTGTCGACTTATGGCCTGAGAAAAATGATGATACAGAACTATACCATTTTGAGATATTTTTGTCAAGTATCGACTCAGAAGACTCAAATGTCGACTCACAGAAGTCAAGTATCGACTCAGAGGTCGACTCATAGCCTGAGAACAAAAATGGAACAGAACTCAGTTTTTTCAATTTTTTCAAGATTTATACCTTGAGTCGACTCATGCAGAATTAAGTGTCGGCTCAAGGAGATCCAAGTGTCGACTCATGAACAAACTCAAGTATCGACTCACAGGTTCTGACAGCAATAACAGCTATAATTTCTGAAGCTCATATTTGAATCCTACAAGCTCCAAAAGGCTAGTTTTACTTCACCAACGGTCATAAACTATTTTTAAAGTTTTTGAAATATTTAAATCTCACCAAACTCATTCAAAGAGAACTAACATACAAGAGACAAGACATATCTTTGAGAACTTCACTTCCAAAGTCAAAAAAAGAGCAAAAAAGAAGATTCCCACTGAAAAAGCTTCCAAGCCTTCAAATCAATATTCCAAAAGTGGTCTTTGAAGTGATTCCAAGGAGAAGACAAGTCAAGCAATCATCAAGAGCCTCAAAGCTTCTACTTTCTATTCTATAGAGAGATTTTCTTGTACTTTACTCTTGTACTTCTGAATTTATTTGTTATGACTAGTTTCAAGGATGTTTGAAACTAGGTGATAGGCCCTTCCAAGCCATGAATTAGAATCCAAGCCTAGGTTGGCTTGAGGAAAGGTTGTTGGTGAGTCTAAGTGAGAAAACCAATTTTGGATTTAACTTGTGAGCCCTTGAAAACAAGTTGGCTGTAATCTAGGTTGTTTATAGTGAAATTCCCAATGAGTAGCTTGGGGAGTGGATGTAGGCGCTTGGTGTGCACCGAACCACTATAAACCTTTGTGTTTGTGTATGTTCTTTGCTCTCTTACATTTGCTGCTTATATTCATAGCATTGCATCTTATTCATTGTATGCTCATTTGCATTGCTTCACAAACACTTTAAAGTGCAGCATATATTTACTTTAAATTTTTAAAGAAACCCAATTCACCCCCCTCTTGGGTTGCTACGTTGGGTAACACCATTTTTTGCTCAACAGTTTGAGTATGCAAAACTAATTATCCTCATACAATAAGTTGCTCTCTCTCTCTCTCTCTCTCTCTCTCTTTGAAACCTTCAGAATCTTCATGTCAAGGAGATCTGATTTCACAATCAAAATGCAATTCTAACTTGATTTAATTGCGATAAGTGGAGAATGTTCATGTATCCTATATATCCCTTTGTTGACCAAATTATTATTTCAGATACGAATCTTCATGACACTTTTAAGAATCCACTCCAAAAGAAATGCACTAGCTCCTGATTACAGCAAACAGCACAGCACAAAATTACCCAAAAGAAACATAGTTCACTAGAAGTAGTCTTCATTATTTTCGGCATCATTATATATGCACAACCCATCATAGAATTACTTCCTAACTGATGAAGGAACCTTATATTGAAGATGTTTTCTGTCTTTGTCTCCATGTGGGAGTATCCTTGTATTAAACCAAATGAAAATAACACACATTATTGCATATCATCAAGCTATGGACTGAGTCCTTCTAATTATAGTTAAGTATTTACTAGTCATGTTGAGTCATGTTCATCTCCTTTCAGACTTCCACAACAGTTATTGAGAAATGTATAAGTCATGTTTTAAGATAAATTGCAAAAACTTCATCATCCAAAAACAAGCATTGATGTCTAACATGAGGCAGAGAAAGCCTTCCTCTTTTGAGAAATCTTGCAGCCAATGACCTAATTAGCCTCTACCAACAAAAAATGTGTACACCAATGAACTCATATCAAGCCCATAATTAATTAGAAAATATTGAATTTAACCTAAGCCAACCAAAAAGAACCTTTTCCCTATCAAACGAAACAAAAAGAGTACATTTCAAGCCATAAAACAAACTAAAAAAAACAATTTTATACCATCATTATGGAACTTAAAGATAAAAGGTGAATACAAGAGATGCCCAACATATTGCATTCCTAACGGAACATACATTAAGCATACAATTTAAGCTTTTAAGTGAGGCCTCAATAGAGTCACACCATCAAGAATTCAAGATGACTTAAACTAATCAAGCTAATAGAGCTTATAATGCTTGGAAAAAGACATCAGGAAAGTTCTTTTCCAGCACATCCCAAGAATGAGGGTTTTACATCGAAAAAGATGAATCCAAGCCACTAATGTAGATCAGATTTTTCTTTGGAATAGAAAACACGATGTGAGTAGTTTTCAGTTATCTTTGGAGATTTCCCACATCTCTCACTTCAAATTCTCCACAAAAGTGGGTAAGGAAATTTTCATTTCTAGTTTTGCAAAATTTTCTCCTTTATTATAAGTACACAAGCATGGTGGTAAAATTTGAGGACTTCAGGCAATGAAAATATCCTTCTTTTTTAGAAATTATTTTTAGATGATAGTTGGTGATTCTCAAGGTGCTTTCAAATCCTACAAATATATTTATTGCAGCTAGCCCAAAAGCTCCATATGCATGCAAATGGGACCCAACTAAAAGTAAAAATGTCACATGGTAGTATGGAAGCTGGTGTAAAAGAGATGTAAATATTTCCTCTTCCAATTGTAGGATCTATGTGGACTACGATTTAGCCAAAAAAAGTTGTTCACTTTATACAATAGAATAACAACAGTAATTAAACTCTGTTTCATTTTTGACCCCTATAACTGATCAAGAACAGTATTTTCTATTCTGACCCATTGCTAAACTAACCCGATAAGGAACTAATACATACAACACTGGGGCTCAATATGATACTGAACCAACACATCACAAAATTGTCACAACTCCAACAGCATGCCATGTGTTGGTAAGGGGATATACCATACCAACCAAGGTTCACAGTACTAATCTCTATACCTGTACCATGCCATTTTGGTATACTGTCGGGATGAGTCGGTTCATGGGACACGTCTGTTTGGAGGCAATATGGTCTAGTAGGACAAACCACAGTACCAACCTGATCCATACTGTAAGCTACCATTACAGGGTCAGCTACCGTGACTGAAAACCTTAGATCAATGCATTTATTTAGGTTCTTAATGAAGGCCTTACAGAATCATGCCAACAAAATGATTCTGGTGCAAACAAAATCAAAATAAAGCTAATGGGGTCTCGCAATTTTAATTTTGTGAAGACTTGTCTTATTAAACTTTACAGAAATGTTAGGAGAGGGTTCTACATCAAACCATTTTTTAAAAAAAAAAAAATTAAAGACATGGATTTGAGCACAGAATTTTAAAGCAGATTTTTGCCATAATAGCAAACAGACAGCCTCTCCAAATTATCAGAAAAACTCTTGGATTATTTATGAAACTTTATTGATCATATGATTCTCTAAGCAATTCTCTCAACTAATAAAACTAAACAAATCAACATTTAACAAATTTGCAATTTAATCATGATATAGAGAATTTAGATATTCCAATCACTGACAGATTACAGATCAGTAGTACTCTCTTCTCCTGTTGCCGTTGTTAGTGGTGATATATGCTCCTGATTTCAGCAGCAATAGGCCAATTCCTTAATTGGTGCAGGGTCTCACATTTTTAACACAACTAAATGTATATTAGCAAAAATCTTTAGCAGCAGTCCGACCAAACATCAAGAACTACGAAATTGCACGAATACAATATCGAGTAACTTACTAGAAACATAAAGAAAAATGACAAAAAGGATGAAAGAAGACAGCGTCGCACCTTTGCTAAATCGCGGGCTAATTTCTTCGACGTCTGAGCCACTGAATCACGCTCCTTTGACAGTTTAATCTTATAAAAAAAAAAATTAAAAAAAGACTTTTTTTCTTCAAGCCTAACTAACAAGCAGCAAATCACCATCAATTGCAGCAAAAGAAGCTTCGATGGCTCACATTCTCCTCGAGAGCAACCCTCAACCGGGCGTCAGCCTCCTGAAACATCTGGTCGAGATGTGAGAGCTTGTCCTGGAGCTCCGCGATCACCCGATCCTTCTCCGCCACCTTCTGCCTCATCCTCACGTTCTCCAGCTCCAGCTTCGACACCCGGGACGCGATCGCCATGGAAGTGATCTTCCTCGCCAGGTCCAGCTGCTCGTAGGGGTCCGTGGGGATCACCGCCAGGATGTCGTCCGGGAGGTGGTGGTCCGCCCCGCCACCGCAGCCGCTCTGCGGCATCTCCGCTGCCGAAATAACCTAACCCTAGCTCCGGATCGAGATATCGAAACTCTAATGGAAGCTAATAAGGGGCTTGATTTGAATCTTCTGGGAAGCCGTCCGTTTCCCTCGCTGCCTCGCCCTCGAGTCTCTCTCTCTAAATTTCTCTCGACCTTCCAAAGGAGAATATGGAAATGGTAGTTACTTCGCGGTTATCGTCACCTTGTCGTCGGTGATGATCTCGGGGAGTGAGGATACCGGTTTTTTTTTTTTTTTTTGGGTACCATAATTGCAGTTTCGGAGCCAGTTGCCGGGCTTTTTGTTCCCCCTCGGATGGTGGGTTCGGTGTGGTACCAAGTCCAAGGTGCTGTTAAAAAAGTTCAAATTTTGGTTTTTTTCGGAAGGGTAGGTCTGCGAAAGCCAGTACAAGCCAAGATTAAATTGCTTATGTGTCATTTTTATAAAACCAAAACGCAACAGTCCAACGGGGAGTTTTTTTTAAAATATTATTTTTTTAATCAATATGCACGAAGTTGGGTCATCCCAACTTCATTTACAAAAGCAAATATTTTGTATTACGTCAAATGTACGGATTAAAAAAATAAAAATAAAATTACAGGTAGAACCTATGATATCTCTCCCTTTTTCTTATTTTAAATTTTAATAAAAATTAAAAAATTAATAAAAATCTTAAAGAATTAATTAAAAATTTAAAAAAATAGAAAAAATTCTTAAAAATAAGAAAACTAATAATATGATATTATAATAATATATTATTATATATTTTATATTATAATAAATATTTTATATTTGAAAATATAATAAATATTATAATTTATTAAATTATATATTATATATTATAATATAGTATATTTGTTGATGTACGTATATCAAATATTGTGATGGCAATGTTGCGTCAAGTACCGTCGATGCAGTACAACAAAATGAGTAACCATATCGATGGTCAGACAGGTACCATCTTAGCAGCCAGACTGGCTATCGGATAGGAGCCAGACTAGTTGTCGGATAGGAAGCCAGACTGGTGGCTGGATCGATAATCAGACTGGCATCGACCTAACAACCAAACTAGCTATCGGATCGATGGCTAGAGCCGGACTGGCTGTCAGACCGGTGGTCGGAGTCGAACTAGCTATCAGACCGGTGGCCGGATCGGCGATCAGATTGGCATCGATCGTCGATTTGACCACCGGTTTGATAGCCAGTCCGGCTCCAGCCATCGGTCCGACAGCCAATTTGGCTACTAGGTCCGACCACCGGTCTGATAGCCAGTCCAGCTCCAGCCACCAGTCTGACATCCAGTCTGGCTCCAACCATCAGTCCGACAGCCAGTTCGGCTACTACATTGGTGCCAATTTGATCGCCAATCTGACCACCATCCGACCACTGGTCCAATCGCCAATCTGACTCTTGATCTGATAGCTAGTCTAGCTCCTGATCCAACAGCCAGTATGGCTGCAAGGATGGTACCTGTTTGATCGTCATCTGGCCACTTATCCCGTTGTGCTGCGACGATGGCACTTGATGCAACACCGTCACCACCATATTTGGTATACATACATCAACAAATATAGTATATTATAATATATAATTTATAGTTTAATAAATTATAATATATTTATTATATTTTAAAATATAAAATATTTAATGTAATATAAAATATATAATAATATATTATTTTAATATCATTTTATTATTTTTAAAATTTTTTTAATTTTTTTTATTAATTTTTTAAAATTTTTATTAATTTTTTGTATTTTATTTTTTATTAGAATTTTAAATTTTAAAAAAAAAAAGAGTGGAGAAATCGTAGGTTATACCTGCGATTTTATCATTTTTTTTACTTCGTACATTCCACGTAATATAAAATACTTATTTTTTTAAATGAAGTTGGGATGACCCAACTTCGTAAATATTGATTAAAAAAATAATTTTTTCTTTTTAAAAAAACTCTCCAACAGCTATTTATTAGTTCCTTTCAGCTTCCACAGCCGTCTACTCTGAGTCTAATATGATTGCAAAAAACCAAAAAAAAAATTACTTTTTTCAATTTCCACGGCGGTATACTCTGGGCCTAATATAACGAAGAAAAAATTATCATTTTTTAGGGGATTACATCAGCTAGGTAAAATCCTGTCACAACCTTTTTTTTTTTAAATCTTGTCACTATCCTAACTTTTTAACAGTATTATAATTTTTTTTCTTATAATATGATAGTCAAGAAAAAAAAAATCTTTTACAATATTGTTGCTTGCGATCATAATTGAAATTTCATATGATTAGAGTATTTTAGAAATTGATATTTATATATTTATATAATTTAATTTGTGCCAAATAAAACTAAGTCCACGGTCTGTTTGTTTTTATAGATAACAGCACGGAAATTATAGTAGCATGATTGGTAGAGACGTAGCCTCGTCTCTTTTCGATCATAGATTTGAAGCATGATCTTGTAGATGATCTCGTGGATGGCTCAATTGAATTCCAGTTCAACTGGAGGGTGGGACGGTTGCTACTCCGGTATCATAGTGGGATCAGACTGTCGTACTCACCGGTTGATGGGAAGGATATGCAAAAAATTCTGAATCGAATAATTGTCCAGTAGGATTGGACCCAATGATAAAGCTATACTGGAGATTTATTCTTTTCTATTTTTTTTTCTTAATAAAAAAAAAAAACAGCACGGAAATTATAATGAACGGTTGGAAAAAGAATTTACTTTTATCTCAAGAGTATAATAACCGGCTATGCAAACTCATAATTGAAGAAGAAATGGCAAATCGAAATAAAAATGAAGTTGAAGGTGCGAAAGATGATTACCCCGCAAATGAGAATTCCAATGAAATAGAAAATAATGAGCTAAGGGCAAAAATATTTTATCCTTATATAGGTACGCAGTTTGATTCACATAAAAATTCATATAGTTATTGCAATGCTTATGCAAGAGAAAACAGCTTTGGTACAAGAAAATATATAACTCGAAAATCTCAATATATTAGTATCGACGTCAAACCCCTCATGGACCGGATGGAGCAGCTGGATTGCTGGCTTACCCTGCAAAACAGATCCTCTGATCAGATTTTCTCCGGTGAGAGACACTATGATGCCTAAGTCAGTGAAGGTTCGAGCAATAAAATGGAGAGTTCTTGGAGAGAGAGAATGAAAGAGACTCAAGAAAGTTTGCTTTTGATGCTTGGCTTACTTTGCTTACCGTGAGTGTCCCCTCTTACCAGTATTTATAAGATGTGCCAAAATGCAGTCAAGCCCACTTGCCTCTGGTTAAATAGGGTCGGTTAATTTAACCCCCCATAACTATAAGTGGTTGCTGCCTGATTTTGGCCATCTTGATATTATTGGTATTGGAGTTAGTGGCCACGTGATATCGTCGAAGTTAGTAGCTACGTGGTTGGTTATAACAACCATATCCACGTTTGGATATTCGAGATCAATTGAAGATTTGCTTCAGGGCCACTCCTTCGGAAGGGACCGAAGCTGAATTGGCTGATCGCCTCACGCCTATCCTCTTCGGAGTAGGTCGAACACGGCTTGACTATTTGCATCAGAATTACCTTCTTTGGAGTGGGCTGGAATATTTACTTCATATTCGTCCTCTTCGAAGCCAGTTGTAGAATAAAATGGATGTCTTCTTTGGACCAGTCTTCTTCGGACCAATCTTCTTTGGACTGAAGAAGACATCCACTTGGCACCTGGCACAACATGGTTCAAGGATATGCTTCGGGACCGACCTCTTTGGTGCGGGCCGAAGACTAACCTTGTGATGTGACTAGAACAGTGATGTCAAGTCGTCGCTTTATCAGCCTGTAGAGTTACCTTCGAGCCTTCTGGTATGGACGACCGGTTCAAGAAGGATTCAATTAGACCCTTGAACCAGCAATTAGATTCTTGAACCAGTAATTAGCATTTACTGAGCCGGTTTATATCAACTAGTGATATTATAGGCCGTCAATTTGGCTATTCATTTCGGGAGTTTAGAAATTTCAAAAATAAAATAAAGAAAGGCAAAGAATTCGTGCAGATTCGAGAACTTGATGCCAAGTACTTATTGCCTAAAAAAAAAAAAAAAATGGAAGTGGATGGTATTGCAAGTGGTTGAAGCTCATAA
This sequence comes from Areca catechu, assembly GCA_021397845.1. Taxonomy (NCBI): domain Eukaryota; kingdom Viridiplantae; phylum Streptophyta; class Magnoliopsida; order Arecales; family Arecaceae; genus Areca; species Areca catechu. The sequence goes on from CM038039.1 coordinate 96,771,377, forward strand.
TCACCCTTTATTGGCTCCAAGCAAAACCCATAGTCATCGTCTCATAGGCATGTATCTAATGATGAAGCAGAAATGATCAAGAATATGAATTCAGTGATAATTGGAATAAATCTTATAATGAGTTTAATGACCGACGAGGCTGAGGGACCTCAAAATGTTGGCTTTAGAGAGAAAGATATAAGAAATTTTTTAAGTTCAAAGCACCAAAAGAAATTGCAAAATGGAGATACAATAGTTATGTTAGAATATCTAGAGCACCAATCTATTATTGTCGAATCCAAGCAGTCTTCTCGCATCATCAAGATTCACCCGGTCAGACTCCTAGAGGGGTCCTGCAAAATAAACTCACTCATCGGAGAATTTTCGATGAGGGACACTTCGATACCTAAGTCAGCAAGGGTTCGATAACAAATATAGAATCTCAAAAAAATGGACAGAAATGAGAGAATACTTCAGCTAGCTATTCTTACTTACCTCCCGGAGGTCCCCTTTTACCAGTATTTATAAGCATGGGCCTTAACAGAATTTAGTTGGAAGGGCCTATAGTAGTTAGTTCCAATGTTATTTTGTTGGAAACTAACCCGTGCCTGTTATAACGGTAGTTGGTTATTCTAGTAAAATAACCAACTCTTTTCTTACCATTCTCATTCCTTTTGGAGCTGGTCGGCTTTTAAGTGCAGGTTTGTCTTTAGGTGCAGTTCGGCCTTTAGGTACTGATCAGACTAATGAAGCTGTAGGTGGCCGGTCGATTGTCGTTTCATCAACTTCTAGTCCTGATATGGCCTTTTATTTATTCTTTGGACCCATCCTGGCCTTTTATGAGCTGAGTCACTTGACGTATCATAACATTTGCCCTCCAACTTTCGAGTTCAAGAAATATTTAATGCCTTAAACGATGGAAGTTAATAAGGAATGATAAGTATTTTTTTAGTTGAAAAAAAAATATCTTTCAATGATGCATATCTCGACTCCAGTTAGCAATATTAAGTTGTCGTCTTCGAGTATAACGCCTTTGCCTCGTGTCAGCTTCTCATTGGTGAGGAAGTTATCCTTCAAATCCTGGGGTCATGTCGATGCTTTTGCACCGACATTTGGTAAAAACCCTTTGTTCATGGCACAATCAGGATCGTCTGAGGTGCACGAACTTTTAATCAACACCGTCATCACTTTCTGACCACTGAGCTCTCGCGAATCGACTCTGATATATTTGGTTTTCCTTCTGTCGCATCGGCTTCTTTCCGTCAGGTCATATCGTCGGTTGGGATTTGCATACGTGGCATGATCAGAAGCAGCTCTCATGGCTCGAGGAAGAAATCAGAGTCATCGACACTCCCTATATAAATGGCCCTCCTCCCCGAAGGCCAGATCTTTCTATCATTTTCATTCCTGGTCTTAGATGGGGGTCCTCTTTCGTCTTCGTTCCAACCCTTCTCCTTTCCGAGCTTCTCTGTTTTTCCAGGTTAGACCCTATTTTTTCTTTGTAATAATGGTTAGGTCTCTAGATGCTCCTGCCGCTGGTAGGTCTTCTACCGATAGGGGCGAGGGTGAATCTTTTGGGAGTCATGGTCCTTGTAAGGCAAAGGGTCCTCAGTATAGGAAAGAATTGAGGCCCGAATTCATTAGGAGCTGTTGACCCTTGGAATAATTTTGATGATAACCAAATATTGGAGCATGTATTTGATTACTAACTCTTTCCAAGTGTTTTCTAAGCTTTTGTATGATGTTTTATATGCAAAATCATTCTTCTTACAACCTTGGTGTATGACGAGTTTATCCTTAGAAATTCTTTATGTAAAAAAGAGCCCAAAGAAAAATCAATCATGTATTTATGAAATTGGGCTACTTCTATATAGTTTTCTAGTTTAGTTTTCTCAAGATCAGACAATGAAGAAGTTGGAAAGTTTTTGAGTTAATTGGAAGTCACTGAAAGAAGTCTGAAGAAGTTTGAACAATTGTGGGCCTAAGTCACAAGAGCCGACTCAAAATAGGAGAGCTGACTCGAAGTCTGGCATGGCACTTAGTTTTCTGGCACGCAGACATTCGAGCCGACCCATGATTGAAGAGCCGACTTTGGCAGAGTATGTTTTTTGAAGTTCTGAGAATTCGAGCCAACTCGAAGTATCCAAGCTGACTCGACCAAAGTGGAAGTTTCTCAGACAGTCAACCAAGCTGACTCAAATACTGAAGAGCTGACTCTTTCAGAGTGCTGAAAATCTCAGTTCTGAAGAACCAGCCAGGCAAGCCGACTCGAAGCAAAAGAGCTGACTCGATCAGAGTGAAGTTTTGACCTAATTGAGGAACCGAGCCAACTCAAGCTATCCGAGCCGACTCGAATGACTGTTCCAAGTGAATAACGGCTAGTTCCAAAACTCTTATTTTGAATCCAAAACAGTTTCCAACAGCTATATTTCGAATTCCAACGGTCTACAATGGCTATATCTACTTGAAATCAGTTGAAGGGAGTATATATAAGGAATTTGAATCACTTTTGGAGAAGTTAATAAGAGATAAATGAGCTTTTACTGAATATTTGAAAGAACACTCAAGAGAGCATTCAAAGCAAGCACTCAAGACTTCACCAACTCTTATCAGAATCTTGAGGCATTCATTAAGGAAGTTAAGAAGCCTTGATGAGCATTCAAAGTACAATCAAAAGAGCTTCTCAAGTGCTACAACTATAACCATCCGACAACTTTGGTTTGTCATATTGTTGCTTTGTTTTTTTAACTCTTCATTTGAGCTATTCCAAGTATAGCAGGGACTGTAGCTTGAACTTGTAAAGGTTATTGGTGAGCCTTGAAAACCAAGTATAGTGGGTTATTAGTGATCCTGTTTAAAACTGACATTGTATTGGATTTTTTATTAGCTCGAGATAAAACCAAGTTTGGGTTTTGGATTGTGAGCCCATAAAAATAATCCAGCTGTATTCTGAGGATGAATATAGTAAAAATCTCAATTGGTATCTTGGATAGTGGACGTAGGAGCGAGGTTGCTCTGAACTACTATAAAATTTGTTATGTTTGTGATTGTGTTTCCTGTTCTTACTTGCTTTTGCAGTAGTTAATTTAATTCACAGCACATACCATACTAAGAACTTAAAAAGGAGCAGTGTCTTTGAGTTTTATTTAGAGTAAAGATCATATGGCAAATCCCATGAGTACTTCTTTGGCCGAAGGCCAATCAACAAATAGACCTCCACTGTTCACAAGCACTAACTACACCTACTGAAAGGCCCGAATGAAAATATACATTCAAGCAGTAGACTTTCAATTGTGGAAGGTTATTCTTAAGGGACCTCACACACCCATGAAAAAAGTTGATGGCATGGATGTCCCAAATCTTGAAAAGAAATGGGATGAACATGACATGAAAATGGGTGAGCTGAATGCCAAAGCCATGAACTTGTTATATTGTGCTTTGGATGCCAATGAGTTTAATCGAATTTCTATTTGCACATCAGCAAAAAAAATTTAGGATAAACTTGAGATAACCCATGAAGGAACTTTCCAAGTGAAAACCTCAAAGATTAATCTTCTTGTACATAATTATGAATTATTTAAGATGGAACCCAATGAGACTATTTTTGCCATTTTCTTACATTTTATAGATATTATTAAGGTTTAAAGAGTCTTGGCAGGACTTATTCTAATGCAGATCTCGTGCAGAAGATATTGAGATCACTCCTAGATAAATGGGACCCGAAAGTAACTGCCATCCAGGAAGCAAAGGATTTGAATATTCTACCATTGGATGAGCTATTAGGTTCCCTGATTAGACATGAGCTCACTATGCAGCATAGAAATGAAGATGACATCAAAAAGAAAAGTCAATTGCCTTCAAAGCTGCTGCAGAGATGAAGAAACAAGAAAAAAAAATCGATGAAGAAAGCCCCTCCTCCAAAGATAATCTTGAAGATGAAGACATTGCACTTGTAGTGAGAAGATTTAGGAAGTTTATGGGCAAGAAAAAGGGAAGACATTGGAGAAAGTTCCATATGAAAGGAGAATATAGCAAGGACAACAAAAAGGAAAAAGAAAAAGATAAAGAGCAACAGCCCATTTGCTATGAATGCAAGAAACCTGGGCATTTTAGATCAGATTGTCCGAACTTGAAGAAAACTTTCAAAAAAAGAAGAAGAAAGCTATGGTTGTGACTTGGAGTGATAGTGAGGAGTCCACTTCAAATGAGGAAGAAGGGACCAGCAAAACAGCGAACATATACCTAATGGATCTTGAAGATGAGGTAATGTCCCCTGATCCTCATGATGAATTTATTTTGAAGAGCTAAATAATGTATTTAATGAATTGTTAACTGAATACAAAAAGGTCGGTTTGAAAATAAAGTCTTTGAAAAATAGCAATGATATTTTGATAAAAGAAAAAGGAGAGATTTCAGAAAAGAAAAAGATTTTACAAAAAAAATTGACTACCTTTTCTGAAAAATATAAAGCTTTACAAGTTGAAAAGAATGATTATCTTGAAAAAAATAAAGTTTTTGTTGCTTACCTTACCGCTGTGGCCTATAGCTATAAGTTGGCGCTGGACCTCGATCCCCTTTACTCTGGAATCCTAACGCTTCCAGACCTACAAAACAAGGTTAGAGATCCGGGCCGGGGGTTCCGGCGGGGGCACTCCGACGGTCAAGTTAGCGAGCGGTAAAGTGGAACAGATCCAATAAGACGGATCCTCGCTGGGTCTCCGTGCTTAGAAGAGTCTTTTGTGAGGAGATGAGTGAAAGTGGACAAGAACAAGAGGGGTCAGCACTCCAGCTCTTGTGACCGGGCTCGTTGGATTCGCTCTTGTGATTTCCCTCGAGCCTCTGTTTGTAAGTTGCCTACTTTTCCGCCTTCCGTGTGTTTGCCCTCTTGGTAGCTTACCTTCCTCCTCGCCCGTTGGTTCCCCTTTGAAGTCGTTGGGTACTTCAGTGCCTCGATTCTTCCTCTCTAGAAGCTTTGGAGGTCCACGGTGCTCATTCGTCATTCCCTTGAGGTCCGCGGTGCTCATTCACCGTATTGTCACAAAAGGGAGAACTTGAAGGGATCTCGATCCACGCGAAGGCACCCCCAGGCTCGAGGCATTGACCGTGGCTCTCCTTTTTGGAGTTCCAGGTCATCGTCCACCAAATCTGGTACCTCGACCAGGGTGTCCTTCCCAAACTGGTGTAAACGAAGTTTCGCGCACTGTAACAGATCTGGGAATGCCATACTGGATGCACCACCTTGTGCGTGCCATCCTCAGCAGCGTCTTCGGGGCTTGCGCCCTCGGTCCTTCCGTGCTCCATGGAGAAAGCTCAACTTCGATTGAGGTGGACCCATCTGGGGGCGCCACCTAGTGGAAGGAGCAGAGATGCCATGCTCGACTCCGACCGAGGTGGATCTGGTGTGGGCACCAGAATCAGGAAGAGACTCCAACCAATTCAAGTCAAATCCGAGTCCTTATGGTTGGATGAGTAAAAGAAAGTCCTGCAATTTTTTCTTTCTTTAATTTTGAGTCCAAATAATTATGTAATTCGAGTCCATTTCAATTTTATGTTGGGACTAGTCAAGCCTGATTAACCTTGTATTTAAGAGTTGGGTCCAAATGAGTCAAGTCCAATCCATGAAGAATCAAACCAAACCACATTTGAAGATTAAAGAAGACTCAAGACTTATACTCCAAAGCAAGACCAAAGCCACCTCAAGTGGGGACCACATGCCACATGACACATGCCACCTCATCATCCAAGGTTGCTGCCACATCACACATGCCACCTCACCATCCAAGATTGCTGCCACATCACACATGCCACCTCACCATCCAAGGTTGCCGCCCAAGAGAAGAAAAGGGGAATTTGAAATTGAATTGGCTACAACCTCCTCCACAACTTCCTCCACTCTTCATGGGACGCCCCATATTTTTCTCCACAAATTTTTCTCCATGATATTTGGTGTAGTTTGAATTCAAAATGGCTTAATAGTCTATAAAAGACTCTTAGTCTTCTTGTAAAAGGATGATGGAAAAGAAAAATTAAAAATTTTCTTCTATGTGAGTTCTATGTGCCTAAGTGGTAGTTTTAAATTCTTCTCCCTATCCCACGCCAACCCTAGTTTCTCCTCCTCCATCTCCAATGCCTAAGACACCCTCCTTCTTCTCCAATCTCAAGCTAGCTCTTCAATATTCAAGGTTGATCAAGAAGACCATCACAAGGAGGCTGGCCTAATCCATTTCAAGTGATCTACCATGGCGCCAAGATTATTCTTCAACAATGCTTCCTCGACTCTTCTTTAGTTTCTCCATTTCATGACTAACGTATTTTTACCAAGTTCCTAATCTTGAGGTTTCTTTGTATAGGGTTCTCCGGGATTCCGAATTCAAGAGGAAGGAATTACTTGCCACAATCCAGAAAACAAGAAGTGCCCTCAATTTGTAGTATGGTCTTGTCATTTGGGAGGTCTCTTCATGAGTGATCTTGATCTACTTGAAAGATTAATGCCAGGTATGTTCTAGTGTCGATTAGGTCTGAAATATTAAATTTGCCTAGCTTAACTTGTGTGGTTCGAATCTTATTCCTATTTCTTTGTTATTTTGATAGTCTCAATAATTAGGTTTACGTTTGATCGTTCGAGTTCTCTTCATTAGACCTCCTTTGATATTATATGCTGAACTAATCATATGCAAATAAGAAAATTGCTAAGTTAATCTATGCTAATCTCCTTTAGGGTTGCAACGTTACATTCTCATCTTGCATGTCCCCACCATTCTTGGTATCAGAGCATGGTAGAATAAGTTCCTGATTGCATAGCATTAAGTCCTTGAAGTACTTGGATCGGGGGCGTTACCAGGCCGTCCGGTCTTAGGAGAAAGTAGGGTTTAAACACCCTCTCTTCCCATTCCACGGGGATCTCCTAAGGCGCGTCGGGGTGCCATTGTGATTGACCCATGAAAAAGAAAGCCAAAGGACTTCTTAGATTTCATTTGTGAATTTTGCATTGGGCACGTTCTATTTTTCTGCTTGCTGTATTTTCTGTAGGCTGACTGTAATCCGCCTGCAACTCCAAAGGCAAGTATCACATTCCTCGTTGGAATATTTTTTTTCCTGCTCCATTTTAAGTTGCTTATCATCGTTTTAAATTTCAATCTGAGAAAAAATTTACAAAAAAAATGAAAATTCCTGCAGTCCATCAGTGTTATTAGGGTTTCTGTTCTGTTCTGTTCCTTTTCATTATCTTCATTTCAGAATCTGCCTAGAATAGTACAGATTTTATTTTGAATTTTTGTTTTATCTGGTATGTTATCTAGAAGTTAGGAGTTTTCTGTGATTTTTTTAGATTTTTATGATATTTTTTTCTGCACTTATCAACACCACTTTTAAACTGCAACACACTACTTCTGCACCTGAAATTTGAAATTTGCATGTATCTCATGACAAATCAAATTAAGGGCATGAAATTGACATAGGGTCAGGATTTCATCACCTATCCCTAGCCCAAAAATCACCAAATTGCATATCGATCCAATCCCTAACTAAAATTGATTAGACATTAATTGCCCTAGTGGGTTAGGAACATCAATTTGGTCGAGCCCGGGTTATTGTCAACTCATTGTGTCAACTAGTCTTGTGTGTGCCCTATTACTTGGTGTCTAGAATTGGGACTAAGGGCTTGGGTGCTGATCCGTCTATCGAGCCAATTCCACCGGGCCTAGGTAGGCCAGAGACAGGATCTCACACTCCCCTTGTTCTAAAACCTGGCCAAGTATAGAGTTAATACAATCTAGCTTGCCACCTTGATTAGGCAACTAGCTTGGAACTCTAGGTCCAGTTCAATTCAATTGGGAAAGCTTGTGCAACCCATTTCTTCATCTATTATTGAAAGCTGGTGTCAAGGATAGAGGTTAAGTGGCTCAAGCCTAAGCGGTTCTTGTGATTTTTAATTAGGACCCAGTGAAAGCTGGGGGAACCTCCCACAGACCCACCTCCTGACTGGCCAGTGGAAGAGAGTAGCTGTTGATTTGATTGTATCTAGTCAACTCAGTTTATTTGGACTAACCGGTTTAGAAAACTCGTAGTTCGGGTCTGAATCTAATAGTTTGCATGACAACTAGGTTAGGCATACCTTACCACCCTTCACAAGCCCAACCTAGTTCATCCATGGATACTAGTATGGAAAGCCTTATGAAAACTATGATCGAGAAGATGGACCGTTTGGATGCTAAATTTGGTCAGTTCGAGGAAAGGGTAGGAATCCTAGAAGAAGCTAGGTTGACCCCAACTGAACCACCTTCACCCAGATTACCTTCAGTTCATCCTAGAGCCCAACGACAGGAACACACACCTGACCCAATTCAAAGAAGACCGCATCAGGATTATGTTGATCATACTCCAGAGCCACCTCCTAGAAGGCCTCAATATGATACTTTTGATCAGGATGATCGGGCCCTAAGGAACATCCGTCTAGATGCACCAACCTTTGAGGGAAGCTTAGATCCTAAGGTGTACACAGACTGGGAGGCTGACATGGACCAGTATTTTGACTGGTATGATATGTCTGAAGAGAAAGATTTAAGTTTGCCAAAATCAGACTAGTTCGTTAGGCTCGGTTATATTGGGAAAACATGGAACGCATATCAAGGCAAAGGGGAGATTTACCTATAGCAACATGGAGAGATATGAAGAGGAAACTTAGAGAGAAATATCTGCCTATGTCTTATCAGCAAAGGTTATTAGATCAGTGGCAACGATTGACACAGGGTAACAAGATCGTTTCTGAATACGTTGCTAAATTTGATAAGTTTGTGATGCGATGCAACGTAGTCGAGTCTGAGACAACCACATTGTCGAGGTTTAGATCAGGATTGAATGAAGATATAAAAGGGGAACTGTTTTTGAGAGAAGTCCATGATTTAGATCAGGCATACCAAGTTGCCATGGACTATGAGAGGTTTCAAAGGAGAGCTACATTTAGACGACCTGAACCTATTAGGTTTAACTCTCCTGTTAGCAGGCCTAGTTTAGTCCCTGGTACAACCAATAGACCAAGATCCAGCTCAAATCCAACCCCTAGGCACAACCCTGCCATTCCCCCAATTCCTAGAGAAGACAAAGGAAAGAGCCCTGAAGTTCGAGGTGAGAGGGAGCGAGTCTGCTATAAGTGTCATAAACCAGGTCATTTCGTGAGCCAATGTCCCTTTAGAGCTTTACATATAGGAGAGGCAGAAGAAGGTGAATCAGAACCCCTAGAGAATGATGAAGAGGAGGTTTATGAAGCAGGGGATTGCTTGGCTGATGAGTATGAAGGAGATGAAGAAAATGTAGATTCATCAGATGTGTTAGGAGTTGTGAGATGTATCATGACACAGACCAAGGAGTAGGAAGACTGGCGTAGGACTAGCATCCTACACACATTTGTCAAAATAGGAGAAAAGGTCTGTAAGATCGTAATCGATAGTGGAAGCTGTGTCAATGCCATTTCCACTAGTGCAGCCAAGAGTCTAGGATTACCCACTGAACCACATCCCAATCCATATAAGGTATCCTGGATCGATTCCACTTCTATCCCAATCAAGCAGAGATGTCAGGTCCGAATCCAACTTCAGTCCTATCAGGAATGAATCTGGTGTGATGTACTCCCTATGGGAGTAAGTAGCATCATCCTAGGTAGGCCATGGCTGTTTGACCATGATGTGACAATTTTTGGTTGATCAAATTCCTGTGCTTTCAGTTTCAATGGCAAGAAAATTGTCATTCATCCAACCCAGCCTAAGGACAACACCAAAAGAGGAGTTAGCAGCCTGAAAGAAAAAAGGACTGGATTAAATTTGATAGGTGCAAGAGAATTAGAAAAAGACATTAATGAGGGAGCACCTATTTGGATGGTAGCTGCTAAGGAAACTATGGACCACACCCCTGTAGAACACCCTCAAGAGGTGGTCCAATTATTGAAAGACTTTGAAGACGTGTTTCCCGAGGATCTTCCCGACAATCTTTCACCTTTAAGGGACATACAGCATGCCATAGATTTAGTCCCTGGCGCGACTTTACCTAATTTGCCTCATTATAAGATGAATCCAACTGAACATCAGGAGTTACAAAGGCAAGTTAGTGAACTTCTTAGAAAGGGGTTTGTTAGAGAAAGTTTAAGCCCTTGTGCAGTCCCTGCCTTGTTAACCCCTAAAAAGGATGGTACCTGGAGGATGTGTGTAGACAGCCGTGCCATCAACAAGATTACTATCAAATATAGGTTTCCAATTCCAAGACTGGACGATATGTTAGATATGATAGCCGGATCAACAATTTTCTTCAAGATAGACTTAAAGAGTGGCTATCACCAGGTTAGGGTTAGGCCTGGAGATGAATGGAAGACCGCTTTTAAGACTAAAGATGGATTATATGAGTGGTTAGTCATGCCGTTCGGTCTGTCCAATGTACCCAGCACCTTTATGAGAATTATGAATCAGGTGTTGAAAACTTTCATCGAAAAATTTGTGGTGGTCTACTTTGATGACATTCTTATCTATAGCAAGACTAAGGCAGACCATTTAACCCACCTAAGGCAAGTTTGCCAAGTCCTTAGAAAGGATAGCCTCTATGCCAATATCAAGAAATGTGAATTCTTAACACATAAAGTTATCTTTCTAGGATTTGTAGTAACATCTGAAGGAGTGTCCGCTGACCCTGCGAAAATTAAGTCAATAGTAGAGTGGCCTGTACCCAAGAGTATCCATGATGTCCGTAGTTTCCACGGTTTAGCCACCTTCTATAGGAGATTCATTAGAGGGTTCAGTACGATAGTGGCTCCAATCACTGATTGTATTAGGAAGGGATCTTTTGAATAGACTAAAGCAGTAGACAAAGCCTTCCTAACAATTAAGGAAAAAATGACACACACCCGTCCTGAGATTACCCGATTTTACCAAAGTGTTCGAGGTTGCTTGTGATGCTTCTGGGATAGGAATTGGAGGTGTCTTGAGTCAAGAGAATCACCCAGTAGCATATTTCAGTGAAAAGTTAAATGAAGCGAGACTAAGGTATTCCACCTATGATAGGGAGCTGTATGCGGTAGTTCAGGCATTACGTTATTGGAGGTATTATCTTCTACCGCAAGAGTTTGTCCTATTTTCTGACCATGAAGCTCTTAGGTTCCTTAGCTCTCAGAAGAAATTGAACCCTAGGCACGGGAAATGGGTAGAGTTCATACAAGCTTATACATTCGTACTGAAACATCGTGCCGGAACTGAAAATAGGGTTGCTGATGCGTTGAGTCGTCGTTCAATGTTGTTGAATTCTGTGAGCACTGAGGTAGTGGGGTTTGAAAGATTAAAAGAGGAATATCCTACATGCCCTGATTTTGGTGACATCTATCGATCCCTTCAACAAGGACCATCTAGTGAGCATAGTGATTATACCATTTTAGATGGATACCTTTTCAGAGGAAATCAGTTGTACCCAAGACCTCTGTTAGGGAATTTCTGATCTGGGAAGTTCATGCTGGGGGCTTAGCAGGACATTTTGGTAGGAATAAGACCATCTTAGCAATAGAAGACCAATTCTTTTGGCCTGGTCTCAAAAGAAATGTGGCCCAGATTGTAGCTCAGTGCCGTACCTGTGCTGTTGCAAAATAGCAAAGACAAAACACCAGTCTGTACACGCCCTTACCTGTCCCTGATTGTCCATGGCAGGATATCAGCATGGATTTTGTAGTAGGCCTCCCTAAGACGTCTAGGAAGTATGATTCTGTCTTTGTGGTTGTCGATCGTTTCTCCAAGATGGCTCACTTCATTCCTTGTTCTCAAACTTTAGATGCTTCGAAGGTGGCCAAGCTTTTTCTCGATCAGGTCGTTAGGCTTCATGGTTTACCCAAAACCATTGTGTCCGATAGAGATGTCAAATTTACTAGCTATTTCTTGAAAACCCTCTGGCACATGCTCGGTACCAAGCTGAAATTCTCTACTGCCTATCATCCTCAAACCAATGGCCAGACTGAGGTAGTAAACCAAAGCTTAGGAAATCTGTTGAGATGCTTAGTTGGTGACAACCTAGGAAACTGGGACCTATTACTTCCTCATGCTGAATTTGCCTATAACAACTCAGTTAATAGGTCTATTGGGATAAGTCCGTTCGAAGTGGTCCATGGATACAGACCTAGGAAGCCTTTAGACCTAGCTCCTTTACCCACACATGCACGGGTGTCCGAGTTTGCTGAGTCATATGCACAACATATTAGGGAATTGCATAAGGAGATTAGCCAAAAGATTCAAGCAAGCAATGAACTCTATCAGCATATGACTAATTCACATAAACGATTAAAAGAATTTAATGAAGGGGACTCCGTCATGATCAAACTTAAACCTGAAAGGTTTCCGCCGGGAACTATGAAGAAACTCCATGCCCGGGGAGCCGGACCTTTCAAAATAATAAAGAAAATTGGACCAAATGCTTATGTATTAGAATTACCACCAAGTTATGGCATTAGTTCAACATTTAACGTTTCAGACTTAAAAGAATACAAAGAACCTGCATTGATACCTAGTGAGCTTTTTGGTCCTAATGTTTTTTTGAGAGTGAAACACCAAATGAGTGTCCACCACCAAGTGTTCCTGAGAGAAAGGAGAGAATTGAAAGGATCTTGGATGACCAGATCATTACTACTAGGAATAGAGGCTACCAACATTATCTGGTTAGATGGAAAGGATGTCCTGAATCTGAAGACTCCTGGATTTCCCGAGAGGACCTTCAACAAATCGACCCGGATGCATTAGAAGCTTATCAAGCCAACCCTCACTCGATAGGGTCGAGTTCCTTCCACCCCAGGAGAATTGGTGTGGGCACCAGAATCAGGAAGAGACTCCAACCAATTCAAGTCAAATCCGAGTCCTTATGGTTGGATGAGTAAAAGAAAGTCCTGTAATTTTTTCTTTCTTTAATTTTGAGTCCAAATAATTATGTAATTCGAATCCATTTCAATTTTATGTTGGGACTAGTCCAGCCTGATTAACCTTGTATTTAAGAGTTGGGTCCAAATGAGTCAAGTCCAATCCATGAAGAATCAAACCAAACCACATTTGAAGACTAAAGAAGACTCAAGACTTATACTCCAAAGCAAGACCAAAGCCACCTCAAGTGGGGACCACATGCCACATGACACATGCCACCTCATCATCCAAGGTTGCTGCCACATCACACATGCCCCTCACCATCCAAGATTGCTACCACATCACACATGCCACCTCACCATCCAAGGTTGCCGCCCAAGAGAAGAAAAGGGGAATTTGAAATTGAATTGGCTACAACCTCCTCCACAACTTCCTCCACTCTTCATGGGACGCCCCATATTTTTCTCCACAAATTTTTCTCCATGATATTTGGTGTAGTTTGAATTCAAAATGGCTTAATAGTCTATAAAAGACTCTTAGTCTTCTTGTAAAAGGATGATGGAAAAGAAAAATTAAAAATTTTCTTCTATGTGAGTTCTATGTGCCTAAGTGGTAGTTTTAAATTCTTCTCCCTATCCCATGCCAACCCTAGTTTCTCCTCCTCCATCTCCAATGCCTAAGACACCCTCCTTCTTCTCCAATCTCAAGCTAGCTCTTCAATATTCAAGGTTGATCAAGAAGTCCATCACAAGGAGGCCGGCCTAATCCATTTCAAGTGATCTACCATGGCGCCAAGATTATTCTTCAACAATGCTTCCTCGACTCTTCTTTAGTTTCTCCATTTCATGACTAACGTATTTTTACCAAGTTCCTAATCTTGAGGTTTCTTTGTATAGGGTTCTCCGGGATTCCGAATTCAAGAGGAAGGAATTACTTGCCACAATTCAGAAAACAAGAAGTGCCCTCAATTTGTAGTATGGTCTTGTCATTTGGGAGATCTCTTCATGAGTGATCTTGATCTACTTGAAAGATTAATGCCAGGTATGTTCTAGTGTCGATTAGGTCTGAAATATTAAATTTGCCTAGCTTAACTTGTGTGGTTCGAATCTTATTCCTATTTCTTTGTTATGTTGATAGTCTCAATAATTAGGTTTACGTTTGATCGTTCGAGTTCTCTTCATTAGACCTTCTTTGATATTATATGCTGAACTAATCATATGCAAATAAGAAAATTGCTAAGTTAATCTATGCTAATCTCCTTTAGGGTTGCAACGTTACATTCTCATCTTACATGTCCCCACCAGGATCCATCCTGGGTAGACACCTGGCGAAGGGGCAGAGGCGAGCTCGACTTCGACCGAGATGGACTCGTCTAGGAGCGCCACCTAGTGGAAGGAGCAGAGGTGCCAGGCTCGACTCCGACCGAGGTGGACCCATCTAGGGGTGCCACCTGGCGGAGGAGCAGAGGCAGGCCTACTTCGGCCAAGGTGGACCCCACCTGGGTCGACAACTAGCGAAGGGGCCGAGGCAAGCTCGATTTCGACCAAGATGGACCCATTTGGGGGCGCCACCTGGTAGAAGGAGCAGAGGTGCCAGGCTCGACTACGACCGAGGTGGACCCATCTGGGGGTACCACCTAGCGGAGGTGCAGAGGCAGGCCCACTTCAACCGAGGTGGACCCCACCTGGGTCAACACTTGGCGAAGGGGCCGAGGCAAGCTCGACTTCGATCGAGGTGGACCCGTCTGGGGGCGCCACCTAGAGAAAGGAGTAGAGATGCCAGCTCGACTCCAGCGGAGGTCGACCCATCTAGGGGTGCCACTTGGCGAAGGAGCAGAAGCAGGCCCACTTTGGCCGAGGTAGACCCCTCCTGGGTTAACACCTGGCGAAGGGACAGAGGCAAGCTCGACTTTGGCCAAGGTGGACCCATTTGGGGGTGCCACTTGGCGGAAGGAGCAGAGGTGCCAGGCTTGACCCCGACTGAGGTGGACCCATCTAGGGGTGCCACCTGGTGGAGGACCAAAGGCAGGCCCACTTCGACCGAGATGGACTCCTCCTAGATTGACACCTGGCAAAGGGGCAGAGGCAAGCTCGACTTCAACCGAGGTGGACCCGTCTGGGGGTGTCACATTGCAGAAGGAGCAGAGGTGCCAGGCTCGACTTCGACCGAGGTCGACCCATCTGGGGGTGCCACCTGGTGGAGGAGCAGAGGCAGGCCCACTTCGACCGAGGTGGACCCCTCCTGGGTCGATACCTAGCAAAGGGGCAGAGGCAAGCTTGACTTCGACCGAGGTGGACCCATTTGGGGGTGCCACCTGGTAGAAGAAGCAGAGATGCCAGGCTCGACTCTGGCCAAGATGGACCCATCTGGGGATGCCACCAGGCGAAGGAGCAGAGGCAGGCCCACTTTGACCGAGGTGGACCCCACCTGGGTCGACACCTGATGAAGGGGCAGAGGCAAGCTCGACTTTGACCGAAGTGGACCTGTCTGGGGGTGCCACATGGCAAAATGAGCAGAGATGCCAGGCTCGACTCCGACCGAGGTGGACCCATCTAGGGTTGCCACCTGGCGGAGGAGCAGAGGTAGGCCCACTTCGATCGAGATGGACCCCACCTGGGTCGACACCTGATGAAGGGGCAGAGGTGCCGAGCTCGGATCGAGGTGGGTGCGACTGCTGGTCAAGCCACCTGGCAGTAGAGCTCGGAAGAGAATGCCATGTGGCACCGCTTGGCAGCCAGCTGGGTTGACGTATGCTCCACGTCAGCGATCTTGCCATATCAGTTGCCCCCCACTTCCAAGTATCATCGGAGCACCGCGGCAGGGACGTGGGGAGTTAATGCAAAGATGACATGGAAGGACAAAAATCTTGCACAATAATTACCTCGATCACCGCCGCACCGCTTATCATGCCCGAGGTCCAATGTGCAGGTGCCACATCTGCGCGTTCGATGGGCCATAATTACGTCATGCCAGACCCGAGGTGGTTTCCAATGACCGAAGCATCGTCGTCGGGCATCTCCACACGTGGTGCTCATCCGATGGTTCGGGTGTAAAGGGGTTGTACGGCTACTGTCGATCGATTTTGGAAAGAGGGGAGACTTTCCGAAAATGAGGTCTATTGGCTTTCTCACATCTCGCCGACAGTTGCAACGGTCCTTCTTCTTCTCTCAGGTCGCCATTCTTCCACCAAAACATCCTGGTGAGTGCCATACGACCCACATTTTCTCCCCTACTTCTTCTCGAATCCTAGTCCTCTCGAACCAGACCTTCCTTCGCCTCCTTCTCATGGCTCCTTCGGGTCATCGTCGCCATTTCTCTTCTAACCCGGATGAGGCTGGTCCTTTCCAGTCGAGGACTCCATTGTCCTCCTCATCGAAGGAGGACATTTCAATCGACGTCCGGAGGTGATTGCAGCCGGGTGGCATAACCATCGGAGTTCCTAGGGCCCCTAGGGCTCCTGTTATCCCTGCCACCATTCCTGCTGTTCCCATCTCTGTCATTATCCCTTCGATAGTAGAGACTCCTTCCAGTCCCTCCGGCTTCGCTTCGACGATGACCGAAGATGGCCTTTCCTGGATTCGGGACATGTATGGGATCCCGGACTCCATCCAGCTTTCGCTCCCAGGGCCGAGAGAGTGAGTGACCTCAAGCAGCCCTGGCAAAGTCATGTTCTACGAGGACTTCCTTGTCGGGGGTCTTTATTTTCCGCTTCACTCTTTTTTTCTTTCATTTCTCAGCCATTTTCGCCTTGTTCCAACCCAGTTGGCTCCTAATGCCATCAGGGTAATCTTTGCCTTTACATTTTCTTCCATTTTCATGGGTTCGTCACTTGTTTTTCGCTATTCAGGGCCCTCTTCACCTTGAAGAGATACTCTATCGATGATGGCTGGTGGTACCTCTCTCCCCAGCCAAGGTGCCTCCAGTTCGACCTTCCCATATCAATTAAGGGGTGGAAGAATCGGTTCTTCTTTACCTCGGTTCAAGACGTTGATTGGGTCTGGAGTGAGCCAGACCGGTCCCCGAACCAGAACTCCCAGGTTGAGCCAACTGACCAAGAGGTTTATTCTCAGCTGTTAGGGGATGTTGTCCCTTCTCTCGAAGTTCTGCTCTCGGAGCAAAACTTGGTCGAGGAGGGAGTCAGCCCGATCCGGTCAATTGGTGAGGCCCCGGGTCTCCTTTCTTCTCCCTTTTTTTTTATATGCTAACCTCTTCTCTTTTCAGGGATGAAGTTCTCTGTGGAGAGCCTGATGGAGGGGGCCCGGAAGAGAGGTGCTTCAGGCGCAACCTAGGAGACTTCACCGAAAAGGACCCGCACGGAGACGGACCAGGGGCCCACGACCACTCTGGGCTCTGGGTAGAGGGTGGCTGATACGGTCTCAGTGCCATCCCAGCAGCAGACTCCCACCGTAGAGGTCGTTGATCTCGATGGGAGCAGGAAGGAGGGGCGACTGGTACCTCCTTTGGAGATCGTGGCATCCGCTGCTCCGATGGTGGCTGCGACCGTGGTAGCTGCCTCGTCGACTATAGCTTCTCAGGCTAGAGGGACTCATGCTCAGCCCTCCTTTGAGCCCGGCCCCGCACCGGGGGTAGGGCTCCCTAGCAGTGCCTCCGTCATCCGCGACCAAGGTTTAGTGGAGAAGATGATGGAGTACATGGCCTAGCCCTGGGACCACTGGCTAAGGGGTGGCTGTGACTACGCGACTGCATTGCTCGGGATCCTCTCCCTGCTATTTACAGTAAGTATCGAGCTCTCCCTTATAATGTTCCTGTTGGATCTTTTTAAAAGCCCTAACTTTTTTTTGGTGCAGATTGGGACCAATATGCTCCTGCTTTGGGACTTCCTCTCATCTTTGGCAAAGAAGGAAGCCGAAAAGGAGCAAAGACTAGGCAAGCTCGTAGCCGATGTGGAGGACCTCATGAAGAAGGGTGCTGAGTTAAAGGGGAGCAATGATGCAGTACAAAAGCTCTGATACCAAAAATGATGCAGAACGAAAGAAGAGATGATGCGATGCGGAAGTAAATTAAGACTAATTTTTTTTTATATATATTTTTTCAGAAGTCGGCTTGACTCAAAGGAAAGTTAAACTAAATTGAAAGAAACTATGTAATAATTGAAAGCATAATTTAAAGGAATTAGATTATCAGAGTAGTTCAGAAGTAAAGGATCGCTGGGGGTTGAGAAACTCCCAGACCTAGGGTTTCGCTCTGAACTTTCAACAGGACAGAAGTAAAGAGAAGAGAAGGGTTACAGACCAGGCAATGATCTTCACAGAGTTTAGTGGAAGGACTCTCTTGAGCAGATTGTTGGATCCCCGGATTCAGATATCTTCGCAATGGATCCTCCAATACTGGTCCTTTGGCAGGGTTGGCTTCTCCTGAACTAAAGATCTAGGAAAGAAGAAGAACAATTTATGGAACCAGATACTCAAGAAAGGATTTACCAGATAGAAGAACTTGAAAGTTGATGTTGCTGAAGTCCTGATTCTCCTGGATGCTGATCTGGCTTCCTCTGGGATTTGCTCCGTATTCGAAGCAGCAGGACTGGACCTGGATGCTGGTGGTCGGCCACTACTTGAAGGGAGGGGTCATGAGAGATGGAGTAGGCTAGGGTTTGGTGGATTGAAGAGGATGATGGGCGGCTAGGGTTTGGAAGTGAAGTGGCTAACCTAGGGTTTTGGGGTTGGAGATCTCACACCTCCTCAAGGTTCCTGGGGAACCCGGATTTACTCCCTCACGGAGCTCAACACCTGGATGCAAGTGCGGAAGAGAGAAATACAAAGTTTGGTCACACATAAATTGGATTCATTCATCAGATGTCTTCAAAACTTATAAGAGGAGTTTATTTTATAGGGCTTTACAAGAGGTCAGGGTTTTACATCTTCCCATGTGGGACTAATATGATGGATCTTCAAATTAGGTTTGTAGAATCAATTTCCTCCCATATGGCCGGCCAAGAGGTTCCATAAATGTTGATTGAAAGCTTCAAATGGTAAGTAGGTGGCGCCTCCTAGCCTGGCTCTTCAAGAAATATTTTTTTCCTTCCATGGCTCAACTCTTTTGGACACCTCCTTTTCTTTCTCCCCAAGTCATGGCTCTTCCCAACTTTGCTTTGGGCTTTTTAGGCATGCATTGGGCGCCCCCTTGAAGTGCTCCCCAAGAAATGCCTCTTTCCTCCTTTAGCTTGGCCTTTTAAGGTACATATGGGGCGCCTCCTTGATTTTGGCTTCAAGAAAATTTCTTGCTCCCTTGGGTGTGGGGACCAAGACACTGGGATGGATTTGTGGCACCTCCTGGACTTGGCATGTGGCTGGCAGTGTGGCTGGGAGTGTGGCGCCCACTTGCTTGGGCTTGGAAGAAAATGTGGCACCATGGAGAAGACCTAGACTACTACTAGGACTTGAACATGACTCAACAAAATTTAAATTGCAGGAAAATACAGACTCAACTAAAATTGAGTTGACCAAGTCAACTCTTATTACAAAACCAGAAAACCCTAATTCTTCGGGCAAGGTTAATCAGAGATCCAGATGGAGCCCTGAAGTCTTCTTCTGAGTCTGGTGCCCGCACCAATTCTCCCGGGGTGGGAGGAACTCGACCCTATCAAGTATGGATCAAGTTGGCTCTGGTATCTCTCCAAGAGGTCTGGGTCCAATTCTTGTAATTCTTCTCGGGAGATCCATGAATCATCAGAATCTGGCCTTCCTTGCCAGCGGACCAGGTATCTTTGGTATCCTCGATTACGAGTAGAGATAACCTGATCATCCAAGATCTTTTCAATCTACTCTTTCCTCACATGCCAGTTTGTTGGTGGACACACAGGGTTGGGTTCACTCTCAAGAGCAGGATTAGGCTCAAAAGGCTCACTGGAAATCACAGCTGGCTCTCTATACTCTACTAGGTCTGTAATGTTGAAAGTGGAGCTAATGCCTAGTTCTGAAGGAAACTCGAGCACATAGGCATTGGATCCCACTCTCTTCACCACTCTAAATGGTCCAGCTCCTCTAGCATGTAACTTTCTAATGGTTCTAGGAGGAAACCATTCAGGCCTTAACCTAATCATTACCTAGTCTCCGTCAACAAAAAATTTGACTCGTCTTTGAGAATCAGAAAACTTCTTATAAGTTTCATTACTTAAATTTATTTTGGCATGAATTTCTTTATGCAAGTCTTTTACATGCTATGCAAGTGCATTAAGAGACTTGTGTGTGTGGACTAATAGCGAAATCAGATCAAGTGGTGTGTGAGGCTTGTATCCATGAACAATTTCAAAAGGACTCTAGCCTATAGACCTATTGATCGAAACATTATATGCAAATTTTGCCCTGGGTAAATACAAATCCCAATTCCTGGTATTCTCACTCAACCAAAATCTGAGACAATATCCTAAACTCGACTGACGATGCATTCCTAAAGAATGGACTTTATTCAAAGGAACCCTAGGTCTAAACCTAACAAACTACGGCTCTCTAGGTTTGACCTTGGGTCGGAGGATGGCATGCAGAGCATGAAAACTTATCATGGGTGCCTAGTAGGTGCCATAAGGTCTTCCAGAAGTAGGTGGCAAACCTAATAGGTTATGACACGTGGTTCACTCTAAAGACTTCGACAAAGTATACTTGGATGGTGTAAGAAGCATTGGAAGTCCTAGAGAAAGGGAGGAAATATGAGGTGGAGTCTCGAATTACCTGCTGACTAAAGGTGGTGACCTGAAGGTTTGAATGGTGATCTATGAGTGTCAACTGGTCATCCTTACGAAAGGAAAAGTTTGCTACTCCCAGGAATGGATCAAGAGATGGTTCGGGGAGTAGCCTAGGACATGTGATTGCAATAGTTAAGGTTTGTTCTCTAAGCAAACAATGATCCACTTTCTCAAGAAATGGATTAGAGAATGATTCATGGGAGGGTCTATGGATGATGACCTCAAGACTTGAAATTTGACCTATGGGTGAGGAAAGGTATACTCTATAGAATGGTAGGTCAGTCATGCGAAGGAAGGGGTCTGGGGTCATAAGGAGGACTTCTACAGGACTGGGTGAATCAATCCGCTCAAGACAAGGATGTTCAACTGAGATTACGGGAGAGACCTTAGTGGCTGGGCATGGGACAAGGTCCAATTGTAAGAGGCTTGATTCAGTCATCCTAAGGAGAGGATCTACCATAGGGTGGGCAAACTTAAACAGTTCAGTGCAAAGATCTTCAATTGGTACTTGGGGAATGACTGTCATTAGAGGGTACGAACTGATAGCTCGGGCTAACACTATGAGTTCTTCCTGGGGGTATTTGACTAAAGGAACCTGATTCTCACAAATCTCTTGAATTTCTAAACTAGGTCCTACCACTTGGTTGCTCTCCAAGGTCTCCTCAGGTAAGGAACCAATAGTATCGATGTCACATTCTTCAAGTTCTTCCCCCTTATATTCATCAACTAGACTCAAGCCAGCATCATATACTTCCTCGATGCCATCTTTAATGGGTTTCGGGTCAGTGGTAATTGGGTCAACTGATTCTGGGCTTGTCATACCTAACCTTTCTTCTTCATTGGTAGGCTTGGGTTCTCCCTCATTAATGTCATCCTTAGGCATCGTGAGGTAGTGCTTCAACCACCCTGTAAGGGCCTTCCCAGTTTGGAGAGAGCTTGCCATATTCTCGAGATTGGGAGGCTTCGGCACGATGCAACACCAGGTCTCCCGGGCGGAAGGACTTCGGCCTCACCCTGGAGTTGTAGTATCTGGCCACCCGTTGCTGGTAGGCTGCCATCCGAACTCGAGCATTGTCCCTTGTTACCTCAAGGAGATTTAGATTGAGCAGCAGTCATGCTGGATTCTCGACTTTGTTGTATTGCTCCACACGCAACGTTAGCAGGCTAAGTTCCACCGGAATCACCGCTTCTGCTTCAAAGACGAGGTTGAATGGAGTTTCATCCGTGGCTATCCTTGGGGTTGTGTGGTACGCCCATAGGTCACTGGGAAGTTCTTCAGCCCATCTTCCCTTGGCCTGATCCAATCTTGTCCGGAGCCCTTGTAGGATGGTCCGGTTGGTGAATTCAGCTTCCCCATTGGTCTTGGGATGCACCACCGAGGTGAAGCGGTGATGAATGCCAAGGTCATTGTAGAACTCCTCGAACTCTCGATAGTCAAACTGGCATCCGTTGTCAGTGATGATGATGTAGGGAAGCCTAAAGCGGCATATGATTGACTTCCAGAGGAACTTGCTGACATTCGCCTCCGTGATCCAAGCTAACGGCACAGCCTCGACCCACTTCGTGAAGTAGTTGATAGCGATGATTAAAAACTTATGTTGTTCAGACGTAGGAGGAATGGGCCCGAGGAGGTCCATGCCCTACTGAGCAAACGGCCAGGGGGCGGAGAGCTAGGAGAGTGGCGTAGCTGGCTGGCATTGCATAATGCATGACGTTGACAGCGGTCACACCTCTTGATGAAGTTGGCTACATCCTCCCTTATCATTTCCCAGAAGTATCCTTGATGGAGGGCCTTGTATGCCAGAGTCCCGTAGAGGCTTTTGTGGATCTCCTGGAGCATGAGTGCGGCCTCCATGGGCCTCAAACATTTGAGGAGTGGATACGAGTAGGACCTCCGGTAGAGCAGTCCATCCATCAGCATAAAACGCGTGGCCTTTCTCTTGATGAGACCAGCCTCTATGCGATCTGTGGGCAAGATACCGTCAGTTATGTACTTGACGTACTTATCCATCCAGCTAGGCTCCGAGGTGACATGCTAGATCTCTCTAGGGGTCTCATAGCTTGAGGCCTAAAAATGCTCGATATAAGCACGGCCCAATGATGAGTTCGGCAAGGTTGCCAGCCGGGAGACGGCATCGGCACGAGCATTTTCACCATGCAGGATGTGGGAAATGCTGAAGCAATTAAAACCCACCACGCTCGCATGCACTAACTCTAGGTACCTCGACATTTGAGGGTCCCGTGTGATGTAGAACAAAAGAAGAGATGATGCGATGCGGAAGTAAATTAAGACTAATTCTTTTATATATATATATATATATATATATATATATATATATATATATATTTTCAGAAGTCGGCTTTGACTCAAAGGAAAGCTGAACTAAATTGAAAGAAACTAGGTAATAATTGAAAGCACAATTTAAAAGAAACTGGATTATCAGAGTAGTTCAGAAGTAACGGATCACTGGAGGTTGAGAAACTCCCAGACCTAGGGTTTTGCTCTGAACTTTCAACATGATAGAAGTAAAGAGAAGAGAAGGGTTACGGACCAGACAGTGATCTTCACTGAGTTTGGTGGAAGGACTCTCTTGAGCAGATTGTTGGATCCCCGGATTCAGATATCTTCGCAATGGATCCTCCAATACTGATCCTTTGGCAGAGTTGGCTTCTCCTGAACTCAAGATCTGGGAAAGAAGAAGAACAATTTATGGAACCAGATACTCAGGGAAGGATTTACCAGATAGAAGAACTTGAAAGCTGATGTTGCTGAAATCCGGATTCTCCTGAAGGCTGATCTGACTTCCACTGGGAATTGATCTGGATCTGAAGTATCCGGACTGGACCTGGATGCTGGTGGTCGGCCTTGACTTGGAGAGAGTGGCCGTGAGAGGTGGGGTAGGCTAGGGTTTGGTGGAAAGAAGAGGATGATGGGCGGCTAGGGTTTGGAAGTGAAGTGGCTAACCTAGGATTTTGGGGTTGGAGATCTCACACCTCCTCAAGGTTCTTGGGGAACCCGGATTTGCTCCCTCATGGAGCTCAACACCTGGATGCAAGTGCGGAAGAGAGAAACACAGAGTTTGCTCACACATAAATTGGATTCATTCATCAAATGATTTTAAAATTTACAAGAGGGGTTTAATTTATAGGACTTTACAAGAGAGCAGGGTTTTACATCTTCCCATATGGGACTAATGGGGTGGATCTTCAAATTAGGTTTGTAAAATCAATTCCCACACATATGGCCGGCCAAGAGGTTCCAAAAATGTTGATTGGTGGCTTTAAAAGGTAAGTAGGTGGCGCCTCCTAGCCTTGCTCTTCAAGAAAAACTTTTTTCCTTCCATGGCTCAACTCTTTTGGATACCTCCTTTTCTTTCTCCCCAAGTCATGGCTCTTCCCAACTTTGCTTTGGTCTTTTTAGGCATGGATTGGGTGCCCCCTTGAAGTGCTCCCCAAGAAATGCCTCTTTCCTTCTTTAGCTTGGCCTTTTAAGGTATATATGGGGCGCCTCCTTGATTTTGGCTTCAAGAAAAATTCTTGCTCCCTTGGGTGTGGGGACCAAGACACTGGGATGGAGATGTGGCACCTCCTGGACTCTGGTGTGTGGCTGGGAGTGTGGCGCCCACTTGCTTGGGCCTGGGAGAAAATGTGGCACCCTGGAGAAGACCTAGACCACTTACTAGGACTTATACTGAGTCAACATGACTCGACAAAATTTAAATTACAGGGAAATACAGACTCAAAAAAAATTGAGTTGACCAAGTCAACCCTTATTACAAAACCAGAAAACCCTAATTCTTCGGGCAAGGTCAATCAGAGATCCAGATGGAGCCTTGAAATCTTCTTCTGAGTCTGGTGCCCTTACCTATTCTCCCAGGGTGGGAGGAACTCGACCCTGTCGAGTATGGATCAAGCTGGCTCTGGTATCTCTCCAAGAGGTCTGGGTCCAATTCTTGTAATTCTTCTCGGGAGATCCAAGAGTCATCAGAATCTGGCCTTCCTTGCCAGCGGACCAGGTATCTTTGGTATCCTCGATTACGAGTAGAGATAACCTGATCATCCAGGATCTTTTCAATCTGCTCTTTCCTCACATGCCAGTTTGTTGGTGGACACACAGGGTTGGGTTCACTCTAAATAGCAGGATTAGGCTCAAAAGGCTCACTGGGAATCACAGCTGGCTCTCTATACTCTACTAGGTCTGTAATGTTGAAAGTGGAGCTAATGCCTAGTTCTGGAGGCAACTCGAGCACATAGGCATTGGATCCTACTCTCTTCACCACTCTAAATGGACCAGCTCCTCTAGCATGTAGCTTTCTAACGGTTCCAGGAGGGAACCGTTCAAGCGTTAACCAAATCATTACACAGTCTCCCTCAACAAAAGTTTTGACCTTTGAGAATCAGCCAACTTCTTATAAGTTTCATTACTTAAAGTTATTTTGGCATGAATTTCTTTATGCAAGTCCTTTACATACTATGCAAGTGCATCAAGAGACTTGTGTGTGTGGGCTAATCAGATCAAGTGGTGTGTGAGGCTTGTATCCATGAACAATTTCAAAGGGACTCTAGCCTATAGACCTATTGATCGAAACATTGAATGCAATTTCAGCCCTAAACAAAATACAAATCCCAATTCCTGGTATTCTCACTCAACCAAAATCTGAGTCAATGTCCTAAACTCGACTGACGATGCATTCCTAAAGAATGGACTTTATTCAAAGAAACCCTAGGTCTAAACCTAACAAACTATGGCTCTCTAGGTTTGACCTTGGGTCGGAGGATGGCATGCAGAGAATGAAAACTTATCATGGGTGCCTAGTAGGTGCCATAAGATCTTCCAGAAGTAGGTGGCAAACCTAATAGGTTCTGACACGTGGTTCACTCTAAAGACTTCGACAAAGTATACTTGGATGGTGTAAGAAGCATTGGAAGTCCTAGAGAAAGGGAGGAAATATGAGGCGGAGTCACGAATTACCTGCTGACTAAAGGTGGTGACCTGAAGGTTTGAATGGTGATCTATGATTGTCAACTGGTCATCCTTTCGAAAGGAAAAGTTTGCTACTCCCAGGAATGGATCAAGAGATGGTTCGGGAAGCAGCCTAGGACATGTGATTGCAACAGTTAAAGTTTGTTCTCTAAGCAAATAATGATCCATTTTCTCAAGAACTGGATTGAAGAATGATTCATGGAAGGGCCTATGGATGATGACCTCAAGACTTAAAATTTGACATATGGGTGCAGAAAGGTATACTCTATAGAAGGGTAGGTCAGTCATGCAAAGGAAGGGGTCTGGGGTCATAAGGAGGACTTCTACAGGACTGGGTGAATCAATCCGCTCAAGACAAGGATGTTCAATTGAGATTACGGGAGAGACCTTAGTGGCTGGGCATGGGACAAGGTCCAATTGTAAGAGGCTTGATTCAGTCATCCTAAGGAGAGGATCTACCATAGGGTGGGCAAACTTAAACAGTTCAGTGCAAAGATCTTCAATTGGTACTTGGGGAATGACTGTCATTAGAGGGTACGAACTGATAGCTCGGGCTAACACTATGAGTTCTTCCTGGGGGTATTTGACTAAAGGAACCTGATTCTCACAAATCTCTTGAATTTCTGAACTAGGTCCTACCACTTGGTTGCTCTCCAAGGTCTCCTCAGTTATGGAACCAATAGTATCGATGTCACATTCTTCAAGTTCTTCCCCCTCATATTCATCAACTAGACTCAAGCCAGCATCATATACTTCCTCGATGCCATCTTCAATGGGTTTCGGGTCAGTGGTAATCGGGTCAACTGATTCTGGGCTTGTCATACCTAACCTTTCTTCCTCATTGGTAGGCTTGGGTTCTCCCTCATTAATGTCATCCTTAGGATTCTTTCCACTTAGCTATGCACAAGCCAGTCCTATGCATGGGCACTGACTAGATTTATGGCCTCTTTCTCCGCAAAACAAACATTCTTGCGATATAGGAACCCGGGTCACACTGGGTTTCAAGCTAGTAATGACCTTACTTGGGCATGGGTGTGGATCTAAATGGTTTGATCTAGAAGACTTGGGTTGTTGAGTGACTGGTCTAGAATATTGTAAGGACCTCTTATAGACACGATCCACACTATAGATATCATGGTTAGGCTTCCTAAGGTTATGCTCGGGATCACGGTATAAGGTCCTCTTAGGCTCCTGGCATGGATGAGGTTGGGGCCTATTAAATTTTGGATCAGGGGTCCAATTTTGATGTCTACGTTTCTCAAGTACTTGGACTCAATCCCTAAGTTGGGTAAGATTCTCATGGACTTGTTCTTTACACTGGGTAACAGTAGCAGTCATATCCTGACTCAATTTGTTCATACTTTCAGTAAGAGCTCTAACCATGGCCTCTAAATCAGGTTGGATTTGACCAGGTTGGGAGGGTACTCCATTCCGGGTGGACATGATGATGCAAGCAAGCACACATAATGTGACTAGACTAAAGCGACTACTGGCTCACTAGACCTAGAGTCCAAACTAGATACCCAATCAGAGTGGCAAGCTAGCCTGTAGTAACTCGGGACTCAGCCAGGCAGGTGTAAGGGGAGTGTTAGGTCCCTAAATGCCAATCCTAGACACCAATCAGAGATTGGCCAAGTAGGCGAACCAGCACACAAGCCCTTCGGGATAGAATTCCTGAACCACCGTTCTAGACACTGAGTACAAAGCA
The DNA here is from genome assembly GCA_021397845.1 of Areca catechu. Lineage (NCBI taxonomy): Eukaryota > Viridiplantae > Streptophyta > Magnoliopsida > Arecales > Arecaceae > Areca > Areca catechu. Next base: position 96,798,616 of record CM038039.1, read on the forward strand.
CACACAGAGTAACTAGACAAACTGACTCAACATTAGCCTAGACCCGACTTGTTGGTGTCCCTAGCCCACTAGGGCAAATTAAGTCTAATAAATTTTAAAATTAGGCTTAGGATCGAATGAATGGGTGGTGGTTTTGGGCTAAGGAGAGGTTATCAACTCCTCCCCTTATCTTAGATGCTCAATTGCCCTTAAGATGAATTAGGAGATGATCACTCAAAAAAAAATTGAATTGCAGAAACACAGAAACAGAATTGCTGTAATTTAACTCTCAAAAATTTCACAGAAACCAATAAATTATAGTAAAATTATGCAAAATAGTTTCAATTATACTGGTTCCAGAAAAATAAAAATCATGCAATTTGGAGTTACCTAAAATGAGAAACAATTCCTGCAACAGGATAGTTACAGACTGAAAATAGAATGCTTCCCCCGTTTACAATTCCTGCTACGAAGTTGTAACCCAGCGGATCCCCTACACACCCTAGGAACACCCCGTGGAATGGAAAGAGGAGGCTTGCACCTCACTTCGTTCCTAGGACCGGACGTCCTGGGGAGTCTACTTCGAGCAGACAAAGTAAAAAGGAGAGACACTCAAAACATGCAAGCAAGTCAGAAACCCTAGACAGGGCTCTGATACCAAAATTGATGCAGAACGAATACTCTGATACCAAAATTGATGCAGAATGAATGCTCTGATACCAAAAATGATGCAGAACAAAATAAGAGATGATGCGATGCGGAAGTAAATTGAGGCTAATTCTTTTTTTTTTATATATATATATTTTCAGAAGTCGGCTTTGACTCAAAGGAAAGCTGAACTAAATTGAAAGAAACTAGGTAATAATTGAAAGCACAATTTAAAAGAAACTGGGTTATCAAAGTAGTTCAGAAGTAACTGATCGCTGGGGGTTGAGAAACTTCCAGACCTAGGGTTTCGCTCTGAACTTTCAATAGGACAGAAGTAAAGAGAAGAGAAGGGTTACGGACCAGACAGTGATCTTCACGGAGTTTGGTGGAAGGACTCTCTTGAGCAGATTGTTGGATCCCCGGATTCAGATATCTTTATAATGGATCCTTCAATACTGATCCTTTGGCAGAGTTGGCTTCTCCTGAACTCAAGATCTAGGAAAGAAGAAAAATAATTTATGGAACCAGATACTCAGGGAAGGATTTACCAGATAGAAGAACTTGAAAGCTGATGTTGCTGAAATCCAGATTCTCCTGAAGGCTGATCTGACTTCCTCTAGGAATTGCTTTGGATCTGAAGTATCTGGACTGGACCTGGATGCTGGTGGTCGGCCTTGACTTGGAGAGAGTGGCCGTGAGAGGTGGGGTAGGCTAGGGTTTGGTGGAAAGAAAAGGATGATGGGCGGCTAGGGTTTGGAAGTGAAGTGGCTAACCTAGGATTTTGGGGTTGGAGATCTCACACCTCCTCAAGATTCCTGGGGAACCCGGATTTACTCCCTCACGGAGCTCAACACCTGGATGCAAGTGCGGAAGAGAGAAACACAGAGTTTGCTCACACATAAATTGGATTCATTCATCAGATGATTTTAAAATTTACAAGAGGGGTTTAATTTATAGGACTTTACAAGAGAGCAGGGTTTTACATCTTCCCATGTGGGACTAATGGGGTGGATCTTCAAATTAGGTTTGTAGAATCAATTCCCACATATATGGCCGGCCAAGAGGTTCCAAAAATGTTGATTGGTGGCTTCAAAAGGTAAGTAGGTGGTGCCTCCTAGCCTTGCTCTTCAAGAAAAACTTTTTTCCTTCCATGGCTCAACTCTTTTGGACACCTCCTTTTCTTTCTCCCCAAGTCATGGCTCTTCCCAACTTTGCTTTGGTCTTTTTAGGCATGGATTGGGCGCCCCCTTGAAGTGCTCTCCAAGAAATGCCTCTTTCCTCCTTTAGCTTGGCCTTTTAAGGTATATATGGGGCGCCTCCTTGATTTTGGCTTCAAGAAAAATTCTTGCTCCCTTGGGTGTGGGGACCAAGACACTGGGATGGAGATGTGGCACCTCCTGGACTCTGGCGTGTGGCTGGGAGTGTGGCGCCCACTTGCTTGGGCTTGGAAGACAATGTGGCACCCTGGAGAAGACCTAGACCACTTACTAGGACTTGTACTGAGTCAACATGACTCAACAAAATTTAAATTGCAGGGAATATAGACTCAAAAAAAATTGAGTTGACCAAGTCAACCCTTATTACAAAACCAGAAAATCCTAATTCTTCGGGCAAGGTCAATCAGAGATCCAGATGGAGCCCTGAAGTCTTCTTCTGAGTCTGGTACCGTGCCTCATACTCGCCTGAGACCTGCCCAGCCACCAGCTGTGAATCGGTGAAGACCCTTAGGCTAGTCACACCCAGTTCACGAGAGACTCTTAGTTTCATGAGGAGTGCTTTGTACTCCACTTGGTTATTGGTGGTGGCGAACTAGAGGCGGAATGCACACTCGACAATGACTCCCTTGCTGTTGGCGAGGATGAGCCCAGCTTCGCTTCCACCAGAGTTAGAGGCTTCGTCCACATGTAGGACCCAGATGTCCTCCTCTGGATCAGGTCCTTGTTGCTGATTCTATGGGCTCTCGTCCGGCCCCTCGCCTAGCCTGCACACTCAACTAGAAAGTCAGCCAGTACCTGTGCCTTCATGGTCGACCTCAGTTGATAGGTGATGTCGAACTTGTTGAGTTTCAGTGCCCACTTTGCCATGCATCCAGACGTGTCAGGCCGGCTGAGCACGACCTTCAACAGTTGATCCATCAGGACCATGATTGGGTGCGCTTAGAAATAAGGCCCGAGGCACTGAGCAGATACAATTAGTGCAAAAATCAACTTCTCGGATCGAGAGTACCTGAGCTCCGCATTGCAGAGCAGCTTGCTTGTATAGTATACAGGTCTCTGGATTCCTTTATCATCTGTCGGATCAAGACCAAGCTAACGGCCTCTGGATTGACTGTCAAATACAGGAGGAGCTCTTCTCCCTCCTCTGGTCGGGAGAGTAGTGGTGGTGATGCCAGGGTCTTCTTCAACTCCTCAAATACCTCTTGGCACTCCTTCATCCAAGCAAAGTCGTGCATCTTCCTCGGTGCCCTGAAGAAGGGCTAGCAGGATCGGCAGATCGCAAGATGAACCGACTCAGGGCTGCTATCCGACCGGTGAGTCGCTGGACATGCTTCTTGGAGGTGGGCTACTCCAAATTGAGGATCGCTCGAACCTTCTCTGGGTTGGCTTCTATCCCCCTTTGGGTCATCATGAAGCCAAGGAACTTTCCTGCCACCACACCGAAAGCACACTTCGCTGGGTTCAATTTCATTTGGTGGAGGCAAAGGTTGTGAAAGGTCTCCATCAAGTCATCGACATGGTCGGAGGTCGGCTCGCTCATCACGAGCATGTCATCCACGTATACCTGTATGTTGCGACCAATTTGGTCCTTGAAGACCTTGTTGACCAACCGCTGGTATGTGGCGCAGGCGTTCTTCAGACCAAAGGGCATCATCTCGTAGCAGTATGTTCCATGATCCGTGATGAAGGCGGTATGCTCCTCATCTTCTGGATGCATCCAGATCTGATTATACCCGGAGAAGGCATCCACGAAGGAGAGAAGGCAGTGCCTCGAAGTGGCATCCATGAGCTGGTCTATCTTTGGAAGGGGGAAGCTATCTTTTGGGCAAGCTCGGTTAAGGTTGGTGTACTCCACACAGATCCTTCACTTTTCATTGCTCTTCTTGACCATCACCACGTTCGACAGCTAGCTGAGGTAATGCACCTCGTGAATGAAGCCAATGGTGAGGAGCTTCTCTACCTCGTCGTTGATTGCCTTTTGCCTCTCTGCGGCAAAACTCCTCTTCTTTTGCCGAACTGGATGGCATTTCAGATCTATCTTCAATTGATAGGTGATGACATCCGGGGGGATACCTGGCATATCTGCTACAGACCAGGTGAACATGTCTGCTTTCGCTTGGAGGAAACTCAGCAAGCGAGCCCGCTTATCTTCTGGGAGTTGGGCTCCTATTTGTACTATCTTAAGTGGGTCCGAGTCGAGGGGGTACGTCAGCAGGCGCTCAACGGGGCCACCCCAAGGATCCCGCACCCTTTGGTCAAGGTCATCGATGTCAGAGCCGAGCTCGACACTCCGGGCTCCCAGGACAGCCTACAAGCAATGCTGGATAGGCTGAACTGCCCCCCTCATCTCTCCTACCCCGAAAATGGTAGGGAACTGCACCAGCAGTCTTTTGGTGGAGATGGCTGCATCAAGTTGGTTGAGCCCTGGGTGGCCTAAGATAGCATTGTATGGTGACTGAAGCCAGACGACGGTGAAGGTCATCATGACCGTGCTCTACCGAGGTGGGATCCCGACGGTAACAGGGAGAGTGATCTCTCCCTCGACTCCTACAGAGTCTCCGGTAAAACCCACGAGAGGGGTGTGCACCAGCTTTAGCCGATCATGAGATAAGTTCATCCAGAAGAAAGCATCGTAAAAAAGTACATCAGTGGAGCTCCCACTATCAACCATAATTCGATGTACAGGATGCTTAGAGATGGTCATCTCGACCACCACCGCATCATTATTTACATTTTCATCTTCCTTCCCCTTCTCAAAGGGGAGTACATTTTCCAGGTCTCCTCCCTCCCGGGCTCTCTTCTGTGCGCACCCTATCCCAAAAGAGATCAAACCCACTGGCTTCTCCGTAGGGCGATTGTCAACTATAGGGATGGGGGGAAGGGCCGTAAGTGGCTGGTCCTCCATTGGGGCCTCTCTTCCCATGAACTTCTTGAGATAGCCCCTCCCGATCAGGTCCTCAATCTCCCTCTTCAGGTTACGACACTCCTCCATGTCATGGTCGTGGTCGCAGTGGAATTGGCAGTACTTTATCTTGTTATGACGGTTCTTTAGGTTCTGAGGAGGATGTCGGTGAAGGTAACGCTCGCCCTCGATCTCCATGAGGATCTTCGTTCTTGGAGCAAGGAGGGGAGTGAAGGTCTGCTCTGAAAGGGAACCATTCTTCAGCTTCGATCCCGATCGGAAGTCTGTAGGGGGCCCAGGCCTTCGAGTTCCATGTACATCCCTTGGGGCAGGCTTCTTTGAAGGCTTCTTGTCCAGCTCTCTCCTAGTGCGATCAGCCTCCTAAGCACGAATGTACTTATCGACACGAAGGAGGAGTTTAGAGTACATCTTGGATGGCTTCTTGTCCAAGGAATATGTCAGTTGGGAGGTCTTGAGCCCTCACTTCAATGCCAGCATGGCGACGGGCTCGTCCAGACTGTAGATCACCAGGGCAGCAGTCTTGAAGTGGGTGACATAGTCTCACAAAAGCTCCTAGTCTTGCTGCCGGATGGAGAAGAGGCTATCCACCTCCCTTAGCACTTTTCGATAGGTGTCGAAGTTCACTATAAACCTCCTTTTTAACTGCTGGAAGGAGTCGATGGATTTGGGCTCATGGTGGGTGAACCAAACTCGAGCAGCTTTCCGGAGAGTGGCCAGGAAGGTGATGCATAGGAGGGCATCCTTCACCCCCTGGACTCTCATGAGAGCTTTATAGCTCTCCAGGTGATCCAGGGGATCAGTGGTCCCATCGTAGGGATCCACCTGAGGTATGCAGAACTGACTCGGAATCGGTTCCTCTTGGATTTCATGGGAGAAGGGGGTCGGGCGTTATAGCCCACTAGCTCGCTGGGGGAGCCCTGCATGTTGGCAAACCGGTGGGAGAGCTCTGCCAGATTGCGCTCTTGCTCTTCCAGGCACCTCTCAGCTAGATGTCTGATGGCCTTATCAGTGGAACCTTCCATCGAGGTCGCTGGAGAAGAAGGTGCCGACGGGTCGCGGAGAGGGGCCTTGCCCCGGTGGTGCTTGCTGCGCTTGGCAGCATCATTGTCGTCCACCGGGGATCGGCTCTCGTGGTCCACCGATCCAATATGATTCCTCTTTGTGGGGGTCTGATGACTCCCGCGGGGGTTGGTTGTTGCCCGCGGATGGGATGGTCTACCTTGGATGGAGCGCAGGCTTCCACGGGGCCCGCAGCTTGGGCCGTGGGGGAACCTCTTCCATCCGATTGGTGGAGGCTTCACGTCCGCTAGTCACCACCATGCTTGGAATGAGTTATTCTCAAGCTCGTGGGGGGGCTTGCTCGTGTAGAGACTTTCGTCCCCCTACTTGGTGTGCCAATCTGTTGCCGACCTTATTGCTGTGGCCTGTAGCTGTGAGTTGGTGCTGGACCTCGGTCCCCTTTACTCTGGAATCCTAATGCTCCCGGACCTGCAAAACAAGGTTAGAGACCCGGGCTGGGGGTTCCGGCGGGGGCCCTCCAACGGTCAAGTTAGCGAGCGGTAAAGTGGAACAGATCCACTAAGATAGATCACCACTGGGTCTCCGTGCTTTAAGGAATCTTTTGTGAGGAGATGAGTGAAAGTGGACAAGAACAAGAGGGGTCAGCACTCCAGCTCTTGTGACCAGGCTCGCTGGATTCGCTCTTGCGATTTTCCCCTAGCCTCTATCTGTGAGTCACCTGCTTTTCTCCTTCCGTGTGTTTGCCCTCTTGGTAGCTTACCTTCCTCCTTGCCCGTTGGTGCCCCTTTGAGGTCATTGGGTGCTTCGGTGCCTCGATTCTCCCCCTCTGGGAGCTTTGGAGATCCACGGTGCTCATTCATCATTCCCCTGAGGTCCGTGGTGCTTATTCACTGTGTTATCATGAAAGGGGGAACTTGGTGGGACCTCGGTCCATGCGAAGGCATCCCCAGGCTCGAGGCGTTGACTGTGGCTCTCCCTTTTGGAGTTCCAGGTCACCGACCACCGGATCTGGTACCTCGACCAGGGTGTCCTTTACAAACTGATATAAATGAGGTTCCACGCACCGTTACAGATCTAGAAATGTCGTACTGGATGCGCCACCCTATGCACATCATCCTCAATAGCATCCTCGGGGCTTGTGCCCTCGATCCTTCCGTGCTCCACGGAGAAGGTTTGACTCGACCGAGGTGGACCCGTCTGGGGGTGCCACCTGGCGGAAGGAGCAAAGATACCAGGCTCCACTCTGATCGAGGTGGACCCCTCCTAGGTCGACACCTGATGAAGGGGCAGAGGCGAGCTTGACTTCAGCCGAGGTGGACCCGTCTGTGGGTGCCACCTGGTGGAAAGAGCAGAGGTGCCAGGCTCGATTCTGGCCGAGATGGACCCATCTGGGGGTGCCACATGGCGGAGGAGCAGAGGTAAGCCCACTTCGATCGAGGTGGACCCCACCTGGGTCGACACCTAGCGAAGGGGCCGAGGCAAGCTCGACTTCGGCCGAGGTGGACCCGTTTGGGGGTGCCACCTGGCGGAAGGTGCAAAGATGCCAGGCTCGACTTCAATCGAGGTGGACCCATCTCGGGGTGCCACCTGGCGGAGGAGTAGAGGTAGGCCTACTTCGGTCGAGGTGGACCCCACCTGGGTCGACACCTGGCGAAGGGGCAGAGGTGCCAAGCTTGGTTGAGATGGGCGCGACCGTTGGTCAAGCCACCTGGCAGGAGAGCTCGGAAGAGAATGCCATGTGGCACCGCTTGGCGGCCAGCTGGGTTGACATACGCTCCACGTCAACGATCTTGCCATATTAGTTTTATATGAAGAAAATGTTAGCTTGTAAAAAGAAGTTAAAAGACTTAAACCTTTAGTTGAAAAGCTAATATTGAGTTCAAACAAACTTGAATTGATTTTAAAAAATCAAAGATATTCAAATAGAAAGGCTGGAATCGGTTATAATTCTTTGCAAACTAATAGAATTTCAGCAACAAAGTTTATACCCTCAAAAGCTTATGTACCTAAGTTTTCAAATCAAAGGTCATTTGTATCAAATGCTTCTACATCTGCATTTAGAGCTTCAACATTTATATCTTTGCAAAATTCAAGAATTATTTGTTATGCATGCAATGAGATTGGTCATAAGTCATTTCAATGCAATTTCAAAAGAAATATTAAAAGTAAGATAAGAAAGATTTGGATTTTCAAAGGAATCACTTCTACTGACCTGTAAGGATCCAAGAAAGCTTGGGTACCTAAAAGAACTCCATGACTATTTTGTAGGAATGTCTTGCAACCCAGAATACAAAGAAAAGATGGTATATGGATAGTGGCTATTCAAGATACATGACGGGTGACAAAGATCAATTCATCATCCTAGATATGAAGGATGGAGGAATGATTACTTTTGATGAAATGGCAAGGAAAAAATAATTAGCATCAGTAAGATCAGAATAACCCCTTCTACATTCATTGAAAATGTATTACTAGTTGACAAATTGAAGTACAATTTACTAAGTATTAGTCAATTATATAATAAAGGCTTCAAGGTTGTCTTTGAATTTTCAATATGCGTTGTAACTAACCCACTTGATTCTAGCATTAAGCTCATAGGTCATAGACTTGGAAATATATATGTGGTAGATTTGAATGATCTAGCCATGTCTAGTAGTACAAGTCTTATGGCAATGAATGCTAAAACCAAGAAGTCTAGCTTACTCTGGCATAAAATATTAGGTCATGCTAGCATGCATACAATTGCTAAATTGGTTTCCAAAGATCTAATTAGAGGTTTACCTAAATTCAAAGTTGATTTTGAACATGTTTGTGATGCATGTCAATTGGGTAAACAAACTAGGAGGAGTTTTAAATCGAAAAATATGGTTTCCACTTCTAGACCACTTGAGCTACTACACATTGACCTATTTGGACCAACTAGGACCACAAGCCTAGGTGGTATGAAATATGGACTTGTGATAGTAGATGATTTTTTGAGATTTACTTGAATTTTATTTACTACACACAAAGTTGAAACATTTAAAGTTTTTCAAAAATTTCATAAGAAAGTTTCAAATCAGAAAAATCTTTTAGTTATTTCAATAAGAAGTGATCATGACACAGAAATTGAAAATCAGTATTTTGATGATTATTGCACTGAGCACGACATTGATCACAACTTCTCCACTCCTAGAACACCACAGTAAAATGGTGTTGTAGAGAGGAAGAATAAGACCTTGGAAGAGATGGCCCGAACAATGTTATGTGAAGGCAATCTTCCATGGTACTTTTAGGCAAAAGTGGTGAACACTGCTTGCTACATCTTGAATCATGTTTTAATAAGACCGATTTTAAAGAAAACCCCCTATGAACTTTGAAATGATAAGAAATCAAACATTAATTACTTTCATATTTTTGGTTGTAAATTCTTTGTGTTAAACAATGGAAAGCATAACCTAGGAAAGTTTGATACAAAATCTGATGAAGCAATTTTTCTTGGTTATTCAATCAATAGCAAAACATATAGAGTGTTTAATAAAAGAACATTAACAGTAGAAGAATCTATTCATGTTATCTTTGATGAATCTAATCCCTCACCTTCTAGAAAAGAAGAGTGCATAGACAATGATGCAAGTACACTTGATCAAGCAATGGAGGACATGAGCTTGAAGGATAAACCAACTCAAGAAGGAGAAGAAATGGTAAGTAGAGATCATGATGATCTACCAAGAGAATGAAAGTATATAACTTCATACCCTAGAGATTTGATTATTGGTGATCCCTCACAAGGTGTTAGGACTAGGTCATCACTTAGAAAAGCACGTGATTATCTAGCTTTTGTTTCACAAGTAGAACCACATAGTATAAAAGAAGCTGAAAATGATCCTAATTGGATGATGGCCATGCATGAAGAACTTAACCAATTTGAAAGAAATATTGTATGGACCTTATTAAATAGACCCTCAGACCATCTAGTAATAGGAACCAAATGGGTTTATAGGAATAAGTTAGATGAACAAGAAAAAATAATTAGAAATAAAGCAAGATTAGTGGTAAAAGGTTATAATCAAGAAGAAGGAATAGATTTTGATAAAACTTATGCACCTATAGGAAGATTAGAAGCCATTAGATTATTACTTGTATTTGCTTGCTACATGAATTTTAAATTATTTCAAATGGATGTAAAAAAGTGCATTTTTGAATGGTTTCATTTTAGAAGAAGTTTTTGTAGAATAACCACCAGGTTTTGAAAGTCATACTTTTCCAAATCATGTTTTTAAACTTAATAAAGATTTGTATGGATTAAAACAAGCACCAAGAGCCTAGTATGATAGATTAAGCAAGTTCTTACTTGAAAATAATTTTGTTAGAGGTAATGTAGATATAACTTTATTTATTAAGAAAAAAGAAAATGATATGTTAGTTATACAGATTTGTGTAGATAACATTATTTTTGGTGCAACTAATGAGAACTTTGTAAAAAATTTGCTGAGTTAATGCAGGGTAAATTTGAAATGAGCTTGATGGGTGAACTAACTGAAAGTAAACACAGGGTTGCAAGTGCCTACACTAAGCATGCAACAGGGCAAGCAGGTTGTATTTTAAAATAATTTTAAAATAATAGCGAAAAAAACCTACTCCGTACAGGATCTAACATTTTCAAGATGCGTGTACAAGCAAAGAAGGCATGAAATGGGTATGTAATATTTATAAACATTTTTATAGACCTATAACTAGGCATGCATGAAAAATAAAAACAAAAATTTTACCTTATTCCTGCTTGGAATAAATCAGGGACAACTACTGGAATAGCTGGAATATCTGGAATAACCTTATTCCAGTCTTCTTCTTCCCGCAACCGATTGGAATGATTCTCTTCCTCTCTTCCAAGTGCAACAAACTCAAACCAAAAATGGCAACACTTTGGTCTCTCCTTCGAGAATAACAGGAAGGTGATTTCTTGATGGAACTTGCTTCAAAGGAGAGCTAATGGATTGTTGGAAGAGATGGCGTTCACCCAGAAATTCAGAACGGTAATTTCTACAACCAAAAACAGAGTAAACCAAAAAACAACAGCTATAGTTGTTGATGCAGCTCACAGGTGCTCAAGAGAACACCCTCTAGAGGGGGGACGCGCCTGGGCTTCCTCTGATCTGGCTTCTCGCACGATGCTAGTCATCAGAAAGCTCTTGAAACGGTGAGAGGGGAGGAAGAAAAATAGAACACTCTGTTCTGTGATCGTTTTCTCCAAAACAATATTATCTTACACCAATTTGAGCACCAACAAAATAGGGGATTAAGGAACTCTTTCTCTCCCAATCTCTCACAAAGAACTCAGGCTCAAAATCACCGATGGAAGCTCTCAAAAATAGCATACATTCTCAGCGATTTTCAACCCATAAATATAATAAGCGTGAAACAAAGAAAATGCTATTTTTGGGAGCCGAGGAGACCTGCTGGGAATATGAAAAGGTAGCAAGTTTCAGAATGAATCAAATTTGTCTTCAACAAAGCAATGAAGAGCAATAAATAGGGGTTAGTTTCCAGCCAAAATGAGTGGAAGGAGGAGAGGAAAAGATATCTTGAATCCCCTGCTCACCCAAGCCTTAATTACCATGTTGATGTGTTAAAACCTATTCACAACTAGTTTAAAAAATTCCAAACCGGTTCTAAACCGGTTCAATATATAATTAGATCAAAATGTAATTTATAAAAGGCTTGGTCAAGTCCCAGTCACCTAGAAACAAATTCTGGTGGACCCGAACAAATTCTAATCGACCCAAAATTGGGTCAATCCAATGTGTGCTCAATCAAACCGTTACCGAAATGATTCCTAATCATAAATCGGTACCTGGATCAGGGATAAATCCTCTATGACATGTGCCTTCATAGGTTCGAACCTAGGCGGTAGCACTGGAACAATTCCAGTACCAGCATAAGATACCATCTAGCAATGGGTCCCGGTGTTCGGATAGGTCGAAGATACAAGAGCAATCAATAAACCTCTGGCATATGGTTACCGTATAATTCATCCCTTTGACCTCCAATGCTCAGGATGATCTAGGGTTAGACTGCCAACCCTAGCTGAGTCAATCCATAATATGTCTCAACCTCGCAAGTCCAATGACTCCTCAACAAGACTACCCCGGCTAAGGATTTGCTAAATTGAGACACTGCGAGACATTCAATCCAAACTATTTGGACAGGTCAATTCCATCTTGGTTCACCATTGCTCCACAAGTACTTGCCTATACCCAGAAACCTTTTGTCACCGGATTAGAAATTCAGGTAGTCCGATACCAAAGCATAGGGAGTTGCTTGTAAGCTACCATGATGACTTCAGGTCGGAGAAATAGATATACCCATATCCAATCACGAGTATCCCTTTGGCAAAAAGGGGCTACACAGAGTCACGTTCAATGAGATATCATATATCTCACTTGCAGATCACATCAGTGTCACCACACTCCTTTGGTCAAGAGGACAACCAAACGATGTGAACCACAACAACCTACACTTGATACATTTCCATCCAGTACAATGTAACTTTTGGTCGTGAACCTGGTTTAAGGACCACTCGATATATCCTCTCTATATCGAAGTCAATGTAGTCCCAAGGACTTCATCACATGAAAAAGAGTTCATTACAAGGAAAAGTCAGAATGCGATGAGCTGCAAAAATAATATTTATTAATTCATACAAAGAGTACAATACTCAGCTCAACCACCTACAGCCTAGGCGATTGGCTTTGGAACACAATTTCCAACAACTCCCACTTGTACTAAAGCCAATCAGAATAGTATCGAATACCCATTTTCCTTTTACAAAAGTCAAAATCTTTTATTCCGAGGGCTTTATTAAAAATGTCGGCCATTTTCATCGATCTTCATAAGATTGATGTCGCCTCGTTCTACAATCTCTCGTACGAGGTGGTAGCGTCGCAGAATATGCTTGGGTTGGTGATGAGCTTTCGGCTCCTTAGCTTGAGCAATGGCTCCAGTGCTGTCACAGTATACTAGAACAGGACCATCTAGGGAAGATGCCATCCCTAGCTCTCCAAGGAACTTCCATAACCACACGACTTCCTTCGCTGTATCTAATGCTGCAAGGTACTCTGCCTTGCATACCGAATCTGCAACTGTCGCCTGCTTGGAACTTTTCCAGCAAATCGCTCCTCCATTCAGGGTAAATACAAACCCTGACACACTCTTGCTATCATCTCTGTCTGACTGGAAACTGGAGTCAGTATACCCCACAAGTTTCAAGTCAGATTCTCCATAAATCAGCTATTGGTCTTTAGTATTTCTCAAATACTTCAGGATGGTCTTAACCACCTTCCAATGTACCTCACCAGGGTCAGACTGGTATCTGCTCACTACCCCTAGTGAGTATGCCATATCTGGTCTAGTACATGTCATAGCATACATGATAGAGCCTACTGTAGAAGTATAAGGTACTCTACTCATGCACTCTCTTTCTTTAGGAGTTGTCACATAATCCTTCTTGGAAAGAGTAATTCCAGAACCTATCAAAAGATAGCCTTTCTTGAAATTTTCCATGCTGAACTGTTTCAGCACGGTATCAATGTACGTAGACTAGGATAATCCTAGAAGCCTCTTAGATCTATCTCTATAGATCTTCATACATAGCATGTAAGAAGCATTACCCAAGTCCTTCATGGAGAACTGAGATGATAACCAGACCTTTATTCCTTGTAATGCTGCGATGTCATTCCCGATTAAGAGAATGTCATCAACATACAGTACCAGGAATACAATCACAAAACCGTTAACCCACTTATAGATGTACAGTTCTTCTCCATTCCTAATGAAGCCATACGATTTGATACACCTATCAAACTGTAAGTTCTAACTTCGAGATGCATGCTTGAGTCCATAAATGGACCTCTGCAGCTTGCATACTTTTGACTCATCTACGGATATGAACCCTTCAAGCTGTATCACATACACCTCCTCTTCTAGCTCCCCATTTAGGAAAGCGGTTCGGACATCCATCTGCCAGATCTCATAATCAAAATATGCTGCTAAAGCAAGCATAATCCGAATGGACTTGAGCATTGCCACAGGGAAGAAAGTCTCGTCATAATCGATACCATATCACTGACGATATCCCTTTGCAACCAGATGGGATTTATAGATCTCCACCTTTCCATCTGTGCCCCTTTTCCTCTTGAAGATCCACTTGCACCTGATGGATTTTATCCCTTCAGGCGGATCAACCAATGTCCATACATTGTTGATCTCCATGGACTCCATTTCGGATCGCATGGCTCCAAGCCATGCCTCAGAGTCAGATCTCTGAAGTGCATCCATATAGGTGATCAGATCCTCATTGTTCTCGTCGAGCTCGATGGGATCGCCATCCCGGACCATGAAACTGTAGTATCTATTCGGCTAACACGGTACTCTACCGGATCTCCTAATAATGGGTTCTGTGTGTGATCCAATCATAGTCGGTTCTATGATGTCCTTAGAGTGTGCAGGTTCTTCTACTGGCTGAACTTCTCCAAGTTCAATCTTAGAGGCTACAGTCCCTTCTCCAAGGAACTCTTTTTCCAAAAAAATAGCCCTAAGAGCGACGAACACTTTATGTTCATCCTCCAAGTAGAAGAAATACCCTTTGGTTTCCTTATGATAACCAATAAACAGGCACCGATCAGACCTAGGACCAAGTTTATCTGAGTCTAAATGCTTTACATAAGCCGGACAACCCCAGACCCAAAGGTGTGAGATTGAGGGCTTACGTCCAGTCCACATCTCATATGGAGTGGAGACAACAGACTTACTCAAAACATTATTTAACAAGTGACAAGCTATCTCAAGTGCATATCTCCAAAAGGATAGCGGCAGAGTTGCAAAGCCCATCATGGATCGAACCATGTCCAACAGGGTTCGATTCCTCCTTTCGGACACACCATTCAACTGTGGTGTTCTTAGAGGAGTCCACTGAGAGAGAATCCCATTCTCCTCAAGGTATGTCAAAAACTCACCAAATAGGTATTCACCACCTCGATCAGATCAAAGGGTTTTAATATATTTTCCAGTTTGTTTCTCTACTTCATTACGATATCGTTTGAACATTTCAAACGACTCAGATTTATGTCTCATCAAAAAGACATAACTAAACCTTGAAAGGTCATCTGTAAACGTAATGAAATATCTGTATCCACCTCTAGCACTAACTGTAATGGGTCCGCATACATCAGTATGTATGAGACTCAGAAGTTCTGTAGCTCGTTCACCTTTTCCAGTAAAAGGTGACTTGGTCATTTTACCAAGTAAACAGGATTCACAAGTAGGCAGTGATTCAGAATCACTGACCTTGAGGAGGCCATCTCCTTACATCTTGTTTATCCTATTCTGGTTAACATGACCTAGCCTACAGTGCCAAAGATACAGATCACTGATATTTTCTAGCCTTGGACATTTGCTAGATGTGTACATTACACTAACAGGCCGTGACAGTGCATAAATGCCATTATTTAACTTAGCTTTCATTATCACAGAGTTATTCAAAATAACTTGGTAAATATCTCCTTTTATTGATAGTTCAAAACTATAATTGGTCAAAAGGCCTACAGAGATTATGCACATAATGAAACTAGGACAATAATGATAGTCGACTAACTTGACAATACAAGACTCGAAACTCTGACTGCTAGTACTGGAACATGATTACCATTCCCAACGCTCAGGAACTATTTCCCATCCTCGAATCTCTTGCTAATCTGCAGTCCCTATAGCAAATTACAAACATGAACAAGACTACTGGTATCCAATACCTAGTTAGCAATATCACAAATAGAGAAATTATAAGGTTTTATCATATAAAAACCTTGTCCAGCAGTCTGCTGCTTTCCCTTCCTTGGCCTATTTGGATCTAGGGACGCTTGGTAAAAAGGACAGTTCCTCTTCCAGTGTCCCCGCTTCTTGTAGTAGAACCACTCTGCAGTAGATTGGTCAGCTTTCACTTTCTTGGTCTGACTCGGGACAGGAGCATTCAACACCTTCTTTCCCTTCCTTTTATTCTTCCCTTTCTTTAAGGGATGATGACCTCTAGAACCTCCCACTAAATTCACCACCCCCTTGTTCAGTTGGTAGTCTTTCTCGTAAATCTGCAGTAATCCCATCAAACCATGGTAATTGACTGCAGGCTTGTTCATTCTGTAATGATCAAGAAAGTCAAGATAGGAGGAGGGCAGAGAATTCAAGATCACATCCTTGCCGAGCTGCTTGTGCAAGGGACATCCAAGCATGCCCAACTTTGTAATCAGCTCGATCATGTACAATACATGATCAGTGATAGAACCACCATTCGACATCTTGGCATTATAGATGGCACAAGATACTTTGTACCGCTCTACATCGTCCGGTGTGCCGAAAGATTCCTTCAACTTTTGAAGGATCTCATCTGGTTGGGCCTCCTCAAACTTGCGACTGAACTCATCGTTCATTGCCGCTAGCATAATGCATTGGACAATAGTCCGATCAGAAACCCACTTCTGATAAATGTCCCTGACCGAACTCCGAGCATTGGTAGAGGGGATTTCAGGTGCCGGATCCGTTATCACATAAAGGATCCGTTCATGCTCCAGGATAATTCTCAACTTTCGATATCAACTATTGAAGTTGTGACCCTTCAACATCTCGTTATCGAGAAGTGACCGGAGCAAAAGATTTGAAGACATCTTAAAGGAAAAACAAGACCATATTAGTTTATGAATTAATCAATTAACCAAAAGACATGGACTTTAGTCTAAAGGTTTCTCCCACTAATTTTTCAGATTGGGAGCCTCTAACTCCAATCCGTGAAATCATTATTTCAAAGTGGGTACTGAAATCCAATAGACCACGTATGAGCCCGACCATGGCCAGCTCACCCATACGCACCTAAAGGTAGGTTCACTAACCAACTGCTTCCCTAAGCAACTTCCAGTAAATTATTTTGCCCCAGAGAGCACCCCAATCAACCTAGGGGCCTCCTATTGTGGGTCTCTGATTAGGTCCAACCATTAACATGATAAATTCAATACTTCTAGCCAATGAATGACTAAGCCCGACTATGGACCGAATTAGATAGCTAACCCAATTAACCCAATAGGCTTATTTAAATGACATTAGATTTCATAAACCCTAAGATAACTTGTCATTTAATTTAATCATACAATTCAAAATTGTTTGAATATAAGCCAGTATTTTAATTAAAATAATTTTAATTAAAACATGTAAAACTCCTTTTACATAAAATTTCATGCATCATATCTAGTTTTATTCTTTTATAAATATTACAATACCAAAAACAAAATTTATAAGACATGCCAAAAATGTATCTGAATTAAAACAATTTTAATTCCTTTAATTTCCTTAAAGGATCCTTCTGAAGAGGCCAACGCAGATGAACCGCATCGTGCCAAAGATACACGGTCATGGTGAAGGTCTCAACTAGGTTCCTAAAAGTACTCCCTAATCATAGCCTATGATTAAGATATAGATACATATCAGTAGATTAAACATTTTAATCTACTATACATGCGATCAAGATAGTTAGACCAGAACCTGTGCTCTGATACCACTGAAAGTAAACACGGGGTTGCAAGTGCCTACACTAAGCATGCAACAGGGCAAGGAGTAGGTTGTATTTTAAAATAATTTTAAAATAACAGCAGAAAAAACCTACTCTGCACAAGATCTAACATTTTCAAGATGCATGTACAGGCAAAAGAATGCATGAAATGGGCATGTAATATTTATAAACATTTTTATAGACCTAGATCTAAGCATGCATGAAAAATAAAAACAGAAATTTTACCTTATTCCTGCTTGGAATAAAGCAAGGACAATTGCTGGAATAGCTGGAATATCTGGAATAACCTTATTCCAGTCTTCTTCTTCCAGCAACCGATTGGAATGATTCTCTTCCTCTCTTCCAAGTGCTGCAAACTCAAACCAAAAATGGCAACACTTTGGTCTCTCCTTCTAGAATAACAGCAAGGTGATTTCTTGATGGAACTTGCTTCAAAGGAGAGCTAATGGATTGTTGGAAGAGGTGGCGTTCACCCAGAAATTCAGAACGGTAATTTCTACAACCAAAAACAAAGTAAACCAAAAAATAGCAACTATAGTTGTTGATGCAGCTCGCAGGTGCTCAAGAGAACACCCTCTAGAGGGGGGACATGCCTGGGCTTTCTCTGATCTGGCTTCTCGTGCGATGCTAGTCGCTGGAAAGCTCTCGAAATGGTGAGAGGGGAGGAAGAAAAATAGAACACTCTGTTCTGTGATTGTTTTCTCCAAAATAATATTATCTTACACCAATTTGAGCACCAACAAAATAGGGGATTAAGGAACTCTTTCTCTCCCAATCTCTCACAAAGAACTCAGGCTCAAAATCACCGATGGAAGCTCTCAAAAATAGCATACATTCTCAGCGATTTTCAACCCATAAATATAATAAGCGTGAAACAAAGAAAATGCTGTTTTTGGGAGCCGAGGAGACCTGCTGGGAATATGAAAAGGTAGCAAGTTTCAGAATGAATCAAATTTGTCTTCAACAAAGCAATGAAGAGCAATAAATAGGGGTTAGTTTCCAGCCAAAATGAGTGGAAGGAGGAGAGGAAAAGATATCTTGAATCCCCTGTTCACCCAAGCCTTAATTACCATGTTGATGTGTTAAAACCTATTCACAACTAGTTTAAAAAATCCCAAACCGGTTCTAAACCGGTTCAATATATAATTAGATCAAAATGTAATTTATAAAAGGCTTGATCAAGTCTCAGTCACCCAGAAACAATTCCTGGTGGACCCGAACAAATTCTGATCGACCCAAAATCGGGTCAATCCAATGTGTGCTCAGTCAAACCGTTACCGAAATGATTCCTAATCATACATCGATACCTGGATCAGAGATAAATCCTTTATGGCATGTTACCTTATAGGTTCGAACCTAGACGGTAGCACTGGAACAATTCCAGAACCAGCACAAGATACCATCTAGCAATGGGTCCCGACGTCCGGATAGGTCGAAGATGCGAGAGCAATCAATCGAACCTCTGGCATATGGTTATCGTATAATTCATCCCTTTGACCTCCAATGCTCAGGATGACCTAGGGTTAGACTGCCAACCCTAGCTGAGTCAATCCATAACATGTCTCAACCTCGCAAGTCAAGTGACTCTTCACTAGGACTACCCCGACCGAGGATTTGCTAAATTGAGACACTGCGAGATATTCAATCCAAACTATTTGAACAGGTCAATTCTATCTTGGTCCACCATTGCTCCACAAATAATTGCCTGTACCCAGAAACCTTGCATCACCGGATTAGAAATCCGGGTAGTCCGGCACCAAAGCATAGGGAGTTGCTTGCAAGCTATCATGATGACCTCAGGTTAAAGGGATAGATATACCCATATCCAATCATGAGTATCCCTTTGGTAAAAAGAGGCTACACAGAGTCACATTCAATGAGATATCATATATCCCACTTGCAGATCATATCAGTGTCACCACACTTCTTTGGTCAAGAGGACAACCAAACGATGTGAACCATAACAACTTAAACTTGATACATTGCCATCCAGTACAATGTAACTTTTGGTCGTGAACCTGGTTTAAGGACCACTTGATATATCCTCTCTATATCGAAGTCAATGTAGTCCCAAGGATTTCATCACATGAAAAAGAGTTTATTACAGGGAAAAGTCAGAATGCGATGAGCTGCCAAAATAATATTTATTAATTCATACAAAGAGTACAATACTCAGCTCAATCGCCTACAGCCTAAACGATTGGCTTTGGAACATAATTTCCAACATTAACCTACTCCTTGGACTCCAAATTAAGCAAACAAAGGAAGGAATTTTTATCAACCAAGCAAAGTAAATTAAGGAAATCATTAAGAAGTTTGGTATGGAGTCATCCAAAGAAATGAGCACACCCATGAGCCCCTCTTGCATATTAGACAAAGATGAAAATGGCAACAACATTGATCCAAAGCTTTATCGAGGTATGATTGGATCACTATTGTATTTAACTACTAGTAGGCCTGATATCTTATTCAGTGTATGCATATGTGCTAGATTTCAATCAAATCCTAAGGAATCACATTTAATTACTATTAAAAGATCATAAAATATCTCAAAGAAATAAGTAATCTTGGTCTATGGTATTCTAAGCAATCTTTATTAAATTTAATTGGTTTCTCTAATGCTGATTATGGTTGATGTAAAATTGATAGAAAAAGTACTAGTAGTACTTGTTAGTTTCTAGGGTTGAACTTAATTTCAGGGCACTGTAAGAAACAAAACTCCGTAGTACTATCTACTGCTGAGGCAGAGTATGTAGCTGCATGGAGTTGTTGTGCACAAGTGCTTTGGATTAAGCAATAACTAGAAGACTATGGTGTTATTCAATAAAATTTTTTTATCAAATGTGATAACACAAGTGCTATCAATCTTACAAAGAATCCAATTCAGTATTCAAGAATAAAGCATATTGAAATTAGACATCACTTCATTAGGGATTATGTACAAAATGGAGATATTGAACTTAAATTCATTCCAACTGAAAACTAACTTGCTGACATTTTTACTAAGCCAATTAATGAAGAAAGATTTGAAATGATTAGAAGTGACTTAGGTTTATGTGATCCTTTTTAGATTTTTTTGACCTAATTTCTTCTAAAATTAAGGAAAATTATCTAGAAGACCTTCTACATCAATTTAAGGACAATGACCACCTTATCCAGTGTGCTATTATCCTTAGAAATCTTTTTGGTAGCTTTTTAGAACCTTTTGAGTATTTTTGCTCGAGCCGACTCAAGCAAGCAAGGCTCTGGCCGAGCCGACATGGTTATCGGGTTAGGTCCTTTTTATATATAAACCATAGAACTATTTTGGGGCAACTACCTTACCTTTAAGCCCTAACTATAGAATAGAGCCCTTCCATTTCTACTAGGGACCTCATCTATCCCTTTTCACCAAGATCCATCCACTCCTACCATTGATTTCCAAAATGGCACCAAGAATGGTTGTACGAAAGAGAGCAAGGCATGTGGAATCGAGTGAACAAAGAGAAAGAAGAAGCAAACACATAGAAGAAGAGTCGACTCATGCACAACAACAAGAAGAAGAACTTAGAAATGAGTATCCTTCACGCCAAAGACAGGTAATTTCAATGGCTAACCATCCAATCACTAGTGGGAGAAGAATAATGTTTTCATTTCTTGAGGAATTGGGAGTAAGAATAGGGGATTGGATTGAGAACCAAGGTTGGATCTATTTCTGCTCATTAGACACCCCTACCTACCCTAATCTGGTGAGAAATTTCTTTGAGAATCTAACTCTGGGAGAATATCACATTCAGTCTATAATAAAAGGAGTCAAAGTAAAAGTTGATGAAGAAATCTTAAGTAGGATCTTGCAAATGCCAAATGAAGGTGTGAACCACTTGGTTTTGAAGAATAAATAGAGAACTCTAGGGCTAATTTTGGAAAGATCTGATGTGGACACCATTAAGATGTGCAGGCCAATATGCTTTCCTTGGAAATGAGATTGCTGCATAATATAATCAGCAGGATCTTCTTGCCTAGGACTGGGTGCTCTGATTGGTAAGCAAACGGGACATAGTGTTTATGAGACACTTGATTGAGGGGGAGGCCCTTAATCTACCATATATTATGTTAGTACATATGAGGGAGGCAGCCAAGAAAGTAAAGGCTTGCTTGCCCTATGGAATGTTTTTTATACTACTCTTTCAGGAGGCTGGGATAGACCTTACTGGAGAGGATGGTAGACCTCTACATCATACTGACACTTATTCAGAAAAATCCCTTCAGAGGATGGGTTACCACCTAGTTAAAGGAATTTGGTCAAAAAGGATGTCTGGACAGAGAGCTGCTATCTCTTCAGATAAGGATGAGGATGATCAGACAGTACACCCAGTTGCTGACACTGAGACTGGTACTATTAGAGGTGATGATGATGATGGTACATAGATTGAGACTGAGGAGCAGGAAAGATAGCCTGGCAGCCCCAGGACACCACCTGCACCTTCTGTTGGACATACTCCAGGACCATCTACTTCAGTTCTGACTGCTTCCCAAGCATTTATTGCTCAGTAGATTAGTGATGGGGGACTAATATGCATGTAATTTTTTTGTATGTTTTATATGTGGGGTTGAGTGATTAATTCCTGAATTTCAGATTAAAATAAGTTGTAGAAAATTTTATATGAATTTTAGAAGATCAGCATGCAGATTATGACCTAGAAAAGTAGAAAAGAATGATCGCCGGGGCTGAGAAGCCTCGATTAGGGCAAGTTCTCCTACAATAAAACTACTGGAGGTAGAGGGGGTGTACCTGACAATGTCTGTGAAGATCGCAGCAAAAGGGTCTCTCGTTCCTCGATAGATGCGGCCTGGAAAATCGAGCCAAAGACCCGTGGATACCCGGCTTTCTGCTCGGTGATCCGATTGAGGCTTGGCTGGAGTCGTTGGATTCGTAGGAACTCGGGGACCTATAAACGACCTGTCAGGGGTTAGAAAACTCACAAAGAAACAAGAAAACTAAGAAAAAATAGCAACATAAGGCTTCTTTTGGAGTGGGCATCCAGGGCTCTGAGATGCTTGTTGGCAACAGGAAGATGATTGCAGCACTGGGAAGAAAAACTCTCGCAAACCCCTTTATGCACATAGCAGGGTATCACACAACTCAATAGAAGAACTCAAGGTTTTCATTCATCAAAATTCTCCCTTCATACAAGAGGCTAGGGTCCCTTAAATAGACCCTTAACCTTGGGCTCCAAGTAAGGGCACATTAGTCTTTGCATGATAATCCTTTTCCCTCTCAAACCCTAGCTAGAAAATAAGGAAACATTAGGTAGAAAAAATCCCTAAAATTTCTCTTGACTTGGCCAACACTCCAAGGACACCTAGGGAGGCATGTTGGGCTTCTAAGAGCAGCAAGGGGCCAGCCCAAAGGAGCCCGGGTGCATGGGTTGGGGCCTCTGGAAGCTGGGGTGGCCTGGTAGCCAGGTAGCAGGAATATTCCCTGGTATCTTGCTTCTTAGGGGCTTGGGCTTGGCGCCTGAGCTTGATTTCTTTGGGCTAGGATGCAGATGGACCTCTAAAATCATGGATGCCTTGGTCTATGAATATATTTTGGCATCTGGAAGGAAATCTGGGCATCTGGAGGGCATCTGCACGGAATCAGGGTTTCTGATTTTCCTCCTGGGGTCTTCAAATCTTCAAGCTGGGTTGGACTTGGGCTAAACTTCCATGTCTTCAATCTAGTTGGACTTGGTCTTTACTTGTATGATGTGGTCTTGAGTCTTCAGTATGCTTGGATAGGACTCAAAAAAAATAAAATTAGCTCAACATGAGCTGACCAACATTGGACTGAACTAGCTCAACATGAGCTGACTAGTACAGAACTGAAATAACAACTCAAAAAACTTAAATAACAACTAAAATGGACTCAGATGAGCTAAGCCCTTATTACAGATGGACTCATAAATTATTGATCAATTTACAGAGGGTTGAAAATCCTCTGTCTTATTCTGGTGCCTCAGGTGTCCCCACCAATTAGACTATTCTCTGAGTCCCTGACTAGCACTTTTACTTTGATGTTTGGCAACCTTTGTCAAATAGTTGATATTGGTTTACAGGAGATCAAGGGAGAGTTGAGTCAGTTATCATCCAGAGTTGAGGCAGTTGAGACTTCCAAGATAGAGTCGTAGGGTGATTTTCAGTCTATTATTAAAGACCTGCACTCAGACTTGGGGAGACTGAGAGGAGCTGTAGATGCCTTCAGTGCCCAGCATACAGCTGAGATACAGTGTTTACAGTAGGGAGTTGAAGGCCTCAAGACTAAGCTTCGAACGATTTGGGTGTTTCTGATGCAGGACAAAAGGGGGGGCTAGGAGTATCATTGGAGAGCTGAGAAGTCTCCTGTGATTAGGGTTAAGAAGGCGGAAAAAATATGTGGGGGCAAGAAAGATGGATGCTCTATGGACTTGGGACTTACCTTCACAGAGAGACGTCGCACCTCTAGGGCATCCCACCCACCCCACTACTTGCAGTCTAGGGCATCTCACCCATCTCACTACATGCGGAGCCTAGGGTGTCCCACCCAAATCGCTACCAAAGGGGGGGCTAGGAGGATCATTGGAGAGCTGAGAAGTCTCCTGTGATTAGGGTCAAGAAGGCAGAAAAAATATGTGGGGACAAGAAAGATGGATACTCTATCGACTTGGGACTTACCTTCACGGAAAGACATCGCACCTCTAGGGCATCCCACCCACCCCACTACATGCAGTCTAGGGCATCCAATCCATCTCACTACATGCGGAGCCTAGGGTGTCCCACCCAAATCGCTACCTGGGGCCGTGAAGGAAAAGCACCAAGATCATAGAGGGGACTCAGCAATGGAGAAGATAACTAGGGCCTCATGTCCCTCGATGCTCAAAAGCGAAGGACGTGGGGTCTCACACCCCTCGACACCCACAGGTGAAGGAAAGATGGGCCTCATGTCCGGAGGCAGAACCAAGAATACTTTTTCTCAAAAATTCATAATCTTCATTATTTTCAATACAAGAGAGGGGTCCTTATATAGGGACCAAATACTTAGAAAGCAAATAAAGAAAATATATGCATCACAATCCTTCCTGATTTACTGAATGACAACATGGAAGGTTTTATACAATTTCCAAAAAAAAACTCAAGGAAAATAAGGAAAGAAGAAGGGGACCAAGGGGGGACCATGTGGGGCGCTAAACACCTACTCTTTTGGGCTTGGGAGGGACCACATCTTTCTTTAGTTGCTTAGCATAAATCAAGGGATTCATGCTTATCCACTTGACCTTCCTTTCTCACTTGATGGCATGTAGAGTTGATGTGCCTGGAGGGTGGAAGGGGTGTGCTGGCATGTGGTCATGCACGGGCCGTCTTCATGTGATCCTCCATGTAATCCTAAGTGGCGCAATCTAGGATGTGACTGGAACTCCACGTGGCTACTAAGGTGGCTGGGCTCTTGGGTCCCCATCAGTTTTTATCCATATTTTCTTCTACATCTGAGACCTCTAGGCAGCCACCAGCATATTCATCTTCACCACCTCCTACTGCTGGACTATTTGATCCTATACCTATTTCTTCACAACCTACTGTACTTCCTTCACCAGAGCCTAGTGTGCCACCTACTGATGTTAAAGTAGAGCCTACACCCTCTAGAGCAAAACCAAAATCTAGGTCTAAGCAAAAACCCAAAGTTCCTAAGACCCCTACTAAAACTAGAAATAGAGACTTAGATTTAAACCTTTGAAAACTAAGATCTCCTCTATTATTTTAGAAATTGACACTTCCTCTAGTGAGGAAGAAGACTAGTTGTTGTATGTTTTTACTATCTTGTAAGAAGACTAGTTTGTATCTTTTTTATGTATCTTTTGGATGTATTACTTTCTGATATATTGTACTTCCTTTCAAAAAGTAATGAAATGCTTTCATTTGCAAATCATTGTATACATTGATGATGAGCTTTCTTATTGTTATATCTTATTACTTCTTTGAATGATCCCATCAATTAACTTGATAAAATAACACTTCACCTAAATTTTAATGAAGAATTTCAACTTGAAGAATTCTATGAGATAGTGTAATTATCTCAAATAATGTTATTGATCTTCTTCTTCTATTTAAAAAGGGAATGTAATTTGCTTTTGAACCCTTTTTGATTAATGACAAAAAGGGGGAGTAATTGTATGTGCATGGAAAAATAGCATGTAATGGTTGTGCATTACAAAATCTTTTGGCAAATCTATTGAAACTGTGCTTGGATTGAATGAAATAGGGGGAGTTATCCCTGTTATTCATATTTTGCAAAAAATTGCTCTAAGCAAGTTAATTTTGCTATGGTCATAACTTGCTCTAATTCATCTTTAGTTTCTAATAGCTCTGATACAATCCTGATATAATATATCTGATACTTTTTGAAACAGCTCTGATATTCTTTGATACCTAAGCTCTGATATATTTTATGCTCTGATATATTTTGTCTTGATATTTTTTGCTTAAGCTCTGATACATTTTTTACTTTAATTCATGATAGGCAAAAATAGCTTTTGATAGATATTAATTCTGATACACATTAGATCTAATTCAAAAGCTTTGATACTTTATTGATAAGGTTTGATACTTTCAATACATTCATGATACTTACTGATACACATGAATATATCTCAATTCAAAAGTCATATACAAGTTTTTTTTATATTATCATAACTATAAAGTTTTTCCATGCCCAATGTTTTGTCATCATCAAAAAGGGGGAGATTGTTGACCCCTGGAATGATTTTGATGATAACCAAACATTGGAGCATGTATTTGATTACTAACTCTTTCTAAGTATTTTTAAAGTTTTTGTAGGATGTTTTATATGCAAAACCATTCTTCCTACAACCTTGGTGTATGACAACTTTATCCTTAGAAATTCTCTATGTAAAGAAGAGTCCAAAGAAAAATCAATCATGTATTTATGAAACTGGGCTACTTCTATATAGTTTTCCAGTTTAGTTTTCTCAAGATCAGACATTGAAGGAGTTGGAAAGTTTTTGAGTTAATTGGAAGTCACTGGAAGAAGTCTGAAGAAGTTTGAACAATTGTGGACCTAAGTCACAAGAGCCGACTCAAAACAGGAGAGCTAACTCGAAGTCTGGTATGGCACTTAGTTTTCTGGCATGCAGACATTCAAGCCGACCCATGATTAAAGAGTCGACTAGGGCAGAGTATGTTTTCTGAAGTTATGAGAATTTGAGCCGACTCAAAGTATTCGAGCCAACTCGACCAGAGTGAAAGTTTCTTAGACAGTCAACCGAGCTGACTCAAGTACTGAAGAGCTGACTCTTTCAGAGTGCTGAAAATCTCAGTTCTGAAGAACTAGCCAGGCAAGCAGACTCGAAGAAGAAGAGCCGACTCGATCAGAGTGAAGTTTTGACCTACCTGAGGAACCGAGCTGACTCGAGCTTTCCGAGCCAACTCGAAGACTGTTCCAGGTGAGTAACGACTAGTTCCAGAACTCTTATTTTGAATCCAAAATAGTTTTCAACAGCTATATTTCGAATCCCAATAATCTACAATGGCTATATCTACTTGAAATTAGTTGAAGGGAGTATATATAAGGAATTTGAATCACTTTTGGAGAAGTTAATGAGAGATAAATGAGCTTTTACTGAATATTTGAAAGAATACTCAAGAGAGCATTCAAAGCAAGCACTTAAGACTTCACCAACTCTTATCAGATTCTTGAAGCATTCATTAAGAAAGTTAAGAAACCTTGAAGAGCATTCAAAGTGCAATCAAGAGGGCTTTTCAAGTACTACAACTACAACCATCCGACAACTTCGGTTTGTCATATTGTTGCTTTATTTTTCTAACTCTTCATTTGAGTTGTTCCAAGTACAGCAGGGGCTGTAGCTTAGACTTGTAAAGGTTATTGGTAAGCCTTGAAAACCAAGTGTAGTGGGTTGTTAGTGATCTCATTTAAAACTAACATTGTATTGGATTTTTGGTTAGCCCGAGATAAAACCAAGTTTGGGTTTTGGATTGTGAGCCCGTGAAAACAATCCGGCTGTATTTCGAGGGTGAATAAAGTGGAAATCTCAAGTGGTATCTTGGATAGTAGATGTATGAGCGAGGTTGCTCCGAACCACCATAAAATTTGCTATGTTTGTGATTGTGTTTCCTGTTCTTACTTGCTTTAGCAGTAGTTAATTTAATTTACAGCACATACTTGCAAAAATTTTAAATATCTAATTCATCCCCCCTCTTGGATAAGCCACCTGGGCAACAAGAGCACCATCACTGAGTCTAGGGTAGCCTCCCTACAGAAATATTACAAGATTCCACAGGATTTGCCTGCCTTCGCCCCTCATTCCGGTGAAAGGATAAACAAGCCTCCTCCTGGAACCATCACGGTATATGAAGAACAACTAAAAGCCAGTCTTCATTTTCCTCTTCATCCATTTTTTGTTCAAATTTTCAATCTCTACCACGTAGTTCCGGCACAGCTGACTTCAAACAGTATTTGAATAATATTCACCTTTCTAGTCTTTTACCATGACTTAAATAGTGCCTAGGACTTCATTGTTCAGTTCTTTCTTCATCTTGAAGGACTTTCATGGCCAAAGTTGATGGGTCATCGATCCCCGTCCTTGTCAAAAGTTGATCGCAGGGCTTCTGTCTGCTATTCATGAATGGAAGTCTTATTTTTTCTTCCTTCTCTCTCATTACCGTGGGGCTTTAATACTGAATGGAGGGAGCCTCGTTTGACCCCCAATGACGAGAAGAAGGTCATAATGGCTGATGAGGAGGACTTCGACAAACTCTCCGGGGTTGAAGTTCCTTCGATAAGAGAGCTACTGAGTGAGCAAGGCCTTTTTCTTGCTCAAATAAGCACTTCTCCTTCATTAGGTAGGTCTCGTCGGTCTCATTGTTGATTTTCCATTGTGTTTTCTTTTCTTCTTCGACAAATAACTCTTGTTATTTATCTTTCTTGTAGATGAGAAAATGAGACCATATGCCTGCAAACTCTGACAGGTTGTTAGAAAGAGGGTGGCAGCAGATCCTCCCAGTAGACAGGAGGGTCGAAAGAAGGTTCGCTCAATAGATGCCCCCTCAAGTACTCCTCCATAGGTCCCGATCAGGGGGAACACCCCAATAGTGTTGCGGATGACATCGGATGAGGATGATGTTCTTTTGGTGGAGCTTCATCCAAAGGTAGTTTTGACCGAGCATCCTATAGAGAAACTGACAGTGCCTTCAAAGGCTGGGTCATCATCTTCTGTGCCTGGTCGATAGGATAAAGGCAAGGCCCTAGTGATCGATATGATGTCCGAGCTGGTGGCAAGGCCCGAGCCATCGGTAGACGAAGAGCCCACCGACTTCAATGTATAAATAGATGACACTGGGCTCGACAATCCTAGCCTGGCTAGGGTGATGCTAAAGGACATTATCCTCCCCAGGGATTGGAAGGTAACCAAGGCCTGTCCCTGGAGGAATCTTTACTTTTATCTATCCAAACACTTTAAAGGTATGGAAAGTCTTCTCTTCACATCTTCTTTTTATTGATTATGATACGGTTGTATCCGCTAACATGGAGTCCATCTGGATGCCAGTTGTCAGCCAGCAGATGGAGGTGCCACCTAAGCCTGGCACCCGAGCAAGGAGCCGAAGTGAGTCTCCTATTGAGGTCAGCTCCTGGTCGAGGTCGAGCTCAAGCTGCCACCATGCAAAGGAGGGAAGGCGGCAGAAATTCAAATCATGGTGGGAAAGAGAGTTGCCTTCATCGAGACCCCGCTGCTGAGATAGTACAACTGATAGGTGGTAGCCCACTGCCTGAGGCCTTCAGAGCGGGGCACCTCGTCGGAGCACCAGGGCCCCCCCAGGCCCCAGTTTACACCGATTAGGAAGAAATGCCCCCTTCAAGATGTGACACGGCCGCACGCATGCCAATGCTCTGCCAAGTTTCCCGAAACGTGGTGACCAACCAGAATGTTAGAGCTAGCAACATAACTCCCCACCTCAAAGAGAGAAATGGGAGCTCACATGCAGTTCCCACGTGCTGCCAGATGTCACCCCCTGGAACTCCCCCAAAAGGGAAATATTTGGAAAGCAAGCATGAGGTCACACATGGCCTCTCCATAACAAACAAAGAGGGGCCTCCAAACGAAAGAGGAGAAGAGGCAAAAACCAGCAAGGGATCAGGGAGGTAAGGATTGGCACACAGAAGGGGAGAGCAAGCCAGATGCAATGCTCTAGGGCTACCAGGGAATTTGTCGAAAGAATCTCACGAACACAGCCAACCCTGCTCCATCCCTCCTCTACTAACGCCCTACACTCACTTTCTTTTCTCAAAAACACGACCCCCGAATGTGGAAACCTCACCAGGATCTATGGAGGGAGATCTGTTCTCCTAGATTGCCCACTGACTTGATCATCGAGTGCCCCCATCGGAATCCCCGACCCGGGTCTCTTTTTCTTTTGCAGGGATCCAGGAACGCGCACAGGATCCCAGACGGGGGGTGACGTCCGATGCCGTGCTGGAGCTATAGGCCACGATGGTCCAGGCAGAATAGATTGGCATGCCAGGTAGGGGGCGGGGGGCAAGATGCTGAGACGTCAGTCAAACTAGTCCCCCCACCATAAAAGCAGCTTCACTTGAGGCATGGTGGTGACACGCACACAAGAAGCCTCCACTAGCCGCGTGGAGGGCCCTCCTTCTCACAGAGGCCCGTGCAGCCTAGAGGGGGAGCTCCCCGCTCTGCCATAACCATCTCTGATGGATGTCCGACCCACCATACTCGCCCGACAAATGCAAGTGATGTCCGTGGTGGTACGGTAATTACAACACCAGCAATGGTCCCTGGCTACCCAACAGTAGATAGGGACCTCTGCGGCCCAAGTCGCCACTTCCTACGGTAGTCTGCATCCCTTTCAAAAAAGGCCTTCGTAGCTGCGGGCCATGATTGAAGCGAAAGAGGACTGGGTCGATCGATTAGGAGAACCAGTCCCTGGCTTAAAGCGCGGCTCCCACAATCATCGTAGACATTGCCAAAGCAAGGCCCCCCATCATGACCCTCCTCAACATTTGCCTCCATCCTCTCTAGCAGCCTCAGCGAAAGATGCTGCTGATGAGGCTATCAGGCACATGCCAGAGAAGCGCCTGGAGGAACAAGAGCATAGGCTGGCGGAGCTGTCCCTCCAGTTTGCCAACTTGCAAGGCTCCTCCAAAGAGCCGGTGGGCTATGACGCCTGTGTCCTTTCTCTCAAGAGATCCAAGAGGGGCCGATCCCGAGTCAGTTCTACATGCCTCAAATGGATCCCTACGACGGGACCACCGATCCCTTGGACCATCTAGAGGCTACAAGGCTCTCATGGAAGTCCAGGAGGCAATAGATGCCCTCCTTTGCATAGCCTTCCCCGCTACCTTACGGAAGGTTGCTCGAGTTTGGTTTTTCCACCTCGTGCCCGAAAGCATAAGTTCCTTCACGAAGCTAGAAAGAAGGTTCATGGCATACTTCGATGCCTGTCGAAAGGTACCGCGAGAAGCCAATAGCCTTTTCTCCATCAGGCAGCAGGACTAGGAGCCCTTGCAAGACTATATGGCCTGCTTCAAGGTTGCCACGCTGAAGAGCTACAACCTAGACGAGCCCATCACCAAGATGGCATTGAAGAGAGGGCTCTGGACTTCCCACCTGACTTACTCCCTGGATAAGAAGCCATCGAAGACGTACTCCGACCTCCTCCTCTATGTTCATAAGTATGCTCACGTTGAGGAGGTAGACCATGCTAGGAGGAAGCTAGATGAGAAGCCCTTGAAGAGATAAGCTCCGGAGGAGGCTCCAGATGCATGCAGGCCCGGGCAGAACCCTAGTTTCTGAGAAAGGCCCAAGCCAAAGAGCAGTCCCATTTTAGGAGACATACACCCCTCTCCTCACTCTGAGGTCGAAGATCCTCATGAAGATCGAGGGCGAGTGATACCTACGCCACCCTCCCCTACTGCGGTCATCCGGTGGCCGTGACAAAACAAAATATTGTCGATTCCACCACGACCACGGCCATGACATCGAGGACTACCGCCATCTCAAAAGAGAGATCAAAGATTTGATAAAAAGGGGCTACCTTGAAAAGTTCATTGGGGGCAAGACCCCCGTAGAGCCCCGGGCGCTTATGGCTCTTCCTCCTACCCCTGTAGTTGACAACCACCCACCTAAAGGCCCGTGGGCATGATGTGTTAGGGGCAAGCTTTCCCCAGACAGGGAAGGCCCCATGGAGTAGTCGAGGTCCTTCCACCTGGAGCCTACCACCTCACCGAGATCGACGACGATGAAAGTCTAAGGGCTTACCTCCAAAAATGTAAGACTTCTCCCTTTCAATAAAAGTTTCCTTTCAGTGGAATGTTGTCTTTGCCTTGTAGAAAAACCATTGCCCAACCCTAGGCCTAGTGATCTAAGCCGGGAAACTACTGAAGCCCCACACCTGTCACCATGCTCATAATCTAGAGATGTCAGCAGGATACCCCAGCAATTCCACAATCTATTGCCTGACTCACAGCCCAGCACCTCAAGTTAAGAAACTCCTGAAGCCCCGCACCTATCACCGTGCTCATAGTCCGGAGATGTCAGTGGGACACCTCAGCAGTTCCGCTATCTACCGCTTGACTCACAGCCTGACACCTCAAGTTGGAAAATTCCTGAAGCCCCACACCTGTCGCCATGCTCACAGTCCGGAGATGTTAGCGAGACTCCATAGAAGTTTTGCCATCTACTGCCTGACTCAGCCCGATACCTAAGCTCGGAAACTCTTGAAGCCTGGTACCTAAGCCTGGAAACTCCTGAAGCCTAGCACCTAAGCTCGAAAACTCCTGAAGCCCGACACTCAAGCTCAGAAACTTCTAAATCTTGGCACCTAAGCCCGGAAACTCCTGAAGCCCGACACCTAAGCCTGGAAACTCCTGAAGCCCGGCACCTAAACTCAGAAACTCCTGAAGCCCGGCACCTAAGCTCGAAAACTCCTGAAGCCTGGCACCTAAGCCCAAAAACTCCTGAAGCCTAGCACTCAAGCTCGAAAACTTCAAAAAGCCCGGTACCTAAGCTCGAAACTCCTGAAACCCAGCACCTAAGCCCAGAAACTCTAAGAAGCCCGGCATCTAAGCCTGAAAACTCCAAGAAGCCCAGCACCTCAAGTCGGGAAACTCTTGAAGCCCCGTACCTGTTGCCGTGCTCACAGTCTAGAGATGTCAGCAGGACACCTTAGCGATTCCACCATTTACTGCCTGACTCACAGTCCAACACCTCAAGCTAGAAAATTCTAGAAGTCCCGCATTCAACTCGCTAGACCCCCAATTTGGAGATGGCAAAGTGGGGCACTCCCGAAGGCCCACACTCCGTCGATCGGACTTAGAGCGAATGAGGACAATCTCAAGACTCCTCATGTCAAGTTCTCCAACTTAACGGTCTGTCAGGGCCACACAAGCCCCCCCTCAAGCCATCTGCCAGCTCCTGGCTTAATTGAAGAGGTTCAAGGTAACCATAAAAATAAAAACTCAGTGAAGCAAGAAGGACTTCATTGATGTTGCATGGAAAAGATACATCATCAAAGGACCCCCAGAAGGCCGGGCGGTCCCAAAAAAAAGAGAGAAGAAAGGCAGGTTTTGGAAGGAGATCGGAGCCTATCCCTCAGCAGTCTCCTTCCTGGGATGGAGGATAGGTGCACCGGCATCTCATTGGGCCTCCGCAGTCCCCATCGGCAGGATCTCCTCAACGACAAGGGTAGGCTTTACCTCAACCATGGCAGTAGGAGTGATAGCTCCCCTTGAGCTTCCACCAAGGCCGCCCGGGACCACGATCTTGTCCAGCCTCGGCCTTGGGAAGCGATAGGCCACCAAGGATTTGCATATCCTGAATCCTTTGACGAAGGAATCCATGGCCAGCTCCCGGACTTCATCGGCAAACTCCGTCGAGGCCTTGAACTTGGGCACTACCTCAGCGGCCTCCTTCTTGGCTCCATTAGAGCCACCGCCCTAGTAGCTTTCTCCTCGGCTACCGACAGCCGATCCTGTGCTACTTCTAGCCATGCCTAGAGGCCACTCATCAGCTCTTCTACCCAAGCAGCATTGGCCTTAAGCTCCTCTACCCAGTGGGAGGCCCGATCCCTTTCTCAGGCCAAGGACACTTCGAAGTCCCTGATCTGATTCTCGACATCGACCACTTCGGCTTGGAGGATCCTATTCTTCTCCTCCAAGGCCTGGGCCCTGTCAGCCTGCTCCTGGGCTTCAACTGCTAGTGACATCCTTTCCCGCTCCTACTGGGTACAGTAGTCACGAATGAGAAGATCATCAATCCCTATCTGCACCATCAAAGATGTTAGCCATGGCAGTCAGACTAAAGCAACAGAAAGGCAGAAGACTACCATGAAGAAGAGGGGAAGAGTGCCAAGAAGGGCCTCAACCAGCTCCTGTCTCCCCTTTCATGATGGTCGTGTGACTGGACCGTGAACTCCATCATGCACTCTGCAAGCGCAAGATCCTGGGTGACCGCCAAATTCAATCTCACCCCAAGTGCTGCCCTCCAGACAGCAGCCCTCCTCGATGCTAAGGGTGCCACCGCGTCTAGGGGAGCCACCTTCGAAGGCATCTCATCTGGCGGTGGGGAGCTCGTTGTCGCAGGCGATGGTGTCAGTGATAGTTGCTCCACATCCCTTTCTCCCTCTACGTCCACCTTGATGACTGCAGGAAGGTGGACCGCAACTGCTGTAGCCAGCCTGGCCAGCATGCCCATGCCAGGTTCTCGGGCTGGAAGCTGGGCTCACTGCTTTGAAGGCCCAGGGGCTGGTTCAACCGCTTGCCCCGTAGGGTCAGAGACTGAAGCAAGCCCCGCCTCTTAGCTGGGCTCAACCCGGGCCCTCTTTGGTGGAGCCTCCCTGGGCCCGGACGGCAGGCCTCTCTTGTGGGTGGACTCCATAAGCTCTTGCACCTAGAACTTCATGCCTGTAGGAAGAAGAAGATAAAGTTCAACAACAGGCCAAAAAGGGGTCATTGAAGAAGAGATACCCCTCAGGACTCACCTAGCCCCTGGATTGGGCTGTCCAGTGTTGAACAAGTTTCACTCTGACAGTAGAACCTCGAGAGGGGGGATTTGATCAAAAACAAGCTGGTCATATTCTTTCCTATCAGAAGCCTCCACATGGGAGTTCCAGTTTGGGGTCTGGTCCGGATCACTCTAGACCCAGTCCACCCCTTCGATAGAAGCAAAGAAGAATTTTCTCTTCCACCCCTTGATGGAAGAGGGGTGCTCAAACTTTATCCTCCTCGGGCGAGGATAAACGCACCACCACCCATCCTCGGTCGAGTGGCATTTCAGGATAAAAAAGGCCCTGAACAAGGAGAAGCAGGCGACAATCCCATCAAAGTGGTAAAAAATAATGAAGCAGTTGATGACCCTAATGGCATTAGGAGCCAACTGGGCCACAACATGATGCTAGTTGCTCAAAAAAGAGAGAGAATGGATGAAAAGGCAAGTGAATGCTCCCAAGAAAGAACTCTTCATAGAGGGCTATTTGACCTAGGCCACTAGAGGTGACCCACTCCGCCGGTCATGGGACCAAGAGCTGGACAAAGTCCAAAATCCCATAGGTGGCTCGGATCACAAAGAGATCATCCCTGGTTGTCGTTGAAGCTACGCTCGAAGGCCTGGTCGGATGGGAGGACCTAGAAGAAGCAATGGGAGCAGAAGATACGGAAGGAGCAGAAGGGATCCTGGGCCCACTGATGACTACTTCGATCGGGCGAAGGATTCTATGGATGATGAGAGGGACCTCCTCCTCCTCGTTTGAAGATGGAGTCCTCAGCCGAGAGGGCCTTGCCCCATTGGGGTTACTAGAAGAGCGGTGGTGCTGACAGGACGGAGCCATCTAAGATCAGAAAAGGAAGAAGGTGTACAGGGAGAGGAGACTTGAGAGCCCTACAGGAAGACTCAGCTTAGCCGGAGAAGAAGGAGAAGGCCAAGAAGGACTAACCTGGTTGTTAAGGAAAAAGACAGTCAGGAGAAGGAAGAAGCTCTGGCTCGGTGGTGAGCGGGAAAGTTCCGAAAGAGGCAATTAGGGGAAAAGCTTTCGAAAGAGGCAATTGGGGAAAAGCTTACCCCCTCTTCAAAGCCACTAGATTGCAGCCATATGTCCTTTCAGCACTCCCACCACCGGATAGGCACCACGTGGCAACATCGACCGGAGGCGACGCCCCGATACAACGAAAATAGCCTCGAGTTGTAAATTCACCATTATGCTTCCTCGGATCCACTGATGTGGCACCCCCATACTGGCCTCAAGGCACAGTGCACAAAGTGGTCATGATCGTGGCATTTAATGGTGCCAAATTTTAGCCTTTTCGTGTCAGCTCCATAATTACCTCCTTAGCTCCAAGCATGATGTTTTGTCAAGACTTGGGAACAGGAAACCAATAAAGAAATGATAACACTGGGTCCCGTTTGGATCCATTCGATAGAGATTGCAACCATAAGCTCTGTCCTGTTAAGTCCTACTGGGTTGGCTCCCCCCAGGTCGAGACTCCAACAGAAGCCTGATTCCTCGAGTCCCTTCGCTGGGTTGGCTCCCACCTGGTCGGGACTCCAGCTGAAGTCAGACTCCACCTTCTGCTAGGCTGGCTTTCCCCAGGTCGAGACTCTAGCAGAAGCCTGATTCCTCAAGTCCCTTTGCTGGGTTAGCTCCTCCCTGGTCGAGACTCCAGCCAAAGTCAGACTCCACCTTCTGCTGGGCTGACTCCCCCTAGGTCAAGACTCCAGCATAAGCCCAATTTCTCGAGTCCCTTCACTGGGTTGGCTCCCCCATGGTCGAGACTCCAGCCGAAGTCAGACTCCACCTTCTGCTGGGCTAGCTCCCCCCAGGTCGAGACTCTAGCAGAAGCCTAATTTCTCGAGTCCCTTTGCTGGGTTGGCTCCCCCCTGGTCGAGACTCCAGTCGAAGTCAGACTCCACCTTCGCTAGGTTGGCTCCTCCCAGGTTGAGACTCCAGCAGAAGCCCGATTCCTCGAGTCCCTTCACCAAGTTGGCTCCCCCTGGTCGAGACCCCAATCGAAGTCAGACTTCACCTTTTGCTGGGCTGGTTCCCCCTAGGTTGGGACTCCAACAAAAGCTCGGTTCCACCTCGAAGCTCTTCTACTGAGCTGGCTCCCCCCAGGTCGAGACTCCAGCAGAAGTCAAATTTCTCTCCAAGTCTTTTCACTGAGCTAGCTCCTCCAAAGTGCACACTCACGGAGCATGCAGTTGCGGCCCCCAGTGGACCTCCTTAGGAGCAACTCAGGTGGAGAAGAAGAAGAAGAAGGAGGAGGAGGAGGAGACAAGAAGAAGAAGTGCATAATAGCTAAAGCAAAAGCCTTCATTGATCAAAAGTCCCTTACATCCTATGGAGGTTCCCAATAGGCCAAGATGCCTCCTGGAGATCTAAGTTACAAGTAAGAAGAGATTCTCCCTGGCAGTACTCCCGAAAGCAGCTAAGGGTGAGCCTGTCCTTCTTTTAGGTGGGCTTCCTGGGAAGGAGGACAGCAATGCCTCCACCTCTACTAGCCCGTTCTCCTCAAGAAGTCGCCAGGTCTATAAGGCTTGGCATCGATTCCACCCAGAGGATGTGTGTACCCTTCCATGAGTGAACATCCGAGGAAGGGGTACAGTGATGCATCCTCCTCGACCGTGCCATCCTTCTTGGGTTTCACCAGTCTGGTGATTCCAAAGGTAGCTCCAGCCACTCCTCATTGGGCCACTCTCAGTAGTGCCATGGCAACCATGACCTTCTCCATGGCGACTGCAACCATGGCCATTCCCTCATTCAATCGCATGACCAGGAACACACAAGAGGTTCGTAGGTAGGCTACTCCTATCACACAAGCAACCACCTTCCTTGCCCCCCAGGACTGCTCCACTTTCTCCTCCTTTAGGAAAATCTCGAGCTCAGCGAACTTCTTCTCCAACCAGGATGCCACTGCCTGGACGTCGGCCGGACATCCTTGGAGAAGCATCATGTAGCCTCTCAGACCTGAAGCTCACCAGAAGACCTCCCTTGGCACAAGCCAGGAGAGAAGAGTCAAAAAGAAAATGTATTGGAGAGAAGAGGATGTTCTACGAAGGCCCATCAGCTTGCACTTAAAAGACGAGGGATGGCCTCTCTATAATGGATCCTGTCGACCCCTCTACCAATTGAAGGTATGCATCTCATTAATTGCCAGGCCAGCCAGAAGATACCACATGCTCGCACCAGACAACCCGCACACCTCGTTCTCAGAGGATTCGCATCGACCCAAGAGAAGCATTTATGGCCACCATCGAAAAGTCGAAGCACCACGAAACCCCCCATCAATGCAAAGGCATGGTCTTGGAAGAACAAGTGCACTGAGATGTTGGTGACGTAAAGGATGCTCCAGTCCATGTCAGCATGATCATTACTCTCCATGCCTTGAGCACCGTATCGTCTTCTGAGATCAAGAGTGGGGGGCAACTAATACGGTTGTATCCACTAATGTGGAGTCCATCTGGATGCCAGTTGTCAGCCAGCAGATGGAGGTGCCACCTAAGCCTGGCACCCGAGCAAGGAGCCGAAGTGAGTCCCCTACCGAGGTCAGCTCCCGGTCGAGGTCGAGCTCAAGCTACCACCAAGCGAAGGAGGGAAGGCGGTAGAGATTCAAATCATGGTAAAAAAGAGAGTTGCTTTCATTGAGACCCCATCGCTGAGACAATACAACTGACAGGCGGCAGCCCACTGCCCGAGGCCTATGGATGGGGGGTGCCTCACCGGAGCATCAGGGCCTTCCCAGGTCCTAGTTTACACCGATCAGGAAGGAACGTCCCCTTCAAGGCGTGATGCTCCCCAATCTACCATTTGCACCACCCATAAGTGAAAGGCCACGCTAGAGGATTCAAATCCTGGGGTGGCCGCCCACATGCCAATGCTCTGCCAGGTTTCCCGAAATGTGGTGACCAACCAAAACATCAAAGCCAGCAACATAACTCCCCACTTCAAAGAGGCAAACAGGAGCTCACGCGCAGTTCCCACGTGTTGCCAGATGTCACCCTCTAGGACTCCCCCGAAAGGGGAACATCTAGAAAGCAAGCAAGAGGTCACACACAGCCTCTACATAACAAACAAAGAGGGGCCTCCGAATGAAAGAGGAGGAGAAGAGAAAAAAACCAGCAAGGGATAAGGGAGGTAAGGGTTGGAACATAAAAGGGGAGAGCAAGCCAGACACAATGCTCTAGGGCTACCAGGAAATTCGTTGGAAGAATCCCATGGATATAGCCAACCCTACTCCAGCCCTCCTTCTCTGCTAACACCCTACACTCACTTTCTTTTCCTAAAAACATGATCCCCAAACGTGGAAACCTTACCAGGATCTATGGAGGGGGATATGTTCCCTTGGATCACTCACTGACTTGATCGTCGGAGTGCCCCCGTCGGAATCCCTAGCCTGGGTCTCTTTTTCTTTTGCAAGTGTCCGAGAATGCGCACAGGATCCCAGGCGAGGGGGGAGATGCCCGATGCCGTGCCAGAGCTATAGGCCACGATGGTCCAAGCGGCAACAGATTATAATATCATTACTAGCTTTGTTTGTCCCTCTTCAATAGTTTATCCACAAGATCTCTCTGATTGAAAAGAGTATCAAGGGATTCGTTGATCTGAGCAAGGGTCTTCGTGACCAGCTAGAAATAGTGAAGGCCCAGATGGAAGTGGCCAAAGAGCTCAGGGTGGCCATGGAGCAAAAATTAAACCAAAACACCACTACCACTTCTTCTATAGAGATGGAGTTAAGAGCAGCACAGAAAAAAATAGCTAAACTGGAGACGAAGCTAAAGAAGAAGAAGAAGAAACTTTGCTCTTCAAAACAAATGGCCAGGGACAATTTGAAAAAGCTTGAAGAAGCTCTGGCTCAGAAGGCCGAAGTAGAGAAAAAGGTAGAATTGGCTAAACAAAGGGCAGAATCGGCGAGTTCTTCAAGCCATAGAAGAATACAAGAAATCCACTGATTTTGATGATGAGATGCATGAAATCGAAGTGAAAAGTTATAACATTGGCTTCGAGGATTTCTTGGAGAAGGTGAACAAATTTTACTCAGACCTGGATGTCTCCGAGATAAATACGAATGAAACTGACGAGGAAGATAGAGCAGATGAACAAGCCAAAGATGTCCTTGCTTCCATCATCGATGATTCCAACAACCCCATCCAGATGCAGTTGATCCTGTTCCAATTTCTGAACCGGTCAAAGAGTCTTGATGTACTCTTTCTTTCTTCTTATTTCTTTTTGATATTTCATGTAAATCCAAAGAACTTTCTTTCAAATTGTAACAAATCACTTTACAAGAATGAAATTTCCTTTCTTTTATACAAACAATGCTCCTATTGTATGTGATTGAAAATTTTTTTTAAGTATAGACTTGTCAACTCTTTTATGCTTTATACTTGTTTTAGGATAGCTTTCGCTAAGTATTGCACCATCGACGTAATAGTTCAGTGGTACAGAGATTATTTTTTGAGAATGCTAACATTCTCTTCATTGAACATAATGGCCGAGCTAGTTTGGCTAGCCCTTTTTTAGATATATCGATAAGTTAATGTGCTAGACCAACTCTCTATATGTCGGATGGGAGTTGGTGGATTAGACCAACTCTAAAACTTATCGGTTGTATCCATTGAGTCAGCTAGTAAGGCTAACTCTCCATTTATCGGACATACCGATAGAGTCGGTTGATTAGACCAACTCTTCATTTATCGGATATACTGATTGACTCTGATTGTTCATGATAGAGAATATGGGAAAGATGAAGAGAGCTCTTTATTGATAGTACTTGCATAAATTTTCTACATTCCATGATTGGGCCATCCAGTAGCCATCTAGGCTTTTGATCTGGTAAGTTTGGGTTGTATCACTTCAATGATCCAGTATGGGCCTTCCTAGTTGGGGGCAAGCTTTCCTTGCTCCATAGGCCGAGATACTCCGGCTCTCCGTAGTACAATATCTCCAGGTTAGAAGGTTTTGGCCTTTACCCATAAGTTGTAATATTGGATGACTTTCTGTCGGCATACGGCCATTCATAGATATGTCTAAAGTAAGTACCCTCGAGTAAGTCCTGGTCTTCTCTCCTTTGTTCTGCATTGTCTGGCTCCTTGAAGTGATCTATCCTCCTAGATCAGAGGATGACTTCCACCGGTATCATTGCTTCACTCCCATAGATTAAGTTGAATGGTGACTCTCTGGTAGTAGATCAGGGAGTTGTCCGGTATGCCCAGAGAACTGATTCAGTTCTTCGGCCCAAAGTCCATTTGTTTCATTCAGCCGAGTCTTCAGGCCATGGAGAATTGTCTGATTTGTTACCTCAGCTTCACCATTTGTTTGAGGATGTCCAACGGAAGTCAAGTTATAGAGAATGTGATATTTAGCACAGAAGTCTTTGAGTTTTTTATTATCAAATTATCTCCCATGTATCTATAGAGCAACCAGGAGGAGCAGGGAGCATGTAGGTACTGGCAACATCATTGTCTTCATTAAGAAACTATAACATTATCATCTAGATCCTCCATAGCATGTTCTATGTATACATCCACACTCCCTAATCTCTCTAAAATTATGGAAATTCATTTACAATCATATCATTATATATCACTTATAATCCACATTTCAATGCTTGCCTAGGTGTGAGATAGAACATCTTAGTAATCGTGACCTTTGTAATACCATCTAGCATATCCAATAGTTCAAAATATGAAAGCCGCCTTGGATCAACAACCCATATCGAGCTTTGGCCATCCACATACTTTATAAAACCTAGATTTTCATGGATAAGATTGTTCTCGTAAAAAAACCATAATGTTGGTGACAACATGATAAGCCCTATAAATGTATGTATAAAATCATTAATTTATAATTTAACTCATGCTTATTTATTAGAAATTGATGCTTTTATCTCTATATTGCCGGACATATGTTTACCAACACTAAGAACCCAAATTGTAGGCCAAAAGGGAGTAAATTGGAGCTAAAATGGGACCAAACTTGAGCCTTGAATCTCATTTAATTTAGCTCAACAACAATTTTAAAGCAACTGATCCATGGTAGACTAGCCGCTTGGTTTATAGAAGCTAAGTGGTCCATAGATGCCATTAGCTTCGGTCCATGGCTAGGAGTCGTGGACTATGGAAGTTTTGCACCGATCAATAACCGGGCATGCATCACACGGGCAACCTGATAGCCCACATGACTCCAGCAAGGTTGATGGTCGATGGCGAGGCTGGTTCCTATAACGAGGGGCAGACAACAGACAACATCTAAGAAGGGGCATCCTTGACAAAGCATCGATGGTGGCGGTGCTAGTGAATGTTTCGGTGATGAAGAATGGCGGCAACAGAGGAAGGTCTCCTAGTGAAGAGCAACAGCAAGGTCCTTAGCAATGCCAGCAGCAGTGGTGACGGGTCTAGCGATGAAGGATGGTACAGTTCATGGCCACGGGTAAGTACCCAAAAAGAAGCAAGAGGCAATAGCGGCGGCACACAAGAGATGGTTCTAGCAAGGTTTCTTGGTGTTCAATCAAGCGATTAAAGGAAGTATGGTTTGGTCTCTTTGAGCAGCACCCACAGGTTTCCAAAAGAAACCTTTACACAACGTATGGAGCACTCCAGGAGTTATTGTGCAATCTATGGCACGATCCAGCACTAGTAGACAGTTTAGATTCGATTTGGGCAAAGATCCAATGGCTGGGTTTTAAACCAATTTGAAGAAGGATTGAGAGCACCAATCAAGGATCGATCAGTGCTCATCAACAGCCCGGAATTGCCTGAGACTTTGATCAAAGGGATTGTGAGGCCCGCCCGTAATTTGGCGTTATGGGCTGAAGTCGGCAGCCCCTGCCGACTTCACCCGAAACCTAGAAAAAAAAAAAAAAAAGATGGCGAACCGGAACAGGGGAGATGGGATTAGCTTCGTCCAGTCGGCATTTTTGCCGGAGATTTCAGGAGAAGAGTCATGGAGGAGAGGGGCGGTGTCGGCGATGAATTTGGAGTGGGTTAAACCCCGATCGGCATGGTCTTCGCTCCCCAAACGGCGAGGAAACCATCGTGTTCCTCTTTAAATCCCTCTCACCGTCACCTAAGCAAGCGCCGAATCGAGCCATGTTCCGCCATCTTCCTCCACTTCGGCGAGCGTTTGGGAGTCCTTTTAAGGATGGTGAGTTTTATTTAATCTGGATTTTGGTTTGATTTTTTTTATTCGGTTTGCTCGGACCGTTCATCGCCGATGGCCGCGCCGCCACCGTCTTCCCACCGGTCCGTCGAGCCTCCCATGGCCACTGCTGGCTACCGTGGGGAGGCCGGTTCGGTCGAGAAGAGGAGTAGGGGGGGTTCAGGAAGAAGAGAGGAAGAAAGAAAGAAAGAAAAAAAAATGGGGGGGGTGCTCTGTTCCATGAGGAGAAAAGAAAAAGAAAAAAGAAAGAAAAAAAAAGAAAGAAAAGAGAAGAAATAAAATAAAGAGAGAGAGAGAGAGAGAAACCTACCTGGGAATCTGTTGCCGGGATGGTTCTCGATGGCCGTAGCTGCCATCGGTGGCTCACCCATGAGGTCCCTCACCATCGTGGGAGAGAAAGAGGAGAGGGAGGAAAGGTAAATTTCGGACCAGGATTAGAACTGGATTGTGACGAGAGTGCCCATGATAGTTTAGTTTCCATTTTAGTTTTATTAAATAGGAATTAATTATATGTTTAAATTATTGGTCAGGATCATCGTTGTCCTTGGAAGATCAGATCTAGGTTTGAATTGTACTTGTTGGTGGATTCTTTTCAGTAAGTTATCTTGATATCTAATATTATATACCAAATATGTTATGAAATATTAAATGCGTGTAATATATTTTAATTTGTATTGGATTGCATTGGGTACATGCATTGTGTTGGTGTGGGAGCATTGTGTTGGTGTGGGTGCATTATGTTGGTATGGGTGCATTGTGTTGGTGTTGTCGCTCTCTAGTCCGACTATGATCATATTGTGGGTCTCCAACGGGGCGATCGCTGGCACATGATCGATGAGCGGTATGTGATTTAGGAGCTAGTTGCCTTATTTTAGTCATGCGTGCAGGCACATGCAGAGGATGCATGTTTCTCGTGTGATACTTAGAGCTAGTTTTTCTTGTGGGCCTCTAGTGGGACGATCACTAGCGCATGACCAATGAGCGGTATGTGAGTTAGGATCTAGTCTCTTGTGGGACGAGCCACGAGCCGATCGTGGCCATAGTCAGAGGGACTAGAAGAGTGAAGTAAATGGTTGGCCATCCATAGTCGTGTCGATGTCGGTTGTGATTAAGTATGCATATTTGCATCATGTTGCTGGATATATATTATTATATTGATGGATATCTTGTTGTATGGTGTGTTTGTGCTTGCTATTTATTAATGGCATATTTATGTATGTGTACTAGAGGTGTTGATAACTTATTGAGCTTGTGTAGCTCATCCCTATTTTTCTATGTTTTTGTTACAGATACCGAAGATCAATTGGGCTTTGGGACCAGTCAGTGAGGAACTAGGATTTAGGTGTTGATCTCTGAGTTTATATTAAATTTTAGTTAAATTTTATGAAAAATTATTGGAATCAATAAATAATTAGTAAAATTTATTCCTTACCACTACTTGGATGTTGAATTGAAGATTAGGCCTTGCATGATCTCTAGGATAAAACCTAGGGCTTATGTGGCCGGTCGCGTAGCCGATCCAAGTTTTGGATCGGGACGTGACAGAAGTGGTATTAGAGCAAAGGTTTAAGATCAAGATGACTTAGTTAGTGAGAGTGGGGTAGAAGTAGGATTTTGACTTATTTAAGTTCCTTTGATAGGTGTATATTATAGTTTCAAGGGTTTTGTTAAGTGTAGAAGGCTTGTACAAATAAAATGATTAAATTCTCTTAGCTTAATTTTTGGAAGGATATTATCGAGACTAAATAATGGATATATGGAGGTGTATTTTGAGTTATGTTATGGATTTGATTTACTTTGGGAATCTTATTTTGATATAA
This sequence comes from Areca catechu, assembly GCA_021397845.1. Lineage (NCBI taxonomy): Eukaryota > Viridiplantae > Streptophyta > Magnoliopsida > Arecales > Arecaceae > Areca > Areca catechu. The sequence goes on from CM038039.1 coordinate 96,843,004, forward strand.
TTAATAAGATGGTTATTAAGGCATGATTGATTGATATCGAAGTTTGGGTTATGATCACTTGAGACCAACATAAGTAGTTAGGATATGATTAAGTGATATTAAAAATTTAGATTGTGATCACTATGGATTATGATATTTGAACTTAATGTTATGACCAATTGGAATGGATTCAAAGTTGGATTTCTAATTCCTAGGTACTATGCATAAGATCTGGAATATGATTTTTGTAGAGATTGATCTTGGATGAGACTGATAGTTGATACTATTCGATCATGATAAGTAAGCATATTACGGATATCGAAGGGCTAGATAAGATGTATATTTATCTCTGATAAATAGATTAGATCGAGCTTCAGAAGTGTTGACCTGGAAGTATAGTGTGTTATGTTATGCTGAATATGTGTATTCAGTTCTTAATTAAATAATGTTGGGATCCTAAATTTGATATGGATGAAGATTATGATAGCTTGCAAGATTTGTTAAATTCTAGATTATAAATTTGGCAACTGTTGCAATATGTTTATGATGCAGGACTTTAATGATATTAAGAGAGAGAATCTTTCGATTATATAATGGAAATGTGTTTGGGATAATGTATAGATTTATAAATTAGCGGGTTAAATGATATTATATGGACATAGATTATTTGATCTTATATATATATTGGAGATTATTTGATATGTTGAACTCCCAGTCAAATTTAAGATCTATGAGAAGATTTAGATTACCTTATTGTTAATGTTACTTTGAGCGAAGAAATGGTATCGAAAAAAATTAGAGAATTTGAAAAGTTATATCAGAGTGCACAGCAAAAGTGTGGTGACCAAAGATATTAGGATCAATTTAAAGTGTATTATGATAAATGAATGTGAGGCTCTTATTAAGATTATTGAATTTGGGCCAAATGGTATATATGAGTTTTGGATCATGTATATTTGAGTTTCGGAAGACCTAAATTTGTTTTTAAATTTCGAGGATGAAATTTTTATTAGGAGGGGAGAATATGAGGCCCGCCCGAAATTTGGCTTTATGGGCTGAAGTCGGCAGCCCCTGCCGACTTCACCCGAAACCCAGAAAAAAAAGAAAAAGAAGGCGAACCGGAATAGGGGAGCTGGGATTAGCTTCGTCCGGCCGGCATTTTCGCCAGAGATTTCAGGAGAAGAGTCATGGAGGAGAGGGGCGGTGTCGGCGATGAGTTTGAAGTGGGTTAAACCCCGATCGGCGTGGTCTTCGCTTCCCAAACGGTGAGGAAACCATCGTGTTCCTCTTTAAATCCCTCTCACCGTCACCCAAGCAAGCACCGAATCGAGCCATGTTCCTCCATCTTCCTCCACTCTGGTGAGCATTTGGGAGTCCTTTTAAGGCTGGTGAGTTTTATTTAATCTGGATTTTGGTTTGATTTTTTTTATTCGGTTTGCTCGGACCATTCATCATAGGTGGCCGCGCCGCCACCGTCTTCCCACCAGTCCATCGAGCCTCCCCGGCAACCGCCTCCCATGGCTGCCGCTGCTACCGTGGGGAGGCCGGTTCGGTCAAGAAGAGGAGCAGGGGGGTTCGGGAAGAAGAGAGGAAGAAAGAAAGAAAGAAAAGAAAAATGGTGGGGGGGGCGCTCTGTTCCGTGAGGAGAAAAGAAAAAGAAAAAAAAAAGAAAAAAAAGAGAAGAAATAAAATAAAGAGAGAGAGAAACCTACCTGGGAGTCTGTCATCGGGATGGTTCCCGATGGTCGAAGCTGCCATCGGTGGCTCACCCATGAGGTCCCTCACCATCGTGGAAGAGAAAGAGGAGAGAGAAAGAGGAGAGGGAGGAATGGTAAATTTTGGACCAGGATTAGAACTGGATTGTGACGAGAGTGCCCATGATAGTTTAGTTTCCATTTTAGTTTTATTAAATAGGAATTAATTATATGTTTAAATTGTTGGTCAGGATCATCGTTGTCCTTGGAAGATCAGATCTAGGTTTGAATTGTACTTGTTGGTGGATTATTTTCGGTAAGTTATCTTAATCTCTGATATTATATACCAAATATGTTATGAAATATTAAATACGTGTAATATATTTTCATTTGTATTGGATTGCATTGGATGCATGCATTGTGTTGGTGTGGGAGCATTGTGTTGGTGTGGGTGCATTGTGTTGGTATGGGTGCATTGTATTGGTGTTATCACTCTCTAGTACGACTATGATCATACGAGGACCTAGTCTCCTTGTGGGCCTCCAGCGGGGCGATCGCTGGTACATGACAAATGAGTGGTATGTGATTCAAGCGCTAGTTGCCTTATTTTAGTCATGCATGGCAGGCACATGCAGAGGATGCATGTTTCTCGTGTGATACTCAGAGCTAGTTTTCCTTGTGGGCCTCCAGTGGGGCGACCACTGGCGCATGACCAATGAGCGGTATGTGAATCAGGATCTAGTCTCTTGTAGGGCGAGCCACGGGCCGATCGTGGCCATGGTCAGAGGGACTAGGAGAGTGAAGTAAATGGTTGGCCATCCATAGTCGTGTCGGTGTCGGTTGTGATTAAGTATGCATATTTGCATCATGTTACTGGATATATATTATTATATTGATGGACATCTTGTTGTATGGTGTGTTTGTGCTTGCTATTTATTAATGGCATATTTGTGTATATGTACTGGAGGTGTTGATAACTTACTAAGCTTGTGTAGCCATCCCTATTTTTTTATGTTTTTGTTATAGATACCGAAAATCAATTGGGCTTTGGAACCAATCAGTGAGGAGCTAGGGTTTAGGTGTTGATCTTTGAGTTTATATTAAATTTTAGTTAAATTTTATGAAAAATTCTTGGAATCAATAAATAATTAGTGAAATTTGTTCCTTACCACTTCTTGGATGTTGAATTGAAGATTAGGCCTTGCATGATCTCTAGGAAAAATCCTAGGGCTTGTGCGTCCGGTCGCGTAGCCGATCCAGGTTTTGGATCGGGGCATGACAGGGATAGAAAGCATTCAGATCTGAAATAGGAATTTAATGCGATGTATTTGGCATGATTTTGACTATACGATGGTCAAGATAAATGCATGCAGTCAAGGGCCTGTTCTGTTGGCTCCACCCAGTGATTTTGATGAATAACAAAACATTGAGTACATATTGTATTCTAATGAGGATTTCAAGTTGTGAGTTTTCAGGAAGAAAGCACCTCAAAATTCCAAAAATTTATGGTGTATGGCACGCAATGGCACGGAGCAATTCTCACATATCCGGGCATCCTCTTCATTGAAAAAGGGCTTATAATTACTTAACTATTATGTGTTTATGCATTCATGAACTTTATTTTTGATTTCGAGGCTTTTACACTTGAATCTGGATGTTTTCAGTCTCAAGTGTCGACACCTGGACAGTCAAGTATCAACACTTCAGCATTTGGCACGGACAAAAATCCTTGGCACGCCAAGTGTCGACACCTATATTCAAGTGTCGACACCAAGTGTCGACACTTAGGTTTCAAGTGTCGACTCAAGGCCTGAGATTTTTGAAAATACAGAACTTTGTTGTTTCAAGGATTTTTGTGTCAAGTGTCGACACCTATGCATCAAGTGTCGACACTTGAATGTTCAAGTGTCGACTCCCAGAAATCAAGTGTCGACACCTGACAGCCAAGTGTCGACACCCGACAGCCAAGTATCGACACTTGCAGCCTGACAGCTCTAACGGATCTATTTTTCTGGCTTGCAGAAACTGGTTTTCAAGCTTCAAATGGCAATTTCCAATGCTCCAACGGTCACAAACCATTTTTAGAAGGTTTTTGGTATATTTAATCTCCACCAACCTCATTTTAAAAGAAGAGAAGTGAAGAAAAGAAAAGAAAAGAAGAGAGAAGTCTATTCAAGAGCATTCAAGTCCACTCAAAAGCCAAAAAGCCAATATTCTCTCCAAACTTCAAATCAAAAACCTCTTCTAGCTTGATTCCACTGAAAAAGCCTACTAGCTCAACTTTACTACATTCCAAAAGGAGGCAACTTGAAGAAGAGTGAAGTCAAAGCATCCTTTGGGCTTCAAAGATTCCAATCTACTCTTGAAGAGAGTTTGTTGTAGCTTTAAATTTCATATCTATTTTATTATGCTTTGACCTTGCTTTCAAGGGTGTCTTGAAAGAAGGTTATTGTGGTTTGTTGGTGAGCCAAAGTGTTAAAACCAACTAGGGTTAACTTGTGAGCCCAAAGACAAAACAAGTATTTAGGTTTGTTGGTGAGCCTAGGCGATAAAACCAACTTAGGTTTTGACTTGTGAGCCTTGTGAAAAACAAGTCAACTGTAATCTGGTGTGGATTATAGTGGAATTCCCAAGGATGGCTTGGGGAGTGGATGTAGGTGCTGGGTTTGCACCGAACCACTATAAACCTTGTGTTTGTGTGTGATTACTCTTTTCCTCTCACATTCTTTAATTAATTGCTATCATCTTGCATCTAATTTATTATTGCTCACAAGCACCACTAGACCTTCACTTTATTGTGTTAAATTTTTAAAAGACCCAATTCACCCCCCCCCTCTTGGGCTCCATTTCTGGGCAACAAGTGGTATCAGAGCATCGGTACTCTCTTGTAAGTCCAAGGATCTTGAGTAAAAGATCATGGCAGCCCCAATAGGCATGGGTATTGTTGAAGGTCAAGCTTCAAACCGACCCCCACTTTTTAATGGCACAAATTACACATACTGGAAGACATGCATGCGCATATTTATACAAGCTCTTGATTATAATTTATGGAGAACAATAGTAAAAGGTCCTCATCAGCCTACAATGATGATTAATGGCATTCTCACCCCTAAAATGGAAGATGATTGGGATGAGAATGACATTAAGCAAATTGAGCTTAATGCTAAGGCAATGAACCTTTTATTTTGCTCTCTTGATCCTAGTGAGTTTAATAGAATATCAAACTGTCTCTCTGCAAAGGAGATTTGGGATACACTTGAGGTTACCCATGAGGGTACACACCAAGTAAAAACCACCAAGGTTAACATGCTAATTCACACATATGAGATGTTTAAAATGGAACCTACTGAGTCTATCAGTGAGATGTATACTAGGTTCATAAACATTGTGAATGGCATGAGAAGTTTAGGAAAAATAATTTCTAACGGTGAATTTGTGAATAAACTTCTCAGGTCTCTACCAGCTTCATGGGATGCAAAGGTCACTGCAATTGAAGAAGCAAAAGATGTCAACACTCTCCCGCTGGAACAACTGTTGGGTTCTTTGATGACATATGAACTATCCCTCAAACAGAAGAACGGAGAGGTGGATAAAAAGAAAAAGACAATAGCATTCAAATCTACTACCAGAGAAGACTCGAGCGAAGACTTTGAAGAGGATGATGAAGAAGATGAAACAGCTATGTTAGCAAGGAAATTCAGAAGGTTTATGAGGAAAAAGAAATTCAATTACAAAAAAAAACCTCTGAAAGGTGAGCCAAGTAAAGAAAAAGATAAGGAGAAGAAGGAGGAGCAGCCCACATTATTTTGAGTGCAAGAAGCCAGGGCATTTCAAGGTAGACTGCCCCTTACTAAAGAAAAGCAGAAGAACGCTAAGAAAGAAGGCCATGATGGCAACCTGGAGTGAAAGTGAAGACTCCAGCTCTGAGGAAGAACAACAGGAAGTAGCAAATTTCTGTCTAATGGCCGATCAAGAAGAGGTATGCTCTGAAACTGAAAATGAAATATCTTTTGATGAGCTTCATAAAATTTTTGATGAACTAGTCATAGAATTTCAAAAATTAAAGTCAAAACATAAAGAGTTAAAGAAGCAAAATCTGAAACTAGCTAAAACAAACAACAACCTTACAAATGAAAATGAATACCTTCTAATACAAAACAAAAATTTAAATGATAAGATTATGGCTCTTGAAAATGAAAAGAATATATTTGAAAAGAAAAGTAACTTACTTTCAAATGAAAAATTGTCAAGACAAAACAAAGAAATTTTAATGGAAAACAAAAGATATAAGGAGGAAATCGATAAACTAAAGCCTTTTGTTGAAAAATTTACTTACAGTTCTGAAAAGTTAAATTTACTGTTAAATAACCAAAGAGCAGTATTTGACAAAGCTGGATTAGGATTCAGAACTCATAAGAAACAGAAACTCTTTAAAAATTTCTTTGTGCCTGCATCTTCATCAATTACATGCTATACTTGTGGTGTTAAAGGACATAAATCTTATATGTGCAATAAACGAAAATTAAGGAACACTAAGAAAGTTTGGATTCCAAAAGGAACCAATGCCACTAACCAAAAAGGACCCAAGATAGCTTGGGTACCTAAAGTCTCCACTTGATGTTTATTGCAGGTATGCCTTGCAACCAACAAGAAAAGAATGTGGTATCTTGATAGCGGTTGCTCAAGGCATATGACAGGAGATGTGGAGCAGTTCTCATCACTTACATATCAAAATGGTGGCAATGTAACTTTTGGTGATAATGAAAAGGGCAAAATCATCGGTATTGGTAAAATCCATATCACCCATACCTCTTATATTGATAATATTTTATATGTTGATGGATTAAAACATAACTTGCTTAGTATTAGTCAATTTTGTGACAAAAATTTTAAAGTTATTTTTGAATCTTCTTTGTGCATTGTTTCTAGTCTAGATGATAATGGCATTAAGTTCATCGGTCATAGGCATGGCAATATTTATATGGTTGATCTTGATGATCTCCCTATTCAGAAAGGTCAATGTCTAGTGGCAATGGAAGCCAAGATCGATGAAACTAGTTGGCTTTGGCATCGTAGACTAGGACATGCTAGCATGCATTTAATTTCAAAACTTAGCAAAAAGAATTTAGTAAAAGATTTGCCTAAACTCAATTTTGAAAAAGATAAGATTTGCAGTGCATGTCAACTTGGAAAACAAACAAAATCTTCTTTCAAACCTAAAGGAGTAATCTCTACATCTAGACCTTTGGAATTGCTTCATATGGACCTCTTTGGGCCTACTAGAACATCTAGTTTGGGAGGTAAGAAGTTTGGTCTAGTCATTGTAGATGATTTCTCACGTTTTACTTGGGTCATGTTTTTAGCACATAAAGATGAAACGTTTTCTGAATTTATAAGATTTCACAAAAGAGTTTTAAATGAAAAAGGTGTTTCAGTGATTTCTTTAAGAAGTGATCATGGAACTGAATTTGAAAATTGTGATTTTAATAAATTCTGTATTGAAAATGGAATTAATCATAATTTTTCTGCACCTAGGACACCTCAACAAAATGGGGTAGTAGAAAGAAAAAATAAAACTCTTGAAGAAATGGCACGCACCATGCTTTGTGAAAATGATTTACCTAGATACTTTTGGGCGGAAGCCATAAATACTGCATGCTATATTTTAAATCGAGTTTTAATTCGACCGATTTTAAAGAAAACCCCTTATGATCTTTGGAAGGGCAGAAAACATTCAATCCGTTATTTTCATGTTTTTGGATGCCGTTGTTTCATCTTAAACAATGGTAAAGATAATCTAAGTAAATTTGATGCCAAATCAGATGAGGGAGTCTTTCTAGGCTACTCCACATCTAGTAAGGCATACAGGGTCTTCAACAGAAGGACACTTGTTGTTGAAAAATCCATTCATGTAGTATTTGATGAAACTAACCAAAAATCTTCAAGAAAAGAAGATGTACTTTTTGATGAATCAGGTAACAAGAAAACTGAAGAAATAAACAACAATGAAGGACTTACCAAGGAACAGAATGATGATCAAAACACTGACGGAAATCAAGCACAAGGTGATGAAGATACATCAACTGTTGATCCTTTACCAAAAGAATGGAGGTATGCTCATGGACACCCAAAAGAACTAATTATAGGTGATCCATCTAAAGGTGTAAGTACTCGATCATCTCTTAGAAATATCTGTGATTACTTAGCTTTTGTGTCTCAAATTGAACCTAAAACTATTGAGGTAATTGGATAAATGCTATGCAAGATGAACTTAATCAATTTAAAAGGAACAATGTTTGGACACTGGTGGATAGGCCTTCAAACACATCAATTATTGGCACAAAATGGGTTTTTCAAAATAAACTTGATGAAAATGGAATAGTAATTATAAATAAAGCTAGACTAGTTGCCAAAGGATACAATCAGGAGGAAGGGATAGATTTTGATGAAACCTTTTCTCCTGTGGCTAGACTTGAGGCAATTAGGCTATTATTGGCTTTTTCCTGTTTCATGAACTTTAAATTGTATCAGATGGATGTTAAAAGTACTTTTTTAAATGGATTAATTGAAGAAGAAGTTTATGTTGAACAACCCCCTGGTTTTGAAATTTCTGAATTTTCAAATTATGTTTATAAACTTCATAAAGCCTTATATGGATTAAAACAAGCTCCAAGAGCTTGGTATGAACGTTTAAGCTCCTTTTTGCTGAAAAATAATTTTACTAGAGGTAATGTAGATAAAACATTATTTTTAAAGAAAAAGGATGATGATCTCTTAGTAGTACAAATCTATGTTGATGATATAATATTTGGTGCTACTAATGAATCTCTTTGTCAAGATTTTGCAAGTCTAATGCAAGGTGAGTTCGAGATGAGCATGATGGGAGAACTGAATTTCTTCCTCGGACTCCAGATAAGGCACACCAAAGAGGGGATCTTCATCAACCAAACAAAATACACAAGAGAAATACTCAAGAAGTTTGGGATGGAGAACACTAAGCCATTAGGTACCCCTATGAGCTCCACGTGTAGACTTGACAAGGATGAATCAGGTAAGTCAATAGACCAAAAATTATATCATGGCATGATTGGTTCATTATTATATCTTACTGCCAGTAGGCCAGATATCATGTTTAGTATCTGTATGTGTGCTAGATATCAGTCCAATCCTAAAGAGTCTCATCTTTTGGCTGTTAAACGCATACTTAGATATCTATCTGGCATAATTGGAATTGGTTTATGGTACTCTAGAGAATCTTCATTTGATTAATTGCTTATTCTGATGCTGATTTTGCTGGATGTAAACTTGATCGTAAAAGTACTAGTGGAACCTGTCAGTTTCTTGGAGTAAATTTGATCTCCTGGAGTAGCAAGAAACAGAACTCAGTTGCTCTATCTATGGTGGAAGCCGAATATATAGCAGTTGGGAGCTGTTGTGCTCAAATCCTCTGGATCAAACAACAACTCGAAGATTTTGGCATTAAACTAACTAAGACACCCATAAGATGTGACAATACTAGTGCAATCAACCTATCTAAAAATCCTGTGCAACATTCAAGAAGTAAACACATTAAAATAAGACATCATTTCATAAGAGATCATGTACAAAACTCTAATGTAATTCTTGATTTTGTTTATACTAATTATCAGTTAGCTGATGTGTTTACAAAACCTTTGAGTGAGGATAGGTTCCGTTTGATTAGAAGAGAGTTAGGTGTCATTGATCCATTCTCCTAGGACTCTCTTAGTATCATTTTACCTAAGTCTTAAAGCTCAAAACCTATTATTTAAAACCCCAAGAAATTTGTCAAAATTTTTCCTACTTTTTCAGAATATCTCGAATTTTCTTGGCCAAGTGTCGACACTTGGAAAGTGTCAAGTGTCGACACCTGACCAAGTGTCGACACTTGACAAATCCGAAGTGTCGACACTTGCGAATCTGAACTATTTTTAAACGGACCGAACAAAGGTTATTTTTTAAATTCTCTTCCCCCAAATTTCTTGGAACAGTGGTCCCCCCTGTCCAAATCCATCCTTTCACCCCTTAATCCTTCACAAATCAGGTATTTTCCCTCTCTAATTTCGTTTTTATTTTTCTATGTTTTTAATTTTATTGTTTTCAATCCAAACGATCGTGTTTTAGGTTTTTCGAACATTTTTCTTGAATCTAACCGGATTTTTGCATGTTTTAGTGAATTTCTAAAACTCCATTTGAGGGAATCATGTTTTAGATTTATTTTTCTCGGATTTCCCTCATCTTTTGGACGTTTTTCAACCCTTTTTTACAAAAATCACTGTTTCATCAATTTTGGGCAAAATAAAATGGGTTTTCATCTAATTTAAGCGTACTAAATCCATTTATTGATGATTTAGAAAGGTTTTTAGTAATACATTTGCAACATTTTCGCCTATTTGCAAAAATCCTAAGTGATTAAAACCCAAATCCCATGGTTTTTGACCTTACAAAAATATTTTTTTTGGGATTCAAATGTGTTCCACCTAACAAAAATTTTTCCTACAAATTTTGCTCAAAAATTTTGTCATTTGATCAAAATTTATTGATTCTGGTTTTCGAAACCTATCTGAACTCTAATCTCAACCTATGGCCAGTCCTTTGTTCTGAACCGTTCTTCATTCTTCCTGGTCAGTTGGCTAATATGGGTCCTAGGAAGAGACTTGCAGTTAGGGCGAGGCCTAGTCAGGGTACTGAAGGTCGAAGGCTAGATTTGATCCCGCACAGCAGAGCAGTACAGCCACTCCGAGCTCCCCCCTGCAGAGAGGATGGCAGGGAAGTCTGTAGCTTCAGGGAGGAGAGTTGACCTACAGTGTTTCGACAGGCACCACTTTGGCATTAGGGAGATACTCCCAGATGCAGGACTAGTACCCTTCTACACCATGCAGGAGAGATACTATCCTCACCTGGTGAGGGAGTTCTACGGTGCACTGGACTGTCGACGACTTTTATGGACGACATCCGTCAGGGGTACACAGATTTCTTTGACTGATGAGCTGCTGAGCCGAGTATGGGAGATACCCTGAAGAGGAGTCTGTGCATTTTCTGTTGATGATAGAGAGGTGGATTTCAGATGAATCCTTGAGCGAGAGGATGTTCGCGGTATCTCAGTAGTTACCGCAAACCAGTTATCTTTAGAGATGCGACTGCTGCACCACATCACTGCACGGATCCTTCTACTGAAGACTGGCAGATTCGATTTCATCACCGAGACAGAGCTGATGTTGATGACCAGTCTGATCGAGAGGAGACCGATTGATATACCCACCTTGATGCTTTCGCAGATGCATGATGGTGCCACTCAGCGCCGACACTGTTTGCCATACGGGATGGCACTGACCCGTCTTTTCAGAGCTTATGAAGTATCATTGGAGGGGGAGATCCCCAAGGAGATACTGCACATGGATGTATATGATGAGAGGTCACTGCACCGGATGGGATTCAGGATGGTTGGAGGTCGATGGGTTCGGAGAGAGTCTGGCCAGGATCCAGATGAGGAGGATGAGATTCGAGAGGCTGAGGCTGGACCATCTAAGCCAGCAGTCGTTCCTCCAGTAGATATGCCATCGACACAGGCAGAGCACCTGTCGCCTGACGCTTCAACTCCTCCACCTCCATCTACCGGATTATCTTTTGAGGAGCATGCCAGAGCACAGTTCACACAGATCAGAGGAGAGGTGACTCAGCTGCATAGCGAGGTCGAGCTTCTACGAGCACAGACTACCGCGGAGTATGCTGAGATTCGCAGATCCATGGAGGAGTGATTTACATGCCTTGAGAGTCTTTTGAGATCACTTATACCTCCTGCTGCACCTGCACTTGCTCGATCTGATGATGATGATGATGATGATGATGATGACGGCGGCGATCACCAGAGCGACCATGCTGATTTTGCTGACGGAGGTGATCAGGATGTTGACCGAGCCACTGAGGTAGTAGGCACTGACAGCGACAGTGTAGGCGGAGCTAATGCTTACGAGGTGGTCAGTCGAGATCCTCCTACTACACCTGCTCCTTCTACTACACTGGTTGACTTCGTTCTGGATCCTGTTGAGCCAGCTGATCGTCTTTCACCTCCTTCTACCAGATCTTCTAGGGTTGTACCCGCTTTTGGTCCTGCCGGCCGTACCAGGAGTCTTAGAGCTTTAGCACCTCCTAGGGCATTAGCCACCAGATCTAGGATTAGTGCTCCTTTCAGTCTTGATGTTCTATCTGATGAGGATTAGCCTCACAGATGTCTGTTTCAGATCTTGTTTTGTATGTTTCATACTTAATTGACTCTATTTATATCTGTATGTTTTAGCTCTTTTGTACTGAAAATTTATCTCATATATATATGTGTTTTTGTTCAGTACCTTGTTATCTTGAAAATTTTGTGCTTCAGTTTATCAGTCTTTAGCTCTGATACTCGTTATAATGATATATTTTAACTCTGATATTCCTTGATATTAGCATAATTTCAGCTCTGATATTTATTTCTCTACTCTCTTTTTGTATCCATGCTAATTGTGAGGGGGAGGTTATTCCCTTTTCTTATGATTGACAAAAAGGGGGAGAACAAGTAATGATTTTAATTTTATTGAGAACAAGTATTTGATTTTATGAAGAACAAGAATATTGATTTTTATTGAGAAAAAGGTGTATTATATTATTTATACTGATTTCACCTTGCAAGAATCTTTGAAGATTACCTTAATAAGAAGTATCTAATTAAGGGGGAGATTGTTTCCTCTTATCTATAAAGTTGTTGCCTCTACTGTGACTAAAATTCATGTATATAAATTAAATGGTTAAGGGTTGAACTATATTATCTCTTTTTCTCAAGGTTTTGTCATCATCAAAAAGGGGGAGATTGTTGGCTCCACCCAGTGATTTTGATGAATAACAAAACATTGAGTACATATTGTATTCTAATGAGGATTTCAAGTTGTGAGTTTTCAGGAAGAAAGTACCTCAAAATTTCAAAAACTTATGGTGTATGGAACGCAATGGCACGGAGCAATTCTCACATATCTGGGCATCCTCTTCATTGAAAAATGGCTTATAAATACTTAACTATTATGTGTTTATGCATTCATGAACTTTATTTTTGATTTCGAGGCTTTTACACTTGAATCTGGATGTTTTCAGTCTCAAGTGTCGACACCTGGACAGTCAAGTGTCGACACTTCAGCATTTGGCACGGACAAAAATCCTTGGCACGCCAAGTGTCGACACCTATATTCAAGTGTCGACACCAAGTGTCGACACTTAGGTTTCAAGTGTCGACTCAAGGCCTGAGATTTTTGAAAATACAGAACTTTGTTGTTTCAAGGATTTTTGTGTCAAGTGTCGACACATGTGCATCAAGTGTCGACACTTGAATGTTCAAGTGTCGACTCCCAGAAATCAAGTGTCGACACCTGACAGTCAAGTGTCGACACCCGACAGCCAAGGTCGACACTTGCAGCCTGACAGCTCTAACGGATCTATTTTTCTGGCTTGCAGAAACTGATTTTCAAGCTTCAAATGGCTATTTCCAATGCTCCAACGGTCACAAACCATTTTTAGAAGGTTTTTGGTGTATTTAATCTCCACCAACCTCATTTTAAAAGAAGAGAAGTAAAGAAAAGAAAAGAAAAGAAGAGAGAAGTCTATTCAAGAGCATTCAAGTCCACTCAAAAGCCAAAAAGCCAATATTCTCTCCAAACTTCAAATCAAAAGCCTCTTCTAGCTTGATTCCACTGAAAAAGCCTACTAGCTCAACTTTACTACATTCCAAAAGGAGGCAACTTGAAGAAGAGTGAAGTCAAAGCATCCTTTGGGCTTCAAAGATTCCAATCTACTCTTGAAGAGAGTTTGTTGTAGCTTTAAATTTCATATCTATTTTATTGTGCTTTGACCTTGCTTTCAAGGGTGTCTTAAAAGAAGGTTATTGTGGTTTGTTGGTGAGCCAAAGTGTTAAAACCAACTAGGGTTAACTTGTGAGCCCAAAGACAAAACAAGTATTTAGGTTTGTTGGTGAGCCTAGGTGATAAAACCAACTTAGGTTTTGACTTGTGAGCCTTGTGAAAAACAAGTCAACTGTAATCTGGTGTGGATTATAGTGGAATTCCCAAGGGTGGCTTGGGGAGTGGATGTAGGTGCTGGGTTTGCACCGAACCACTATAAACCTTATGTTTATATGTGATTGCTCTTTTCCTCTTGCATTCTTTAATTAATTGCTATCATCTTGCATCTAATTTATTATTGCTCATAAGCATCACTAGACCTTCACTTTATTGTGTTAAATTTTTAAAAGACCCAATTTACCCCCCCTCTTGGGCTCCATTTCTGGGCAACATGTTCTATAAGGATTATTCTCCTATTTTGAATGGAATTGGGTCTGTTCCGAGGCCTATTTAAGGGGTAGTTGAAGGCAGCAAGCAGTAGAACCAAGCCTTATATTTTCTTTTGCCCTTTAATTCTATAAGGGATTTTGAGAGAGAAAAGGGTGAGAGTAGCGAGGGTTCTTCTTCCTTGTCCCCCTTCCATGATGATGAAGCTCGAAGATACCATGAGCAACTAGAGCTCTATAGTTTTTGGAGGGGAGAAGAGATCTTGTAACACGCAAAGTAGTTTCTTTGTTCTCAACTTATTTTGTATTTCTTTTATTTTTTATAGGCAATGAAGAGTGTGCTTTCTTGTATTTTCTCTTGTAACTCTTTATTTATTTTTTTATGCTTTCTTTTATGCTTTCATGCTAAATTATTCTTAGGGATAACTCTTGCATTCCAGAGATGTACCATGATCTGTTACGAACATGTGGCATGCCAAGGAAAGAAGAGTTGAACACCTACTACTTCCCAGAGATGCACCGTGATCTACAGATATGAGACATACCGAGAGAAGATAGGTATTTTTCTAGGATTAATTACAATAATTTTCTAAAAAGAAATACAACTATGCGAGTGCTATATCAATTTATAACCCCAAGATATTTCTTCCTACTTGCTTCGATCTTTAGGACAGCTTACTTTCTATTTATTTTTTTTTACACAATAATAAATATTCTCTTTTATTTCTTTCGCAATCACAACTTAGATCTTAGTTCTCTGAGGATACGATCCTGACTCATCCTAGCTACAGTTTGAGTTGATGAATTATTTTTAACTGCCTACGATAATGATCACAACCCTCCTCTAAAGTCAAGTGCAATAGAGCTCAACTAATTAAAAAATCATTCCCAATCATACTACAATAATGCTAATCATAGTTAATTAAAACATATTTCCAAATATACTTTAATAAGCTCATTGATGATCCTGAAGATGATTTTGATAATTACAAAATATTAAAGCATGAATACTATACTAATGCTTTTCAAATGATTAAGAATGTTTTTGTAGAGAGCTTTCTAATATACAATCATCAATTAAAAATTTTATAGATCATTGGAATTATTTGTGAGCCATTAGAATGATAAGTTATCTCTCAAAGATTATTGTAAATATTTATGTATCATGGTAAATGGTAGATTTGCGGGGTTGTCGTTAAAACACCGTGGCTATCAGTTTAAAATTTGACTTCTTAAAATATTTAAAAATACATAGCAGGAGGAGTCGGGTCGAATCCACAGAGAAGGCGGTGTTTATGAAATTGTAGGAAAAGTAAACTTGGCACTAGGATCTATTATTTAGATCCTAGCATCTACTTGCAGACAAGATGAAAGACAGGAATTAAAAAAAATATTGCATTGATTTTAAGGTCTAAGTACAATGCACTAAAAAAAAAAAGTAAAATAACAAAGAACAAAGACAAGAACAGATCAGCGCAGCCTCTTCGGGAAGATAGCTCCTTCCTTCGTACTCCGTGGAGCGAACTGGGCTTCCTCTGCGTCTTCTTCTTCGGATCTTGATCTCAGAGAGGGAGAAGGCTAGAAGATGGTGTATGGACACGCTCTCCTTTGAGAAACCTCACTCCCAAAAGCCAACCCGCAACCCAAGCAATGCCCTCTACCCTGTACCTTGCCCTTTCTCCAGGATACCTCTGCCTTGTGCTATGGGGTTCATTTTATAATTGATCAGAGAGGAGAGCTCGTTGCATATTAGCGATGTGGGACAAAAGAAACACCGCGACCGCCGTTGCTGCTCCGTGCTCACCACCCTGCAGCACCCGTAGATCACGCCGCTCGTGGACTGCGCCGTGGAGCTCGTGGATTGCGCGCAACGCCCGTGCCCGTGGACTGCTCGCCCGTGAAGAATGCCCAGCTCGCGAAGAACGCTCGGCAATGCCCATCAGCCCGTGGATTGCTCTGGCAACATGGACTTCCTTGTGAAGAACGTGGACTGCGTTCCTCTCGTTTGCCGCCAAAAACCGCCACCACCGCCCATCAAACCATAGCTGGAGCTTCTCCTCCGGCCGTGGACACCGCCGGCGTGCTTCCCGACGAGTTTCGGCACCTCTGGAGAGCTGTGGTCCACGCCCTGCTTCGTGGACCGACAGCAATGGCTGCCGGTGAACCAACCTGCGAGTTATAAACCCAGCAGCCGGTCCATGATGGACCGGCTGCTCCAAAAAATGTGCAGCATCAAAATATGTGCAAAATGCTAAAGAAATTCATAACTTCTTCATTTCGAACCTGATTTAAGTACTGTTTGCATCGTTAGATTCCATAAATCAAACTCTAACTATTGGCGAGTTTCAAACTTATTAATTTTACCAATTCCATGATCATTAATTAAATATTTTATTAATCATTTAAATGGGTGTGTGGTGCTTTGACTTGAAATCTATTTTTCATGAATGTATTCTAATTTCACATTTTTCAAAGATATTTTTAAAAAAATTAGTTTTGCAAGAAAGTCTAAATTAATTATGAAATTAGGTTATTAAAAGAATGTTAGCACCATTAATTAACTAAAATACTTAAAATAAACGTGTAAATCCATGATTTATCAGTAAATCCTTTAAGAAAGTTTTTGTATCATAGGAAGAGTAGAGAGCTTAATTTTTATAATTAAAATTATTTGAGTAGGTTAGAAAGTCCATGTATATCCTTAAAAGTTATTAGAAGATCTTTGGAAAAATTGAGGAGCAAAAATGTATCAATTTTTTTGTAAAATTGAAGTTATGGCTAAAAGAATCGACTTCCATCAAGAGAGCTAACTCTAGCATGGCATGGTGGCACGACATGTAGAACTGACACTATTCAAAAAAGACTACTCCTAGAATTAGAGCTTTCTCTCTCAGACAAGCAGAGAGCATGTTTTCTGGACACAATTCAAAAGAGTCTTCTCTCAAAATTAGAGCCTTTTCTCTCAGATAAGCAAAAAGCATGCTTTTTCGATCCAATTCAGAAGAGCTACTCGCAGCAAACTAGACTTCTATCATAGAA
Source organism: Areca catechu (assembly GCA_021397845.1). NCBI lineage: Eukaryota > Viridiplantae > Streptophyta > Magnoliopsida > Arecales > Arecaceae > Areca > Areca catechu. Next base: position 96,860,044 of record CM038039.1, read on the forward strand.
AGACAAAGAGCTTGTTTTCAAAATATACTATAGATAACCAACTCCTTTCAGGTGAGCCAACTCTCAGCCCATGAATTACTACAGCAACTGCTAGTCCTAGAACTTACAGATTTTAATTTTCAAGATTTTTAATGGCTATTTTTTGCTTTCCAATATCTCTAAATGACTAAAAATGATTGAGAACTAATAAAAAAAGTACTTGGAGAAGTATAAAAAAAGGAATAAAGTCAAAAGACCAATATTCTTGAGAAAATTCCTTGTCAATCATTGCAAATAAGAGAGAACTCAAGTGCTATCATCTAAAAACTCAAGAGAAGCATAACTCCTTCTAACCTACTCTCTTGAAACCTTAAGTGAGCTACTCAAAGAGCATTGAACATCAATTATTAAAACTTGAAGAGTCTTTAAGAGGAGCTTCATCAACAACCTTTCACTCTTTTGAGAGTTTGTTTAGTTGCTTTGTTTTTATATTTTTTAGCTATTGTTTGTCTCAGCAGGGAGTTGAAACTTGGGATTAGATTTAAGTTTTGATTGGTTGACCTTGGAAAATCAACTAGGTTGTTTGTGAGCCCAAAAAATAAATGATGTGTTAGGGTTTTGACTTGTGAGCTCGAGAAAAAATAAAATGGCTGTATTCTTGTAGAAATATAATAAAAATCCCAAGAAGTCCTTAGATAGTGGACATAGGAGCTAGGATTGCTCTGAATCACTATAAATCTTATTGTATTTGAGTACTTATCTCCTTTTCTCTCTCTTATATTTTAGCATTTGCACATATCATTCGACACAACATTTGGCTCATAAATATTATTTGAGTTTTAAAGGCATAATTTTGTTTTAATTCTTGAAAACCTAATTCACCTCCTTCTTGGATTGTCGGTCTAGGTAACAAGTGGTATAAAAGCTGTCTCAATGTCATTAATCCAATGATTAAGAAAAAAGATGATGGCAACCCACATAAGCACATCATTGGTCGAAGGAAAATCTAGCAATAGACCTTCACTTTTCAATGGCACCAATTATACATACTTGAAAGCTAGAATAAGGATTTACATTCAAGCAATAGATTTTTAATTATAAAAAATTGTTATTAAAGGCCCTCATATACTCAAAAAGAAAGTTGATGGCATTGACATCCCAAAATCAAAAGATGAATGGAATGATCATGATATGAAAAGGGCTATGCTAAATGCAAAAGTTATGAACTTTCTATATTGTACACTAGACTCCAATGAATTCAACTGGATTTTCACTTGCAATTCTGCAAAGAAAATTTGGGATAGACTTTAAGTCACACATGAAGGCACTAACCAAGTTAAGAACTCAAAAATTAACTTATGCATAATTATGAATTATTCAAGATGGAACCCACTAAGATCATTTTTGAAATATTCACAAAATTCACTAATATTATTATCGATTTAAAAAGTCTTGGTAGGACATACTCCAATAGTGATTTAGTAAACAAGATACTCAAATTATTACTGGACAAGTAGGATGCAAAGGTCACTGCAATAGTGGAAGAAAAGGATCTCAACATCTTACCTTTGAAAGAGCATCTTGGATCCTTGATGACCTATCAATTAAACATGAAGCACCACAGTGAAGAGGAAAGAAGAAAAAAAGAAAACCATAGCTCTCAAGGCAGCGATTGAAGAGAAAAAGGAAGAAGAAGAAAGCCCTTTATCCAAAGAAGAATTAGGAGATGAGAACATGGCCCTTGTAATTAAAAGATTTAGAAGATTTATGGACAAGGGCAAATCAAAATATAGGAGAAGATATTTGGCTAAGGAGGAGCCAAGTAAGGAAAAAGAAAAGAAAATGGACAAGGATCAACAGTGCATATGCTATGAGTACAAGAAACCAGGGCATTATCAATTTGACTATCTAAATTTAAAGAAAGTTTGCAAGAAAAGCAAGAAGAAGAAGGGCATGGTAGCCACGTAGAGTGACAGTAATGAATCAAGCTCCAATGAAGAGGAAGAGTAAATAAAATCAGCCAACCTATGCTTAATAGCTTTAGAAGATGAGGTATGTGCTAAACTTAATGTAGAATTCACATTTGATGAGCTTCATTCCATATTTTATAATTTATTAGCCAAATTTAAGAAGCTAAAAGTAAAGAACAAAATTTTAAAGCAATCAAATGATATGCTACTAAAAGAAAGAGATGATACTTTAAAGAAGAATGTAATGATGCAAAAAGAGCTAAATGATATACTTTAAAAAAAAGATTTTGTAAAAGGAAAAGAATGATGGGTTTAATAAACATAAAGTCCTAAAGAAAAAAAATGAAAATCTAAAAAAAGTTTAAAAACTCAAATCTTTAGTTGATAAGCTGACATTGAGTTTAAATAAACTAGAATTAGTCCTTAAAAACCAAAAAGAATCAAATGATAGAGTCAAAATTGGATACAACTTAAAATTTGATAATAGATTTTCAGTAACTAAATTTTTTGGAACCAGATTTTCAGTACCTAATTCATCATAAAGGTCAAATGTTGTTTGTTTTTGTTGCAATGGAATTGGGCATAAAACTTATAAATATAGTTTGAGAAAGAAAAATAAAAGTAAAGTTAAGAAAATTTGGATTTCCAAAGGAACCATGATCACTAACCCCAAAGAATCCAAGAAAGCTTGGATATCTAAAAAGCTTGCTTTATTTATTTTGAAAGAATGTATTAAGCCCAAATATCTAAGAGAAGATGGTATTTGGATAATGGCTATTCCAGACATATGATAGGTGACAAGGAACAATTCTTCATTCTAGAGATAAAAAAAAGGTGGTATTGTTACCATTAGTGATAATAATAAGGAAAGAATTATTGGAATTAGTAAGATTAAAATCATCCCTTCTACATTCAATGAAAATATACTACTAGTAGATAAATTGAAACATAATTTATTGAATATTAGTCAATTATGTGACAGGCTTTAAGGTTATATTTGAATCTTCAATGTGTATAGTTACTAGTTATTTTGATATAAGCATTAAGTTTATAGGATATTGACTTGGAAATATATACATGGTAGATTTAAATGATCTAGCCATGAAAAGTAGTATAAGTCTAGTGGCCATAAATACTAAAATTAAAAAAACTAGTTAGCTTTGGCATAGAAGACCTGGATATGCTAGCATGCATCATTATCTAAATTGGTATCTAAAGATTTAGTTAAAGGTTTGTCAAAATTAAATTTTGAAAATGATCATATATATAATGCTTGTCAATTTAATAAACAAACTAGGAAAAGTTTTAAATCTAAAAACTTTGTTTCAATATCTAGACCTCTAGAGCAACTATATATGGATTTATTTCGACCAACTAGGATCATAAGCCTAGGAGGTAAGAAATATAAACTTGTGATAGTAGATGACTTCTCTAGATTTACTTGGATACTATTTTTAGCATATAAAGATGAAGCATTTGTTGTTTTCCAAAAATTTATAGAAAAGTTTAAAATCAAAAAGTCTTTCAATTATGTCAATAAAAAGTAATTATGGTATAGAATTTAAAAATCAAAATTTTAAAAAATTTTGTAACGAACATGACATTGATCATAATTTTTCGGCACCAAGAACACCATAACAAAATAGTGTTATGAAGAGAAAAAATAAAACATTGAAAGAGATGGTCCGAAAAATATTATGTGAAAGCAATCTTCCAAAATACTTTTGGGTTAAAGTTGTGAATACCACATGTTATATTCTAAACTGTATTCTTATTAGACCCATTTTAAAGAAACTCTCTGTAAACTTTAGAATAATCGAAAATCCAATATAAGTTATTTTCATGTGTTTGGTTGTAAATATTTTATTTTTTATAATGTAAAAGATAACCTTGAAGATTTTGATTCAAAATCAGATAAAGGTATCTTTTTTGAATATTCAACTACAAGTGAAGCCTATAGAGTTTTCAATAAAAGGACTTTAACCATGAAAGAGTCTATATATGTTATATTTGATGAATCTAACCCTTTACCTTCTAGAAAAGAAGAGTACATGGATGATGATGTAGATGTAATGAACAAAGAGATGAAGGATTTGAGCTTGAAAGACAAAATAAATGAAAAAGAAAATGAAGAGGTAAGCAAAGAGCATGGTGACTTGTCTAAGGTTTAGAGATATGTACATCACCATCCTAAGGACTTAATTATAGGTGATCCCTCACAAAGTATTAGAACTAGGTCATCATTTAAAGATACTTTTACTGCCATGCATTTGTTTCTCAAATTGAACCTAATTACATAGAAAAAGATATATAAAATCCAAATTGGATGATAGCTATGTAAGAGGAGTTGAATTAATTTGAAAGGAATAATATTTGGATCCTAGTTAGTAGATCTTAAGAACATCCTATTATAGGTATTCAACAGGTATTTAGGAATAAATTAAATGAAAAAGGCAATGTAGTTAGAAATGAAACAAGATTAGTGGCCAAAGGATATAATCAAGAAGAGAAAAAAGATTTGGTTGAAACTTATGCACCCATATTAAGATTAGAGGCCATAAGACTTTTATTTATATTTGCATTTTATATTAATTTTAAATTATTTTGGATGGATGTAAAAAATACTTTTCTAAATGGATATATTTCTAAAGAAATTTTTGTAAAACAACCCCCTTGAATTTAAAAGTCATAATCTTTCCAATCATGTTTTCAAATTGATCAAAGCTTTATATGGCTTAAAACAAATACCTAGAGTATGGTATAAAAGACTACGTAAATTTATGCTCAAAAATAATTTTACTAAAAGAAGTATGGGTACAACCCTATTCATTAAAAGAAAAGATAATGAAATATTAGTTATACAAATTTATATAGATAATATAATTTTTGGTATAACTAATGAAAATCTTTACCAAGAATTTGTTGAGCTTTTGTAAGATGAATTTAAAATGAATATGCTGATTGAGTTGATATTCTTTCTTGGACTTCAAATCAAACAAACAAAGAAAAGGATTTCATCAACCAAACAAGGTATATCAAAGAGCTACTAAAAAAGTTTGGGATGGAATCCATAAAAAAAATCAGCACACCAATGAGTCCAACATGCAGACTTGGCAAAGATAAAGAAGAAAATGACATTGATCAAAAGCTATATCGAGGTATGATTGGATCATTACTATACTTAACTGCTAGTAGGCTTGACATATTATTTGGTGTATGTAGATGTCCTAGATTTCAATCTAATCCAAAAGAATTATATATACTTGCTATTAAAAAAATCATAAGATATCTTAAAGGAACATCTAATCTAGGATTATGGTATTCTAAGCATTTATCATTATATTTAATTGGATATTATGATGCTGATTGTAGTAGCTGTAAAATTGATAGAAAAAATACTGGTAGAATATACCAATTTCTAGGGTTAAACTTAATCTCTTAGCACAATAAGAAACAAAACTCTATAGTACTGTCAATTACTGAGGCAGATATGTGGTTGCTGGAAGTTGTTATGCTCAAGTACTTTGGATTAAGCAATAACTAGAAGACTTTGATGTTAAACAAACTAAAATTTTAATCAAATGTGACAATACCAATGCTATAACTTCACTAAAAATCCTATTCAGCATTCAATGATAAAGCACAAAAAAATTAAACATCATTTCATTAAGGATCATGTACAAAAAAAAGACATTAAGCTAGAATTTGTTTATACCGATAAGTAATTAATAGACATATTCACTAAGCTATATAGTGAAGATAGATTTTCTATGATTAGAGGTAAATTAGGGCTATATGGTCCATTTTAAAAATTTTACCTTGAAATTCACCAAAATTTTTTTAAATAATCCAGAGCTAATTCTTCACCATTTTGAGTATGTATAACCTTATTCCATTGATTAGAGTGTCCAAAAATTGTTTTGCACTCTTTTTGGATCCAAAAATCAAAGTTTTGCTGATGCGGAACTAATATGCATGCAATTATTTTTGTGTGTTTTATATGTGGAGTTAAGTGATTAAATTCCAAAAATTGGATCAAAATAAGTTGTAGGGGATTCTATATGAATTTTAGAAACTAAGCATGCAGATTAGAACCTAAGAAAGCAGTAAAGATGGATCGCCGGGGCTGAGAAGCCTCGGTTAGGGTAAGTTCTCCCACAATAAAATTACTGGTAGCAGAGGGGGTGTACCTGACAACGTCTGATGCACCCGATGAAGATCGCAGTTAAGGGATCTCTCGTTCCTCGATGGATGCAGCCTGGAAAATCGAGCCAAAGACCCGCAGATACTCGGCTTTCTACTCGGTGGTCCGATTGAGGCTTGGCTGGAGTCGTTGGATTCGTAGGAACTCGGGGACCTGCAAACGACCTGTCAGGGGTTAGAAAACTCAGAGGAGATGAAGAAAATAAGAGAAAAATAGCAAGGATGAGGTGTCTTTTGAGTGGGCGGCCAGGGTTCTGGAAGGCTGCCTGGCGGCAGGAAGATAGTTGCAACACCAGGAAGAAGAAAACTCTCAAAACCCCTTTATGCACACAGCAGGGTAACACACAGCAATTGAAGAGAACTCAAGTTTTAATTCATATATCAAAATCAATCCTCATACAAGAGACTAGGGTCCTTTAAATAGACCCTTAGTCTTGGGCTCCAAGTAAGGATACATTAGACATTACATAAGAATCATTTTCCCTCTCAAACCCTAGCTAGAAAAATAAGGCAACATAGGTAGAAGAATCCCAAAGTTTTCTCTCCCTCTCCTTGCCTTGGTCGGCCAAGGGGGTGACCCTAAGTGGCCGACCAAGGGGTGGTCACCATAAGGCCAAGACGGCCTAGCTCTCTCCTGGGCCTGGGCTGGCCCAGTTTGCTTCCGGCTGGTCCAAGGCTTCAGGGTTTCTGAATTTTCCTCCTGGGTTCTTCAAATCCTCAAGCTGGGTTGGACTTGGGCTATACTTCCATGTCTTCACTCTGGTTGGACTTGGTCTCCACTTATATGATGTGGTCTTGAGCCTTCAGTGTGCTTAGACAGAACTCAAAAATAAAATTAGCTTGATATAAGCTGACAACACTGGACTGGACTAGCTCAACATGAACTGACTAATACTGAACTGAAATAACAACTCAAAGACTCAAATGACAAACTAAAAATGGACTCAAATGTGCTAAGTAATCCACAGAGGGCTGTGAAGCCTCTGTCTTATTCCGGTGCCTCTAGTGTCCCCACCATTTGCTCAAGCCAACTCGAGCTGACCTCGGCCTAAGCGAGTTGACTCTAATGTTGGAAACTCAATTTTTTAAAACCATTAAAAACTCAAGCTACATTTACCCTTTTATTGTTTAACTGAGTTATTTTCTTGCCTTTCACTATCCACCACCATAGAAAATCCTAGGGGACCACTCTTGAGCCCTAAATCCTTATGAATCCAAATCAAATGGGACCCTAGAAGATGTTGGCATACAAAAGAAGAAGAACCGATGGATCATCTTTGGCCGAGCATTGGTCCGAGTATCAAAATGATGAGTCAACCCTTATTATTTGATCGATAAAGTCTCAACCAACTATTTCAATGGCGAATCAACTCATAACCATCAGTAGGAGAGTTTATTTTGATTTTCTAGAGCAGGAACATCTTCGAATTGATGATTGAATTCAAAATCAAGGGTGGGAGAAGTTTGGTACACTCGAGGTACCAATATATCCAACCCTTGTTCAATCATTCTTCAAAACATGAGGCTAGGGCATGATTCGATTAGCTCCACTATTAAGAATCAGTTGATTATTTGGGATAAAACAAGGTTGAGTTGTATGTTGAAAATGCCCAAGGAAGGAAGATGTTATTTGCATTTTGAGAAGAAAATAGATGGTTTGAGAATAGTCTTGGAGAGGAGAGATGTAAGGAGTATTAAGAATTTACAAGCATATCAATTATCTTTAGAAATGAGACTCCTTCATAACATGGCCAGGCACATCTTTTTTCCAAAGATCAGATGATTTGATTGGGTGACTAAGAGAGATATTGCATTCATGCACTACTTGCTATGGAGCACCCTATCAATCTTCCATTTTTTATGTTATCTCAGATTAGGGAAGCTACCAGAAAGCAACGGGTATGCCTTCCTTATGGTATGGTCTTCATTTTAGTCTTCCAGGATTTTAGGATAGACTACACTAGCAAGGATGCCAAGAATCTCCTGCACACCGATAGATATAACGAGAAGTCACTTCACCAAATGGAATACCAGAAGGTGGATGGCTATAGGATGAAACATGTGTCAGGACAAAGACCTGCCACTACTAATACTTCTGAGGATGATGATGCTAATTTTGATGTGAAGGATGATGATAATGAGGATGATGATGAGGATGGGGCTCCTGATATTGCTGGACCTTCCATTGGAGAGACATCAAAGCAACTAGCTAGTTTGAGGACTTCTCCTACTACACCAACCCTGCTGCACCGACACCTACTATTCCAACACTTGCCAGACCATTTGTACCACCCTCGACTACTACTGGGATTATACTAGAGTAGTTCACTCAGTTATTTAAGGCTTTGATAGAAAGAGTTAGCTCCATGATTAGAAATATGAGATAGGAGTTCACTCGGAGTTATCAAAGTGTCTCTAAGAGCTATCAGAAGCTCAAAGGAGATTTGAGGGATCTTTCACTTCTCATGAATATAGTTTAGCAGGGGTAGAGGACATAGAGAGAGTATCAATCAAACTTGATAGATTTATGGATAGATTTTGGTCGCATGAGAGGAGCTGCTGATCAGTTTGCGAGAGAGTAGGCTGAGAGCACTTTATCCGTTCAGCAAGGGATTCACCATATTAAGTCTGAGTTGGGAAGTGTCCTGCTTAGTTTCACTAGATCCAGGCTTGCTTTTAGTCCACCATCTGGCCAAACACCTACACTTGCCTCTAAGCTATCACCCAGGCCAGCACCCACTCCTAGACTATCTTTTAGTGCCATAATCAGACCAGGCACAAGTTTTCCTCCACCTTCTAAAGTAGGACCAGCTTTCCAGACCCGCAAGTGCGATCAATGCATCTCTAGTTCATACATCTAGGACCTATGCACCTTACACTATCAACATCCCAGAGGATAGTGACAGTGATTAGATATTAGGATATACATTTTTATAGTATTATATCTATATTTTTATTATAGCGAGCATTTTATGTATTTCATATTGTATTTTATTTTTTATACTTATAGTATATCAAATTTTGTACCAATGATACATAAGAAAAATTGTCTTACTTTGTGTTTGATGTGGCGAGACCGCTGACATGGGTAGCTGGCAGGTGCCACATTAAAGGAGATCGCCACGACAGACGCTAAGGCAACCCCTCATCCCGGACCACTTTGCCAAGCTAAGCTGAGCTCCTTCAAGGCAACGAGTCGAGCTCCGTCCTTCGCCAGGTCGCGCCCGCGAGCTCGGGATGCCTAGACCGGAGCCGTCTTCCACCCTCCAGAGCGAGACCCTCGGAGGTTAGAGCCCTGTGGTCGAGGTCAAGCTCAGCACTCACCCGCCAATGTGGAGCCTCTCCGAGTGCGCGTCCTCTGAACCGGGTCCGTCCTCCGCCCTCCAGAGCGAGACCCTCGGAGGTTAGAGACCCTGTGATCGAGGTTGAGCTCAGCGCTCACCCACCAACATGGAGCCTCTCCGAGTGCGCGCCCTCTGGACCGGGTCTATTTTCTGCCCTCCAGAGCGAGACCCTCGGAGGTTAGAGCCCTGTGGTCGAGGTCGAGCTCAGCGCTCACCCGCCAATATGGAGCCTCTCCGAGCACTCGCCCTCTGGACCGGGTCCGTCCTCCACCCTCTAGAGCGAGACCCTCGGAGGCTAGAGCCCTGTGGTCGAGGTCGAGCTCAGCGCTCACCCGCCAATATGGAGCCTCTCCGAGTGCGCGCCCTCTGGACCGGGTCCGTCATCTACCCTCCAGAGCGAGACCCTCGGAGGCTAGAGCCCTGTGGTCAAGGTCAAGCTCAGCGCTCACCCACCAATATGGAGCCTCTCCGAGCGCGCGCCCTCTGGACCGGGTCCGTCCTCCACCCTCCAGAGCAAGACCCTCGGAGGCTAGAGCCCTGTGGTTGAGGTCAAGCTCAGCACTCACCCGCCAATGTGGAGCCTCTCTGAGCGCGTGCCCTCTGGACCGGGTCCACACTCTCCATCAAGGTGACTGCACGAGCTCGGAGCATCCAGATCGGAGCAAGCCCTCCCATCCTGGGACACCGACGAGCTACCCGAGGACCACGGAATGGCGCCCCCCATGCCACCATAACTACCTGTCCGGTCGTACTTCCAGGGTGATGTGCCAGCCAGAAAGCATGAACCCCTAGGGCAGCGACCCCCAGATTGAGACTCTGTCAAGCTTCCCGGAATGAAGTGACCGGAGAGGATGTCAGAATGAATGGGAGCTTCCTCTACCACCTGTCAGGAAAGGCATCTCGTTTACGACATGGAACTCTGCTACACGCGCCTGCCAACCCAGCAAGGATCCCAAGGCAAGCGCTAAATGGCCAATGTTCAACTATAAAGAACAGTCGACACACCCAAAAGGGGAGAGGTAACAAACAACGGTAACCAAAAAAATAATAACAATCCACCACCAACACAAGCGCAAGCTCGACTAAGGGGGCAAAGCGCCACCACCAACACCACAGCTGAAGGAAAATGAGGGAAACAATGAGAAGCGGTGGAACAGGGAACCCCTCTGTCCCCATTATCATTCTTCCCCTACAATGTTTTCGCCTTCACTCACATCTTTCACTCCTCCTAGTGCGGAGTCCATCAAGAGGGGCCCGACCAGGAGGATCTGTTCTCCTGGATCGTCACTGACTTGACCGTCGGAATGCTCCCACCAGAAATCCCGGCCTGGGTCACTAACCCCTATTTCGTAGGTCCAGGAGTAGAGGACCCATAGGCAGCGAAGGGAGTGCACTCCGGCACCAGCAGTAGCTACGGGCCACGATAATCTTGGCAGCAATAGATTGGCATGCCAGGAAGGGGGGACAAACCCTCCACCTCTTCATAGACAAGCCAGGCGGGAGGATGGTAACGACAAGGGCACGGGAGGCTTCCACTAGCCATGCGGGGGACTCCCCCTCTCGAGGGAATCCACATCGCCAAGAAGCGGAGCCACCCGTTCCAGTCCAGCCACCTCCACCGGAAGCCCAGATGGCTACACTTGCCCAGCAAATAAAAGTCCTTGCCACGGCAGTGTGCCAGCTTCAACACCAGCATCAGTCCGTGGCTACCCACCAGCAGCCAGGGACCCTGGCAGCCCATGCCGTAGCTCCCCGCGATAGCCTGCGCTCCTTCCGAGGAAGGCCATCGCAGCCGCGGGCCACCACCGACAACCGGGGCAGCCATCAAGCTCTGGCGAAAAGACAACGAGCCGGCTCTGCCGATGGAGAGAGCCGCTCGCCGAACCTCGGATGGGAGGTGCCCAGACCCCACCGAGACAAGAAAAGCAAGACCCCCCATCACGGGTTCCATGCATCCATGTCACCTTCTCCATCTCCTTCGGCGGAGGGGTCCACTGATGAAGCTGTCAGGCGTACGACGGAGAGACGCCTGGAGGAACATGAATACAAGCTAGCAGAGTTCACCCACCGGTTTGCCAGCATGCAGGGCTCCGCTAGTGAGCCAGCGTGCTATGACACACGTCCCCCATTCTTCCAAGAAATCCAAGCAGAGCCGATCCCGCACCGATTCTGGATGCCGCAGGTGGATCCTTATGATGGGACCACCGACCCCCTGGACCACCTGGAAAGCTACCGGACCCTCATGAGGGTCCAGGGGACCACCGACACTCTCCTCTACATCGCTTTTCTTGCTACTCTCTGAAAGGCGGCCCGGGTGTGGTTCACCCATCTGGAGCCGGAGAGCATCAGCTCCTTCATCCAGTTGGGGCAAAAGTTTGTGGCTCACTTCAATGCTTGCAGGAAGTTGCCATGAGAGGCGGATAGCCTCCTCTCCATCCGACAGCAGGACCATGAGCCCCTGCAGAACTACGTGGCCCGTTTCAAGGCTGCTGCGTTGGAGATCTACAATCTTGAAGAGCCAGTCGCAATGCTGGCAATGAAGCGAGGGCTCAGGACCTCCCGCCTGACCTACTCGCTGGATAAGAAGCCCCCCAAAACCTACTCCGAGCTCCTACTCCAGGCCCAAAATTACATCCATGCCGAGGAGGCAGACTGTACGAGGTGGGAGCTTAACGGAGGACCCCCGAAGAAGTCGGCCCCCGCTGAAGCGTCCGGGACCCAGAAACTAGCACCCCAGGCTCCGAGCTCCCAAAGGGACCGACCAAGACCGAGAGGGACCCCTGTCCCCGAGGATAGCTACACCCCTCTCCTCGCCCCGAGGATGAAAATCCTTATGAAGATTGAGGGCGAGGACTACCTGAGGCACCCACCTCCATTGAGGACCTCCACCGGCCATGACAAGATGAAGTACTATCGCTTTCACCGCGACCACGGCCACGACATTGAGGAATACCGCAACCTCAAGTGGGAATTAAGGAACTCATCAAGAGAGGCTACCTCAAAAGGTTCGTGGGGGGCAGACCTCAAGTGGAGTCCTAGGCGCTCGTCGCTCTTCCGCCAGCTCCAACCATCGACAACCGCCCCACCGAGAAGCCGGTAGGCATGATCTCTTGGGAAGCTGCCCATGCATCCAAGAGGACCCGAGGGGTAGGGGACTCTGAGAATGTACTCCCCTTTATAAGGGAGGGGGAAGATGGGGGGAAAATGTAAATAATGATGCCATGGTCGTCGAAATAACGATCGTGAAGCACCCTGTAAAGCACATCATGGTTGATAGTGGAAGCTCCACAGACGTGCTTTTCTATGATGCCTTCTCCAGGATGAATCTCTCTCCCGATTAGCTTAGGCCCGTACACACACCCCTTGTTGGTTTTACGAGCGATTCCGTAAGGGTAGAAGGAGAAATCACTCTCTCGGTCACTGCCGGAACCCCACCTCGGCAGAGCACCGTCATGATGACTTTCACGGTTATAAGGCTTCCTTCTGCCTACAACGTGATATTCGACTAACCCGGGCTCAACCTGCTTGATGCCGTCGTCTCCACCAAGAGGCTACTTGTACAGTTTCCAACTCCCTATGGTATCGGGGAGATGAGAAGAACTCCCCAGCCGGTGCAGCACTGTTTCCAAACCCTCCCCGGGGCTAAGGTCCCTCAGGATAACCCCAGCATGGACGACCTCGACCAAAGGGCCCAAGACCCCAGGGGAGGCCCAGTCGAGCATCTACTTTCTTATCCGCTCGGAGACGACACTGCAAAGACGGTGCAGATCGGAGCCCAGCTACCCGAGGAGGAGAGGGCCCAGCTACTGGGATTCCTGTGAGCGAATGTGGATGTGTTTGCCTGGATGGCGATGGACATGCCAAGTATCCCCCCTGACATCATTACTCATAAATTGAGTCTCGACCAAAAGCACAAGCTAGTTCGGCAGAAGAAGAGAAGTTTTGCCCCGGAGAGACAGGCAGATATCAAAGAAGAAGTTGACAAACTCCTGGCTGCCGATTTTGTCTGAGAGGTCTAATACCCGAGCTAGCTGGCGAATGTAGTGATGGTCAAGAAGAATAATGGCAAATGGAGGATCTGTGTGGACTACACCAACCTCAATAAAGCTTGCCCGAAGGATAGCTTCCCTCTCCTGAAGATCGACTAGCTGGTAGATACCACCTCGGGCCACCGGTTGCTCTCCTTCATGGATGCATTTCTGGGTACAATCAAATCCGCATGCATCTGGAAGACGAGCGGCACACCGCCTTCGTCATCGACCAAGGGACGTACTGCTACAGAATGATGCCTTTTGGCTTGAAGAATGTAAGGGCTACCTATCAGTGCCTGGTTAGTAGGGTCTTCAAAGACCAGATTGGCCGCAACATGAAGTGTATGTGCATGGCATGCTCGTCATGAGCAGGCCGGGCTTGAGCCATGTAGTTGACCTCGCCGAGTCCTTCCACAACCTACGGCAATATCAGATGAAGCTGAACCCAGTGAAGTGTGCCTTCGGGGTGGCGACCAGAAAATTCCTCGGCTTCATGGTCACCCAAAGGGGCATCGAAGCGAACCTGGAGAAGGTGAAGGCTATCATCGACATGGAACACCCGACCTCCAAGAAGCAGGTCCAGTGCCTGACGGGACGTGTCGCCACCCTCAATAGATTCATCTCGAGGTCGGCTGATCGTTGCCTGCCATTTTTCAAGGCGCTGCGTAAGATGCACGACTTCACCTGGACCGAGGAGTGCAGGATAGCCTTCGAGGAGCTGAAGAACTTCCTCACCTCCCCTCCGTTGCTCTCTAGGCTGGAGGAGGGAGAGGAGCTCTTGCTGTACCTGGCAGTGACACCGGGAGCTGTCAGCTCAGTTCTCATCCGCACAGACGAGGACAAATCTCAGAAGCCGGTGTACTACACTAGCAAAATCCTCCACGATGCGGAGATCAGGTATACTTGCTCCGAGAAACTCATTTTTGCGCTAATAATGTCTGTTAAGCACCTCAGGCCCTATTTCCAAGCACACCCAATAGTGGTCGAGGCGGACCAACTGTTGAGGACTATCCTCACTCGACCCGAGACATCCAAGAGGTTGGCCAAGTGGTCCCTGCTGCTCAGCGAATTTGACATAGCATACCGACCGAGGTCATCACAAAAGGCCCAAGTCCTAGCAGACTTCGTGGTCAGGTGCACCGAGTTCATCGAAGAGCCGAAGCAGACAACAATGGAGCCCAGGCCAGGAGAAGAGCCTTGGATCCTCCACGTAGATGGAGATCCAATGCTGGCAGGAGTGGACCAGGCCTCATCCTAACCAACTATGATGGGATCATGGTGGAATGCGCCCTCCGCTTCAAGTTCGCCGCAACCAACAACCAGGCGGAGTACAAGGCATTCCTCACAAGCCTCAGAGTCTCCCGCGAGCTAGGTGTGCAGGACTTGAAAGTCTTCACCGACTCCCAACTGGTCGTTGGATAAGTTTCCGAAGAATATGAAGCGAGGGATGCCCATATGATGAAGTACCTGGAGCAGGTCCACGCGAGCACATCAGACCTCCGACGCTTAAGCATCTTCCACATCCCCCGAGGGGAGAATGCACGTGCGGACGCACTGTCCAGGCTCGCGACACTGCCAGACTCATCATTGGAATGTGCCTACATCGAGCACCTTTTAAGTCCCAGCTACGAGAGCTCGACAGAGGTGCATCAAGTCGCCCCCGAGCCGAGCTGGTTGGACAAGTATGTCCAGTACATCACTGACGGCACCCTGCCAGAAGATCGCGCGGAAGCCACCCTCGTCAGGAAGAAAGCCCCTCGATTTGTCCTGATGGAGGGCCAACTCTACCGCCAATCTTACTCCTACCCGCTCCTGAGATGCCTCAGGCTTGCCGAGGCGACCTTTGTGCTTCAAGAGATACACGAAGGCCTTTGCAGGAACCACGTGGGAGGGAGAATACTGGCTTACAAAGCCCTCTACCAGGGGTACTTTTGGGAGACCAAGAGGGAGGATGCCACTGATTTTGTCAAAAGGTGCAACAAATGCCAGCGCCATGCTAACATACAGCATCAGCCGGCGGCGCCGATCTCCCAGCTCTCAGCCCCTTGACCCTTTTTCCAGAGGGGAATGGATATCTTGGGACCGTTCCCCCCAGCATCAGGGCAACGAAAGTTCCTGCTGGTGGCGATCGACTACTTCACCAAGTGGGTCGAGGCAGAGCCGCTAGCTTGGATCGCGGAAGCCAATGTCTGCCAGTTCTTCTGGAAGTCAATCATCTATCGCTTCGAGCTTTCCTGTTGTATCATCACCAAAAACGGGCGACGGTTCGACAACCGTGAGTTTGAAGGATTCTGCACAGTGCACGGCATCCAACATCGATTCACCTCGATGGCCCACCCCCAAACAAGGATATGTAATGGATGTAACGAGCACTGGTTGCTCGATAATGTTATCTAATAAAATTATTTATTCTGGCATTTTTAGCAATGGGCTCTTAACTCTTTCTTCCAATGATAGTATTTTTCATGTCAATACTAAAAGGAAAAGAAAAGACTTTAATGATACTTTACTTTGGCATCATAGACTTGGTCATGTTAATGAGTCTAGGATAAGCAAGTTATACAAGAAAAAATTCCTTGATCCTTATGAGTATGAATCATTAGGAACTTGCGAATCATGTCTCATGGATAAGATGACAAAAACTCCATTCACTGGACATGGGGAAAGGTCAACTGAGTTATTAGGACTTATACATACTGATGTATGTGGTCCAATGACAACTCAGGCCAGAGGAGGATACTCATATTTTATCACTTTTACAGATGATTTATCTAGGTTTGGATATGTGTATCTTATGAAACACAAATCTGAAGCCTTTGATAAATTTAAGGAGTATCAAAGTATGGTCGAAAAACAAACCGGGAAAAGTACTAAAGTTCTTCGTTCTGATCGAGGAGGAGAATACTTATCCACGGAGTTTTTAGACTATCTTAAAGTTAATGGAATCCTTTCTGAATGAACCCCTCCTTATACACCACAGCTAAATGGTATAGCTGAAAGGAGGAATCGTACCTTATTAGATATGGTACGATCCATGATGTGCTTCACAAATTTACCCATTTCCTTCTGGGGTCATGCCCTAGAAATTGCTGTTTACATTCTGAACAAGGTACCTTCTAAATCCGTTGTTAATACTCCATATGAAATTTGGAGTGGAAAGAAACCATATCTTAAATATTTCAAGGTATGGGGATGTCCAGCTTATGTTAAAAGAAATTTTGGACATAAGTTGGAACCTAGAGCGAATAAATGTCTATTTGTAGGATATCCTAAAGAAGGTAGAGGATATCTATTCTACCATCCTACTGAACAAAAGATTTTTGTCAGCAGACATGCCACTTTTCTAGAAAAAGAGTTCATTTTAGAAAAGGGCAATGGTAGAACTATTAAACTTGGAGAAGTACAAGAAATACAGATAGACAATTCTCAACCATTAGAACATATAGTTAGGACAGAACCAGAACACAAAACTCCTCCTCGTAGGTCTGACAGAGTGCCACGGGCACCTGAGAGGTATGGGTTTATTATTGAAAATAATGAAGCTCAAGTCATTCAAAATGATGAACCTCTGACCTATACGGAAGCTATCTTGAGTACTGACTCAGATAAATGGCAAGAAGCCATGGAATCCGAAGTAGACTCTATGTATGTAAACCAAGTATGGTCTTTGGTTGATGCACCAGAGGGTGTTAATCCTATTGGGTGTAAATGGGTCTATAAGAAAAAGATTGGGGCTGATGGCCAAGTTGAAACCTATAAAGCCAGATTAGTGGCTAAAGGTTTTAGACAAAAACAGGGAATTGATTATGATGAAACATTTTCACCTGTTACCATGCTGAAATCAATTCAGATTTTACTTGCTATAGCAGCATACCACGATTATGAGATATGGCAGGTGGATGTAAAGACTGCATTCCTCAATGGTTTCCTTGAGGAAGAAGTCTACATGTCATAGCCAGAAGGTTTTATTTCAAAGAATAAACCTAATCAAGTATGCAAGCTAAAGAAATCCATTTATGGATTAAAGCAAGCTTCCAGGAGTTGGAACATCCGCTTTGATGAAACTATTAAAAAGTTTGGTTTTATCAAAAATGTGGATGAACCCTGTGTTTATAAGAAGACTAGTGGGAGTGCCATAGTCTTCTTGGTTCTGTATGTAGATGACATACTCCTCATTGGGAATGATATCCCAATGTTGCAATCAGTCAAGGTTTGGCTATCAAACCAGTTTTCCATGAAAGATTTGGGAGAAGCATCCTATATACTAGGTATTAAGATCTATAGAGATAGATCTAAGAGGATGCTAGGTTTATCCCAATCTAGGTACATTGACTTAGTGCTGAAAAGATTCAGCATGGAAGGAAGTAAAAGAGGTTATCTTCCTATGAGTCAAGGCATACATCTTTCTAAAAGGATGTCTCCTAAGACACCTGAAGAAAGAAATAGAATGAATTCTATACCCTATGCTTCGGCAATAGGGTCCATAATGTATGCCATGTTATGTACCAGGCCTGATGTGGCATATGCTTTAGGCATTGTCAGTAGGTTTCAGGCTGATCCAGGAGAGGATCATTGGAAAGCAGTTAAAAATATTCTTAAGTACATAAGAAGGACTAAGGATATTTTTCTGGTTTATGGTGGTTCTGATCTTAAACTAGAAGCTTATTCTGATTCTAATTTTCAATCAGACCCTGATGATAGCAAATCCATTTCGGGATATGTTTTTACCCTAAATGGTGGAGCAGTGAGTTGGAAGAGCACCAAGCAGCAGACTGTAGCTGACTCAACCACAGAGGCAGAATACATAGCTGTTAGTGAAGCCGCCAAGGAAGCAGTCTGGATGAAGAAGTTCATCATAGAGTTGGGTGTTGTTCCTCAAATTGAAAACCCAGTGCCACTTTACTGTGACAACACTGGGGCAGTTGCTCAATCTAAGGAACCAAGAGCTCATCATAAGTCCAAGCACATTCTGAGACGCTTCCATCTTGTCCGAGAAATAGTAGAGAGACAAGATGTCTACATATATAGAGTTGATACAAAGAACAATGTAGCAGACCCGTTCACTAAGGCTCTACCACAGCGAGATTTTGATCGCCACCTCGAATGTATGGGATTAAGATTTAAAGGTGATTGGCTTTAGTGCAAGTGGGAGATTGAAAGGGATATGCCCTACAAGTCAATCTATGTTGTATCTCCCAAACCATTGTAATTGACAATTTTCTAAATAAAGGCATTATTTTTTATCATACGCTGTGTTATATGATGAACCCCATAAATTAGGGCTATGATTTTAGGGTTATGATGAGATCATACCAGTGAGACCTAAAATCTTAAAACCTTAATCTAAAGTATTCCTAGTCAAAGGAACCCTGAATAGGGGATCAGGGTTTTTCGATAAGACTAGCACATCCCGGGTATCCTGGAAAGGGTGACTGCTCTCACAGTCACTTGTGTATGACACTAATACTGGGATGTGGGTGCTCATTGGAGAATGAGTTCACTGATATGATCCAACTTGAGAACATCTAATGGAGTCTTAGCTACATGTCAATAGAAGGTTCTCATAGTGGGAGTGGTACAAGTAATCTTTTGACCTGAGACTGCCATAAGTACCTTATGTACATGAACCCATTCTTTGGTTCAATCCTAATCATGACACTGAGCCATGCACAGGATTGATACTGGGAATGGTGAATTGGATATGAAGGTAATGAGTAGGTCAACAAGGAATCGATCACTCTTAGTAAGAGGAGATTGCATCCAGCTAGTCAACAATCGCATGATGATTCAGGGAATCTTTGATCAAAGTGAAGATATTGGAGATGGTTTCTAATATCAAGATAATCGAATCATCATTATAAGATTGAGCTAGAAATAAATATAATATTGGATTTGACATATATCCATATCCATAGTTATATTTTGGGTGCAAGCTGATCGAAAGATTTAATTGTACGGTAACTCTCTACTGAAGGGTAATTTTGGTATTTCACCAGAATTTCCATATCTTCCGGGTAGACATGACACGTTGCTAGACGTCAATCTTGTCTTGTGGGTTGATCAAGTTCAAAGATCACATGTTAGAAAGAGTCCTAATTGATCGAATCAGGTAAGCCCGGTTTGACCTAAATCGATTAGAAAGAGTTCTAATCAAATTAGGTCAACTTGTATTCGAACCCACTGCTGGCTAGATGTGGAACCCAATGGGTCACACACTTAAGAGGATTGATCAAGAGTTTAATTTGAAATTAAATCATCTTTGCAGGATAACACTCTAGCAGGTGTTGCAAACCCTAGCTTCTATTCGGATCGGATTCGAATTAGGGTTCCGGATTGGTTCAAATTGGGTTCTAATTGGACCTAATTAGACCCTAATTGAGAAAACAGGAATATGGCTAACCCTATTGGCTAGCCATGTAGCTTGGTTAGCCTCCCCACCCGCCCCCTTTATTTTTCCATGCCAAATGCCAAGAGTCCATGCGCTTATGGACTCTTGGCGCGCCATAAGGAAGAGTCCATGGCGCATGGACTCTTGGCGCGCCCCAAAAATTTCTCCGATGATTTTATTTGGGGCGGCCTCCTTGCTTACTCATTAGCGCCTCAAATACCTCCCTTTGGATGGGAATCCAATGACTAGAAGTCTTTTAAGAAAGACAAAAGTCGTTGTTTCCTCCCGGGCGCGCGAAATAACATCTCTTCAGAGATGAAAAGTCGCGACCCATTTCCTTTTTAAACACCACGATTTTTCCTTTAAGAAAAGCCATGGGATTTAATCTGGAAGGCCGTGAGATGGGAGGATGGGGCGTGAGAAATTGAGAAGGGCATGAGAAAGTCTTTACGGAGAGGTGTGTAGGCGCCTATCTGAGAATTATTTAAAGGGTCGGGAAAAATCAGAACAGGGTAATCTTTTCTTTCTTCCTCTCCTGAAGACTCTTTTATTTTTCCTTGCTCTTGCATTATTTCCTTTACAGAGTAAACCTCTATCGATAATCTGCTACTGAACAAGAATAAAAGTAAAAGTCTCCGACGGTAAAGGAAAGAAAGAAGTTCTGATTTGTTCCTTTCTTTTTTACATTAAGACATCATTGTCTTAATTTCTCCTCCAACTTAAGACAAGCCTATGTCCTCTTAGGACAAGGTCTTTTTCTTCAAGACAAGGGTGTCTAAAGGGCCAAGGTCTTAGTGGAAGGAGGAGAAGGAGTCAAGGAAAGGAAAGCAAGCTTTTGTATGGAGGAATTCAAGCCATAGTCCAAGCAATTGAGTTCTAGGAAGAAGAACTCAATAGAAGGAACCTTTTGAAAAGAAGATAGAGTTGTCTTGATCACTGCTCTGTGTGGATCACCATCGGAGGGCGGACACTTGGACGCCTGGTGAATTCAATCAGCCCCTTCAACATCAACTTTGTTGGAATTAGCGATTACAGGTTGGTACTCTAATTCTAACAATGTATGTTTAAATGTTCAATATATGTTTTAATCCTGAATAAGGAGATTTTGGCTAAGGGATTATGGTGCAAATTTCATCATTTTGAAATTACACTTCCGCTGCGGTGCACCGGAATCCCCAACAGTGGTATCAGAGCCATCCTTATTACAGTTAAAACATATGAAAATTATTTATATGTGTTTTTGTTGTAGTATCGCAATTAGGGTTTTAAACCCTTGAATGCTGATACACTTAGCATAATTTAAGGAATGCATATATGATAATTAATGTTTTGATGTATGCCACTAGTTAGGGTTTTTCACTCAAACCCTAATTATTATAGAGATATGATTAGTTTTGAAGTCATCATACTGAAATAAGGTTGCCCTAGCATAATGGTGGATCCATTATGTGGTAAATGGTTGTCCTAGTATGATGACACACTTAGCACATATATGTTTATCAGAGTGATATCATTATGATATGTTTTTATAAGAATGTGCTGGCAATTTTATAAAGCCCTCTTCTTAAAATTATATTAAGTCATAGTATATTTAACTAATAAGCATCACTAGTCATGATGAACAATTGATCATTCGGTGTCTAGAAAGGTGGTTCTGGGAAGGTAAAGAGAATCGTGGTTTTTAATTGGTTCCGTTGACTGACCTGGCCAATTTTTATTGGTGTCTAGGAAAGCAACGGGGGGACTCCCACATCTCTTCCACTTGCCTGGCCGATTTGATTATATTTAAATCTTGACTTATATGCTTAGTGTTAAAAAAATGCTATATGTTGGCCTTCCTTCATGCTGGATCATTACTGTGTTATGAACCACATTAGGTTTGTTATGTTATCTGCAAGACCTAATAGGGTGATTGACATAATATTGGTCTAGTGCAAAAATATGCTTACAGTATATTCAGTATAATGCCTTGTTGTGTTATCTGCAAGGGCATTATATTTGAATACTGACTGTATAGAAATGAAAGGGTCTTGACTTAACTAGAACATTATGGTTTGTTGTGTTTTCTGCAAGACTTATAATGTTCTAGAGGCCAAGTTATTTTTGAGAATTATATGAGATATAATTGGAAGAGTTTCCTACCTTTGAACTTATAAAAGATTTGTTGTGTTATCTGCAAGATCTTTTATAAATTATAAGGATCTCGATCTCACTAAGAAAACCGATCAGGGTTCTTCTCGATTATCATAGTGAGGGCTATGATTTTGATAAAATAGTGGGAGATATAATTAAATTGAAGACCTAATTTAATTATGTAAGTCATTTCATGGTTGTTTGCTTATGTATTGTTCTTAATTAAATGTAGATAAATGGCATCTTCATTATCACTGAGAAGCATCTTAGATACCAACAAATTGACTGGTCCAAACTATGTGGACTGGTTGAGAAACTTAAAGATTGTACTGTGTTCAGAAAAACTTTCTTATATTCTTGATACCCCTAGTCTAAATCCACTATGGGATGATGCCACACAGGAAGATATGGCCAGATACAAAATATGGCAGAATGACTCCCTCACTGTCAAGTGTATCATACTGGCCTCTATGACCAATGAGTTACAGAGGCAGCATGAAAGCATGGATACTCAATCCATAATGCTCAATTTAAAGGAGCTTTATGGAGAACAAAGCAGAACTGCTAGATACGAAATATCTAAGCAGTTATTCCGTGCTAGGATGACAGAGGGTACATCTGTTCAGGATCATGTCCTGAAGGTAATTGACTTAATCACCAGATTGGGTCAATTAGGGTTTATTATGGATGGGGAGCTGAATCAGGATTTAATCCTGCAATCACTCCCGGAGTCATTTTCTCAGTTTGTCTTGAATTATCACATGAACAAACTGAACACTTCCTTGCCTGAGCTGTTAAATATGTTAAAAATAGCAGAGAGCCACGTTACGAAAGAAAAGGCTCCACTTCTTCTTGTTGATAAGACCAATAAGAAGAAATCGGGCAAAAAGGGTTTTAGTAGGAGGCTAAACCCTAAGGGTGGCATCAATAAGAACAAGAAAGGAAAGAAGGCCTCAAAACAGTCAACTTGTTTCTTTTGCGGCAAAGCGAGACATTGGAAAAGGAATTGCAAGGCTTACCTTGCAACTGTGAAGCCTGGTACGGCAGACGCACCAAAAGGTATGTATGAGATACATATTATATTGACATTAAATTCGTCTATATCAAATACTTGGGTATTGGATACCGCTTGTGGTTACCATATATGCAAATCTTTGCAGGACCTCCACAAGCTTAAAGTATTGAAGGAAGGTGACTTCAATCTCTATGGTGCTGGTGGTGATATCATCCAAGCAGAAGCTGTAGGAACATATATTCTGAAGTTGCCTTAAGGGAAGATCTTGGAGTTAGAAAATTGTTACTATATGCCAAAGATTATTAGGAACATTATATCTATTCCTTTGTTATTAAAACAAGGATATGTATTGGATGTAACGAGCACTGGTTGCTCGATAATGTTATCTAATAAAATTATTTGTTCTGGCATTTTTAGCAATGGGCTCTTAACTCTTTCTTCCAATGATAGTATTTTTCATGTCAATACTAAAAGGAAAAGAAAAGACTTTAATGATACTTTACTTTGGCATCATAGACTTGGTCATGTTAATGAGTCTAGGATAAGCAAGTTATACAAGGAAAAATTCCTTGATCCTTATGAGTATGAATCATTAGGAACTTGCGAATCATGTCTCATGGGTAAGATGACAAAAACTCCATTCACTGGACATGGGGAAAGGTCAACTGAGTTATTAGGACTTATACATACTGATGTATGTGGTCCAATGATAACTCAGGCCAGAGGAGGATACTCATATTTTATCACTTTTATAGATGATTTATCTAGGTTCGGATATGTGTATCTTATGAAACACAAATCTGAAGCCTTTGATAAATTTAAGGAGTATCAAAGTATGGTCGAAAAACAAACCGGGAAAAGTATTAAAGTTCTTCGTTCTGATCGATGAGGAGAATACTTATCCACGGAGTTTTTAGACTATCTTAAAGTTAATGGAATCCTTTCTGAATGGAACCCTCCTTATACACCACAGCTAAATGGTATAGCTGAAAGGAGGAATCGTACCTTATTAGATATGGTACGATCCATGATGTGCTTCACAAATTTACCCATTTCCTTCTGGGGTCATGCCCTAGAAACTGCTGTTTACATTCTGAACAAGGTACCTTCTAAATCCGTTGTTAATACTCCATATGAAATTTGGAGTGGAAAGAAACCATATCTTAAATATTTCAAGGTATGGGGATGTCCAGCTTATGTTAAAAGAAATTTTGGACATAAGTTGGAACCTAGAGTAGATAAATGTCTATTTGTAGGATATCCTAAAGAAGGTAGAGGATATCTATTCTACCATCCTACTGAACAAAAGATTTTTGTCAACAGGCATGCCACTTTTCTAGAAAAAGAGTCCATTTTAGAAAAGGACAATGGTAGAACTATTAAACTTGGAGAAGTACAAGAAATATAGATAGACAATTCTCAACCATTAGAACATATAGTTAGGACAGAACCAGAACACAAAACTCCTCCTCGTAGGTCTGACAGAGTGCCACGGGCACCTGAGAGGTATAGGTTTATTATTGAAAATAATGAAGCTCAAGTCATTCAAAATGATGAACCTCTGACCTATACGGAAGCTATCTTGAGTACTGACTCAGATAAATGGCAAGAAGCCATGGAATCCGAAGTAGACTCTATGTATGTAAACCAAGTATGGTCTTTGGTTGATGCACCAGAGGGTGTTAATCCTATTGGGTATAAATGGGTCTATAAGAAAAAGATTGGGGCTGATGGCCAAGTTGAAACCTATAAAGCCAGATTAGTGGCTAAAGGTTTTAGACAAAAACAGGGAATTGATTATGATGAAACATTTTCACCTGTTGCCATGCTGAAATTAATTCAGATTTTACTTGCTATAGCAGCATACCACGATTATGAGATATGGCAGATGGATGTAAAGACTGCATTCCTCAATGGTTTTCTTGAGGAAGAAGTCTACATGTCACAGCCAGAAGGTTTTATTTCAAAGAATAAACCTAATCAAGTATGCAAGCTAAAAAAATCCATTTATGGATTAAAGCAAGCTTCCAGGAGTTGGAACATTCGCTTTGATGAAACTATTAAAAAGTTTGGTTTTATCAAAAATGTGGATGAACCCTGTGTTTATAAGAAGACTAGTGGGAGTGCCATAGTCTTCTTGGTTCTGTATGTAGATGACATACTCCTCACTGGGAATGATATCCCAATGTTGCAATCAGTCAAGGTTTGGCTATCAAACCAGTTTTCCATGAAAGATTTGGGAGAAGCATCCTATATACTAGGTATTAAGATCTATAAAGATAGATCTAAGAGGATGCTAGGTTTATCCCAATCTAGGTACATTGACTTAGTACTGAAAAGATTCAGCATGGAAGGAAGTAAAAGAGGTTATCTTCCTATGAGTCAAGGCATACATCTTTCTAAAAGGATGTCTCCTAAGACACCTGAAGAAAGAAATAGAATGAATTCTATACCCTATGCTTCGGCAATAGGGTCTATAATGTATGCCATGTTATGTACCAGGCCTGATGTGGCATATGCTTTAGGCATTGTCAGTAGGTTTCAGGCTGATCCAGGAGAGGATCATTGGAAAGCAGTTAAAAATATTCTTAAGTACCTAAGAAGGACTAAGGATATTTTTCTGGTTTATGGTGGTTCTGATATTAAACTAGAAGCTTATTCTGATTCTAGTTTTCAATCAGACCCTAATGATAGCAAATCCATTTCGGGATATGTTTTTATCCTAAATGGTGGAGCAGTGAGTTGGAAGAGTACCAAGCAGCAGACTGTAGCTGACTCAACCACAGAGGCAGAATACATAGCTGTTAGTGAAGCCGCCAAGGTAGCAGTCTGGATGAAGAAGTTCATCACAGAGTTGGGTGTTGTTCCTCAAATTGAAAACCCAGTGCCACTTTACTGTGACAACACTGGGGCAGTTGCTCAATCTAAGGAACCAAGAGCTCATCATAATTCCAAGCACATTCTGAGACGCTTCCATCTTGTCCGAGAAATAGTAGAGAGACAAGATATCTACATAGATAGAGTTGATACAAAGAACAATGTAGCAGACCCGTTCACTAAGGCTCTACCACAGCGAGATTTTGATCGCCACCTCGAATGTACGGGATTAAGATTTAAAGGCGATTGGCTTTAGTGCAAGTGGGAGATTGAAAGGGATATGCCCTACAAGCCAATCTATGTTGTATCTCCCAAACCATTGTAATTGACAATTTTCTAAATAAAGGCATTATTTTTTATCATACGCTGTGTTATATGATGAACCCCATAGATTAGGGCTATGATTTTAGGGTTATGATGAGATCATACCAGTGAGACCTAAAATCTTAAAACCTTAATCTAAAGTATTCCTAGTCAAAGGAACCCTGAGTAGGGGATCAGGGTTTTCCGATAAGACTAGCACATCCCGGGTATACTGGAAAGGGTGACTGCTCTCACAGTCACTTGTGTATGACACTAATACTGGGATGTGGGTGCTCATTGGAGAATGAGTTCACTGATATGATCCAACTTGAGAACATCTAATGGAGTCTTAGCTACATGTCAATAGAAGGTTCTCATAGTGGGAGTGGTACAAGTAATCTTTTGACCTGAGACTGCCATAAGTACCTTATGTACATGAACCCATTCTTTGGTTCAATCCTAATCATGACACTGAGCCATGCACAGGATTGATACTGGGAATGGTGAATTGGATATGAAGGTAATGAGTAGGTCAACAAGGAATCGATCACTCTTAGTAAGAGGAGATTGCATCCAGCTAGTCAACAATCGCATGATGATTCAGGGAATCTTTGATCAAAGTGAAGATATTGGAGATGGTTTCTAATATCAAGATAATCGAATCATCATTATAAGATTGAGCTAGAAATAAATATAATATTGGATTTGACATATATCCATATCCATAGTTATATTTTGGGTGCAGGTTGATCGAAAGATTTAATTGTATGGTAACTCTCTACTGAAGGGTAATTTTGGTATTTCACCAGAATTTTCATATCTTCCGGGTAGACATGACACGTTGCTAGACGTCAATCTTGTCTTGTGGGTTGATCAAGTTCAAAGATCACATGTTAGAAGAGTCCTAATTGATCGAATCGGGTAAGCCCGGTTTGACCTAAATCGATTAGAAATAGTTCTAATCAAATTAGGTCAACTTGTATTCGAACCCACTGCTGGCTAGATGTGGAACCCAATGGGTCACACACTTAAGAGGATTGATCAAGAGTTTAATTTGGAATTAAATCATCTTTGCAGGATAACACTCTTGCAGGTGTTGCAAACCCTAGCTTCTATTCGGATCGGATTCGAATTAGGGTTCCGGATTGGTTCAAATTGGGTTCTAATTGGACCTAATTAGACCCTAATTGAGAAAACAGGAATATGGCTAACCCTATTGGCTAGCCATGTAGCTTGGCTAGCCTCCCCACCCGCCCCCTTTATTTTTCCACGCCAAATGCCAAGAGTCCATGCGCTTATGGACTCTTGGCGCGCCATAAGGAAGAGTCCATGGCGCATGGACTCTTGGCGCACCCCAAAAATTTCTCCGATGATTTTATTTGGGGCGGCCTCCTTGCTTACTCATTAGCGCCTCAAATACCTCCCTTTGGATGGGAATCCAACGACTAGAAGTCTTTTAAGAAAGACAAAAGTCGCTGTTTCCTCCCGGGCGCGCGAAATAACATCTCTTCGGAGATGAAAAGTCGCGACCCATTTCCTTTTTAAACACCACGGTTTTTCCTTAGAAAAGCCATGGGATTTAATCTGGAAGGCCGTGAGATGGGAGGATGGGGCATGAGAAAGTCTTTACAGAGAGGTGTATAGGCGCCTATCTGAGAATTATTTAAAGGGTCGGGAAAAATCAGAACAGGGTAATCTTTTCTTTCTTCCTCTCCTGAAGACTCTTTTATTTTTCCTTGCTCTTGCATTGTTTCCTTTACAGAGTAAACCTCTATCGAAACTCTGCTACTGAACAAGAATAAAAGTAAAAGTCTCCGACGGTAAAGGAAAGAAAGAAGTTCTGATTTGTTCCTTTCTTTTTTACATTAAGACATCATTGTCTTAATTTCTCCTCCAACTTAAGACAAGCCTATGTCCTCTTAGGACAAGGTCTTTTTCTTCAAGACAAGGGTGTCTAAAGGGCCAAGGTCTTAGTGGAAGGAGGAGAAGGAGTCAAGGAAAGGAAATCAAGCTTTTGTATGGAGGAATTCAAGCCATAGTCCAAGCAATTGAGTTCTAGGAAGAAGAACTCAATAGAAGGAACCTTTTGAAAAGAAGATAGAGTTGTCTTGATCACTGCTCTATGTGGATCACCATCGGAGAGCGGACACTTGGATGCCTGGTGAATTCAATCAGCCCCTTCAACAACAAATTTGTTAGAATTAGCCATTACAGGTTGGTACTCTAATTCTAACAATGTATGTTTAAATGTTCAATATATGTTTTAATCCTGAATAAGGAGATTTTGGCTAAGGGATTATGGTGCAAATTTCATCATTTTGAAATTACACTTCCGCTGCGGTGCACCGGAATCCCCAACACAAAGCCCACCTACGTATGGCGGCCTACCGGTAAAGAGTGGCCCGGTACTACAACGCCCACATCCGGACAAAAGCTTTCAAGCCTGGAGACCTGGTGCTATGACGGGCAGAGGCATCCCAACCTAGGGAGTGCGGCAAGCTTTCCCCGAACTAGGAGGTTCCCTACAAAGTAGCTGAAGCCCTCTCACAAGGGGCCTATGACCTCGAAGATCTCAGCGACGTCAGGTTCTCCAGAATATGGAATGCCTACAACTTGCAGAAATACTATCAATAATGTAAGGTTTCCCAGCAATTATAATAATAATGGTTTTTTCCTTGCGCAAGTATCTATCTGTCTTGCAGGAAAATTTCATCAACGTCCTTGAGCCCAGCTCCAGGATGCTGATCCAAGATCAGAGCTCAGACCTCCGGCCAAGAGATCATGGAGCCACGACGCTCTCAATCAACGACGTCCCCAAGCCAAGCTCCAGGACGCTGATCCAAGACCGGAGCTCAGACCTCCGGCCAAGAGATCATGGAGCCACGACGCTCTCAATCAACGACGTCCCCGAGCCCAGCTCCAAGACGCTGACCCAAGACCGGAGCTCAGATCTTCGGCCAAGAAGTCATTGAGCCAAGCCGCTCTCAATCTCAAACGTCTCCGAGCCCAGCTCTGAGATGCCAAGAGATCATGGAGCCACGATGCTCTCAATCAACGACGTCCCCGAGCCCAGCTCCAGGATGCTGACCTAAGACCGGAGCTCAGATCTCCAACCAAGAAGTCATTGAGCCAAGCCACTCTCAATCTCAAATATCTCCGAGCCCAGCTCTGAGACGCCAAGAGATCATGGAGCCACGACGCTCTCAATCAACGACATCCCCGAGCCCAGCTCCAGGACGCTGACCCAAGACCGGAGCTCAGATCTCCAGCCAAGAAGTCATTGAGCCAAGATGCTCTCAATCTCAAACATCTCCGAGCCTAGCTCCGAGATGCCAAGATATCATGGTGCCACGTAGCTCCCATCAACACCTCGAGCCTAGCTCCAAGGCACCAAAGACCTGAGCCAAGACCTCAGTTAACCCCTAGGCTCGAGCCTAGCTCCATGTCCAGGAAGGCCTCGAGCCTAGCTCCAAGGTAATCAAGTCCTGCAACCCTCATCTCTGATCTCCCCGCTCGAAAAGAAGATGAGAGGGGAAGGAAAGAAAGAGAATAAGAGGGGAGCACGGCAAACATCCTCTTCTCTGATCTCCTCGCTCTAAAAAAAAGAAGAAGAAAGAAAGAAAAGAAGAGAGGGGAAGGAAAGAAAGAGAACAAAAGAGAAACACGGCAAGCACCCTCATCTCTGATCTCCCCGCTCATCCAAAAGGGTGAGAGGGGAAGGAAAGAAAGAGAACAAGAGAGAAATACAGCATCGAAGCTACCACTTTCCAAACTCTAGATCGGAGCTCAGATCTCCGGTCAAGAGACCTTCGAGCCATGCAACTCTCAATCATCTACATCCCCGAGCCTAGCTCTAGGATGCCAGCTCAAGACCGGAGCTCAGATCTCCGGCCAAGAGACCTTCGAGCCATGCAGCTCTCAATCATCCACATCTTCGAGCCCAGCTCCAAGATGCCAGCTCAAGACCAGAGCTCAGATCTCTGGCCAAGAGACCTTCGAGCCACGTAGCTCTTAATCATCCACGTCCCCGAGCCCAGCTCCAGGATGCCAGCTCAAGATCGGAGCTCAGATCTCCGGCCAAGAGACCTTCGAGCCATGCAGCTCTCAATCATTCACGTCCCCGAGCCCAGCTCAAAGATGCCAACTCAAGACCGGAGATCAGATCTCCGGCTAAGAGACCTCCGAGCCCAGCAACTTTCGAGTGCCATCAACTTGTGCCTAGCTTGCTGGTGTTGAAGTCTAACAACTCAACCCTATGCAAGGTGAGGCCACCTCTCTGATCTCCCCATACATCAAAAAGACAGAAAGAGGAGAAGGGAGGGGTGAAAGAAAGGGAGAGCCATACAAGAAAAATGATTGCAAGAAAGTTTGTGCTTTATTGATTGAGTGTCAATTACAAGCATCCTGTAGGCCCCCGACATGCCGGGTGGCCCTGCTAAGTATAGAAAAAGAACAAGGCATAAAGAAAGGAGAAGTGACTACTTGCTAGCTGGATCGCCGGGCTGGGAGTCTCCATCAGCAGGGACTTCTGGCCGCATGGCTTCGGGTTTAGGTGGCACGGCCTCCTCAACGCCCGCCTCCTGGTCTGAAATGCTGGGATAGTCAAGATGGTTGTGGCCTTCGGCCGAGACGAACTTCTCGACCAAGCAGCGTAGGTACATGAAGCCCTTGAAGAAGGAGTCCGACACCGTATGTTGGACCTCGGCGAGAAACTCCTCCAAGGCCCTGTACCTTTCAACCGCCTCCCCAGCTTCCCTCTTCGCTGTGGCCACCTCACGCATAGCATCCACAACCGACCTGGCGACCTCCTCGGCTGCCCTCTGGGCTATGGCTGACTTCTCCTCCTCCATCGCCAGCCGAGCCTAGAGGGACTGGGCGATCCACTTCTGTCGGGCCGCCTCAGCATCAGACATGCCTAACCGCTGCTCAACGTCAGCGAGGTCCTTGGACTTCTTCCTCGACTGTCCTAGCTCACGGTCGAGGCTCTCCTGGAGCTCCTTCGCTCGCCCCTCAGAATCAGAGAGCTGCCTCTCGAGGTCCTTGACCCATCGGTCAAGCGCCCCCTCGGAGTCAGCCTTCTCCTTCAGGTCAGCCTTCAACGACGCAATTTTAGCTGCCTGTTGTTGCTCAACTTGCTCCCAGTTTCAGCAACAACTCCTGATGAAGAGAACCTCGACACCCATCTGCATCACATGGGAAGTCAAAAAAAAAATAGAGAGAGAAGGAGGAGAGAGAAAGAGGATGAGGGTGCCTACTATTGGGAATTATGTCCCAAAGCCAATCGCCTGGGTTGTAGGTGGTTGAGCTAAGTATTGTACTCTTTCTTTGAATTAATAAAATATTATTTTTGGCAGCTCATCACATATCGTATTTTTCTGAAATGAACTCTTTTCATGTGATGAAGTCCTTAGGACTATATTGACTTCGATACAGAGAGGATGTATCGAGTGGTCCTTAAACCCTGTTCACAACCAAAGGATATATTGTACTGGACAGCAATATATCAAGTATAGGTTGTTGCAGTTCACATCGTTTGGTTGTCCTCTTGACCAAATGAGTGTGGTGACACTGATGTGATCTACAAGTGGGATATGTGGTATCTCATTGAACGTGACTCCGTGCAGCCCCTTTCTGCCAAAGGGATACTCACGATTGGATATGGGTATATTGTCCCTCCGACCTGAGGTCATCACGGTAGCTTGCAAGCAACTCCCTGTGCTTTGGTGCCGGACTACCCGGATTTTTAATCCGGTGACGGAAGGTTTCTGGGTACAGGAAAATACTTGTAGAGCAGTGATGGACCAAGATGGAATTGACCTGTCCAAACAGTTTAGATTGAATGTCTCACAGTATCTCAATTTAGCAAATCCTCGACCGGGGTAGTCCTAGTGAAGAGTCACTGGGCATGCAAGGTTGAGACACGTAGTGGACTGACTTAGTCTGGGTTGGTAGTCTAATCTCAGTCGTCCTGAGCATTGAAGGTCAAAGGGATGAATTATACGGTAACCATATGCCAGAGGTTTGATTGATTGCTCTCGCATCTTCGACCTATCCGGACGCTGGGACCCATTGCTAGATGGTATCTTGTGCTGGTACTGGAATTGTTCCAGTGCTACCGTCTAGGTTCGAACCTATGAGGTCACACGCCATAGAAGATAACTCCCTGATCCAGGTACCGGTATTTGATTAGGAATCTTATCGGTGACGGTTTGATTGAGCACATTGGATTGACCTGGGTTTGGGTCAATCAGAATTTGTTCTGATTTATCAGGAATTTTTTTCTGGTTAACTAGGACTAGACCAAGCCTTCTGATAATTAGATTTTGATCTAATTATATGGATGAACCTTTTTTTGAACCATTGGGTTTTTTATTAAAACCTTTTGAACTGGTTTTTGACCCTTAGAACCGGTCATCACGGTAAATTACCAGCTTTGGGCGAACAGGGCTTTTGGGCATCCCTTCTTCTCCCCTTTTGCTTTCGTTTTGGCTGGATATTAACTCCCTTTTTATTGCTTCATTGAAACAAATTGGATTCCTTTTTAATCGGTGCTGCCTTTTGGTTTTCCCAGCAAGACTTTTCTCCTCCCATAAACACCGGTTGAATTGGTTCATCGCTGCTTATAAAACTCTGCTGGGCGCTGATCTTTTCGGTAGTGCAGAAAACCATGAGGCTGAAATATCTCTGGGTTCTTATTTTTTGAGAGATTTCTTCACCCTTTCCACCGCAAACTCTGGGGCTAGGTTCTTATTGAGTGATTGGGAGAGAACCAACCTTTAGTCCCTGTTCCTTGTGCTCAGTTGGAAGAAGAAAGACAAGCTCTGTTTTGAGAAAGATTGCTGCAAAACAACTGTCCTTCTTCCCACCGTCCAAAGGTTATCCGGTGACTAGCATCGCCTGTGAACCGAATTTGAGGAGCCCCACGCGTGTCTCCCCTCTAGAGAGTGCTCATTTGAGCACTTGGGAGCCGAATCAACCTCCCTTTGTTGCTATTCTTGCTGTTTGTTTTGAGTTGCAGGTTTTAACTTTTTGTTGCTTTTTGGAGAAGAACAAGAGTGATTCAACGTTGAAGATCCACGCCTATCCCTTCTCCATTTGAAGCAAGAGAAGTCCTTGCTGTTGGTGACAGAGAGGAGACTAAAGATTGGTCATTTGGATTGGCCTTTTGCTACTGTTTAGAAGAAGGAAAAACATAGCATTCCAACGGTTGAAGAGGAAGACAACATGAATAAAATTATTCCTGTTATCCCAGTTATTCCAGAACTATACCAGATTTATTCCAGGCAGGAATAAGGTATGGGTTTTGATTTTTAAATTCATGCATGCGTAGATCAGAGTTTATAAAATATTTTATAAACATTACATGCCTATATTATGACATGTTTTAGTCTGTACATGCTTCCGGATCATGTTAGATCCTGCACGGAGCAGGTTTTTCTGCTGTTTATTTTAAAATTGTTTTAAAATACTTTCTTGCTCCCTGCTCTTGCATGCTTTTAGTGTAGGCATCTGCAAAAGCCCTATTTTAACTTTCAGTGGTATCAGAGCCAGGTTACAGGTATAACATAATCCTGATGCATGTTTTAGATTAAAAATAGTTTAATCTACTTTTTGTATCCTGATAGTACTTTTAGGAACCTAGTTGAGACCTTCATCATGACCGTGTGTCTTTGACACGATGCGGATCGTCTGTGTTGGCCTCTTCAGAAGGATCCTTTAAGGAAATCTTGGAATTAAAATTATTTTAGTTCAGATACAGTTTTGACATGTCTGTTCATTATTGGGCCATGAAATGTTTGTAAAATAAAAATCTAGATATGATGCATGATTTTGTTATGTAAAAAATGTTTTACATTGACACTTAATTAAAAATGTTTTGATTAAATGTATGGCTTATTAAAATTAAATTATTAGGTTTATGAAATCTAATTTGATATGAATAAGCCATTTCTGGGTTAAATTGGGTTAGTATTCTAATTGGGTCTTTAACTGGGTTAGACCTAGGTTTAGTTGAACCGGATAACAAGAAGATTAAACAAAAGTTATTTAAGGCCCTTCTTTAGAACTATCTAATAGTTAGATTAGTTGATCCGTTCATCTAAAATGGATCCAATTAGTGGCTTAGTGGAAGCCCGAGTCTTTAGGCTAGTCTGATCGAGTCTGGTAAACTGACTGGTGTCGAGATAGGTTTGGCAGTGTGATCATGGTTGTATAAGGCTACCTCTTTCCTGGCCAACTTGGTTGGTGTCTAGGAAAGATGGTTAATGATGGATACTCACCCATGATCTCACCTACCTGGCTAGTCGAGTTGACCAGAACTGATTGGAAAAGCTCAATGACTCGAGTTAACCCATGTCACCCAGGTTGATCGGTCTGACTTATCTATAGGTGCCCATGGATCGTTTGTTGATTCATATCAACCCTCCTGGAATCTGATTGATTCAGTGGGAGGATGATCCATGTCCTTGTCTTTTTCCTCTGTCACAACTAAAAATCCTCTATAATTATTAGGTCCTTAAAAAGACTAAGTCTAGGTGTTGACAGTGTCTTAGCCTCCCATTAAGTCAGTTAGAAATGTGTCCACTAGCTTGGTGTGCACCGGTAGTTCCAAAGAATGGGTGTACATCCGGCGACTGGAATTTCTATCTGATCGATGATGGTTCAATGCAACCTCCTTAACGGGACCGGGTGGGCCGGCCAAAGTCGGGCTTGGTCTTTAGTTAGCTGGAAGCATTGGATTTGTCATTTTAATGGTTGGACCTAACCAGAGACCCGCAATAGGAGGCCCCAAGGCCGATTGGGGTGTTCTCTAGGACAAAATGAATTACTGAAAATTGTTTAGGGAAGCAATTGGTTTACGAACCTACCTTTATGCTCGTATGGGTGAGCCGGCCTAAGTCGGGCTCATGCGAGGCCTATTGGATTTCAGTACCCACTTGAAAAAGTGTTTTCATGGATTGGAGTTAGAGGCTACCAATCTTAAAAAGATTAGTGGGAGAAACCTTTAGACTAAAGTCCAAGTCTTTTGGTTAAGTTATTAATTCATAAACTCATTTGGTCTTATTTTTTTTTCAGATGTCTTCAAATTTATCGCTCCGGTCACTTCTCGATAACGAGAAGTTAAAGGGTCACAACTTCGATAGTTGGTATCGAAGATTAAGAATCGTTCTGGAGCATGAACGGATCCTCTATGTGATAATGGATTCGGCACCTGAAATCCCTCCCGCTAATGCACGGAGTGCAGTCAGAGATGCTTATCTGAAGTGGGTCTCTGATCAGACTACTATCCATTGCATTATGTTAGCGTCGATAAACGACGAGTTCAGTCGCAAATTCGAGGAGGCCCAACCTGATGAAATCCTTCAAAAGTTGAAGGAATCCTTCGGCACCCCGGATGATGTAGAACGGTACAAAGTGTCTTGTGCCATCTACAACTCCAAGATGCCGAATGGTGGTTCAGTCACTGATCATGTATTATACATGATCGAGCTGATTGAAAAACTGGGCAAACTCGGATGCCCCTTGCACGAGCAGCTCGGCAAGGATGCGATCCTGAATTCTCTTCCCTCCTCCTATCTTGACTTTCTTGATCATTATAGAATGAACAAGCCTGCAGTAAACTACCATGGTCTTTTAGGGTTGCTGCAGACTTTCGAGAAAGACCACCAACTTAATAAGGGGGTGGTGAATTTAGTGGGAGGAAGTAGAGGTCGTCGTCCCTTTAAGAAAGGAAAGAAGAAAATAAATAAGAAGGGAAAGAAGGTGCAGAATGCTCCTGGCCCTAGTCAGACCAGGAAGTATAAGGCTGATCAGTCTTCTACAGAGTGCTTCTACTGCAAGAAGAAGGGACACTGGAAGAGGAACTGTCCTCTTTATATTGCGTCCCTTGATCCGAACAAGCCGAGGAAGCAGAAGTCTGCTGAACAAGGTATTTATATGATAAAACCTTGTAATTACTCAATTGTTGATACTGCTAACTGGGTATTGGATACTGGTAGTCCAATTCATGTTTGTAATTCGTTACAGGGACTTCAAGTTAGCAAAAGATTTGAAGATGGAGAACAGTTTCTGAGCGTCGGGAATGAAAATCGTGTTCCAGTACTGGCAGTCGGAGTCCTGCATCTTGTCTTTGAGTCTTGTACTGTCGAACTAGTCGACTGTCACTATTATCCTAGTTTCATTATGAGCATAATCTCTGTAGGCCTTTTGGCCAATTGTGGTTTTGAACTATCAATAAAGGGAGATTTTTGCAATGTTATTTTGAATAACTCTGTGATAATGAAAGCTAGATTAAATAATGGCATATATATACTATCAAGGCCTGTTAGTGTAATGTACACTTCTAGCAAATGCCCAAGGTTAGATAATGTCAACGATTTATATCTTTGGCACTGTAGGCTAGGTTATATTAACCAAAATAGGATAAACAAGATGCGAGGAGATGGACTCCTCGAGGTCAGTGATTCTGAATCACTGTCCACTTATGAATCCTGTTTACTTGGTAAAATGACCAAATCACCTTTTACTGGAAAAGGTGAACGAGCTACAGAACTTCTAAGTCTAATACATACTGATGTATATGGACCGATGACAGTTAGTGCCAGAGGAGGATACAAATATTTCATTACTTTTACAGATGACTTTTCGAGGTTCGGTTATGTCTTTCTAATGAGACATAAGTCTGAGT
This sequence comes from Areca catechu, assembly GCA_021397845.1. NCBI lineage: Eukaryota > Viridiplantae > Streptophyta > Magnoliopsida > Arecales > Arecaceae > Areca > Areca catechu. Next base: position 96,896,974 of record CM038039.1, read on the forward strand.
CGTTTGAAATGTCAAACGATATCATAATCAAGTAGGAAAGCAAACTGGAAAAAGTATTAAAACTCTTCGATCTGATCGAGGTGGTGAATACTTATTTGGTGCTTTTTTGACATATCTTGAGGAGAATGGAATTCTCTCACAGTGGACTCTTCCAGGAACACCACAGTTGAATGGTGTGTCCGAAAGGAGGAATCGAACCTTGTTGGACATGGTTCGATCCATGATGGGCTTTGCAACACTACCGCTATCCTTTTGGGGATATGCGCTTCAAACAGCCTGTTACTTATTAAATGATGTTCCAAGTAAGTCTGTTGTCTCCACTCCATATGAGATGTGGACTGGACGTAAACCCTCAATCTCACACCTTCGGGTCTGGGGTTGTCCGGCTTACGTAAAGCATTTAGACTCAGACAAGCTTGGTCCTAGATCTGATCGATATTTATTCATTGGTTATCCTAAGGAAACCAAAGGGTATTTCTTCTATTTGGAAAATGAACAAAAGGTGTTCGTTGCTCTTAGAGCTATCTTTTGGAAAAGGAGTTCCTTGGAGAAGGAACTATAGCTTCTAAGATTGAACTTGATGAAGTTCAGCCAATAGAAGAACCTGCACTCTCTAAAGACATCGTAGAACCGACTGTGATTGAATCACCCCAGAACCCATTAGGAGATCCGGTAGAATACCGCGTCAGCCGGACAGATATTACGATTTCTTGGTCCGGGACGGTGATCCCATTGAGCTCGATGAGAACAATGAGGATCCGATCACCTATATGGATGCTCTTCAGAGATCTGACTCTGAGGCATGGCTTGGAGCCATGCGATCTGAAATGGAGTCCATGGAAATCAACAATGTTTGGACATTGGTTGATCCGCCTGAAGGAATAAAACCCATCGGGTGTAAATGGGTCTTCAAGAGGAAAAGGGGCGCAGATGGAAAGGTAGAGACCTATAAAGCCCGTCTGGTTGCCAAGGGATATCGTCAGCGATATGGTATCGATTATGACGAGACTTTCTCCCCTCTGGCAATGCTCAAGTCCATTCGGATCATGCTTGCTTTGGCAGCATATTTTGATTACGAGATCTGGCAAATGGATGTCCGAACCGCTTTCCTAAATGGGGAGCTGGAAGAGGAGGTGTATATGATACAGCCTGAAGGGTTCACATCCACATATGAATCAAAAGTATGCAAGTTGCAGAGGTCCATCTATGGACTCAAGCAAGTGTCTCGAAGTTGGAACTTACGGTTTGATAGATGTATCAAATCGTATGGCTTTGTTAGGAACGGAGAAGAACCGTGCATCTATAAATGGGTTAATGGTTCTGTGATTGTATTCCTAGTACTGTATGTTGACGACATTCTCTTAATCGGGAATGATGTCACAGCATTACAAGGAATAAAGGTCTGGTTATCTTCTCAGTTCTCCATGAAGGACTTAGGTGAAGCTTCTTACATACTAGGTATGAAGATCTATAGAGATAGATCTAAGAAGCTTTTGGGACTCTCCCAGTCTATGTACATTGACACCGTGCTGAAACGGTTCAGCATGAAAAATTCCAAGAAAGGCTATCTCCCGATAGGTTCTGTAATTACTCTTTCCAAGAAGGATTGTGCGACAACTCCTGAGGAAAGAGAGCGCATGAGTAGAGTACCTTATGCTTCTACAGTAGGCTCTATCATGTATGCTATGACTTGTACTAGACCAGACGTGGCATACTCACTAGGAGTAGTGAGCAGATACCAGTCTGACCCAGGTGAGGCGCATTGGAAGGTGGTTAAGTCCATCCTTAAGTATTTAAGAAATACTAAAGATCAATGGCTGATTTATGGAGAACCTGACTTGAAACTTGTGGGGTACTCTGACTCCAGTTTCCAGTCGGATAGAGATGTTAGCAAGAGTGTGTCAAGGTTAGGTTTGTATTTATCCTGAATGGAGGAGCGATCTGCTGGAAAAGTTCCAAGCAGGCAACTATTGCAGACTCGGTATGCGAAGCAGAATACATTGCAGCATCAGATGCGGCAAAGGAAGATGTGTAGTTGCGGAAGTTCCTTGGAGAGCTAGGGATGGCACCTTCCCTAGATGGTCCTCTTCCAGTGTACTGTGACAGCACTAGAGCCATTGCTCAAGCTAAGGAGCCTAAAGCTCATCACCGCACCAAGCACATTCTGCGGTGCTACCACCTCGTACAAGAGATCGTGGAACGAGGTGACATCAATCTTCTGAAGATCGATGGAAAAGAAAATCTGGCCGACCCCTTCACTAAAGCCCTCAGAAAAAAAGAGTTCGACTATTATAAATGGGAAATTGGTATTAGATACTCTTCTGATTGGATTTAGTACAAGTGGGAGTTGTTGGGAACTGTGTCCCAAAGCCAATCGCCTGGGTTGTAGGTGGTTGAGCTAAGTATTGTACTCTTTCTTTGAATTAATAAAATATTATTTTTGGTAGCTCATCACATATCATATTTCCCTGAAATGAATTCTTTTCATGTGATGAAGTCCTTAGGACTACATTGACTTCGATACAGAGAGGATGTATCGAGTGGTTCTTAAACCCTGTTCACAACTAAAGGATATATTGTACTGGACGGCAATATATCAAGTATAGGTTGTTGCAGTTCACATCGTTTGGTTGTCCTCTTGACCAAATGAGTGTGGTGATACTGATGTGATCTACAAGTGGGATATGTGGTATCTCATTGAACGTGACTCCGTGCAGCCCCTTTCTGCCAAAGGGATACTTACGATTGGATATGGGTATATGTGTCCCTCCGACCTGAGGTCATCACAGTAGCTTGCAAGCAACTCCCTGTGCTTTGGTGCCGGACTACCCGGATTTTTAATCCGGTGATGGAAGGTTTCTGGGTACAGGCAAGTACTTGTGGAGCAGTGATGGACCAAGATGGAATTGACCTGTCCAAACAGTTCGGATTGAATGTCTCGCAGTATCTCAATTTAGCAAATCCTCGGCCGGGGTAGTCCTAGTGAAGAGTCACTGGGCTTGCAAGGTTGAGACACGTAGTGGACTGACTTAGTCTGGGTTGGCAATCTAATCTCAGTCGTCCTGAGCATTGGAGGTCAAAGGGATGAATTATACGATAACCATATGCCAGAGGTTCGATTGATTGCTCTCGCATCTTCGACCTATCCGGACGCCGGGATCCATTGCTAGATGGTATCTTGTGCTGATACTGGAATTGTTCCAGTGCTACCGCCTAGGTTCGAACCTATGAGGTCACACGCCATAGAGGATAACTCCCTGATCCAGGTATCGGTATTTGATTAGAAATCTTATCGGTGATGGTTTGATTGAGCACATTGGATTGACCTGGGTTTGGGTCTATCAGAATTTGTTCTTATTTATCAGGAATTTTTTTCTGGTTAACCAGGACTAGACCAAGCCTTCTGATAATTAGATTTTGATCTAATTATATGGATGAACCTTTTTTTGAACCATTGGGTTTTTTATTAAAACCTTTTGAACTGGTTTTTGACCCTTTGAACCGGTCATCATGGTAAATTACCAGCTTTGGGCGAACAGGGCTTTTGGGCATCCCTTCTTCTCCCCTTTTGCTTTTGTTTTGGCTGGATATTAACTCTCTTTTTATTTCTTCATTGAAACGAATTGGATTCGTTTTTAGTCGGTGTTGCCTTTTGGTTTTCCTAGAATGACTTTTCTCCTCCCATAAACACCAGTTGAATTGGTTCATCGCTGCTTATAAAACTCTGCTGGGCGCTGATCTTTTCGGTAGTGTAGAAAACTGTGAGGCTGAAACATCTCTGGGTTCTTATTTTTTGAGACATTTCTTCACCCTTTCCACCGCAAACTCTGGGGCTGGGTTCTTATTGAGTGATTGGGAGAGAACCAACCTTTAGTCCCTGTTCCTTGTGCTCAGTTGGAAGAAGAAGGACATGCTCTGTTTTGAGAAAGATTGCTGCAAAACAACTATCCTTCTTCCCACCGTCCAAAGGTTATCCGGCGACTAGCATCGCCTGTGAACCGGCTCTGAGGAGCCCCACGCGTGTCTCCCCTCTAGAGAGTGCTCATTTGAGCACTTGGGAGCCAAATCAACCTCCCTTTGCTGCTATTCTTGCTGTTTGTTTTGAGTTGCAGGTTTTAACTTTTTGTTGCTTTTTGGAGAAGAACAAGCATGATTCAACGTTGAAGATCCACACCTATCCCTTCTCCATTTGAAGCAAGAGAAGTCCTTGCTGTTGGTGATAGAGAGGAGACTAAAGATTGGTCATTTGGATTGGCCTTTTGCTACTGTTTAGAAGAAGGAAAAACATAGCATTCCAACGGTTGAAGAGGAAGACAACAGGAATAAAATTATTCATGTTATCCCAGTTATTCCAGAACTATACCAGATTTAATCCAGGCAGGAATAAGGTATGGGTTTTGATTTTTAAATTCATGCATGCGTAGATCAGAGTTTATAAAATATTTTATAAACATTACATGCTTATATTATAACATGTTTTAGTCTGTACATCTTCTGGATCATGTTAGATCCTGCACGGAGCAAGTTTTTCTGTTGTTTATTTTAAAATTATTTTAAAATACTTACCTGCTCCCTGCTCTTGCATGCTTAGTGTAGGCATCTGCAAAAGCCCTATTTTAACTTTCACCTACCGTGTAGAGATGGGGAAAGATGCTGTCGATCACAGCTCCAACCGGTAGCCCATCCATCTCCTCCCGGTCGCATGGTTGGATGGAGAAATCCATCATGTGAGTTGCCAGGGCATGGTTGTCTGCCAAGGAGCTCTCCGGCCCCATCTTGAACGGAAGGCGGCGCCTCGCCTCGTCTCTCCCGCTCTCTCGGAGAGCAGGTGCGCTCGTCCCTCCGGTAGTGGGACCCTCAGGAACCGGTCGAGGATCTGGCACCATCACAGTCGGAGCCCCCGTCGCAGGAGGAGCCCCAACCCGAGTCTCTCCTTCTTCGACCCCAGTCACCTTCGGACCCAGAGGGCGGGACGGTGCGGTGGCAGTAGCAGTATCAAACTGGACAGTCACCTCAGGCTCCAGAACAGGGACTCCAGCCTATGGCCTCATCCGTCCTTCGGCCTCCCTCCTCGGAGCGACCAGCACCACAGGGGCAGACGTCGGCGTGCCCTCAATCTGGGCCCTCCTCGAAGGAGGCTCGGCAACCACCCCGGTAGGCAGCCTCTTCTCGGAGACCGGCAACGGCTCACCCTCCGGGAGGATCAACCCTGCACACAGGAGCCAAGAAGGTTAGCCTAAGATGAAGAAAAGAGAAAAGGTAGATAGAGAAAGAGCTGAACTCACCCGACCCATCGATGAGTCAACCTTGGCATCGAGAAGGTTCTGCTCTGACAGCAGGACCTCCAGAGAAGGGATCTGGGTGGTACAAAGCTGTTCATAATCATCCTGATCAGCTATGTTAACCGTGGAGATCCGATTGAGGGACTGATCCGGCTCGATCCAGGCCTAATCAACCCCCTCGATGTCTGCAAAGAAAAATTTGCTCTTCCATCCCTTGATGGAAGAGAGGAGCTCGAATTTGATGCCCTTCGGGCGAGAAGACAGAGACCACCACCCGTCCTCGGTTAGGTGGCATTTTAGGATGAAAAATGCCCTGGACAGGGAAAACCGGGCAACGAACCCATGGACATGGCAGAGCGTGATGAAGGAGAAGATGACCTTGATGGCATTCGGCACCAACTGGGCGAGGACCATGCGATAGTTATTCATAACAGACAAGAAGAAAGGATGAAGAGAAAATCAGAGACCCCCAGAGAAGGTCCCCTCATAAAAGGCGAGACGCCCCGGGCCACTGGAAGTGACCCGCTCCCCGGGGCGGGGGACCATGAGTCGAACAGAAGACGGGATGCCATAGGCATCCCGGATGGCCCCCAGCTCCGCAGCGAAAATCGTCGAAATGACCCCGCCCAGACTTGTGACCAGACAGACTCGGGAGCTGATTCAAGTAGAAGGGGAGGACAAGCAGGATGAGAAGGAACAGCCCCTGGCTCCCTAACAAATACGGGGGGGGGGGGGGGGGGGGGGCAGGAAGGGCCGGTCTCCAGCTAACCCTAAACTATGCCCCCTCCAACTCCTCGTCGGAGGAGGAGAGCACTACCCTTCGGGTGGAAGGACCGGGACGAGACATACCACAAAGGTAACCTAAGGAGGAAGAAGCCTACCCTAGAAGGAAAGAAGAGAGAAGAACAAAGCCGGTCTGCTCCCCTAGAGAAGAGAAGAGCGGATGCAGATCGTGGAAAAGGAAAGGTTTAGGCACTGCAATGAGCGCAAAGGGTTTGAAAGAAAGAGATTTTGAGTAAGAAAATTTTTCTTTTCGCTTCGAAAGGGCCCATCAAATTCGTGCTATTATGACCCCCTCGCCAACGGATCTAAGCCACGTGCTACCCATCGGAGAAAAAGGAGTCCCGGGCACTCAAAATTCTGTGCCAGCATTAACTACTCCTCGGACGTGGACACGTGGCACCCCCGCACTAGCCGGCGGGGCCATCCCTCGAAGCGCTGGCGATCGCGACCATCATTGTACCAAATTTTTGCCTTTCCATGTCAGCACCGCAGTTACTCCCTTCGCCCCGAGCGCCGCACACTAATGAGCCTCGGGAGTAGGAGGCAAATGATGTGGTGAGACCGCTGACGTGGGTAGCTGGCAGGCGCCACATTAAAAAAAACTGCCACGACGAACACTAAGGCAACCCCTCAGCTCGGACCACTTTGCCGAGCTGAGCTGAGCTCCTTCAAGGCAATGAGTCGAGCTCCATCCTCCACCAGGTCGCACCGCGAGCTCGAGATGCCTAGGTCGGAGCTATCTTCCACCCTCCAGAGCGAGATCCTCAAAGGTTAGAGCCCTGTGGTCGAGGTCAAGCTCAGCGCTCACCCACCAATGTGGAGCCTCTCCGAGCGCGCGCCCTCTGGACCGTGTCCATCCTCCACCCTCCAGAGTGAGACCCTCGGAGGTTAGAGCCCTGTGGTCGAGGTCGAGCTCAGTGCTCACCCACCAATGTGGAGTCTCTTCAAGCGTGTGCCCTCTGGACCAGGTCCGTCCTCCGCCGTCCAGAGCAAGACCCTCGGAGGTTAGAGCCCTGTGGTCAAGGTCGAGCTCAGCGCTCACCCGCCAATGTGGAGCCTCTCCGAGCGCACGCCCTCTGGACCGGGTCCGTTCTCCACCCTCCAGAACGAGACCCTCGGAGGCTAAATGGTGCGGGCACCAGGCTCAGGAAGATGTTTCAGCTAATGCCAAGTTCTTTATGGATAGAAGACTAGGAATTTAAGTCCTATAATAAGTCTATGAGTCATGTATTTATATTTTTTTGAATAATTAAGTCCTGTTTTATTTTAATTTAGGTCCAATTAGAGTTAAATTGGCTTTGTATTGAGTTGGGTTCAAGATCTACTTGTATTGGGCTTCAATTAAGCAAGAATGAGTGCAACCAACTTCACCAACTACTTGGAGCACCACATCATCAAAGCACCATGCCACCTTGGAAGACAAGTCATGCCAACTTGGAGGATAAATCATGCCACATCACCAAGACACATCAACCATGAATTTTCAAATTTGAATGATGCTCCATTCTTATGGGTGCCCACCTTGTAATTAGGAGATTTAAATTTGAATGGGCCACTCTTTTCTTTATGGGACACCCCTTGATTTTCTCCATGAAAAGTGTTGCATTTTGAATTTGAAAATGAGCTTAAGGTTTATAAAAGCTCCTAGAATTATCTTGTAATGGTAATGATGAATGAAGAAGAAATTTTTTTGGAAAGCTTTTCCCTTTGCTAGCCAAAGTCCCTTGAGAGAAGGAAAGGTGTGAGATCTAAGTTACTTAGCCAATCCAATTTCTAACCCATACTCCATTTCTATTTGATCAACCTTGAAGACTCTCCTACAATCCACTCCAAAATTTATCCATCTCCTCTTCCAAAGGCGTCTTCTACAAAGAAGTTCAGCATACCAACAAGTGAAGGAGGTTTAAGTTGTGGACGCCAAGGAAGATCTACTTCAAGCCAAGCTTAATCCTTATTACTCCATTCCAAATTCTCTTTATCCATTCCTACAACCTCCCATCTAAACCTGTTAATCTTTCCATCTCCTTGTGCAGGATCCCCGGGTCTCATGGTTTCCAAGATGAAGGTTTACTATGCCAAAGAATCAGAAGCAGGAGGCCTTGAAACCTAGAGTAATTTCTTTGTCATTTAGGTACCTCATCTTGAGTGTCCTTTATCCCATTTCAGAACATTTATAGCCGGGTAACCATTCTTATACTTTCTTTCAGATCTGAAATAGCAAGGTAAGCTAGCCCTAACCTGTGTGGTTTCCTAACCACAAAGGTCCTTTCTTAATTACTTTGAGAGAGTTTCTTTCTAATCATATTTTTCTCTATATTCCTTTCCTGAATTTCTATTTCTTTTATAGAATATCTGCATGCCTATTTGCCTCATCAACATTTAACCTCTTTAATCCTTAGAGATGCATCATTCGAATCTTGTTCCCCATCACTAGAGCCCTGTGGTCGAGGTCGAGGTCGAGCTCAGCGCTCACCCGCCAATGTGGAGCCTCTTCGAGCACACGCCCTCTGGACCGGGTTCGTCCTCCACCCTCTAAAGTGAGACCCTTGGAGGCTAGAGCCCTGTGGTTGAGGTTGAGCTCAGCGCTCACCCGCCAATGTGGAGCCTGTCCGAGCGTGCGCCCTCTGGACCGGGTCCGTCCTCCGCCCTCCAGAGCAAGACCCTCGGAGGCTAGAGCCCTGTGGTCGAAGTCAAGCTCAGCGCTCACCCACCAATGTGGAGCCTTTCCGAACGCGCGCCCTCTGGACCGGGCCCGCACTCTCCATCAAGGTGACCGCACAAGCTCAGAGCATCCAGACCGGAGCAAGCCCTGCTATCCCGGGACACCGGCGAGCCACCCGAGGACCACGGAACGATGCCCCCCATGCCGCCATAACTACCTGTCCGACTGTACTTCCAAGGGGATGGGCTAGCCAGAAAGCACGAACCCTTAGGACAGCGACCCCCAGATCGAGGCTCTATCAAGCTTTCCGGAATGGAGAGACCGAAAAGGATGTCAGAATGAATGGGAGCTTCCCCTACCACTTGTTAGGAAAGACATCTCGTTTACGGCACGGAACCTTGATTCACGCGCCTACCAACCCAGCGAGGATCCCGAGGCAAGCACCAAATGGCCAATGTTCAACTACAAAGAACAATCGACACCCCCAAAAGGAGAGAGGTAACAAATAACGGTAACCAAAAAAATAACAACAATCCACCACCAACACAAGCGCAAGCTCGACCAAGAGGGCAAAGCGCCACCACCAACACTACAGCTGAAGGAAAATGAGAGAAACAAGGAGAAGCGGTGGAACAAGAAACCCCTCTATCCCCGCTATCATTCTTCCCTTGCAACGTTTTCGCCTTCACTCACATCTTTCACTTCTCCTAGTGCGGAGTCCATCAAGAGGGGCCCGACCAGGAGGATCTGTTCCCCTGGATCATCGCTGACTTGACCGTCGGAGTGCCCCCACCGGAAACCCCGGCCCGGGTCACTAATCCCTGTTTCGCAAGTCTAGGAGCAGAGGACCCACAGGTAGCGAAGGGAGTGCACTCCGGCACCGGCAGCAGCTACGGGCCACGACGATCTTGGCGGCAACGGTGTTATTATTGTACTTTGTGTTAATGTTGTCTCATTTCATCTCATATCTACTCACTTTCCTTTCTTTGTTAATGACAAAAAGGGGGAGAAGAGTAAATGTGCATGAGAGATTAAGAGAAGAGTGAATGTGCCTGAGAGATTAAGAAAGTATATAAGATTGAGCAATTAGGGGGGGAATGAGAATAAATAAGAATATGCATATTTAAGATTAAGATCTAACTAAAAATCATATATCTATGATTGAACCTTAAAGGGGGAGTAAGGATAATTCAGATTATCTTGCTCTAATATAATTTTTTAGCTTAAATTTAGGGGGAACATTGTTTTCAATCATTATGAACTCTAACACACCCCTTACTTCATGCTTTGTGTTTCAATAATTTTAATAAATATCTCACTAATTCCAATACATTCCTTCAATTCTGATACATTACATTTATACTTTGATACAATACATAATACTGTGGTACATCGTTGATACATCATAAATATGCTCTGATACATGAAATTTTCAAAGCTTTGATATGTCTTATAGAAAAATTTATTGATACTTTAATATTCTGATACTTATACAGCCCCAACACATTATACTATAAAGTTTCTATGTATATATATTGCTTTAATATATTGTCTTATATTGAAATCTTTTAATCTCTATTCCTATTATTTTATCATTATCAAAAAGGAAGAAATTATTAATCCCATAAATGATTTTAATGATTATTAAATTTTGGAATATGAATACTATACTAATGCTTTTCAAATAATTAAGAATATTTTTGTAGAAAGCTATCCAATGGATAATTATCAATTAAAAACTTTATAGATCATTAAAATTATTTATGAGCCATTAGAATGAGCAGTTAGCTCTCAAGGATCATTGTAAACCTTTATATATTATGATAAATCCTTTAAGAAAGTTTTTGTATCATGGAAAGAGTAGAGAGCTCAATTTTTATAATTAAGAGTGTTTGAATTGGTTAAAGAGTCCATGTATATCCTTAGAAATCATTTGAAGACCTTCGGAAGCATTGAAGAGCCAAAATATATCAAATTCCTTATAAAATTGAAGTTCTGGCTGAAAGAGCTAACTTCTATCAAGAGAGCCGACTCTGGCATGGGACACAGAACTAGCATTATTCAAAAGAGCCAACTTCTAGAATTATAGCCTTCTGTCTCAGACAAGTAGAGAGCATATTTTCGGGACATAGTCTAGAAGAGCTTTCTCTTAAAATTAGAGCCTTCTCTCTCAGATCATTAAAAAGCATATTTTTTTAACCCAATTTAGAAGAGCTGACTCGCAGGAAATGAGCCTTCTCCTAAAAAAATAAAGAGCTTATTTTTAGAATATACTATAGACGAGTCGACTCCGTTTAATCGATTCTAAGCCCATAAATTGCTATAGTAATAACTATTTCCATAACTTGCAAATTTCAAATTTTAAGGTTTCTAACAGCTATTTTACACTTTCCAATATATCTAAATATCTAAAAATGACTAAGAACTAATGAAAAAATACTTGAAAAAGTATAAAAGAGATGATTAAAGTCCAAATACCAACATTCTTGAGAAAATTCCTTACCAATCAATACAAACAAGAAAGAACTCAAGTGTTGTCACATGAAAACTCAAGAGAATCATAGCTTCTTCCTACCTACATTCTTGAAACCTTAAGTGAGCTACTCAAAGAGCATTGAAGATCAATCATTGAAGACTTTAAGTCTTTAAAAGGAGCTTCATCAGCAACCTTTTACTCTTTTAAGAGTTTGTTTAGTTACTCTATTTTTGTAATTTTTTAACTATCCTTTCTTTCAACAAGGAGCTAAAACTTGAGATTGGGTCCAAGTTTTGATTGGTTGACCTTGAAAAATCAATTGGATTGTTTATGAGCCCATAAAATAAATGGTGTATTAGGATTTTGATTTATGAGCCTGGGAAGAAAATAAATCGATTGTATTCTTGTGGGAATATAGTGAAAATCTCAAAAGATCCTTGGATAGTAGACATAGGAGATGGGATTGCTCTGAATCATTATAAATCTTATTATATTTGTGTGCTTGCTTGTGTCCTTCTCTCTCTCTCTTAGATTTCAGCATTTGCACATATCACTTGACATAATATTTCACTTGCACACACCATTTGAGTTTCAAAGGCATATATTTAATTTAATTTTTGAAGACCTAATCCACCCACACTTGGATTGTCGATCTGGGCAACACTCATGCTAAACATACTTTATACTGACCTATTAACAAGAGACCACATTCTTTGGTGTTCATCGAATTGATTACCAAAATATTACGGTCAGTCACCTGAATATTCATACTCGGCAACAGAATTTTCACTTGTCAATCAATTTTTAGAAGCATAATGGACAATAAAATGAAAAAACTTGCCTTTAAGACCTCCTCCTTTGATCGTCGAGGCCAAAAAATCCTTTCCGATCATCGGATTTTTCTTGGGCTTCGACGAAATATCATAGGAGGGGCGGTGATTGAGGGTTTTGCCAGGTGGGAGATAGGAAAGGATAAAAAATTAGGGTTAAAGGGCAGCCAAGGATCATTTTATTCTCAGTCCAGCATCTAGTTAAAAAATATTAAAAAATATTAAAATATTATTTCATGGTGCCAATGGAGATTAAAATAAATCCATGTTAGCAAACTAATGGGTGGAATTGACGGAAGGGTTTTTAAAACTACATATTACGAGTCAAGTGATCTCAACTATAAAGTTCTTAATTAAGGAGCATTAGAGCACAAAGTATAAAGGTTAAAGAGCTATTGCCATACTTTTATCTTTTAGTTTCATATAAAGATACCCACGGAGGCAATTCAATTTTGACTTTTATAATTAAGAAATAAGAAAAAAAAGTAAATCATAATTATTAGCAATCTTAATATGGCAGCAAATCTGGTGGTTAGAAGTCCCATTCACATATTGGCATATGCGAATGACCTTTCCGTAGACCTATCCTTTCTGGGATACACTATTTTGCAACGAATATGCTCACTCTCTCACCTTCTACTTGGCACCAAAGATGGATCACAGGAAAGATACATAGAAAAGAAAGAATAGGTGAAAAAAAAGGTTAGATCATTCACCCTTTTGATAAAATATGAAAGAAATAATAGAAATATTTTTTCCAAATTAATATAAAAGATAAATAATATTTGTATAATATTTTTGTACTAAAGTACTTTATAATTATTATCAATTTATAATATTAATTTATTTTTAAAAAATAAAGCAATATAAATTTATAATTGTATAATTTATAATTATGTAAATATTTAATTTTAATTTAATTTAATAAATATTTTTATAAATTAATTATATATGAATAAATTTATTTATATATTAATTATATAAATAATTTATTAATTTATAATTTAATTTAAAAGATTAATTAGTTTTATACAAATAGTTGACTAAAAATAGAAAATATAAATAAAAAATAGAAGACAATTTTAATTATTTACTTATAATTATGAAAATTATGTATTAAGAATAATTAATTAATAATAAAATTTAGTAATATAAATAAAATGAATAGTAAAGAAGTGCTATAATTTTATCAAAAAATTAATAAGACATAAATTTGTCAACATATAAAACTATCCCTTACATGTTCATCTATCCTTCTTTACATCTTTTCAATATAGAAGTTCTAGAACTTCTTGAACCACATGATAGATGGGAGTCATCCACCCTTTCAATCCTATCTATCATTTCTCTCATAATCCCAACCAAACAGGATCAAAATTTCATATTTGTACATAAGCTTGAGTGATCTTTGTAATGTTACCCTAATAAAAACTAATCTCCTATATTTTATATAAATTTAGAATTAACTATCTATATATAAATTATTATAATATTAATTTTATATTTTTCATAATATTACAATGTGGCCTATTCTTCTTTTATAAGCCATGTTATTTTCTTAGCTGACATAGATAAAGTTTGCCAAACATACCTACTTTATGTGATATAAATGTACCATCACCATTACCCTCATGAACAAAATCTATCCTCAAAATCTAACGCTGACCCCATCCCTTTCCCCAACCCTAACCACCAGCCCTCCTTCCTAACATAGTCGCAAAGCACCAACCACCACCACTACCCTAATTCCCCCAACGCTCGACAGCTATCATCCCTATCCTCCATGCAAGCAAGCAGCCAAATTATATGTGATGGCACCAACCACACTACACTCTCCCTTCCCCCCAACCCAACCCTAAATATCACCATTTCTATCGCCTCCTCTCCATTCTACTATAAACAACCCTTTCTTAATCCCTTTAGCCTCTTTCTTCCACTACAGTTGCATCACAAGGTTGGAACCTATGTGTTGTGGCCAAGGCTAGCTCATAGTTATGTGAGGGTCGGTCTCCTTTACCATATGCATGCAAGGTATTATCTACTCTAGCCCATGAGCCTCATAATTTTGCCCCTAGAGATGGATCGAACAGAATGCTGTCTCTCGTACTCCATTCCAAAAGGTGCTTCACATAAAAAAGGAGGGTCCCTCAATATAAGCCAAAGTTTTCCTTGACTCACAACCGATGTGAGACTAAAGAGGCCCTCGCCTTTATACCCATAATATAGCCCCTCGGTCAAGGGGGAGTCTGGGCTAAGATTGTAGGGGTTTCCCACAGACAGCGCCAATGTTGTGGTTAAGGCTAGTTCATAGTTATGTGAGGCTTGGTACCCCTTACTGTATGCATACAATGTATTGTTCTCTCTAGCCCGTAGGCCTAATAGTTTTGTCCCTGAAGATTAGTGAAGATCGATGAACCACCAACCCTTTGTCTTGGGATGCTTCTTATGTATAAAAAAATCCTGGAACAAAGAAATCTAGGGTTGGATGCCAAGCATGGAGCAAAGGATGAGAAAAGCATAAAGAATTAGGAAAGAATAATGTGCAAGCTGGGCTTGAATGATCCAAAAAAGATCAAGGATATTGATGATGAAGAGAAGAAGAGGAAATCTAAGACTGACATGAAAGAATTCCTCATACATGGCCAGGCAGCCATGTAGACCAGATGTTACTCGGTCCTCTACCTAGGGACATGAACATGGATATGATCTAGGAACCTATAATATTTTTGAAGTCAAAGGATTTTTTCCTTGGTCATTGATGAAGCTTCTTTCGCTAGACCGATAGGCAAGATTTTCAAGCTATTCAATTCATTAGCCCGAAGGATCTCCTGCATAGAAGAGACCTCCATTCCCTCCAGATTCTTAGAACCTATCTCCCCTAAAGAAGGTTTCCAAGATCTTTGCATCTGAGAGACATTACTAATCGAATGACTTTCATGTTCAAAAAATATCTCTCAAAAAGGGGAAGAAGGACAAAAAGATCAAAACAAGAAAAAAATCAAAGGAAAGAAGAAGAGAGGCAAAAGCCAAAAGTAGTTGTACCTTGAAGGAGAACCTAAGAGAGTTTGAAGGAATGCAAAGAAGAAAGGAAGTAAAGGAGCAGATGGAGAGAACTAACAAACCTGGGGATGCTGGAATTTTCTCAGAGCTCGGAGCAAAAGGCAGGGTTCCCTTCTTCCTCGACTTACTTTGCAAATAGGAATCCCTGCAACAACGGCATGAGAGTCCCTTTTATACCCGACTTGAATGGTTGAGATCAAAACCCTAATTTGGCTAAAAGTTGCCTGATTCTGACACGTGGCATAATCCAAGTCGGGCAACATCATGCCACTTCGAAAATGAAATCAATCGATCAACTCTCACTATCGGGATCTATGCAAATCATTTAAAAGCTACAGTTATTAGGCCACATGGCAAAATCCCAACTGGCCGAGAAAGATCAATCGAATTGCCAATCATTTAAGGAATCAATGCACCATCCTTTTGAGCATTACACCAATGATTTTCTTTTTCAATCATGATTAAGATAACAAAATAGCTGGTGACAATTTCCAAGAAGCCAATAAACACCCAAGTGATGGAAAAATCTACTGTTTGATTATTGAGGTCGAAGGTGTAACTCTACTCCCTTTATCCAGAAATGACAAAGGCCAAAAAAGTATTTGACAACATTCTAAACTCGAGAATAGGGAGCAACTATTATTACAGCTACCTACTCGACCTCAAGAACCAACTTGGACAACAACTAAGCTGCAGACTACACCAATAACTATAGCACCCAGGATTGAGAAGCTACAAATGATAGCCCAATTGACATGACATCTCTTAGTGCATGTCGACAAGTAACTACTTGGACCCAACTAACTATCCAGGTAGACTTAATCATGTATGCCAGGATACAATGTCAAAACTATCATAGTCAGCAATAGACAAGACACGAACACCACTCCTTCAAGGAGTTCATAAGGCCATTGCCAATGCATGAATAGTAAGCTTGAACTGTCCATTGATGCCACAATCTGAAGTGTTCGAGCAAGAAATGAGTGCAAGCATAATACAACTATCCTAATAAGAAATTGTTATCCTAATTGAAAGATCTCAAAATACTGGGAGTTTCAACAGAAAGTTGTTATTCTGGCAAAAGATGTTACCTTTCAACAGAAATCGATTATCCTAAGTAACTATAAATAGGTAGGAGGGGACTCTCTCACCATCTCTCTTAACTTCACTATTGTCCGAATCCTTTACTAGTTTGAGCATCGGAGAGTTCCTATTAGAATCACCAGTCAAGTGAATTTTTTTTTGTAGGGAATACAGAGCACCTAGATTGCATCCCATTGAAAAAGGCAGTAGGACGATCATATAGGGTCAAAGTTCTAGAAGTAAGGATTTGGCCACATTACTATGCACCTCCCACAGGTGGAATCTTTGCATCACATTGCACCCCAAGTACCTCTCCATTAATCTGCAATGCCACCTCTAGTAGGCTAATTCTCATCTCTCTCTCTCTCCAGCACTAAACCCTTACCTTGGCAGTACTTTCCTTAAAAGAACTCGATCTTGATAAAGAAAAGGTTGTATCTCAAGTGGAATTGGCTTATCTAAAATCCCTCCATCGTTGCCTATTTCCCTCCAATATGTTGGGATCACCGGCCTTGCCGTCCGCCGTATCTTGACGCCTTGAGATTTTGACCTCAGTAGAGGTTGGGCATTTTCTTGATTTCTTCCATGATGAGCAAAGGACTCAAACCCCTGAAGCTTGAACACCTATTAATCTCCTCCCATTCCCAATTCTTCCCTAACTTCAACGCTAAGGTCAGATTGCATGTTGATCATGGAATCCCTGGTGAAAAGATGGGGCATGTCCTCAATAATAAGAACATCATAAAGGTCTTCTACGAGAGACCCATCGAAGGGTTGGAGAAGATGATTGTTTTCCTTAAAGGCTACGGTCAGTTAGAGTTGATCATTGGCCACCCACTGCTTCTCAATCCGGATCTCAAGAGCCAGTTAATCCCAATGATCGAATACCTTGTGGTGCATGGAGAACTGAATTGATGGCAGGTATATTTCATTCTCGTAGCTATTCCTAATGTTGTGATTGGGGAGGCTACCAAATCTAGTGAAGGTGGAAGAGATGTCTCAAACAATCGACTCTGAGAACTTCATTGTACAAAAAGGGGATTGAAGCTATTCCTACTGTCGGCCAGGGAGATAGAAATAGCAAGAGCTATATAGGATCGATGAGGGTAAGGATACCTTGAGAGAGGGGATGGAGAGTTGCTTTTGTTCATGATATTAGCTATATACTATACCATCCAATCAACAATATTATTAGTTTCTCAATAAATATATGAAACATTAAAATCAATTAAAAATATAGATGATAAAATATGACCCAATATATATTCAATCCATCATAAACAGGTTTGAATTTAGGATAAATGGATTTAGATTATGAACAGGTCAACCCGTTTAACTTATTTAATATATGGGTCACACTCAAGTTTTTTGTGTCTGACTCGTTTAATCCGTTTAACCCATTTAATTTTTGGATTAGATAGAGTCGGGTAACCTATTTAACCTAGTTTGTTTATTTATTAAATAGGTTGATTCAGGTTGAATTAATTAAATAGATTATTTATTTATTAAATAAGTTAAATAGATTAGGTCAACTTGGTTAACAGGTTATCCATTTAATAAATAGGTTAAATGGATCAGGTCGAGTTGAGTTAGCAGGTTACTCGTTTAATAAATAAATTAAATAGGTCGGGTCGAGTTATCTATTTAACAAGCAGATTAAACTCGGGTTTTAAATTATAACCCATTTAATAAATATGTTAGGTTCAGGTTAAGGCTTTTCTGACCTGCTCCATATCTATCTCAACTCAACCCGATTGCCATGCCTAGTCAAAGAGTATATCTAAAAGAAATTGAGTATAGTTTCATGCATGTATTTTTAATTTTTTATTTAAAAAAAAAAATTGGTGAAAGTAAATCTAATTAAAGATGATTTTTAATCATAAATTCAAGCATAAGATCAAATCTAAAAATCCTATGCAGGATCTTGATAGGATATGTAATGTAAAAAATAAAATTTATATTCGTCAATCTAACCAATGCACATTGTAGATCTAATCTACAATAAACCTGAGATTGAATCTCATACCTAATCATGGGTCGATGATTGCCACTGCTGATGGCACGTGGTACGGAATTTTTACATTACTTCATAACTGCACAGGGCATCTGGCCTCTATAAAAATTTCACACAAAGCCTTGAATATGATCGGCCTTCTTGGAGTGCTAGCTCCATGTGAAGGCCCTTGAATTGCTAAAATAAATTTTCTTTAGATCTTCTTAAACCCTCCAAGAAGATCAAGAAGTAGAGGACGAAGAGGATTTGATGGTGGAAGAAAAAACAAAAGGAGACCCTCTCTTTATTTTTCTTTCCTCTCCCTTTAGAAACCTTAGAATCCTAGGGCCCAAAACACCTCATGTCCTCTCTTGATTTCACTCCCCCTCTGATTTTTTTCTAGTTATTCTCTCTGATTTTATATGTTAAAATGCTTCTCTAATTCACATACACCCATCTAAAAATCCCAATAAAAATATGCATTGAGATTAGAGGAGGAATTAGATTAGGATTACGAGATAGAGTTTGGATAAGATAAGGGATTCTATTCCCAATAGGACTCCTCTAAATTGCATTCAAATAAATCTAGATTTAATTCAAACCAATTCTAAGGGAGGGGATGGAATCTTAATTTTGGCGAGGGATTTCTCAAGCAAAAACCAAGAAAGATGTGGAGAAAAATAAGGGAAGAAAATAGGTGGGGCTAGGTGGGTTTCTTGATTTTGACTTGGTTGAAATAGATTCTAATTCTAATTAAAATTGGTTTAGCCTATTTAAATAACTTGAACCTAATCCAATTAGGTCTCAATTAATATACTTAATATCCAATCAAATCAAAAATTAATCAGGCCTAATCCAAATCAAATCAACAACAAAATTTCTTAGTGATTATGTCATTAAATAACCTAATCAGATGAAACCCAATTGAATTAAATTCAATTAAGCTTGACCTAAATCTCTTTGCTTAATCAAATTAAGCCAATTAGCAATCTAATTACTAACTAATCTTTCTATAATTAATTATTATTTATTTATAATATTTGAAATAGGTTAATTATCAATCAAATTGATAATTATACCCTTGAATGATTCTTGATTGTTAATCAGCCACATGGTTGGTCAAAAATTTGTATTGTGTGTGATCCCATAGGTTTGAATACTAAGTCAATAACTAAGAAACTAATTCCTGAACTAATCGATATGATCATCTAGCAATGGTGCCTGACATCCAAATAGGTCAAATGATGACAAAGCAACATTCAAGAATCCAGATATATTGTTACCATATAATTCATCCCTTTAACTTAATGCTCAGGATGACTTCAAAGTCAACCATCAACTCTTAATTAGTGCTTCCAGATATGTCTTAACCTAACAAATCCTATGACTCCTCGAAATGATTACCCTAGCCAAGGTCTTGCTAAATTGAAACATAGCAAAGCATTATTTCCAATACCTTAGAGTGATTGATCATTTCTTGACTCATATACCAACTTAACAAGTAGTTGACTACACCTAGAAACTTTTCATCACTGGATAAAAAATTCAGGTAGTCCAGTACTAAAGTACAATGAGTTGCTTGGAAGTCATCGTGGTGATCTCAGGTCCAAAAGATATTTATATCCATATCCTTCTGTAAGATACTCTTGATACCAAAGTACTCTATAGAGTTGGTCATGTTCAGTGAATATACTCCTACACTCACCTACATATCATACTATTGTCTCCACAATTCTTGGTTATGAGGGCAACCAACCCATATGGCATGCAACGGCCTATACTTGATAAACGTTATCGTCCTAGGTAATAATGTATCATTTAGTCATGAACAGATTTAAGAATGATACAACAAATCCTCCTTTGTCGAATAGAAATAGTTCTAAAGACTTCATCACCAAAGAGTCCATAAAAAAAAATATAGAATGTGATGAACTATTAAATAACTTTTATTTATTAATAATTCATGTACAAATTACAAGGTGCTCAACCATCTATAATTTAAGATATATTTCCTAACAGTATCATACTCCAACAATTTTATAAAAGTAGATGCAAAGTTGTGTAGTCATGAAATTATGGAGAAGAAAGCTATTTGACTATTGTTATTAAAAATATCCTTTAAGAAAATTTGTAAAGCTCACAACATGTATATTGCATATTTTAAACCTTTCCATGCCACGTGTAGTTCTACCATAGAAATTGTAGTATTAAAAATTCTAACCTCCTGCAACAATAAATATACCAGTAGCATTTTTGATAACAAATCCAGATCCACCAAAATCACCTTGATCACACTTACTATCATCAAAATTGATCTTGACGAAACAAAGGTGTGGTGGCTCCCAAGAAAAATAAATAAGTTTAGGAGATGCAAAAATTACATAACGAAAGTCATAGACTATCCTCGTTATCATAGATCCCTTCATAACTACCAACTGAAAAAATTCCTGAACTTGATAATAAGCTTTTAAAAAGATCAATCTAGCAATTGGCATAGATTCCTAGAATATACAATCATTCCTTTCCAACCATATATTATATGCAATATAACAACTCAAAATAGCTTCTATCATTTTATTCTTATTAGAAGAGTTCACTTTAACACTTTATAAAAACTCATCAAATGTCTAATATAAAAAAATAGATGAATGCATAGATAAAATCTGTCCACAAACCTAAGATACAACTCCACAATAAATAATAACATGAGAGACAGATTCCTTTATCTTTGAGAAACGATCACAATATCCAGAAATATGAAAACCTAATATCGATGCCATGCTAATTTTCACATAAATAAAGTACCCATGGATGAACCTACAACTGCCAGACCCAAGTTAAATTTGAAACTTGTTAAGGATGATGTGACAACATATGATAAAGATCAAAAAACCTCACTATTAATTCAGAAGATAGACATAACTCAACCTCTTTCTAAACTCCCCATGAGAAATAAGCACAAACAAAATTCTATCCATACCACTAACTTCTCTAAAAATATTATGCAATGACAGGATAATTCTACTTACATTCACCGAGTATAATGAAATTTTTAACTATAGTGCCTTCAATCATCAAAATATCAACCAATGTCCGCCATCAAGATAAAGGAAGAAAAGACAACCAAGAGTCCTGAATTATATTTATAGATGTACTATCACCTATACATCATTTGATATTAGGATAAATAATAAGAGCATAGGAGGAAACCTTTTTCCAAACTAATAAAGTATTATATGTATACATTAGCAAAGATGCAATGACCATGGACCATACTTTGGCCTCATAAATGAACACCAAAAACCTTCTAGTTGCAAAAAATATCAAGCAACATACTTAGCCATAAGAGCATCACTTCTGGTTACCAAGGAGAAGATACCTAATCCACCATCCTGAGTAGATTAACAAACATGATCCCAAGAAACAAGATACACATTTTTAGAAATATCAATTGAACCCCAAATAAAATCACGAATAAGACATTCTAATTTCCAAAGCACTCATCTTAGTATAATAGTATGAGAAAGTAAATATACAAGAAGTTCAAGAGAAATGACTTAATAAAAGTCACTCATCCAATCATAGAGGGAGCCTTCCACTTCCAGCCAACTAAACAATCTAAAGAATTCTATATAATACCATTACAATATGTTGAAGTTAATATCTCCTTAGATATAGAAATTTCCAAATATTATCATATACCATCACATTCCTTAATATGTAAATAATTCTTGATATAATATATGATGAGAGTATTAACTTTCGGAGTATATTTAACCATAGATTTCTTAAAATTAACTTATTGTCTAGAAACAACATAATATTTTTGTAAAATAGCCGATAGAGTTTGTACATTTTTTAATGTTGCTCTAAAAAATAATATATAATTATTTGCAAATAAAATATGATACATTGGAAAGCTTACTCTACTAGGTTAATATATTGATAATGATTTATTTTGAACTGCCACCTTTAACATTCTTAAAAGTGCATTTACAGAAATAATAAATAAGTATAGAGATAAAGAATAACCTTGTCATACACCAATAGAAGAATTAAATGAAGTAGAAGGGGTTCTATTGGCCAAAATTGCAAAAGACGAAGACACAATGCAACCATAAAGCCAATTAATCTAAGCCTCACAAAAACCCAATTGCTAAAGAGAAAAGAACAGAAAAATATATTGAACTCTATCATATACTCTTTCCATATCTAATTTAATAGTCATATAATTTTGGCTAACTAGGTCTCACTATATATCATGCATGATTTCCTGGGCCATAATCAGATATGCTTCGATCTTTAAGAAAAACACTTTATTATTGACTAATCAGTTGGTGTAAAACATACTGCATCCTATTAGCCAATAGTTTAGCAATAATTTTATATAGAATAGTACATAAATTGATTAATCAGTGGGTGTAAAACATACTGCATCCAAGCACCTTTACCTCAAGATTCTGGTGGTGGTGTGGCTAATGGGGGCGGTGTTCACCCATCCACCACACCATGCTTCTACAAGATTTGCACCGACCCTCTACACACCTAGGTCCACTCCGACCCACAACATCCACCAATTAAAATATCTTTTTTCTGCAGTTATCTCCACCCCCATGCACCCCTCACCCATTTTATCCACCTTATCCAAGCTGAGTTCATCTAAATTAAATCTACTCCAAGTGCCTCCGCCATAATCTCCACATCTAGCATGGAGCCCTCCATGGCACCATACAGGTCATAATCACCAAAGTTGCAATAAAATAGATTATATTCAATTCAAGGCAACAAGAGATCGGTCTCAAGGAGCTCGATTATCCCTACCATGCCTTTCTCTTCATTGTCCCCCTGCCCACCCCCTCATCCTCCCCTCCCCACCCATGTCGAGCACTTGCTCGATCTCCCTTCCCAAGCCTCTTTCACCACTCTCATATGCACCCTCTCCCTCCTCAACCTTGACATCCTTGGTTGGGCGATCCCATCCCCACCACCCCTCCATCCTTCTCTCCGACTTGTTCCTCAGCTAGACCAACTGTCTCGCAACCAATCTTGAAGTCCTCTACCTCATCTTCTACTCCTCTGATGCTTTTGTCATCTCCATCGTCAACCATGTCAGCCTTGCATTCCCTGTCGTGAGGACAGCAATGGCCCTATCCTCACCAATCATAGTAGAGAACAAAATAAGAGTGAGAAGGATTTAAGAGGAGGTGGCAGCGAGCGACAATTATTTTCCATAGTGATGCTTGACAGTGTCCGATCCTTTTTTTGATACAGACGGCACCCAAAGAAACCAAGTATATGAGCCACCCATAAAGTCAAATGAAAGAAAACCCTAAAGAGATGAAGGAATACAGTCCCCGTGGTGCCAAGACCAATCGCCAGAGTGCTCAATAATAAAAGAGGTAACCCAATCCGCTGTAAAGTTGGCCTCCCTAAAGATATGACAAACCATCGAAGTAACCGACGGTCCAAGAGAGTGCCAAATGTCACGAAGCAAAGGATGGACCTGGCACTGCTCTAACCTATCCTGGATCCAAGCAATAACAATGGAGGAGTCACCCTCGATGAGGATCCAGTCGGCATACAACTCCTGTCTAGCACAGGTGATGCCCGTCCATGTTGTTCTGAGTTCAGCTTTTGAAACGAAGGCTTATAGAGAAAGGGGCCTCCTGCTGCCAACAACCTATCCTCAAAATTGTGGATAACAAAATCGGTGCCATCCAAAGCACCTCGAACACTACCATCAAAGTTCTCCTTGACAAAACCGAAAGGAGGGGGCTCCCAGGAGATGTGTAAAGCTCTACAGGCCACTATCGAAGCAGCATGGGAGTCCCAGGGATCCTGGGCTGTAAGGGAA
The DNA here is from genome assembly GCA_021397845.1 of Areca catechu. NCBI lineage: Eukaryota > Viridiplantae > Streptophyta > Magnoliopsida > Arecales > Arecaceae > Areca > Areca catechu. The sequence goes on from CM038039.1 coordinate 96,920,997, forward strand.
TTAGCAATATCAAAGTGACAGTACTCTATTGCCATGTGTTAGCTTTAGCCCTTGATTTTGATGACTAACAAAATATTGAGTATATATTTTATATTAATGTTTTAATTATAGTTATGAGTTTCAGGATACAGGCACCTCAAATTCTTAATATAAAAATTTCATGGCACTCATTGGAAGCTGAGCAATTTTTATGATTTAAGAAGTCTTCTCATCTAAAAAAGGCCTCAAAATAGATCAATTGTGCTTTATATAAAGTATATTGAAGTTTCATTGAAGATCATTTTGAACTTGGGAGGTTGGCACATGTTTTTGGCAAGCTGCAGAACCAAGTGTCGACTCATGACTCTCCAAGTGTCGACACTTCAGAAACTGGCACGCAAAAATTCTCCTCTAGCACACCAAGTGTCAACACCTGGAATTCAAGTGTCAACACCTGGAATTCAAGTGTCGACACCTGAAACATAAGTGTCGACACCTAAAATTCAAGTGTCGACTCAAAGCCTGAGATTTTTTAAAAAATAGAACTATGCCATTTGGAGTATTTTTGCATCTAGTATCGACACATAAAATTCAAGTGTCGACACTTGCAGGACTAAGTATCGACACCTAGAAGTCAAGTATCGACTCACGGGTTCTGACAGCTTCAACGGCTCTATTTTCTGAGAGACAGAATTCATCCTTTCAAGCTCTCAACGGCTAGTTTTGATCCTTCAACGGTCTTAAACCATTTTTTGGAGATTTTTGAAGTATTTAAGCTTCACTAAACTCATTCATGAAGCATTGAATACACAAAGATAAATATTCTTTCAAGAACTTCACTTTCAAAAGCCAAAAAGGAGAGATTCCATTGAAAAAGCTTACAAGCCTATCATTTCAGCTTTCCAAAAGTATCTTTGAGAAGATTTCAAAGAGAAGACAAGACAAGCATCTTCAAGAGCCTCAAAGCTTCCATATTTCACTCTAGAAGAGAGTTTGATTGTGCTTTTATTATTGTATCTTTAACTTTATTCTTTGCTGACCTAGCTTTCAAGGATTTTTGAAAGTAGGTTGTTAAGGTTGTTGGTGAGCCAAAGGTACAAAACCAACTAAGGTTTAACTTGTGAGCCCAAAGACAAACAAGTTATAAAGATTATTGGTGAGCCTAGGTGACAAAACCAACTTGGGTTTTGACTTGTGAGCCTTGAAAAATAAGTCCGCTGTAATCTTGAAGAGATTATAGTGAAAATTTTCAAGGGAGGCTTGGAGAGTGGATGTAGGTGCTTGGATTGCACCAAACTACTATAAAACCTTGTGTTTGTGTATGATTGCTCTCTACTATTTGTTCTTTATTACTTGTCTTTAATTTGCTATCATCCGCTGCATATTCATTTAGAGTTTAATCACTTTGCTTCACAAACATATCAAAACCAGCACATAGTTGTTTAAATTTTTAAAAGATCCAATTTACCCCCCCTCTTGGGCTCCATTTCTGGGCAACACCATGAACCTGGCTCTCTGAAGAACTCTCTATACTGGATTAGTAATAGCCTCGAAGATAAAGCTATTCCTAAAAAGCCAAATGTAATAACTAATGTAGGTGGCTTGAGCGGCAACCTCGATCGGGCAATGCTAGAGCATGTCGAGGAAGGAACATAACCAAGGACCCTCAGCCTCCTCCCTAGGCTATCTCCCAGCCATCCTCCAAATAAGAATCGCCATAGGACAGTGCAAGATGGCATGCTCAGTGGACTCCTCATTAGAACTACAAATAGGGCAAGTCACTAGCATATCCATACCTCTATGCCTAAAAAACATCCTAGTGGGGATGCGATCTCAAGCAACATTTCAAAGGAAGAGCTAAACTCTTGGATGAATGTGTGATCTCCAAATCCAGGCAACCTCCATCCTTGTGTCAGAAGGTATCCTGTAAATGTCATAAAGGGTGCTCGAAGGAACTCTAGGGCCATAGGACTAGCCCCAGATCCTCAAATCCTGGCAATAGTGACTCAGAATCGGGATGGCAAGGATCTGATCAACCATATGAGGCCTAAAAAGTCTAGTAACTTCTTGAGCTCTCCACATCCTACCATCATCCGTCAACAAGTCAGAGACTCGAAGGTTATCAACCAGCTCCATACTGACAAAGGTCTGCCACTTGGACAAGTGCATACTAGAAATCCATGCATCCTGCCCCATGTCAACTGTGGTCCCATCCCCGATCAAGCATCTGACATAGGCCAACACAATCAGACCACGAAAACAGATCTCCCTCCAGATAGTCAAGCAACCAAGCATGATGAGAGTGTTGGAGTCATGGCTCCAAGCACCATAGCGAGCTCTCATCACCTTGCTTCATAAATAGTCAGGCAGAAGGAGGTATCTAGTAGCATGCCTAGCAATAAGCACCTCCCTCCAGACCAGAAGCTATTGTATCCCCAGATCACCAACCCTGAAGGGCTAGCAGATAGTATCCTAAGAAACCAAGTAGATCCCTTGATGGTCATAAGTAGAACTTCATAAAATATTCCTAAAGAGGTTCTCCATCTTCCTAAGGCAGTAGCTGGGCAAGAGAGTGCTCACCAGGAGGTAAATAGGGATGGAACTTGGGACAGATTTGATGAGGATAAGCCTACCTATCATAGAGAGAGAAGAGGCATGCCAACTCTGGAGATGATCATGAACTCACTGCACCAGGGGCCTCCACTCCTTCCTTTAAAGCCTCGCAACTATCATAGGCACAACCAGGTAGATGAAGGTCTCAGTCTGCTCCAAGATCCCTAGTCTGGCAAGGATTGCCTGCTTTGTTTGGGGCTTCATTTTGGGGTTGAAGACAACAATGGACTTCTACAAGTTGACCAGCTATCTCGATCTCCTACAGTCGGACTAGATAATAGTGAAGCATCTGACATTCTGGATTGATGCCGGCTAATAAGAAGGCAATCACCTGCAAAGAGAAGATGAGAGAGGGGCTGGGCTCCAAAGCTGGCCAGTAGGGCTCTAGAGATGACCCCTAGATAGCTCCTCCAGAGCCCGAGAGAGAGCATCAGCATATATGATAAACAAATAGGGAGAGAGAGGGCAACCTTGGCGAAGGCCAACCGTCGAGTGAAAATAATCAATCGGAATGCCATTCACCAAGATGGCGAAGCTAGGGGCTTCAACACAATCCATGATCCAGCTGATCCATCTGTGGTTGAATCCAAAATCATGAAGAGTTCTCAACTCACACGATCATATGCCCACATCATATCCAGCTTGATTGCCATGAGACTCCACTACGAAGGGGCGTGCTTGAGATCATGCATAACTCCTGAGCAAGGAGAATATTATCAGTGATGCTGCGATCACTGATAAAGACATCTTGCTCAGGATAGATGAGACTAGGAATAATCAACTGAAGCTACCTAACAAGCACCTTCGCATAGATTTTGTAGAGGGTTGTGCAAAAGTTGATAGGTCTATAGTGGTCGAGCACCAAAGCATTAGGTCTCTTAGGAATCAAGTGACCAAAGTTTTCTTCCACTCAGCAGGGATACTAGTAAGGAAGACTGCCTATACTGCCTCAAATCACCTCACCCCCAATAATAGGCCAATAGTGATGAAAGAGAAAGGAGGGAATCCATTCGAGCCCAGGGCTTTGTCCTCCCTGAGATACTAGAGGGCCTCCTACACCTTAATAGATGACACTGGTTAAGTGAGGTTCGAGTTCTCCTGATCGGAGACTTTATCCACCGGTTTAGGCCCCTGATAGAAAGATCCTCCCCCAACAGAAGAGTCCACCTTAACCTGAAATAGTGAAGAATCTATCTGCCAATATGATCATCATCAGTCATCAACATACTATCATCACCTCTTAGCTACCGATATGATTGGTGGACCTCCAAACCATGAAGACTAGTAGAAGAATCTGATATACAGTGTCCTATCCTTTACTGGCAAGGATGGAGGTTTAAGGTGGAGATGGGTGAGGGGCTTGAGGTGGCAAATATGAAGTAAGGAGAGAGAAAAAGGTAAAGAGTAGATGGAAAAAGAGATAGGACAAGATCCTTTAAAGTGGAAGGCTTTTTTTAATTATTTTATATTTTGGAAACAGATTCAATAACAACATTAAAAATGAAGGATAAAATTATAAATTTTTCAAAATAATGAATATAAGTATAATAAATACAAATCTCAGAGAGAATTTTATAATTTATTTAAAATAAAAAATTTAACATTGCAATAAATAGACATGTAGGAAAATATTTATAAATTTATTTGGATATTATTTTTTAACCTTTTTTTATTCAAAAATTAATTTTTCCATCATATCATATATAATAATTTATTCCAAATTAAATGAAAATAATATTATTTATTTTTAAATAATTGTTTTAATCTTGAAATAAAGAAATGTTTTTTAGCAATTTGATAGATTAAAGCAGAACCAATAAAGAAAGCTTATTTCCATTGAAATAGTTTTTAACCCACAACAAGTGCAGACTTCAAGATCCATGCACGAGTTCTTTTTTTTGGATAAGTCAAAATGGGATAGGGGTAAATCCAATGTAGCTATTCCTGAAAGCTCCCATCCTATCTAATAATGTTCAATACAAAACACTTAAATTTTCACAATCTCCCCCTATCATAAGATGAGTATGTCAACCCGACACCACCAAAACACCAGTTGAAAAGACGGGGAACAAGAAAAAAATTCTGACTTCTCACTCATCCCAACTATCATGAGCTCCAAAATTTAGTTCTAAATTAATCAAGTCATCCACAAGATCCTTACTCAAACCTGCGCCAACTTGGAAGTAAGGCAAGATCCTTTGCATCCACATTGATCTCTCCCAACCACTCTGGTCGGGGGTTCTGATAAGGGTACTAGAGGGGAATCATTGGCAACACTTTGTCTTCGAAAGTCTTGCCAGAGTATGCTTCCGGTGTGAGCTTTTTCATAGAGCTAGGGAGGTTTGCTCGGGGGGGGGGGGGGGGGGGTGGAGATGGTGGATCAGCGAGGCTTCATCCAACCATTCGGTGGGTGCTGATGTAGGAATGCCTGGTGAATCCTCGGGTGGGCTATGCCTTGGTCCTTGGTTGGTGGAAGTCCGGCAATGGCCGGCACCAACGAAGAAGCGTGGTGGCTCAGAGAAGAAAACAACTGCTAGGGGTGACTATGTATCTAGCTCGACAAGAATGGGGAAGGAGCTTGCTCACTCGGGTGGAGGACTGTCAAATGATGTGTCGAATGCTGAGGGATGGTCCAAGCCATCCAAAATTGCCCGCCGATGATCACCCCTTCAGCCTTCGAAGTCTTTGGAAGGCGATAATGCTGAAATGAGACCTGGTTTGGTATGACAGTTTGGGCCATTACAACTGGTGCCAAAAGCGCTTGGCCTGAGCAAAGAGGATGAAGAGCCCAGGAGGGCGACCAACAATGGGATCAACCTTACAAGGCGAGCCCAATCCTCGGTACATCCTCTGGGACAGGTGAGTACAAAGTATGGCTCCAGAGTCGCCACGACAATAGGGCCTAGTAAGGGGTCCAGGATGAAGAACAAGATTATGGCTAAAGATTCGAATAGCCCGGTAATCAAGGAACCCCCATTTCATGGGAGGGGTGAGTGGGGGACCTTCTTCTTCTCAGTGGGGGGTTCAGAGATGGTGGCGACCATCCCAGCCCTGTTAGCATTACAAGATACTGATTCTCGAGCTAAGATTGGACCGTCAACGCATGAGTCACAGATGCTGGTGGAGCCACAGGTCTGTCCCATGAGGAAGTGGTCGGGAGACTTAGACAAGCCATCCAAGGGACCGAGGAAGGGTCCTTAGTAATGGCTGACTCATCAGACAGGAGTGTGGTGGATCTGGTTGAGAGGAGCTCCGGGGTGGACCCCCTCCATAATAGGTGTCATTATGAGATTTTTGATATGGAATACCCGGGGTATAAGAAAATCTACATTCTAGTCTTCTTTTAGCAGATTGATTCATCAGCACTATCATGATGTTTGTGTTCTCCTCGAAACCCGCCTTTCTGGGAGGAGCCTGGATCGAGTGAGGCGGCGGCTTCAGTTGGTATGGAGCACTTATGCTATCGAGTCTAGATGCTTATCTAGAGGGATTTTGATAATGTGGAGGCAGGCCTCTGTGCGAGTCGATGCTTTTCATAGTTGTGAGCAGCAAGTGATCATGATCATTTTGGAGTTGACAGGCGACCATGGCTATTATCCGGTGTCTATGCAAGCACTGAGTATAGGGAGCGGCGGAGGCTTTAGCACGAGATCTCCAAGTTAGTATCTCAGGGCATCCCCTCTCTGGTTGCGGGTGACTTTAATTGTATTACAGGTCCTCGTGAGAAATTGGGAGGCAGGCAATTTGTGAACAGCATTGATTCCAGAGAGTTCAGACAATTCATGGGCGGCACCGGTCTGATTGATCTAGGTTATTCTGATCCTCGGTTAATGTGGTGCAATAACTGTTCTGGTATTGCTAGAATTTGGGAGAGGATCGATCAGGCTCTTGGATCAACTGACTGGCTGCAGTGCTTTCCTGGGAACCATGTCCAGCACCTCCCATGGATTGCTTCGAACCATTGCCTGCTCCTCGTTACTATTGACGGTTCATGCCTGCCCAAACCTCCATTTTGCTTTGAAAAGTTCTAAACTTTCTACCCGGGGTCTTGGGAGTTGATCAGAGTTGTTTGGAGGATGCCGATCCGAGGGGATGCGAGGTATCAGATGACCCAGAGATTGGAGATGGCCAGGTGTAGGCTTATCTAGCAGAATCAGACTGAGGTCAATGACATCAATAGACGGATAGAGGAGGTTGAAACTAATATTGCTGAGCTCTAGCGATGGGAGGATCAGGAGGGGGCCTCCAGGAGGCTAACCTGGGGATGCTTCGCCGCTCTCTCGAACCATTATTCCCTACTGACACGCAGGAAACCCTATAGAGGCAGAAATCTAAGGTGCAATGGATTAAGGAAGGGGACCAGAATACCAAATTTTTTTACCAGGCTACCATGGTCTGGAAGGCGGCCAACCGCATCAGGCAGCTAAGACAGGATGATGGTACTTGGGTGACAAACGGTCATAAGATTAGTAAGCAGTTTTTCCAGTACTTCTGATCCAAGTGGACCCTCCCCCTGGGTGAGGAGATGCCTTTTCAGGGTGCTCTCCCGATGGACAGGGTCTTTGATCAGGAGAAGAGAAAGTTGACTCTTCCCATGACTTCTAGGGAGGTGTGAGATGCTCTTTGGTCCCTCAAGGAGGATAAATCCCCAGGCCCGGATGGATTCCCTTCCCTGTTCTTCTGTCGGTACTGGTCCATCGTTGGGGTCAAGGTCATGAAGGTGGTTCAGGCAGTTTTTGTTACTAGCATTCCTGCTGAATGGAAGCAAACCCTGATCACTCTGATCCTGAAAAGATCGGATGCTTCTGCTCCAATCCATTTCAGACCGATCAGCCTATGACCACCCTTTATAAAGTTTGTGCAAGGATCCTGGTCGAGTAGTTACAGTTGGTTATGCCTCGTCTCATTCACCCTGAGCAAGGAGCATTTATCAATAGACACCGCATCACTGATAATATCCTTCTTGCCCAGGAATTCATGCATGATCTCAGGCGTGCCCCTACTCAACGTAGTCTTATGGTAATTAAGCTTGACATGGAGCATGCCTATGACCGGACGAGCTGGTATTTCCTTCGGCAGACCCTCCATCAGTTTGGCTTCCACCTCAACTGGATTAGGTGGATCATGGATTGCATGGAGGATCCTAGCTTCACCATTCTAGTGAATGGCACCCTGACTAAGTACTTTTCTTCATCAACCAGGCTTCGTCAAGGTTGTCCTCTATCTCCTTACTTGTTTATCTTATGTGATGATGCTCTCTTTCATGCATTGAGGGTCGCTGTCCAGAGGTCATTACTTGAGCCTTACCGGCCTGCCCTTGGAGTCCTCCCTCTCTCTCACCTCTCTTTGCAGACGAATGCCTCCTCATTGGCTAGGCCACCCCCTAGAATGCTAACAGTTTTGCCTCCATTATGGAATCCTATTATCGTGGATCCGACTAGTTGGTCAACTTACAGAAATCTACTGTCAGTTCAGCCCCAAAACGAAGGCCCAGATAAAGCAGTCTATCCTGACCAGATTGGGAATCACTAAGCGGACCGGGATTCTCACCTATCTTGGTGTCTCTATGACTGGTGGGAGACTGTGGAGGACAGAGTGCAGAGCCATGGTACAGCGGGTTCGCAGTAGTCTTGAGGGTTGGCAGGCCACTTCTCTCTCTATAATGGGCAGACTCACACTCATCAGGTCGGTTTTATATTCTATTCCTGTTTACCTTCTAGCGAACACTGTACTTCCTACTACTTGCTTCAGAGAGATGGAGCAGATGTTCTGGAATTTTTTCTAGAACTCCAATTATGACAGTCATGGCATTTACTTAGTATCTTGGGACACTGTCTATCAACCGGTTAGAGATGGAGGACTTGGGATTCAGTCCCTGTTGGACAGGAGGGAGGTACTTATCGCCAGACATGCAGTGAGGTTACTTCTCCAGCCTAATTGCCTGTGGAACAGGGTGATGCATGCCCAATATGGTACATGGAGCCAGGGATCTTAGATCCAGTCTACTCGTGGATGCTCTTTCATCTAGAGGGAGATCTGTGCTTGTGGCAACTGAGAACAGCATGGCCTTGGGATGGGGATGATGGGCCATGGATGTGCTCCTTTCTTGACATGCGCCGGCAGCGGTCGATTGAGGATGGTCGCTACTATATCTATATTGCCTACCAGATTTGGTTGTTTAGAAACACGCTGGTTTTTGACAAGCTGGCCACTCCGGCATACCGAATTCTTCGTAGAGTTGCGCTCATGGCGACGGAGTTTTCTCACTACGACATTGTTACCACCCCTAGACCCTAGATCCCTAGGACCCCCTTGCTGCCTCGGTAGCGACCCGGAGGGCTATCCGTATCTCCTAGGTGCTCCCCTCTAGGGTTTATTAAGGTAAACTTTGATGGCAATATCCGTGGTACATATGGTGGTGCAGGATATGTCATTCGAGATGTCGATGGCATGCTTCTTACAGTTGGAGACCTTTTTCTTCGTGAGCCCTCAATCCCAGAGGCTGAGCTTAGAGCTACTTAGGCTAGCATCACCAGAGCTATTCATAACTTGCATGCTAGGAAAATTCTCATTGATGGAGTTCTTCCATTGTTATCACCTGGATTCGGGATAGGATGGAGTATCCTGATGCCCATCCTCTCATTTGTGATATTTGGAGCTCCCTCCGGCTGTCCTTGAGTGCCTCGATCTATCATGTCTGCCGAGAGTCGAATAGCGTTGCTGACTATATTGCCTCCTTTGTTGCTTACTATTCGGGCGACTGGTCTTGGACTCAGAGTGACAGTATCCTGACCCCTCCAAGATCTTTTTCTTGATCTTCAAGGCTACTATCGCACCAGAATTGTATGACCGCCCGATTTAAAAAAAAAAAAAAAAAGAAAGAAAAAAAAAAAAGGTTACCACCTTAGTAATCATGCACGAGTATTTCATCCATGCATTTCATGGCACATTGTACATGAAACCATCACAAATCTAAAGGTCTGCCGTGAGATAAATTAGAGAGGGAAACCCAACCAGTGCTGATCAGGGCTTCCAAAAATACCTGAATCTCCGCAGTTTTAAAAAAAAAAACCAAAAACAAAAAACAAAACAAAAACAAACAAACAAACTCACACAAACACAAAAACAAAGAAAAACTGAACATGGTGACCCAAACACCCAAAAATGCAAGGCAAGCACCGTCTAATTAGGGATTTCAAATAACTTTTTTTTTCAAAGAAAGAATAGAAAAAGAAAAAATAAGAACATAAAGCAAGGTGACCCTATGAGTTAAGAGTTCATGGATAAAGCCAATTGCAATTTCAAGATGTGCATTGTTATATCATGGTTGGATACAGAGGTTTTAAGATTCACCACAAGTCATCACAATAACGTTCCGCTGCAAATGGCAAATATAACATTTCATTTCATTGTTACTTATGGGATTTACTTGGTTCAGTTCCACTCGGATAAACAGCACAAATTCATGATACAAGCCGCTTACATAGAAGATTAAAAAGAAGAAAAAACAAACTGAAAACAAAGGCTTGAACAATGACTGTATCACATATAACCAAGCAATTTCTATAACAAGCTGCAGGCCATTATGTCTCTGTCGCAGCCACCATAGCCCAATGAAGCCCAGCATCATATCTTCCCAGTAACAAATTGCTGTCTGTTGCCCACCGAGTATCTGGATATCATAATCCCTTCAAACTGGGTAAAATGTAGGAAAGTTATGTTATAGTTCCTTCTTCGTTTGAGGGGTTTTCTGGAAAAACTTGGCCCTGGTCTCTCACATCTCTGAACATAGAAAAGAATGACACAATGCCATCAGACGAAGCTCCTCCTAAGATCCAAAGCAGGAGGGAACCAAATGGGTTAAGTAGGCTGGAGCCAGGAGCAGTTCCTGTTTGCCGAGGACCAAGAGCCGGAAAGTGGAGGTCATTGCTTCCTGAATCAGGGCTGTCCCTTACTGACTGCTCTCGAGTTTCTGTACCTTCAGCAGACCCTGGATGATCAGGCCCCAAATGAAGTCTGGGTCCATCTCCAAGCTCATTACTAACTACACCACTGTTTCTCACATTTACTCTAGCAATATGCACGGTCGAGGTGTAGATGGTTGATGATGTGATCTGAACACCAGCCTGTTGCTGCATCTGACCTCGGCTCCTCATAAACCTCTGAAGGGCTGGGACCTAGGATGGGCTTGCACGGTAAAATGATTTGATAAAGGCTAGAAAGCACTAACAGGTCCCTAAATTGTTCCAGTAGTTATTGATGGTACGTACATAAGCAGGCTAGTTGAGTGAAACCCAAAAGGGTCATGTTTGACCCTTCAAGGCAGCCCAATTAATATTAGGTAGCTTGCCACGCAGCAAATTCTTTAGACAAGAAAAATTGCATATAAAGAACAGAAGCAATGTAAAAAGAAGACAAGGGCCTTCAGGAATGTATCAGGAAACGGGCAGAAGATGGGCAAATTCAAGCTTTTCTTAAAAAAGACAGGCAGTGGTTACTTCTTAACATTGAGATCATAGATAGGGAGGTAAGAAAAGCAGCAGGAAAGGAACACTTTCAACAATCAATGAATATAAAATTGAGTTGGCCATGGTTGTTTAAATAAAAAGCAGCTATTTAATAAAACAACAGATTGGTACTATCTTATCAAAACGATAATACAATTACCTCAAAGCGATTCCAGAAATAAAGAATTAAGTGCTGCATGAATGCAGCAGTTGCAGAGAAAGCGAGATATGAAAAACCTGGGGAATGGTGAATGAGGATTAGTTGACTTGGAAAAGAATTATCTGTAGTGCCTGAAATGCCTCTAGTTTCTTTATCCAGGAAATTCAAAAAATTATCAAGCCAACAAATCAGGAAGCATTTGTAACACTGGAATAGGGGTGACATACCATAAGGATATGAGAAGAAGTAGATGTGAAAAACCAGAAAGTAGAGCAAGAAGAAGCGAGGAAAAAACTGCATAGATATTGATGTACGCACACTGCAAACCAAACATAGCTAAAAGAAGTCAGCCAAATTTAGGGGTCCAATTCCAGCTAAACTTGTCACCAGGGAAGTCCATTAGTTGGACATTTTTTTTCTGGGCTTTCTCATGCATCTTAGGCATTTTTATGACAGTTGTTATACGCATGTGCAAGTTCATTGTGCGCTCCCTATACACATGTACAAGTTCATTGTGCACTCCCTTTATGAGTTGACAAGGAACACGTGATTGGAAGTGGTCTTCAGACTGCTAATTATTCAAATACCACACTTCCAATCACAAGCAGCACATCTGCATGTAAAGGAGCAAGTACAGAATTCTTGCATGGCCAATGTATTCTTCTGCATAGGATAAATAGCTTAAGCACAACACTATCACCATGGTCCGCATGGATCAGAATTGTTATGATTTTACAATACTTTTAAGGCATGCTATTAAAGGAGGGAATTCAGAGAAGTACCTGATCATTGTAAATAGTTCACACAACCATACAAGAGTTAAAACCAGGAATGCAAGTAGCTGGTCATCATAAAACTCAAAAAGAAAAAACAAGATTCCAATCATAATCTGCAGCAACCAAGAATAATTTCTATCAGAAGACAACAAACACCAAAAACAGCCAAAGCCACAGCATGATATACGTTAAGTATGCCTTCCAAATAATTTACATAGCTTAGTTTGTAGAGACCAATAAATTTAAAATTCACTCACCGGAACAAAAACTAAAGATTCAATTACATGCACAAATATCAACTGGAACGTGGGAAGCCGATGGCGAGCATGATGCTGGAGCTGAACTGGAGAAATTAAGAAACAGAGTCAATCAGTCTATGTTGGAACAACTGTTTAATATAAGGTGTCATTTACTAAACCAGAACATGGCGAGGAAAACGAAACACACACCTGTGAACTTAAGCATGCGAGATTGTGTCTCTCTCAAAGTAAATGAGACAGACATGGTTGTTGTGAAGAAAACAAATAGTGACATAATAAGCACGCCACATTTCGTCACAAAGTAGTCTGCACGGGTCAAAGATCAGACTCTATTAGATAAGATGATACAAGGAGTTCATTATAAACCCAGAAAAGCATCTATTCCACCCAAAAAGATATTAAAGAAACATTCTTTTCATTAACAATTCAGTCACTATCCAAAATCTACTAATTTCTTTCCTAGCATTGCAGTGTACTCAGATTGTTAAACAACATTTCTCCTATCATTGGTCACTGATGACAACAGAAGAACCATGACCAGCCCAATGAACCACTAAATAGTTATGAAATAATCCAGAAGGAGAAGACTGTCATAGCAGAAATCAAACCAAAGTTCTTTGTAAAAGAAAAGTGCCCTGAAAGCCAATCTTTGTAAAGGCATTATTGTAATCTACCAACTCTTGTATGACATTATTTAATTAATAAAAGACATTTATTCATCATATTGATGTATCTATATGTTTTAGATTATGATGAACCCATAAATTAGGGCAATGGAATTAGGGTTATGATAAAAATTATAATGGTGAGACCTAAGTTTCTATAAACCCTAATCTAAAATGTTCCTAGTCATTGGATCATCGATTGAGGGATCGATGTTACCGGTAAGACTAGCACATCCTATGTATGCTCAATAAAGAGGGTGGTTGGTCTCACAACCAATTATGTAAAGACACTAATACAAGAATGTGGGTGCTCATTAGGTTATGAGTTCACTGAACTGATCCGACAAGAGAACATCAAATGAAAATCTTACTTATCAAAATGAATGTTCTCTTGGTGGGAGAGTTGTGCATGTAATCCTTGGACCTAAGACTACCATATTATCTTGTGCACATGAACCCATGTTTTGGTGCATACTCATTCATAGCAATTAAGTCATGTACAGGATGCTTCTGGGTATGGTGGATTGTGTATGAAGGTAATGAGTAGGTCAACAAGGAATCGATCACTCCCAGTAAGGGCAATTAGTTATCTCGTGCGATCTCTTCAAATGATGACTCAGGAAGTCTTTGATCAAAGCATCATAGGGTTTCTAATCTATCATTGATCGAGTCTTCATTATCGAATTGAGATTCAAAATGATTAAGTGTTAGGGTTTGATATTTATTCATGCCCATCACTTAATCGGGATAAAGGAAGATCGAAGGATTGAATTGCACGGTAACTTTCCACTGAAAGGTATTTTGGTAATTTTCACCAAATTTCTCACCTTCCGAGTAGGCATGACACGTTGCTAGACGTCAATCATGTCTTATAGATTTTCATGAATCAATTCGATTGGATTCTTGAATCAATTCGAAAGCTAGTTCGAATTAGCAACTTAGGTCAGCTCAATTTGACCTAATTAGGTCAAACGGATTCGATTGGATCGAATCGCTTGGATCTAGACCTACTACTGGCTAGATATGGAACCCAAAGGATCACACACATCAAGAAATTCGCCAAGTTAATTATATTTTTATTAGGATCATGAGATCCTAATTGGCTAGCTAATTGACATACTAGCATATGTTGGCTAGCTCAACTCCTAACCCATTTGGATTTGGTCTACTTGCTTGCCTATTAGGCTAACCAATTTAAGTAGAAATTAAGTAGGGTTGAGTCCTAAGTGGGGCAATCTAATTCAGATTTTATCTGGATTTTATTGGAACTTATCTTGGATTTATGAGAGAGTCCATGTCCTAAGTGGGGCAATCTAATTCAGATTTTATCTGGATTTTATTGGGACTTATCTTGGATTTATGAGAGAGTCCATGATGACATGGACTCTTGGGCGCCATATGGCGTGCGAGAATAATAAGGGACGCAGGAGGACCAAGAGTCCTGCCAATCAGTCATAAATCCAGATAAAGTCCAAAGGGCCTTCATCCTAATCTCCACGCCATTTTGAAGATGTTTTGACCGGTCAAATGAAGGAAAGAATGCGTGAAAGAAGTTGGCGCATAATAAAGAGACGCGTCTCTTCATTATAGCGCTAATTGAGATTAAGAGTTCTTCTATTTAAAGGCTTTTAATTTTCTTCCGACGCCTTCATTTAAAGGACACGTCCCTTGGCCTTTTAATTGACCGGTAAATGCCATGTGGCAAGTGGAGAAATCGGCTAGAAACTTGAAGAGATATAAATATGTCTATTGGCGCATGATAATATGTATCATGATAAGCCTATCCATCCAAGAGACTTCTCATTTAAGGGTCTTATCAGATGGCTGCAGAAGAGGCATATCAGGTGCCCATCCTACTCTATAAAAGACATCGGTGAAGAGGCATATCAAGTGCCCATCCTACTCTATAAAAGACATCAGTGATTTGATGCCAAATATCTCAATTCCCATCGGAAAACCCAACCTGCTATTTTCTCTCCCTCCTTTTAAGACAAGGCTTGTCTTTTTAAGACAAGGCTTGTTCTTCCAACGCAAGGCTAGTCTTTTAAGACAAGAGCCTAGGAAGAAAAAATAGAAGGGATATCCGAGATCTGAGAGTAGATATAGAGAGGTCCCAGAGTGCCCTACAGGAGGGTAGGGAGTCCAGCAAGGGAGAGTCAAGAAGGCTATCAAAAGGAGTCCCGATCAAACAAGCAAGCTTCGTAGGAGTGCTTCCTCGGTTCCTGTGTGGATTACCTCTGGAGGGCATACACTTGTGTGCCTCATGGAAATCAAGGATTATAGCGCTCCAGGTATTCTTCTATAGCCCTAAAGATTGGATTTATTAATTGTTATGATCGAGTGGTCCTAGGGTTTAAGGTTCCGGCTGATTAGGGTTTTGAAAATGAAAATTTTTCAAACTCGATCTTCCGCTACACCTGGCCCATGGAACCCAACACTTTGTGCCTTTCACTTAGTTGCAATTAATATTTGTTCAAATTGTGAAGTAGATGTAAGAGCAATTTGATTTATCCAAGTGCTATGGACAAACAAGGTGGTATGTAGGCACCTAGTATCATTCCATGCCTTCAATAACATCCAAAAATTTCATTACAGTTACAAAGATCCACTACAAGAAATAATAAGCAGTGCAATCATTGAAATCCTTCCACTTTATACTTGGCATGGTAAATTATTTGATTGTATAGACTAAGCAAGCACGCCTAATAAGCCATATGCAAAGTAAATAAATATCACAGATCTCCTTAGTAGTACTGTTAACCAAGTGAAGTGATGCTTTTCTTGAGAGGAAAGATTTGCTTGGACAAACCTCCAAATTTTGCAGGTCCTTCTGCTAATTCATGTCCATAACTAAGATCATAAAATTCCTTTGTTTGAAAGTTATAGAGATAACCTGCAAAAATGTTGCAAATCATTATGTAGATAAGTCAAAACTTTACATGTAAGCACATCTCAATCTATCTATGCATTAAAATTTAAAACCAGTAAGGATGATGTTAACAATGAGCATGTTAAAGAAAGCTGCCAATTAGCATCAATTAAAAATAAAATAAGAAATAATTATCTGGAATTCTGGATGGTTTAGAAATAAGAAATGCAAACTAATAAAGCCATAGCGGTAAAGGGTCTCAAATTCACATAAAAGAGTCATAAAAAGAATATAGGAAGGCCAAAGAAGACTCTTGCTATAGTAATAAGTAGTAGACGCCTTCCATTCCAGCAGACTCTACCTTCAAAAGGAACCAATAGCAAAGGTGGGATCCAAAAGCACAAAATTATTTGTATGGATGACATACACTACTTGAACTATGTCCAGCACGTATCAGTAGAGCTGTAGAAGATACTGAAAATCAATATAAGTCGGTAAAGACTTATCAGTAAGGCTGACTAATAAATACTCTATTTTCAGTCAGAACAATTACAAATAGCTTGACAATGGTTCTCAGTCCCACTGCACCTTCAGCTGGTTTGACAGCAGCAGGAAGAACTCCACAAGCAACAGTTACAATACACTAGCTTGTTGATTCGAAGAAAAGATATAAAATGATTTATTTTTAAAAAAAGGACTATTTAAATTTCTCATGACGTAGTGCATGCTTGGGGATACGTTATCATTGCCAAAAGTAATTTTGAATTTAAAAGCGGATTTTTGAATATTTGGCTACAATCCAAAAGTAAATTTGGATTGCATTGAAAATCCCAAAAATATGATTTATGTAAAGCCGGCTCCCTCCCGCTTTCTGTGAATGCAGTACTACAAGCTAAATATCACGTTCGCAGGAAGTTAGTTTTTAATAAAAAAATAATGCATTGCCCTTCAATACCCCGCATCTCTTTTTTTCACTTCGATTCTTTCTTTCTTCAAATTAATCTCCTCTCATCTCTTTCCTCGTTAATCTCCTATCATCCCTGCTTTGTCCCCTTTTCCCTACTTCTTTTTCTCTCTTTAGATTAATCTCATTTCATCTCCATCCCCTTTTCCTCCGTATCAAAACTCTTTCTTTTTTCAAATTAATCTTCTCTCATCTCCATCCACATCCTCTTGTCTACAAGGATTTTTTATTAGGTTTTTTTTTCTTTAGATTGATCTCCCCTCATCTCAATCCCCAACATCCTTCAGATTAATCTTCTCTCAATTTTTTTGTGTTTGTCCTTTTTGGTCATTTTGTCATTCAAAAGCGGCTTTTGGATTTGTCAACCAAACATACAACAAACTATCTTTACAATTTTAGGACATTGATAGCCAGACAAAAAACTGCTTTGTTCGAAAACAGATTTTGATTTCAAAACACAACTTTTACCAAAAACTGCTTCTTGGACAAAAGCTACCGCATCCCCAAATAGGCTCATAGAGAACTTGCAAAAGCTAAAAGTCATAAAATGCTTGATCAATATGGGATAGTAATTACAAATGTAAATATTAGGAGGAAAAAAGTAGCGAGAACATAAACCAAAACATAAGATGGTGGCATATTTGAAAATGGAAAGTGTAGTAAAGAATCCTTTTGCAATAAAATGTAGAAAAAATAAACTCAAGCTTAAAATTATACCAAGTATTACAAGGAATGCTACATGAAATTCTATTGATGAAGATAGCTAAGGAAATCCTAAATTGACATAAGTACATTAGGATTGTGGCAGTATGATGCTAAGGAATAAATGGCCAAATAATGAAAATGCCATATTTTTGGAAAAACATACAGATATGAACAATGCATCGAGTAGAGAGAAAAATTCAACACAGGCAAAGAATTGCTGGTGCATCAAGCTATTTGGGCAGACTGATTATCTAAGAACTAGCATAAAAAAGACCAGGATATATCATATAGAAATATGTTATACATGAGATTAACCTTTGCTGAAAGAAGTGAAGTCGACAAAAGGGGGGGAAAAATATTGGAACAAAAAGACTGTTTGGAACTTACATTCATAATCATGCTCAACAAAGATACCCATACACCAGCAATTGATTCGTAAAATTGAAGCTAAAATATATGAAAAGAGTACAGAGGGTCATTCACAAAAGCAAATATAAGAAATTTCTACAGGCATTATGTTTTATCCTATATGTTCATGTTATGATTCATATGGGATATTTGGGAGGGACATTATCAAAACAAATACACGAAATCTCCACACTATTGGTTTCATCAGAAAGGAAATGAAGATTTTCAGCCTCCTATTTTCTTTTAAAATATTGAAAAGAAAGGGGGAAACACCAGAATTTGCAAGATTTGAACCAAATCCAAGCTAAAATCAGGTCACGAGCCTCTCCACCCCTTCATTTCTTGGCTTTTTCTGTTTAGAGGCTGAAAATCAGCAATAAAATGGAAAAATAAGAAAAGTTTATGCCAATTTTTTTTGATTTTGGCATGATTTCATAATATGTTATACATCTATGGATGATCTAAACAATACCACCAAAATTCTGATTTTCATTAGCAACATAATTTTTAAATTATAAACTATATTTTTTGATTAAAAATTAAAAAAATAAATAATGTCAAATAATTCTGTAAAATTAGTAGCATGACTAGGGGCACGCATGCTACTCTCTCTCAAAATTTGGTGTCAATTTATTTAAATCAGGGCATGATCATGCACATCATGATATAGACCCAAATTTGAATAAATTTAAAAAATAAATGGTGTTTTGTGCATGTTTACGGGCTAAGAAAAATGTATGTAACATCCTTGGTAGGGTGCTACACTGATCTCAAGTCAAATTATTTTTCTAAATATTTTATATTTAAAAATATTTTTAAACAAAATCTTAAAAATTATATAAATAATAAAAAATATATTTTAAAATTAGTATTGTGTATGAACAATTCAAAAGTATTTTCTGAAATAGAAAGCTAAAGTTTTGCATTATAGTGAAAATTTACTTTTTTAAAAAAATAAATAGCGATGCTCTGAGATAAAAATATATGTAGATCTTGTAAGATTCTACATCATTCTGAATTAAATAAATTTTCTAAACATTTTCTAATTTAATATTAATTTAGTAATTAAAAATTAATTAAAATTATTTAATTAGTTGCAAAACTTATTAAAAATTTTGTATTATATATAGATCATATAAATTTATTTTTTTCTAGGCTAATTTGGAATGTACATGATAAAGTTGAAATGAATTCACATAGGAAAAAGATCCTAAAGTGTGGCATTGATTAGCACATGCTCTTAGATCAACATCACCGGAGACGGAGATGGTGAGACACAAAGTTCAAAGGGGGAGGGACGTAGCATTTGACCGCTAGTTACCACAACATGTCCTAATGTCAGAAATGCTGATAGGAGGTCTAGCGACTTATGAAGCACTTCATTGATTTCAAGGTGACGAAACAAAAGGCAACAAAGAATAGTACATAAGAGGAACATCAAGCAGCACAACCACTAGCGTATCACTCTAGCAATCTGGAGGGCACTGAGGATTCCATAACAGATAATAATTTAGGCCTGGTTGAAGGGACACCAAGGTGGAAGGCTCAATTTTGGTCTGAGTCTTCTCAATATGAGTCTGACTCTGGTTCAAGGGCCACCAAGGCAGATACGGAGTTCAAGAAAAATTCCTCAGTTAGGGTGGACATCGGCAGAAATGGCAGCTGGTTAGCATCCATACTTGGGGCCTTTGGAAACAAGAAAAGGAAGTTCTCTTTTGTAAATTCTGTTCTGAGAAACTATTTATGATCTAGGTCCACATACCTTCTCAAGCATATATTTGAAGCACTAGAGGATAGACACTATGCTAATCAAGGACAAGGACATGTAAAGAGTAATTGCATCATGATTCAGCTTCAGCCATATTCTGGCTAATATAGCAGATAACACATACTATTGGCCTACCATTGCCTCCATCTAAAGAATCAGACCAGGTATGGTTCTACCATGGTCGAAGGATATCTATGGTGATCTCCTGGACAACAATAAATTGTAGAATTGGAAAGCCTCCTATTAGAGTAAAAGGGACACGTATGCATTAACTGCAATGTGCGATGGTACAAGTCCCAGCAAGTAGCGCATCATCAACTTTTTCTAACTTACTGTAACATGAAGACTTGGTTGGTTTGCACTGGTATGCTAGGGTGTACTGAGTGTCAATACAGTACCAAATTGAAACCATACCATACCAATTGCTGAGCAATAAGGGGCCTGGTACCGATTCAGTGGACCCTGGCACTGGCCCTATAGACCGCCCCTATCTAAAGTGGTACAAGCCTTGCACCCCATTAGGCTTCCTTAGAAGGCAAGGGCATCAAACTGGGACCACCCCTCTTCTAGATGCGCCCTATCTAGGATACCATATAATCTAACAGGGCAAGGATGGCCTTCCTTGGATGGTCACCCCCACTTGGATCTTATTCAGGTGGACTCAGCCTAAAGCCAATCTTACTTGACCCAGCCTAGCTCAATCTTTCCAAGCTATGCTCCAGCCCAATCTCTTCTTCATTAAAATCTAGATTTTTCTTGATATAATCTAAGAAAGAACAATCAGTTCGAATCTTATTCCAATTGACTTAAATACAAATAGCATAAGCTAGATGCATCACTCAAATAGGTCAACTCAAGTTCTCACTCAAATAGGTCAACTCAAGTTCTCACTCAAAAGACCTACTCCTTTAGATCCACTTAGTCACGCATTAGCTATATAGTCCAGCATGGAGATATAAAAGTGCATATCGCATTACCAAACCTCTTGATAAGTAGGATAAAATTAGTTGGTCCCTCTATTCTTGCACAAGATATGTGCCTCAAATCAATCCCCCATCATTCCGATCCATATGACTATTGAGTGTAGTACTTTCAAACCCTTAACCATATGGTTTCATGGCCCATTAGAATCTATTACCAAACCTCTTGATAAGTAGGATAAAATTAGTTGGTCCCTCTATTCTTGCACAAGATATGTGCCTCAAATCAATCCCCCATCATTCCGATCCATATGACTATTGAGTGTAGTACTTTCAAACCCTTAACCATACGGTTTCATGGCCCATTAGAATCTTAGATCGTGTCGGATATACTTTTATAAAACCTGTTTGCATGAACTACTTCTGAAAATAAGTGATTACTAGCTATACTAATTTTGTAAAATACTTATTTTCAAAATCTTCCAGGTTACCGCTTGGCCAAATATGATGTGTTTAACCACATATCTCTTTTCTAATATGGATACCATTTCATTATGATGATTCTCATGTTGGATAGCCTGACCCTCATTTGCATATGAATTCAATAAACCAATGTTCTCCATATCTAGGATATATTCGAGTGTATCATGGCCGATATACAGGTTTAGCTGCAGATCAGCAACATTTCTGGTCCTTCAGGTCAAGGGACCGCTTGCAAGATCATGCACCTAATTCACTCATTTCCTCCTGAAAGTGCTTTGTCCGATGAGTTACCACTGTTGATTGTTCAAAGCAATGACACACTAGGGCAAGGTATATCTCAATGAAAGAGGAACTCCACGATGTCACTATCCACCTTGGTAGCTTTATAGAGCAATGCCCAACCTCACCCTAAAGATATTTTGAGTACTTACCAATATCCAATCCTCCCTATCACAAATACATCGTCCACTTAGAAAAACCCTCAGAGTACTCTTGGTCTGTTTTCTAGCTCCATGACTTATGCATGATGCAACCTACACTGTATATGACTGTGTGGATACAAGACAGACATGATTTCTCAATTATTCTTTGAGTTAAATATGCAAATGGCTTTTAGGGCATACCCCACTCCAACAATAACCTCAACAGAAATATATGAAACGTTAAGCATAATAACCACTATAAAACTTATGCATAATAGAGGATATGTTTGTAAATTTACTAATAGCTATAAACGTCAAATGAGTTAGGACCATAAAACATGTGATTAACTAAAATTGAAAGAAATTAACTTGTTCATACACCATAAACTTAGGTTATATGAACAAGGGCATACTAATCTATTCCAATAGGGAACTGGCCCAATACAAGGGCTTGATATGGTACCGTATCAACACATGCTATAGGTGGTGCTTTGGCTTAGCACCTGCACCATGTGTCTGTATGGAGGCATACCATTTCCATGCCATAATATGCCATTAAGGTACCAACATGGTAACAGGTGCCAAGAGGTGAAAACTTGCCACAGACCTGTTCCACAATAACTTAAGTCTCAACTGGCAATTGTATATTCAGAGAAAGCATGTATCTGCAACAAAATGTAGGAAATTGGGATACATACAAAAGCCAATCATTTGTTTTGGCCCCTAGAAATGTTAGATTTTCTTGCACCCAGTCCTGATAAAAATGTCAAACATGACAGACAGCCTTAGTATAAGGTAGCCCCACAAGAGTCTCCAAGCAATCACCCAGGTCCATCTATCTGGAATTTCAGAACTACAAATAAATATGAGCTTAAAAGGCAAAATAATGAAACAAAAAAACCATATAAATCTGTGCTGACCAAAAAATTCACAATCTTTGACCCACCAAAGCAAAAAAAGGCAAAAAACTACTCACATAAGTTCAAGTGATCACTTTATGGTAACACAAACTGCAGCATAAACACTAGTTACTCTATAGATGAGCTAATTTGCTCCAGATATAAAGCAACTTTAAATAGTAATGTGCAGTATCAGATAGTCTTTTAATTGTGGTATACTAAGTACCCTGCATTCCACTTTACGTATAAATTTCTAATTGGAAATGGAATGTGACTCCAGAGTAACATAATGAGGAAGAAAAAGGGAGGTGTTGAAAGAACTTACCATGACCAGGGTAATTCAATAAACTATTTGTAAGAATTGTATCATAACCAACGAGACTGTTGATCAGAAGTTGTTGCCACCTAAAAAAAACAAGAAAATTTGTGTGTTTAATATATTGCCTACATGTCCAATAACAATGTTTACAGTTTATGATAGCTCAGAAAAACTATTGAAAAATCTTCAATTTTTTTTTGAGCTTTCCTTATATAAGATTAAGCTATTGCATTAAGTCACTTTTGGTCAAGTTGACTGAGCCTAGACCTGAATCTACTATCTCTAAAGTTGACTGAGCCCTAGACCTGAATCTATCTCTACCTGAAATCAGGGTGCGCTTGCCATTCATAACCCAAGTTGAAAACTTATTGGCCGGTTCCTATGCCCAATCCCCTGATGCGTTGGACTGTATCAGGTGTAAGTCATCCCAGAACAGGTTGCTGGCTTGCTGCTAAGATGGCTGCTCTAGGTATCATCTTAGCCATTGCTGTTCAATGGCCATTCTATAGGCATACATAGGCAGCTTAAGTTTACCAAAATGCATTTTTAAGGTGTGCTTGTAATCCCATCTTAAGTTATATAGGGCATTGGTATCATTTGTATAACCATAAGTAATTCCCAAGCATGGAGAAATATTAGAGAAAGCATTTTCATCCTTTTAAAACTTTCCTTGTCTGAAGTGGGCCTGTCTTGCCAACTTCAACACCTCACTTACCAAGATAATCAAAATAACTAAAATGTATTGACTAATTTACAGACATAATCCTCTATAGTTGAATTCTAAGAAAAAATGTTTCTGTTTGTAGGTTTGTTTTATCTTTTTTTAATTACTCACTGGCTTAACCCAACCTAAAGCATAATCAAGATCAGTATGGAAACTTCTGAATTTCCTAACTTTATAATTCATTATGTTAATCAAAATATAGCACATATCAAACTATGATACAGTTTTTATTTCCAACATTATGAATAAATTTTTCATCACTTTCCTGAAGCTACTTTTAGAACCTGAAATGCTTGTAGGTTAATTGAATAACAGTGCAAAACCAGGGTTAAATAAAGTCATAAAGTTCAAGTGCTCAATTAGGATTTAGGCCATCTGTTCAACGTATGTCTGTTAGGATTCAGGCTAAAATTAAAGCATTATATGACGAGTTCAAGTCAGTAATAATTAATATACTCAGCATAGATGTTAGGAAGCAGACTTGGCAATATTAAGATTGAAATGTTACAGTTCTGGTACGATATGGAAGCTCAAACAAGCAGTAAGAATCCATCTATGCACAGGAATCCACAAATGATTTCCTCCATGTGCCACACATGAAAGAAAATCATAAAGGGAATTTAACCATTACCTGTTTCGAAAGCAGGTATTCAGAGCAGATATTGTAATATTAATTGCTCGGATGTTATGTCGTGATTTTGCTCCTTCAGGAAGCAAGAAAAATCCCTGCAAAATCAAGCAGCAGGAAAGGTATCCATTGTAACGTCTAAAATATCACAGGCAACATGATTGGTAACAGTGTCCTTGTATCACACCGACTACTCATGCAACACTCTGGGAGACATCTTTGTAATAATTAACGGCAGTGATGACAGCAAGCTTTTCAGAGACTACTGTTTTCCTTTTTCCAATAAAAAAAAAGTGAATAAGTAACAAATATTACCTTCTCAACAGTGTATAGATATGTTGGCTCAAATGCTTTGCTTCTCTTCTCAAGCCATTGTACTGCAATAAATGCCACAGCTTAGCCAATAGTTAAACAAAATGAATGAAGATGTCACAGGGAACCAAGAAGAACCAGTTCCTATTTGTGAACTCATTCTAAAGGATACAACATCTGCAACAAAAAAGAAACTGAGAGACAAGAATCAATGAAATATGGTAGATTAACACTATATTGGTCCATCAGATGAGCAAAGGTGTCTTGAGAGGTCAAATACAGACCAAAAAAGTCATATTCTGAAAGCATTCAACCATGGAGGAAAAGATTATTATAGAGAAACTTGTAATGGTACTTACCTATCAGTGAGCTAAGATTTTCCATGCGTAGTGCTTGTAACCACTTTGAAATATCCAGAGACTCGTTCCACCTTGCAGTAGTCTATAGTTCAAAGTTAGTCTTTGGAATAAAAACACATCTTATATTCCACAGTGAAACAAAGATCAACTAAAGCTAATGAATTCTACACTTTCAACATTAAATGATATAAATAATATGTCCCGGCATTTTATCATTTTGTCATCAACTGACAGCTTTTGACCTTAAAGACATTTCAAGGGCAAGTAGAAGAATGGTGAATATTTCATTTGCATGAATTCCGTTGCTATGGAAAAAAAGCGGCACGAGTTATAACCCCTATATGCTGGAGGTGAATTAAAGGGCTGTCTATGCTTATTGACACACCCAATAAATGGATCATATGCAAGAAAACCAGATTTTCATGTCCAATGTTTCATTATGCTCGAAGCATGCTTGTCTCAGCTTGTCAATTGCCATACAAGTGGATATATTTTGTTATTTTAATAACCATGGACACCAAAGTTTCTCCATGAAAAGCGACTTAACAATTACCACAGCATGCAGATGAACATGCAGGACCAATGCATTCATGCACTCCCATGCAAATGTGAGCACACCTGCTCATTCATAAGAATGCACAAAGCACCCTGGCACCCTGACACCCACATACAACACATGCATGCATTGACATACACCTATAATACTTGTGCCAACAGAGGCGCATCTGCATGAAAAGCAAACCTAGTAGCATCCATATAATCATTGCAAGTTTGCAACTAATTCTACTCCCAAGACTGGAATATAAGACCTCAAATAAAAGCTTGACACATAACATACATTAATATTTGCATCAGAACGAAAACAATTTAGTTCAGGAGAAGTATGCTGTTACTGCATGGTATAAGATCTGGATCAATTTAGATATTGCTTCTCCAAAGTTGGATCTTTTTCTTATGGACATAATTCTATGACCTTAAGATTACCAATATCCTTTAAGAACAAGCAGGTTTACAGTACAGAACTCAGTCAGTATGCTTCTGCATATCAATTACATTTGCCAATCACAGGAAAGGACATTTCACAAAATATAATATACTTGAGAAGAAACATGCATTACAAGTGTTTCTGATCAAGGTTCTCACCACTAACTGAAAGGTGCTCTGAGAAAAGTGCTTTGCATTCTTCCAAAAGGAAGTGAGACGCATGTGCCACTTAGTAAAGAAATGAAGAACTGCTGCTTTGATTGACTCTCTAGAAGATAAAGGAAGGCCTTTATGACCTTCTGTACTAACTTTAATATCTGCCTCATCCAAAACAGCTTTGCTGATGCTGCTATCAGCTGCATTTTCCAGTTGAGGCTCAAGAAACTCCTTGTCACTCTTCCATGATCTAAATATCAATTTGCTCCTCCTAGCACCTGAACCTAACCAGTTTGACCAAAACTTGGCAGTCAAAATTGTAAACTCATCTCCATTCACTTCAGGAATTTTGGAGTTCTCGGTCAAAGTTTCCTGCTGGAAATCCACAATGTTCTGGTCAGCTGCACTCTGAGCCCACAGGCCCCCACTGATTATCTGCAATGGCAGAGAATAGCAATGTAATATGTAGAAGGGCATCATGAGCATATTTTGTAGAAAGGCGAGAAAGATAAGCTTCAGAAAGGCCACCATATGTGCAAACAGTACAAATAAAACGCAAATTAGAATAAATGAGCAAGAAACAATTAGGAGTGTACAAGGATGCAAAATATTTTTTTGATGGAAAAGCCTGTGAAGAAGTAAATCTGGAGGTGCACCATAAAATTGCAAAGAAAACCACCAGAGACAATGATAAGAACATCTCCACATATTTACATGATCAAGCACTTTATCAGGTGTAATAATTCAAAAGTACAATAAGAACACAATGTACTGAGGCAGAAGGAGAACATCCATCAATATGTACCTTTATGTGGACAAGTTGAGCTTCAGTAAATTCAATTCCAGAAAACTCGCTTGAACATCCCGGCTTCACATGCAAAAGAAATAACATATTCATTTAGAGGTTTTAAAACATCCATTACAACAATTACTAAAAAATCATATTTTTCAAAAAAATGGCATCTCCTACTAATTGATAGTTCACAGAATCGATAAATGATATACAAATTTATTATTATATGATGAACTCTGACCAACGAATGATTAAACTCACCAATTGAAGTAATCTTTAAGAAAAGAAAATCCTAACTAAAGGCAGAATATGTAAACTTTGCAATGCTAAATTTCAGTAAGCCGATAATATTTTTGAACAAACTGTGATATAACATCCAAAGGGTTGGCGAATTCTCACCTCCTTCCGATTTACCTTGCATCTGCAATCTTTATCTTGTATTTAATATGTTCACTTAAAGGCATTAGAACTTACTAAAAGTAAGGATATAATCGAAAGGATAATGGCACAAATAAAATGAATTGAAGAAATCTCAGGATAAATAACAGGATATATAATTATATATCATAATGCAGACATCTTTAATACTCTGTGAAGTAAAAAAACAAAGTGAATCCAACTCATCAAAGACTAGACCTTTCCAACTCTAGAATCTAAGAAAAATAAATCTCCTATGATTTTTTCATGACAAAGTAATACACATCATAGGATCATCCACTAAGTTATCTTTAACCACTAACTTGGCAAGAAACTTTTTAGCCACCAAAATATCTAGTTTAACCCTTTCCCTAATGAAATACAAGTACACAAAAACTCCACCAATGGATCAATCTTCTGCCAATCTAACTATAAAAAAGGTTTAACGCTTTTTATATCTTGGATTGCTATACTTCATATAAAAAAAGCAACCTTTTGATAGTTATGTAAAAATCAATGTTATCTGTGGTGTGAGCTGCTATAGTCAAACAAATTCCCCAAATTTTGAGCATATCTCCCAGTTCCCATCTCATCTCCAAAAGAATGTCCAAAAGAACAAATCAAATGATCTCAGCATTTTCATAATTTCATTCAAGTTATGTCCTCGATAAGACATTAATCATGTAAATGATGGCATTAAGTAGGAGTGCAAACAAGCCGAGCAACTTGCAAGCTGCTTAAGCTCAGCTCGAGACCAAGCTTGACTCGACTTGACTATTATTGAGCTCGAGTAGCTCAAATAATTTTTTGAGTCAAACTAGAGTAGCAAAATACTCTATTCGAAGGCTCGCAAGCCTAACCATATATATATATATATATATAATTTATAAACCTAACTCCTAACTTTTAATTATATTTTTTTAATTATGACCAAGGCTCAAATTCAAGCTCAAACTAGAGCTCGAGTATGACTCGATTGATAATCAAGTTGAGTCAATCTCGAGTATTTCTTTTTTTGATCAAGTCGTGTTCGAGTCCTGAGTGTATTCAGGAGGTATCTGGAATGTTTTTAATTTTCAAAATAGGATACTTTACACAAAGTCGCAAATATCTAACACATTTCTGAGAAGTATCCAACATTTATCAGCATGAGATGCATATTCGATACAGACACAGCATGTGATTTAAATTATTCATGCTTCCTAGCTTTATTTTTGATAGTTGATAGTTGTATCAACCTCAGCGACACTTCTAAAACACATTCATGTTTCAAAAAAGGCTGAATTACATATCTATTTCCCTTTATTTTGAATCAGTTAAATTACCAATTGACATTAAATGAGGCATAAAATAATTCATTTTCATTGATAGCTTCAAATTTCTACTTGCACTTCCATGAAAAGATTTTTCTTCGAGTATTTAGGATTGCGTGTGGTTCCCCGTGGGTGTGCGCGCGCGCCGGATAGAGAAAGAGAGAGAGAGAGAGAGAGAGAGAGAGAGAGAGAGCAGCAGCAGAAGCAGCAGTTCTCAACTCGAGCCAATTACAGGTTTCGAACAAATGACAAGAAGCAGCACGGCGTTCATAATTGCACAAAAGAATTTACAAAAGGTGCTAGTCAGATTAAAACCCTAACATTGTTATGCCGATTGCCTAGTTTTCCAGACAGGAAACTAACTTCCTACCACAACTACTCTAATTTCACAAGAAAGGCCATCAAATAATACCAAATTAACATAAAGATATCGAAGAAAACCGGCGGTAATCACGGCAAATCGCAATAAAACAAGGCAATAGCCTTCTTTTTCCTCACCTGCTGCACGAAATTGGTGTGCATGACGACAAGCAAGCAGAAGAGCACCACAGCTACGGCGAGGTACCCGTACTCAAGCGCCAACCGGATCCTCGGCGTCAGAAGCTGGGATAGCATCCCCGATACCCGCGCGTGGACCCGGAGAAAGGTCTGCTCGGGATCCATTCCCCCTTCCCCTTCAAAACCCTAGAAATCCTAGGGTTTCTCCCCTCCGATCGCCTTCAGATCGATCGAAGAATCCCAAGAACCTTTAAAAAGAAGAAAAGAAAAAGCTCAAAGAAACCGAGAAGGCGAGAGAGAGTCGAAAGACACGAGGGAAAATTCGATTCTCTCTTTATGCTTCTCTCGTCATCTTTTTTTCTCTGGCAAAGTTTGCTCCTCTCTTTTAATGACGCGTTCTCTCTCCTCTCCCTCGCTATATTTACGATCTGAAGGTCGGCGACGTTACCAACGGCCAGGGGTGGTGTCGGGTGTCTCGCGGAGTAGGATGACAGTTGATTCCACTCCCGTTCTCCAACAGTCGGATTTTTTTTTTATTGGGCAGGATTGTGAAGGGCAATAATTAGAGATGATAATTTTTATCGTTTCAACGTGATTTTAAAAAAATGATTAAAATTTAATTTTTTTAATTTATAAATAAATATAGATTATATAAAAAAAATTGATTTAGATTTGAATGATAGTAATATGTCTCGATTCAAATTCGATTCATTTATATATAAAAAAATTATGTTTATAAAATATTTAAGTAAATTAGATATAGGACGGATATATCCGATTATATCCGATTCAATCCAATCCATTTAGATTTTAAATAATAAGACCGGATATTTTTGACTCGATTCGATTCAAACATAATTTTTTTAGACCCGATTCGAGATAGATATAAAACGAATATAAAATAGATAATTTTTAATAAAATGAATATAAATTTTGGATGATCCAGCTCAAACATGATCTGTTGCTATTTCTAGGCGCCGCTGGGGCAAGGGACAGGGGCGGGCCTGCCAAAGCATAATTATTTCTTGGACCAGGTCCAAAAGGACCGCGCCAAATTCCACGTTGGACAACAAGACACGGCACGTGTCCAATCTGAGGGCTAGACGGAACGGAGATGCACGTTGATTTGGAGCAGGGCTTACACCTCGTCTTGGGCAAGGGGTAGGCTTACAGACCACATGGCACGTTTCAATCAGGAAATCATTGCCGCATCAATATAGGATCCACTTAGCTTTCTAAGGCATATCACGGAATCTTTAAAATATTTTTAAATAATTATTTGTCAATTTATCACCGTTTGTAACATAATTTTTAAAATACATTAGTTTAGCTAACTAACACGATCACGAAGACTTACCATATCACCAACTATACTACCAGCTATAAAGGATCGGAATATATGACTCAAAGTGATCAGATTACTGACTAGCAAGAAAGAGATGAGACCAGCTACCCGATAGAATAGCTACTTATTTTCAGATCGAGTGACTGCTCCTTCCCAGGTCGAGTGGCTAATCCTTTTCAGATCAAGTTACTACTTCTTCTTAAATCAAGTAACAGTAACCTACCAAGTCTATCTAACATGGCATTCTTCATGTACATCTACCGTCTAGCTACTCGGGATCGATCAGCTACTCAAGTAAACCAAGTCAGACACGTTCATGTACAGAGCCAAGCCCCTCCTTTTGATAATATCAAGTCAACTATCTACTCGGGGTCCAAATATCCAAATAGATGGCAATCCATCCGATCATAGCTGTTCCAGCACAGATCATGGTGAACAAAATCTCAACAAATTCTGTCACCCTAATAGAAAGATGTCAATAAAAAAGATTTCAGGAGAAAGATTCTGCCATCTTAATAGAATTTGTTGTGCCTATCAAAGGAGGCCACCTCCACAATGGTATTTTGTTACTCCATGTAATTCTATAAATTGATAAAAGGGACCCTCGAGGAGAAATGCTATACTAACATCTTACCTACTACTTACATGCTCATTCAATCACTACTGTCATTCACAGTTCTGACTGTTATGGTCTATTTCTTCTATCCATTGACTTAAACATCATAGGATCCTCCTGAAAACCTGACCTAGGGACTGTTCTTGTATGTTTCTATCCGAGAGCCACCAGGAGCAACTCTCGATTCCATCCGGAGAAGACCAAAGCACCATCAGCCACTGCCGAAGTCCTGTAGAGGGTAGTTTGATGGCAACAGATTGGCATGTCAGGTACGGGGCAGTAAGCAAACATTAAGTTCCCAGAATTTAGAGCACAATGGTGGTCATGTAAGTGCAAGACACCTTTATCAGCTACATCAGAAATCCTTCGCATCATGACGAACGATGCAGTCAGGAGGTGGAGCCCCTCACTCCACCACCTCTACCGTCGGTGACCCAACAGGACCTACTCGCTATCCTAACACAGCAGGTCTAAACACTAGTCCTGATGGTCCAAGAGCTACAATAATAGTAGCAATCTATGGCTATGTAATAGCAATCGAAGATCCTAGCTCTTCTTGCTGCTTCTATTCACCTGAGCCATTGATCTTGTTGAGGGCGATCCTTTCATCGACTGGTTCCTTATCGATTGTGGTCTCCATCACCTCATCGAACGAATAGTCAGACCTCTCCGAGGACCCATCATCAGACCATCCATCAATCACGGTCTCCTACACCGCTCCAAGCCGATCCCCTGCTTAAGTAGCAACGACTAGGAAAAGAGTCAAAGCAAGAGAAGCAATTCTGATTCTCATCGAGTCATCACCCGAGTCCTCCAAAGAGGGATCTATCGATGAGGCTATTTAATGACTGGCCGAGTAACGCCTTGACAAGTACGACCACAAGTTGAACAACATCAACTGCCGACTTGCTGATCTTTAAAGTGGAAGTCAGGAACCGGTGGGTTTCGACACCTGTCCTACTCTCACCCACTGGATCATGGAGGAATCGATTCTAAGTCAGTTTAAAATGATCTAGCTAGATCCGTATAATGATACCACCAATCTGTTGGACCACTTAGAGAGTTACAAGGCTCTCATATAAATTCAGGACACTAATAATGCCCTACTCTACATTGCCTTCGTAGCCATACTTTGCAAGGTAGCTTGAGCATAGTACTCTCGACTCAGGCTATAAAGCAGACTCCTTCAATCAACTAGATAGGTAATTTGAAGCTTACTTTGATGCTAGTTAGAAGATGCCATGAGAAGCTAACAATCTCTTCTCTGCTTGCCAACAAGATGGAGAATCTCTAAAGGATTATGGTGGGGACACCTAAGGCACCAGAATAAGATAGAGGCTTTTTCAACCCTCTGTAAATTGATCAATAATTTATGAGTCCATCTGTAATAAGGGCTTAGCTCATCTGAGTCTATTTTAGTTGTTATTTGAGTATTTTTAGTTGTTATTTCAGTTCTGTACTAGTCAGCTCATGTTGAGCTAGTTCAGTCCAATGCTAGTCAGCTCATGTTGAGCTAATTTTATTTTTTTGAGTCCTGTCCAAGCATACTGAAGACTCAAGACTATATCATACAAGTGAAGACCAAGTCCAACTAGATTGAAGACATGGAAGTATAGCCCAAGTCCAACCCAGCTTGAAGATTTGAAGACCCCAGGAGGAAAATTCAGAAAATCCTGATTTCTTGCAGATGCCCAGATTCCCTTCCAGATGCCAAAATATATTCATATACCAAGGCATCTATGATTTTAGAGGTCCATCTACATCCTAGCCCAAATAAATCAAGCCCAGGTGCCAAGCCCAAGCCCCTAAGAAGCAAGATACCAGGGAATATTCCTGCTACCTGGCTACCAGGCCACCCCAGCTTCCAGAGGCCCAAACCCATGCACCCGGGCCCCTTTGGGCCGGCCCCTTGCTGCTCCTAGAAGCCCAACATGCCCCCCTAGGCGTCCTTGGAGTGTTGACCAAGTCAAGAAAATTTTTAGGGATTTTTCTACCTAATATTTCCTTATTTTCTAGCTAGGGTTTGAGAGGGAAAAGGATTCTTATGTAAAGACTTATGTACCCTTACTTGGAGCCCAAGGTTAAGGGTCTATTTAAGGGACCCTAGCCTCTTGTATGAGGAGAATTTTTGATGAATGAAAACCTTGAGTTCTTCTATTGAGTGGTGTGATACCCTGCTGTGTGCATAAAGGGGTTTGTGAGAGTTCTTCTTCCCGGTGTTTGCAATCATCTTCCTGCTGCCAACAAACCCTCCAGATCCTTGGACGCCCACTCCAAAAGAAGCCTTTCCTTGCTGTTTTTCCTTTGTTTTCTTGTTTCTTTGTG
This sequence comes from Areca catechu, assembly GCA_021397845.1. Lineage (NCBI taxonomy): Eukaryota > Viridiplantae > Streptophyta > Magnoliopsida > Arecales > Arecaceae > Areca > Areca catechu. The sequence goes on from CM038039.1 coordinate 96,954,184, forward strand.
AATTTTCTAACCCCTGACAGGTCGTTTGCAGGTCCCTGAGTTCCTACGAATCCAACGACTCCAGCCAAGTCTCAATCGGATCACCGAGCAGAAAGCCGGGTATCCGCGAGTCTTTGGCTCGGTTTTCCAGGCCGCATCCGTCGAGGAACGAGAGACCCCTTCACTGCGATCTTCACAGACATTGTCAGGTACACCCCTCTACCTCCAGTAGTTTTATTGTAGGAGAACTTGCCCTAACCGAGGCTTCTCAGCCCCGGCGGTCCTTCTTTGCTACTTTTCTAGGTCCTAATCTGTATGCTGATCTTCAAAAATTCATACAAAATTCCCTACAAATAATTTTGATCTGAAATTTGGGAATTAATCACCTAACTCAACATGTAAAACATACAAAAAAAATTGCATGCATATTAGTTCCCCCATCATTTGGTATCAGAGCTTAGATTAGGGCTTATTTTTTGCAATTTTTCAGTCCGTATATACTCTATTATTTTAATTATTTCTTCCTGTTAAAAACTCTAAAAATTCTGAAATTTATTTTCCTGGATTTATCATAACTCACAGTGATTTTGAAAATTTTTCCAGATTTTATTATGGCCTGTGAATTCTCTGCAAGCCGAAATAGGGCCTGCAAATTTTTGACTCTATTTTTTTTAGCAAGACAAGTTTGGAAGTTTTAGGGTTTTGTTTAGCATCTTTTGCATATCTTTTAATTTTAGTATATTTCCAGCATATTAGGCCATGATTTGAAAGTTTTCTTCTATTTAAGAAAATACCAAAAAAAAAAATTTACATATTCTCCAAAAATACCAAAAACATCTAAACCCTAATTTGCATCCTCATCTGCCTGCCATCATTGCATAATTTACTTTTAAGGACACTCTTGCTATATCAGATAAGGGGAGGAGTTGATAATCTCTCCTTAGCCCAAAACCACATCCCTTGCATTCGGTCCCAAGCCTTAACCTAAAATTAACTAGACTTAATTTGCCCTAGTGGGCTAGGGACACCAACTGGTCGGGTCCGGGCTAGTGTTAGATCACTGTGTCAAGTTAACCTGTGTGTGCCTTGTGCTTAGTGTCTAGAATGGTGGTTTAGGGATTCAATCCCGAAGGGCTTGTGTGCTGGTCCGCCTACCTGGCCAATCTCTGATTGGTGTCTAGGATTGGCAATCAGGGACCTAACACTCCCCTTACACCTACCTGGCTGAGTACAGGGTTACTATAGGCTAGTTTGCCACCCTGATTGAGCATCTAGTTTGGACTTTAGGTTTAGTCAGCTATAGTCGGTTTGATCGAGTCTTGCATGAGCACTAGATTAGGAGTTTCATATCACCCACCTCCTTCACAAATGTCTGAATCCATGGAAAATTTACAAGCCCAAATAAAAGCCCTAGCTGATCAAATGGCCCATATAACTACCCAGTTAACTCAGTCTGCTACCCAAACCAATAATAGAATTGACCATCTTGCCAATAGGTTTGACCAGTTAGGAGGCCGTGTAGGGACCATAGCAAGAACCCATGGGTCACGATCTAAGCCAGATCCTGAGTCCCCTCAACCTAGGAGAACCCCAAACCCTGATCTATACCATGAGGTCGAACCTAGGAGAGCCCCTTATCCTGACCCGTACTACAATCCTCAACCTAGGAGGACCCCAAACCCTGATCCATACCGAGAGGTTGAACCTAGGAGAGCCCCTCAGCCTGACCCATACTATAATCCTAAACCTAGGAGGACCCCAAACCCTGAACCATATCGTGAGGTTGAACCTAGGAGAGCCACTCAGCCTGACCCATACTATGATACTGAACCTAGATCCTATTTACCAACATCCTATAAGCCTAGTATACCCACAACCTATAGATCTTATGACTTCAAATCTTCTGACTCTAAAATCTACGAACCCATATCCCATGAGTCCAGCAGACCCAACACCCAATATTCTGACCCATATAGGGAGTCCAACCCTTGGAGAACCCAATATTCTGACCCATATAGGGAGTCCAATCCTAGGAGAACCCAGTATTCTGACCCATATAGGGAGTCCAACCCTAGGAGGACCCAATATCCTGACCCATATAGAGAGCCCAACCTTAGGAGGACTCCATACCATGATCCATCCTTAGAACCTGACCATAGAACTGACCCAAAATCCTATGACCCCAGATCTTATGATCCCGTGACCCATAGATCTGCTCCCTTATCCTATGAGTCTAGGGAGCCCATAATCCCTAGATATCAATCTAGTACTAGTCAGGTTTTCCATAGTCAACTTGAACCCCATAGGATTAGCACCCCTAAATATGAGCCCAGTAGTGAGCCACTACCCCTTAGACAACCTGAACCTACTAGGATTAGTGTCCATAATCAGAAACCAGGACCTAGCCAATTTTTCCCTAGCCGACCTTCTCCAATCATTCCTGAGATTGACAAGGCTTACATTAACGCGGAAGTGTATGAAGCTGATGCGAGCCTAGTGGATGAGTATGAAGGAGAAGAGGAGACACCTTTAGATGACCTAGAATTAGCTGACCTAATAGATACCCAGGTAGAAGCCAACCTAGAGGTAGTTGACCTTGACCACATCCAACCTAAAGCTATAGTGGAAGAACAAATAGAGGAAGAGAACCTAGGTACTGCTACTAGAGCCTTACCTAAGGAAACCGAAGAGGAGAGCCAAATTATAGAGTCTAGTCCTAAAATACAAGAACCAGAAGAATTTATTAAGGACCTGATCTCTTTGAATCAGTACCCTCAGGATGAGCCTCCTCCTATAGTTCCCATTAGGGACCTCTTCCATGAGATTAGTAACCCATCATTCCATTATGCAAACCCCATAGATATACCGCAACCTCGTAAGGTTAGCCTCATTAGTCTAGGATTAGTCCCTGACATGCCTTCTTATATCGAACTTTATCTAACTAACCTTGAACCTTTTTTCCTACCCTACCAAACTAATTCTGAACCCACTTCCTATTTTCTGCCCTTTCCTGACACCTCCAGCATTTTTAGGATTATTAGATTACATTTAACAGAGATTAGCATACTGCATGCATTCATTACGCATGTTAGGTTTGCATTATACTTCTGGCATACCCTCTGGCATTTGCTTGGAGTCCATTGTAAATACTCTTGTGCACACCACACTAGGGTCAGACCTAGAGAGTCTATAGTCTCTTAGGTTTAGGCCCATAAAAGTCTAATAAATTTCCTTCGATAGGAATGCAAAGTCGAGTGTATTAGGTATTAGTTTGAGTCCTTTGCATCATCTTGTTAGGAGTCTGCATGTGCCTGACATGTTCACCACCCGCACTAATGTTAAACAAACTGGCTAATTCCCGAAGATGGATCAAAGAATTTGATGTAGTGGATTCTATCTCGGTTAGGCTTAGGCCTAAAAGAAGCTTCATGCTCGCAGAGCCGGACCTTTTAAAGTGATAGAGAAGGTTGGATCAAATGCCTAGGTGTTAGACTTGCCTTCGGATTTGGGCATTAGTTCTACCTTCAATATTATAGACCTGGTTGAGTATAGGGAACCGGCAGCGCTACCTAGTGAGGCCTTTGGACCTATTCCTTTTCATTGTGAGTGACCCTAACCTAGAGTGTCTACAAACAAATTTGGCCTGAGAGAGGAGAACGGATCGAGCGTATCCTGGACGATCAAGCCATCACAACCCAGGGCCATGACTATCAATGCTTCCTGGTCCGATGGCAAGGCCGGCCAGAGTCGGACGATTCGTGGATTTCTCGAGAGGACTTGCAACGCCTCAACCCAGACCTTCTCGAGAGATATGTGAACCAGTTTGACCTTCACTCGACAGGGTCGAGTTCCTCCCACCCCGGGAGAATTGGTGGGGACACCTAAGGCACCAGAATAAGATAGAGGCTTTTTCAACCCTCTGTAAATTGATCAATAATTTATGAGTCCATCTGTAATAAGGGCTTAGCTCATCTGAGTCCATTTTAGTTGTTATTTGAGTATTTTTAGTTGTTATTTCAGTTCTGTACTAGTCAGCTCATGTTGAGCTAGTTCAGTCCAATGCTAGTCAGCTCATGTTGAGCTAATTTTATTTTTTTGAGTCCTATCCAAGCATACTGAAGACTCAAGACTATATCATACAAGTGAAGACCAAGTCTAACTAGATTGAAGACATGGAAGTATAGCCCAAGTCCAACCCAGCTTGAAGATTTGAAGACCCCAGGAGGAAAATTCAGAAAACCCTGATTTCTTGCAGATGCCCAGATTCCCTTCCAGATGCCAAAATATATTCATATACCAAGGCATCTATGATTTTAGAGGTCCATCTACATCCTAGCCCAAATAAATCAAGCCCAGGTGCCAAGCCCAAGCCCCTAAGAAGCAAGATACCAGGGAATATTCCTGCTACCTGGCTACCGGGCCACCCCAGCTTCCAGAGGCCCAAACCCATGCACCCGGGCCCCTTTGGGCCGGCCCCTTGCTGCTCCTAGAAGCCCAACACGCCCTCCTAGGCGTCCTTGGAGTGTTGACCGAGTCAAGAGAATTTTTAGGGATTTTTCTACCTAATATTTCCTTATTTTCTAGCTAGGGTTTGAGAGGGAAAAGGATTCTTATGTAAAGACTTATGTACCCTTACTTGGAGCCCAAGGTTAAGGGTCTATTTAAGGGACCTTAGCCTCTTGTATGAGGAGAATTTTTGATGAATGAAAATCTTGAGTTCTTCTATTGAGTGGTGTGATACCCTGCTGTGTGCATAAAGGGGTTTGTGAGAGTTCTTCTTCCCGGTGTTTGCAATCATCTTCCTGCTGCCAACAAACCCTCCAGATCCCTGGACGCCCACTCCAAAAGAAGCCTTTCCTTGTTGTTTTTCCTTTGTTTTCTTGTTCCTTTGTGAATTTTCTAACCCCTGACAGGTCGTTTGCAGGTCCCTGAGTTCCTACGAATCCAACGACTCCAGCCAAGCCTCAATCGAATCACCGAGCAGAAAGCCGGGTATCCGCGGGTCTTTGGCTCGATTTTCCATGCCGCATCCGTCGAGGAACGAGAGACCCCTTCACTGCGATCTTCACAGACATTGTCAGGTACACCCCTCTACCTCCAGTAGTTTTATTGTAGGAGAACTTGCCCTAACCGAGGCTTCTCAGCCCCGGCGGTCCTTCTTTGCTACTTTTCTAGGTCCTAATCTGCATGCTAATCTTCAAAAACTCATACAAAATTTCCTACAAATAATTTTGATCTGAAATTTGGGAATTAATCACCTAACTCAACATGTAAAACATACAAAAAAAATTGCATGCATATTAGTTCCCCATCAGATTATTTGGCCTAATTCAAGGTGACCATACTAGAAGTCCGTGGCCATGATAGCTAAGAAGAGAGGACTCCGTACTTCCTGCTTCACCTATTCACTGGATAAAACTCATCTGAAATCGAGATCGATGAAAAACTAAAAAAGAAGCAAGTCCAAGGAGAGCCAAGTAGAGCCTAAGTAGAAAAGCCTAATTCATCCCACCAACAAAGTCCCAAGTCAAAGAACTTTACCAACAAACCTAATAACTACATCCCTCTCCACACCTCCAAAGTCAAAATTTTAGTGGAGATTGAAGGTGAGCAATACCTGCAAAGGCCTTACCCACTGAGGCCCTCGGCCTCCTACAACAAGAGCAAATATTGCCAGTTCCATGGGGACTACTACCATGATACCATGTAGTGCCACCAATTGAAGAGAAAAATTAAAGAACTTATTCAGCATGGCTACCTCAAAAAGTATGTTCACGAAGGAGTATGGCCCGATGTGGAGAATCCTAGCCAATCATTGACTCATGCTGAGATCGACAATTGACAGACAGAGGGATAGTTCGACATGATCTCCTAGGAGGTAGAGCGCTCTACAAAAAGACCGAAAGGAGCGGAAAGAGAGGAAAATATAATCTCTTTTTCTGATAGGGACCTAGTCAGGATTCACAACCCTAATAATAATGCTATCATTGTATCTATAACTATAGCAAAACATGATGTATAAAGAATTTTAGTCAATAGTGGAAGCTCAGTCGACGTATTATTTTACGATACTTTTGTTCAGATCAACATGCCTCTGAACCACTTAAAATTGATTTCTATATCTTTAGTCAGTTTTACTAGGAACTCAATCAGGATTGAAAGAGAAATTATCCTTTTAGTTATAGTAGGGACTCCGTCCTGGCAAAGCATTGTCTTCATGACATTTATAGTAGTCCATGTGGCCTTGGCATATAATGTCATCCTCGGGCAGGCATTGTTGAACCAACTAGATACTGTCATTTCAACCTGTTGCCACCAAGATTGCCATGGCCTGCAACTCAATCGGGGCATTTCTCCTCCCCCGTCGCCGCGCATCCTCCCTTCCTTCCTGCAAAACAGGGAAGACTCGAGATCGAGGATTCTGGCGAGGATACTCTGATGATCAAGTCGGTGGGATGATCGAGAAGAACAGAAAAGACCTTTGCAGTGTAGGGCTCGGGGGACCTGTCCGCCGAGAGGGTGCATGCTAGATAGAAATGTAAAAAAAATGGAAAGAGTAGGGATCGAGAGTGGGGAACGGGGACTTAACTTTCCCTCACCTTCCCTCGCGTTCTTACCTTCCTCCTTCTCTCCGGAGGTGGGGCCGAGGCTCTCTCCGAGAAAGGGTCTCAGGGAGCCTAGAGAAGCACCCCGGATGCGAGCCCCTACGAACCTCTCGAGGCTCCGGAAGTTCTCCCTTCCTTTTGGAAGAAAGTCCGGAAGAAAAAACCTCCTCCTTTTTTCTCCCGTGCTCCTTATAGGAGGGGCACTTCTATTTCAGGATGGACTGCCCAGGCATTGCAGGTCCTGGGGCCTTGGCTAGATTCCTCTCTTAGGGGAGCTTTGAGTATCGTGCCATGACGGTGGGCGACCGTTGGTGGTACGGCTATAGGCATGGCAGCATGCCACCGGGCATGGGGCCTGGGGGTGCCCGTATCGTATCTCTGGTAGGGTTGGCACTACTTGCAGAAGGCTGCAGGTGACTAGGCTTTTGCTGTGGCATGATTTGAATATCTGCTTTATAGCAGGAACTCCATGCCTGGGACTCCACCTTGGGACACGAGCGTGGCCCTGGCTGGAAATTGACCTCGGACAGGGGCACGCCTCCTGAGCCTGGCTTCGGCTGGAAGCTTGACCTCAAACAGGGGGGCTCGCCCAATGGGCCCGGTCTCGGCTGGGAGCTTGACCTCAGATGAGGGGCTCGCCCAATGGGCCCGGTCTCGGCTGGGAGCTTGACCTCAGACGAGGGGGCTCACCCAATAAGCCCGGCCTCGGCTGGGAGCTTGACCTCAGACGGGGGGGCTCACCCAATGAGCCCGGCCTCGGCTGGGAGCTTGACCTTGGACGGGGGGTGCCTTGGGTACTCATCAAACCGCCTCATCCAAGTGGCAGGTCTCTTGTCGTCGTGGTCGTTCGCGAGCTCCATGTCAGCGAATGTTACCACATCAGATGCCCCCCCACTCCCGAGCCCAGAAGGCGAGACGACGCTTGGGGCGAAGGGGATAATAACCTTGCTGACGTGGAGGGACGCGCCTGCTATGTCATTAATGCCTTGGGTGCCCGTGGCCTAAAATTCGTGCTCCTGTGTGAACGAAGCGATGCTCCGCTCAGTTTTCCAATGAAGGATCATGAATGCTCCATTTGGATCGATGCAACTGCCGCAGGGTTGACGTACCTAAGGTGTCCGGCTGGGCCACATGGCGGTCTTCGGCTGGCCAAAGAATTAAGAGGGCGCGTGCCTTGCATTGGGGTGAGGCGACGGTGGGTGGCGACCTTTACTACAAAGGGTCTGCATCCTCCCCCTTTTAATGAGTCCTTGAGCACTGGCCAGCAATATTCTACAGTGCACTCCTTCTTTTCCCTCTAGTGCTTCTCCCGCTTAAGTGTTGAGAATTCTTGATAGGCTAGATCCTTCTCCCATGCTTTCTTCCTTCACTCCCTCTCCTTCGGGCCGCGCCGAGGGAGGGTTCTTGGTGGACTTCAGGCTCTCTGCCAAGGAATCAAATAGTCGAGCGAAGACCCACCGGGAGGGATCGGTCGGTCATCAAGGCAATGATGTCTGGCTTTGAGAAGAAATCCGTCGAGCTCGAAAACTTCCTCCAAGGAGGACAAGGGGGAGAGCCTTTGGTCACACAGTTAGGGAAGAACAGAAGAGAGAGAAAGAGGTCGCTCGTGCCTCCCCTCAGTTTACAAGACTGGAGGTCTTCGACGAGGAGGTGGCGGCCAAGGTGTGGTCGTTGTGTGACAGATCACGACCCCTCTAATGCTGTCAGAGATGGCATAACGAGGAGCTGCTGCAGCTGCCCTTGGAATCACGGGATCGATGAAATCCAAGAAGGAGGCGGTGGAGCCGATGCCGAACTCTAGAGATCCGGCGGACACCTGAGGAAGGGCCCTATGGGCTCGGCCTATCCTACTAGTGCCTTCTACACCGATCATGGAGGTTAAGGTTAGGGCCAGGGCCGGAGTCGACCAAGCTTCCTTCCCTTTCTATTTGTAATCTAGATTTTGAGAGATTTTTTCGGTCTGATGAGGGACGGGACTCTAACATGATGCATGCAGATGAATGACATAAGAAGGATAAGAAAATCAGATTAAAGGAGCAATGATTTCTGAGGTTGTTTAGATTTAGTTTTCGAAAATAGCTAAGACTAGGTTAGGTTTAGATTTAGTTCTACCCACATGCTAGAACTATCAAAGAAATAAAATAAGTAAAGGATCCTAGGTCTAAGAAGGCCTATTAGGAGCATGTTCAATCTTCAAAAATTAAAAAAAGTGAAAAGAGAAGGGGTTTACATACCTAGTAATGATTTGCATGATGTCGCAGAAGAGTTCACTCTGCTCGGATCGGTGCCTGGATGATCCGGTCACTTTCCCGTAAATCCATCGACTTTTTATCAGCTTCGTTTAGAGACAAAGAAGAATTCATCCAGAGGGCATGGTACCAGATGGATCCTATTAACGTCAGGGGTTAGTGATGTAGAATATGAGAAAAATACTAAACAGAATGGAAAGAAGAAGATCGGACGGAAGGGAGGCTGCAGGGGCTGGTGACCTTGGATGAAGCTTGGGCGTCTAGATCTTAGAGAGGGCTGATGGTGGGCATCTTAGGGCTTGGAAGAAGGATGATTTGGGCGGCTAGGGTTTGAGGAATTAGGACACTCAAGTTTCACACACTTTCAAAGAGGAACACAAGTTGTCACAAGAAAAATTCACCGAAGTTTATTTCATGAATAAGAGATTGATTACAAGAGGGGGAGGGGGTGGGTATTTATAGATTCATCCAACCCTTTCTCTATCAAACTAAGAGTACACAGTATGAATAGGATTAGGAGAATAAAGTTGAGTAGAATAAGGAGTACATAATTTGAATAGAATTGATAGACTGAAATCCTTGTAGAACTTGGACATCAACTCCTTCTTGGACTTGGAAGCTTTGACTTTTCTCCATGGGCTTGGACTGGTATGAAATTCTTCCTGGGCTTGGACTGGGTCAAAGCCTTGGGCATCTTGGACTGGGTCAAAATATGGGGCGCCAACTTCATGATGGGCTGGGGGGCATCAACTGCTATGGGCCTTGGACTGGGGCACCAAGGATAGGGATCTAGGGTGGCACTTCTTCATAAAATCTTGTAGGCTTGAGGTGCCTAAGGCTTGGTATGCTGGGGCACATCTCCTGGAGGGCTTGGGCAGCATGAAGAAATCCAGATGCTGGGTTGGTGACTTACGTGTGGGTCCAAAGGTCCTCCTCTTGCATAAAAATTACATGGACTCAAAAAGGCCTAACTGATAAGACTCAAAATAGGCCTAAATAAACAATGAACTCACTGAACAGATAAACAGGACTCAATGGACTAAACAAGAAACTTTCACTAACTTAGTGAATCCAACTGGCTCACTTTATTATAAGACTTACAAAATTTGGACTTCATTACAGGACTTAATAAAAATTGACCAACACATGACTTAGAGGATAAATTGAAGCTTGAAGTCTATGTCTAATCTGATGTCGACCCTGTCGAGTAGGAAGGTTGATCTGACTTAGGTACTGCTCTGACAGGTCTAGGTTAAGGCGTTGCGGATCCTCTCGAGTGATCCACGAATCCTCATATCTCAGTCGACCTTGCCAATGAACCAAGTGACTGGTAGCCTTTGATCCGAGTACTAGTGGCTTAGTCGTCCAGGATACGCTCAATCTTTCCTCTCACAGGTTAAATTGATGTGGACACTCAGGGTTGGGTTCGCTCTCAAAGAAAGCATTAAGCTCAAACTCACTGGGTATCATTGCTGGCTTCCTATACTCAACTAAGTCTAAGATATTGAAGGTTGAGCTTAATGCTTAATTAGGTAACTCAGGCACTAGGTCCAACTCTCTTTATCACTTTAATGGATCTAGCTTACAGGTATGTAGCCTAATTGTTGCAAAATTTTTCTAGCGAACTCTTAGACTCTTTTCAAAAATTAACCATATTTTTTTATAAAAATATTGCTTACATTAATCTTATGATTAATTTCTCATGCAGATCTCTAATCATGCAGTGCAGATGACACACAACAACTCCTATTGACATGCATACAAAATACCTAATGAAGGCAAATAACTCATACCAACACTTATTGATATGCAAACTCGACTAACTCTAAACTACAGCTGTGGGTTTGATCATTGGTCAGGTTGGTAACATGCAGATAAGAACTTGACATGCACTCCTAATAGATGCCATAGGGTCCTCTAAAAGTAAAACATGACATGCATAATGAATGAATGCAGTATGCAAACTTCTATAAAATACAATCTAATGGTTAGAGAAACATGAAAAGCTTCAAAAAAGCGTAGAAAATAAGAGGTAGGTTTAGGATTAGCTTGGTAGGGTAGAAAGTACAAAAAGGGTTTGGGATTGATTGGATAGAATAGGATACAAGAAGGAGTGTTAGGGATTAGTCCTAGACTAATAAGGTTGACCTTATGGGGTTGAGGTTTACCTGCAGTGTCTACAGTATGGAAGAATGGGTCATTAATTTTAGGAAAGATATCTTCAATGGGAACTATAGGAGGGAATTCATCATGAGGGTACTGATAAGCCAAATCCGCAATAAAGTCTTCTGGTTCTTGAAATTTAGGACTATGCTCTATAATTGGACTTTCTTCTAAAGTCTCCTCAGGTATAATTCTAACAGTAGTATCTGGGTTCTCTTTCTCTAATTGGTCTTTCACTATAGGTTCAGTTTGGATGTGGTTAGGGTCAGCTAACTTTGGATTAGCTTCTATCTAGGTTTGGTCAGAATCAACTAACTCTGGGTTGGCTTTGTTGCCCAGTAAGCAATCTAAGAAGGGGGTGAATTGGGTCTCTAAAACTTATTTGAATGTAATGCAAGAGTGTGTGATCCAATCCAACAATTAAACTAAGCACTATGAATGCAAATGAAGTGCTCTTAAGTAAATGTGCAGTGAAAATATAAAGCAAAAAAAGTAAGAGCAAGTAGAAGAGACAAACAATCACAAACACAATGAAGTATAGTGGTTCGGTGATATCCAATGCACCTACATCCACTCCCTAAGATCCCCTTGTGAATCTACTATAATCTCAACCGATTACAGTCGATTAGTTTTCCGGGCTCGCTAATCAAAACCTGACTTATTTTCATAAGGCTCACAAGTCAAAATGTCACTTTGTTTTATGGGCTAACCAAGAACTTAAATGGTTTTAAGGCTCACCACCAACCTCCCTTGGTTTTGCGAGCTAACCAAGAACCTAATTGGTTTTCAAAGGCTCACTAATAACCTCCCTGGTTTTCTAATAAGCTAACCAAAAACCCTTACAACAAATATAGTGTAAAGTAAAGAAACAATGAAAGCTTTCCAATAAAAAGCGGGTATCTCTTTGAAGCTCGATGTAGTGCTGCCACCAACTTGATGAAGCCTCTTTAATTACTCAAGAATGATTGATCTTGAATGCTCTTGAAGGCTCTTGAATGTTGGAGACTTGCTTTTGCTTGAAGGTGGTTAAACTCAATGAATAAGAGTGAATCCTCTTCTTTTCTTCTCTCTTGGTTATTCCTTTTTCATTCCCTTGTATTTTGATTTGATTTGAATCATATAAATACCTTCCCAAGGCCTCAAATCTGGTTTTTAGCCGTTAGACATGAAACACTAGCTGTTGGAAGCCAAGAGGGTTGAGTTCTGCATTTGAAAAACTAGCCGTTACTATTCCCAGAACTCCATGTGTCGACACTTCAGGCTGTGAGTCGATACTTCAGGTCGACACATGCACTCCTTGAGTCGACACCAAGTTCAAATATCTTCAATGTAGCTTTATGGAATTCTCAGGTGAGTCGACCTTCTTCAGGTGAGTCGACACTTTGAGTCGACACTTAGCATCCATGAGTCCACACTTCAGCCAGATCTTCAACTTTAACAAGTTCTGTAATCCAAAAATCTCAAGCGATGAGCTGATCCATGTGTCGACACTTTGAGTCGACACATCAAGTCCATGTGTTGACATTTCAGCCATGCCATCTGAAACTTTCTTTGTATACCGGCTTGAGCCGATACTTCACTGTCATGTATCGATACTTTATGTCATGTGTCGACATTTTGAATCGACACTTCACTGTGAATTTCACATAAATAGTTGAACTTGTGCTGAATCAAGTCTATGTTGAACTCAAGTATCCATTCAAGCAATTTTCTACTATCGAAGTCTTCTTTGAGCAGATCTTTCATCTAAATTTGAACTTCTTCAATCAAACAATATTTGTCAAATTGATGAGCACCTTTTTCTATAAAAATATACTTCAAAGAAATCATTAGTACTCAACTTTTACTTAAGCATTTTACTTATCATCAAAATTAATAACGGAGTCAACAACCTTCCCCTTTTTGATGATGACAAAACCTTTAAGTATAAATTGTATAAAAAGGTTTCAAAAGAACTTTTCAAGGTGCAAAAAGCTAATTGCAATATATGTTGAGATATTGAAAAGGATGTATCAGAGCAAGAGTATTATTATGGCTAAGAGTATCAGAACTTGGAATATATAAGAGATAAATTCATGTATCATGATACTTTAAAAGAAACATCTTAGGAGAAACAAATTTAGTAATAGACTAGACTCCCCCTGAATATGTGATTCATAAAAAAAATTGTAAACATCTTTTTAAATATCTAAAGAAAAGATTTGACATGAAATTCAATTCAAAATTGATTTTCAATACAAAGGAGGTATTACTCCCCCTTACTTAATGAGTTTGTAAAGAATTTTCAATTCAAGCTCAAGGAATTCTCAAAAGAATTTTCAACCACAAAAGAATTGTCAAACATTAAATTTTCAAGCACATTTATACTTTAGTCATATTACTCCCCCTTTTTGTTATCATTAAAAAAGAAGGAAGGAAGAATAAGTAAGTCATTCAAGATAAAACATTAAAGTATAACATAATAATTCATTCAATCATTCATAAATGAAGACAATGAAGTACTAAAGGAAATTAATGCATTTCATTCATTTGAGGTCATAACATGAATTACAACATAAGATTTCATTCAAAGTCAGAATTTTGTACATAAGGAGAACATCAAAAGATATAAAAATTGCAGAAAAGCAAACTAACTAAACATAGAAAGTATCCTAATCCTCATCCTCTGAAGATCCGATCTCAATTGGTCCAATATCAGTAAAAGAACGAGCTCGGGGCCGCATCGATCTGAGATCACGAAGACGGGTCCTGGTCGGTCGCAAAGGAGTACGACGACCACGTCCTTTGCATCGAACATAGGTCCTGCCTCTAGCTGAAGCAGAAGAGGTGAAGGCTATGTCATCAGCAGGAACGGAATAGATCGGAGCAATAGTCTCCACAACTGTCGGATGTAGTATACAATCGAATGAAGGACCAAAATCAAGATAATGCAAACCAGGTGTGTAAAAACCTAGCTCCTAAATGAGCGAGGATGTATGTAGGGTAGGTGTATCAACTATAGGTGTATCAAGAATTGGTGTATCAGCTGAAGAAATGATAGGCGTATCGACGATAGGCGTATCAGCTGAAGAATCAATAGGTATACCAGTAATCGATGAGTCTACAATGGGAGTATCAATGATGGGGGTATCAATGATAGGTGAATCAATAACAGGTGAAATAATAGGTATAGTAGTATGATCATCAGATCTAGATGGTGGAGTAGATAGAATAGGAGTCTGAATGGGTGAACTAGAAAGATCTCGAATGGGACTCCTAGGTAGTCTACTATCGTCTCTGCCACTGGCTTTGACATTAAGTCTAGAAAGTCGAAACTGTCAGAGTCAGTCTCCTCATCATCATCATCAATATCATTCATGACTGGTGCTGAAGCAAGTGGAGCCAGAGCATAATCTGGAACACTCCCAGAAGAAGGTCTAGACAGTGCAGTCAAGATAGCGGAGATGCCATCACTCAAACCTCTACGACTCTCTCTCATCTCCATAATGAAGCTGTTAAGTCACTATCTAACAATCATAATATCTCTCTATGCGACTGACTCTATCCAATAGACTCTCTAAAGCTCCTGAAGCATTTGACTAAGCTGGCTGAGGCTGTGTAGCTGGCTCAGACTGAGAAGCAGACTCTGGCTGCGCTGCTGGCTCAGGTTGAATCTCTGGAAGAGGTGCCTCTAAAGGCCCTGCCTCACTGGAAAATATACGCTCCTCCTCTACAGCGTCATCATCTCTGTCATCGGCTTGTCCAGATACTCTGTGTCTCCATTGGACTCTGAACAGCTGATATCCCATCCGATGTAGTGACCTGATGTCATAGACATCAGTATGTAGAAGCATTCGGAAGGGCTCATCATCAAAAGTCACACCATACTCTCTAAACAGCAGTGTTAACCCCATCCCGTAGGGTAAGCAAAGTCTCTGACTCGTCGATGTCTCCGTCATCTGATGAATCATGAGCACCAGAAGGCAAACTAGAGTGTGCTGAACTAAGGAGACCATCACGAGTAACTCTCTCTGTGATGTAATCAAAACGTCGATCTTCGGTAGAAGAATCCGGGCAATAATGTGATGTAAAAGTCTCATCACAATAGAGAGATGGGATGCAGGAACAGTGGCTCCCTCAGGCAAAATATCTGACTCGAAGATACACTGGAGTCCACTCACTCTGTCAATCTGACTATCAACTACTAATCTGGTCAAGGGTATATCCCATACTCTACTTAAGATCTCTGCAGTCACGGGGATATCCCTACCTCAGACCTGAGCTAACCAACCGTCACTGCCACGGGCTAAAGATCTGTAGAACTCTCGAATAAGGCCCGGGTAGTATCTCTCACTCAATGAGCAGAAAGATGTCAGACCAGCATCTCTAATCCACTGACCAATCCTGAAATGCTGCTGGTCGACAAATCCAAAATCTACATGGCATCCTCCGACAACCATCTTCAAACTCATATGACTGGAAGCAGTGAAGAGTGGTCGAACAGGTGGATCTGGAGCTGTGGCTTCATGTCTTGCTTTAGTTCTTCTCTCTTCTTCCTGATTGGATGGTCGAGGGCGACGGACGACTTGTTTCCTTGGTCCCATTGCACAGAAGAATGGTTTGAACAAGAATGGAGAAGAAACCTAGGATTTCTAGGGTTCAAAATGAAAATGGGAGAAGAAATGTCGCACAATCCGAACCAAAAACCATACAAAATGAAGATTTGAGGGGGTTTGAGCTAAGATTTGGAGGGAAGAAGTGGTTAGGAAGGAGTTAGGGCAAGTGTCAGCTCGAGTGGGAAGGAAAAATGGAAAGAAAATGCTTCGTTTTCACTTTTAACCTCGATCTGCAGCCGTTCATGTGTCGACTCATGAAACAGTCCCATGTGTCGACACATCTAGGTGTCGACACATACATGTATCGACACATCGACTTAAAATCAAAAATTTAGAGAATGAAGCGCAGATCAAATTTATGAGAAATACAATGAAATTCAATAAGATTAATGTCAAATTTGATATATTTTGAGTCAAAGATTGGAAAAATTTAATCAAAAGGATTAATGATTCCGAGTTCTCTTCTAATCATATTCAATCGATCTTCCTGGAGAGGCTTAGTTAAAATATCAGCTAATTGCAATTCAGTACAAATAAACTCAAGCAAACATCATTATTTTTAATGTGATCTCTAATAAAATGATGCCTAATTTCAATGTGTTTACTTCTAGAATGTTGAACAAGTATTTTAGTCAAGCATATAGCACTGGTATTATTACATTTTATAGGTGTACTAATTAATTTGATTTCAAAATCTTCAAGTTGTTGCTTAATCAACAAGATTTGAGCACAACAACTTCCTGCTACAATATCTCAGCTTCAGCTGTGGATAGTACAACTGAAGTTTGTTTTTTGCTAAACCAGGAGAATAAGTTAACTCCATGAAATTGGCAAGTTCCACTAGTACTTTTTCTATTTAATTTACATCCAGCAAAATCAGTATCAGAATATCCAATTAATTCAGCAGATGAGTCTCTAGAATACCATAAGCTATTATCAATTGTACCAGATAAGTATTCAATAATGCACTTAACAGCCAACAGATGTGATTCCTTAGGTTCAGACTGATATCTAGCACACATGCATACACTGAACATTATATATGGTCTACTAGCAGTTAAGTACAATAAAGAGCCAATCATACTTCTGTACATTATATCTGGTCTACTAGCAGTTAAGTACAATAAAGAGCCAATCATACCTCTATATAATTTTTGATCTACAGATTTACCATGCTCATCTTTATCAAGTTTATAAGAGGGGCTTATAGGTGTACCTATTGACTTAGTAGTCTCCATCCCAAACTTCTTTATGATTTCTCTTGTATACTTAGCTTGGTTGATGAAGATTTCATTTTTAATTTGCTTGATTTGAAGTCCGAGAAAGAAATTGAGTTCTCCTATCATGCTCATTTCGAACTCATCCTGTATTAGCTTAGCAAACTCTCGACAAAGAATTTCATTAGTAGCACCTAAAATAATATCATCAACATAGATTTGCACTACTAATAAATCATCATCTTTCTTTTTTAGAAACAAAGTTTTATCAACATGGCCTCTAGAGAATTCATTTTCAATCAGAAATTTACTAAGTCTTTCATACCATGCTCGGGGTGATGTGGGACGGACTTGATGAACCCTGGATTATTTGGAAAAGGGAAAAATACCTAAACAAACTAGGAACCGTGGGAGGGCTGAGAAGCCTCCCGAGACTAGGGCAAAACTGAAACTAAACTCCTAAAACAGCTAATCTTTTTTGTTTTCAATTTTCTTGGTGGAGGTGGCGAAGGAAGGATGGGGATGGGAGACTGGGAACTGGAACTCATGGCTCTGGGACTCACTCTAACAGGGAGATGCACACAGAAAGTCAGGGATCAAAGCACACAGCTATCCTGAGCTCTCATCGAACCCATAATGCACATAGCAGGGCTCTCAATAGCACACAGCAAAGGCATCCTGCTTGGGTGACTCTCTGAGGACATGGGGGATAAGAAGATGGGAAGGGGATAACTAGGGCTTCACATCCCTCATCGAACCCATAATGCACATAGCAAGGAACGAAGGCAAAACGGGCCTCAGCCCAGAACCAGAACCAGTGGCTAAAAATTTCTTATCAATAATCATTTAAAACAAGAGGGGAGGGGGTCTTTATATAGACAAACAAAACCCCTCACTTACTTAGCCTCCAAGTAAACCTAAAAAAGGAAAATAAATTACATCAAAATCCATGTTACATCAAAATTAGTACTGATCTGCTCTGAGAAGCATGTTAGCTTGATGGATTGCTCTGAAAAATGTGCTGCTTGGACTACTCCAGAAAGCATGCAAACTCTTCTCGCGGACATGACAGAGGAGGATCGATCTCCATCGAGCATCGACGGACGGCCGGCGATCGAGAAGTAGGCGACGGACGGGGCCGGCGGACGGTGAGCGGCGAGCTGTCGGCGGGGTGGCGGCACAGGGTGGGCACGGCATGCCCAGGGCATGTCGTTTCACCTTCCATGGTCGAGGGGCCCCGGGCGCCGACGAGGACCTCCGGCGGGATGGTGGACGGCCGGACGGCGGGGTGGCCACAGGCGACGGACAGCGGGACGGCCCGATGGCAGGAGCGGCGGCATGGCACGCCCTGTGAATGCAGTTTCGTCTTCCCATGGGTGTGGGACCCAAGGGCACCGGCGAAGGCCTCTGGCAGCCAGTGAGCACTGGCGGGCGGTGGAACGACGGCGGGCGGTGGGACGGCGGCAGGCGGTGGCAAGCGGGCGACGGGCAGGCGGCGGACGGATGGTTCTACGTCCGTTCGTCTTCCCACGACCTTAGGCGACGGGCGACCATCTTTTCCGGCAAGGGCGGGGCCGGCGAGCACCGGCGGCGGTCCGGCAATGGCGGCTGAGGGTCGGGTAGCCCGGATCTGGGGGCGGCGGGGCGGTGGGCTAGGGTTTGGGAGGTTTTAAAAATCACATGAAGAAGATGGAATAAGGCTGGAATAAAGTGGGGATAGGCTGGGTATAAAACAAGAATAGTGGGGATAGGTGGAATAGCAGGAATAGGAAAATAAAAAATGCAAGAAAATTAAGAAAAATGGAAAAAATACCCGGACGGCGACTGGATCCCCATCACGGGGTGCTTGCTTTAAACTATAAAGTGCCTTGTGCAATTTAAAAACATAATCAGGATGTACGTGATTTTCAAAACCAGATGGTTGTTCAACAAAACCTTCTTCAACTATGAAACTATTTATAAAAGCACTTTTAATATCCATTTGAAAAAGTTTGAAATTCATAAAACAAGCAAATGCTAATAGTAGTCTAATTGCTTCAAGTCTAGCAACAGGAGCAAAAGTTTCATCAAAATAATTACTTCATCCTGATTGTAGCCTTTGGCAACTAGCCTAGCTTTATTTTTTACAACTCCATTTTCATCTAACGTATTTCTAAACACCCATTTAGTGCCAATAACAGATACATTAAATGGTCTTTCTATTAATGTCCAAATATTATTTCTGTCAAACTAAATTAATTCATCTTGCATAGCATTTATCCAATTAGGATCTTTTTCAGCATCTTCAAAATATTTAGGCTCTACTTGAGAAACAAAAGCTATATAATCACATTCATTTCTAATTGAGGCTCGAGTTCTTACCCCTTTAGATGGATCACCTAGGATTAATTCCTTAGGATGTCCAAGAGCATACCTCCACTCCTTAGGTAGAGTGTTTTCACATTTTTCATCTTTATCTTGATTTTCTTCGCTTTGTTGAGAGGGTTGATCATTTAATGTCAACTTTTGAAGCTTATCAACACTTGCACATGCATCATAAGTATCATCTTTTCTAGAGGATTTGTTAGTAGATTCTTCAAAAATAACATGTACAGGCTCCTCTACAACTAGGGTTTTTTTGTTAAAAACTCTGTATGCCCTGCTTCATATAGATTATCCTAGAAAGATACATTCATCAGACTTGGCATCAAATTTTTCAAGATTGTCTTTACCATTATTTAAGATAAAATATTGACAACCAAAAACTCAAAAATATTTTAAAGTTGGTTTTCTTTGATTCCAAAGTTCATAAGGAGTTTTCTTTAAAATAGGATGGATTAAAAGTCGATTCAAAATGTAACATGCAGTATTAATAGCTTCAGCCCAAAAATATCTTGGCAAATCATTTTCACAAAGCATAGTGCATCACATTTCTTCCAAAGTATGATTTTTTCTTTTTACTATCCTATTCTGCTGAGGTATCATAGGTACAGAAAAATTGTGTTCAATATCTTTTTCATTATAAAAACTTTCGAAATCCTGATTTTCAAATTCATAACCATGATCACTACGTATACAAATAACTGAAGTGCCTTTTTCATTTGAAACTTTTCGGTAAAACTTTACAAATGTAGAAAATGATTTATCTTTATGAGCAAGAAAGAAAACCTAAGTAAATCTTGAAAAATCATCCACTATAACCAATCAATATCTCTTACCTCATAGACTAGATGTTCTAGTTGGTCCAAAGAGATACATATGGAGTAGTTCTAGTGGCCTACTAGTGGTAACAAAATCTTTAGGTTTGAAAGAAGTTTTAACTTATTTTCCAAATTAACATGCTTGGCAAACTCTATCTTTTTCAAAACTAAGTTTCGACAAATTTTTTACTAAAGTCTTTTTGCAAAGTTTTGAAAATAAATACATACTGGCATGATCTAGTATTCTATTCCAAAGCCAACTAGTCTCATCTTTAGTAAAATTCATTGCAACTAGGCATTCTCCATTAGGCAAAGATAGATCATCTAAATCCACTAAATAAACATTTGCATGCCTTTTTCCAATGAATTGTACTCCATTTTTATCCGGAGTAGCAATCATGTAATAAGAAGATTTGAAAATAACTTGAAAACCTTTATCACAAAACTGACTAATACTTAAAAGATTATGTTTTAAACCTTCAACTAAAAGTACATTACTAATACAAGTAGAAGGAGTAACATGAACCTTACCAATACCAATGATTTTTCTTTTACCATTATCTCCGAATGTCACACTCCCTCCATTCATTGCTTCAAGAGAGATGAATTGCTTCACATCTTCCATCATGTACCTTGAGCAACCACTATCAAGATACCAAAGTCTTTTATTTTTCTTGGTTGCAAGACACACCTGCAATACAAATCAAGCTTTGTTTTTAGGTACCCAAGCCAACTTGGGTCCTTTAGGGTTAGCACTTAAATTGGTTCCTTTTGAAACCCAAACTTTTTCATAAGTATTAATTTTTCTCATATTACATTGAAAAGATTTATGACCTTGTCTTTTGCATGAAAAACTTGTTATGCTAGATGATGCGGGTACAAAAAACTTTTTGAAATACTTTTATTATCTTTGGGGTCTATAACATAATCCTGCTTCATTAAAAACTGCTCTTTGGCTATTTAAAAGAAGATTTAGTTTTTCTGAACTATAGATAAACTTTTCAACAAAAGGTTTCATTTTGTCAAGCTCATTTTTGTACTTTTCATTTTCCAATTCTAAATCCTTATTTTTCTTCAAAAGATCACCATTTGAAATGATAGTTTTGGATATTTTTAAAACATCATTTTCCATTGTTAAAGCATTGTTTTTCTTTTCTAAAATATCTAGTTTAGTTTTCAAATCACTAACTTCATTTAATAAAGAATTGTTTTCATGAGAAAAACTATTTGCATGCTTTTTCAGTTTTCTATTTTCAGATAAAATTAATTTGTAGTCATGCATTAATTCATCAAAAGCATTTCTTAATTCATCAAAAGTAAAATTTATTTCTATATCAGAATTTACCTCTTCTTGCTCTTGATATGCCATGAGACATAGGTTTGCAATTTCAGCTTGTTCTTCTTCTGAACTGGAGTTCTCACTATCACTCTATGTGGCCATCATTGCCTTCTTTCTTGACTTCTTTAGGAGAGGGCAGTCGAATTTATAGTGTCCCGGCTTCTTACACTCGAAGCATATAGGTATCTCCTTCTCCTTTTCCTTTTCTTTTTTCTTTTCTTTCTCTTTTCCCTTCTCTTTAGTTGATTGGAACTTCTTCTTGTAAGGAAACTTTCTTCTCTTCATGAACCTTCTAAATTTTCTTGCAAGAAGTGCTTCTTCACTTTCATCATAATCTTCTTCTTCGAATTCATCAATTGAGGATTCTTTTTGTATGGTAGATTTGAATGCAATCCCCTTTTTCTTATTATCCAAATCCATAGATTTCTGCTTCAAATTCAGTTCATAAGTCATGAGCGATCCCATCAATTGCTCCAATGGTAGCTTGTATATATCTTTAGCTTCTTGGATGGTGGTCACCTTCGAATCCCACGATGTTGGAAATGACTTGAGGATTTTGTTGACAAGATCAGCATTAGACATTATTTTTCTTAAACTTCTCATTCTATTTACAATATTTGTAAATCTAGTATACATACCAGTGATAGATTCATTAGGTTCCATTTGAAACATTTCATATGTATGCACTAACATGTTTACTTTAATATTTTTTACTTGATTGGTACCCTCATGGATAACTTCAAGTGTGTCCCATATTTTCTTGGTGGATGTGCAAGTAGATATCCTATTGAATTCACTAGGATCTAATGCATAATAAAGAAGATTCATTGCTTTTGCATTGATCTCGGATTGTTTAATGTCATTTTCATCCCAATCCTCTTCGAGCTTTGGGATGGAAATACCATTAACCACAATCGAAGGAATAGTGGACCTTTATCAACTACCTTCCATAAGTTATAATCAATAGAATGCATGTATATTCTCATTGTAGTTTTCCAATAACTATAATTTGTTCCATTGAAAAATGGAGGTCTATTTAAGGCTTGTCCCTCAACTATACTAGTACCAATAGGGACTGTCATAGATCTTTACTCAAGGCAGTTAGACCTATAAACTGAGAACAGGGCTCTGATACCACTTGTTGCCCAATAAGCAACCTAAGAGGGGGGGTGAATTAGGTCTCTAGAAATTATTTGAATATAATGCAAGAGTGTATGATCCAATCCAATAATTAAACTAAGTACTATGAATGCAAATGAAGTGCTCTTAAGTAAACGTACAGCAGAAATATAGCAATAAAAGTAAGAGCAAGTAGAAGAGACAAGCAATCACAAATACAAGGAAGCATAGTGGTTTGGTGCTATCCAATGCACCTACATCCACTCCCCAAGATCTCCTTGGGAATCCACTATAATCTCAACCGATTATAGTCGATTAGTTTTCCGAGCTCACTAATCAAAATCCGACTTGTTTTCACAAGGCTCGCAAGTCAAAACCTCACTTGGTTTTATGGGCTAACCAAGAACCTAAATGGTTTTAAGGCTTACCACCAACCTTCCTTGGTTTTGTGGGCTAACCATGAACCTAATTGGTTTTCAAAGGCTCACTAATAACCTCCTTGGTTTTTTAATAGGCTAACCAAAAACTCTTACAATAAATATAGTTTGAAGTAAAGAAATAATGAAAGCTTTTTAATAAAAAGTGGGTATCTCTTTGAAGCTCGATGTAGTGCTGCCTCCAACTTGATGAAGCATCTTTAATTGCTCAAGAATGATTGATCTTGAATGCTCTTGAAGGCTCTTGAATGCTTGGAGACTTGCTTTTGCTTGAAGGTGGTTGAACTCAATGAATATGAGTGAATGCTCTTCTTTTCTTCTCTTTTGGTTATTCCTTTTTCATTCCCTTGTATTTTGATTTGATTTGAATCATATAAATACCTTCCTAAGGCCTCAAATCTAATTTCTAGCAATTAGACATGAAAAACTAACCGTTGGAAGTCAAGAGGGACAAGTTTTGTTTTTGAAAAACTAGTCGTTACTGTTTCCAGAACTGCATGTGTTGACATTTCAGGCTATGAGTCAATACTTCAGGTCGACACATGCACTCTTTGAGTTGACACCAAGTTCAAATATCTTCAATGTAGCATTCTAGAATTCTTAGGTGAGTCGACACTTCTTCAGGTGAGTCGATACTTTGAGTCAACACTTAGCATCCATATGTCGACACTTCAGCTAGATCTTCAACTTCAGCAAGTTCTGTAATCTAAAAATCTAAAGCGATGAGCTGATCTATGTGTCAACACTTTGAGTCGACATATCAAGTCCATGTGTTGATACTTCAGCCATGCCATCTGAAACTTTCTTTGCATACCGGCTTGAGTCGATACTTCACTATCATGTGTCGACACTTGATGTCATGTGTCAACACTTTGAGTCGACACTTCACTGACATTTTCATATAAATAGCTGAACTTGTGCTGAATCAAGTCTGTGTTGAACTCAAGTATCCATTCAAGCAATTTTCCACTGTCGAAGTCTTCTTTGAGCAGATCTTTCATCTAAATTTGGACTTCTTCAATCAAACAACATTTGTCAAATTGATGAGCACCTTTTTCTATAAAAATACACTTCAAAGAAATCATTAGTACTCAACTTATACTTAAGCATTTTGCTTATCATCAAAATCAACAACGGAGTCAATAGGCTTCTATTTGAGTTTTGTCAGGGTTAAGTAATTCGGGGTTTTCTATAGGTATCTCTTCTTCTTCTTCCTCATACACATCCACTAGGCTCACATCGGCTTCATATATCTCTGCTTTAAGGTCATTCTGGTAAACCAATGGGATGGTAAGAGGGGGTTAGCTAAGGAAAAATTGATTAATGACTGGGGTAGGGATTGGTTGACTAAGAGGAAGTGGACTAATATTGGGCTCATATCTAAGGGTACTAATCCTATGGGTTGCTTGGTTATTGGATTGGATTATTTGGTTTATCTGGGCGGTCAACTGGGCAAACTGATTTTGGGATTGGATATTGGACTGGTTAATCTGGGTGGTTAATTGGGCAGTGGATTGGGAATTCAGTTGGTTCATCTGGTCAAATCGTTCAGTCATGGCTTTCATGAAGATCTCAAAGTTGGATTCCATGGCTGAGCTAGGTTAGGGCTTAGACTGTTGATATTTGGTTCCTAACCTAGTGGTCATGCAATCAATCACTCAAAGTGGTATTGATGCAGGACGAAAGCTCTGATACCAAAAATGATGCAGAACAAATAAAGGGATGCGATGCGGAAGTAAATTAAGATTAACTAATTTTTTTGTTGTTTTTATATGTTTGTAGAAGTTGGCTTCAAATCAAAGAAAAGTTAACCTAACATTGAAAGATACTAATATGATAATTGAAAGCACAATTTTAAGGAAACTAAATTATCAGAGTAGTTCAGAAGCAACGGATCGCTGGGGGTTGAGAAACTCCCAGACCTAGGGTTTCGCTCCAAACTTTCAGCAGAACAAAAATAAAGAGAAGAGATGGTTTACCTAACCAGACAATGATCTTCACAGATTTTGGTGGAAGAACTCTCCCGAGCAGATTGTTGGATCCTCGGATTCAGATTTCTTCGCAATGGATCCTCCAGTACTGGTCCTTTGGCGGGTTGGCTTCTCCTGAACTCAAGATCTGGAAGAGAAGAAAAATAATTGATGGAATCAGAGAGTCAAGGAAAGAATTTACCAGGTTGATGAACTTGAAGATTGAAATTGCTGAAAACTGGATTCTCCTGGAAGCTGATGTGATTTTCCTTGGAACTTGCTCTGGATCTGAAGTAGCCGGACTGGATCTGGATGAAGGTGGACGGCC
This sequence comes from Areca catechu, assembly GCA_021397845.1. Classification (NCBI taxonomy): domain Eukaryota; kingdom Viridiplantae; phylum Streptophyta; class Magnoliopsida; order Arecales; family Arecaceae; genus Areca; species Areca catechu. The sequence goes on from CM038039.1 coordinate 96,979,364, forward strand.
TGGACTTGTAGAGAGAGAGAGGCCGTGGGAGATGGATGGATCTAGGGTTTGATGGATTGAAAATAATGAAGGGTGGCTAGGGTTTTGGGATTTCAAGTGGCTAACCTAGGGTTTTGGATAAAGATGGAGATCTCTCACCTCCTCAAGGCTCCAATGGAACCCGGATTACCCCCTCACGGAGCTCAACACTTAGAATAGTGCGGAAGAAGAGAAACCTAGGTCACTCAACACAAGAGAATAGCAAAAATAATTTTTCTTCATTCATTGATTTTCAAAGTTACAAAGAGAGGTCTATTATATAGACCTAAAATTCTCTCCTAGCTTGTACAAATTCTCATGTGGGACTAAACTCTTCCAACCTCTAGATTAGGTAGAAAACCCCCTCTCTTGGTCGACCAAGACTTCAAAAAAAATTGGGACGGCCATAAAGGAATTTTTTTTTGGAATTTTTATGGCGCCTCCTTTGGAGTTGGATTTGGATTTGGAGTCCTCCTCTTCTTATGGCATTTCTTCTTTTCTTCCACTCCAAGTTAAGCTCTTTGATTTTGATTTGAACTTCAATTGGATGTCCTTCTTTGATTTCTTCTCCAAGAGAAGTTTTCTTCCTTCTTTGCTTAGGTAAAATAGGCAGGTATGGGCGCCTCCTTTAAATTAGCTTCCAATTTGATTTTTTCTTCTTTGGGTGTGGGGACCATGACACTGGGATGCCTCTGTGGTGCCTCCTGGACTCTGGCGTGTGCTCGGAGTGTGGCTGGGCGTGTGGCTTGGAGTGTGGCCTCCACTTGCTTGAACCTTGATTTGATTGGAAGACAAATGTGGCACCATTTTGGACCAAATTGAAACCACATCGGGACTTGCACCGAGTCAACATGACTCAACAAAATTTAAATGGTGACTCAAGAAATAAATAAAAATAAATAAACTAGTTGACCAGGTCAACCTTTATTACAAACCCTAATTTCTCGGGCAATGTCAATCAGAGATCTAGATGGAGCTCTGAAGTCTTCTTCTGAGTCTGGTGCCCGCACCAGGTATGGTGCAGTCAAGCATGCAAGGATCAGTACGTTCTAGGGTTTGCTAGACATAGAGCCAAAATTGAGTGGGTCGACTCAACTTACACCCAACTCAACAACTAATCCTTCCACTGGCCAGGTAGGGGGTGGGAGTGTGGGAGGCCCCCCTGCTTTCGCAAGGACCCAATTAAAGAACCACAACACCACTTAGGTTGTTTGACTCTGGACCCCCAGCCTTAGACACTAGTTTCCAGTAATAGTTGGAGAATTGAGTGCACTAGTTCACCCACATAATTCGGACCTAACCTGTTGGTATCATCTAGCTCTCTAGAGCAGATTAAGTCTAATTAATTTTAATTAAGGCTTGGATTCTGATGATGGTGGTTGTTTTGAGCCCAGGACAGGTAATGACCTCCTGCCCTGATATGAGATAGAGAAATGCCCGTAAGATTATTTTAAGAAGATGATGAACATTCAATGGTTCTGATTCAATCTAACAACAATCAGAAAAATAATTTTTTTTTTTTATCTTTTTATGAGATGGCAAGTAGGTTTATGTTAATTAGGTTAGCAAACAAAATTTGGCTTGGGATTGGAGGGGTTTGGTAGTTGGTTAGGTTAGATTCGGTCAAGTATGCAGAATTCACATAATCAAAAAATTAGGGTTCAGTTTGATGCAGAGATTGATTTGGATTCTGATGCAAAAAAATATGAAAAAACTACAAAACGGAGGATAGATAGTGATGATGATCTCTACCAAATTTTATGAAAAACCAAAATGGTATGATGATGAAAAACCTAGGGTATCTATCATGGTGCAGAATAGGTAGATTTCCAATTAGGGTTTCTATGATGCAATTTTTTTGTATAATTTTTGGTTCTATAAAATCTTATAAAAATATTAGTAAAATAGAGGACTCCACAGAGATGACATGATGCAAATTGTAGAGAAAAATAAAATACCTAAGAAGGTGAATTAGACCTAAACTCGAACTCCTATTGCAGATGACGAGATGCAGATTTTGTTAGGGTTTTGTTTTTGCTCTTTTTTTGTTTATTTTCAGATCTAAAAAATTCCAAAACATTAACAGAAAAATAGAGGACAAAACAGAGGATATTCATCATGAAAATTAGAAAAAAATCAAAACATTTGATGGGGGAAAAAATCCTATATTTTTGGCAGTTATGCAAAATTTAGGGTACAGAAATCTAAACTAGAATACAAGAACATGCCCAATCCTAAGCTCTGATACCAAAATTGATGAGGGACGGGACTCTAACATGATGTATGTAGATAAATGACATAAGAAGGATAAGAAAATCAGATTAAAGGTGCAATTATTTTTGAGGTTGTTTAGATTTAGTTCTCGAAAATAGCTAAGACTAGGTTAGGATTTCATGCAACAATTAGAATTCCTATTCATGTGCTAGAACTATCAACGAAATAAAACAAGGATCCTAGGTCTGAGAAGGGCTGTTAGGAGCATGTTCAATCTTCAAAAATTAGAAAAAGTGAGAAGAGAAGCGGTTTACATACCTAGCAATGATTTGCATGATGTCGCTGAAGAGTTCACACTGCTCGGATCGGTGCCTGGATAATCCGGTCACTTTTCTGTAAATCTGTCAGTTTTTTATCAACTTCATTCAGAGTCAAAGAATAATTCATCCAGAGGGCATGGTACCGGAGGGATCCTGCAAACTTCAGGGGTCAGTGATATAGAATATGAGAAAAATACTAAATAGGATGGAAAGAAGAAGATCAGGCAAAAGAGAGGTTATAGGGGCTGGCGGCCTTGGATGAGCTTGGGCATTTGGATCTTGGAGAGGGCTGATGGTGAGCGTCTTAGGGCTTGCAAGAAGGATGCTTTGGGCGGCTAGGGTTTGAGGAATTAGGATACTCAAGTTTCACACACACACTTTAAAAGAGGAATGCAAGTTGTCTTACCCCCTTGCTGCTACTCCGATTTGGGAGGAAAAGGAGGTCCTATTGCCACCTTTTGGTTGCTATTTTTGAAGGAGAAAAACAGAGTTTTCAACGTGCTGGAGGTTGAAGACAACGGGAATAAAGTTATTCCCGCTATTCTTGCAATACCAGGTCTATTCCAGACTTATTCCAAGCGGGAATAAGGTATTGTTTTTATTCTTTTTTTTCCATGCATATGTAGATCTGGATTTGTAAAATATTTTATAAATATTCCATACCCATTATATGACGTGTTTTTATCTGTACATGCTTCCGGATCATGTTAGGTCTTGTGCGGAGCGGGTTTTTCCATTTTGTATTTTAAAATTATTATAAAATACTTACCTGCTCCATGCGCTCTTGCATGCTTAGTGTAGGCATCTGCAAAAGCCTCTTTTTAACTTTCAGCAGAGAGAGGCTCGACTTCGACCGAGGTGGACCCATCTTCGAGTGTTACCTGGCGAAGGAGCAGGAGGGCCTGGCTCGACCTCGATCGAGGTGGACCCGTCTTGGGGTGCCACCTAGCGGGGGAGCGAGGAGCCGCCAGCTTCAACCGAGGTGGACCCCTCCTGGGTGGACACCTGGTGGAGTGGCAGAGAGAGGCTCGACATCGGCCGAGGTGGACCCGTCTTGGGGTGCCACCTGGCGAAGGAGCAGGAGGGCCCGGCTCGACCTCGGTAGAGGTGGACCCATCTTGGGGCGCCACCTGGCGAGGGATCGAGGGGCCGCCAGCTTCGGCCGAGGTGGACCCCTACTGGGTGGACACCTGGCGGAGTGGAGAGAGATGCTCGACTTCGATCGATGTGGACCCATCTTTGGGTGCCACCTAGCAAAGGAGTAGAAGGGCCCGGCTCGACCTCGATCGAGATGGACCCGCCTTGGGGTGCCACCTGGCGAGGGAGTGAGGGGCTTCCAGCTTCGACCGAGGTGGACCCCTCCTGGGTGGACACCTGGCGGAGTGGCAGGGAGGTGCTCGACTTCGACCGAGGTGGACCCGTCTTCAGGTATCACCTGGCGAAGGAGTAGGAGGGCTCGACTTAACCTCGGCCGAGGTGGACCCGTCTTGGGGTGCCACCTGGCGAGGGAGCGAGGGGCCGCCAGCTTCAGCCAAGGTGGACCCCTCTTGGGTGGACACCTGGCGGAGTGGCAGAGAGAGGCTTGACTTCGACCGAGGTGGACCTATCTTCGGGTGCCACCTGGCGAAGGAGCAGAAGTACCCGGCTCGACCTCGACAGAGGTGGACCTGTCTTGGGGTGCCACATGGCGAGGGAGCGAGGGGGGCCGCCGGCTTCTGCCGAGGTGGACCCCTCCTAGGTGGACACCTGGCAGAGTGGTAGGGAGGTGCTCGACTTCGGCGGAGATGGACCCGTCTTTGGATGCTACCTGGTGAAGGAGCAGGAGGGCCCGGCTCGACCTCGGCAGAGGTGGACCCGTCTTGGGGTGCCACCTAGCGAAGGAGCAGGAGCACTTCTTCCCGAACGAGGGATCTTTTGAAAGAAAAATTCCACGTGGTACTGATCGTGTCTAGCTGGACCTGACACGCGCCCCACGTCAGCGATGTAGCCATATCAGTTGCCCCCCATCTCCATGTTACGTCGAGGCGTCGTGGCTCGGGACGTGGGGATTTAATGCGGAGATGATGTGGAATAGGCAAAAATCTTGTACCGTAATAACCATGATCCCTGCCGTCGCTTCTGTTGTGCCCGAGACCCTATGAGAGGCTGCCACGTGCGCGCTTACGACGGGCTATTAATGTGCCATTTCGAAAATGAGGCAGTTTCCATCGGACCGAAGCGTCGATGTCGGGCGTGCCTCCACGCGGTAGCTATCTGGTGGCTCGGAATGGAAAGAGGCGTACGACTGCTGTCGATTGAGTTTGAAAAGGAGGGGAACTTTCTAGAAATGAAGTCTCTCCACTTTCTCGCACTCTGCTAGAGGTTGCAGTGGTCTTCCTTCATCTTTCCGGGATTACCATTCCTCTGGTACAAAATATTTCGGTGAGTATCTGCGACCTCCTTCTCCTCTTCCTCCATCTCCTAGTCCTTGTACCAGTTTTTTTTGCTTCTTCTTCCTTCATGGCGCGTCGCCGCTATGTCTCCTCCAACCCGGACGAGGTCGGTCCTTCTTAGTTGAGGACTCCATCGCCTTCTTCCTCGAAGGGAGAAGAGATCCCGGACGAGGTCCGTAGGCGGCTCCAACCTGGGGCTGTGACCATAGGTGTCCCTAGGGGTCCTAGGTCTCCCCCCGTAGTTTCCGCTCATCCCATTTCTTCTCTTCCTCCTCCGGTGGCCTCTCCCTCTGGCCCCTCCGGTCATGCCTCAGCAATGACCGAGGACGACCTTTCTCTGCTCCGGGATATCTATGGAATCTCGGATTCAACTCATCTTTCCCTCCCATGGCCTGGAGATCGAGTAACCTCGAGTGGCCCCGGGAGAATCGCCTTCTATGAGGACTTCCTCCTTGGGGGTCTTCGATTTCCCCTTCATCCCTTTTTTCTCTCTTTTCTTAGCCATTATCGTCTGGTCCCGGCCCAGTTGGCTTCTAATGCCATCCGGGTCATCTTTGCCTTCATCGTCTTCTGCCACTTCCACGGGTTCGTTGCCCGTTTCTCCCTCTTCAGGGCTCTCTTCACCCTGAAGCGCTACTCCACCGATGATGACAGGTGGTACATCTCACCCCGGCCTAGGTGCCTCAGGTTCGACCTCCCTTCGTCGATCAAGGGCTGGAAGAACCGCTTCTTTTTTGCCTCGATCGAAGATGTTGACTGGGCTTGGAGCAAACCAGACTAGTCTCCAAACCGGAACTCTCAGGTCAAGCCAGCGGACCAAGAAGTCTTTTCACAGCTGCTGATTAACGCGGTCCCAGCTCTCGATGTTCTGCTCTCAGAGCAGAACTTATTCGAGGCAGGGATCAGTCCCATCCGGGAGCTGAGTGAGGCTCGGATCTCCCTCCTTTGATTTCATTTTCTACTTCATGTTTCCCTTCTTTTAAATTGGCTTAACTGACCTCTTTTTTCTCAGGTATGAAGTTCTCCGTGGAGAACCTGATGGAGGGCATCACGGAGAGGGATGCTGCCAAAGGGACTGAACCCCCAGCAAAGAGGGCTCGCACTGAGGCGAGCCAGGTGCCTACGCCCACCTCCATTATTGGCACTGGGGCGGCGGCTCCTGCCTCTGGGCCACCTCGGGCCCGGGTGCCCGATGTCCCTGTTGTCGACCTCGACAGGGCTGGGAAAGAGAGGGGGCCGGAACCTCCTCGGGCGACGCCTACTCCAGTCGCTGCACCGGTCGCTTCCGTGGTGGCCACCAAGGTGGTGGCAGCTCCACCGACGGCTGCACCGCTTAGCGAAGGGACGGCCGCCTTGCCTACTGTCGATGCGCCCATTCTATCTCCAAGTCTCACCAACCGATGCTTCGTGATCTGCGACCAGGGCCTCATGGAGAGAGTCATGGAGTTCGCCAGCACCTCCCCAGACCGCCGTCTGAGGGGCAGCCGGGACTATAATGAGGTGCTGCTCGGGATCCTCCCGCAGCTTTTTACGGTAAGTTCCGAGCTCTGACTCCATAAAGTCCCAGTTGGATCGTTCTAACTTCGTGTCTCTTTCGATGCAGATCGGGACGGACATGCTGTTGCTGAGGAACTTCCTCGCCGGCTATGCCAAGAAGGATGCCGAGAAGGAGGAGAAGCTCGGCAAACTCGCAGCTGATGTCAAGGACCTAATGGAGAAAGGGGTCGAGCTGCGAGGGAATAACCAGGATCTCCGAGCCGACTGGTCTGCACCGAGGGACACATCAAGGATCTCGAGACCTCTCTATCAGAGGAGAGGATCTTGAACCAGTGCCGCAACAAGGAGGACGCGGCGGAGAAGACCCACCTCAGGGCTCAATCCCGGTCACTGGAGCGCCGGGTAGAAGAAATTCTCAAGGAGCTGAGCGTAGCCAAGGAGAACTCCTACATCAATGGGCTACTGGAGGCATCCAAGAGGGAGGCGCAGGAGGCCGTGCCAAAGTTCCAGGCCTCCGAGGAGTACGTCGCTGAGGTACGGGAGGCTGCCGTGGACTCCTTCTTGAAGGGAATCCAGGTATGCCGGGAGAAGGTTAGCTCCTTCTACCCCAAGCTCGACCTCAGCAGGGTCGTACTGGGCAGCAAGAGGTAGGAGCCCACCGAAGGAGCTTCGATGGTGGCCGATGACGAGGTGGCAGCTCTCGAGTAGCCTCCAGTCGACAGCGCCGGCGAAGAGGGTGCCCCCCAGCTATTTTCGAGGTTCCAATGGTTACAAACCATTTTTTGGAAGGTTCTTGGTGTATTTAACCTCCACCAACCTCATTTTAAAAATAAGGAAGTGTATTGAAGTGCATTCAAGTCTACTCAAAAGCCAAAAAGCCTATATTCTCTCAAATACTTCACATAAAAAGCCTCTTATAGTTTGATTCCTTGAAAAGCCTACAAGCTCATCCTTACTTCATTCCAAAAGAGGCACTTTGAAGGAGATTCCAAGGAAGAGTCAAGACAAAGCATCAATTTAAGCTTCAAAGATTCCATTCTACTCTTGAAGAGAGTTTGTTTTAGTTTTAAAATTGTATATCTATTTTTACATTATGATTTGACCTTGCTTTCAAGGGTGTCTTGAAAGAAGGTTATTGTGGTTTGTTGATGAGCCAAAGGGATAAAACCAACTAGGGTTAACTTGTGAGCCCGAAGACAAAACAAATGTTAAGGTTTGTTGGTAAGCCTAAGTGATAAAACCAACTTAGGTTTTGACTTGTGAGTCTTGTGAAAAACAAGTCAACTGTAATCTTGTTTGGATTATAGTGAAATTCCCAAGGGTGGCTTGGGGAGTGGATGTAGGTGCTAGGTTTGCACCGAACCACTATAAACCTTGTGTTTGTGTGTGATTGCTCACTTCCTTTCTTGCTCTTTGATTATTGCTACCGCTTTAAATATCTTACATTGAATTCATCATTTTTCACTAGCACCACTAGTCCCTCTCATTATTGTTTTAAATTTTTTTAAAAGACCCAATTCACCCCCCTCTTGGGCTCCATTTCTGGGAAACAAGTGGTATCAGAGCACCGGTACTCTCTTGTAGGTCCAAGGATCTTGAGTAAAAGATCATGGCAGCCCCAATAGGAATGGGTATTGTTGAAGGTCAAGCTTCAAATCGTCCCCCACTTTTTAATGGCATAAATTACACATACTGGAAGACACACATGCACATATTTATTCAAGCTCTTAACTATAATTTGTGGAGGACAATTGTAAAAGATCCTCATCAGCCTACGATGTTGATTAATGGCATTCTCACTCCAAAGATGGAAGATGATTGGGATGAGAATGACATTAAGAAAATCGAGCTTAATGCTAAGGCTATGAATCTTTTATTTTGTTCTCTTGATCCAAGTGAATTTAATAGAATATCTAATTATCTCTCCGCCAAGGAGATTTGGGATACACTTGAGGTTACCCATGAGGGTACACACCAAGTGAAAACTACCAAGGTCAACATGCTTATTCACACATATGAAATGTTTAAAATGGAACCTACTGGGTCTATTAGTGAGATGTATACTATGTTCACAAATTTTGTGAATGGCATGAGAAGCTTAGGAAAAATTATTTCTAATGGTGAACTTGTGAACAAACTTCTCAGGTCTCTACCAGCTTCGTGGGATGCAAAAGTAACAGCTATTGAAGAAGCTAAGGATGTCAACACTCTTCCATTGGAACAACTGTTGGGTTCTCTAATGACCTATGAGCTCTCCCTCAAACAAAAGAATGGAGAGGTCGACAAAAAGAAGAAGGTAATCGCGTTCAAATCTACTGCGAGAGAGGAATCAAGCGAAGACTCCGAAGAAGATGATGAAGAAGATGAGACGACTCTATTGGCAAGAAAATTCAGAAGGTTCATGAGGAAGAAAAAGTTCTACTTCAAAAAGAAACCTCTGAAAGGTGAGCCAAGTAAAGAGAAGGACAAAGAAAAGGAGAAGGAGCAGCCTACGTGTTTCGAGTGCAAAAAATCCAGCCATTTCAAGGTAGACTGTCCCTTGCTAAAGAAAAGTAGAAGAAAGCTGAAAAAGAAAGCCATGATGGCAACCTGGAGTGAAAGTGAAGACTCCAGTTCTGAGGAAGAACAACAGGAGGTGGCAAACTTCTGTTTGATGGCTGATCATGATGAGGTATGTTCCGAAACAGAAAATGAATTTACTTTTGATGAGCTTCATGAAGTTTTTGATGAATTAGTCATAGAATTTCAAAAAATATAATCAAAACATAAAGATTTAAAGAAGCAAAATTTGGATTTAGCCAAAACAAATAACAAGCTTTCAAATGAAAATGAATACCTTCTTACTCAAAATAAAAAATTAAATGATAAGATTGTAGCACTTGAAAAAGAAAAAGATGTCTTGAAAAAGAAAAGTGACCCACTTTCAAATGAAAATTTGTCAAAACAAAGCAAAGAAATTTTAAATGAAAACAAAAGATTTAAAGAAGAAATTAAAAAATTAAAACTTTTTATAGAAATATTTACTTATAGTTCTAAAAATTGAATTTGCTTTTAAATAATCAAAGAGCAGTATTTAATAAAGTAGGTTTAGGATTCAGAACTCATAAGAAACAAAAAATTTTTAAAAATTTCTTTGTGCCTGCATCTTCATCCATTACTTGCTATACTTGTGGTACTAAAGGACACAAATCTTATATGTGCAACAAAAGAAGGTTAAGTAACACTAAGAAAGTTAGGGTTCCGAAAGGAACCAATGCCACAAACCAAAAAGGACCCAAGATGGCTTTGGTACCTAAAGTCTCCACTTGATCTTTATTGCAGGTATGCCTTGCAACCAATAAGAAAAGGATATGGTACCTTGATAGTGGTTGCTCAAGGCATATGATAGGAGATGTGGAGCAGTTCTCATGACTCGAATATCAAAATAGTGGCAATGTAACTTTTGGTGATAATAGAAATGGCAAAATTATCGGTATTGGTAAAGTCCATATCACCCCTTCTTCTTATATTGATAATGTCTTATATGTTGATGGTTTGAAACATAACTTGCTTAGCATTAGTCAGTTTTGCGACAAAAATTTTAAAGTTATTTTTGAATCTTCTTTGTGCATTGTTTCTAGTCTAGATGACAATGGCATTAAGTTCATTGGTCATAGGCATGGCAATATTTATATGGTTGATCTTGATGATCTTCCTATTCAAAAAGGTCAATGCCTAGTGGCAATGGAAGCCAAGATTAATGAAACTAGTTAGCTTTGGCATCGCAGACTAGGACATGCAAGCATGTATTTAATTTCAAAACTTAGCAAAAAGAACTTGGTAAAGGATTTGCCTAAACTTAATTTTGAAAAAGACAAGATCTGCAGTGCATGTCAACTTGAAAAACAAACCAAATCCCCTTTCAAACCAAAAGGAGTAATCTCTACATCTAGACCTTTGGAATTGCTACACATGGACCTCTTTGGGCCAACTAGAACATCTAGTTTGGGAGGTAAGAAGTATGGTCTAATCATTGTAGATGATTTCTCATGATTTACATGGGTCATGTTTTTAGCACATAAAGATGAAACTTTCTCTGAATTCATTAGATTTCATAAAAGAGTTTTGAATGAAAAAGATGTTTCAGTCGTATCTTTGAGAAGTGATCATGGAACCGAATTTGAAAATGCTGATTTTGATAAATTTTGTATTGAAAATGGTATTCATCATAATTTTTCTGCACCTAGGACACCTCAACAAAATGGGGTAGTAGAAAGAAAAAATAGAACTCTTAAAGAAATGGCACGCACCATGCTTTGTGAAAATGATTTACCTAGATATTGTTGGGCAGAAGCCATAAATACTTCATGCTATATTTTAAATCGAGTTTTAATTCGACCGATTTTAAAGAAAACACCTTATGAGCATTGGAAGTGTAGAAAACCCTCAATTCGTTATTTTCATATTTTTGGATGCCGTTGTTTCATCTTAAACAATGGTAAAGATAATTTAAGTAAATTTGATGCCAAATCAGATGAGGGAGTCTTTCTAGGCTACTCCACATCTAGTAAGGCATACAGGGTCTTCAACAGAAGAACACTTGTTGTTGAAGAATCCATACATGTGGTATTTGATGAATCTAACCAAAAATCTTCAAGAAAAGAAGATGTACTTTCGGATGAAATAGGTAGCAAGAAAACTGAAGGAATAAATAACAATGAAGGGCTTACCAAGGAACAGAACGATGATCAAAACACTGAAGAAGATCAAGCACAAGGTGATGAAAACACGTCAACAGTTGATCCATTACCAAAAGAATGGAGGTATGCTCATGGACACCCAAAAGAACTAATTATCAGTGATCCATTTAAAGGTGTAAGTACTCGATCATCCTTTAGAAATATCTATGATTACTTAGCTTTTGTTTCTCAAATTGAACCTAAAACTATTGAGGAAGCTGAATGTGATAGTAATTGGATAAATGCTATGCAAGATGAACTTAACCAATTTAAAAGAAACAATGTTTGGACATTAGTAGATAGGCCTTCAAACACTTCGATTATTGGTACAAAGTGGGTTTTTCATAATAAACTTGATAAAAATGGAGTAGTTACTAGAAATAAGGCTAGACTAGTTGCCAAAGGATACAATCAGGAGGAAGGAATAGATTTTGATGAAACCTTTGCTCCTGTAGCTAGACTTGAGGCAATTAGGCTATTGTTGGCTTTTGCTTGCTTCATGAATTTTAAATTATATCAAATGGATGTTAAAATTGCCTTTTTAAATGGTCTAATTGAAGAAGAAGTTTACATTGAGCAACCCCCTGGTTTTGAAAATTCTGAATTTCCAAATCATGTTTACAAACTTCATAAAGCTTTGTATGGATTGAAACAAGCTCCAAGAGCTTGGTATGATCGTTTAAGCTCTTTTTTGCTCAAAAATGATTTTACTAGAAGTAATGTAGATAAAACTTTGTTTTTAAAGAAAAAGAATGATGATCTCTTAGTAGTACAAATCTATGTAGATGATATAATATTTGGTGCTACTAATGAATCTCTTTGTCAAGATTTTGCAAAGTTAATGCAGGGTGAGTTCGAGATGAGCATGATGGGAGAACTGAATTTTTTCCTCGAACTCCAAATAAAGCAAACCAAAGAGGGGATATTCATCAACCAAACAAAATACACAAAAGAAATACTCAAGAAGTTTGGGATGGAGAACACTAAGCCTTTAGGTACCCCTATGAGCTCTACTTGTAGACTTGACAAGGATGAATCAGGTAAATCTATTGACCAAAAATTATATCGTGGCATGATCGGTTCATTGTTATATGTTACTGCTAGTAGGCCAGATATCATGTTTAGTGTTTGTATGTGTGCTAGATATCAGTCTAATCCTAAAGAGTCTCATCTTTTGGCTGTTAAACGCATACTTAGATATCTATCTGGTTCAATTGAAATTGGTTTATGGTACTCTAGAGATTCTTCATTTGAATTGATTGCTTATTCTGATGCTGACTTTGCTGGGTGTAAACTTGATCGTAAAAGTACTAGTGGAACCTGTCAGTTTCTTGGAGTAGCATAAAACATAACTCAGTTGCTTTATCTATGGCGGAAGCCGAATATATAGCAGCTGGAAGCTGTTATGCTCAAATCCTTTGGATCAAATAACTCGAAGATTTTGGCATTAAACTAACTAAGACACCCATAAGATGTGACAATACTAGTGCAATCAATCTATCTAAAAATCCTGTGCAACATTCAAGAAGTAAACACATTGAAATAAGGCATCATTTTATAAGAGATCATGTACAAAACTCTAATGTTATTCTTGATTTTGTGTGTACTGATGATCAGTTAGCAGATGCGTTTACCAAGCCTTTGTGTGAGGATAGGTTCTGTCTGATTAGAAGAGAGTTAGGTGTCATTGATCCCTTCTCCTAGAACTCTCTTAGTTTTATTTATACCTAAATCTTTTCGCTCAAAACCACTTACTTAAAGCCCCAAAAATCTAATTAAATTGTTTCCTATTTTTCTAAAAATTTTTCGGATTTTCTCAATTTTTTTGGCCAAGTGTCGACACTTGGAAATTATCAAGTGTCGACACCTGACCAAGTGTCGACACTTGACAAATTCTAAATGTCGACACTTGCTGGAAAAATCTATTTTTAATCGACAGACCGAGGGTTTTGTTTTTTTGTCTTCCCCCATCACTTTCGAGCAGCAGTGGTCCCCCATCACTCCAAATCTTCCTTTTCCCGTTTACCCCAACTAGATTCAGGTAATTTCCCCTTTCTATTTTTACTCTATTTCTCCCTTTTTCATTTTATTTTTGACATTTTCAAACCGTGCAACCCAGAATAGGGTTTTTCCGAACCTTTTTAGGGAATTTTAACCAGATTTTCATGTGTTTTACTGGATTTCTAAAGCTCCATTTGAGGGAATGGTGGTTTAAAGGTATTTTTCTCGGATTTCCCATGTTTTTTGGTCGTTTTCACGCTTATCTCACCCATTTTTCGGAAAAACACTGTTTTATTGATTTTGGCCGAAATAATTTGGGTTTTTCATCTAAATTAAGTATACTAAATCCATTTATTATTGTTTTAGAAAGGTTTTTCATGATGTTCTTGTGACATTTTCACCACTTTGCTAAAACCCTAAGTGATTTAAACCCAAATTTCATGGATTTTGATTTTTTGGCCTTACAAAAAGTATTTTCCAAAAGTTCAAATGTGTTTTGATGAACAAAAATATTTTCTATATGTTCGGAATATTGTCATTTAATCAAAGTATAAGTTGTAAAAATCTCACATTTAAACTGATTGACAGTTTTTCCAAACGTTGTTTGAGGTATTTTACAACCCAAAATTGGTTTAATTCTGGTTTTCAAAACCTATCTGAACACATTTTAAGAAATGAAACTCTCCTTATCTCAGCCTGTAGCCAGTCCCATAGTTCTAAACCTATCTTCCTTCTTTCTTGGTCAGCTTGCTGTAATGGGTCCCAAGAAGAGACTTGCAGTTAGGGAGAGGCCTAGTCGTGGTGTAGAGAGGAGGTCGAAGGCCAGATTTGACCCTGCTCAGGCTAGTAGTTCAGCCACACCGAGTTCCCCCCCTGCAGAGAGGATGGCAGGGAAGTTAGTAGCCTCTGGGAGGAGAGTCGACCTAGAGTGTTTTGATAGGCACCATTCCAGTTTACGACAGGTGCTCACTGATGTAGGATTAGTACCATTCTGTACTATGCAGGAGAGGTACTATCCTCACCTAGTGAGAGAGTTCTATGGTGCATTGGATTGTCGACGACTTCTGTGGACTACAATAGTCAGAGGTGTTCAGATTTCACTGGCAGCAGAGCTATTGAGCAGAGTATGGGAGATCCCCCATTGGGGAATCTGTGTCTTTTTGGTAGATAACAAAGAGGCTGCCTTTAGGTGTATTCTTGAGAGAGAGGATGTTCGTGGTATATCCATAATTATCGCGAACTAGTTATCTCTGGAGGTGCGCCTATTACACCACATCACGGCACGTATACTTCTACCGAAGACTGGGAGATTTGACTTTATCACTGAGAGAGAGTTGATGGTGATGATGAGTCTGATAGAGAGGAGACAAATTGATCTTCCATCCTTGATGCTAGCTCAGATGCATGATGCTGCGACTCAGCGCCATCACTGTTTACCTTACGGCATGGCACTGACCAGATTATTTAGAGCGTGTGGAGTATCACTGGAGGGGGAGATCCCCAAGGAGATACTATACACAGATGTATATGATGAGAGGTCTTTGCACCGTATAGGATACAGACTAGTTGCAGGTCGATGGGTGCGCAGAGAGTCTGGCTAGGAGCCAGATAAGGAGGACGAGCTTCGAGAGGCAGAGGCAGGACCATCTGAGCCAGCAGTTTTTCCTCCCGTTGATATCCCATGGACACAGGCAGAGCATTCGACTCCTGATACTTCAGCTCCTCCGCCACTTTCTACTGGACTATCTTTTGAGGAGCATGCTAGAGAGCAGTTCACTGAGATCAGGGATGAGTTGACTCAGCTACGCAGCGAGGTTGAGATTCTTCGAGCATATACTACCTCGGAGCATGCTGAGATCCGTAGATCTATGGAGGAGGGATTCTCTCGTATTGAGGATCTGTTGAGATCCCTTATACCTCCGGCAGCCCCTGCAGTTGTATCCTCTGATGATGATGATGATGATGATGATGATGATGATGATGGCGATCACCAGAGCGACCATGCTGATACTGCTGAGGGTGGTGATCGGGCAGATATGGATGATGACAGAGCCACAGAGATTATGGGCCATGACAGTGATAGTGATGACAGTGCTGATGATTTTGAGGTGGTCAGTCGCGATCCTCCCACTACCCCTGCTGCTCCTACTGACTTGGTTGATTCCATATCGGACTTTGTTACACCAGCTAATCTTCTTTCCCCCCTTCCACTAGATCATCTAGGGTTGTACCCGCCTTTGGTCCTTCTGGCCGCACTAGGAGTCGTCGAGCTTTAGTACCTCCTAGAGCCTTAGCCACTAGATATAGGATCAGTGCCCCATTTAGTCTTGAGATTCCATCTGATGAGGATTAGCCTCACAGATGTCTGTTATAGTTCATATGTTGTATGTTTCTGATATTTGTATGACTCTGATGATATCTATATGTTTTAGTTCTTGCTGATGACTCAGCAAATTTTTGTACTGAAAACTTGTCTATTATATATATATTTCAGTTTAGTGCTCATTATTTGTGCTTGAATGGTTCAATTTACCTTCTTTAGCTCTGATACTCTTTTATCTTGGTATATTTTTGGCTCTGATACCTATCTTATTTGATTCTCTACCATCTTTTTGTCTCCATGCTCATTGTGAGGGGGAGGTTATTCCCCTTTCTAATGATTGACAAAAAGGGGGAGAAATAGTATTGATTGTATAGATGCATAATTTTTTAATTTTTGTGGTTTCACCTTGTAAGAATCTTTGAAATTTACTTTAATAAAAAATATCTAATTAAGGGGGATATTGATTCTTCCTAACTATAAAGTTTTTGCCTCTCATATGGACTTAAATTCATATTCATAAATTATAATAGTTAAAGTTTGAAATGTAATGCTTTTTTACTCAAGGTTTTGTCATCATCAAAAAGGGGGAGATTGTTGGCTCCACCCAGTGATTTTGATGAATAATAAAACATTGAGTGCATATTGTATAGTAATGTGGATTTCAAGTTATGAGTTTTTAGGAAGAAAGTACCTCAAAATCTCAAAAACTTATGGTTCGTGGCACGTAATGGCACGGAGCATTTCTCACTAATCCGGACATCCTCTTCATTGAAAAAGGGCATCTAAATGATTAAATATTTTGTGTTTATGATTCACTTTAGTTTCAAAGTCTATATTTATGTTTTTAAGGTTGTTTATACTTGAATCTGAGCTTTTCAGTCTCAAGTGTCGACACTTGGAAAGTCAAGTGTCGACACTTCAGCATTTGGCACGAACAAAAATCCTTGGCACACCAAGTGTCGACACCCAGAACCAAGTGTCGACACTTAGGTTTCCAAGTGTTGACTCAAGGCCTGAGAATTTTGAAAATACAGAACTTTATTATTTGAGGATTTTTATGTCAAGTGTCGACACCTGTGCATCAAGTGTCGACACTTAAAAGTTCAAGTATCGACACCTAGAGATCAAGTGTCGACACTTGACAGCCAAGTGTCGACACCTGACAGCCAAGTGTCGACACTTGCAGCCTGACAGCTCTAACGGATCTATTTTTCTGGCTTGCAGAACTTGCTTTTCAAGCTCCAAACAGCTATTTTCGAGGTTCCAATAGTTACAAACCATTTTTTGGAAGGTTCTTGGTGTATTTAACCTCCACCAACATCATTTTAAAGATAAGGAAGTGTATTGAAGTGCATTCAAGTCTACTCAAAAGCCAAAAAGCCTATATTCTCTCAAATACTTCACATAAAAAGCCTCTTATAGTTTGATTCCTTGAAAAGCCTACAAGCTCATCCTTACTTCATTCCAAAAGAGGCACTTTGAAGGAGATTCCAAGGAAGAATCAAGACAAAGCATCAACTTGAGCTTCAAAGATTCCATTCTACTCTTGAAGAGAGTTTGTTTTAGTTTTAAAATTGTATATTTGTTTTTACATTATGATTTGACCTTGCTTCTAAGGGTGTCTTGAAAGAAGGTTATTGTGGTTCGTTGGTGAGCCAAAGAGATAAAACCAACTAGGGTTAACTTGTGAGCCCGAAGACAAAACAAGTATTAAGGTTTGTTGGTAAGCCTAAGTGATAAAACCAACTTAGGTTTTGACTTGTGAGCCTTGTGAAAAACAAGTCAATTGTAATCTTGTTTGGATTATAGTGAAATTCCCAAGGGTGGCTTGGGGAGTGGATGTAGGTGCTAGGTTTTTACCGAACCACTATAAACCTTGTGTTTGTGTGTGATTGCTCTCTTCCTCTCTTGCTCTTTGTTTATTGCTACCGCTTTAAATATCTTGCATTGAATTCATCATTTTTCACTAGCACCACTAGTCCCTCTCATTATTGTTTTAAATTTTTTAAAAGACTCAATTCACCCCCCCTCTTGGGATCCATTTCTAGGCAACAACCCCGGGGCCGCAGGCTGGATCTGAGCCTTGCGCGACTTGCCGAGCTATTCTCCGGGATCGTGTGGGTGAATTTGATTCTGCCCTGCCTTCCAGATCGAAGTCTGGGACTTCCGGACTGAACCCCGGGGCCGCAGGCTGGATCTGAGCCTTGCACGGCTTACCGAGCTATTCTCCGGGATTGCATGGGCGAATTTGGTTCTGCCCCGCCCTCCAGACCGAAGTTCGGGACTTCCGGACTGAACCCCGGGGCCGCAGGCTGGATCTGAGCCTTGTGCGGCTTGCCGAGCTGTTCTCCTAGATTTTGTGAGAGGGACATCGTGCCTTCGCGGGTCTTCTTCCATGTCCATTCTCGCTGAACTTAGAGCTGGGTGGCCCTCACCCTACGAGACGAGAGCAAGCATTTGATGAAAAAGATTTCATTGCCAAAGTTTAAGGAGCCTTACACTATTGGTAATAAATCCTCAAGTTGAGGCATTCCAGGTCCGAGGGAACCGGGATCCGCCTAGCTCCTCCAGGTAGTACGCCCCGTGAGGAAGTGCCTCCGCCACCCTATAAGGGCCTTCCCAGTTTGGGGAGAGCTTTCCGCACTCTCGTGGCTGGGAAGCTTCTGCGCAATGGAGCACCAAATCTCCCTGGCGGAAGGACTTCGGTCACACTCTAGAGTTGTAGTATCTGGCCACTCGCTGCCGGTAGGCAACCATCCGAACTCGAGCCCTGTCCCTCATTTCTTCAAGGAGGTCCAGGTTTAGCAGCATCCTGGCAGGGTTCTTCATCTCGTCATACTGCTCCACGCGCAAGGTCGGTAGCTGAGCTCAATTAGGATAACCGCTTATGCTCCGAAGACAAGGTTGAACGGGGTCTCATCTGTAGCCATCCTTGGGATATTGTGATACGCCAGAAGGACGCTCGGGAGCTCTTCCGCCCACCTACCCTTGGCCTGGTCCAGTCTTGTCCGGAGGCCTTGCAAGATGGTCCTATTTGTTACCTCGGCTTCTCCGTTTGTCTGAGGATGCACCACCGAAGTGAAATGATGGTGGATGCCGATGTCGCTACAAAACTCCTCGAACTCCTGACAATCGAATTGACGTCCGTTGTCGGTGATAATAGTGTGCGGTAGGCCAAAGCGACAAATAATTGACTTCCAGAGAAACTTGGTGATGTTTGCCTCCGTGATCCGGGCCAAGGGTTCAACCTCGACCCACTTCGTGAAGTAGTCGATGGCCACGATCAAGAATTTTCATTATCCGGACGCCGGGGGAAAAGGTCCTAGAAGATCCATGCCCCATTGAGCGAACGACCATGGGACGGAGGGCTGGGAGAGTGGAGCAGTGGGCTGACATTGCACCACGGCATGCCGCTGACATCGGTCGCACCTCTTCACAGAGTCAGCTGCATCTTCTTTCATTGTCTCCCAGAAGTAACCTTGATGGAGGGCCTTGTACGCCAATGTCCTGCCTCCCACGTGGTTCCCACAGACACCCTCGTGGATCTCTTGGAGCGCGAGTGCGGCCTCTGCGGGTCTCAGACACTTGAGGAGTGGATAGGAGTAGGACCTCCGATATAGTAACCCATCCATTAAGATGAACCGTGCGGCCTTCCTCTTAATGAGGCCAGCCGCCATGCAGTCCTCTGGCAGGGTGCCATCAGTGATGTACTTGTCCATCCAGCTCGGCTCTTGGTTGACTTGCTGGACCTCCATGGGTGTCTCGTAGCTCAGAGCCTTGAGGTGCTCGATGTAAGCGCGGCCCAACGATGAGACCGACAGGGTTGCAAGGTGGGAGAGTGTGTCCGCGCGAGCATTTTTCCCGCGAGGTATATGGGAGACGCTGAAATGCCGAAATCCTGCCGTGCTCATTCTTACAAGCTACAGGTACTTTGCCATTTGGGGGTCCCGTGCCCCGTACTCCCCCAAGATCTGCCGAGCTACCAACTGCGAGTCGATGATGACCTTGAGGTTGGCCATGCCCAGCTCGTGGGACACTCTCAGCCCTGTGAGGAGTGCTTCATACTCCGCTTGATTATTAGTGGTGGTGAACTGGAAATGGAGCGCACATTCGGTGACAACTCCTTCGCCGTTGGCGAGGATGAGTCCAGCTCCACTCCCGCTGGAGTTTGAGGCTCCGTCTACATGAAGGATCCAGACATCTTCCTCTGGTCCTGGTTGCGGCTACCGGTCTTGGGGGCTCTCTTCCGCCTCCTCGCCCAGGCCTGCACATTCGACCAAGAAATCAGCGAGTACCTATACCTTCATAGCCGACCTTGGCCTGTAGGTGATGTCGAACTCGCTAAGCTTGAGCGCCCACTTCACCAGGCGCCCAGATGTGTCAGGTCAGCTGAGCACCGCTTTTAGCGACTGATCCGTCAGGATAGCAATGGGGTGCACTTGAAAATAAGGGCTGAGATGCTGAGCAGACACGATTAGTACAAAAATCAGTTTCTTAGACCGGGAATACCTGAGCTCTACATCGCGAAGGAGTTTGCTTGTGTAATACACCGACCTTTGCATTCCCTTGTCGTCAGTCCAAACTAGGACCGAACTGACAGCCTCCGGGATGACTGCCAGGTACAGGAGGAGCTCCTCTCCTTCTTCGGGCATGGAAAGCAGCGACGGGGATGCCAGTGTCCTCTTCAGCTCGTCGAACGCCTCCTGGCACTCTACTATCCAGGTAAAGTTGTTCATCTTCCTCAGTGCCTTAAAATAGGGCTAGCAGCGGTCAACGGACCTCGAGATAAATCGACTCAGGGTGACTATCCGACCGGAGAGTCGCTGCACTTGCTTCTTGGAGGTGGGTTGCTCCATGTCCAGGATAGCCTGGTCCTTCTCTGGGTTCGTTTCTATCCCCCTTTGGGTTACCATGAACCCTAGGAACTTTCCGGCAGACATGCCGAAAGCGTACTTTGCCAGGTTCAATTTCATCTGGTGAAGCCGGAGGTTACCGAAGGTCTCCGCCAGGTCACCAACGTGGTCCGAAAGGGGCTTGCTCAATACCAGCATATCATCCATGTCCACCTGCATGTTGTGGCCAATCTGGTCTTTGAAGACTTTGTTGACCAGCCGTTGGTACGTGGCCCTGCCGTTCTTGAAGCCGAATGGCATCATCTTGTAACAGTAGGTTCCGCGGTCAGTGATGAAAGCAATGTGCTCCTCGTCCTCCGGGTGCATTCAGATCTGGTTGTACCCGAGAAAGCATCCATGAGAGGAGGCGAGAGTGGTGTCCATGAGCTGGTCGATCTTTGGAAGAGGGAAACTGTCCTTTGGGCAAGCTCGGTTGAGGTCGGTGTAGTCCACGCAGATCCTCCACTTGTCGTTGCTCTTCTTCACCATGACCATGTTCGCCAGCCAGCTGGGATACTGTACCCCCGTACAAAGTCGGTGAAAAGAAGCTTCTCCACTTTTTCATTAATGGCCTTCTACCTCTCTGCAGCAAAACTCCTCTTCTCCTTGTGGACAGGGCGGCACCTTGGATCAATATTCAACCGGGGGGTGATGACTTCCGAGGGGATACCTATCATGTCAGCAACGGACCAGGCGAACACATCAGTGTTTGCTCGGAGGAAGTCTTGCAAATGGGCCCGCTCTTCTTCCGGGAGCTGGGCTCCTATCTGCACTGTCTTCTGAGGGTCCGAACCGAGAGGGTACGTCAACAGGCACTCCACAGGCCCTCCCCTAGGGTCTTGCTCTCTTAGGTCGAGGTCGTCGACATCGGAGCCGAGCTCAGCGCTCCGGGCCCCCGGGACCATCTGCAGGCAATGCTGGACGAGCTGGGCCGTCCCTCTCATTACTCCCATCCTAGAGGCGATAGGGAACTGCACCAGCAACCTCTTAGTGGAAATAACAGCGTCCAGCTGGTTGAGCCCTGGGCGGTCGAGGATGGCATTATAAGGTAATGGGAGCTTGACGACGGTAAACATCATCATGACCGTACTCTGCCAAAGTGGAGATCCAGCAGTGACAGGGAGAGTGATCTCTCCTTCGACCCTCACCCAATCTCTGGTGAAGCCCACGAGAGGGGTGTGCATCGTCTTTAATTGATCATGAGACAGATTCATTTGGGAGAAAGCATCCTAAAAAAGCATGTCAGTAGAGCTCCCACTATCCACCATAATGCGATGTACAGGATGTTTCGTGATGGTCATCTCGACCACCACTGCATCATTGTTTACATTTTCATTTTTATTCTCCTTTTCAAAGGGGAGTACATTATCTGGATCTCCCGCCTCCCGGGCTATCTTCGTCGCACGCCCAATCCCCAAGGAGATCATGCCCACCTGCTTCTCCATTGGGCAGTTGTTAATTACGGGGACGGGGGGAAGGGCTGCGAGCGGCTGACCCTCCGCCGGGGCTTCATTCCTCATGAATTTTCTGAGGTATCCCCTCTTGATCAGCTCCTTAATCTCCCGCTTCAGATTGCGGCACTCCTCCGTATCGTGGCCGTGCTCGTGGTGAAATTAATAATATTTTGTCTTGTCATGGGTGTTCCTTGGGTTCTGAGGAGGAGGTCGGCGAAGGTAGTGCTCACCCTCAATCTCCATGAGGATCTTCGTTCTGGGAGCGAGGAGAGGGGTGAACGTTCTCTCTAGGGCAACACCGTTCTTCGGCTTCAGGCCTAGACGAAAATCTGTAGGTGGTCCAGGCCTTCGGGTCCCGGGGACATCCCTTGGGACAGGCTTCTTTGAAGGCTTCCCGTCCAGCTCTCGCCTAGTGCGATCGGCCGCCTCCACTCGGATGTACTTATGGACATGGAGGAGGAGCTCAGAGTACGTCTTGGGGAGCTTTTTATCCAGGAAATACGTCAGACGGGAGGTCTTGAGCCTGCGCTTCAACGCCAGCATGGTGACAGGCTCGTCCAGACTATAGATTTCTAGGGCGAAGATCTTGAAGCAGGTAATGTAGTCCTGCAGCAGCTCCTGGTCCTGCTGGCAGATAGAAAACATGCTATCCACCTCTCTTGGAACCTTCCGGCAAGTATCGAAGTGTGCCCCAAACTTTCCCTCCAGTTGATGGAAGGAGCTGATAGATTCCGGCTCGAGATGGGTGAACCAAATTCGAGCAACCTTGCGGAGGGTGGCTGGGAAGGCAATGCATAGAAGAGCGTTCGTCGCTCCCTGGACTCTCATGAGAGCCTTATAGCTCTCTAAATGGTCCAAGGGATCGGTGGTCCCATCATAGGGATCCACCTGAGGCATGCGGAACCGACCCAGGATCGGTTCCTCTTGGATTTCCTAGGAGAAGGGTGGTTGGGCATTGTAGCCCACTGGATCTGTTGGGGAGCTATCCATGTCAGCAAAGCAGCGGGCGAACTCCGCCAACTTGCGCTCGTGCTCCTCCAGGCGCCTCTCGGCCTGGCACCTGATGGCCTCGTCGATGGAATCTTATACTGAGGCCATTAGAGAAGGGGGTGCCGATCGATCTCTGCGAGGGGCCTTGCCCTGATGGCGCCTGCTGCGCTGCACTGCTTCGGCATCGTTGGCCAAGGATCGACTCTCGTGATCAGCCAAACCAGAGTAGTTCCTCTTTGCAGGAGTCTGGTGGATCCCATGGGGGTTGGAAAATACCCGCGGATGAGAGGGCCTGCATTTTATGGAACGCCGGCTTCCACAGGGGCCCATGGCTTGAGCCGCGGGGGTCCCTGGCTGGGTCTGAGTGGCCAGGGAGCACTGCTGCTGCTGTAGTTGCCGCACAGCAGTGGTCAACGTTTGCAGCTGCTGGACGAGAGCTGCGAAAGGACCGTCCACCGCGGATGGCTGAGGAGGAGGAGGTGGACCAGGAAGTTCCCTCTCCGGGCTACGCGGCCCTTGAGGAGAAGGAACTTCTCCTGCTCGACTGGTGGATGCTTCGCGTCCACGCGTCACCACCATGGTTGGAGCGTGCTTTCACCCATGGAGATCTTGCTCGCAAAGGGATTACTATTCTGCCCCCCTACCTGGTGCGCCAATTTATTGCCGATCTCACCATGGTGGCCTGTAGCTCTTGAGCTGGCATCGGTCTCGGACTCTCTCACCTCGAGATCTCCAAGCTCCCGGACCTGCAAAACAAAGTCAGAGACCCGGGCCGGGGATTCTGGCGGGGGCACTCCGACGGTCAAGTTAGAGAGCGGCAAGATGGAACGGATCCCCTAAGACGGGTTTCCGAAGGATTCCCGTGCTTAGAGGAGATGTAAACGAAAGAAGTGTGGGGAAGAGAGGAGTTGAAGCCCGGCTTCCTGCACTGGGTTCACCGAGCTCACGCCTGAGGACTTCCTGAGGCCTCCCAAGATCGTTCTCTTGATGTTTTCTCCCTCTTTTAACTTACCTTTCCGCCCATGTTTACCATCCCTTTTATACCATCGAACTGCCCTCAGCCCGCGTTCCTTTCAAGGGGCTCCCTGAGACCTCTGGACCTTCTCCTCCCCCTTCTTCTTCGAGTCCGGGAGCTAAGTGGCCGGACCACCTCATCCGCAGTGTATCACGAAAGGAGGAAGACTGGTGAGGCTTTGGGCCGAGCACGGGAGCTCTCCTTTCGAGGTGTTGACGGTGGGCTTCCAGCCGTTTCAAGCTCCTACCCGCAAGCATTCCGTTCCTCGATTGCGGGACCCCGTCTGACTGGTGTATACGAGGTTTCGCGTGTCACTACAGGCCATACTGGCACCCCCTATGGGGCGCGGCACGCGCCGGCTTTAGTGGTGACCTTGCAACCCGTGTCTCTGCTTCCCCGAGGCTTTGCAGAGTAGGGCTGACCTCGGCCGAGGTGGACCTGTCAGGGGGCGCCACCTGGCAGTGGAGCAGGGGCTGCTAGCTTCGACCGAGGTGGACCCCTCCTGGGTGGACACCTAGTGGGGCGGCAGAGAGAGGCTCGACTTCGGTCGAGGTGGACTCATCTTCGGGTGCCAGCTGGTGAAGGAGCAGGAGGGCCCGGCTCAACCTCGGTAGAGGTGGACCCATCTTGGGGTGCCACCTGGCGAGGGAGCGAGAGGCCGCCAGCTTCGGCCGAGGTGGACCCCTCCGGGGTGGACACCTGGTGGGGCGGTAGAGAGAGGCTCGACTTCGGCCAAGGTGGACCCGTCTTCGGGTGTCACCTAGTGAAAGAGCAGGAGGGCCCGGCTCGACCTCAACCGAGGTGGACCCGTCTTGGGGTGCCACCTGGTGAGGGAGCGAGGGGCCGCTAGCTTTGGTCGAGGTGGACCCCTCCTGGGTGGACACCTAGCGGAGTGGCAGAGATAGGCTCGACATCGGCCGAGGTGGACCCGTCTTGGGGTGCCACCTGGAGAAGGATCAGGAGGGCCCGGCTCGACCTCGGTAGTGGTGGACCCGTCTTGGGGTGCCACCTAGCGAGGGAGCAAGGGGCCGCCAGCTTCGGTCGAGGTGGACCCCTCCTGGGTGGACACCTGGCGAAGTGGCAGAGAGAGGCTCGACTTCGACCGAGGTGGACCCGTCTTCGGGTGCCACCTGGCGAAGGAGCAGAAGGGCCTGGCTCGACCTCAGCCTAGGTGGACCCGACTTGGGGTGCCACCTGGTGAGGGAGCGAGGCGCCGCCAGCTTCGACCGAGGTGGACCCCTCCTGGGTGGACACCTGGCGGAGTGGCAGGGAGGTGCTCAACTTTGGTCGAGGTGGACCCGTCTTCGGGTGTCACCTGGCGAAGGAGCAGGAAGGCCCGGCTCAACCTTGACCGAGGTTGACCCGTCTTGGGGTGCCACCTGGCGAGGGAGCGAGGGGCCGCTCTTCGACCGAGGTGGACCCTTCCTGGGTGGACACCTGGCGGAGTGGCAGGGAGGTGCTCGACTTCGGCCGAGGTGGACTCATCTTCGGATGTCACCTGGCAAAGGAGCAAGAGGGCCCGGCTCAACCTCGACCGAGGTGGACCCATCTTGGGGTGCCACCTGGCGAGGGAGCGAGGGGCCGCCAGCTTCGGCCTAGGTGGACACCTCTTGGGTGGACACCTGGCGGAGTGGCAGAGAGAGGCTCGACTGGCAAAGGAGCAGGAGGGCCCGGCTCAACTTCGACCGAGGTGGACCCCTCTTGGGGTGCCACCTAGCGAGGGAGCGAGGGGCCGCCAGCTTCGGCCTAGGTGGACACCTCTTGGGTGGACACCTGGTGGAGTGGCAGAGAGAGGCTCGACTTTGGTCGAGGTGGACCCGTCTTCGGGTGTCACCTGGCGAAGGAGCAGGAGGGCCCGGCTCAACCTCGGCCGAGGTGGACCCGTCTTGGGGTGCCACCTGGCGAGGGAGTGAGGGGCTGCCGACTTCAGCCAAGGTGGATCCCTCTTGGGTGGACACCTGGCGGGGTGGCAGAGAGAGGCTCTACTTCGACCGAGGTGGACCCGTCTTCGGGTGTCACCTAGAGAAGAAGCAGGAGGGCCCGGCTCGACCTTGACCGAGATGGACCCGTCTTGGGATGCCACCTGGCGAGGGAGCGATGGGCCGCCAACTTCGGCCGAGGTGGACCCCCCCTGGGTGGACATCTAGCAGAGTGGCAGAGAGAGGCTTGACGTCGGTCGAGATGGACCCGTCTTCGGGTGTCACCTGGCAAAGGAGCAGGAGGGCCCGGCTCAACATCGACCGAGGTGGACCCGTCTTGGGGTACCACCTGACGAGGGAGCGAGGGGCCGCCAGCTTCGACCGAGGTGGATCCCTCCTGGGTGGACACCTGGCGGGGTGGCAGAGAGAGGCTCGACTTCGTCCGAGGTGGACCCGTCTTCGGGTGTCACCTGGTGAAGGAGCAGGAGGGCCCGGCTCAACCTCGGCCGAGGTGGACCCGTATTGGGGTGCCACCTGGCGAGGGAGCGAGGGGCCGCCATCTTTGACCGAGGTGTACCCCTCCTGGGTGGACACCTGGCGGAGTGGCAGAGAGAGGCTCGACTTCGGTCGAGGTGGACCCGTCTTGGGGTGCCACCTGATGAAGGAGTAGGAGGGCCCGGCTCGACCTTGGCAGAGGTGGACCCGTCTTGGGGTGCCACCTGGCGAGGGAGCGAGGGGCCGCCAGCTTCAACCGAGGTGGACCCCTCCTGGGTGTACACCTGGCGGAGTGGTAGAGAGAGGCTCGACTTCGGTCGAGGTGGACCCATCTTCGGGTGCCACCTGGCGAAGGAGCAGAAGGGACCGGCTCGACCTCGACCGAGGTGGACCTGTCTTGGGACGCCACCTGGCGAGGGAGCGAGGGGCCGCTAGCTTCGGCCGAGGTGGACCCCCCTGGGTAGACACCTGGCGGAGTGGCAGAGAGAGGCTCGACTTCGGTTGAGGTGGACCCGTCTTCGGGTGCCACCTGGCGAAAGAGAGAAGGGCCCGGCTCGACCTCGGCAGAGATGGACCCGTCTTGGGGTCCCACCTGGCGAGGGAGCGAGGGGGGCCACCGACTTCTGCCGAGGTGGACCCCTCCTAGGTGGACACTTGGCGGAGTAGCAGGGAGGTGCTCGACTTCGGCGGAGGTGGACCCGTCTTCGGGTGCCACCTGGCGAAGGAGCAAGAGGGCCTGGCTCGACCTCGGCTGAGGTGGACCCATCTTGGGGTGCCACCTAGCGAAGGAGCAGAAGGGCCCGGCTCGACCTCGGCAGAGGTGGACCCGTCTTGCGGTGCCACCTGGCGAAGGAGCAGGAGCACTTCTTCCCGAACGGGGGATCTTTTGAAAGAAAAAATCCACGTGGTACTGACCATGTCTAGCTGGACCTGTCACATGCCCCACGTCAGCGATGTAGCCATATCAGGTGGTGGGGACACCTGAGGCACCAGAATAAGATAGAGGCTTTTTCAACCCTCTGTAAATTGATCAATAATTTATGAGTCCATCTGTAATAAGGGCTTAGCTCATCTGAGTCCATTTTAGTTGTTATTTGAGTATTTTAGTTGTTATTTCAGTTCTGTACTAGTCAGCTCATGTTGAGCTAGTTCAGTCCAATACTAGTCAGCTCATGTTGAGCTAATTTTATTTTTTTGAGTCCTGTCCAAGCATACTGAAGACTCAAGACTATATCATACAAGTGAAGACCAAGTCCAACTATATTGAAGACATGGAAGTATAGCACAAGTCCAACCCAGCTTGAAGATTTGAAGACCCCAAGAGGAAAATTCAGAAAATCCTGATTTCTTGCAGATGCCCTCCAGATGCCCAGATTCCCTTCCAGATGCCAAAATATATTCATATACCAAGGCATCCATGATTTTAGAGGTCCATCTACATCCTAGCCCAAAGAAATCAAGCCCAGGTGCCAAGCCCAAGCCCCTAAGAAGCAAGATACCAGGGAATATTCCTGCTACCTGGCTACCAGGCCACCCCAGCTTCCAGAGGCCCAAACCCATGCACCCGGGCCCCTTTGGGCCAGCCCCTTGCTGCTCCTAGAAGCCCAACACGCCCCCCTAGGCGTCCTTGGAGTGTTGACCAAGTCAAGAGAATTTTTAGGGATTTTTCTACCTAATATTTCCTTATTTTCTAGCTAGGGTTTGAGAGGGAAAAGGATTCTTATGTAAAGACTTATGTACCCTTACTTGGAGCCCAAGGTTAAGGGTCTATTTAAGGGACCCTAGCCTCTTGTATGAGGAAAATTTTTGATGAATGAAACCCTTGAGTTCTTCTATTGAGTGGTGTGATACCCTGCTGTGTGCATAAAGGGGTTTGTGAGAGTTCTTCTTCCTAGTGTTTGCAATCATCTTCCTGCTGCCAACAAACCCTCCAGATCCCTGGACGCCCACTCCAAAAGAAGCCTTCCCTTGCTGTTTTTCCTTTGTTTTCTTGTTCCCTTGTGAGTTTTCTAACCCCTGACAGGTCGTTTGCAGGTCCCCGAGTTCCTACGAATCCAACGACTCCAGCCAAGCCTCAATCGGATCACCGAGCAGAAAGCCGGGTATCCGCGGGTCTTTGGCTCGATTTTTCAGGCCGCATCCATCGAGGAACGAGAGACCCTTTTGCTGCGATCTTCACAGACGTTGTCAGGTACACCCCTCTACCTCCAGTAGTTTTATTGTAGGAGAACTTGCCCTAACCGAGGCTTCTCAGCCCCGGCGATCCTTCTTTTCTACTTTTCTAGGTCCTAATCTGCATGCTGATCTTCTAAAATTCATATAAAATTCCCTATAACTTATTTTAATCTGAAATTCGGGAATTAATTACCCAACCCCACATATAAAACATATAAAAAAAATTGCATGCATATTAGTTCCGCATCATTTGGTATCAGAGCTTAGATTAGGGCTTGTTTTCTGCAATTTTTCAGTCCGTATATACTCTATTATTTTAATTATTTCTCCCTGTTAAAAACTCAAAAAATTCTGAAATTTATTTTCCTGGATTTATCATAATTCACAGTAATTTTAAAAATTTTTCCAAATTTTATTATGGCATGTGAATTTTCTGCAAGCCGAAATAGGGCCTGCAAATTTTCAGCTCTGTTTTTTTTTAGCAAGACATGTTTGGAAGTTTTAGGGTTTTGTTTAGGAGTTTTTGCATATTTCTTAATTTTAGTATATTTTCAGTATATTAGGTCATGATTTGCAAGTTTTCTTCTATTTAAAAAAAAAAATACCAAAAAAAAAAAATACATATTTTCCAAAAATACCAAAAAAAAAATATCTAAACCTTAATTTGCATCCTCATCTGCCTGCCATCATTGCATAATTTACTTTTAAGGGCACTCTTGCTATATCAGATGGGGGGAGGATTTGATCACCTCTCCTTAGCCCAAAACCACATCCCTTGCATTCAGTCCCAAGCCTTAACCTAAAATTAATTAGACTTAATTTACCCTAGTGGGCTAGGGACATCAACTGGTCGGGTCCGGGGTAGTGTTAGATCACTGTGTCAAGTTAACCTGTGTGTGCCTTGTGCTCAGTGTCTAGAATGGTGGTTTAGGGATTCAATCCCGAAGGGCTTGTGTGCTGGTCCGCCTACCTGGCCAATCTCTGATTGGTGTCTAGGATTGGCAATCAGGGACCTAACACTCCCCTTACACCTGCCTGGCTGAGTACAGGGTTACTATAGGCTAGTTTGCCACCCTGATTGAGCATCTAGTTTGGACTTTAGGTCTAGTCAGCTATAGTCGGTCTGATCGAGTCTTGCATGAGCACTAGATCAGGAGTTTCATATCACCCACCTCCTTCATAAATGTCTGAACCCATGGAAAACTTACAAGCCCAAATAAAAGCCCTAGTTGATCAAATGGCCCAGATGACTACCCAGATGACCCAGTTAACTCAGTCTCGTATTCAAACCAATGATAGAATTGACCATCTTGCCAATAGGTTTGATCAGTTAAAAGTCCGGGTAGGGACCCCAAGAAAAACCCATGGGTCACAGTTTGAGCCAGATCCTGATTCCCCTCAACCTAGGAGGACCCCAAACCCTGATCGATACCATGAGGTCGAACCTAGGAGATCCCTTTATTCTGACCCGTACTATAATCCTCAACCTAGGAGGACCCCAAACCCTGATCCATACCGAGAGATTGAACCTAGGAGAGCCCCTCAGCCTGACCCATACAATAATACTGAACCTAGAAGAACCCCTTACCATGACCCTTATTATGATACTGAACCTAGAAGAACCCCTTACCGTGACCATTATTATGATACTGAACCCAGGAGAACCCAATACTCTGACCCATATAGGGAGTCCAATCCTAGGAGAACCCAATACTCTGACCCATATAGGGAGCCCAACCCTAGGAGAACCCAATACTCTGACCCATATAGGGAGCCCAACCCTAGGAGAACCCAGTATTCTGACCCATATAGGGAGTCCAACCCTATGAGGACCCAAAATCCTGACCCATATAGAGAGCCCAACCTTAGAAGGACCCCATACCATGATCCATCCTTAGAACCTGACCATAGAGCTAACCCAAAATCCTATGACCCGAGATCCTATAATCCCATGACCCATAGATCTGCACCCTTGTCCTATGAGCCCAGAGAACCCATAACCCCTAAGTATCAGCCTAGTCATGCTTCCCCTAGTCAACTTGAACCCCATAGGATTAGTATCCCTAAATATGAACCCAGAAGTGAGCCACTACCCCTTATACAACCTGAACCTACTAGGAATAGTACCCATAATCAGAGACCAGAACCTAACCAATTTCCTGCTAGCCGACCTTCTCCAACCATTCCTGAGATTCACAAGGCTTACATTAACGCGGAAGTGTATGAAGCTGATGTGAGCCTAGTGGATGAGTATGAGGGAGAAGAGGAGACACCTTTAGTAGACCTAGAATTAGCTGACCCAGTAGATGCCCAGGTAAAAGCCAACCTAGAGGTAGTTGACCTTGACCACATCCAACCTAAAGCTATAGTGGAAGAACAAATAGAGGAAGAGAACCTGGGTACTGCTACTAGAGCCTTACCTGAGGAAACCATAGAGGAGAGCCAAATTATAGAGTCTTGTCCTAAAATACAAGAACCTGAAGATTTTATTAAGGACCTGATCTCTTTGAATCTATACCTTCAAGATGAGCCTCCTCCTATAGTTCCCATTAAGGACCTCTTCCCTGAGATTAATAACCCATCCTTCCATTATACAAATCCCATAGATATACCGCAACCCCGTAAGGTTAACCTCATTAGTATAGGATTAGTTCCTGACACCCCATCTTTTATCCTACTTTATTCAACTAACCATGAAACATTTTCTCTACCTTACCAAACTAATTCTGAACCCACTTCCTATTTTCTTCCCTTTCCTGACACCTCCAGCATTTATAGGATTATTAGATTGCATTTAATTGAGATTAGCATACTGCATGCATTCATCACGCATGTTAGGTTTGCATCTTACTTCTGGCACACTCTTTGGAATTTGCTAGGAGTTCACTGTAAATTTTCATGTGCATGTCAAGCTAGGATCAAACCTAGGGAACCTATAATCTCTTAGGTTTAGATCCAAAGAGTTCAATAAGATTTCCTTCTATAAGAATGCATAGTCAAGTCTGTTAGGTGTAGGTTTGAGTCCTTTGCATCATCTTGTTAGGAGTCTGCATGTGCCTAGCATGTTCACCACTCACACTAATATTAAAACAACTGGCTAATTCCCGAAGATGGATCAAAAAAAAATTTGATGTAGTGGATTTTATCTTGGTTAGGCTTAGGCCTAAAAGAAGCTTCATGCTCGCAGAGCCGGACCTTTTAAAGTGATAGAGAAGGTTGGATCAAATGCCTAGGTGTTAGACTTGCCTTCGGATTTGGGCATTAGTTCTACCTTCAATATTACAGACCTGGTTGAGTATAGGGAACCGGCAGCGCTACCTAGTGAGGCCTTTGGACCTATTCCTTTTCATTGTGAGTGACCCTAACCTAGAGTGTCCACAAACAAATTTAGCCTGAGAGAGGAGAACGGATCGAGCGTATCCTGGACAATCAAGCCATCACGACCCAGGGCCATGACTATCAACGCTTCCTGGTCCGATGGCAAGGCCGGCCAGAGTCGGACGATTCGTGGATTTCTCGAGAGGACTTGCAACGCCTCAACCCAGACCTTCTCGAGAGATATGTGAGCCAGTATAACCTTCACTCGACAGGGTCGAGTTCCTCCCACCCCGGGAGAATTGGTGGGGACACCTGAGGCACCAGAATAAGATAGAGGCTTTTTCAACCCTCTGTAAATTGATCAATAATTTATGAGTCCATCTGTAATAAGGGCTTAGCTCATCTGAGTCCATTTTAGTTGTTATTTGAGTATTTTAGTTGTTATTTCAGTTCTGTACTAGTCAGCTCATGTTGAGCTAGTTCAGTCCAATACTAGTCAGCTCATGTTGAGCTAATTTTATTTTTTTGAGTCCTGTCCAAGCATACTGAAGACTCAAGACTATATCATACAAGTGAAGACCAAGTCCAACTATATTGAAGACATGGAAGTATAGCACAAGTCCAACCCAGCTTGAAGATTTGAAGACCCCAAGAGGAAAATTCAGAAAATCCTGATTTCTTGCAGATGCCCTCCAGATGCCCAGATTCCCTTCCAGATGCCAAAATATATTCATATACCAAGGCATCCATGATTTTAGAGGTCCATCTACATCCTAGCCCAAAGAAATCAAGCCCAGGTGCCAAGCCCAAGCCCCTAAGAAGCAAGATACCAGGGAATATTCCTGCTACCTGGCTACCAGGCCACCCCAGCTTCCAGAGGCCCAAACCCATGCACCCGGGCCCCTTTGGGCCAGCCCCTTGCTGCTCCTAGAAGCCCAACATGCCCCCCTAGGCGTCCTTGGAGTGTTGACCAAGTCAAGAGAATTTTTAGGGATTTTTCTACCTAATATTTCCTTATTTTCTAGCTAGGGTTTGAGAGGGAAAAGGATTCTTATGTAAAGACTTATGTACCCTTACTTGGAGCCCAAGGTTAAGGGTCTATTTAAGGGACCCTAGCCTCTTGTATGAGGAAAATTTTTGATGAATGAAACCCTTGAGTTCTTCTATTGAGTGGTGTGATACCCTGCTGTGTGCATAAAGGGGTTTGTGAGAGTTCTTCTTCCTAGTGTTTGCAATCATCTTCCTGCTGCCAACAAACCCTCCAGATCCCTGGACGCCCACTCCAAAAGAAGCCTTCCCTTGCTGTTTTTCCTTTGTTTTCTTGTTCCCTTGTGAGTTTTCTAACCCCTGACAGGTCGTTTGCAGGTCCCCGAGTTCCTACGAATCCAACGACTCCAGCCAAGCCTCAATCGGATCACCGAGCAGAAAGCCGGGTATCCGCGGGTCTTTGGCTCGATTTTTCAGGCCGCATCCGTCGAGGAACGAGAGACCCTTTTGCTGCGATCTTCACAGACGTTGTCAGGTACACCCCTCTACCTCCAGTAGTTTTATTGTAGGAGAACTTGCCCTAACCGAGGCTTCTCAGCCCCGGCGATCCTTCTTTTCTACTTTTCTAGGTCCTAATCTGCATGCTGATCTTCTAAAATTCATATAAAATTCCCTATAACTTATTTTAATCTGAAATTCGGGAATTAATTACCCAACCCCACATATAAAACATATAAAAAAAATTGCATGCATATTAGTTCCGCATCATCAGGACTAAACAAGGAACTTCCACTAACTTAGTGAATCCAACTAGCTCACTTTATTACAAGACTCACAAA
The DNA here is from genome assembly GCA_021397845.1 of Areca catechu. Lineage (NCBI taxonomy): Eukaryota > Viridiplantae > Streptophyta > Magnoliopsida > Arecales > Arecaceae > Areca > Areca catechu. The sequence goes on from CM038039.1 coordinate 97,012,971, forward strand.
ATTTGGACTTCATTATAGGACTTAATAAAAATTGACTAACACATGACTTAGAGGACGAATTGAAGCTTAAAGTCTGTGTCTGATCTGATGTCCACATCACAGCCTATCGGGGTCTCCCTTGATGTAAGAGACTTTTGATTAATGAAGGTATCTTTTTCTATCATCTGATGCAACTCCATCTTCTATTCCTTAAGTCTCTATCTTCTTTTTTCTCTCTTTTCCTTTTTCTATTTTTTTCTTTTTCCCTTTTTTTAAAGGACTTTCCATGAGTCCTTTGCCATGGGGATGCAATCTGGCCCGATTGGAGCATTCTGCTCGGGCTTCACCTTTGGAGGAAGAGCATGCCTTTCTCAGGCCTTGGCTGCTTCAAGCTGGCCTCAGGAGCTTAGAGTTGGCACGAAAGCTTCAGTGAGGTATCCCATCCCCATTTTTCTGGCCTCGAAGTTGCATTGGTCCGGGTGCTGGACTTCGGGAATTCTTGGACCTCCTGGCACTCCCAGGTTTGGTTGAACTGTTCGAGAGGCTTGATCTGCTAAACTGTGAGTCAAGCGGTAGATGGTCGGACTTCTTGAGTCTTCCGGCTGGCATCTCTGGACTGTGAGCAAGGTGGCTGAGGTTGAGAGGCTGGATCTGCCAAGCTGTGGTCAGGCGGTAGATGGCCGGACTTCTAAAGTCTTCCAACCGGCATCTCCGGATTGTAAGCAAGGCGATTGAGGCCAAGATGCTGGATCTGCCAAGCTATGAGTCAGGCGATAGATGGCCAAACTTTTGGAGTCTTTCGACTGGCATCTCCAAACTGTGAGCAGGGCGGTCGAGGTCGAGAGGCTGGATCTGTCAAGCTATGAGTCAAGCGATAGATGGCCGGACTTCTGGAGTCTTCCGGCTGGCATCTCCATATTGTGAGCAAGGCGATTGAGGCTGAGAGGCTGGATCTGCCAAGCTGTGAGTCAGGCGGTAGATGACCAAACTTCTGGAGTCTTCTGGCTGGCATCTCTGGACTGTGAGCAAGGTAATTGAGGCCGAAAGGCTGGATCTGCCAAGCATGAGTCAGGCGATAGATGGCCAAACTTCTGGAGTCTTCCGACTTGCATCTCCAGACTGTAAGCAAGGTGGTTGAGGCCGAGAGGCTGGATCTACCAAGTTATGAGTCAGGCGATAGATGGCCAGACTTCTGGAGTCTTTCGGCTAGCATCTCCAGACTATGAGCAAGGCGGTTGAGGCCGAGAGGCTGGATCAGAATGCTGGGCTTTAGGAGTTTCCAGGCTTAGAGTGCTGGGCTTCGTGAGTTTCCAGGATTAGAGTGTCTTGGAGTTGGTCAGACGAGTGCCTACATAGGTAAAAGACAAGGTTGCGCTAAAAATGAACTCCGATAACTAAGGGAGGATCTTACATCCTTGAAGAGGCGATAGGCTCCTCCGAGCTTGGGGATTTGGCATGGTCCCGTTGGAGGGGCTCAACTCATTGGCTTGCCATGCTGGGAGAGGAGCAATGGGTGGCGAGACCTTTGGTGTCTCCGCGGGCATCTTCGGATTGTAAGTGCAGCGAATGCCAAACTATGAGTTAAGCAGTAGATGGCGGGACCTCCAGGGTTTCCATGGACATCTCTGAATTGTGAGCACAGTGCATGCCAAATTATAAGTTTAGCGGTAGATGGCGGGATTTCTTGGAGTCTCCGTGGACATCTCCAAACTATGAGCAAGGCGTGAGCTGAATTGTGAGTCAAGCGGTAGATGGTGGGGCCCTTGGGGTTTTTTTGGGCATCTCCGGACTGCGAGTGCAGTGGATGCTGAACTATGAGTCGAGCGATGGATGGCGGGACCTCCAGGGTTCTTGTGGACATCTCCGGACTGTGAGCACAATGCACGCCAAACTATGAGTTTCGTGATAGATGGTGGGACTTCTTGGAGTCTCCGCGAACATCTCTGGACTATGAGTAAGGCATGAGTTAAACTGTGAGTCATGCGATAGATGGCGGGGCCCTTGGGGTTTCCCAGGCATCTCCGAACTATGAGTTCGATAGACACTGAACTGCAAGTCAAGCGATAGATGGCGAGATTTCATCGAGTCTCTGCAGCATCTCCGGGGGCTGTGAGTTCAGCGACAGGTACAAAACTATGAAGCTTGCCCGTGGTGGCGATATAGAAGCCTTTCCTGTGAACCTGTCACACAGCTCTTTATATTGTGAGGGTAATAGGGGAAGAGAGCTACCTGTTGAGCTCTGGTCACATGGATAAGGGTGTGTTACTCCCTCGGGGGTGGTCCCTAGTCTGCCCCCCCAAGGGTGAAGGCTATTGCTATCGCTCCGTCAGTCGAGGAGCCTTAATCCCTAGCACTCGACCAGATAACTTCGACTCTTGAATCTTCTTCCCCCTTCCTGGCATGCCAATTTGTTGGTTGCCAGGATCTTGAAAACTTATCCCTTCCTAGCATGCTAATCTATTGATTGCCAGGATCTTGAAAACTTATCCCTACCTGGCACGCCAATCTGTTAGTCGCCAAGATCTTGAAACCTTACCCCTACCTGGCATGCCAATTTGTTGGTTGCCAGGATCTTGAAAACTTTTCCCTACCTGGCATGCCAATCTGTTGGTCACCAGGATCTTAAAACCTGATCCCTTCTTGGCGCGCCAATCTATTGGTCACCAGGATCTTGAAATCTTACCCCTTCCTGGTGTGCCAATCTGTTGGTCACCAGAATCTTAAAAACTTATCCCTTCCTGGCATGCCAATCTGTTGGTCACCAGGATCTTGAAAACTTATCCCTTCCTGGCGTGCTAATTTGTTGGTCGCCAGGATCTTGAAACCTTATCCCAACCTGGCATGCCAATCTATTGCCACCAAGATCGTCGTGGTTGCATCTCGGTCGCGTCAGGGCATTCCTCCTCCCTTGTCACCACGCATCCTCTCTTCCTTCCTGCAAAACAAGAGAGACCTGGGACCGGGAATTCTAGCGAGGATACTCCGACGATCAAGTCAGTGGGACGATCGAGGGGAATAGAAAAGATCTCCACGGCATAGGGCTTAGGGGACCCATCTGCCGGGAGGGTGCATGCTAGACAGAAATGTAAAGGAAATGGAAAGAGTAGGGATTGAGAGCGGGGAACGGGGACTTACCTCTCCCTCGCCTTCCCCCAGCTCTTACCTTCCTTACCTTCCTCCTTCTCTCTGGAGGTGGGGCCAAGGCTCTCTCCAAGAAGGGGTCTCAAGGAGCCCAGAGAAGCTCCCTAGATGCAAGCCCTTGTGAACCACTCAAGGCTCTGGAAGTTCTCCCTTCCTTTTGGAAGAAAGTATGGAAGAAAAAACCTCCTCCTTCTTTCTTCTCTCATGCTCCTTATAGGAGGGGTGCTTCTATTTCAGGAGGGATCGCCCAAGCATTGTAGGTCCTCAGGCCTTGGCTGGATTCTTCTCTTGGGAAAGCTCCGGGTATCGTGCCACGGTGGTGGGCGGCCATTGGTGGTACGGCTATGGACGTGGCAGCACGCCATCGGGCCCGGGGCTTGGGGGTGCCTGTATCATACCTTTGATTGGGCTGGCACTGCCTGCAAAAGGTTGTGGGTGGCCAGGCTTTTGCTGTAGCATGATTTGAATATCTACTTTCTGGCAGGAACTCCATGCATGGGACTCCACCTTGGACATGAGCATGGTCCTGGTCGGGAGCTGACCTCGGACAGGGGCGTGCCTCGTGAGCCTGGCTTCGGCTGGAAGCTTGACCTGAAATGGGGAGGCTTGCCTAATGGCCCTGGCCTTGGTTGGGAGCTTGATCTCAGACGGGGGCCTCGCCCAATGAGCCCGGCCTTGGCTGGGAGCTTGACCTCAGATGGAGGGGGCTCGCCCAATGAGCCCGACCTCGGCTGGGAGCTTGACCTCAGATGGGGGAGACTCGTCCAATGAGCCCAGCCTCAGCTGGGAGCTTGACCTCAGATAGGGGGCTAGCCCAATGAGCCCAGCCTCAGCTGGGAGCTTGATCTCGGATGGGGGGCCATCTTGGGTCCTCATCAGACCGCCTCATCCAAGTGGCAGGTCTCTTGTCATCGTGGTTGGTCATGAGCTCCACATCAGTAGATGTTATCACATCACAACCAAATGCATTCTCGTCTGCTTTCCAACAAAAAATGGAGTCAGAGAGATGTGCGGAGATCAACAACTAGCTCAATAATGTTTCTTGTTGGTGCCCAAAGTATAAAAGGCTAGGAGGTACTGACTATTGAACAACTGGACAAGAGAGAGGTTATCTTTTATCTTAGTCTTGTATGTTGATGACATACCTATTATTGAGAATGATATCTCAATATTATAATCAATCAAAGCTATGATATCTCAATATTACAACCAATCAAAGCTTGGCTATCTAAAAATTTTTTTGTGTATGACTTGAAAAAGCCATCTTATATACTAGGTATAAAGATATATAGAGATAGATCTAAGAGGATGCTTAGCTTGTCCCAGTCTAAATATATAGACTTAGTATTGAAAAGATTTAGTATGAAAGAAAGTAGAAGAGGTTACTTATCGATAAGTCAAGACATACATCTCTTTAAGAAGATGTCTCCTAAGACATGTGAAAAGAGATAAAGGATTAATAGAACTCCTTATGTTTCGACTATAGGATCAATCATGTATGCCATGCTATATACTAGACCTGACATTGCTTATATTTTAAGCATAGTAAGCAGGTTTCAGGCTAATCCAGAAGAGGATTGTTGAAAGGTTATGAAAAATATTCTTAAGTGCCTGAAAAGGATTAGAGATATTTTTCTAATATATGAAGGATCAGATTTAAAACTCAAAGGCTATACTTGATGAGATAGGATCGCTAATGTGGAGGAACTGGCAGGCACCACATCAAGAAAAGATGCCACATCGATTTTCTAGCCCGGATCCCACAACCGAGTTGAGCTGAGCTCCCTCAGAATAACAAGCCGAGCTCAGTCCTCTGCCAGGTCGTGCCCGTAAGCTTGGGATACCTAGGTCGGAGCCGTCTTCCACCCTCCAGAGCGAGACCCTCGTAGGCTAGTGCCCTGCGGTCGAGGTCGAGCCAAGAGCTCACCCGCCGATATGGAGCCTCTCCGAGCATGCACCCTTTGGACCGGGTCTGTCTTCCACCCTCCAGAGCGAGACCCTCGGAGGCTAGTGCCTTGTGGTCGAGGTCGAGCCAGGAGCTTGCCCGCCGATGTGGAGCCTCTCCGAGCACGCGCCCTTTGGACCGGGTCCGTCTTCCGACCTCTAGAGAGAGACCCTCGGAGGCTAGTGCCCTGCGGTCGAGGTCGAGCCAAGAACTCGCCCACCAATATGGAGCCTCTTTGAGCGCGCGCCCTCTAGACCGGGTCCGTCTTCCGCCCTCCAGAGCGAGATCCTCGGAGGCTAGTACCCTGCAGTCGAGGTCAAGCCAAGAGCTCGCCCGTCGATGTGGAGCCTCTCTGAGCGCGTGCCCTCTGGACTGGGTCCATCTTCCGCCCTCCGTAGTGAGACCCTCAGAGGTTAGTGCCCTGTGGTCGAGGTCAAGCCCAGCTCTCACCCGTCGATGTGGAGCATCTCCGAGCGCGCGCCCTCCGGACCGGGCCCGCACTCTACCCTTTTCCATCAAGGCACCCCCTTAAGCTCAATGCATTTAGGTCGGAGCGAGTCCTGCCATCCCAGCTCAGCCCCAGCACGGACGAGGTCCTCACCAGCCTAGAACACCGGCAAGTCACCCGAGGACTACACTAAAGCACCTTCCAGGCCGTACTGACCACCTGCGACCGCCAGTTATACCAGAAAGGCAAGCAGCACGTTGATCGAGATGCCACACTCTTCACCAACCACTCAAATTGCCCAAGAGAAGAAGCCAATCGAAAGATTCGAATCCCGCGGGCGGCGGCCCACCAATCGAGGCACTGACAAGTTTCTTGGAATGAGACAACCAAGAGGAGTGCCATAGCGCCTGACAACTCTCCTTATCATGAATCAAGAAAGACTCCTCGGGACACCGCCGCATGCACCTGATAGCCCGGCTGGGATCCTGAGACAAGTGCCCAACGGTAACCTAGTTTGCAACAAACTCGGAGGTAACACAACAACTCCAAGGCACAGGCAAAAAAATACAAGCCAAAGAGAAGAAAAGAAGGAGGGAGTGCAACCCCCACCGGCAAGAGGGGCATGGCACCACCACCACCATGAGCACAAGCGCAAGCCCAACCAAGAAGGCGAAGCACCACTATCATCATAGTTGAAGGAAAAGGGGGGATACAAGGAGAGGCGGAGGAATAGGGCACCCCTCTGTCCCCGCTATCACTCTCCCCCTGCAATATTTTCACCTTTATTCACATTTTCCACTCCTCCTAGTGCGGAGTCCATCAAGAGGGGCCCGACTAGGAGGATCTGTTCCCCTAGATCATCACTGACTTGATCATCGGAGTGCTCCCGCCGGAAACCCCGGCCCAGGTCTCTAACCCCTGTCTTGCAGGTTCGGGAGCGGAGGACCGCCGAGCAACGAGGCGTCCACACCCAGCACGGAGGTCCGGGAGCTCAGGACAGCCAGGCGGCAGGGGAAGCGCATCTCCGGCGCCGACAGTAGCTACGGGCCACGACGGTCTTGGCGGCAACAGATTGGCGTTCCAGGAAGGGGGAGCTAATTTTATTTTTTTGAGTCCTGTCTAAGCATACTGAAGACTCAAGACCACATCATACAAGTGAAGACCAAGTCCAACCAGATTGAAGTCATGGAAGTTTAGCCCAAGTCCAACCCAGCTTGAAGATTTGAAGACCCCAGGAGAAAAATCAGAAACCCTGATTCCTTACAGATAAACTCCAGATGCCCAGATTCCCTTCCAGATACCAAAATATATTCATAGACCAAGGCATCCATGATTTTAGAGGTCCATCTGCATCCTAGCCCAAAGAAATCAAGCCCAGGCGCCAAGCCCAACCCCCTAAGAAACAAGATACCAGGGAATATTCCTGCTACCTGTCTACCAGGCCATCCCAGCTTCCAAAGGCCCAAACCCATGCACTCGAGCCCCTTTGGGCCGGCCCCTTGCTGCTCTTAAAATCCCAACATACCCCTAGGCATCCTTGGAGTGTTGACCAAGTCAAGAGAATTTTTAGGGATTTTTTCTACCTAATGTTTCCTTATTTTCTAGCTAGGGTTTGAGAGAGAAAAGGATTCTTATGTAATGTCAATTGTACCCTTTCTTAGGGCCCAAGGTTAAGGAACTATTTAAGAGACCTTAGCCTCTTGTATGAAGCTTGATTTTGATATGAAATAAACCTTGAGTTCTTATATTGCTTTGTGTGATTACCCTGCTGTGTGCATAGAGGGCTTTGAGAGTTCTTCTTCCCGGTGTTTGCAACCATCTTCCTATCGCCAACCATCCTTCCAGCTCCCTCCAAAACTTTCTTCTCTTTACTATTTTCCTTTATTTTCTTGATCTACTCTAAGTTTTCTAACCCTTGACAGGTCGTTTGCATGTCCCCAAGTTCCTACGAATCCAACGACTCCAGCCAAGCTTCAATCGAACCACCGAGCGGAAAGCCGGGTATCCGCGGGTCTTTGGCTCGATTTTCCAGGCTGCATCCATTGATGAACGAGAGATCCCTTTGCTATGATCTTTACCGGGCACTTCAGACATTGTCAAGTACCCCCTCTACCTCCAATAATTATGTTGTAGGAGAACTTGCCCTATCCGAGGCTTCTCAGCCTCGGCGATCATTCTTTAATACTTTTCTAGGTTCTAATCTGCATGCTTGACTTCAAAATTTCATACATAATTTCCTACAACTAATTTTGATCTAAAATTTGAGAATTAATCACCTAACCCCACATATAAAACATACAAAAATAATTGTATGCATATTAGTCCCGCATCATTTGGTATCAGAGCTTAGATTAGGGCTTATTTTTTGCATTTTTTAGTTTGTATATGCTCTATTATTTTAGTTATTTCTCCTTGCTCAGAACTCCAAAAATTCTGAAATCTATTTTTATGGATTCATGTCAATTCAAAGTAGTTTATAAAATTTTTTCAGATTTTGTTTCAGTCTGTGTAATTTTTGCAAGCCAAAATACAGCCTGCAAATCTTTGTCTCTATTTTTCAGCAAGACAATTTTGGAAGGTTTATGGTTTTGTTTAGTATCCCTTTTGCATATCTTTTAATTTTAGTATATTTTCTGCATATTAGGCCATAATTTACAAGTTTTCTTCTATTTAAGAAAATACCAAAAAAAAAAATTACATATATAAAAGCTACTAAAACTTCTAACCCTAATTTGCATCATCTGCCTGCCATCATTGTATAATCTACCTTTAAGGGCACTCTTGCTATGTCAGATGGGGAGAGGATTTGATCACCTCTCCTTAGTCCAAAATCACATCCCCTGCATTCGGTCCCAAGCCTAACTTAAAATCGATTAGACTTAATTTGTCCTAGTGGGCTAGGGACACCAACTGGTCGGATCCGGGCTAGTGTTAGATCACTATGTCAAGTTAACCTGTGTGTGCCTTGTGCTCAGTGTCTAGAACGATGGTTCAAGGATTCAATCCTAAAGGGCTTGTATGCTGGTCTGCCTACCTGGCCAATCTCTGATTGGTGTCCAGGATTGGCAATCAGGGACCTAACACTCACCTTACACCTGCCTGGCTGAGTACAGGATTACTATAGGCTAGTTTGCCACACTGATTGAGCATATAGTTTGGACTCTAGGTCTAGTCAGTTGTAGTCGGTCTGATCGAGTCTTGCATGAGCACTAGATCAAGGGTTTCATATCACCCACCATCTTCACTTTTGGCTGAACCCATGGATAACCTTGAAGCCAAGATTAATGCACTCATTGAGCAACTAACCCAATCTATGGCCCAGATGGCTATACAAATAACTACCCAGTTAATTACCCAAATGACTCAGTTGACCCAGACCAATAGCCTCAACCCAACTCAACCTAGTGAAACCATAGAGCCCAACCCTATAAGAACCCACTACTCTGACCCATATAGGGAGTCCAATCCTAGGAGAATCCAATACTCTGACCCATATAAGGAGCCCAATCCTAGGAGAACCCCTTACCATGATCCCTACCGTGAGGTTGAACCTAGGAGAGACCATCGCCATGACCCTTATTATTATACTGAACCTAGGAGGACCCCAAATCCTGATCCCCACCATGAGGTTGAACCTAGGAGAGCCCATCGTCATGACCCTTATTATGATACTGAACCTAGAAGGACCCCAAACCCTGATCCCTACCGTGAGGTTGAACCTAGGAGAGCCCATCGTCATGACCCATGCTATGATACTGAACCTAGGAGGACCCCAAACCCTGATCCGTACCGAGAGGTTGAACCTAGGAGAGCCCATCGTCATGACCCATACTATGATACTGAATCTAGGAGGACCCCAAACCCTGATCCATACCTTGAGGCTGAACCTAGGAGAGCCCATCGTCATGACCCAATCCCTAAGGTTAGTCCTAGAAGACCCAATCAGGATTTTGTAGACCAGGAAGATAGATCCTATTTACCCTCTTCCTATAAGCCTAGTATACCCATAACCTATAGATCTTATGACTCCAAATCCTCTGACTCTAGAATCTACGAACCCATATCCCATGAGTCCAGTAGACCCAAGACCCATAGAGCTGAACCCAAATCCTATGACCCCAGATCTTATAATCCCATGACCCATAGATCTGCACCCTTGTCCTATGAGCTTAGGAAGCCCATAACCCTTAGGTATCAATCTAGTACTAGTCAGGCTTCCCTTAGTCAACTTGAACCCCATAGGATTAGTATCCCTAAATATGAGCCCAGTAGTAAGCCATTACCCCTTAGGCAACCTGAACCTACTAGGATTAGTGTCCATAATCAGAAACCAGGACCTAGCCAATTTTTCCCTAGCCAACCTTCTCCAACCATTCCTGAGATTGACAAGGCTTACATTAACGCGGAAGTGTATGAAGCTGATGCAAGCTTAATGGATGAGTATGAGGGAGAAGAGGAGACACCTTTAGTAGACCTCGAATTAGCTGACCCAGTATGATGCAGAACGAAAGCTCTGATACCATAAATGATGCAGAACGAAAATGTGGAATGTGGAAGCAAATTAAAATTAATATATATATATATTTTTATATATTTTCAGAAGTCGGCTTTGACTCAAAGGAAAGATAAACTAATGTTGAAAGAAACTAAAAAATGACAGAAAGCACAATTAAAAGGAGTGGATTATCAGAGTAACTCAGAAGTAGGATCGCTGGGGATTGAGAAACCCCCAGGTCTAGGGTTCGCTCTGAGTTTCAACGAAACAGACAAAGTGAGAAGGGAAGGTTCTTGTTACCTAGCAGTGATATCTCTCCATTTGGTGGAAAAAGACTCTCTCGAGCAGATTATTGGATCCCGGGAGTCAAGGTATCTTCGTAATGGATTGAGAAACCCCCAGATCTAGGGTTCGCTCTGAGTCTTGCTCCACAAGTTTAGGCTTCTTCTTTTCATGGCTTTGGCACTTTAGGAAACTTTTGGGTGCCTCCTTGATTTTCTCCCCAAGATATGCTCTCTTCCCTTTTATAACTTGGATTTTTATGGAACATTGTGGGGCACCTCCTTGATCCTCTCTTCAAGAAAAATTCTTGCCATCCTGGCTTGGACTTATCTGGAAAGAAATTGGCTCCTCCTTGGATTGAGGTATCTTGATGGATTTCTCTCCCAAGTGGTACAAGAAAAAAAAAGGAACTTACTTCTTGTGGTGTAGGGACCAAAGACACTGGATGGAGATGTGGCACCTCCTGGACTCTGGCGTGTGGCTGGGAGTGTGGCGCCCACTTGCTTGGACCTGGGAGAAAAAATGTGGCACCGTGGACCTTGACTTGACTGAAAAAAAAAAAAGTGGCACCAACCTGGAGAAGACCTAGACCACTACTAGGACTTGTACTAAGTCAACATGACTCAATAAAATTTAAATTGCAAGGAAATACAGACTCAAGACTAAAATTGAGTTGACCAAGTCAACCCTTATTACAAAACCAGAAAACCCTAATTCTTCAGGCAAGGTCAATCAGAGATCCAGATGGAGCCCTGAAGTCTTCTTCTGAGTCTGGTGCCCGCACCAATTCTCCCGGGGTGGGAGGAACTCGACCCTGTCGAGTATGGATCAAGCTGGCTCTGGTATCTCTCCAAGAGGTCTGGGTCCAATTCTTGTAATTCTTCTCGGTAGATCCAAGAGTCATCAGAGTCTGGCCTTCCTTGCCAGCCGATCAGGTATCTTTGGTATCCTCGATTACGAGTAGAGATAACCTGATCATCCAGGATCTTTTCAATCTGCTCTTTCCTCACAGGCCAGTTTGTTGGTGGACACACAGGGTCGGGATCACTCTCAATAACAAGATTAGGTTCAAAAGGCTCACTGGGAATCATAGCTGGCTCCCTGTACTCTACTAGGTCTGTAATGTTGAAAGTAGAGCTATTGCCTAGTTCTAGAGGCAACTCGAGCACATAGGTATTGGATCCTACTCTCTTCACTACTCTAAATGGTCCAGCTCCTCTAGCATGTAACTTTCTAACAGTTCCAGGAGAAAACCGCTCAGGCCTTAACCTAATCATTACATAGTCTCTCTCAACAAAAGTTTTGACTTGTCTTTGAGAATCGGCCAACTTCTTATAAGTTTCATTACTTAAAGTTATTTTGGCATGAATTTCTTTATGCAAGTCCTTTACATGCTATGCAAGTGCATCAAGAGACTTGTGTGTGTGGGCTAATAGTGAAATCAGATCAAGTGGTGTGTGAGGCTTGTATCCATGAACAATTTCAAAGGGACTCTAGCCTATAGACCTATTGATCGAAACATTGAATGCAATTTCAGCCCTGGACAAAATACAAATCCCAATTCCTGGTGCTCTCAATCAAACCAAAATCTGAGCCAAAGCCTAGTAAAGGGTCAAGAAAAACTAAACTAGACTGACGACGCATTCCTAAAGAATAGACTTTATTCAAAGGAACCCTAGGTCTAAACCTAATAAACTAAGACTCTCTAGGTTTGACCTTGGGTCGGAGGATGGCATGCAGAGCATAAAAACTTATCATGGGTGCCTAGTAGGTGCCATAAGGTCTTCCAGAAGTAGGTGGCAAACCTAATAGGTTCGAAGGAGTCTTGCAACCTAGAAATCTCAGAAAAGTGTAATCTCATAGCTCTAGAAACATGAGAAGATTCAGGGAAGGGTAGAAAATAAGAATCAGAGTTTTGAGGTGGCTTATAGGAAATAAGAAACATTCCTTGGTTATTCAGGACGACCTTAAAATGAGGATATTGTTCTATAGGTGCACTCATCCAAACCTCATGATTTGCTCTTGGAGGGTCTACAAGTGCAAGTTCTAGGGTAGGCTGGGTGCTCCTAGAAGGTGGAAGGTTATCAGGAAGGTCTTTGGAATGTTTATCTAGAATGTCTTCTCAGCTATTGTCTTTTTTTTGTTCTTGGACCTTCTCAATGGGCAATTCTTGTGAACCCCTTCCTTCTTCACACTTCTCTACCAGATTTGACTCAGGGGTGTCTTCTTTGGATTCCTCAATGAGTTCAGGGGTATTCTCACTTAAACTCTCATTGGGTGCAATTTCCTCTTCCAGAACTTCCTCAAAAGGGTCTTCTCTTAGGGTTAGCTCCTGAATTCCTTGAGTGGCAGGGGTCCCCTCAATAACCCCATCAGGTAGGAGTTGGTTAATTGAATTATTGGGAGAGATATCCTCAAATTCTTCTTCTTCATATTCATCTATCAAACTTATGTCAGGCTCATATATTTCTTCCTCCATCTCACTGAAAGGTTCTAATCTATTCTCCTTTGATTCCTCTTTAAGTATGGCTCTAGTCAGGTCAACTAATTTTGGGATGGCCATGCCTAACTCCTTCTCAGTGTTATCCTTCTGGTCAAGAGGTGACACAAGTGGGAATTGACAAACAAAAGTCTGGTTCACTACGGGTGTCGGATCAATCGGAACTTGACTCAAGTTGGTAGAGGTTGACTTTAAGTCCAAAGTACTTGATTGGTTATATCTTAAAGACCATTCATAGTCTTGGGCTTCTTGGTAGGCTCGGTCTAACTTATTGGTCTTTTCAAGGCATAGCTTCCTATAAATGTCTAGGTGTAACCCAACCCTAAACCTCGATATGATCTGAGCTTCGGTCTCAATGGTATTGCATTTCATGTCATACCACTGGAAGTCCTCGATATATTTAGACACAGGCCTATTACCTTGTCGCAATTGGTACCATTGGTCTAAAAATCTTTTCTCATAGGATCTACCTAGGTACCTATCTCTCAACTTACTTCTCATATCTCTCCAAGTATATATTTCCTCTTTTCTTTGATAACAGTCATGCTCAATAGCATACCAATGCGACCTAGCATGTTTGGTGAACTTGGTTTTGGCCAACCTAACTTGTCCTAATTCCGATATGTTAGTGCACTCAAAATACCGATCCATTTGTTCTTCCCACTTAATATATGTCTCTTGTCTTCCATCAAAAGTGGGTGCATAAGGGTCGGTGTTCCTAACGGGTCCCTTCTCTGAGTCAACCAAGTATGGGTATAGGCTCCTAGGGTTATGCTCGGGATCATGGTATAAGGTCCTCCTAGGCTCCTGGCATGGGTGAGGTTGGGGCCTATTAAATTTTGGATCAGGGGTCCAATTTTGATGTCTACGTTTCTCAAGTCCCTGGGCTCGGTCTCTAAACTGGGCAAAATCCTCATTCATATCCTGACTCAATTTGGTCATACTTTCGGTAAGAGTTCTAATCATGGCCTCTAAATCAGGTTGGGTTTGACCAGGTTGGTAGGGTACTCCGTTCCGGGTGGACATGATGATGCAAGCAAGCACACCAAATGAGACTCGACTGAAACGACTACGGGCTAACTAGACCTAGAGCCCAAACCAGATGCCCAATCAAAGTCAATCAGAGTGGCAAGCTAGCCTGTAGTAATTCGGGACTCAGCCAGGCAGGTGTAAGGGGAGTGTTAGGTCCCTAATTGCCAAACCTAGACACCAATCAGTGATTGGCCAGGTAGGCGGACCAGCACACAAGCCCTTCGGGATAGAATCCCTGAACCACCGTTCTAGACACTGAGTACAAAGCACACACAGAGTAACTAGACAAACTGACTCAACACTAGCCTAGACCAGACCAGTTGGTGTCCCTAGCCCACTAGGGCAAATTAGGTCTAATTAATTTTAAGATTAAAGGCTTAGGTTCGAATGCACGGGAGGTGGTTTTGGGCTAAGGAGAGGGTCTCAATCCTCCCCTTATGTTGCAACTTCAGTGCCCTTAAGATAGATTCAATTTATGCACACTCAAATAAAAAAAATAGCTTGCAAAAAATAAAAAAGCAGAACAGCAGTAAAATTGATCTCAGAAAATCTACAGTAATTAATAAATCATGAAAATTTTATGTAAATTACTTTCAATTATACTAGTTCCAGCAAAATAAGAATTATTTAATTTGTAATTTTTTATAGGGAGAAAAAATTTGAATAACAAGATAGTTACTGACAGAAAATAGAACGTGTGTCCCATTTACAATCCCTGCCTAGAAGTTATAACCCAGCGGCACCCCTACACGCCCTAGGAACCCCCATGGAATGGGAGGAGGAGGCTTGCATCTCACTTGTTCCTAGGACCGGACAGCCAGGGGAGTCTACTCCAGGCAGCAAAAGTAAAAAGGAACGAAGAAAAATAATCAAACAAGCAAGAACCCTAGACAGGGCTCTGATACCAAAATGATGCAGAACGAAAGCTCTGATACCATAAATGATGCAGAATGAAAATGTGGAATGCGGAAGCAAATTAAAATTAATGTATTTTTTTTTTATATATATTTTTAGAAGTCGGCTTTGACTCAAAGGAAAGATAAACTAATGTTGAAAGAAACTAAGAAATGACAGAAAGCACAATTAAAAGGAGTGGATTATCAGAGTAACTCAGAAGTAGGATCGCTGGGGATTGAGAAACCCCCAGATCTAGGGTTCGCTCTGAGTTTCAACGAAGCAGACAAAGTGAGAAGGGAAGGTTCTTGTTACCTAGCAGTGATATCTCTCCATTTCTCTCTCGAGCAGATTATTGGATCCCGAAAGTCAAGGTATCTTCGCAATGGATCCTCCGATAATGGTCCTTGACAAAGTTGGCCTCTTCTTGAACCCTGGATCCTGGAGAGAAGAAGAACAAGGTTAGGAACAAGAGACTCAGGGAAGAGAGTTACCAGAGTAGAAGAAAGGATGGGATCTGAAGGTCTTCAGCTGATCTGGAACTCCTAGGCTACGGATTTGGGACTTCTTCTCCTAGATCTGCTGGATGGACTCTGAAGCAGTGGTAGCTAACTTGAAGATGGCTGGACTGGGGGTCCTGGTGGTCGGCCACCCTTTGGAAGAAGAACCTTGGAGATTGTGTAGAGGCTAGGGTTTGGTGGTGGTGGAGTAGAGATGGGTGGACTAAGCTAGGGTTTTGGGGTTGGAGATCTCACACCTCCTCAAGGTTCCTAGGGAACCCGGATTTACTCCCTCACGGAGCTTTACACTCAGAATAAGTGCGGAAGAACAAGACTTTGCTAAAAAACAAGGGATTTCATTCATAAGATTTCATAAGATAAGTTCAAGTTACAAAAGGGGTTTAATATATAGACATATAAGAAAATTCAAAACCATACAAGTTTCCATGTGGGACTAATAGGACTAATCTACACTTTAGACATCAAATTCTCTTCCCTTGGCCAACCAAGACTCCTTCCATGAGTGAGCGGCCCAAAAACTCCAAGAAAACTTGAAAATCAGCTCCAAATGGCAGGTTATGGGGGTGTCTCCTAGTATCTCTCCATGAATCAAAGATTTTTCCTTCATGGTTTGGCTTTTTTGGACACCTCCTAGTCTTGCTCCACAAGTTTAGGCTTCTTCTTTTCATGGCTTTAGCACTTTAGGAAACTTTTGGGTGCCTCCTTGATTTTCTCCCCAAGACATGCTCTCTTCCCTTTTATAACTTGGATTTTTATGGAACATTGTGGGGCACCTCCTTGATCCTCTCTTCAAGAAAAATTCTTGTCATCCTGGCTTAGGTTTATCTGGAAAGAAGTTGGCTCCTCCTTGGATTGAGGTATCTTGATGGATTTCTCTTCCAAGTGGTGCAAGAAAAAGGGGAACTTACTTCTTATGGTGTGGGGACCAAAGACACTGGATGGAGATGTGGCAGGGAGTGTGGCACCTACTTGCTTGGGCCTTGACTTGACTGGAAAAAAAAATGGCACCAACCTGGAGAAGACCTAGATCACTACTAGGACTTGTACTGAGTCAACATGACTCAAAAAAATTTAAATTGCAGGGAAATACAGACTCAAGACTAAAATTGAGTTGACCAAGTCAACCTTTATTACAAAACCAGAAAATCCTAATTCTTCGGGCAAGGTCAATCAGAGATCCAGATGGAGCCCTGAAGTCTTCTTCTGAGTCTGGTGCCCGCACCACAGTAGATACCCAAGTAGAAACCAACCCAAAGCTAGTTGACCTTGACCACATCCAACCTAAAGCTATAGTGGAAGAATAATTAGAGGAAGAGAACTCTGATACAAGGATTTTACCTGAGGAAACACTAGAAAAGGATCTAATTATAGAGCCTATTCCTAAATTCCATGAACAAGAAGACTTTATTGAGGATTTGGCTTACTTAACCCATTGCCCTCAAGATGAATTCCTTCCTGTCATTCCTATTGAAGATCTCTTCCCAGAAATTGTTGACCCATCCTTCCATAGCATGGACCTTTTCTTTCCCATAGATATACCGCAACCCCGTAAGGTTAGCCTCATTAGTCTAGGATTAGTCCCTGACATGCCTTCTTTTATTCTACTTTATCCAACTAATCCGGAACCTTTTTCTCCACCCTACCAGACTAATTCTAAACCCACTTCCTATTTCCTACCCTTTCTTGAGTCTTCTCATGTGTCTAGAACTATTAGGTTACATTTTGTTGAGGTTACTAAGTTGCAAGGATCCATAGAGCCCATCCCATTTGCTACCTATTTTTGGCAAACCCTCTGGCACCTATTAGGAGCTACTAGCAAATTTTCTTCTGCATATCACCCATCAACCACGACTCATGCCCCCATGCCCAAGTGGTAGTTAAGACCTAATAAACCTCTTTAGTTAAGTCTGTTAGGTATAGGTTTGAGTCCTTTGCATCATCTTGATAGGAGTCTGCATGTGCCTAGCATGTTCACCACCCACACTAATCTTAAAACAACTGGCTAATTCCAGAAGAAGGGTCAAAGAATTTGATGTAGTAGATTCTATCTTGGTTAGGCTTAGGCCTAAAAGAAGCTTCATGCTCGCAGAGCCGGACCTTTTAAAGTGATAGAGAGGGTTGGATCAAATGCCTAGCTGTTAGACTTGCCTTCGGATTTGGGCATTAGTTCTACCTTCAATATTATAGACCTGGTTGAGTACAGGGAACCGGCAGTGATACCTAGTGAGGCCTTTGGACCTATCCCCTCTTATTATGAGTGACCCTAACCCAGAGTGTCCACTAACAAATTTGGCCTGAGAGAGGAGAATGGATCAAGCGTATGCTGGACGATCAAGCCATCACGACCCAGGGGCACGTCTATCAACGCTTCCTGGTCTGATGGCAAGGCCGGCCAGAGTCGGACGATTCATGGATTTCTCGAGAGGACTTGTAGCACCTCAACCCAGACCTCCTCGAGAGATATGTGAGCCAGCTTGATCTTTACTCGACAGGGTCGAGTTCCTCCCACCCCGGGAGAATTGGTGGGGACACCGGAGGCACCAGAATAAGACAGAGGCTTTTCAAACCTCTGTGAATTGATCAATAATTTATGAGTCCATCTGTAATAAGGGATTAGCCCATCTGAGTCCATTTTAGTTGTTATTTGAGTCATTTTAGTTGTTATTTGAGTCTTTTGAGTTGTTATTTCAGTTCTGTACTAGTCAGCTCATGTTGAGCTAGTTCAGTCCAATGCTAGTCGTTCATGTTGAGCTAATTTTATTTTTTTGAGTCCTGTCCAAGCATACTGAAGACTCAAGACCACATCATACAAGTGAAGACCAAGTCCAACCAGATTGAAGACATGGAAGTTTAACCCAAGTCCAACCCAGCTTGAAGATTTAAAGACCCCAGGAGGAAAATCAGAAATCCTGATTCCTTGCAGATGCCCTCTAGATGCCCAGATTCTCTTCCAGATGCCAAAATATATTCATAGACCAAGGCATCCATGATTTTAGAGGTCCATCTACATCCTAGCCCAAAGAAATCAAGCCCAGGCACCAAGCCCAAGCCTCTAAGAAGCAAGATACCAGGGAATATTCCTACTACCTGGCTATCAGGCCACCTGAGCTACTAGAGGCCCAAACCCATGCGCCCAAGCCCCTTTGGGCCGGTCCCTTGCTGCTCTTAGAAGCCCAACACGCCCCCTAGGCATCCTTGGAGTGTTGACCAAGTCAAGAGAATTTTTAGGAATTTTTTCTACTTAATGTTTCCTTATTTTCTAGCTAGGGTTTGAGAGGGAAAATGATTCTTATGTAATGTCGATTGTACCCTTACTTGGGGCCCAAGGTTAAGGGTCTATTTAAGGGACCCTAGCCTCTTGTATGAAGTTTGATTTTGATATGAAATAAACCTTGAGTTCTTATATTGCTTTGTGTGATTACCCTGTTGTGTGCATAAAGGGATTTGAGAGTTCTTCTTCCCGATGTTTGCAACCATCTTCCCGCCGCCAACCATCCTTCCAGCCCACTCCAAAACTTTCTTCTCTTTGCTTTTTTCCTTCATTTTCTTGATCTCCTCTGAGTTTTCTAACCCCTGACAGGTTGTTTGCAGGTTCCCGAGTTCCTACGAATCCAATGACTCCAGCCAAGCCTCAAACAAACCACCGAGCAGAAAGTCGGGTATCCGTGGGTCTTTGGCTCGGTTTTCCAGGCCGCATCCATCGAGGAATGAGAGATCCCTTCGCTGTGATCTTCATCGGGCACTTCAGACATTGTCAGGTACACCCCCTCTACCTCCAGTAACTATATTGTAGGAGAACTTGTCCTATCCGAGGCTTCTCAGCCCCGGTGATCCTTCTTTAATACTTTTCTAGGTTCTAATCTGCATGCTTGACTTCAAAATTTCATACATAATTCCCAACAACTAATTTTGATCTGAAACTTAGGAATTAATCACCTTACCCCACATATAAAACATACAAAAATAATTGCATGCATATTAGTCCCGCATCACCGACAGTCACCCCACCACGAAACCGGTGGGCGTGATTGCCTGGAGAATTGCGCACATGTCTAAGAAGACTCCGAGGGTAGGGGACCCCGAGGGTAATCGCCCCACCATGCGGGGAGGAGAGAGTAAAGGAGAAAGGTAAATAAAGATGCCACGGATGCCAGGACAACGGTCGCGAACCACCGTGGGAAGGCCCCCACGAGGTGGTCGAAGCTCCATCACGAGAGGTCCATTACCTCGAAAAACTTGACGGTGTCAGGCTCCCCCGAGGGAGGAGGGCCTGCAGCCTACAAAGACACCCCCAATAAGGTAAGTTCCCTTACCAATAATCATAATAACAATTTTTCCCTTGCATGGGTATCCGCACGTCTTGCAAGAAAGAATCAGTGGCGCCCCCGAGCCCAGCTCCAAGATGTCAAAGAATCTTCGAGCCACATAGCTCCCAAATTCCAGGCATCCCCGAGTCCAGCTCCAGGATGTCATAGAATCTTCGAGCCACATAGCTCCCAAATCCCAAGCGTTCTTGAGCCCAGCTCCAGGATGTCAGAGGATCTCCGAGCCACGTAGCTCTCAATTCCAGGCATCCCCGAGCCCAGCTCCAGGATGTCAAAGAATCTTTGAGCTATATAGCTCTCAATTCCAAGCATCCCCGAGCCTAGCTCCAGGATGTCAAAGAGTCTTCGAGCCACGTAGCTCCCAAATTCCAGGCATCCCCCAGCCCAGCTCTAGGACGTCAAAGAATCTTCGAGCCACGTAGCTCCCAAATTCTAAGCATCCCCGAGCCCAGCTCCAGGACATCAGAAGATCTCCAAGCCACGTAGCTCTCAATTCCAGGCATCCCCGAGCCCAACTCCAGGATGTCAAAGAATCTTCGAGCCACGTAGCTCTCAATTCCAACCATCCCCGAGCCCAGCTCCATGATGTCAGAAGATCTCCGAACCACGTAGCTCTCAATTACAGGCATCCCCAAGCCCAGCTCTAGGACATCAAAAAATCTTCGAGCCACGCAGCTCTTAATCATCAACGTCCTCGAGCCCAGCTCCAGGACACCAACTCAAAATCGGAGCTCAGATCTCCGACTAAGAAAACTTCAAGCCAAGCCGCTCTCCATCTCAAACATCTCTGAGCCCAGCTCTGAGATGCCAAGAGATCATGGGGCCATGTAGCTCCCATCAACGCCTCGAGCCTAGCTCCAAGGTGCCAAAGACCTGAGCCAAGATCTCAGGCAACCCTTGGGCTCGAGCCTAGCTCCATGCTAGGAAGGTCTCAAGCCTAGCTCCAAGGCAATCAAGACTAGTAACCCCCTTCTCTGATCTCCCCACTCGAAAAGAAGACGAGAGGGGAAGGAAAGAAAGAGAACAAAGGGGGGAGCCCGACAACCCCCTTCTCTGATCTCCCTACTCGAAAACAAGACGAGAGGGGAAGGAAAGAAAGAGAACAAAATGGGAGCACAACCAGCATCCTCTTCTCTGATCTCTCTACTCTAAAAAAAAAAAGAAGAAGAAAAAAGAAAGAAAGAAGAGAGGGGAAGGAAAGAAAGAGAGAACAAGAGGAAAATACAGCATCATCGAAGCTACCACTTTCCCTTCTCAAGACCGGAGCTCAGATCTCCGGCCAAGAGAACTTCGAGCCAAGCAGTTCTCAGTCACCAACATCCCCGAGCCCAGCTCCAGGATGCCTTCTCAAGACCAGAGCTCAGATCTCTGGCCAAGAGAACTTCGAGCCAAGCAGTTCTCAGTCACCAACATCCCCGAGCCCAGCTCCAGGATGCCTTCTCAAGATCGAAGCTCAGATCTCCGACCAAGAGAACTTCGAGCCAAGCATCTCTCAGTCACCAACGTCCCTGAGCCCAGCTCCAGGATGCCTTCTCAAGATCGGAGCTCAGATCTCCGGCCAAGAGAACTTCGAGACAAGCAGCTCTCAGTCACCAACGTCCCCGAGCCCAGCTCCAAGATGCCCACTCAAGACCGGAGCTCAAATCTCTGGCCAAGGGACCTCCAAGCCAGATGGCTCTCAGTCAACAACACCTTTGATCCCAGTAGCTCTCAAGTGTCATAACTTGGCCCCAAGCAAGGTGCAGCCCGTCTCTCTGATCTCCCCTAAAAAAAGGGGGGGGGAAGAGACAGGAAAGGAAGAAAAGAGAAGGGAGTGAAAGAAAATAGATGGCAAAAAAACTTAAGTTTTGTTGACTGAACATAAATTACAAGTATTTTCTGGGCCCCCGACATGCCGGGTGACCCTGACTGAATACAAGAAACAAAAGTACCAAACAAAGAAAGGAAGAAAAGGGTCACTCTACGCAGACCAATTTCTCTGCTGGATCCTGAGGTCGAGAAGTCTCCGGTTAGGTTACCCTAACTCTGGGAGGATCACCCTCAGCTGGTGTCGAGGGCTCTAGGCCCATGGCTCCCGCGGTGACCTCCTCGTCAGCCTTCGCCTCCGAGGCCGAAGGATACCTGAGGTAGCCACGGTCCTTATCAGGGATAAGCACCTCCACCCGGCCGTGCAGATACATGAAACCCTTATAAAAGGAATCCGATTCCATCTGCTAGATTTCAGCGATAAAGTCCTCCAAAGCCTTGAATCTGGCGACGGCGTCCTCAACACCCTTCGTGGCTGCAGCGGCCACCCTCTTCAACTCGGCGACCTCCAACCTGGCTACCTCCACTGAGTTGGCTACCGTCTCTGCCGCCTTCTCGACAATGGCAAGTTTCTCCTTCACAGCTGCCAGCTCCGCCTGGACAGTTCGGGCGATCTCCTTGTGCCGATCGACCTCGACACTGTACTGGTTCAGTTTTTTCTCAACGACAGAGAGGTCGTCGATCACCTTCTTCGAACGGCTCTGCTCCAGGTCACGAGCCGTCAGGAGTCCCTTCGCTCACCCCTCAGCATCGACGAGCTCTTTCTTAAGGTCCTTGACCTTCGACTCAAGGACCCCATTTGCCCCGACCTTCCCCTTCAGGTCGACCTTCAAAGACTCGATCTCGACGGCCTGCTGCCACTCGAGACGCTCCCAGCTCTGGTAGTGGCCCTTGATGTAGAGCGCCTCAGCACCGATCTGCAACATGAAAAGAGGTCAGCAAAAAAAAAAAAAAGAGAGAGAGAAAGAAAAGAAAGAAGAAGAAAGAAAAGAAGGGGAGGATAACTCATCGAGTACAGCTGGGGAAAGATGTTGCTGATAACGTCGGCTAGCAGCATCCTGGCCATCTCTTATCGGTCGCATAGCTAGATTGAGAAATCCATCATACGCTCTGCCAACTCGGGGCTCTGGAGGAAAGAGCTCTCTGACCCCATCCTGAAGGGGAGGCGGCGTCGTGCCTCCTCCCTCCTACCCTCTCCGGGGGCGGGCGGCCTCGCCCCACTGACTAAAGGACCCTGGGGGGCAAACTGAGAAGCTGGTGCCGGTGCAGGCAGCACCTCTGTGTGGCCCTAGGTGCAGCCCGGATCTCCTCACCCCTGACATCGATGACGGGCGGACTCGGAGGATGGCAGGGTGCAGCGGCAGTAGCCACGGCCCTCGCTCGGACGACTACCTCAGGCTCTATAGTTGGGGCCTGCTGGGCTGGCCTTGGTGCCGCGGAAGCTGCCCTCTCCACCGGCATAAGGGCAGCGTGGGGCACCTCTGAACCCGGACCCGCTGGAGCTGCCGAGCTCAGATCGATCACCACCATGGGGGCGGCCACAGGGGCGCTCTCACTCCATGCTCGCCTCGATGAAGGCTCCCCGGCCAGCCCGATCGGTGGCCTCTTCTTGGTGATTGCCAGGAGGTCATTCTCAGAGAAGATCATTCCTGCATGCAAACCACACAACAGTTAGAATCTGTGAGGAGTAGTGCAAGAAGTGCAAGAAAAAAGGAAAAGAAAAGTTCAGGTCAAACTCACCAAACCCATTCGTTCGGTTGACCCAGGAGTTGGCAAGGTTCTGCTCAGACAATAGGACCTCTAGAAGAGGAATCTGGGTGGTGCGGAGCTGCTCGTAATCATCCCGGTCAGCTGCATCGACCATAAAATTTCAATTGGGAGACTTGTCCGGATCGCTCCAGACCTAGTCGACCCCCTCGACCTCAACAAAGAAAAACTTGCTCTTCCATCCCCTGATGGAAGAGGAAAGCTCGAACTTGATGCCCTTTGGACGGGAGGACAAGGACCACCACCCATCCTCGGTTGGGTGGCGCTTCAAGGCAAAGAAAGCCCTGAACAAGGAAAAGCGGGCAATGAACCCGAGGAGGTGACAAAGCACAATGAAGGAAAAAATGATCCTAATGGCGTTTGGCACTAGCTGTGCGGGGACCAGATGATAATTATCTAGGACGGATAGGAAGAAAGGATGGAAGGAAAATCGAAGACCCCCAGAGAAGGTCCCCTCGTAAAATGCAAGATGGCCCGGGCCACTAGAGGTGACCCATTCCCCCGGCTGGGGGATCATGAGCCGGACGGAAGCCGGGATGCCATAGACATCCCGGACGGTCCTCAGTTCCCCGGCAGTGATCGTCGAGGTGACCCCACCAGGACCTGTGGACCGGATCAACTCAGAGATGGGGATGGAAGGAGAAGGAGGAGGCAAAGAAGGGCCAGATCCCGATTCCCTGATGAGTACCGGACTAGGAGGACGCCTCCTACTGAGCTCAAAGCGAGTTGCATCTTCCTCTCGTCAGAGGAAGAAGAAGAAGATGCTGGCCTCTGCTCGGAGGGACCGGCCTCACCCTGATCAGTGGAGGGGCGGAAGCCCAGACCAAAATTGGACATCCTCGAGAACGAGGGGAAAGAAGGACTTGAAGTAAAGGACGGAAGAGAAGACTCAACCTAAAGAAGACTCCAGACCCCGGGAAAGAACCCTATCCTAGCAAGGGAAGGAGGGAGAAGAAGCTGACCTGTTGCCTTAGAAAATTCGAGGCGACTGGAAGGAGGAAGAAGCTTGGGCGCGGCAGCGGCAGGCACGGAGAATTCAAAAAGAATAGATGGTTCGGGCAAGGCCCTCCTTTCATTTCGAAATGACCCAAGGGATTCGTACTGATCCAACCCCTCCGCCAACGGATCTATGCCACATGCTACCCATCGGCGAGAGTGGCATCCCGGCTGCTCTGAATGCTGTGCCAATATTAACTGCTCCTTGGACGTGTCCACGTGGCATCCCCGCATTGGTTCGTAGAGTCGGCCCCTGAAGCGCCAGCAATCATGGCCATCATCATGCCAGATTTTTGCCTTTCCATGTCAGCACCGTAATTACTCCCTTCGATCCGAGCGCCGTGCACTAACGGGCCTCTAGAGCGGGGGGAAAATGATGTGATAGGATCGCTGACATGGAGGAACCGGTAGGTGCCATGTCAAGAAAAGATGCCACATCAATTCTCCAGCCCGGATCCCACTACCGAGATGAGCTGAGCTCCCTCAGAACAACAAGCCATGCTCAGTCCTCCACCAGGTTGTGCCCGCAAGCTCGGGACGCCTAGGTCGGAGTCATCTTCTACCCTCCAGAGCGAGACCCTCAGAGGCTAGTGCCCTGCGGTCGAGGTCAAGCCAAGAGCTCGTCCGTCGATGTGGAGCCTCTCCGAACACGCGCCCTCTGGACCGGGTCTGTCTTCCGCCCTCTAGAGCGAGACCCTCGAGGGCTAGTGCACTACGATCGAGGTCGAGCCAGGAGCTTGCTTGTCGATGTGGAGCCTCTCCGAGCGCGCGCCCTCTGGACCGGGTCCATCTCCGCCCTCCAGAGCAAGACCCTCGGAGGCTAGTGCCCTACGGTCGAGGTCGAGCCAAGAGCTCGCCCGCCGATGTGGAGCCTCTCCGAGCGCGTGCCCTCTGGACTGGGTCCGTCTTTCGCCCTCCAGAATGAGACCCTCGGAGGTAGAGCCCTGCGGTCGAGGTCAGGCCAAGAGCTTGCCCGCCGATGTGGTCATTTGGTCCATCATCTAGTCAAGGATCCAAACCAACTCTATAGCCTTCACCTAGATTAGCACATATACCCAGGCCTCCTTCCAGTGCCATAGTCAGACCTGGCACTGAATTTCCTCCACCATCAAGAGTTGGACCAACTTCTCGAACCTGCAATTCAGTCGATCCATTACCTGTTCACACCACCAGGATATATGTATCATACACTATCAACATCCCGAAAGATAGTGACAGTGATTAGATATTAAGATTTCCATTGTACTTTCATATCTATATTAATTATCAACTTATGTCTTATGATGTATTAAATTATGTTATCTCATTTTCTCTCATATCTACTCCCTTTACCTTCTTTACTTATGAAGAAAAAGGGGAGAAGAGTGAATGTGTGTGCATGGAAGATCAGGATAAAGGAGAATGTGCATGGAAAATTAGGATAAGAAGTATGTGTACGAGTTCATGATAAACCTGAGATTAAGGGGGAGAGTAAGAAATATTTGCATGCCTGAGATCAAAATCTAGAAAATCATGCATATATGAATAGAATTTAAAGGGAGAGCATCACTTTGATATTTTTTTAGTCCTTATAAGCTCTAATAAAATCCTTATTCCATTCTTAGCATATGCTTCAACAATTCTATTACATTTCATCTAAGCTCCGATACATTTTCTAAGCTTCGATACAAACTTAGTATACTGCAATACTTTGTGGTACGGCAAACATAAACTCTAACTTATATAAATATCAAAGCTCTGATATTGATATACCATATATATGTTCCGATTCATGAAAATGTCAAAATTTTGATACATTCCATTAAAAAATTTACTGATACTTTTACACTCTGAAATACTTACAATTTCAGATATATTACAGTATAAAGTTTCTATGAATATATAAATGACTCTAATACATTTCTTTATTTTATAAAGTTTTTAACCTCCATGTCAAGTATTTTATTATCATCAAAAAGAGAGAATTATTGATGTCATAAATGATTTTGATTATTACAAATAATGAAGCATAAATACCATACTAATGCTTTTCAAATTGTTAAGAATATTTTTATAGAGAGCTTTTCAATGGACAATCTTCAATTGAAAATCTTTTAGATCATTCAAATTATTTTTGAGCCATTAGAATAATAAGTCAGCTCTCAAGAATCATTGTAAACTTTATGTATAATGGTAAATCCTTTAAGATAGTTTTTTATATCATGGGAAGAGTAGAAAACTTATTTCTTGTAATTAAAATGGTTGAAAGTCTATGTATATCCTTAGAAATTCCTATAAATCTTTGGAAGACTCTTGAAAATATTAAGGAATCAAATCACATCAAAATTCTTGAATAATTAAAGTTCTAACTGAAAGAGCCGACTTGCTTAAGAAGAGCCAACTCTGGCAAGGTACAATGGCATGGTATGCTCTTACACATTCAGGAGAGTCGACTCCCTTCAAACGAGCCTTCTCTCACAAGCTAAATAGAAAAATATATTTTCAAAGGAGCCTTCTCTTCATATTAGAGTGTTCTTTCTTAGAAATAATAGAAAGTATATTTTGAACATAATTCAGAAGAGCCGACTCCTGCTCAATGAGCTTTCTCTCTTAGAAATAATAGAAAAGTGGATTTCTGGTCACTGTTGATTAGAGCCGACTCCTCTAAAATGAGCCGACTCTCATTCCATGAAAATTCATAGTAATGGCTGGTTTCAGAACTTGCAGAATTCGACTCCTAAAGTTTTTAATGGCTATTTTTTGTTTGTCAATGACTCCAAATGGCTAGAAATGATTGAGTACTAATAGAAAAATATTTGGAGAAGTATAAAAGAAATGATTAAAATCAAAAGGACCAACATACTTGAAAGAATATTCTTCTAATCATTGCAAACAATAAAATTCAAGAATTGTCATCTGAAAATCAAGAGAAGCTTTACTCCTTACCACCTACTCTCATGAAGCATTACATGAAGATATCAGAGAGCATTGAAGAGTATTTTTGAAGACTTGAAGAGTTTATAAGAGAAGCTCAATCTGTAACCATCCTTTCTTATAAGAATTTGTATAGTTGCTTTATTTTTTCTATTTTGAGATGTTTATTTTAGCAAGGAGTTGAAACTTGGAATTGGGTTCAAGTTTTGATTAGTTGACTTTGGAAAATCAATTGAATTATTTGTGAGTCCAAAAAATAATCATTGTATTAGGATTTTGGTTTGTGAGCCCAGGATCAAATAAACTGGCTATATTCTTTTGAAAAAATAGTGAAAGTCCCAAGAAGTCCTTGGATAGTGGATGTAGGAGCAGAGATTGCTTTGAACCACTATTGTTGTCGCCAAGATCGCCGTGGCCCGTAGCTCCTGCCGGTTCCGGTGTGCGCTTCCCTCGCTGCCCGGCGATCCTCTGCTCCTAGACCTGCAAAACAGGGGTTAGTGACCTGGGCCGGGGTTTCCGGGGGGGGCACTCCGATGGTCAAGTCAGTGACGATCCAGGGAAACAGATCCTCCTGGTCGGGCCCCTCTTGATGGACTCCACACTAGGAGGACTGAAGAGTGTGTGTGTGAGGACGGGAACGTTGCAGGAGGAGAATGATGGCGGGGACAGAGGGATTCCCTATTCCTCCGCTTCTCCTTGTTTCCCTGGCCTCCCCCCCACTGTGGTAGTAGTGGTGGTGCTTTGCCCTCTTGGTTGGGCCTGCCCCGGTGTTGGTGGTGCCATGCCCCTCTCCCTTGCGGGGATCGCACCTATGTTCTTTTCCTTTTTTTTGTGTTGTAGTCGTTGTTGTGTTCCTCCGAGTTTGTTGCAGCTAGGTTACCGTCGGGAGCTTGTATCGGGATCCCTGCCAGGCTGTCAGGCACATGCGGCAGTGTCCCGAGGAGTCTTTCCTGATTCAAGATAAGGGAAGTTGTCAGGCACTCTAACACTCCTCTTGGTCGCCTCTTTCCGGGAAACCTGGCAGTGCCTTGATGGTGGGCCGCCATCCACGGGATTCAAATCTCCCGATTGGCTTCCACTCTTGGGTGATCCGAGTGGTTAGTGAGGAATGTGGCACCTTAATCAGCGTGCTTATTTCCCTTTTAGTGTAACTGGCGGTTGCAGGCGGTCAGTATGACCTGGAAGGCGCTCCAGTGCAGTCCTCGGGCGGCCCGCCAGTGTTCTGGGCTGGTGAGGACCTCGTTCGAGCTGGGGCTGAGCTGGAATGTCAGGGCTCGCTCCGACCTAGGTGCTCCGAGCTTGCAAGGGTGTCTTGGTAGAGGAGGACAGTGTGCAGGCCCCGTCCGGAGGGCGCGCACTCGGAGAGGCTCCACGTTTAGCGGGTGAGTGCTGAGCTCGACCTCGACCACAGGGCACTAGCCTCTGAGGGTCTCGCTCTGGAGGGCAGAAAATGGACCCGGTCCAGAGGGTGCTTGCTCGGAGAGGCTCCACATTGGCGGGTGAGCGCTGAGCTTAACCTTGACCACAAGGCACTCACCTCCAAGGGTCTCGCTCTGGAGGGCAGAAGACGGACCTGGTCCAGAGGGCGCGCGCTCGGAGAGGCTCCACATTGGCGGGTGAGCACTGAGCTCGACCTCAACCACAGGGCACTAACCTCCGAGGGTCTCGCTCTGGAGGGCAGAAGACGGACCCGGTCTAGAGGGCGCGTGCTCGGAGAGGCTCCACATTAGCGGGTGAGCACTGAGCTCGACCTCGACCACAGGGCATTAGCCTCTAAGGGTCTCGCTCTGGAGGGCAGAAGGCGGACCCGGTCCAGAGGGTGCGCGCTCGGAGAGGCTCCACATTGGCGGGTGAGCGCTGAGCTCGACCTCGACCACAGGGCACTAACCTCCGAGGGTCTCGCTCTGGAATGTAGAAGATGGACCCGCTCCAGAGGGCGCGTGCTCGAAGAGGCTCCACATTGGCACGTGAGCGCTGAGCTCGACCTCAACCACAGGGCACTAACCTCCAAGGGTCTCACTCTGGAGGGCAAAAGGCAGACCCGGTCCAGAGGGCGCGCGCTCGGAGAGGCTCCACATTAGCAGGTGAGCGCTAAGCTCGACCTCGACCACAGGGCACTAACCTTCGAGGGTCTCGCTCTGGAGGGTAGAAGACGGACCCGGTCCAGAGGGCGCGCGCTCAGAGAGGCTCCATATTGGCGGGTGAGCACTGAGCTCGACCTCGACCATAGGGCACTAACCTCCAAGGGTCTCGCTCTGGAGGGCAGGATGCGGCTCCGACCTAGGCGTCTCGAGCTCACGGGCCCGACCTGGCAGAGGACAGAGTTTGGCTCGTCGTATTGCGGGAGCTCAGCTCAGCTTGGTAATGGAATCCGGGCTGGAGAGTTAACGCGACGTCTGACACAGTGTCCTTTCTTGATGTGGCACCTGCCGGTTCCTCCATGTTAGTAATCCCACCACATCATTTGCCCCCCACTCCCGAGACTCATTAGTGCGTGACGCTCGGGTCGAAGTACGTAATTGCAATGCTGACAAGGAAAGGTGGAAATCTGATGCAATGATGGCCATGATTGCTGATGCTTCGGGTAGCGGCCCTGCAGACTAATCCGGGGGTGCCATGTGGCCATGTCCGAGGAGCTATTAATGTTGGCACAGAATTCAGAGCAGTCAGGATGCCATTTTCGTTGATGGGCAGCACGTGGCGTGGATCCATTGGTGGAGAGGTTGAATCGGTACGAATCCGTTGGGTCATTTCGAAATGAAAAGAAGGCCTTACCCAAAACATCTATTCTTTTTGAATTCTCCGTGCCTGCTGCTGCTGCTGCCCAAGCTTCCTTCTTCCTCCCAATTGCCCCGAGTTTCCTAAGGAACCAGGTCAGTTTCTTCTTCCCTCTCCCCCTACTAGGATAGGGTTTTTCCTCCGGGTCTGGGGTCTTCTTCAGGTTGAGTCTTCTCTTCCGTCCCCCACTTCGAGTCCTTCATTCCCCTTATCCTTGAGAATGTCCCATTTTGGTCCGTGCTTCCGCCCCTCCACTGACCAGAGCGAGGCCGGTCCTTCTGAACAGAGGCCGGCATCTTCTTCCTCTTCCTCTGATGGGGAGGAAGATGCAGCTCGCTTTGAGCTCAGTAGGAGGTGTCCTTTCGATCCGGTACTCATCAGGGAACTGGGATCCGGTTCTTCTCTCCCTCCTCCTTCTTCTGTTCCTACTTCTGAGTCCATTAGGTCCACAGGTCCTGGTGGGGTCGCCTCGATGATCACTGCAAGGGAACTAAGAATTGTTCGGGATGCCTATGGCATCCCGTCTTCTATCCGGCTCATGATCCCTCGTCCAGAGGAACGGGCCACTTCCAGTGGCCCGGGCTGTCTTGCTTTTTATGAGGGGACCTTCTTTGGAGGTCTCCGATTTCCTTTCCACCCTTTCTTCCTGTCCGTCTTGGATAATTACCGTTTGGTCGCTGCTCAGTTGGTGCCAAACGCCATCAGAGTCATTTTTCCTTTTATTATGCTCTGCCACCTCCACGGGTTTGTTGCCCGGTTTTCCTTGTCTAGGGCCTTCTTCGTCCTGAAGCGCCACCCAACCGAGGATGGGTGGTGGTCCTTGTCTTCTCGCCCGAGGGGCATCAAGTTTGAACTCCCCTCTTTCGTCAGGGGATTGAAGAGCAAGTTTTTCTTTGTTGAGGTTGAGGGGGTCGACTAGGTCTGGAGTGATCCAGATAAGTCCCCCAACCAAAATTCCGTGATCGATGCGGCTGATCGGGATGATTACGAGCAGCTCTACACCGTCTAGATTCCTTCCCTTGAGGTCCTGTTATCTGAGTAGAACCTCACCGACTCTGGGGTCGACCCAATGAATGGGTTGGGTGAGTTCGACCTGAACTTCCTTTATATTTGCATTTCGTGCATCGTTTTCCACGGACTCTAACTGTTGTTTGACTTGCATGCAGGGATGATTTTCTCTGAGAATGATCTGCTGGCGATCACCCGAAAGAGGCTGCTGACCGGGCTGGCCGGGGAGCCTTCGTCGAGGCGAGCCCCGGTCGAGAGCATTCCTGTGGCTGCCCCCACAATGGTGCTCGGCCTGAGCTCGATTGCTCCAGCCGGCCTGAGTTCGGAGGCGATGCACGCTGCTCCTGTGTCGGTGGAGAGGGTGGCCTCTATGGTGCCGAGTCCAGCCCAGTAGGCCCCTACTGTGGAGCCCGAAGTCGTGGTCTGGGTGAGGGCCGCAGCTGCAACCGCTGCACCCCGCCGCCCTCCAAGTCCACTGGTTATCGAGGTCAGGGATGAGGAGGTCTGGGCCGTCACCAAGACCACGACTGGTGTGGGCACCAGAATCAGGAAGAGACTCCAACCAATTCAAGTCAAATCCGAGTCCTTATGGTTGGATGAGTAAAAGAAAGTCCTGTAATTTTTTTCTTTCTTTAATTTTGAGTCCAAATAATTATGTAATTCGAGTCCATTTCAATTTTATGTTGGAACTAGTCCAGCCTGATTAATCTTGTATTTGAGAGTTGGGTCCAAATGAGTCAAGTCCAATCCATGAAGAATCAAACCAAACCTCCATGAAGAATCAAACCAAACCACATTTGAAGACTAAAGAAGACTCAAGACTTATACTCCAAAGCAAGACCAAAGCCACCTCAAGTGGGGACCACATGCCACCTCATCATCCAAGGTTGCTGCCACATCACACATACCACCTCACCATCCAAGGTTGCTGCCACATCACACATGCCACCTCACCATCCAAGGTTGCCACCCAAGAGAAGAAAAGGGGAATTTGAATTTGAATTAGCTACAACCTCCTCCACAACTTCCTCCACTACTCATGGGATGCCCCATATTTTTCTCCACAAATTTTTCTCCATGATATTTGGTGTAGTTTGAATTCAAAATGGCTTAATAGTCTATAAAAGACTCTTAGTCTTCTTGTAAAGAGAGGATGGAAAAGAAAAAATAAAAGTTTTCTTCTATGTGAGTTCTATGTGCCTAAGTGGTAGTTCTAAATTCCTCTCCCTATCCCACGCCAACCCTACTTTCTCCTCCTCCATCTCCAACGCCTAAGACACTCTTCTTCTTCTCCAATCTCAAGCTAGCTCTTCAATATCTAAGGTTGATCAAGAAGACCATCACAAGGAGGCCGGCCAAATCCATTTCAAGTGATCTACCATGGCGCCAAGATTATTCTTCAACACTGCTTCCTCGACTCTTCTTTAGTTTCTCCATTTCATGACTAACGTATTTTACCAAGTTCCTAATCTCAAGGTTTCTTTGTTGTAGGGTTCTCCGGGATTCCGAACTCAAGAGGAAGGAATTATTTGCCATAATCCAGAAAACAAGAAGGGCCCTCAATTTGTAGTATGGTCTTGTCATTTGGGAGGTCTCTTCATGAGTGATCTTGATCTACTTGAAAGATTAATGCTAGGTATGTTCTAGTATCGATTAGGTCTGAAATATTAAATTTGCCTAGCTTAACTTGTGTGGTTCGAATCTTATTCCTATTTCTTTGTTATTTTGATAGTCTTATTAATTAGGTTTACGTTTGATCGTTCGAGTTCTCTTTATTAGACCTCCTTTGATACTATATGCTGAACTAATCATATGCAAATAAGAAATTGCTAAGTTAATCTTTGCTAATCTCCTTTAGGGTTGCATAGTTGCATTCTCATCTTGCATGTCCCCACCAATCTTGGTATCAGAGCATGGTAGAATAAGTTCCTGATTGCATAGCATTAAGTCCTTGAAGTACTTGGATCGGGGGCGTTACCAGGCCGTCCGGTCTTAGGAGAAAGTAGGGTTTAAACACCCTCTCTTCCCATTCCACGGGGATCTCCTAAGGCGTGTCGGGGTGCCATTGTGATTGACCCGTGAAAAAGAAAGCCAAAGGATTTTTTAGATTTCATTTGTGAATTTTGTATTGGTCACGTTCTGTTTTTCTGTTTGCTGTATTTTCTGTAGGCTGACTGTAATCCGCCTGCAACTCCAAAGGCAAGTATCAGATTCCTTGTTGGAATATTTTTTTTCCTATTCCATTTTAAGTTTTTTATCACCGTTTTAAATTTCAATCTGAGAAAAAAATTACAAAAAAAATGAAAATTCCTGCAGTCCATCAGTGTAATTAAGGTTTCTGTTCTGTTCTGTTCCTTTTCATTATCTTCATTTCAGAATCTGCCTAGAATAGTACAGATTTTATTTTGAAATTCTGTTTCATCTGGTATGTCATCTATAAGTTAGGAGTTTTCTGTGATTTTTTTAGATTTTTTTGATATTTTTTTCTGCACTTATCAATACCATATTTAAACTGCAACACACTACTTCTGCACCTGAAATTTGAAATTTGCATGCATCTCATGACAAATCAAATTAAGGCATGAAATTGACATAGGGTCAGGATTTCATCACCTGTCCCTAGCCCAAAAATCATCAAATTGCATATCGATCCAATCCCTAACTAAAATTGATTAGACATTAATTGCCCTAGTGGGTTAGGGACATCAATTTGGTCGAGCCCAGGTTATTGTCAACTCATTGTGTCAACTAGTCTTGTGTGTGCCCTATTACTTGGTGTCTAGAATTGGGACTAAGGGCTTGGGTGCTGATCCGTCTATCGGGCCAATTCCACCGGGCCTAGGTAGGCCAGAGACAGGATCTCACACTCCCCTTGTTCTAAAACCTGGCCAAGTATAGAGTTACTACAATCTAGCTTGCCACCTTGATTAGGCAACTAGCTTGGAACTCTAGGTCCAGTTCAATTCAATTGGGAAAGCTTGTGCAACCCATTTCTTCATCTATTATTGGAAGCTGGTGTCAAGGATAGAGGTTAAGTGGCTCAAGCCTAAGCGGTTCTTGTGGTTTTTAATTAGGACCCAGTGAAAGCTGGGGGAACCTCCCACAGACCCACCTCCTGACTGGCCAGTGGAAGAGAGTAGCTGTTGATTTGATTGTATCTAGTCAACTCAGTTTATTTGGACTAACCGGTTTAGAAAACTCGTAGTTCGGGTCTGAGTCTAATTGTTTGCATGACAACTAGGTCAGGCACACCTTACCACCCTTCACAAGCCCAACCTAGTTCATCCATGGATACTAGTATGGAAAGCCTTATGAGATCTATGATCGAGAAGATGGACCGTTTGGATGCTAGGTTTGACCAGTTCGAGGAAAGGATAGGAACCCTAGAGGAATCTAGGTTGACCCCAACTGAACCACCTTCACCCAGATTACCTTCAGTTCACCCTAGAGCCCAACGACAGGAACATACACCTGATCCAATTCATAGAAGGCCACATCAGGATTATATTGATCACACTCCGGAGCCAAATCCTAGAAGACCTCGCCATGATACTTTTGATCAGGATGATCGGGCCTTAAGGAATATACGTCTAGATGCACCAACCTTTGAGGGAAGCCTAGATCCTAAGGTGTACATAGACTGGGAAGCTGACATGGACCAATATTTTGACTGGTATGATATGTCTGAAGAGAGAAGATTCAAGTTTGCCAAAATCAGACTAGTCCGTCAGGCTAGGTTGTATTGGGGAAATGTCGAACGCATAGCTAGGCAGAGGGGAGACTTACCTATAGTGACCTGGAGAGACATGAAGAGAAAGCTTAGAGAGAAATATTTGCCTATGTCTTATCAGCAAAGGTTGTTAGATCAGTGGCAACGATTGACACAAGGAAATAAGACCGTTTCTGAGTACGTTGCTAAATTTGATGAGTTTGTAATGCGATGCAACGTAGTCGAGTCTGAGGCAGCCACATTGTCGAGGTTTAGATCAGGATTGAATGAAGATATAAAAGGGGAACTGTTTTTGAGAGAAGTCCATGATTTAGATCAGGCATACCAAGTTGCCATGGACTATGAGAGGTTTCAAAGGAGAGCTACATTTAGGCGACCTGAGCCCATTAGGTTTAATCCTCCTGTTAGTCGACCTAGTTCAGTCCCTGGTACAACCAATAGACCAAGATCCAGCTCAAATCCAACCCCTAGGACCAACCCTGCCATTTCTCCAATTCCTAGAGAAGACAAAGGAAAGAGCCCTGAAGTTCGAGGTGAGAGGGAGCGAGTTTGCTATAAGTGTCGTAAACCAGGTCATTTCGTGAGCCAATGTCCCTCTAGAGCTTTACATATAGGGGAGGCAGAAGAAGGTGAATCAGAACTCTTGGAGAATGTTGAAGAGGAGGTTTATGAAGCAGGGGATTGCTTGGCTGATGAGTATGAAGGAGATGAAGAAAATGTAGACTCATCAGATGTGTTAGGAGTTGTGAGATGTATCATGACACAGACCAAGGAGCAGGAAGACTGGCGTAGGACTAGCATCCTACACACATTTGTCAAAATAGGAGAAAAGGTCTGTAAGATCGTGATCGATAGTGGAAGCTGTGTCAATGCCATTTCCACTAGTGCAGCCAAGAGTCTAGGATTACCCACTGAACCACATCCCAATCCATATAAGGTATCCTGGATCGATTCCACTTCTATCCCAATCAAACAGAGATGTCAGGTCCGAATCCAACTTCAGTCCTATCAGGAACGAATCTGGTGTGATGTACTCCCTATGGGAGTAAGTAGCATCATCCTAGGTAGGCCATGGCTGTTTGACCATGATGTGACAATTTTTGGTCGATCAAATTCCTGTGCTTTCAATTTCAATGGCAAGAAAATTGTCATTCATTCAACCCAGC
Source organism: Areca catechu (assembly GCA_021397845.1). NCBI lineage: Eukaryota > Viridiplantae > Streptophyta > Magnoliopsida > Arecales > Arecaceae > Areca > Areca catechu. The sequence goes on from CM038039.1 coordinate 97,048,697, forward strand.
CTAAGGACAACACCAAAAGAGGAGTTAGCAGCCTGAAAGAAAAAAGGACTGGATTAAATTTGATAGGTGCAAGAGAATTAGAAAAAGACATTAATGAGGGAGCACCTATTTGGATGGTAGCTGCTAAGGAAACTATGGACCACACCCCTGTAGAACACCCTCAAGAGGTGGTCCAATTATTGAAAGACTTTGAAGACGTGTTTCCCGAGGATCTTCCCGACAATCTTCCACCTTTAAGGGACATACAACATGCCATAGATTTAGTTCCTGGCGCGACTTTACCTAATTTGCCTCATTATAGGATGAATCCAACTGAACATCAAGAGTTACAAAGGCAAGTTAGTGAACTTCTTAGAAAGGGGTTTGTTAGAGAAAGTTTAAGCCCTTGTGCAGTCCCTGCCTTGTTAACCCCTAAAAAAGATGGTACCTGGAGGATGTGTGTAGACAGCCGTGCCATCAACAAGATTACTGTCAAATATAGGTTTCCAATCCCAAGACTGGACGATATGTTAGATATGATAGCCGGATCAACAATTTTCTCCAAGATAGACTTAAAGAGTGGCTATCACCAGGTTAGGGTTAGGCCTGGAGATGAATGGAAGACCGCTTTTAAGACTAAAGATGGATTATATGAGTGGTTAGTCATGCCGTTCGGTCTGTCCAATGCTCCCAGCACCTTTATGAGAATTATGAATCAGGTGTTGAAAACTTTCATCGGGAAATTTGTGGTGGTCTACTTTGATGACATTCTTATTTATAGCAAGACTAAGGCAGACCATTTAACCCACCTAAGACAAGTTTGCCAAGTCCTTAGAAAGGATAGCCTCTATGCCAATATCAAGAAGTGTGATTTCTTAACACATAGAGTTATCTTTCTAGGATTCGTAGTAACATCTGAAGGAGTGTCCGCTGACCCTGCGAAAATTAAATCAATAGTAGAGTGGCCTGTACCCAAGAGTATCCATGATGTCCGTAGTTTTCACGGTTTAGCCACCTTCTATAGAAGATTCATTAGAGGGTTCAGTACGATAGTGGCTCCAATCACTGATTGTATTAGGAAGGGAACTTTTGAATGGACTAAAGCAGCAGACAAAGCCTTCCTAACAATTAAGGAAAAAATGACACACGCACCCGTCTTGAGGTTACCCGATTTTACCAAAGTGTTCGAGGTTGCGTGTGATGCTTCTGGGGTAGGAATTGGAGGTGTCTTGAGTCAAGAGAATCACCCAGTAGCATATTTCAGTGAGAAGTTAAATGAAGCGAGACTAAGGTATTCCACCTATGATAGGGAGCTGTATGCGGTAGTTCAGGCATTACGTTATTGGAGGCATTATCTTCTACCACAAGAGTTTGTCCTATTTTCTGACCATGAAGCTCTTAGGTTCCTTAGTTCTCAGAAGAAATTGAACCCTAGGCACGGGAAATGGGTAGAGTTCATACAAGCTTATACGTTCGTACTAAAACATCGTGCCGGAACTGAAAATAGGGTTGCTGATGCATTGAGTCGTCGTTCAATGTTGTTGAATTCTGTGAGCACTGAGGTAGTAGGGTTTGAAAGATTAAAAGAGGAATATCCTACATGCCCTGATTTTGGTGACATCTATCGATCCCTTCAACAAGGACCATCTAGTGAGCATAGTGATTATACCATTTTAGATGGATACCTTTTCAGAGGAAATCAGTTGTGTATTCCCAAGACCTCTGTTAGGGAATTTCTGATCTGGGAAGTTCATGCTGGGGGCTTAACAGGACATTTTGGTAGGAATAAAACCATCTTAGCAATAGAAGGCCAATTCTTTTGGCCTGGTCTCAAAAGAAATGTGGCCCAGATTGTAGCTCAGTGCCGTATCTGTGCTGTTGCAAAACAGCAAAGACAGAACACCGGTTTGTACACACCCTTACCTGTCCCTGATTGTCCATGGCAGGATATCAGCATGGATTTTGTAGTAGGCCTCCCTAAGACGTCTAGGAAGTATGATTCTGTCTTTGTTGTTGTCGATCGTTTCTCCAAGATGGCTCACTTCATTCCTTGTTCTCAAACTTTAGATGCTTCGAAGGTGGCCAAGCTTTTTCTCGATCAGGTCGTTAGGCTTCATGGTTTACCCAAAACCATTGTGTCCGATAGAGATGTCAAATTTACTAGCTATTTCTGGAAAACCCTCTGGCACATGCTCGGTACCAAGCTGAAATTCTCTACTGCCTATCATCCTCAAACCAATGGCCAGACTGAGGTAGTAAACCGAAGCTTAGGAAATCTGTTGAGATGCTTAGTTGGTGACAACCTAGGAAACTGGGACCTATTACTTCCTCGTGCTGAATTTGCCTATAACAGCTCAGTTAATAGGTCTATTGGGAAAAGTCCATTCGAAGTGGTCCATGGATACAGACCTAGGAAGCCTTTAGACCTAGCTCCTTTACCCACACATGCACGGGTGTCCGAGTCTGCCGAGTCATATGCACAGCATATTAGGGAATTGCATAAGGAGATTAGCCAAAAGATTCAAATGAGCAATGAACTCTATCAGCATATGACTAATTCACATAAACGATTAAAAGAATTTAATGAAGGGGACTCCGTCATGATCAAACTTAAACCTGAAAGGTTTCCGCCGGGAACTATGAAGAAACTCCATGCCCGGGGAGCCGGACCTTTCAAAATAATAAAGAAAATTGGACCAAATGCTTATGTATTAGAATTACCACCAAGTTATGGCATTAGTTCAACATTTAATGTTTCAGACTTAAAAGAATACAAAGAACCTGCATTGATACCTAGTGAGCTTTTTGGTCCTAATGTTTCTTTTGAGAGTGAAACACCAAATGAGTGTCCACCACCAAGTGTTCCTGAGAGAAAGGAGAGAATTGAAAGGATCTTGGATGACCAGATCATTACTACTAGAAATAAAGGCTACCAACGTTATCTGGTTAGATGGCAAGGATGTCCTGAATCTGAAGACTCCTGGATTTCCCGAGAGGACCTACAACAAATCGACCCGGATGCATTAGAAACATATCAAGCCAACCCTCACTCGATAGGGTCGAGTTCCTCCCACCCCGGGAGAATTGGTGTGGGCACCAGAATCAGGAAGAGACTCCAACCAATTCAAGTCAAATCCGAGTCCTTATGGTTGGATGAGTAAAAGAAAGTCCTATAATTTTTTTCTTTCTTTAATTTTGAGTCCAAATAATTATGTAATTCGAGTCCATTTCAATTTTATGTTGGAACTAGTCCAGCCTGATTAATCTTGTATTTGAGAGTTGGGTCCAAATGAGTCAAGTCCAATCCATGAAGAATCAAACCAAACCTCCATGAAGAATCAAACCAAACCACATTTGAAGACTAAAGAAGACTCAAGACTTATACTCCAAAGCAAGACCAAAGCCACCTCAAGTGGGGACCACATGCCACCTCATCATCCAAGGTTGCTGCCACATCACACATACCACCTCACCATCCAAGGTTGCTGCCACATCACACATGCCACCTCACCATCCAAGGTTGCCACCCAAGAGAAGAAAAGAGGAATTTGAATTTGAATTAGCTACAACCTCCTCCACAACTTCCTCCACTACTCATGGGATGCCCCATATTTTTCTCCACAAATTTTTCTCCATGATATTTGGTGTAGTTTGAATTCAAAATGGCTTAATAGTCTATAAAAGACTCTTAGTCTTCTTGTAAAGAGAGGATGGAAAAGAAAAAATAAAAGTTTTCTTCTATGTGAGTTCTATGTGCCTAAGTGGTAGTTCTAAATTCCTCTCCCTATCCCACGCCAACCCTACTTTCTCCTCCTCCATCTCCAACGCCTAAGACACTCTTCTTCTTCTCCAATCTCAAGCTAGCTCTTCAATATCTAAGGTTGATCAAGAAGACCATCACAAGGAGGCCGGCCAAATCCATTTCAAGTGATCTACCATGGCGCCAAGATTATTCTTCAACACTGCTTCCTCGACTCTTCTTTAGTTTCTCCATTTCATGACTAACGTATTTTACCAAGTTCCTAATCTCAAGGTTTCTTTGTTGTAGGGTTCTCCGGGATTCCGAACTCAAGAGGAAGGAATTATTTGCCATAATCCAGAAAACAAGAAGGGCCCTCAATTTGTAGTATGGTCTTGTCATTTGGGAGGTCTCTTCATGAGTGATCTTGATCTACTTGAAAGATTAATGCTAGGTATGTTCTAGTATCGATTAGGTCTGAAATATTAAATTTGCCTAGCTTAACTTGTGTGGTTCGAATCTTATTCCTATTTCTTTGTTATTTTGATAGTCTTATTAATTAGGTTTACGTTTGATCGTTCGAGTTCTCTTTATTAGACCTCCTTTGATACTATATGCTGAACTAATCATATGCAAATAAGAAATTGCTAAGTTAATCTTTGCTAATCTCCTTTAGGGTTGCATAGTTGCATTCTCATCTTGCATGTCCCCACCAACGACTGAGGCACCACCTGCACCAGCATCCGCTTCTCAGCCTGCCCCCCGCGACCCTGCAGTTACCGGGATGAGGCCGCCCACTCCGGTAGAGGGTCGAAGGGAGGAGGGGTGACGCCATCTCCTCTTCAAGATGGGGCCAGACAGCTCGTTCCTCCAGAGCCCTGAGCTGGCCGAGAGCATGATGGACTTCTCCATCCAGACATGCGATCGGCAGGACATGACCGGGATGCGGCTGACCGATGTCATTAGCGCCATGTTCCTCCAGCTTTATTCGGTGAACTGCTCCTTCCTCTTCTCTCCTTTTCTCTCTTCCTTTTTTTTTTTTGGCTAACCTCTTTTATTGGTACAGATTGGTGCCGAGGCCCTCTACATCAAGGGCCGCTATCAGTGCTGGGAGCGTCTCGAGTGACAACAAGCTGCCGAGATTGAGTCTTTGAAAGTCGACCTGAAGGAGACGGTCGGGGCAAATGGGGCTTTCGAATTAAAGGTCAAGGACCTTGAGCAGCAGCTCGCCAATGCCGAGGGGTGAGCAAAGAAGCTCCTTGAGGCCCGCGACTTTGAGTGGAGCCACTCGAAGAAGGCCATCGACGATCTCTCCATCATCGAGAAAAAGCTGAACTGGTACAGTGCCGAAGCAGATCGGCACAAGGAGGCCTCCCGAGCCGCCTAGGCAGAGCTGGCAGCTGGGAGGGAAAGCTTGCCACAGCTGAGAAGGTGGCAGAGGAGGTGGCCAGGTCGGCGGAGGCAGCTAGGCTGGAGGCCGTCGAGTCGAGGAGGGTGGCTGCTGAGGCCAAAAAGGGCGCTGAGGATGCCGTCACAAAATTCAAGGCCTTAGAGGAGTTTGTCACCGAGATTTAGCAGATGGTGTCGGACTCCTTCTACAAGGGCTTCATGTTTTTGCGCGGTCGAATCAAGGCACTTATCCCCGAGAAGAGCTGTGATTGCCTCAGATATCCCTCGGCCTCAGATGCGGGGCCAGAGGAGGAGGTCGTGGCCTCAGAGTCTTCGATGCCAGCCGAGGCTGAACCATCCGAGGTTAGAGCTGCTCAATCGGTGGTTCCTAAAGGCGGGGACTCTCAGCCCCAAAGCTCAGCAGGGAGGCTGGCCGGCGTGGAGTAGCCTCCTTTTCTTTTCTAGCCCTATTTTGTATTTTTGTTTCTTGTACTTAGTCAGGGTCACCCGGCATGTCGGGGGCCCGCAAGACACTTGTAACTCATGCTCAATCAATGAAGCTTGAGTTTCTCTAACATCTATTTTCTTTGTATGGTTCTTCCCTTCCTTTTCCATCTCTTTCTCTCTCCTCTCTTCTTTTTCTTCCTCTTCTTTCTTCTGTGCATGAGCGAGGAGATCAGAGAGAGGGGCCTCACCTTGCCTGAGGTTGAGTCATTAGACTTCAATGTCAGCAAGCTGGGCACAGGTTCATGACACTTGAGTGCTGCTGTGCTCGCAGGTCTCTTGGCCGGAGATCTGAGCTTCGGCCTTAGGTGTCCTGGAGCTGGGCTCGGGGATGTTGTTGACTGAGAGCTGCTTGGCTTGAAGTTCTCTTAGCCGGAGATCTGAGCTTCGGTCTTGAGCAGGTGTCCTGGAGCTGAGCTCGGGGATGTTGTTGACTGAGAGCTTCTTGGCTCGAAGTTCTCTTGGCCGGAGATCTGAGCTCTGGTCTTGAGAAGGTGTCTTGGAGCTGGGCTCGGGTACGTTGTTGACTGAGAGCTGCTTGGCTCAAAGTTCTCTTGGTCGAAGATCTGAGCTCCGGTCTTGAGAAGGTGTCCTAGAGCTAGGCTCGGGGATGTTGTTGACTGAGAGCTGCTTGGATCGATGTTCTCTTGGCCGGAGATCTGAGCTCGGGTCTTGAAAAGGTGTCCTAGATCTGAGCTTGGGGATGTTGTTGTCTGAGAGCTGCTTGGCTCGAAGTTCTCTTGGCCGAAGATCTGAGCTCCAGTCTTGAGAAGGTGTCCTGGAGCTGAGCTCGGGGACGTTGTTAACTGAGAGCTGCTTGGCTCAAAGTTCTCTTGGCCGGAGATCTGAGCTCCGGTCTTGAGTAGGTGTCCTGAAGCTGGGCTCGGGACGTTGTTGACTGAGAGCTGCTTGGCTCGAAGTTCTCTTGGTCGAAGATCTGAGCTCCGGTCTTGAGAAGGTGTCCTGGAGCTGGGCTCGGGGACGTTGTTGACTGAGAGCTGCTTGGCTTGAAGTTCTCTTGGCCGGAGATCTAAACTCCGGTCTTGAGTAGGTGTCCTGGAGCTGGGCTTGGGGACGTTGTTAACTGAGAAATAGCGGCCTGTCCCCCTCTCATTCTCCTTCTTTCCTTCCCCCCTCCTTTTTTCCTTTTTCTTCTCCCTTTCTTTTTTTTTTTTTTTTGGAGTGGGGAGATCAGAGAAGAGGGTTCCTATCGTGTGCCCCTCTTGTTCTCTTTCTTTCCTTCCCCTCTCGTCTTCCTTTTCGAGTGGGGAGATCAGAGAAGAGGGTTCTTGCCGGGTTCCCCTCTCGTTCTCTTTCTTTCCTTCCCCTCTCATCTTCTTTTCGAGTGGAGAGATTAGAGGAGAGGGTTACCGAACTTGATTGCCTTGGAGCTAGGCTCGAGGCCTCCCTGGATGTGGAGCTAGGCTCGGGCCCAGGGGTTGCCTAAGGTCTTGGCTCAGGTCTTTGGTGCCTTGGAGCTAGGATCGAGGAGTTGATGGGAGCTACTTGGCCCCATGATCCCTTGGCATCTCGGAGCTGGGCTCGGAGATGTTTGAGATTGAGAGCGTCTTGGCTCAAGGTTTCCTTGGCTGGAGATCTGAGCTCTGGTGTTGAGTAGACATCCTGGAACTGGGCTTGGGGATGCTTGAGCTCGAGAGCTGCATGGCTTGAAAATCCTTTGACCTCCTGGAGCTAGGCTCGTGGATGCCTCAAGTTGGTAGCTGCATGGCTCAAAGATCCTTCGACGTCCTGGAGCTAGGCTCGGGGACACTTCAAGTTAGGAGCTGCATGGCTCAAAGGTCCTTCGACGTCCTGGAGCTAGGCTCGAGGATGCTTCAAGTTGAGAGTTGCATGGCTCAAAGATCCTTCAACATCCTGGAGCTAGGCTCGGGGACACTTCAAGTTGGGAGCTGCATGGATCGAAGATCCTTCAACATCCTAGAGCTAGGCTCGGGGATGCTTGAGCTTGAGAGCTGCATGGCTCGAAAATTTTCTGACGTCTTGGAGCTAGGCTCGGGGATGCTTGTCGATTCTTCCCTGCTAGACACATGGATACTCATGCAAGAAAAAATAGTTATCATTATTATCGATAATAAACCTTACCTTGTTGGTGGCGTCTTCGCAGGCCGCAAATCCTCCTCTTTCGGGGGATCTTGATGCCGTCGGGATCTTCGAGGTAGCAAGCCCCTCATGATAGGATTTTGACCACCATGCAGGGGTCTGCCCGCGGTGGTTTACGATCGCCATCCTGACGACAGTGGCATCCTTATTTACCTTTCCCCTCCCGACATAATGGGGAGTACATTCTCTGGGTCCCATGCTCCCCCAGGTTTCCTTGGACACGCGCGCAGCTCCCCCGGTGACCACGTTTACCAGCATCACGGTGGGGAAGCTGTTGAAGGTTGGAGCCAGCGAGAGGGCGGCAAGCGCCCAGGACCTCGCGTGAGGTCTGCCCCCTACGAACCTTCTGAGGTAGCCTTTCTTGATGAGCTTCTCGACCTCCTACTTGAGATTGCAACATTCCCTGGTGGCACGGCTGTGGTCGCCGTGAGGGCGTCACTACTTCGTCTCGTCACGATCGGTGATGGATTTCAAGGATGGCGGGCATCGTAGCCTAGTGGCTCACTGGTTGAGCCTTGCATAGCGACGGACCGGTGGGAAAGCTCCGTCAGCTTGTGCTCATGCTTCTCCAGGAGTGCTTTCGCTGCGTGCTTGGCGGCTTCGCCGACGAATCCTTTCGTCGAAGGGGATGGAGAAGGTGACGCGGGTGCCCTTGAGAAAGGGGAAACCCCTTGCGGGGCTGATAGAGGCCTTTCGAGTTCATGTCGTCACCATCCTTCCATGGGGTGTTGCTCTATAAAGAGGTGGAAGGCTTGATCATGCCTGTCCCGCCCCCCTTCCTGGCGTGCCAATCTGTTGCTGTCAAGATCGCCGTGGCCCGTAGCTCCTGCCGGTGTCGGAGTGCGCTCCCCTCGCTGCCCGGTGATCCTCTGCTCCTGGACATGCGAAACAGGGGTTAGTGACCCAGGCCGAGGTTTCCGGCGGGGGCACTCCGACGGTCAAGTCAATGACGATCCAGGGGAACAGATCCTCCTAGTCGGGCCCCTCTTGATGGACTCCGCACTAGGAGGAGTGAAGAGTGTGTGTGTGAGGACGGGAACATTGCAGGGGGAGAATGATGGCGAGGATAGAGGGATTTCCTGTTCCTCTGCTTCTCCTTGTTTCCCTGGCCTCCCCCCCACTATGGTAGTAGTGGTGGTGCTTTGCTCTCTTGGTTGGGCCTGCCCCGATGTTGGTGGTGCCATGCCCCACTCCCTTGCGGGGATCACACCTGTCTTCTTTCCCTTTTTTTTTGTGTTGTAGTCGTTGTTGTGTTACCTCCGAGTTTGTTGCAGCTAGGTTACCATCGGGAGCTTGTCTCGGGATCCCTGCCAAGCTATCAGGCGCATGCGACAGTGTCCCGAGGAGTCTTTCCTGATTCATGATAAGGGGAGTCATCAAGCACTCCAACACTCCTCTTGGTCGCCTCTTTCCGGGAAACATGGTAGTGCCTTGGATGGTGGGCTACCACCCACGAGATTCGAATCTCCTGGTTGGCTTCCTCTCTTGGGTGATCCGGATGGTTAGTGAGGAATGTGGCACCTCGACCAGCGTGCTTCTTTTCCTTCTAGTGTAACTGGCGGTTGCAGGCGGTCAGTACGGCCTGGAAGGCACTCCAGTGCAGTCCTCGGGCGGCCCGCCGACGTTCTGGGCTAGTGAGGACCTCGTCCGAGCTGGGGCTGAGCTAGAATGGCAGGGCTCACTCCGACCTAGGCACTCCGAGCTTGCGAGGGCATCTTGGTGGAGTAGGATAGAGTGCAGGCCCAGTCCGGAGGGCGCGCGCTCGGAGAGGCTCCATGTTTGGCGGGTGAGCACTGAGCTCGACCTCGACCACAGGGCACTAGCCTCTGAGGGTCTCACTCTGGGGGGCAGAAGGCAGATCTGATCCAGAGGGCGTGCACTCGGAGAGGCTCCACATTGGCGCGTGAGCTCTAAGCTCGACCTAGACCACATGGCACTAGCCTCCGAGGGTCTCGCTTTGGAGGGAAAAAGACGGACCCGGTCCAAAGGGCGCGCACTCGGAGAGGCTCCACATTGGCGGATGAGCGCTAAGCTCGACCTCGACCATAGGGCACTAACCTCTGAGGGTCTCACTCTAGAGGGCAGAAGACGGACCCGATCCAAAGGGCGCGCGCTCGGAGAGGCTCCACATTGGCGGGTGAGCGCTGAGCTCAACCTCAACCACAGGGCACTAGCCTCCAAGGGTCTCGCTCCGGAGGGCAGAAGGCGGACCCGGTCCAGATGGCACGCGCTCGGAGAGGCTCCACATTGGCAGGTGAGTGCTGAGCTCAACCTCAGGGCACTAACCTCCAAGGGTCTCGCTCTTGAGGGCAGAAGACGGACCCGATCCAGAGGGCGCGTGCTCGAAGAGGCTCCACATTGACGGGTGAGCGCTGAGCTCGACCTCGACCACAGGGCACTAACCTCCGAGGGTCTCACTCTGGAGGGCAGAAGGCGGACCCAGTCCAGAAGGCGCGCGCTCAGAGAGGCTCCACATTGACGAGTAAGCGCTGAGCTCGACCTCGACCACATGGCACTAACCTCCGAGGGTCTCGCTCTGGAGGGCAGAAGATGGGCTCAGTCCAGAAGGTGCGCGCTCGGAGAGGCTCCATATTGGTGGGTGAGTGCTGAGCTCGACCTCGATCACAGGGTACTAACCTCCGATGGTCTGGCTCTGGAGGGCAGGATGCGGCTCCGACCTAGACGTCTCGAGCTCATGGGCCCGACCTAGCGGAGGACAGAGTTCGGCTCGCCGTATTGAGGGAGCTCAGCTCAGCTCGGTAGTGGAATCCGGGCTGAAGAGTTGATGTGACATCCGATACGGTGTCCTTTCTTGACGTAGCGCCTATCGGTTCCTCCACGTCAGCAATCCTACCACATCAACTATAAATTTGTTGTATTGTATGTTTACTTATCTCTCTCTCATATATTTTAGCTTTGATACATGTCACTTGACTCAACACTTGGCTTGTACATTGTATTTGTTTTATAAAGGCATGTACTTATTTTATTTTTCAAAAACCCAAATTACCCTCTCTAGGGTTGTCAGTCTGGGCAACATCATGGCTTCTTTGCACCGCCCCCCACACTCCCCTGCCCCGCAGTGCTTTTGGCTCATTCTCCCCTGCCAACCCCATCCCCTCGTAGCTCTTCCGTAGCCCGCCCACACTAGGTGCTCTTCTGCACTCTCCCACCCCCACCCATCGCTCCTTCATGTCACCCACTCTACTTATCAGTGGCTCCTTCATGATGCCCTACCTTGCCTGCAATTCCTTCGCCACCCATGGTGAAGGCTATAGGCACCTATTCAAGCATCACCCTTAGTAAAGACACCCACAACGAAGGCTTTTGGATAAAAAAAATGAATCTTAATCCATCCCTTTGAAATAACTCTGAATTTTGAAATATTTATTGTACCAACCATGCACTTTTAGCTTTCAACTTGCTGAACTCCAAATAGTTCATTTTTAATCTAACGGTAAAAAATAAGCAAATAGTAAACATACTAAAATAACCTTTGGTACACTGCAACAAACCTTAAAATTCAAACATGTGATCATGGAACGATATCTGTATTTTGTTCATCAAGGGACCATTCAAATATGACAAGTGGCATAATACATTTTCTTTATAGTAACTTATTTTCCAAATAAAAGCACTTGAAATGTTCTTACTAAGCCACTAGGGTATACCTAAACAAATCAACCGTATCTAAATCAAATAGTTATGAACACCCTTCATCATGAGGTTGATTTTGAAAAGTTGGATTTGAGTTAACAAAAAAAATGACTAGAGAGATCTGATATAGGATGAGATGATCCAAGCCGTTTATATACCTGTGGATGATTTGATCACCTTTGTTCTTGCCACAATATTTGTACATTTAAATGCTACTATTACACGGGTAGGAGTATTCCAATTCAAAGCCAAGTAATTCTTTACAATAAAAAAAATTGCTTGTGAATAGGCCCTGAGACATTAAATTTAGTTCAAACCAATTGGCTATTTAGTTTTTATCCACTCTAAACAACTATCATTGATGGTTTGGGGAATGAGCAAGCTCAGTTGAATATGGTTAATAGGATTATATAATATAGATATGATCCTGATGGTCCTAGAACGATTTGCCTGAGCATCGAAGTAAGCTGGAGATGAAATTTTGGTGGATGAACATATAAAAGGAAGCCTTGGCCGGAGGTGGTTCTCTTCGATGCTCAAGTTAGTATCTCAGATTACAGAATAAAAAATAGCATGGAACAGTGAAAAAGAAAACATGTATGCATGTATATGTGCACACGTACCTCTAGGGGGCTTGTGGAGAATCCCCTTTCATATCCAAGCTTTAAGGGCAATCTCATAATATCTTGATATGATGGCAGGTAGACTGGAAGTGACTAATTTTAGGCCTCCAATAGGATTTCTGGAAGAAAATTATCCTTTATTTGGAATATCCTTCTTCCATTAATGGAAGATTTTATTTTATGTGCCTTTCCACCATCTACCTTAATGGCTTTTAAAGTTATAGCCCAAAGAGGGATTTTTTAATATCTGAAATTTGCTCTTGATTATGAGATTTGATTGTTTGTCTATTATGAGAGACATATTAGAATGAGTATTGATAGGATTTTTCTTTCGGCCATTTTATAGGATATCCTTGTAGAGGGCCTTATTTACTTAGTCTTGGTCTCAAGTGTCAAGATTCAGTAAATCTTTCATAGAACATATGGGCCGAAAGAGGTAGGTGATGGTTATACCAAAGGTTTGAAGGACCGAATGTTGAATCTAGTAGGACTCTAGAAGATCAAAGGTTTAAGGCTATATGTTTGGTCTGGCATAGATTTGGGGGGCCAAAAGTTAAACCTGGTAAGGAGCCAAAAGCTAAAGGTATTTTAGTGTAATGGCTAGCAGAACTGGAAGTTCTAAAGTGTTGATCCCAACTTCTACTCTCAAGGGATGGGACTAAAGGATTGATGGGGCACCTTGGAGAAATATTCCAAAACAAGAGTTATTGATGATCTAGGGATACAATGCATATTATTTTTTATTAAAAAAATAATTGTCAGCAAACTAAAACTATAAATTAAAATTAGCTATTTTTTTAATATGGAAGAGATTAAGCTATAATTGAATTTTTTTAACAACTACAGGCAATAATAAAAGTCCAAGATCCCAAAAAAATTAGGATCATGCATAATTGAGAAACTATCCATAAGTTTAGGCTAAGTATAATTAATTAATATATTAATCTAATAAAATTAAAGAAAATAGCTCTATACTAATATCAATTAAATATTTTAAGTGGAAATGAGTGCTCACAAACTTGATCATGGTCGAAACTGGAAAAAGAGACATTGACCAAGTCGGATTACCATCCTGGCAGGATGGCAAGTCCGATAAAGTCTTTGAACCTAGAATACCAAAAGATAATAGTTACAGACAGCATTTTTCAAATAAAAATAATTTTAGGATCTGGTCCAATAAATCCAAAAGTATAAGTCGATGCAGGACTCCAGGATTGCTTTGAATTTCATGTAGACTCATTAATCATGAACAAGATATCTAGGGATCAAGTGATGTGAAACCTGAAGTATAGATTTTAAAATCCAATCTCTTTTTTTATTCTTTTCTCTGCTTTTGGCCAAAGTTGGCAAAGAGGGGCGTTTATGCTTTCACGATCGTGCAAGCCTCGGGTGCTTTCACGATCGTGCCAAACAAGGGCCTTCGGGAAAAGAAATTTAGTGAGACTTTTAGTGATGGTGCTGGGAATGAAGGCGGCGGCACGAGGAGAGGGTGGCACGGTCCTGTTTCGACGACTAGCGATGGTGCGGTGTGGGAAAAGGTGTGGTGCAAAGGTTCAAGGTGATGGAATTTGGTTGAGAGTAGTACAGTTGGTGGCTGGCCATGGTTTTCTTGGGTCAGAGGAGATGAAAATGTTGGGAATTGTGTCCCGAAGCCAATTATCTAGGCTGTAGATGGTTGTACAACTCATGTACATGTATGAATTATTGAATTGAATAAAAAGTTTATTCTGGTTGTTCATCACATATCATCTTCCTAATTGAACTCTTGTGTGATGATGTTCTTTGAGCTACTTTGTATGCGATGTAGAGAGGATACATCGTATAGTTCATAAACTGATTCGTGACCAAATAATATGCTATTTAGGATGATGGTGTATCGAGAGTAGGTCATTAATATCATGACTGTTGGTTGTCCTCTTAACCAAGGAGCATAGAAATGCTAGTATTATATCAAGTGTTGTGTTTGATACTTCACTGAACATGACTCTTATACGGGACTCTCTTTTTGTCGAAGAAGAGTCTTGTATTAGAATGTGGACACGAATTATTTCTCTGACTTGAGATCACTATGGCAGCTTGCAAGCAACTCACTGTGCTTAGGTGCCGGACTACCCGGATTTATAATCTAGTGATGGAAGGTTATTGGGTACAGTCAAGTACTTGTATAGCTGTAGTAGGATCGAGATAGGACTGATCTCTCAAAATGATTTGGATTGAATGCTTAGTATGCCTCAATTGAGAAAGACCTTGGACAGGGCATTCCTTGTAAGGAGTTACAAGGATTCTTTGTTTGAGACATATTGAGATGGCTTGATTAGGGTAGGGTAGTTTAACCCTATGCCGTCTGGAGCATCAGGATGATCAAGGAATAAGTTCAATGCCATTCCATATTCGATAGGTTCAGATTGCTCTGCAATTTTTCAACCTATCCAGATACCGGGTGTCATTGCTAGATGGCGACTTTGGCTGGTACTGGAAATGTTCCCGTGCTACCGTATAGTGTTTAAACATGAGGGGTCATACACATAAGGGCCTTAAGTAACTAAGCAGCAAATCGATTTGGACCTAACTATAATTGTTACAATTAAGAGATGACCTGATTAATTATGGATTAATTATTAATTAAATTAAATTATATTTAATTTAATTTTAATTAATTCAAATTATGTTAGGGTCAATAGTCTTTTCAAAATTGGTTCGATTGGATTTTAAATCTGGCTTTTGATTTGAGTATCAAATCAATTTTAAATTGGACCATGAGTCAGAGCCCAGTTGGACTGGGACTCTCTCTCCTCATGCCACATGGCACTCCCCCTCTCTCCTTCCACATGCCACATAATGTTTGCATGATGTAAACATGATGATGTTTGCATAAAGTAAGCATGAATAATGTTTGCATGATGTAAGCATGGATGATGTTTGCATGATGTAAGCATGATGTAAGCATGGATGATGTTTGCATGATATAAGCATGGATGATGTTTGCATGATGTAAGCATGGATGATATTTGCATGATGTAAGCATGATGAAAGCATGGATGATGTTTGCATGATGTAAGCATGATGCAAGCATGATGAAAGCATGGATGATATGTGCATGATGTAAGCATGGGTGATGTAAGGGATGACATAAGCAAAGACTTCTTAAGTCTTGTGCTTACCTAATCCCCTCCCCATTTTGACTTGGTAATCCCTCATTAAATAGTCATAATCACCAAGGTTGGTGACTTGGAAGGGAAAATTGACCTCATTAGAGGGATTAAAGGAAGATAAAGCTTTCATGATAATGTGAAAGCATTTAAAGAGAGAAGGTTTATCTTCTCTTATTTAAATGTGTTCACACTCACCAACCATTATCCCATAATTGTTGTGTGGCCTATATAAGGAAGGGGAGAGGGGTGTGGCTGGCCAAGAGTGGAGGTGTGTGAGAGTGCTTGGGTGAGGGAAGAGAAAGGGAGAAGGGGAGAAAACATTTGGGAGGTTTCTTTCCAAATAGTTCCTTCTCCTTAGTATTCATTCCTCCTCTTAAATTTCTTCCAAGTAATGGGAGGTTATTTAGATAAGAGAAAGGAGAGAAAAGAAGGTCCTTGATCTTGCAAAAGCAAGTTTGCAAGATAAAAGCCAGTACCCGGTCTAGGTGTTGGTCGGGTGGTCTTTCGAAGTAAGCCCGAGTTGCTGAAAAAGGAGGGGACTGCAAGGATCTAACAGTCCGGTATCCTTTACGACTCAGCTACGATGAGTCCTATGTGGATACCAGCAGAGGCAGTACACATGTGCTGCTAACAGAGCATGAGGCCCTCCTACAGGTCCGAGATGCCGTTGGGATCGCGACAGGCAACCCGGGCATCTTCCTGCAGCCTTTGGTGAAAGGCATGTTTTAAATTATGTATGACATAATTGTTGCATGATTTCATATTTACAATACTCCAGATGCTTCTAGATCCTGGTAGGGGATTGTGTTAATTAGATTAGCATTATAGAGAAAATTATTTTATCGCTTTCCGCTACAGCATTAGTTTAAAAAAAAATTTAAAATGCATGTATTGCCCCTCAACCCGGAGGAATGGTTTTCCTACAGAAAAGTGGCTGATGGTGGCTTAGGCAGCTGTGGAGGCATCGATCGGAGGGGAGGATGGGGCAGTTTTGGTCAGTGGTGGTACTTTCACAGGTGGAAGAGGGGAGATGACCGAGGTGCATTGGACGGGAGGGAGGTGGTAGAGTCGGTGGTGATGTCGGAGCATTGGGTTATTGCAAAAGATCTGAAGATTTGAGGTGGGGTTGTCGGTGGCATGGGAGAAGCTAGATGGGGTGCTCGATTGAGTTAGTCCTCAGGGAGTTTTGAGTGGCAGGGGAAGAGAATAAGAGGTAGAGAGGGTGGAAGAGAGAAGAAGAAAGAAGATGGAGAAGAACCAGGAGAAGAGAAAGAAGAAGAAGAGAAGAGAAGAGAAGAAAAAGAGAAAGAAGGGAGTTGGGAATTAAAATTCCTTTATTCAATATTTGTCGATGCCTCAATTAATACATGGATTTTTTTAAAATAAATTTTATTTCTCTATAAATTGGAGACCAGAACTCTAGGACTCTCTAATAGATTGGAGACCAGATAAACTAAAATGCTAAAACTCAAATCAAACTAAAACAACTAGATTAATCTAAAATAGACTCCAGATTAATTCAATATTTATGCTTTGAGATCCATGCATAAGCTGGATACATGAAGAATAAAATAAAAATAATATGCCCAATCTCGATAAAACAAAATAAACAAATATAAATGTCTACTCAAAGATATACATCAGGATCTGTGTTGGATGATGTTCTCATCAGTTATCCTTTCGGATGATTCAATAGCTTAAACTTAAGCTACTCTGGTTGTGCAGGTTCAGTCATCTTTGGATTATTAGCCAATCATTCTGTATTTACATACACCTAAAATACCATAGATCCAATGTCAGAGATAAAAATAGCCTAAAAGTGTCGAGTGTAGTTTTCACTTATTACGAAATAGATTCAGTCAACCCACGTTCGGTTCTAGCATCCTCAGGGTCCCGAGGTGGGGTTTTTCCCCACATCATTTGTTCCTCACTTCTTAGTATGAATGTAAAGCATTTCGGGCTAAGAAATAGTTCTAGCACCACCCCTGAAGGAACTTGAGAGCTATATCAAATTTCTTATTTTCGAGAAGAGATCCTTCACTGTTCCCTGTATTTATGACATTTTTTAGGAGTGCATGAAGAGTTATTGCACTCAGTTTTCCCTATAAGAAATCTTCTAAGCAGTTTATCATCATCGATTTTTCTACTTGGGAGGAATCTTCTAAGTGGCAATTTTTGATGGCGAGGGGCAATTTTTGACAACTTTTCTTGCAAGTTTCCCAATGACTCAAGTATTAATGGATCCTCGCGGCATACGGGATTTATGGAGGGCAGTTTTGAGGTGCCGAAGGGCTAGCACTTCAACTAGCAAGGGCCTTGGTGAGTCTACCAATGCTTCTGGATCCGAAGTATCTGAAGGTAGCTCGAGGGTACTAGATGTTCTCAAGGAGATATCATTTGTCGAAGAGTGGGTTTGAACTTTTCTTTGAATAGCTGGTGATCTTCAAGCTTGTAAGATAGGATCAGCAGAGCACAAATATATGGCTTTTGAGTCGGTCATTCAATTATGGAGAGGCTTTACCTCTCAATTTCTGTCATTATTTCTTTGTCCTACTTCACTCTTTTCATTCTAATATGGCACTGTTTGTGGGAATATTTTACACAGCTAGCTTGTCATCTCAACTTTTATACGGGATCAACTGAAGCTGCAAAGGTAAAGATTGCAATGATGGAGAAAAAAGTTACTGATATTGATGGGGATCTCAGAGCAGCACTAATCTCGAAGCCACATTGATCCCGGAGCAGCACTGATCCCAGAGCAACATCAATCCCAAAGTAGCACAGATTTTAATAAATTAGTTTAGGATTTATCTTTTATTTGAATTTTGAATTAGGATTTGGTTGATTGGGATTGAGATATGGATAGGCTTATCTTATCCTATCTTGTATTTGAATTTGAGTCATCCCTATCTTTTTATCCTGTATTCAAATTCAAATGAAGGTTGGACAAGTCTATAAATACCACCCTCAGTCCTTTATAAAAAAAATAGTTTTTGGAGAAAAAATTTGAGTTTTTTAGAAGAGTGATTCTTCTTGACTTCGCCTTCGGGCATGGGCGTGATGCCCTAAGTTATCCCCCTTCCCATTCCATCTTATTTATCCCCTCGTGATCTTTGAGAATCATCCTAGCACCTCCAAGTATCGAGGAGGGTGTAATGCCCTAGAGGTGAGAGGTCTCTTCGTTAGGGTGAGTCCCAAAGTCCATGAGTTCCAAACCCTGTCTTCCATCCCCACTATTCCTTCGCCACCCTTTATCCTTATAAAATACAAAAAAAAAATAGTGGTACCCTAATTTAGGTGACTTCTAGGCTCACCAACGATCCTATGCACTTGTCCCCCATCATTTTTGGTATCAGAGCACAAAAAAATTAAGGTACTCTAGATTCTCCTTCTTTCCCACCAGCTCCAATGAGTCCCTCCACTTCATACCACACCGATCCATTTTTTTTCCAGATTCAACACCATTTTAAAAAAAAAGAAAAAAGAATCTCCTAACCAGTGTCTGCCTCTCCTGTGATCCATTTCCCACTGCCACTGTCGCCTCACCACAGTCCCCCCACCTTCTTCGGTGAACTACCGCAACCACCACGTGCCCATCTTCCCCTCTGATCCGGTCATCCCCAAGATCTGCAATCGCCTCGGCTGGCTCATGGCCGTCCACAGCAGCGATCTCGTCTTCATCCACTGACCTCCCATGGGTGCTCCCCTCGTCGTCCCCAAAAAGAAGAAGCGCGGCCACGTGAGCGCCGAGCACAGCCACATCGGCAAGCAACGGAAGCACCCCGCGGTAATGCCGACAGCCTGCACCACCACCGCATCCTCTTCGACAAGTATCACCCCGGGTACTTCGGCAAGGTCGACATGCATTACTTCCACTATGAGTGCTTCCCGATCCCATGGATGAGCTCGGGTTTCCGGCTCAAAGCTCTGGACTTCCGCGCGCGGTCTCCATCTATCTCACCTCGCAAATGTTTGGACCTCGCTGGCCCGCACCATGGTTTGCCTCACTGAGAGCTTCCCCACCGACGGACTCATCTGATCGCCCATCGTCTCCGGATCCGCCCGAAGTCATCTCCACTGTCTGCCTTCTTCTCCAGTGCTTGATCTGACAACGCAAGTCGCTTTCCGGAGTAGAGAACCTTGGCTACCGGTCCCCCATCGCAACCAGCGGCATCGACACAGGTGGATCCCGGAAAGGAAAGACCATCGACCCAATCTCCGCTGCCCTCGCCACCCCCTCCACCGTCTCCTAGAGCTTTCGTACGATCTTCTGGTTCTAAGCTCTCGCATGCTGTCTAATTGCTCATCAGCATCCTCATCGCCGTCCGAGGACCACCCATCCAGATTCGATCACCGTCCCTCGCCGATGCCCATGGTACCCAGATCGAACTGCTTCACCCAGGCCGAGCGCCCCCCCTCCTCTTTGCCTCCCGTGAAGCCTGACATCGTCGCCACCGGTGCCCTCTGCCCCCTCGAGGCCATCCACTCCACCTCCTCCTCCGGCCAACACCCAATCCCGCCGGAAGACCCCCCCCATGACTCCATTGGCGCTGGCCAAGAACATCCTCCACCCCTCCGTCGGCCATTTCCCCAAGCACCGTGCCGGCCACCTTCCTCTCCGTGCCACCGCCTTCAGTCCATCATCGCCTCCGGCGAGAACCCGCCGGATCTGCCCTCTGGAAGACCTCCCTTGCATCAGTCGGTCCGTGGATAGGGAAGATGTGCACGAACGTGAAAGCACACGGATTTCAAAGCAAGACTCCCTGCATGCTTCTTAAAGCAAGGACGCCTACCTGTTTGCAGACTTCTAGAGCATGAGGGAAATAAAAAAAAGAAGAAGAAGATAGAGAAAAAAAATGAATAAAAAAAAATGGAGAAAAAAATAATTTGGGATAGTTTCTAGAGCTACACAATTTCAAGGCTACGTGGATTTCAAAGCTGCACAGATCTCAAAGTAGAGCCTTTGGATGGGTTCATCAAAGCTCCCCGTTGATCCTGACTCAACGGAGTCGAGTTCTCCCCACCTTAGGAAAATGATGGGGATCTCAGAGTAGCACTGATCTCGAAGCCACATTGATCCCGGAGTAGCACTGATCCCAGAGCAACACCAATCCCGGAGTAGCACAGATTTTAATAAATTACTTTGGGATTTATCTTTTATTTGAATTTTGAATTAGGATTTGTTTGGTTAGGATTGAGATATGGATAGGCTTATCTTATCCTATCTTGTATTTGAATTTGAGTCATCCCTATCTTTTTATCCTGTATTCAAATTCAAATAAGGGTCGGACAGGTCTATAAATACCACCCTCAGTCCTTTGTAAAAAAAATAGTTTTTGGAGAAAAAATTTGAGTTTTTTAGAAGAGTGATTATTCTTGCCTTCGCCTACGGGCATGGGCGTGATGCCCTAAGTTATCCCCCTTCCCATTCCATCTTTTTTATCCCCTCATGATCTTTGAGATTCATCCTAGCGCCTCCAAGTATCGAGGAGGGTGTAATGCCCTAGAGGTGAGAGGTCTCTTCGTTAGGGTGAGTCCCAAAGTCCATGAGTTCCAAACCCTGTCTTCTATCCCCACTATTCCTTTGCCACCCTTTATCCTTAAAAAATACAAAAAAAAAATAGTGGTACCCTAATCTAGGTGACTTCTAGGCTCACCAACGATCCTACGCACTTGTCCCCCATCAGATATTGAAAAGGAACTTAGTGAGGCTAAAATTTGAGCTTTCGAAATAGAAAGAGAGTTTTGGGAGCAAAAGAAATGAGTAAATGTTTTATCAAAGAATATTATTCATTCGACAATAAAATTGGATGAGGGAGGTAGTCACTTGGCTTTGATGCATCATAGAATGACTGACATGCATCATGGGGAAGTCCAAGCAATTTCATATGCTAAAGTCGAGATTGTCGAGTTGGAGAAAAACTTTCAGACCGAAGTTAAGGACTTAAAGGCTGAGATGAATAGATAAATCCAATGGTTTTGGAAAGAACTCAATTCGACCAGGAGTGAAAATGAGTGGTTATAGAAAGAGTTTCATCTAGCTCTCAACTGGATGTAGGGTGAGGAATCCTCAGAATAAAAAGAGAGGGTTCAACAAGCTGAGTGGGCTAGAGATGAAGCCATGCTTGAAGTTTAGTTCCTCTAGTAGGTGTTAGAAGAGAAAAAAGATAGGAATGCATCTGCATTCTAATGGGTTCAAAATCGTTGCACCATAGAAATAGAGAAGAATGTGTCTTTGTAGAATCAATTGAAAGCAGCCAAATTACCATTGATGGGTTAAAGAAGAATGTTAGTGATTATGGTAATGAAATCATGAGATTGCAAAGCAAATTGTTCTTGGCCGAAGCACATGTAGGGGCTGCCAACACTCGACTATAACATGCCAAAAGGAGGGCATATGAGGCCAGGTTTGGAGCTTATAGATTCTTAGTGACCTAGATTCTTCCAGATGTCGGTGTTTGCTTGCTTCAAGTTCCTATTACAAGGCAAGCCATAGTGCCTCTCTAAGCAAGCTAGATGAATCAGGGATGAGGTGAGGGAATTAGAATTCTTGCCTATGGTGACTTTTTTTTGTGTTTTTTTTTCTCTGACTTGCAAACCCCTTTGAACTAAATGAAGCATAATTTTTTTCTAAGTTTTGTGATTCAGTGTTTTTTGAAAGTACTTTATTTTTCTTTGGACAATTTTGGTTTTGTTGGTTTTTCTTTGGTAATTTTTAGAAAAGGTGGTAAAATGGCCTAGGTTTTCCATCAATCGAATCGTATTAATTCTGGATTTTCATTGATTAGGTGTGACATTCGAAAAGATGCTTTGTCATGGGTTGTGTGGTGAACAAGAGGCATTAACTATGTTATGATGGCCTAGATGGATATGGTGCTTGAAGTGAATTACAACCTTTTCACATAGAAGATGAAGAGTCAGTAGGAGCTGTTTGAGATGCTTCGACCCTAGTGATCAGGGTGAGTATGGTTTGGCCTATCTTCAGATGCCACTTGGCAGTCATATGTTGGGAGCTGTTTTATTTTAGACAGATCTAGATTATCGTGAAGACTTTTATAAATAGGAAGGTTCTGGGCACTGGTACTACCTTTCATTTTTGAAGACCCCTTCTTCTTCCTTTAGTTTTTTTCTTTAGACTTTCTTCCTGTCATCTGATAATCACCTCTAGTGAGTCTTGTTGCCGTTCTTCATTGTCTTCTCTATTCTCCTTTGTTTGAAATCTCGGTTTGGTTAGTTTGGGGATTTCTCCATTCTCCTTGGAGCTATTCCCATTCTTGTCTTTATGGTTTTTGTTTTCTATTTCTAGTTTTAGGTTCTTGGAGTTCTTTCCATCTAGTTTTGGGATGATTTTTTTTATTTTTTGAATATTTTTATTTGATCCTTCGATGTCAGACTTCGAATGGTTTACCAAGTTAACAGATTCATGGTCTTCGAATCATGAACCAACCAAATCAGAAATTACCATCGAGGATCAGCTTGCCAAGTCAGGGGTTACTGCCAGGGATGCAGAAGTTGCCCCAAACATGGGGTAACCATGGCTGTTACCATGCTTCAAGAGCTCAGGAGTCCCAAAGGAGGACCCCTAGTGAATCTTGAAGGAGAATTCCTTCTTGAGAGCATCCGGTCCAAGATTTGGTAATAGGATTTGATAAAGTTATGAAACAAGTATCCAATCTCCTTGAATTTCAAGATGGAGATCTGCTAGATATTGACCGGGGATGTAACCCTCCCCCAGATTGACTAACTTTGTATATGGAGTATTTTCTAGCCGGGTTAAGATTACCCTTGCTTCCTTTTTTTATTGAGTTCTTTAGGGCTATAAGTCTTCCTTCTTGGGCAGTCACACCAAATACATGGTAATTTGTTTGTGATTTTTTCATAGTTTTGCAGCTTGGCTAGGGTATTCCCTATGGTTCCACTTTTTAGAACCTTTTTTTGCTTTTAATAAGCACTACCATTATCGCGGGTGGTGGTTTGTGTGCTCCAATAAATGATGAGGGCAATGTACCTTGATTCAGGATAATCCTTCTTCCATCCATCATTAGAAGAAGTACTTTTTTGTGAAGCTCCTGAATGTTAATGATTAGGGTTTTACATGATGGAGCACCCAATCATGTCAATTGACTCACCCTGTACTTTTATCCATGAAGGAGGAGGAATGGTTCGGGATTCTTTAGCACTTTCATGTCCCCATCTTGAAAGTTTTGCTATCTGAGGTGACCCTTTTTATTACAAAAATTATCCAAGTTCAGTCAAGAGATGAAAAGAATTCTAATCGATTTCTTCTACTTCCTTCGGTCATTTTTTTACTAAGTATCCTTTTCTTTGTTTATAGATATGAATTCTTTAGATGCTCCTAACTTGAGAAAGGCAATACTGAAGAAGAGGAAAGCTGGTTCGGCTCCAGCTATTGGAGAACCATAAATGGTTCAGACTATGACCCCCCCCACCCTCGAATTTGAGGTTGCTCTGGTTATTTTCCTGAAGGTTGCACCCCTAGCTATTTCAAAGCACTCCTGGTTGTTGAAGGTCGGGGCTTCCTTCTCTGCCCCCCAATCAGTCACCTTCGAGGAGGTCTTGGGTGACCCGGTTTTGGGTTTTAAGATTTGCATCTTTGATAATTAGGAGGTTGCCAAGCATGTCTTGGAGGACTTCATTCATCCTGTTGACATAATGGGTTGTCGGAGAGGGCAACCATCAGTGTTAGAGGGATATCATTTTGAGTATCTGCGAGATATTTTCTTTTCTTAATTTTGAATTCGGCTTTCATCATTTGTTGACTCATTGTTATATTCATTACTTAATATGTATTTCATTTTATCAAAGATTACTATGATTTAAGGGGTCACTTGGTGACCGAAAAAAAGGAAGAAAAAGGATTTGGCGGCATGCATGAAGGAGGCAAAAGCTAGCCAAAAATAGTCGAGACTAGTCTCGAGCGCATCAAGGCTAAAAATAGCCTACTTAACTAGGAGGTAAAGGATCTCAAAGAAGAGCTTTCTTTGGAGAAAGGGCTATGGAGGCTGCATGGTAGGAGATAGAGGGTTTTTAAGCATAGAAGAGAGAAGCGGCGCAAAAGGCAGTGGAAACTAACAAGATTTCTGAGGAATGCCACCAAGAAAAGCTAGCTTTTTTAGAACTGTCTTTTGTCAAAGGAATGGATGATACCAGGAGAAGGGTCCTCAAATGCTATCCATTCCTTAACTTAGATTTTTTGGACAAGGAGGACAAGGGTGATGATACCCCCACCACAGATGCGCCTGCCCCCGAAGTAGGAGTTGTCAGGACCGAAAAAGCTGCCAATGCCCTGTCTACTTGAACCATTTCTTTCTTTTTTATTTTTTCTTTAATGTACATATCATCAGCCAGTTTTTTAAAGATGACCATTTTGTAGAACCTCCGGGTTCCTTTTTAGCATTGTTAATGAAATACTTTTAATTTTTTGACTAAGTATCATGATTTGGTATGCATGGTCATGAACATCTTCTATAGTCATATTCAATATCAAAAAGTTAAAAACTTACCAAACATGAACCATCCTCTTTGGGTAGTGGTATGGGTTGTAATACATGTGACTCATCAAATACTGGATTTGAATTAGGTTAGAAATTCCCATTATAAGGCTTCAAGATGGTTTGGCATGGACCTGGTCAAGAGTGCCCAATACTATCCTCATTCCACTATCCATTTCTTGATGTCGGTTTGGCTTCTAGGCAAAGATTATTTCAGAATGCTGAACATCTCGCTACAAGCTTTCAAGACCAAGTGCAGAGTTTGGTTAATGGCTTTCGGGTGTCAAACCTTTACATCCTAGCCATAGGTTTATGGGAGTTAAGCGTCAGGCCAAAGTTTTTCCAAGCTGGCCTGGTCAAAGACTTTTGGGTACTAAACTTTATGTCTTGGCAAAAAACTTTTAGGAGTTGAGTATCAAGTCAAATGCTTTCTAATGCTGATCCGATCAAAGGTTTTCATGTACTAAATCTTCAAGTCCTGGCTAAAGGCTTTTCAGAGTTGAGTGTTAGGCCAAAAGCTTTCCAATGCTGGCCCGGTCAAAGACTTTCCAATGCTAAATCTTCACATCTTGGTCAAAGACTTTTGGAAGTTGAGGGTCCGGCTAAATGCTTTCCAATACTGACCCAATCAAAGGCTTTTAAAAACTGAATCTTCATGTCCCAGTCAAAGGCTTTTGGGAGTTGAGCGCCAGGCCAAAAGCTTTCCAACACTAGCTCGATCAAAAGCTTTCAGGTACTAGATCTTCATGTTTTGATCAAAGACTTTCAGGACATTTTGCAAAGAACCTTTTTTTGGCTTACCTTTGTAGATTCCTGAGTGCTTGAAAGAGGAAAGTACGGCTGGTGGGTGATGTCAAATCCTAGAAATTTTAGATTATGTTCTCGAGCCAAGAGCATATTTATGGGCCACTTGGTTGAGCATTCTATAAGATTTCTATGCTATGTTTTGGGTGCAGTGATGAGATTTCATCCTGAAAATCTGTCATACTTGTCTTTCTTTCCGGAGATTTTTAATGACAAATAAAGGGAATATGTCTATTAGTGGTCAGTCATTAATTTGATTGATCCTTGCCTGGTTCCTTTATAAATAGGAGTGTTTGGGGTCTCCCCCCACCACCTCTACTTGTTCCTCCCAGCTTTGGTAAGGAAGTTTTGCCAATTCATGAAGAAGTCCCATTGGCTTCATCCCATGACATCTTGTTGGCATGGGAGGTAGTAGAAATGGCCGATGGCTCGGCCATGTTGCCACTACCATCACTAGATAGGGTATCGAATTAGTGGAGGGTTCATGTTGTGTTCCTCCTCCTCTGGTTCCTCTTCATCACCTAGTGTCAACGAACATCGGGACTAAGGGAGTGGTAGAAGAAGCTTGCCTAGGATTTTTGCCGTGAATAGTAAGCGACTAGAAACCCCCAAGATGTTTCCCCCCTTTCTTTCTTGTAATAGGTAGAGCCTCCGGTCCGTATGAGCTCCTTCTTCCTCATTTATTGGGGGACTGAAGGGGACTTTTGCATTGCATTAACACCATACGACAAGGGCCCAAACTCTATCACTCATTGGCTCCATCTGCCTGCAGGTGTATCTCTCTACTACAACATAGTCTCCTTGCCAATTTTCTATGTCCCACATGTATTTCATAGAATACTTTTAGAAAAAAGTGTAACTTGGTCAAAATAAAAATGCATGTATCTCAAAATTTTGTAATGAGAAAGGATTTTTATGTTTCTTGTATGTGATATGTTTGTCACTCATCAAATCCCGAAGCTTGTGGTTGTCTACATCATGAACTCCTATAAGAGTTTAATTTCTCCCTCGAAACTTTTGATTTGATGATTACTCTAGCCTTTTGGATTTCCTACTAATTAAAACATATAGTTTTCATATAAGGCTTTCAGAAAAAAGGTACATTATTCATAGTACATTTATAAATTCTTGGAGGTCCAAGGCTGAGATAGGGGCATGCCATCTAGCTGCATTAGGTGATAGGTGTCGGTTCAAATGATGTCCTCCACCAGGTATGATCCCTCCCAATTTAGAAAGAGCTTTCCTTGATGAGTTGGTTAGGATACTTTGGCCCATCTCAAAACTGACTCCCTAATTTTAAAAAATTTGCCTTGGACTCGGGCATTATGGTAGCAGGTGACTTTCCATCGATAAGCAGCCATCCTCATAGTAGCATACTCCCGAACTTCTTCTACTATGTCTAGATTTATCTAGAGTTGTTCGAAGGGAGTTTGATATTTTGGAGTCTAACTTCCAAGGGGATTACATCTTCAATCCTGAAGGCAATATTAAAGGGAGTTTGATATTTTGGAGTTCTTTGTGTAGTTCAATAAGCCCAGAGGATGTGATATAATTCATTCACCCACCATCCTTTTGCTCAATTTAGGCATATCTTTAATCCCTGCAAAAGAATCTGATTAGCAACTTTGTCCTCCTCGTTAGTTTGGAGATGACCAACCAAAGTAAAGCATTGGGTAACACCCAATGGCAAGATTTGACTAATTTGAAGCTGCTGAACTAATGACCATTATCATTAATGATTGTTCTGGATAGTCCAGTGGTAGATGATGGATTTCTGATGCGGGACCGTTTATGCTTGCAAACTATTTTTTTGTTATTTAGGGGTGAGTTAAGATTATATATCCCGAAGTTAGAGCCAAAGTTCTAAGTAGAGAATCTTACAGAAAATCTAGAAGATCATGCATGCAGATCCTAAAGTGAAAGAAACAGGACCATCGAGGCTAAGAAGCACCGGTAGGGCTAGCTCTTCTATAATACCGTAATTGGAAGAAGTGAGGGGGTGTACCTGGCAGGAATTTGAAGACCAATCCATGAAGAGTTCGCTTAATGCTCCTGGATGCGGCTTGAAAAATAAGGCTATCGACCTTGTGGATTCGTGGCTTTCAATCCAATGGCCTAAAAGCAAATCAGATGGAATCCTTGGATTTGTAGACTCTGAGGGACCTGCAAGGCACCTAACAAGGGTTAGAAAAACAAGAAGAAAGAGGGTAGAAGGCTGAAGAAGAAGAGAAGGAAGGGAAGGATAAGGGGCAGCCAAGAGATAGGCGTCCAAGATTTGTAGCAGGGGCGCAGGGGTTGGGATCACACAGATATCCTTCACACATAATTCACAGAGAAAAATCACACAGAATTCATATAAAAAGTTGAGAAGAACTCAAGAATTTTTTTCACTCATCATTATTATTCTAAGATACATGAGAGGGGGCCTTTATATAGGCTTACAAACTTGAGCCCCAAGAAAGGGCATACAAATAAATCCCTATGTATCCTTTTCCCACACAAGCTTGATTGGTGGAGTGGAATGAGGGTGGTAGCTTGCATGAATCAAGGGAGGTTTGAATTTGAATTTTCTTCATGGAGCTTGGCCACCAAATTTGACTTGGCCTTGGTGATGTGACACCTTGGAATGAGGGTGGTAGCTTGCATGAATTAAGGAAAGTTTGAATTTGAATTTTTTTCGTGGAGCTTGGACACCAAATTTGACTTGGCCTTGGTGATGTGGCAGGAATGAGGGTGGTTGCTTGCATGAATCAAGGGAGGAGTTTGAATTTTCATGGAGCTTGGCCACCAAATTTGACTTGGCCTTTGTGATGTGGCACCTTGGAATGAGGGTGGTAGCTTACATGAATCAAAGGAGGAGTTTGAATTTTCATGAAGCTTGGCCACCCAATTTGACTTGACCTTGGTGATGTGGCACCTCTTATAACATGTGGCATTGGGGATGTGGTGTTCCTATGACTTGGAAGATGATTTGGCAATCCAACTTGGCATGGAGGAGAAGTGGCTTGATTCTTCTTCAATTAAGCTTGACTTGTTTGCTCATTTGTAGACCCATCTTTAGATTAGCTTGAATGTGTGAACCTATCTTCAAATTGACTTGAATCTATGAACCTACTTGGCTAATTATAAGACCACTTGATCATATCTTGACTCAATTTGGCCAAATTATAAGACTAAATGAAAATTAAAACTAATTAGATGCTAATTACATGACTCGAATGCAAATTACTTAGGCTTAAATGTCTTAAGCTTTATTACAAGACTCAATAAAGACTTAGAACCCTAATCAAACATCCACAGAGGGTTGAGGATCCTCTGTCTAATTCTGGTGCCTCCACCAATTTTCATATGAATTCCTTTGCTTTTGCTTTAATAATTTTGTCAAATGGCTCGGTCTCTATCCACTTAGTAAAATAATCAATTGCCATAAGCAAAAACTTCCATCTTTTATTGGCTAGGAAAAAAGGTCCCAATATGTCCATGCCCCATTGAATCAAAGGCCATGGTGCACTCATGGGAGTAAGTGGCGCTGCCGGTATTCACTGTATGTTAGAGGGATGCTGGCACGGGTCACATTTTTGAATTGTGTCCCTCGTATCTTGCTCCATGATGGGCCAATAATATCCCTATCTCTGAATTTTAAGAGACAAGGCCCTGCCCCCCAAGTGATTGCCATAGATTTCTTCATGAACTTCTTGAAGGGCATACTTCACTTTAGAGGGGTGTAGGCATTTCAGTAGAGGCTGAGAGAATCTTCTCTTATAGAGCTTTCCTTCATTGGGCATGAATTTAGAGGCTCTGTTTCGCATCTTACCGGCTTCTTTTTTGTCTATGGGGAGGCACCTATCATGAAGATATTAGATAAATGGGTCCATTCAGCAAGACTCGGTACCTATCTAGAGCATGGGTGTCTGCTTGCTGATATTGGGCTCCTTTAAGACTTCGAAGAAGACTTGCACACACAAGTTATTGGGCATAGATGTCAAAAGCTTAGATCATGTATCAGCTCAATCATTTTTCTCCTTAAAAATTTGTTTAATAACAAAACTACAAAAAGTCAAAATTAGGTCCTTTGCCTTTTGGAGATACTGCTTTATGTTTTTTTTTGGCCTCATACTCCTTTAGGATGTGGTTCACCACAAGCCAGGAGTCGTTGAAGACCTTTAGATGTTCCACTCCCAACTTTTTGGCAATGGTGAGGTCGGTAACTAAGGCCTTGTATTCGGCTTCATTATTGACAAAAAAGAACCCGAACCGGAGGGCTAACTAGATGTCCTATCCTTTCGGGCTAATAAGTATGAGCCCTGCTCTAGAGTGATTAGCAATTAAGGCCCCATCTACATACATCGTCCATTGATTCTCGAGATCATCAAGCATTGGATCTCCTTCTTTGGGTTCTTCTTTAGGAATAGTACATTCGATGATAAAATTAGCCAGCACTTGCACATTAATAAAAGGTCTCAGACAAAATCAAATCAAACTCAAAAAGTTTAAGAGCCCATTTAGCTATTCTGCTTGAAGTATCTAGCTGGTGTAAAGTCATCTGAAGAAGTTGGTCTGTTAGGATGACTACCGTGTGGGCTTGAAAATATGGTAGAAGCTTCTTGGCCGATATTACAAGGGCAAATATGAGTTTCTCTAGCCAGGTGTATCTAATTTCAGTATTCTGTAAAAATTGACTAACATAGGACACAATTTTTGTGTCCGATCTTCTTTTCAAATTAGAACAGAGCCAATAGCATAAGAAGAGATTGCCAAGTACGAATATAACTCCTTACCTTATTTGTGCTTGCTAAGAAGTGGAGGGGCACTAAGATAGGCTTTGAACTCTTCAAAAATGTCCTAACATTTCTCGGTCCATTGAAAGTCCTTTAACTTTTTCAATGTCTAAAAGAATGGTAAACATCATTTAGCTGATTAGAAAATGAATCAGCTGAGGGCAGCAATCCACCCGGTGAGCCTCTAACTTCTTTCACGATCTTTGGCATAGCCATCTGTCTCATAGATTGGATTTTCTTTAGATTAGCTTTAATCTTTCAGCCTGACACCATGATTCGAGAAACTTTCTGCAAGTGACTCCAAACATGCATTTGGCAGAGTTTAACTGTTAGGAAATGAGTCCTAAAGCCAATCATCTAGTTTGTAGATGATAGAGCTCCTTATAATTTGTATATGAATCATTAACAAATAAAGATTATTTTTGGCACTTCATCATATTGTGTACATTTTTTTTATGAACTCTTATGTGATGAAGTCTTTAAAACTAATTCTGATTGATAAAGGAGAATTTATCATGTAGTTCTTAAACCTATTCAAGATCAAATGATATATTGTTAATTAGGACAACAATGTTTATCAAATATAAGTTTTTGTAGGCTATATGGATTGGTTATCCTCATAACCACAGAGTATGGAGACATTGGTATGGAATGTAGGGAGTGTAGGAGTACACTACACTGAAAGGTAACTGATGCGAGATGAACATAAGACTAACATGAATGCATGAAAATAGAAATTAATTTTTTTTATAATCTTTTTTAGAGATTTAATTTGGAGGCTAAAATCCTGAAATCAAGCAAAGATTAGCAGGCAAGCTAGTAATGACAAGATCTGATATACCCGCATATGGACTCATGCAAAATAATAAAAAGGAGGACCTTGGAGATTGAGAAACTCTCAGTTAGGAAGCGTACCTTCAACAAATCAGAAATCATGAGGGGGAAGGATTGTATCGAACAACGATTCGAAGATCCGATCGAAGATGGGGTCACACAGCATTCTGGATCATCACCTGGAAGATTAGCCTGTTGTCCATGGATCAGTTGGCTTTCTTCAATTGGTCCAGGAGGCAAAGAGGGCCTCCTCCTTGAAGGTGAACACCTCGAGGATGAAAGGGATATGCCCTACAAGCCAATCTATGTTGTATCTCCCAAACCATTGTAATTGACAATATTCTAATAAAGGCATTATTTTTCATCATACGCTGTGTTTATATTATATGATGAACCCCATAGATTAGGACTATGATTTTAGGGTTATGATGAGATCATACCAGTGAGACCTAAAGTCTTAAAACCTTAATCTAAAGTATTCCTAGTCAAAGGAACCCTGAGTAGGGGATCAAGGTTTTTCCGGTAAAACTAGCACATCCTATGTATACTGGAGAGGGTGACTGCTCTCACAGTCACTTGTGTATGACACTAATACTAGGATGTGGGTGCTCATTAGAGAATGAGTTCACTGATATGATCCAACTAGAGAACATCTAATGGAGTCTTAGCTACATGTCAATAGAAGGTTCTCATAGTGGGAGTGGTACAAGTAATCCTTTGACCTGAGACTGCCATAAGTACCTTATATACATGAACCCATGCTTTGGTTCAATTCTAATCATGACATTGAGTCATGCACAGGATTGATACTGGGAATGGTGAATTGGATATGAAGGTAATGAGTAGGTCAACAAGGAATCGATCACTCTTAGTAAGAGGAGAATGCATCCAGCTAGTTATCAATCGGATGATGATTCAGGAAATCTTTGATCAAAGTAAAGATATTAGAGATGATTTCTAATATCAAGATAATTGAATCATCAATATAAGATTGAGCTAGAAATGAATGTAATATTGGAATTGACATATATCCATATCCATAATTATATTCTGGGTGCAGGTTGATCGAAGGATTTAATTGTACGGTAACTTTCTACTGAATGGTAGTTTTGGTATTTCACCAGAATTTTCATATCTTCCGGGTAGACATGACACGTTGCTAGACGTCAATCTTGTCTTGTGGGTTGATTAAATTGAATGATCACTTATTAGGAAGAGTCCTAATTGATCATAATCGGGTAAGCCTGATTTGACCTAAATCAATTAGAAAGAGTTCTAATCAAGTTAGGTCAACTTGTATTCGAACCCACTGCTGGCTAGATGTGGAACCCAATGGCTCACACACTTAAGAGAATTGATCAAGGGTTTAATTTTGTAATTAAATCATTTTGCATGATGACACTCTAGCAAGTGTTGCAAATCGTAGCTTCTATCGAATTAGATTCGAATTAGGGTTCCGGATTGGTTCAATTTGGGTTCTAATTGGATCTAATTAGACCCTAATTGAGTTTATAGGGATTATGGCTAACCCTATTGGCTAACCAAGTATTTAGGCTAGCCCCCCACCCGCCCCTTATTCTTTTCATGCCAAAATGCCAAGAGTCCATGCGCTAATGGACTCTTGGCACGCCATTTGGAGGAGTCCATGGGCGCATGGACTCTTGGCGCACCCACTTAATTCTCCGATGAGATAAAATGGGGCGGCCTTTTATTTCTCACCTTAGTGCCTCACTTGTCCCCCCTTGGATGGGAATCCAACGGTTGATGGGTTTTTAAGAAAGAAAGAAAGCGCTGTTTCTTCCCGGTCGCGCGAAATAACATCTCTTCGGAGATGAAAAGTCACGACTCCTTTCTTTTTAAAACATCGCGACTTTTCCTTTAAGAAAGGCCGTGGGATTTAATCGGAAGGCCGTGAGAAGGAGGGAAGGGGCGTGAGAAAATGAGAAGGGCATGAGAAGGAGTTTACGGAGAGTTGTGTGGGAGCCTCTCTGAAAACTATTTAAGAGGTCAGGAAAATCAGAACTCGGGCGATTGTAATCTGTAATGCTTTTATTTTTCTTCTTCTTCTCCAAAAGACTCCTTCCCTTTTTTCTTGTTTTACATTATTTCCTTTACAGAGGACTCCTCTGTCGAAACTCTATTGCTGAACAAGAATAAAAGAGAAGGTCTCCGATGGTAAAGGAAAGAAGGAGTTCTGATATTCTTTCCTTTCTTTCTTACATTAAGACATTCTTGTCTTAATTTCTCCTCCAATTTAAGACAAGCCTATATCCTCTTAGGACAAGGTCTTATCTTCAAGACAAGGGTGTCTTAAAGGGCCAAGGTCTTAGTGGAAGGAGGAGAAGAGATCAAAGAAAGGGAGATAACCTCTTGTGTGGAAGAATTCCAGCCATAATCCAAAGAATTGAGTTCTAGGAAGAAGAACTCAATAGGAGGAACCATTGGACAAGAAGATAGTGTTCTTGATCATTGCTCTGTGTGGATCACCATCGGAGGGTGGACACCTGGACGCCTGGTGAATTCAATTAGCCCCTTCAACTTCAAGTTTGTTGGAATAAGCGATTACAGGTTGGTACCCTAATCCTAATTTGCATAGATATGCTTGTCATATGTTCTAGTCTTATTTAAGGAGTTCCTGGTTTAGGGTTTTTGGTGTGAATTTAGTTTCAATTTTGAAATTACCCTTCCGCTGCGTTGCACCGGAACCCAATAGAGGATCCTGCAAGCATCAAAAGTTTGTTAGGAAGCAAATAAAAAAACAATAGTATGTAATTAGGGTTTGAAAGAAAGAAGAATCAGGGTTTGCTGAAGCTGGCGGCCAGGAGGTGGAAGAAGACTCCTTGCTGGTGGATGGCTAGGGCTTCCTTCCTGGGCCGTGTTAGGGCTTAGGAAGAGGGATGCTTTGGGCGGCTAGGGCTTGGAAGGGTTAGGGCACACAAGTATCAATCACACTCACTTCAAAGAAGAACATACAAGAGAACACAAGCTAACAAAAATTCACTAGAGTTTATTTCATGAATAAGAATTGATTACAAGAGGGAGAGGGGTGGGGTATTTATAGGTTCACCCAGGTCCTCTCCTTGTTAGGATTGGATTACATAGTTTAGTTAGGAAGAGGAGTACAAAGTTTGACCAGGAAGAGGACTACAAAGTCTGAATATAATTACAATTCCTTATTCACTTGGGAAAGAATATTCCTTGTTGACCTAGTCTTCTCTTGGGACCCCTTGGCTTGTCATGAATGGGCCTAGGGCACCAACTGCTTATGGGCTCCTGGGTTGGGGTGCCAACTGCTTATGGGCTACTGGGCTAGGGCACCTGGGGGGCAGTATATTCCTTGGGTATCTGTTAGATGTGTACCCTTAAAGCCAAGTTGGCATGACACACTATAATTTTAAGGCATGGATTTTGTACTTAATTCTTTTAATAATAAAGGATAATGTTATCATTCATATTGATGTGTCTATGAATCGTCCATAGAGTTAATGGACAATGACACATAATCTCAAGAGTTGAGAATCTGAGGCATGTGTCTTTATGGATTAACTCCTAAAAGCTCCCGATTGTTGCAACATCACAAGGACGGTGATTGATCTATTAAAATAATGCACTGATCACTTCCATTCTGGGTAGGTAAGTCTCTGACCTACAGTGTGGTGACACTTGAGTAAGAGTGCATGTAGTTGATGGAGATCAACAGTACTGAATGTGTCTAACTATGAGAAGTTATATGGATGACTACTCACTCGTCGATAACATCCTGATGCTGTAGTTGTGTGAATAGTTCTTTGACCGAGAGTATCTCGGCTACTCATAGTAAGGTTACTGTAGTTTGACAGCATAATCTCATAGTTCCTATCCATACAAGACCTTGCGGTATTTGTTGGCTGCAGTAAGTTTATTGTAGGAGTAGGGTGTTCACTCATAGGGATCTATCAGCCTTAGTAGTAAGGAATAATCCTATATAACTTATTGAGACTAAGTCCAAAAAGTCTATGGCCATAACAGGATGATGATGAAAAGGTGTTTTCATTGGTATCACAGTTGGACTTGACTCAATTAAGTTTAAGTATATGACTGATGGGTTTGGCGAGATTCCATAACCAACATCAAGTCAGGGATTTTGATAGAGGAACCGAATCACACGGTAACTATACCTAGGGGTTCCAATCTTATTCTGCTTGGTTGCCACTACATACTGCTAGGTATCACTGGTGGATTGTGAGAGCCCATTAGGATCGTTCTCGATTCAATAATCCTAATTAGGGTTGAGCAAAAATTATTTCTGTCTATCGAAAGGTGTTTCGATGATGTGTAATGGAGAGTATAGCATATCTCATTACCAGACAGAATAGGACCCGAGGGGTCACACATATTAGGGGCTTAAGTAACTAATCAGCAAATCGATTTGGACCTAATTATAATTATTACAATTAAGAGATGACCTAATTAATTATGGATTAATTATTAATTAAATCACATTTAATTTAATTAATCCAAATTATGTTGGGTCAATAGCCTTTGGGTTTAAATTTGGCTTTTGATTTGAGTGTCAAATCAATTTGAAATTGGATCATGAGTCAGAGCCCAGTTGGATTGGGACTCTCTCTCCTCATGCCACATGGTACTCTCCCTCTCTCCTTCCGCATGCCACATGATATAAGCATGATGGCTGCATGATGTAAGCATAATGGCTGCATGATGTAAGCATGGATGATGTTTGCATGATGTAAGCATGGATGATGTAAGGAATGACATAAGCAAGATTCTTAAGTCTTGTGTTCACACTAAGTCTCCTCCCAATTTGACTTGATAAACCCTCATTAATTTGTCATAATTAATGAGGATGATGACTTGGAATGAAGAATTGACCTCATTAGAGGGAGTGGAGAAGAAGAAAGCTTTCATAATAGTGTGAAAGCATTAAAAAAGAGAAGAGCTTCTTCTCTTCTTTAAATGCTTTCACACACTCATCCTTTCATACCATTAATGAGATGTGGCCTATATAAGGAAGGGGAGGGGAGTGGCCGGCCAAGACATGGGCATGAGGGAGTGTTTGGGTGAGTGAAGAGAAGAGGAGAAATCATTTGGGTGCTTTGCTTCCAAGGGTTCCCTCTCCATCCCATTCATTCCTTCTCCTCCTCTTAATTTTTCATCCAAGTCTTGAGAGTATATTTAGATAAGAGGAACAAGAGGAAAGAAGGTTCTAGATCTTGCAAAGGTCAGTTTGCAAGATAGAAGCCAAAAGTCGATCCAGTTGTTGATTGGCACCGCTTTTGAAGCAAGGCGATTTGCTGAAAGAGGAGTGGGCTACAATAATCTAGCAGTCCAGTGCCCTCTATGACCCTGCTATGGCAAGCTCTATGTGGATACCAGCAAAGGCCGGGTGCTTGCATGGCTATAATTGAATCCTGATCCAAAGGAGGATCTGCATGGATATCAGAGCAGCCCAGTATAGCGATCTAGGTATATAACTGTTACTTAAAATTATCATATTTTTAGATTTGATCTTGTTCTCATCCTCTAATGCATATTTAAGAATATTATCATGAATAAATTAGATTTATTTATATTGCATGCCGGATATAAAATTATTTTTATATCTGCTTCCTCCGCGCCTCTCTAATTGAGATGGTTGATTTTTGATGCAATATACCGATCCCGGGAGAAACACGACAGTATCTTGGTGGCATCTTGGGCTTGGACGACATGCAAGGCCCAGGGTGGCTTGTGTAGTGTGGTCTCTAGCTCTTGGGTGAGGCCTGATAAAACTCTTGAACTGGGTATCCTCCTCTCTTGTACAAAATTTGTCAAGAAATATACTTACAATGACTTGTAACATACTTACAAGACTCAAACACTCATACAGGTCTTATGAGGTTGAGACAAGGAACTCACTAGACTCAATTGGACTTCTTGCCTCAACTTATTATAGGACTTAATATAATACTTATTAGTATTATAAAACTTGGCTCACTTTGATATAAGTGACACAGTACTGACGAACTACATGACTCAGAATCCTATTACAGGATTCAACTTAACTCAACTGGACTAACTTCATTACAAAATTTGATACATTATTAAGGGCTCAAAATCCTAATCAGTAAACCAGATAGGGCCTAGTAATCTGTGTCGGATCCTGGTGCCCGCACCAGTAACCAAATTTATAGAGTACACTACTATCAAGAGTATTTCTAGAATGATACAGGTATAAGAATTTCTTCGACCTGAGATCACCGTGGTGATTTATAAGCAACTGAATATACTTAGATGCTAGACTACCTGGATTTCTAATCTAGTGATAGAAGGATACTGGGTGCAGTCAAGTA
The DNA here is from genome assembly GCA_021397845.1 of Areca catechu. Classification (NCBI taxonomy): domain Eukaryota; kingdom Viridiplantae; phylum Streptophyta; class Magnoliopsida; order Arecales; family Arecaceae; genus Areca; species Areca catechu. Next base: position 97,086,121 of record CM038039.1, read on the forward strand.
CTCATTAAATCAGTGTGTGAGTCAAGAAAGGATTTACCATTCCAAAGTATTAGAGATAATGCTTTGTAGTATTTCAATTTAGCAAAATGATGACCTGGATAATCCTTGTGAGGAGTCACAAGATTTAGCAAGTTGAGAACATCTAGATGCACTATTTAAAAGTTGGCAGTTAACTCTTGAGTCATCTTGATCATTTTATCAAAGAGATGAATTATATAGTAATCATATACCTAAGTTCTTGAATATTGCTTTGCAATCATTCGACCTATCCGGATGTCAGGTACCATTACTAGATGGTCATATCGATTAGTTTAGAAATTAGTTCTAAGATACTAATTTAGTGTTTGAACCTATGAGGTTACACACATTAAAAGTTTTTGACCATTCATGATGGGTGATGAACAATTAAGAATCGTTCAGGAGCAAAATTATAAATATGATTAACAATTAACCTTATACAAATATTACAAATTAATATTAATTGATATTAATTAATTATTAATTAATTATAAAAGGATTAATTAATAATTAAATTGCTAATTGGCTTAATTTGATTTAGCAAAGAGGATTATGTCAAGTGTAATTGAATTTGATTCAATTAGATTTCATCCACTTTGGTTAAACGGTGATCTAATTGCTCAAGAGTTTTGTTCTTGATTTGATTTAGACTTGGACTTGATTAATTTCTAATTTGATTAAAAATTAATTAAGTTAATGGGGACCTAATTGGATTAGGTTCAAGTTGGTTAAATAAGTTCTAACCAAATTAGTTTTGGTTCCTAACTAATTTTGGTTAAATCCTAATTTAGTCCAACTAGTTTTCTTCCTTAAAAATTTTCCATGCCTTCTAGGAATTTTTTTCATGAATTTTCCAAAAAAAAATAGTTTTTCTCATCCTCTCTCATTTCTCTTTGAATTAGGATAGTTGATTTAAATCTTAGATGGATTTTGAATTAGTTCTATTAGAGTTTTAGTTGGATTGAAACTCCTAATCTTATCATAAAATAATTCCATCTTATCCTCATCTATTCTCATCCCCACATTTTTTATTGAGTTTTATAAGGATGTGCGATAATTGAGAAGGTTTTATCATGAAAAAAAAGAGTGGAGTCACCATGGAAAAAAAATCAAAAGAGGGATGGGGTGTGAAACATCAAGAGGGAGTGGGTTCTTGTTCTAGCACTAGGTTTCTTTTAAAGGGAGAGAAAGAAAGAAAAAAAATTGAGAGAGATCTCAAATATTTTTATTTTCTTTCACCATCAAATTTTCTTTGTCCTCCACTTTTGAACTTCTTTGAGGGTTCAAGAAGATCCAAGAAAAAAATATTTTTAGCCATCTGATGACCTTCGATGGGATCTAGCAATTCACGGAGGTTGATCGGATTGGAGCTTCATGTGGACTATCTGTAGAGGCCGAATATTCTATGCAGTTGCAAAGCAATGTGGAGAGCCCTTACAATATGCCTTAATAGTGGTGATCATTGACCCACTCTAAGGTATGAAATCAGATTTCATATTATATATATATTGAATCTATGACATGCATCGATGAGTTCGTGCATGCTAAATTTATTTTTAGCATTTTATTTTCTTTGCATATCATATTAGATCCATGGTAGGATTTATTAGATCTGATCTATATATAAGTTATTTGATTAAGAATATTTTAATCTGAATATTGCTTCCACTGGTTTTTTTAAAAAACACATGCATAAAATCCTATCCATTTTTCCAACAGTGGTATTAGAGCCACATATTCTTAACATGATACATATGGGATTAAAATATGATTTTTATGTTTAATTTGAATCTAAGTAACTATTTTAGATTAGGTTGATCACCATGGATATTAGGTTATAGGAGAAAAGTAGGGTTTAAAGATCCTGTCTTCCTATTTCATGGTATCTCCTATGGCATAAGAGGTGCCCCTTGTAGTTATATCCCACGAACAAGTAAAGTAAAAAAAAATATTGTTAAAATTATTTTAATATTTAGATCTAATTTTTAATAATCTAATATTGATTAATTTATTATTTTTGATATGAAATTAATTTATTATGGCTTGATTTTATATTTAGAATATGAAATATAACATTTATTTCAGTATATAACTATATCATATAGTTTAGATTTAAAAGTATTTAATATATATGGGATGCATGTAAATTGTTTAGATCTAAATTTAACAAAATTAATCTTTATTAATTACTGGAGTTAAGAGATATAAGATTAGATCTAGAATTGTGGATTAAATATCTAATCACATTTCATAAATTATGAACTTTGGGTTAGCTCGAATCGGGTCAATTAACTGGGTTAGACCTAGGATTAGAATTTTGAATAATATTGATCTAATAGAGAATTGGATTTAACCTAACTAAAAGTTGATTATGATTAGGTCAAGGATTATCTGGATCAATTCTATAGTGGTAGTTTGATCATGTCTATATTATACTAAATGGACCTGATTATGGCTTAGTGGTCGAACCTGAGTCTTTAGGCTAGTTTAATTAAATCTCATAAACTAATTAGTATCTGAGGTAAGTTTGATATTTCATCATGGTTATTAATTGGGGCTATCTCTTACTAGGCTAACTTGGTTAGCATTTAAGGAAAGAGATTAATGACAGAACCCTTCCATCGATCTCACTTACCTGCTAGCATGATCAATTAAAATTTGATTAGATAGTTTATTAATTCAAGTTAACCCATGTTAGTAAGGTTGATCAGCTTGACTGATCTAGGTGTTCTTGGACCAATTATGTCATCGACCCTTATCATAGACTTAGTGAAGTTAGTCGAAAGATTGGTCCATATCTTCTTCTTTCTTCTGAACCATTAATAAAAATTTATAAATTATTAGATCCCTAAAAATGACAATGTTATGGAGATAACCGAGTCATAGCTTCTCATTAAGAGGATGGTAATAGGTTTAATAGTTAAGATGATCATTGGAGGTCCACATACTTGGTGCTCATCTAGCTATTGGAATTATCATTTATATTATGATGATTCAAATAAGACTCTCTTAACAATGATGAGGTGGGCCATGTCATACTCGGGCTTGGTCATTCGTTTGTTAGAAATATTGAATTATATCATGTTAATGGTTAGACCTAACCAAGACTATTAGTGGAGGTGCCACACGCCTACTAAAAAGGTGCCTCAAATAAAATTAAATACTAGAAGTTGTTTGGAGAAATATATGGTTAAAAACCCACCTTTAGATCCATATGGATGGGTTGAGCAACACTCGGTCTCATGCATAGTCTATAGGATTCTAGTACCTTCTAGAGAATTAATGTAATTCTTCGAACTGGAGGTAGAGGCTATCAATTTGAACAAAATAGTGGGAAAACCTTTAGATAGAAATCCAAGTCTTTAGGATTAAATTATTCATGTACTAATAGGTTTTGTTCTCTTTTTTTAGTTAAAAATGGTCAATGCATTATCGTTTCGTTCATTGTTGGATAATGAAAGGCTAACGGGATCCAATTTCAATAATCAATATCGAAAGCTGAAAATCATCCTAGAGCATGAACGAATCTTGTACGTGCTAACAGATCCAACACCCGAGAAGCCCACTCCTGATGCCCAAGGTCCTCTCTGAGAAACTTATCAAAAGTGGCTCAATAACTAAACCATGGCCTTATGCATTATGGCACATCCATTAATGACTAACTCAATTATAAATTTGAGGATGCTCAGTCATAGGATATGCTTCAAGTATTGAAAGAATATTTTGGTACTCTCGATGATATTGAAAGGTACAAAATATCATGTACCATTTTTAACGTTAGGATAAGGAAAAGGGAGTCAATCACTAATTATGTATTGTACATGATCAAACTGATCGAATGTCTAAGTAAACTTAGATTTTCCTTGCATGAGCAGCTAGATAAAGATATAATTTTTAATTTCCTATCGAAGTCTTTCCTAGACTTAATCATTATAGATTAATTAAGCCTGTAGTCAACTACCATGGCCTACTAGGATTGCTACAAACTTATGAGAAGGATCATCAGCTCTACAAGGAGCCAGTGAATGTAGTGGGATGTTCAACTTCGACAAGGCATCATCCCTTTAAGAAGGAAAAAAGAAAAATAAGAAGAAAGTGCAACGTGCTCAACCTAGTCAGACCAAGAAATCCAATCTTGACCAGAATCAGGCAGAGTGTAACTTTTGTAAGAAGTAAGGTTACTAAAAGAGAAACTATTTTCTTTACATTGCCTTACTAGACCTGAACAACCCAAACAAAAAGAAAAATCAGCAAGTTGTTACTAGATAAGTTACTTATATGATAATACCTCATAATTTTTCTTTTTGTAATACTACTACAGGGTATTAGATACTAGAAGTCCAATTAATATTTACAATTCAGTGCAAGAGACTTCAGTTAGTAAAAGATTTGAAGATGGTGAGAGATTCTTGAATGTTAGAGATAGAAGATCAGTTCTAGTTCTAGTTTTAGAAATTATCAAGCTTTTTTCAAATGAATATGTTGTTAGTTTAAGTCATTGTCACTATTGTCCTAGTTTTATGATAAATGTGATCTCTATTGGCCTTTTGGTCAAGAATGATTTTAATTTATCAATAAAAGATAATTATTATGATATCATTTTATATGGTATTACTGTAATGCATGGATAATTAAAAATAATATTTATATTTTATCACAGTCTATTAGTGTAGTGTACATGTTAGCATCTTAGATTAAAGAATGTGTCTAATATTTACCTTTGGCACTATGGGCTAGGTCATATTAATAAGAATAGAATAAACATAATAATTAAAAAGGATTTTCTCGAGCTTAATGATTTTGAATCATTATCGATCTATGAATTTTGCCTTCTTGATAAAATGACTAAGTCACCTTTTACTGAAAAAGGTGAAAAAGTGATCACTATCATGGGCAGTCAAAAATAGTTTATTAACTCAAACTCTATAGCTAGGATGAGTCAGGATCGTATCCTTAAGGATCTAAAGGCTATGCTATGATTGAAAAAGAATAAAGAGAATAGTTTATTTTACTTAAAAAGAAAAAAAAAGTAAATAAAAATTAAATGATTCTAATAATGGGATCTCGTAAAAGTATGTATCTCGGAGGTTGTAATTTAATTTTATAACTAACAGAGTTGCATTTCTTTTATAATTTAACTTAGGAGAATACATGTATTTCCACAACACGTCTCGTACCCATAGCAAATCATGGTGCATCTTTGAAAAATACAAGGTGTATCTTTTTTATAAATATAATTATTCTTAGAAAAGTATCTATCGTTCCTCGGCATGCCCCGTATCCATAACAGATCATGATGCATCTTCGGAAAGTATTAGGTGCATAACTCTTCTTCCCTCGGTATGCCCTGTATCCATAGATCATGGAGCATCTACGGGAAGCAAGAATTGTCCCTTATATTAATTTAACATTAGAGCATAATAGAAAGCAAATAAAGAATTCATAACTAAAAGCATAATCTTTTATTGCATATAAAAATAAAAAAAAATACAAGAAATGTGTAGGATAAAAGAATCACTTTGCTTTGTTACAATAGCTCCTCTCCCCTCCTAAGATTTATATACTAGTCACTCATGGGTTGATCCCTTCCTCTCCCTCTATGCGAAGCTCTAAAGGGATTTTAGGAAGTGAAGCTTGGTTCCCCATGGTGGTGGTACTGAGGCCCTTTTATAGGTATAAGTAAGGAGTGGGTTTTCTTAATTTTTCGATATGGGACTAAATAAGAGAACACATGAGTGACTTAGATCAATTTTTACAAGAATCAATGGATAGATGGGTGTGAGTAGGAAATAGATATAAAGAAAGACTCTTGCTTATGATAGAGATCAAATCCCAGTAGAATTTGGCTATAAAATCCCGTCCAAATCGAGGTGTGATCATGTGAAGTATCATAGCTGTTGCCCAGCTAAAGCAACCCAAGAGGGGAGGTAAATTAGGTTTTAAAAGTTTTTGCAAAGATTAAAGACAAGTGCTAGTGTGTTGGCAAAGTGTTTGTGTGCTTAACAAAAGTATGCAGCAAAAAAATAAAGTAAATGCAAGAAAAGAAAGATAAGCAATCATAAATACAAGAATTTATAGTGGTTCGGTGCACTCCAAGCACCTACATCCACTCTCCAAGGTCCACTTGGATATTTCATTAGAATCCAACTTGATTACAATAGATTAGTTTTCCCGGGCTCACTAATCAAAACCTCTTTAGTTTTCACAAGGCTAACCAAAAACCTAGTTGGTTTTCAAACAAGGCTCACCAACAACCTAGTTGGTTTTCAAATAAGGCTCACAATCAACCTAGTTGGCTTTCAAACAAGGCTCACTAACAACCTAGTTGGTTTTAACGCAAGGCTCACTAACAATCTAAGCACTAGTTTCAATCCACTTGAAACTAGGAATAATAAAATAATTCAAGTACAATGAAAAATACAATAAGCTTTCTCAAAAAGTAAATAAAACTCGATGAAGCTCTTTGATTATTGTTGAGAAGCTTATCTCCAAGTTGTTGAAACTTTAATCAATGCTTGAATGAATTGGACTTGAATGCTTCTTGAATGCTCTTGAATGCTTGAAGGCTCAACTCTCTCAAAAGTAATGACTCTTTAAGGTGTATTTAATGAATGCTCAATTGGTTGCTTCTCTCTTGTGTTTGGTGGACTTTAAATACCTTTCCAAGTCTTAAATGATCATTTATAGCCATTGGAGAGGAGAAAATAGCCATTAGACACAATTTGGAGAAATTCTGTGCTTCAAAAAACTAGCCATTACTATTCATTCAGATATATAAGTGTCGACACTTCAGGCCATAAGTTGACTCATGAGTCGATACTTGAGTCGATACTAGGTCAAAAATTATTTTCTGAAACTCTCTAGAGTGCTCTGGTGTATCGACACTTCTTTTGGTGAGTCGACACTTCATCTTCATCAGTCGATACATAAGCAAAATCTTGAAATTAGCAAGTTCTGTATCATTTTGGTCTCTGGCCTTGAGTCGACACTTGGCTCGATACTTGGCTGATCATGAGTCGACACATGAATCGATACTTGGTTTTCATGAGTCGACACTTCAGCATGACGGCTGAAACATTTTCTGCATATAATATAACATAAAGATAGAGAGTATTAGACCAAAAATATCAGAGCATGAAGAGTATCAGAGCATGAAGAGTATCAGAGCATGAAAATAAAGAATATCAAAGCATAAGAAATATGGAGTATCACAGCATAAAAAATAAAAAGTATCAGAGCATAAATATATGAAGTATTAGAGCATAAAACTAAAGCTCCCCCTCAATATATGATCTAAAAATATTTTTTATCTTTAAAAGGATTCCAAAAGTTTAGAAATTTCAAAAAAAAATCTTGTTTAGTACTTTTCTCCCCTTTAACCATTTTTCCTTCTTAATTATTACTTATTGCTTTTTTGTCTCTCCCTTTAGTTACTTTTACTATTTATTCTCTCCCTTTATTTATCATTTTGATACAACAAAACATTAAACATTGTGCCATTTGCTATCAATATTTTCATTTCCATTTTTCCATTACCATTATCATTATTTCTTTCTCTTTTTGTCATCATAAAAAAGGTGAAAGTGGAGATAAAATGAAAGGCAGTATAGTTAGAAGAGTATAGAAGTACAAAAGAGAAAATACTGAAAATGTCATCATTGATACATAATAATCAAAATTTGATACAAAATTTGATACATAGTTTGATACACATATATTTAACTGATACATAACTAACTCATACATCTGGCTGATATGATATCAACGAATACACTGACCAATCTTAAGGGGTGCTATCCTTATCAGAGGAAGACCCAATCTCTAAAATGATAGGCCCTATAATCCTAGAGGGACGGGGTCGAGGCCACATCGATTGAAGATCAGCAAGCCTGGTGCGGATGGCTCTAGAAACGTCACCACGTCCTCGGCTTCTGCTTCTGGCTCATGCTCTCCCTCTAGCTTGTGCTAAAGAAGAAGCAACATCAGGAGCAGAGTCAGAAAATAGGACAGGGTCAAGATCAGAGAGATCAGTATCAGTAATAGGTGGAGTAAAGTCAAAAATAGGACCAGATGAAAGAATGTGAAATCCATTAGTGTAAAATTCTAGCTCCTTGGACAAAGAAAAAGTGGATAAAGAAGTAGAAGGTGTCCTTTCTGAAAGGGTAGGGGGTACACTAATGGAAGGTGTAGGTAAATCAACGAACATATCAGAAGGATCATAATAAAGAATAGGTGTGGATACTATAGGGTCAGAAGGATCTGGAATGACAGGAGTGCTAGGAAGGACAGGAGTTTGAAGAGCTGGACTGGATGGGGCAGGAGCAGCCTCAGAAGTCCTCGTCTCATCAGCTACGAGCTCAGCATCCTGGTCATCTCTAGTGTCCGGCTCAGGATCCACCATAAAGTCAGCAACATCAAAGTTTTTGGATGAGTCACCCTAACCGTCTCTCATCTCAATATCTGCAGATGGAGCTAGTGAAGCAGGTGGTGATGGTGGTGATTCTGATGGTGGAGGGGAAAGGTGGCCTGCTAGAAGATAATCTTTGTAAAGTAGCCATGACAGTAATAAATCCCTCCCTCATCTCATTAAATCCTGATCTCATCTTCATATGAATCAGATCCACTTGCTCTCTTATAGTCCACATATCTATCTCTAGGCGAGCAATCCAGTCCTCAGAAGTATCTCCAAGAGGTGGCACCTCAGCATGTACCGATACTGATGGCTCAAGCTATCGCTCTAGTGTAGCTCATGATGGCTCAGATGGCTAGCCTCATCTCTCGATGTATCCTCCTCCTCAGTTGCATCATCATCTGAATCCGAGTCAGGCTCTCTAGAAACTCTCCGTCTCCACTGACCTCGGTACCTACGATAGCCAATATGATGTAGTTACCTTTCATCATACACATCAGTGTGGAGTAGCTATCTGTTTGGCTCACCATCAAGGTCGATTCCGTATGCTCTAAACAGTATCGTAAGACCCATCCTATATGATAAGCAAAGTCGTATGCTGGTCGCCGCCTCTGTCATCTGATGTATCATCAATACGAGCAGACAGATAGCCATCCTCTGGATCAAAGCAACCATAACTAGTAGCTCTCTCTTAGTGATGAAATCGAACCTCCCGGTCTTCGACAGTAAGATCCAGGCTATGATGTGGTATAGGAGCCTCATCTCTGCTGATAGCTATGATGCAACAACTATAGCTCCCTTTCTAATATCATCTCTTTCTAGAATACACCTAATACCATTGATCCAGTCTACTAAAGAGTCTACAACTATCCCCCTCATCGGGATCTCTTAGACTCGGCTCAGTATCTTTGCTGATAATGGAATAGAAATACCTCTCACCTCTGTGATCCATCCATCAATGCCTCGGGCCAGAGTCCCGCAGAACTCCCTCATCATTGCTGGATAAAACCTATCTTGGAGGGAACCGAACTGTGCTAACCTAGCATCTCTCAGCCAATCACCGATCCTAAAGTGCTGCTGGTCGATGAACTCAAAGTCCACTCTCCATCCCCTAATAATAGCCTTGAAGACCAAGCAATCTACCCTAGGGACTGGTGGTGGTCAAGCTAGAATCTCAGGCTGTGCTGCTACCTCTACAGGCTGATCGTCATGTTTGGTCTTCGTGCGACACTCTGCACCCTAAGAGAATTATCATGGCCTCCTAACCAGCTACTTCTTGGGTCCCATTGTCCAGGAATAGAGGAAAACACGAGGATGAAAAGGAAAATGGGCAAAGGAGTCATGGTGAAAATATAAAGAATAGTGAAAAGAGATGGAAAGAGGGCTCAAAATCAAAATAAAATGGTTAGAACACTGAATGGAAACTAACGGAGGTGAGGGAACAGTGAGAGGATGTGTTAGCTCAAGAAAGATGGGAGGAAAAATGAGAAAAAATGGATTGTTTTTCCTATTTGTTCACCGGTTCCCACTGGTCAAGTGTCGACTAATGGGCTAGTCCAAGTGTCGACACTTCGACACTTCAAAAAAATTCAGGAAAAATAGGAAAAAATCATAAATAAGATTAAGAAAGTTGATTTAGAAGTTAATAATGATTGATCTTGAGTTTCAAGAGCATGAGATTAAGAAATTTTCAAAAAAAAATTCAAAGGTCATTAGAAATAATTGAGATCTAATCAAAAGGATTGATAACCCCTAGTTCTCTTCTAATCATACTGAACCTATCTTCATTAAGTGACTTGGTCAGTATATCAGCTAATTATATTTCAGTATTAATAAATTCAAGCATAACGTCGTTGTTTTGAGCATGGTCTCTAATAAAATGATGTCCAATTTCTATATACTTACTTCTTGAGTGTTGTATTAGATTTTTAGTTAAGTTAATTGCACTTGTGTTATCACATCTTATAGGTATCTTCATTAATTTAATACCAAAGTCCTTGAGTTGTTGTTTAATACACAATATTTGAGCACAACAACTTCCAGTTGCAATATATTCAGCTTCAGCTATAGATAATGCAACTGAATTTTGTTTCTTGCTAAACTATGAGATTAAATTAACTCCAAAAAATTGATAGGTTTTAGATGTACTTTTCCTATGTAATTTACAGCCAACAAAATCAGCATCAGAATATGTAATCAAATTCATAGCTGAGTTCTTAGAGTGCCACAATCTAATATCAATAGTACCAGATAAATATCTAAGTATGCATTTAGTAGCCAATAAATATGATTCCTTAGGTTTAGACTGATATCTTGCACACATGCATACACTAAATATAATATCTGGTCTACTTGCAGTTAAGTATAATAAAGAACCAATGATGCCTCTATAAAATTTTTGATTTACTTTCTTACCAGATTCATCCTTGTCAAGCTTATATGAAGGGCTCAGGTATACCAATAGATTTAGTCTTCTCCATCCCAAACTTTTTAAAAATCTTAATTGTGTATTTAGCTTGGTTGATCAAGATCCTTTCATTTATTTGTTTAATCTGGAGTTCGAAAAAGTAGCTCAATTTTTCCATTATGCTCATCTTGAACTTACCCTGCATAAGCATTGCAAATTCTTGACAAAGAGTTTCATCAGTGGCACCAAAAATAATATCATCGACATAGATTTGTACTATTAAGAGATCATTAGTTTTTTTCTTTAAAAATAAGGTAGTATCTATATGACCCCTAGTAAATCTATTAGAAATTAAAAATTTACTTAATCTTTCATACCATGCATAAGGAGCTTGTTTTAAACCATAAAGTATTTTATGTAATTTGAAAACATAGTCAGGATGTGCATGATTTTCAAAATCAGGTGGTTATTCTACATATACTTCTTTAGCGATGTATCTATTCAAAAATACACTTTTAACATCCATTTAAAATAATTTGAAATCCATAAAATATGCAAATGCTAGAAGTAATCTAATAGCTTCAAGTCTAGCTATTGGAGCAAAGATTTTATCAAAATCAATTTCTTCTTCTTGATTGTAACATTAGCTACCAGTCTAGCCTTGTTTCTAGTTACTATTTCATTTTTATTCAATTTATTTCTATATACCCATTTAGTACCAATTATGGAAGCATTAAATTGTCTTTCTATTAGTGTTCAAACCTTATTTCTTTCAAATTAATTTAATTTCTCTTGCATAGAAATCATCTAAATTTGGATCTTTTTTAGCTTCTTCTATATTCTTAGGTGAAACAAAAGCAATATAATCATATTCATTTCTAATAGAAGATCTAGTTCTTATCCCTTTTGATGGATCTCGTAAGATTAATTCCTTAGGATGTCCATGAGCATACCTCCATTCTTTAGGTAGGTCCTTGTGCTCTGGTGAAGATCTTGTGACTTCTTCTTCATTCTCCTTGTTTTGCTCTTCCTGGTTTTTTTTGGAAGGATCATCATTTAGGATCAACTTCTTGAGTCCTTGAATACTTGCAATATCATCAAAAATATCCTTTTTTCTAGGGAGCTTGTTAGTAAACTCTTCAAGCACAACATGCATAAACTCTTCAAACACTGTAATTATTTTTTTGTTAAAAACTCTGTATGCCTTGCTAGATATAGAGTATCCTAAGAAGATACCTTCATCTAACTTGGTATCAAATTTGCTTAAATTATCTTTTTTATTATTCAATATAAAACATCGGCAACCAAATACACGAAAATACTTTAAAGTAAGTTTTCTTTCTTTCCAAAGCTCATATGGTATTTTCTTTAAAATTGGTGGGATTAAAACTCGGTTTAAAATATAACAGGTAGTATTGACAGCTTCAACCCAAAGATATTTAGGAAGATCATTTTTGCAAAGTATTTTGCATGCCATTTCTTCTAAAGTTCTATTTTTTCTTTCTACCATCCCATTTTATTGAGGTATCCTAGGTAAAGAAAAATTATGTTCAATGCCTTTTTCATTGCAAAACTCTTTAAAATCTTGATTTTCAAATTCAGTTCCATGATCACTTCGAATACAAATAATAGAATTACCTTTTTCATTTAAAACCTTTCTATAAAACTTTATGAAAGCAGAAAAAGATTCATCTTTATGTGCTAAGAATAAAATCCAAGTAAAACGAGAGAAATCATCCACTATAACTAATCTATATCTCTTGCCCCCTAGGCTTGTGGTCCTAGTTGGTTCAAAAAGATCTATATGGAGTAGTTCTAATGGCCTAAAAGTTGAAACAATTCTTTTGATTTAAAAGAGACTCTTGTTTGTTTTCCAAATTGACAAGCATCATAAATTTTGTATTTTTCAAATCTAAGTTTTGGTAAATCTTTAACTAAATCCTTTTTGCATAATTTGAAAAGTAAATATATGCTTGCATGACCTAATCTATGATGCCATAACCAACTAGTCTCATTTAATGTGGCATTCATTGCAACTAGGCATTCACCATCTTGTATAGGTAAATTATCAAGGTCAACTAGGTAGTTGTTGCCATGCCTATTTCCAATGAATTTCAGCCCATTATCATCAAGACTAGATATCATGCAAAGAGATGATTCAAAAACTATTTTGAAGTCTTTATCGCAAAATTGATTAATGCTAAGTAAATTATACTTTAATCCTTCTACTAACAATACATTATCAATAAAAGTGGATAGAGAAATGTAAACTTTATTGATACTAATGATTTTGCCTTTATCATTGTCTCTAAAAGTTACATTCCCTTCATTCAAAGCTTCAAAAAAGGTGAATTGCTTCACATCTCCCGTCATATGTATTGAACAACCACTATCAAGGTACCATAATCTTATTTTTTCCTTGGTTGCAAGGCATACCTGCAAAACATATCAAGCTTTTGCTTAAGGTACCCAAGCCATCTTGGGTCTTTTTGGGTTAGTAGCAATGGTTCCTTTTGGAATCCAAACTTTTCTAGATTTATTTACTTTTCTTAAATTGCATTGATATACTTTATGTCCAAATATATTACAACTAAAGCAAGTAGTATTTGATGATGCTGGAACAAAGAAATTTTTAAAGTACATTTATTATTTTTGAATCGTATACCTCAAGCCAGCTTTGTTGAAAACTGCACACTGATTAGTCAATGCTAAATTCAATTTTTCAGAACTAAACATGAATTTTTCAATAAATGGCTTGACTTTATCAAGCTCTTCTCTATGCTTTTTGTTCTCTATCTCAAGGTCTTTTGTTGCCTAGTAAGCAACCCAAGAGGGGGGGTGAATTGAGTCACTAAAAATTATTTGAATGCAAGAATGTGAACCAATCCAATAATTAAATTAGATACTATGAATGCAAATGTGAGGTGCTTTAAGTAAGTGTGCAGCGAAAATATAAAGCAATAAATGAAAGAGCAAATTGAAGAGACAAGCAATCACAAACATAAAAGAAATATAATGGTTCGGTGCTATCCAATGCACCTATATCCACTCTCCAAGACCCACTTGGAAATTCACTATAATCTCAACTGATTATAGCCGATTAGTTGTTCGGGCTCACTAATCAAAACCCGACTTATTTTCACAAAGTTCAAAAGTCAAAACCTCACTTGGTTTTATGGGCTAACCAAGAATCTAAATGGTTTTCAAAGGCTCACCAACAACCTCTCTTGGTTTTGCGGGCTAACCGAGAATCTAAATGGTTTTCAAAGGCTCACCAATAACCTCCTTGGTTTTCCAATAGGCTAACCAAAAATCCTTACAACAAATATAAGTTTGAAATAAAGAAATAATGAAAGCTTTCTAATAAAAAGCGGGTATCTCTTTGAAGCTTGTTATTGTGCTGCTTTCAACTTGATGAACCTCTTTTAATGCTCAAGAAAGTTGATCTTGAATGCTCTTGATTGCTTGGAGGCTTCTTTTTGCTTGAAAGTGGTTGAACTCAATGAATAGGAGTGAATGCTCTCTTTTCTTTTTTTTTTGTTCTTCCTTTTTCAATCTCTTATGTTTTGATTTGATTTGAATTATATAAATACTTTTCCAAGGCCTCAAACTCAGTTTCTAACTGTTAGACACGAAAAACTAGCCGTTGGAATCCAAGAGAAGTGAGTTCTGCATTTGAAAAACTAGCCGTTACTATTCCCAGAACTCCAAGTATCGACACTTCAAGCTGTGAGTCGACACTTAGGGTCGACACTTGCACTCCATGAGTTGACACCTAATTCAAACATCTTCAATGTAGCTTTCTGAAATTCTCAAGTGAGTTGACACTTCTACTGGTGAGTCGACACTTGACATCCATGTGTCGACACTTCAGGCAGGTCTTCAACTTCTGCAAGTTCTGTAACCCAAAAATCTCAAGCGATGATCTGATCCATGTGTCGACACTTTGAGTCGACACCTAGCATCCATGTGTTGACACTTCAGCCGTGCCACTGAAACTTTCTTTGCATACCGGCTTGAGTCGACACTTTCTCAGTCATGTGTCGACACTTTGAGTCGACATTTCACTGAGATTTTTACATAAATAACTGAACTTCTGCTAAAACATATTTGTGTTGAACTCATGTGTCCTTTTAAGCAATCTTCAACTACCAAAGTCCTCTTTAAACAGATCATTCATCTAAATTTGGGACTTCTTCAATCAAACAATTTTTGTTAAGTTGATGAGCATCTTTTTCAATAAAAACATACTTCAAAGAAATAGTTAGTACTCAAATTATACTTAAGCATTTTTCTTATCATCAAAATCAATAATGGAGTCAACATCTTTGTTTTTCTTTATAGGCTCATTATTTGGAACAATAGCCTTGGATCTTTTTAGAACTTCTATTTATTTTGAGAGTACATTCTTTTCCTTTTCCAAAATATCAATCTTGGCTTTTAGTTCCTTATTTTCATATTCAAGATTGTTATTTTCAAAAGAAAAAGAATCAACGTGCTTTTTCAACTTCTTGTGCTCAATTTTCAACAATTTATACCCATGCACAAGTTCCTTAAAAGCATCTCTAAGCTCTTCAAAAATAAATTCAGGTTCAGATTGTACCTCATTTTCAATTGCCATGAGGTAGAGATTGGCAACTTCTTGTTGTTCTTCCTCTAAACTGGAGTCTTCACGTTCGCTCCAAGTAGTCATCATTGCCTTCTTCTTAAACTTCTTTTTAAACCAGACTTCTTGCATTCAAAGTAGATAGGTTGGTCATTTTCCTTCTCCTTTGTATTTTCTTTGTCCTTGCCTTTATCTTTACTAGGCTCTCCTTTGAGTGGCTTATTTTTGTATGAGTATTTCTTCTTTCTTTTAAATCTTCTAAATTTCCTAGCCACTAGAGCCTCCTCATCTTTATCTTCACCTTCTTCTGATTCTTCACTTGAAGGCTCATTTGGTGTAGTGGATTTGAGGACAATTATTTTCTTCTTTTTATCCGCATCTACTGCTTTTTGCTTTAGGTTCAACTCATAAATCATAAGTGAACCGATGAGTCGTTCTAAAAATAGAGTTTCAATATCTTTTGCTTCTTGGATGGCTGTCATCTTTGGATCCCAAGAAGATGGCATAGACTTGAGAATTTTATTAACAAGGTCAACATTAGACATAACTTTGCCAAGACTTCTCATACTATTTACAATGTTAGTAAATCTTGTATACATATCAGTTATGGATTCATGATGCTCCATTCTAAACATTTCATATATATGAGTGAGCATATTCACTTTAGTGTTCTTTATTTGATGGGTACCCTCGTGTGTAATCTCAAATGTGTCACAAATTTCCTTCGCAAATGCACATATGAAAATCCTATTGAATTCACTAGGATCCAATGCACAATAAAGCAAGTTCATTGCTTTAGCATTAAGCTAAGATTACTTAATATCGTTTTCATCCCAATCTTCTTCGAGCTTGGGAATGGAAACGTCAGTAACCAAAAGTGAAAGAACATGTGAACCTTTAATTAAAACTTTCCAAATATTATAATCAATAGAGGCAAATAAATATGCATGCGAGTTTTCCAGTATGTGTAATTAGTGCCATTAAAAAATGGTGGTCTATTTGGGCTCAATACTAGTTCATATTAGGGCTACCATAGATCTTTAACTTAAGGTAGTTAGACCTGCAAGCTAAGTACAAGGCTCTGATACTACTTATTGCCCAGCTAAAGTAATCCAAGAGTGGTGCGGGCACCAGACTCAGAAGAAGACTTCAGGGCTCCATCTGGATATCTGATTGACCTTGCCCGAAGAATTAGGGTTTTCTGGTTTTGTAATAAGGGTTGACTTGGTCAACTCAATTTTTTGAGTCTGTATCTCCCTGTAATTTAAATTTTGTTGAGTCATGTTGACTCAGTACAAGTCCTAGTAAGTGGTCTAGGTCTTCTCCAGGGTGCCACATTTTCTCCCAAGCCCAAGCAAGTGGGCGCCACACTCCCAGCCACATGCCAGAGTCCAGGAGGTGCCACATCTCCATCCCAGTGTCTTGGTCCCCACACCCAAGGGAGCAAGAATTTTTCTTGAAGCCAAAATCAAGGAGGCACCACCTACTTACCATTTGGAGCCACCAATCAACACTTATGGAAGCTCTTGGCCGGCCATATGAGAAGGGTTTGATTCTACAAGCCTAATTTGAAGATCCATCCTATTAGTCCCACATGGGAAGATGTAAAACCCTGACCTCTTGTAAAGACCTATAAAATAAACCCCTCTTGTAAGTTTTAGAGAAAAACTGATGAATGAATTCAATTTATGTGTGAGCAAACTTTGTGTTTCTCTCTTCCGCACTTGTATTCAGGTGTTGAGCTCCGTGAGGGAGTAAATCCGGGTTCCCTAGGAACCTTGAGGAGGTGTGAGATCTCCAATCCCAAAACCCTAGGTTAGCCACTTCCATTCCAAATCCTAGCCGCCCTTCATCCTCTTCATTCCACCAAACCCTAGCCTACCCCATCTCTCACGGCCCCTCTCTCCAAGTAGAGGCCGACCACCAGCATCCAGGTCCAGTTCAGCTACTTCGAAGACAGAGCAAATCCCAGAGGAAGTCAGATCAGCATCCAGGAGAATCAGGATTTCAGCAACATCAGCTTTCAAGTTCTTCTATCTGGTAAATCCTTCCTTGAGTATCTGGTTCCATAACTTGTTCGTCTTCTTTCCCAGATCTTGAGTTCAGAAGAAGCCAACTCTGCCAAAGGGCCAGTATTGGAGGATCCATTGCGAAGGTATCTGAATCCGGGGATCCAACAATCTGCTCAAGAGAGTCCTTCCACTAAACTCTGTGAAGATCACTGCCTGGTCTGTAACCCTTCTCTTCTCTTTACTTCTGTCCTGTTGAAAGATCAGAGCGAAACCTTAGGTCTGGGAGTTTCTCAACCCCCAGCGATCCTTTACTTCTGAACTACTCTGATAACTTAGTTTCTTTAAATTATGCTTTCAATTATTACATAGTTTCTTTCAATTTAGTTTAACTTTCCTTTGAGTCAAAGCCGACTTCTGAATATATATATATATAAAAGAATTAGTCTTAAGTTCCTTCCACATCGCATCATCTCTTCCGTTCTGCATCATTTTGGTATCAGAGCATTCATTCTGCATCATTTTGGTATCAGAGCCCTGTCTAAGGTTTCTGACTTGCTTGCATGTTTTGAGTGTCTCTCCTTTTTACTTTGTCTGCTCGAAGTAGACTCCCCAGGACATCCGGTCCTAGGAACGAAGTGAGGTGCAAGCCTCCTCTTCCCATTCCACGGGGTGTTCCTAGGGCATGTAGGGGATCCGCTGGGTTACAACTTCGTAGCAGGAATTGTAAACGGGGGAAGCACTCTGTTTTCAATCTGTAACTATCCTGTTGCAGGAATTGTTTTTCATTGCAGGTAACTCCAAATTGTGTGATTTTTATTTTGATGGAACCATTATTTATTAAGCTATTTTACATAATTTTCCTGTGATTTATTGGTTTCCATAAAATTCTTGAGAGTTAAATTACTGTAACTCTGTTTCTGTGTTTCTGCAATTCAATTTTTTGAGTGATCATCTCCTAATTCATCTTTAGGGCATTTGAGCATCTAAGATAAGGGGAGGAGTTTATAACCTCTCCTTAGCCCAAAACCACCACCCACTCATTTGATCCTAAGCCTAATTTTAAAATTTATTAGACTTAATTTGCCCTAGTGGGCTAGGGACATCAACAAGTCGGGTCAAGGCTATGTTGAGTCAGTTTGTCTAGTTACTCTGGGTATACTTTATACTCAGTGTCTAGAACGGTGGTTCAGGGATTCTTTCCCGAAGGGCTTGTGTGCTGGTCCGCCTACCTGGCCAATATCTGATTGGTGTCTAGGATTGGCATTTAGGGACCTAACACTCCCCTTACACCTTCCTGGCTGAGTCCTGAGTTACTACAGGCTAGCTTGCCACTCTGATTGGGCATCTAGTTTGGGCTCTAGGTCTAGTTAGACCGTAGTCGTTTCAGTCGAGTCTCATTTAGTGTCTTTGCTTGCATCATCATGTCTACCCGGAATGGAGTACCCTACCAACCTGGTCAAACCCAACCTGATTTAGAGGCCCTGGTTAGAGCTCTTACTGAAAGTATGAACAAATTGAGTCAGGATATGAATGAGAATTTTACCCAGCTTAGGGATCGAGTCCAAGTAGTTGAGAAATGTAGACATCAAAATTAGACCCCTGATCCAAAATTAAATAGGCCCCAACCTTATCCATGCCAGGAGCCTAGGAGGACCTTATACCGTGATCCCGAGCATAACCTTAGGAAGCCTAACCATGATATCTATAGTATGGATCGTGTCTATGAGATGTCCTTACAATATTCTAGACCAGTCACTCAACAACCCAAGTCTTCTAGATCAAACCATTTAGATCCACACCCATGCCCAAGTAAGGTCTCTACTAGCTTGAAACCCAGTGTGACCCAGGCTCCTATATCACAAGAATGTTGGTTTTGTGGAGAAAGAGGCCATAAATCTAGTCAGTGCCCATGCATAGGACTGGCTTGTGCACAGCTAAGTGGTAAGAATCCTAAGGATGACATTAATGAGGGAGAACCCAAGCCTACCAGTGAGGAAGAAAGGTTAGGTATGACAAGCCCAGAATCAGTTGACCCGATTACCACTGACCCGAAACCCATTGAAGATGGCATCGAGGAAGTATATGATGCTGACTTGAGTCTAGTTGATGAATATGATGGGGAAGAACTTGAAGAATGTGACATCGATACTATTGGTTCCTTACCTGAGGAGACCTTGGAGAGCAACCAAGTGGTAGGACCTAGTTCAGAAATTCAAGAGATTTGTGAGAACCAGGTTCCTTTAGTCAAATACCCCCAGGAGGAACTCATAGTGTTAGCCCGAGCTATCAGTTCGTATCCTCTAATGACAGTCATTCCCCAAGTACCAATTGAAGATCTTTGCACTAAACTATTTAAGTTTGCCCACCCTATGGTAGATCCTCTCCTTAGGATGACTGAATCAAGCCTCTTACAATTGGACCTTGTCCCATGCTCAGCCACTAAGGTCTCTCCCGTAATCTCAGTTGGACATCCTTTTCTTGAGCGAATTGATTCACCCAGTCCTGTAGAAGTCCTCCTTATGGCCCCAGACCCCTTCCTTTGCATGACTGACCTACCCTCCTATAGAGTATACCTTTCCTCACCCATAGGTCAAATTTCAAGTCTTGAGTTCATCATCCATAGACCCTTCCATGAATCATTCTCTAATCCAGTTCTTGAGAAAGTGGATCATTATTTGCTTAGAGAACAAACCTTAACTATTGCAATCACATGTCCTAGGTTACTTCCCGAACCATCTCTTGATCCATTCCTGGGAGTAGCAAACTTTTCCTTTCATAAGGATGACCATTTGACACTCATAGATCACCATTCAAACTTTCAGGTCACCACCTTTAGTCAATAAGTAATTCGAGACTCCACCTCATATCTCCTCCCTTTCTCTAGGACTTCCAATGCTTTTTATACCATCCAAGTATACTTTGTCGAAGTCTTTAGAGTGAACTACATGTCAGAACCTATTAGGTTTGCCACCTACTTCTGGAAGACCTTATGGCACCCACTAGGCACCCATGATAAGTTTTCATGCTCTGCATGCCATCCTCCGACCCAAGGTCAAACCTAGAGAGCCGTAGTTTGTTAGGTTTAGACTTAGGGTTCCTTTGGAATAAAGTCCATTCTTTAGGAATGCATCGTCAGTCTAGTTTAGTTTTTCTTGACCCTTTACTAGGCTTTGGCTCATATTTTGGTTTGATTGAGAGCGCCAGGAATTGGGATTTGTATTTTGTCCAGGGCTGAAATTGCATTCAATATTTCGATCAATAGATCTATAGGCTAGAGTCCCTTTGAAATTGTTCATGGATACAAGCCTCACACACCACTTGATCTGATTTCACTATTAGCCCACACACAGAAGTCTCTTGATGCACTTGCATAGCATGTAAAGGACTTGCATAAAGAAATTCATGCCAAAATAAATTTAAGTAATGAAACTTATAAGAAGTTGGCTGATTCTCAAAGACGAGTCAAAACTTTTGTTGAGAGAGACTATGTAATGATTAGGTTATGGCCTGAGCAATTTTTTCCTGGAACCGTTAGAAAGTTACATGCTAAAGGAGCTGGACCATTTAGAGTAGTGAAGAGAGTAGGATCCAATGCCTATGTGCTCGAGTTGCCTCCAGAACTAGGCAATAGCTCTACTTTCAACATTACAGACTTAGTAGAGTATAGGGAGTCAACTGTGATTCCTAGTAAGCCTTTGAAACCTAATCCTGTTATTGAGAGTGATCCCGACCCTGTGTGTCCACCAACAAACTGGCCTGTGAGGAAAGAGCAGATTGAAAAGATCCTTGATGATCAGGTTATCTTTACTCGTAATCGAGGATACCAAAGATACCTGGTCCGCTAGCAAGGAAGGCCAGATTCTGATGACTCTTGGATCTCCCGAGAAGAATTACAAGAATTGGACCCAGACCTCTTGGAGAGATACCAGAGCCAGCTTGATCCATACTCGACAGGGTCGAGTTCCTCCCACCCCGGGAGAATTAGTGCGGGCACCAAACTCAGAAGAAGACTTCAGGGCTCCATCTGGATCTCTGATTGACCTTGCCCGAAGAATTAGGGTTTGCTGGTTTTGTAATAAGGGTTGACTTGGTCAACTCAATTTTTTTGAGTCTGTATCTCCCTGCAATTTAAATTTTGTTGAGTCATGTTGACTCAGTACAAGTCATAGTAAGTGGTCTAGGTCTTCTCCAGGGTGCCACATTTTCTTCCAAGCCCAAGCAAGTGGGCGCCACACTCCTAGCCACACGCCAGAGTCCAGGATGTGCCACATCTCCATCCCAGTGTCTTGGTCCCCACACCCAAGGGAGCAAGAAATTTTCTTGAAGCCAAAATCAAGGAGGCGCCCCATATATACCTTAAAAGGCCAAGCTAAAGGAGGAAAGAGGCATTTCTTGGGGAGCACTTCAAGGGGGCACCCAATCCATGCTTAAAAAGATCAAAGCAAAGTTGGGAAGAGCCATGACTTGGGGAGAAAGAAAAGGAGGTGTCCAAAAGAGTTGAGCCATGGAAGGAAAAAAAATTTTCTTGAAGAGCAAGGCTAGGAGGCGCCACCTACTTACCATTTGGAGCCACCAATCAACACTTATGGAAGCTCTTGGCCGGCCATATGAAAAGGATTTGATTCTACAAGCCTAATTTGAAGATCCATCCTATTAGTCCCACATGGGAAGATGTAAAACCCTGACCTCTTGTAAAGACCTATAAAATAAATCCCTCTTGTAAGTTTTAGAGAAGAACTGATGAATGAATTCAATTTATGTGTGAGCAAACTTTGTGTTTCTCTCTTCCGTACGTGTATTCAGGTGTTGAGCTCCGTGAGGGAGTAAATCCGGGTTCCCTAGGAACCTTGAGGAGGTGTGAGATCTCCAACCCCAAAACCCCAAAATCCTAGGTTAGCCACTTCCATTCCAAATCCTAGCCGCCCTTTATCCTCTTCATTCCACCAAACCCTAGCCTACCCCATCTCTCACGGCCCCTCTCTCCAAGTAGAGGCCGACCACCAGCATCCAGGTCCAGTTCGGCTACTTCGAAGACAGAGCAAATCCCAGAGGAAGTCAGATCAGCATCTAGGAGAATCAGGATTTCAGCAACATCAGCTTTCAAGTTCTTCTATCTGGTAAATCCTTCCTTGAGTATCTGGTTCCATAACTTGTTTGTCTTCTTTTCCAGATCTTGAGTTCAGAAGAAGCCAACTCTGCCAAAGGGCCAGTATTGGAGGATCCATTGCGAAGGTATCTGAATCCGGGGATCCAACAATCTGCTCAAGAGAGTCCTTCCACTAAACTCTGTGAAGATCACTGCCTGGTCTGTAACCCTTCTCTTCTCTTTACTTCTGTCCTGTTGAAAGTTCAGAGCGAAACCCTAGGTCTGGGAGTTTCTCAACCCCCAGCGATCCTTTACTTCTGAACTACTCTAATAACTTAGTTTCTTTAAATTGTGCTTTCAATTATTACATAGTTTCTTTCAATTTAGTTTAACTTTCCTTTGAGTCAAAGTCGACTTCTGAAAATATATATATATATATATAAAAGAATTAGTCTTAAGTTCCTTCCGCATCGCATCATCTCTTCCGTTCTGCATCATTTTGGTATCAGAGCATTCGTTCTGCATCAAAGAGGAGGGATGAATTTGATTTTAAAAGTTTTTGCAAAGATTAAAGATAAATGCTAGTGTATTGGCAAAGTATTTGTGTGCTCAACAAAAGTATACAGCGGAAGTAATAAAGTAAATACAAGAAGAGAAAAATAAGCAATCACAAATACAAGAATTTATAATGGTTTGGTGCACTCCAAGCACCAACATCCACTTTCCAAAGTCCACTTGGGTATTTCACTATAATCCAACTTGATTATAGTAGATTAGTTTTCCCAGACTCACTAATCAAAATCCCTTTGATTTTCACAAGGCTAACCAAAAACCTAGTTGGTTTTCAAACAAGGCTCACCAACAACTTAGTTAGTTTTCAAACAAGGCTCACCAACAACCTAATTGGTTTTAACTCAAGGCTCACCAACAATCCAAGCACTACTTTCAATTCACTTGAAACTAGGAACAATTAAATAATTTAAGTACAATGAAAGATATAATAAGATTTCTTAATAAGCAAATAAAACTCGATGAAATTCTTTGATTGTTATTGAGAAGCATGTCTCCAAGTTATTGAAGTCTTAATCAATGCTTGAATGAATTAGACTTGAATGCTTCTTGAATGCTCTTGAATGCTTGAAGGCTCAACTCTCTCAAAAGTAATGACTCTTTAAGGTGTATTCAATGAATGCTCAATTAGTTGCTTCCCTCTTATGTTTGTGGACTTTAAATACCTTTCCAAGCCTTAAATGACCGTCTATAGCTATTGGAGAGTAGAAAATAGCCATTAGACATAATTTGAAGAAGTTCTGTGCTTCAAAAAACTAATTGTTACTGTTCATTCAGACCTACAGGTGTCGATACTTCAGGCCATGAGTCGACTCATAAGTCGACACTTGAGTCGATACTAGGTCAAAAAATATTTTCTAAAGCTCTCTGGAGTGCTCTGATGCATCGACACTTCTTCTAGTGAGTCGACACTTGAGTCGACACTTCATCTTCATGAGTCAACACTTGAGCAAAACCTTGAAATTAGCAAGTTCTGTATCATTTTTGGTCTTAGGCCTTGAGTTGACACTTGGCTGATCATGAGTTGACACATGAATCGATACTTGGTTTTCATGAGTTGACACTTCAGCATGCCAGCTGAAACATTTTCTACGTATCAGCTCAGAGTTCTGTGAGTCGACACCTTGAGTCGATACTTTATCTTTATGAGTCGACGCTTGGCTGACACTTGGCTGAAACTTATCCAAATTTAATATTTGAGTCCTTCAAAGTCATTCTTATGCACCAAGATCTATATAACTTGAAATTCCATCAATATAAGTAACTTCTTCAATAGGATGACAAGTAATTTGATCGTTCAACACACTATAACTTTGATGAGTATCTTGTTCTCATAAACATACTTTTAATATATAGTTAGCACTCAAACATACTTAAATATTTTGTTATTCATCAAAATCAAGACAGGAGTCAACAATAGCCATTGGATTTTTGATCGACGGACCATAGCCCATCTTTTTTCTTTGGCAATCGATGCTCCCCAAGGTTGTTGGTTCTCCTACAGGATGCCTCCATTGCTTGATTATGCACCACCACCCACGCCGTGGACCTCGCCAAAGCCCATGGGGTGGTCACCATCGAAGGTGTTGCCAAAATTCTTGCCACCGAGATTTGCCATAACCTCCATTTTGGGTGCTATATGTTGCCATATCGAACCCATCACTACCACTTGCCAGACTATCCAAAGCTACCAGGACTGCTACCATCACCATTTCTCCCTTCGTTAGACTCGTCGATCATCGTTCATCATAGTCAGAACTATGGCTTTCTTCTTCATCCCGATCCAATCACTGTCGATCCATCGCCATCTCCTTTTGTCGGTACTCCCACCTTGATAGACCATGATGTTGTCATCAAGACACCATGGCTATCAATTTAATAACCGACTTCTAAATAAAATAAAACATGTAGAAAGGGTGAGTCGGGTCGAATTCATGGAGAAGGCATGTTTAAGATAATTTTGAAATCTTTCATTTTTATAAAAAAATAATTCAAAATCAGGAATACAAAAATTAAAAGTATAAAAGAAAATCAAAACTCGGGTACGGTCGATCTGCTAATCAGATCTTAGCATCTACTTGCAATAAAACTAAAAATAGGAATTTAAAGAGCATAAAAATAGATATTATATTAATTAAAAGAGGAATTCAATTACAAAAAATTAAAAATAATAATTAAATAAACTATAAAAGTAATAACAAAGACTCCAAAGTCGATTTCCGTAGCCTCGTCGAGAAGTCAGTTGATGTCATGTATCCTTCTTCCATCGTACTCCGTAGAGTGAACTGGGCTTCCTCTTCTTTCTCCTCTTTGGATCTTGATATGGAGATCGGCGTAGGTGAAGAGATGGCATAGACGGCACAGCTTCTCCTCTAAGAAGCCTCACTTTTAGAGGCCAACCTGCAACCTAAAATTGGACCTTCTATCCTGTACCGTACTTCTCTCTCTAAGATACTTTCTCCTATAACCCAGGGGTCCTTTAAATAGAGCTCATCTAAGGCTTCCTCTTGATTAAATTTGGACTTAATCGAGCTCCAGATCAGCAACATATTGCGAGAAAAAATCTGGACCATCCGATATATGGCCTGATGAGGTAATCGATGCCATTCTTCCTTTTCTGGCACCCACAGTCTGGAAGGGACTCCAACTGCTGGATCGAATCCCAGATCAAACTTAGACTCCTTCTCCTGGTCAGCATGGTGGCGAGAGGCAGTGGAAGGTGGTGGCCAGTGACTGTGGGTGGTGGACAGTCGGCAATAGCTCTTGGAGGGCGATGATGGTCGAGCAATAGGAGAAAACCATGGAACAGGGGAGCCACAACCGAAACTTGGATGGTGTTGACTGGGCGATGATCGGGGACAACAGTAGGAGAAGTGGCCGAAATGGGGAGGAGTGGTGGCAAGGAGATGGTGGTGAGCTGCTTATGGAATGGCCATGGATGGTGAACGGCGGTGAGCATGGTGCTAGAGAAATTGATCTCGGTGGTTTGGATGGTGGTGGTTGCAGCTTGATTGGCCACTGATGGAGGAAGAGCAACAAAGTGGTCGACGACCTGGGAAAGACAGTGGTCATGGATGGTACGGATACCAAGGCCATAAAAGATCGACAGGTCGAACCTACATTCCTGTGGATCACCTGTAAATAAAGCTCTGAACCCAAACCCTTTTTACCTGTAAATATTTTATTTTAAATTCTGTTATTTAGGGTTAGTTGGGTTTAGCCCCTGGACCCAAAATTGAGTCCGTAAAAAAACTCCTGAACCCAAATGAAACATGTATATATATTTACCTAGTTAGGTTTAGCCTTTTTTACCAACTGTAATTAGGATTTTTATTTTTTTAGCCTTTTGGGCCAAATCCCTTTTACCAAGTTGAACCACTTGTTTACATGTCTTGCCTTTTGATCAAATTGGATTCCAATTGACCAAGTGGGATTTTAGTTATTTGGTTGGTTTAATTAGTTTTGAGTCTTGTAATTATTGGTTAATTCCTGTAATACAAGGGGGATCCAATTGAAGACCCATGTGATTTCATGTGCACTCAAATCAAGACCCATGTGCAACTAAATCAAGATAACCCATGTGACTCTATGTGCTAGCCCAAGTCATATGCAGCCACTTATTGGCACCACCTTTTTCAAGAATTTGGACAACATCACATGATTTTTGGACATCACTCGCCACACCACCCAGGACATTATCACATGGCATGTCACTTATGTTTGGACATCCCATATGCCATGTCATTTATCTATGGTCGGCCACATGCACTCAAGAATTAAATGGCGCCACTTAATTTTAAGATAAGTAAATGAGAAGGAGTCTCCAGATTGGAGCCCTCCCACTCAAATATTTCATGCCAAATTTCCAAGGAGTCAACCAAGCTTCTCTTCCTCTCTTTGATGCCAACTTCCAAGAGTTTCAAGCTTAGTTGATCATCCAAAGTGAAGAAAATTTGGTATCCTTCTACCTCTAGTGTTTTGATCAAACAGGTTCCATGTTGCTCAAGATTAGAGAACTCAAGAATCTTATAAAAACTCTTGAGTTTTCTTTTATCCAAACTGAAGTGTCCACCATCTTGCAGGAGCCCACATCATCCAGACTCTAGAGTCCAGCAATCAGGGCCAATCCATGAAGCAATCTTGGCCTTTCATTATGACCCCTCACCAATCCACACCTTGGCACCCAACTTGGATGAAGAATTCCATGATGTCTCCCACCTTGGATGAAGAATTCCATGATGTTTCCCATCTTGGAGAGAGTCCCAGATTAGCCCAAGAGCAGGAGTCTAAGATGCCAAAGCAAGGTTTCTAAGAGTTATTACCTAAAGGAAACAAATACTAGTCTTTGTAACCTTTACATCTCTGGTTGTTGGTCTATAAATACTCCATCAACCTCCCCTGTATTATTAATGATTATTGATGAAATACGACATTCTGTCCAATTTTTTCCTTTGCTGTGTACATCGCGAGGTGTGAGGCCATTTTCTTTGTTCTTCGAAATATCGCGGGATGTGAGGCCCTACTTATCCAGACACCAAAAAACCCTAGCCGACCACTTCCTTTCCTCTTCCCTTTCACTTTTTCCTCTTTTTCTTTCTTTGCTTTTTTCTAACTGAAATCTTCCTTTGTTGAGTGATTGTAGGTGATCAGGAGCTAAAGTTGAGGTGTTCTTGCTTTGAAATCGATATTGCGGAAGATTGGAGTCCGAAGATCGAAATCTTGAAGCCCAGCCACGGAATCCTGAGAGTTCCAACATATCTACTTTAGAGGAAAAAATTCTATGTTGGTAAAATTCAAAAAAATCCTTTCCCTACTCTATTGTTCCTAATCTTTAAAAGTAGACCCTAATTTAGGATGGTTTCTTAGCCATCAAATCCTGATTTTTTAGTTGCTTTGTTAGATCTACTCGTGCGGGCATAAACTAGTTGACTAGTTTCCATAATTACTTCCTTTGAGTCT
Source organism: Areca catechu (assembly GCA_021397845.1). Taxonomy (NCBI): domain Eukaryota; kingdom Viridiplantae; phylum Streptophyta; class Magnoliopsida; order Arecales; family Arecaceae; genus Areca; species Areca catechu. Next base: position 97,114,189 of record CM038039.1, read on the forward strand.
CTAAAAAATTAAAAATTATAAAAAATTAATCTCTTCTTTTTTTCTACTAATTAAGTTTAAAATCAGTAAATTAGTTTTCATTATTATCCCACATCAATGGACAGATCAGAGGCCAGTGATTGGTTGGGGGGGAGAAGATGGCAAATCAGAGGAAGAGGGCGGCGATGGCTGGTCCAAAAATGGACCTTCCAACGGCTTCTCTGGCCATAGCAGCCTTCCCGGCATCTCCTCCGGTGGTGGGCGGTGACTAGATGGCGTCTCCGATGGTCGGTGGCCTAAAATGTTGAAATTGGTCCATAGACAGGGTCCGTGAACCGGCAGCAATGGTTGCCTATTAGCTAATTTGAATTTCGTAAGCCCAGCAACCGGTCTATCATTGATCAGTTGCTTTAAAATGCATGTAGTTCCTTCAAAATTTAATTTGGACCCAATTGAACTCCGATTTGAGTATCGTTTATACTATTGGACACCAAAAAGTGAGCTCTTCGTAGTGACAATACCTACAAATAATATATAAAAGTATCAATTTAATATAAATAAAGATAATTTAATTATTAAATTAATAATTATATATATAACATGATTATCATATCTTCCAACTTGAACTTTGCTCATCTTCGAGTAAAGCAGATGAATTAGCTATGTATATAAACTCATCCTTGAATTGAAAGTTGACTTTGATAGTCCTAAAGATAACTGATACCCGGCTAGACCATTAAAGAGGTATTTCATTGGATCACTGAGTCAATCCAATTAATGGTTGAGTGTCGAGCATAGAAATCATTAGAGGTCTTCCTTACTATCTCCCCAACTTACTCTTAAAATTCTCTAACTTAATTTGAGTCGGGTTTGTTGCCTTTTTATACTTTAGTCCTTTTGTTTCTTCTCTTTTTTTTTATTTCTTTCTTTGTTTTGAGGGCTTTTTAATATTTCCATCCTAACTCTTAATAAGAAGATTCTTTATTGAAATAAAAAGAAAGAGAGTTCTGGAATTACTTCCAAAATTTAATTTGGTCGACACCCTATCATTTGTTAGGTTTTCTTAGTGATTTGCCCGTTAGTATCTCTAAAACTAACTAGGCCATTAATCAACCATTGATTAGGATGCCTAATTAACTTTAAATCGAGATAAAATTAGGATACAAAACTAATTACTTCTGGTCATACTTGAGAACTTAATTAGATTAGTTATTCTTCCCTCCAACTTAATCGACATTGTTCTCAATGGACATGAAAAATATAGGGTATATTATGTAAAAATCAATAGGAAAGAGTACACCTGGAGTAGATGTGATGCAGCACGAAAGCTCTGATACCAAAAATGATGCAGAACAAAAAAGATGATGCGATGTGGAAGTAAATTAAAATTAATATTTTTTTTTTTAATATATTTTCAGAAGTCGGCTTTGACTCAAAGGAAAGATAAACTAATGTTGAAAGAAACTAAGAAATGACAGAGAGCACAATTAAAAGGAGTGGATTATCAGAGTAACTCAAAAGTAGGATCGCTGGGGATTGAGAAACCCCCAGATCTAGGGTTTGCTCTGAGTTTCAACGAAACAGACAAAGTGAGAATGGAAGGTTCTTGTTACCTAGCAGTGATATCTCTCGTTGCTTCAATTGGAGGACACTCTCGAGCAGATTGTAGGATCCTTGGAAATGGGGTATCTTCGCAATGGATCCTCGGATTGTAGTCCTATGGCAAGGTTGGCCTCCTTCTCGAACTTAGGATCTGGAAGAAGAAGAACAAAAGAAAAAAGAACCAGAAACTCAAAGAAAGACACTGACTTGAGGACTTAATGAAGATTGTTGGATGTAGAAGTTCCGGAGATCTTGATACTGATCTGACTCTTCTTTGAACTTGCTCTGTAGTTGAAATAGCTGATCTGAACCTGGATGCTGGTGGCCGGCCTCTATGTGGAAGAGAGGGGTCATGGGATGTAGATGGAAAATTAGGGTTTGGAGGTGGTGGAGTAGAGATGGGTGGACTAAGCTAGAGTTTTGGGGTTGAAGATCTCACACCTCCTCAAGGTTCCTAGGGAACCCGGATTTACTCCCTCACGGAGCTCAACACTTGAATACAAGTGTGGAAGAGAAAAACACAAAGTTGCTCACAAAGAAATTGATTTCATTCATCATTTAAATTCAAGAGTTACATAGAGTTGAATATATAGACATAACAAATAAATAAAATTTTATACATTTTCCATGTGGGACTAGTAAGACTAACCCACACTTTAGGCATCAAATTCTCTTCCCAAGACTCCTTCCATGAGTGGGCAGCCCAAAAACTCCAAGAAAACTTGAAAATCAGCTCCAAATGGCAGGTTATGGGGGTGTCTCCTAGTATCTCTCCATGAATCAAGGATTTTCCCTTCATGGTTTGGCTCTTTTGGACACCTCCTAGTCTTGCTCCACAAGTTTAGGCTTCTTCCTTTCATGGCTCAACTCTTTTGGATACCTCCTTTTCTTTCTCCCCAAGTCATGGCTCTTCCCAACTTTGCTTTGGTCTTTTTAAGCATGGATTGGGCGCCCCCTTGAAGTGCTCCCCAAGAAATGCCTCTTTCCTCCTTTAGCTTGGCCTTTTAAGGTATATATGGGGCGCCTCCTTGATTTTGGCTTCAAGAAAAATTCTTGCTCCCTTGGGTGTGGGGCCCAAGACACTGGGATGGAGATGTGGCGCCCCCTGGACTCTGACGTGTGGCTGGGAGTGTGGCGCCCACTTACTTGGGCCTAGGAGAAAAATGTGGCACCCTGGACCTTGACTTGAAAAAGGTGGCACCAACCTGGAGAAGACCTAGACCACTACTAGGACTTGTATTGAGTCAACATGACTCAACAAAATTTAAATTGCAGGAAAATATAGACTCAAGACTAAAATTGAGTTGACCAAGTTAACCCTTATTACAAAACCAGAAAACCCTAATTCTTCGAGCAAGGTCAATCAGAGATCCAGATGGAGCCCTGAAGTCTTCTTCTGAGTCTGGTGCCCGCACCAATTCTCCCGGGGTGGGAGGAACTCGACCCTGTCGAGTATGGATCAAGTTGGCTCTGGTATCTCTCCAAGAGGTCTGGGTCCAATTCTTGTAATTCTTCTCGGGAGATCCAAGAGTCATCAGAATCTGGCCTTCCTTGCCAGCGGACCAGGTATCTTTGGTATCCTCGATTACGAGTAGAGATAACCTGATCATCCAAGATCTTTTCAATCTACTCTTTCTTCACAGGCCAGTTTGTTGGTGGACACGCAGGGTTGGGTTCAATCTTAAGAGCAGGATTAGGCTCAAAAGGCTCACTGGGAATCACAGCTGGCTCTCTATACTCTACTAGGTCTGTAATGTTGAAAGTGGAGCTAATGCCTAGTTCTGGAGGCAACTCGAGCACATAGGCATTGGATCCTACTCTCTTCACCACTCTAAATGGTCCAGCTCCTCTAGCATGTAACTTTCTAACAGTTCCAGGAGGAAACCATTCAGGCCTTAACCTAATCATTACATAGTCTCCCTCATCAAAAGTTTTGACTCGCCTTTGAGAATCAGCCAACTTTTTATAAGTTTCATTACTTAAATTTATTATGGCATGAATTTCTTTATGCAAGTCTTTTATATGCTGTGCAAAAACTTCGGCAGACTCAGAGACTCGTGTGTGGACTGGTAAAGGAGCTAGGTCAAGAGGTGTGTGAGGTTTGTAACCATGCACAATTTCAAATGGACTCTTACCCGTAGACCTATTGACCGAGTCGTTGTATGCAAATTTAGCCCTGGGTAAATACAAATCCCAAATCCTGGTATTCTCACTCAACCAAAATCTGAGTTAATGTCCTAAACTCGACTGATGATGCATTCCTAAAGAATGGACTTTATTCAAAGGAACCCTAGGTCTAAACCTAACAAGCTACGGCTCTCTAGGTTTGACCTTGGGTCGGAGGATGGCATGCAGAGCATGAAAACTTATCATGGGTGCCTAGTAGGTGCCATAAAGTCTTCCAAAAGTAGGTGGCAAACCTAATAGATTCTGACACGTGGTTCACTCTAAAGACTTCGACAAAGTATACTTGGATGGTGTAAGAAGCATTGGAAGTCCTAGAGAAAGGGAGAAAATATGAGGTGGAGTCTCGAAGTACCTGCTAGCTAAAGGTGGTGACCTGAAGGTTCGAATGGTGATCTATGAGTGTCAACTGGTCATCCTTACGAAAGGAAAAGTTTGCTACTCCCAGGAATAGATCAAGAGATGGTTCGGGGAGTAGCCTAGGACATGTGATTGCAACAGTTAAGGTTTGTTCTCTAAGCAAATAATGATCCACTTTCTCAAGAAATGGATTAGAGAATGATTCATGGAAGGGCCTATGGATGATGACCTCAAGACTTGAAATTTGACCTATGGGTGCGGAAAGGTATACTCTATAGAAGGATAGGCCAGTCATGCGAAGGAAGGGGTCTAGGGTCATAAGGAGGACTTCTACAGGACTGGGTGAATCAATCCGCTCAAGACAAGGATGTTCAACTGAGATTACGGGAGAGACCTTAGTGGCTGGGCATGGGACAAGGTCCAATTGTAAGAGGCTTGATTCAGTCATCCTAAGGAGAGGATCTACCATAGGGTGGGCAAACTTAAACAGTTCAGTGCAAAGATCTTCAATTGGTACTTGGGGAATGACTGTCATTAGAGGGTACGAACTGATAGCTCGGGCTAACACTATGAGTTCTTCCTGGGGGTATTTGACTAAAGGAACCTGATTCTCACAAATCTCTTGAATTTCTGAACTAGGTCCTATCACTTGGTTGCTCTCCAAGGTCTCCTCAGGTAAGGAACCAATAGTATTGATGTCACATTCTTCAAGTTCTTCCCCCTTATATTCATCAACTAGACTTAAGCCAGCATCATATACTTCCTCGATGCCATCTTCAATGGGTTTCGGGTCAGTGGTAATCGGGTAAACTGATTCTGGGCTTGTTATACCTAACCCTTCTTCCTCATTGGTAGGCTTGGGTTCTCCCTCATTAATGTCATCCTTAGGATTCTTACCACTTAGCTGTGCACAAGCCAGTCCTATGCATGGGCACTGACTAGATTTATGGCTTCTTTCTCCACAAAACAAACATTCTTGTGATATAGGAACCTGGGTCACACTGGGTTTCAAGCTAGTAGAGACCTTACTTGGGCATGGGTGTGGATCTAAATGGTTTGATCTAGAAAACTTGGGTTGTTGAGTGACTGGTCTAGAATATTGTAAGGACCTCTCATAGACACGATCCACACTATAGCTATCATGGTTAGGCTTCCTAAGGTTATGCTCGGGATCACGGTATAAGGTCCTCCTAGGCTCCTGGCATGGATGAGGTTGGGGCCTATTAAATTTTGGATCAGGGATCCAATTTTGATGTCTACGTTTCTCAAGTACTTGGACTTGATCCCTAAGCTGGGTAAAATTCTCATGGACTTGTTCTTTATACTGGATAACAGTAGCAGTCAAATCCTGGCTCAATTTGTTCATACTTTCAGTAAGAGCTCTAACCATGGCCTCTAAATCAGGTTGGGTTTGACCAGGTTGGTAGGGTACTCCGTTCCGGGTGGACATGATGATGCAAGCAAGCACACCAAATGAGACTCGACTGAAACGACTACGGGCTAACTAGACCTAGAGTCCAAACTAGATGCCCAATCAGAGTGGCAAGCTAGCCTGTAGTATCTCGGGACTCAGCCAAGTAGGTGTAAGGGGAGTGTTAGGTCCCTAGATGCCAATCCTAGACACCAATCAGTGATTGGCCAGGTAGGTGGACCAGCACACAAGCCCTTCGGGATAGAATCCCTGAACCACCGTTCTAGACACTGAGTACAAAGCACACACAGAGTAACTAGATAAATTGACTCAACACTAGCCTTGACCCGACTTGTTGATGTCCCTAGCCCACTAGGGCAAATTAAGTCTAATAAATTTTAAAATTAGGCTTAGGATCGGATGAATGGGTGGTGGTTTTGGGCTAAGGAGAGGTTATCAACTCCTCCCCTTATCTTAGATGCTCAATTGCCCTTAAGATGAATTAGGAGATGATCACTCAAAATAATTGAATTGCAGAAACACAGAAATAGAGTTGCTGTAATTTAACTCTCAGAAGTTTCATGGAAACCAATAAATCACAGGAAAATTATGTAAAATATTTTCAATTATACTGGTTCCAGCAAAATAAAAATCATATAATTTGGAGTTACCTACAATAAGAAACAATTCCTGTAACAGGATAGTTACAGACTGAAAATAGAGTGCTTCCCCCATTTACAATTCCTGCTACGAAGTTGTAACCCAACGGATCTCCTACATGCCCTAGGAACACCCCGTGGAATGGGAAGAGGAGGTTTGCACCTCACTTCGTTCCTAGGACCGGACATCCTGGGGAGTCTACTTCGAGCAGACAAAGTAAAAAGAGAGAGACTCAAAACAAGTAAGCAAAACAGAAACCCTAAACAGGGCTCTGATACCAAAATGATGCAGTACGAAAGCTCTGATACCAAAAATGATGCAGCACGAAAGCTCTGATACCAAAAATGATGCAGAACAAAAAAGATGATGCGATGCGGAAGTAAATTAAAATTAATTTTTTTTTTTTTAATATATTTTCAGAAGTCGGCTTTGACTCAAAGGAAAGATAAATTAATGTTGAAAGAAACTAAGAAATGACAGAGAACACAATTAAAAGGAGTGGATTATCAAAGTAACTCAAAAGTAGGATCGCTGGGGATTGAGAAACCCCCAGATCTAGGGTTTGCTTTGAGTTTCAACGAAACAGACAAAGTGAGAAGGGAAGGTTCTTGTTACCTAGCAGTGATATCTCTCGTTGCTTCAATTGGAGGACACTCTCGAGCAGATTGTAGGATCCTTGGAGATGGGGTATCTTCATAATGGATCCTCGGATTGTAGTCCTATGGCAAGGTTGGCCTCCTTCTCGAACTCAGGATCTGGAAGAAGAAGAACAAAAGAAAAAAGAACTAGAAACTCAAAGAAAGACACTGACCTGAGGACTTAATGAAGATTGTTGGATGTAGAAGTTCCGGAGATCTTGATACTGATCTGACTCTTCTTTGAACTTGCTCTGTAGTTGAAACAGTTGATCTGAACCTGGATGCTAGTGGCCGGCCTCTATGTGGAAGAGAGGGGCCGTGGGATGTAGATGAAAAATTAGGGTTTGGTGGTGGTGGAGTAGAGATGGGTGGACTAAGCTAGAGTTTTGGGGTTGGAGATCTCACACCTCCTCAAGGTTCCTAGGGAACCCGGATTTACTCCCTCACGGAGCTCAACACTTGAATACAAGTACGGAAGAGAGAAACACAAAGTTGCTCACAAAAAAATTGATTTGATTCATCATTTAAATTCAAGAGTTACATAGAGTTGAATATATAGACATAACAAAGAAATAAAATTTTATACATTTTCCATGTGGGACTAATAGGACTAACCCACACTTTAGGCATCAAATTCTCTTCCCAAGACTCCTTCCATGAGTGGGCAGCCCAAAAACTCCAAGAAAACTTGAAAATTAGCTCCAAATGGCAGGTTATGGGGGTGTCTCCTAGTATCTCTCCATGAATCAAGGATTTTTCCTTCATGGTTTGGCTCTTTTGGACACCTCCTAGTCTTGCTCCACAAGTTTAGGCTTCTTCCTTTCATGGCTCAACTCTTTTGGACACCTCCTTTTCTTTCTCCCCAAGTCATGGCTCTTCCCAACTTTGCTTTGGTCTTTTTAAGCATGGATTGGGCGCCCCCTTGAAGTGCTCCCCAAGAAATGCATCTTTCCTCCTTTAGCTTGGCCTTTTAAGGTATATATGGGGCGCCTCCTTGATTTTGGCTTCAAGAAAAATTCTTGCTCCCTTGGGTGTGGGGCCCAAGACACTGGGATGGAGATGTGGCACCCCCTGGACTCTGACGTGTGGCTGGGAGTGTGGCGCCCACTTACTTGAGCCTGGGAGAAAAATGTGGCACCCTGGACCTTGACTTGAAAAAGGTGGCACCAACCTGGAGAAGACCTAGACCACTACCAGGACTTGTATTGAGTCAACATGACTCAACAAAATTTAAATTGCAGGGAAATATATACTTAAGACTAAAATTGAGTTGACCAAGTCAACCCTTATTACAAAACCAGAAAACCCTAATTCTTCGGGCGAGGTCAATCAGAGATCCAGATGGAGCCCTGAAGTCTTCTTCTGAGTCTGGTGCCCGCACCAAGATGTGCTTTGGAAGTTCAAGAAGGCTTCCTGAAATAGTGGGCTATTACACTTCCATCTAAGTTCCTGTAATTATATTAAAGAAATTTATGAGATTGTTGTGTTGTCTCCCAACCAGCGCTAAGTTTTGTTGAGTCTCGGGTGGTGCATTCATGGCTAGTTGGGTCAATGTACATGTATTGATCTGGTCTATCTTGGTTTTTTATAATGTATCTAGGGCTAGGGTCAAGTCCGGTATGAGTCCTAGGTGTTTAGGCTCAGTTTTGGTCAGTCAGGTCTTAGAGTCGGCTCTTAATTCTAGGATAAGAGTCAGCTCTGTTGGTTGGCACGTCTCAAAATAGGTGATTATGGATTGGATGAGTTGGCTTGAATGGGTTCGAGTCAGCTCGATTGCACAGTCAGGAAACCTATAGACTGGATGAGTCATCTCGGATGAGTTCGAGTTAGCTCCATTGCACAGTCTGTTAATCCTGTGGTCTAGAAGAGCCGGCTTTGAGGATTAGGTCGACTCAGTTTCTGGGCCAAGTTGACTCTAGTGTCTAGAGTCGGCTTGGATGTCGGGTGAACTATTTTTGAATGGTACCAGCTGGGGGAGTTTTGGGATCTCGGCCACGTGTAACCGAGGTTTATATATATATATTGTATCCTCGTAAGAGGATAGAGTGTAGAAACTAAGAAGGTGTAACAAACTTCTTGAAGCTGAAAGAAGAAAATCCTTTCCCCCGAGAAAATTCCTTTATTTCTCTTCTTCCATTCTTGGTGTTCTTGATCTTCACAGACCTGAATCCTACCGTGATCTTCAATGGAGATTGCTGGCAGATGGTCATCCACAATCTGGTGATATGCTTATGGATTGCTTTGTTGATCGAGGTATTCATTCTTGATCAGGAACAAGGCAGCTCTTGAGGGTTTTGTTCATCAAATCTGGTTGGATTTGAAATTGAATTATCCACATTTGGTATCAGAGCAAGGTTCATGGAAGGAAGATCTCAAGATCAGAGGATTGAAAATAAAGCTTCTTGCAGGTACGATTTTCAGATCTCTTGAGTTTTTTGTTGTGGTAATGGCATCAAGTGGGTTCAAAGTAGATTTTGAGAAGTACGATGGCAAGGAAAACTTTATCTTGTGGCAGCAAAGGGTTAAAGATTACTGGTTCAATAGAGAATCTACAAGGTCTTGGTTAAAGAAAGATCGAAAAAGATTAGTGTTGAAGAATGAAAAGAGTTAGAAGAGATTGCTTTCAGCATCATCTGGATGTGTTTAGCTGATCAGGTTTTACCTGAGGTGTGTTTAGAAACTACCGTAAAAGGTCTTTGGAGAAGACTAGAGAACACATACATGGGAAAGAACATGATGAACAAGCTATGGCTGAAAAAGCAACTGTGTAGCTTAAGGATGCCTGAAGGTGGAGACCTAGTTGCTCACATTCAGAGGTTCAATCAGGTATGTTCTGAGGTGATGACTCTGGATGTGAAGATAGACGAGGAGGATTGGGCATTGTTGCTGCTGTGTTCACTCCCTGGATCATATGATGGTCTCATAATAACCTTGGTTTATGGAAAGGAAACCCTGAACTATGAAGAGGTTGTTAGTGTGCTCAGATCTAATAAGCAAAGGGAAAAGATCTGCAAAGGTAATCCTAACTCAGAGGTTCTTGTTGTGAATGAGAGACAAGGAAGACTCAAGGAAAGATCTAGGGGAAAGTCTAAGGGCAGATCCCAGTCTCAAAACCACAAGAGTATGAAATGCTACAAGTATCGTCAGCTTGGTTATATCAGGAAGAATTGTCCTCTTTAGAAGATAGAAAAGGGGAGAGCCAATACTAGTGATGCTAATGCTTTGGAAAGCAATGGAGGAGAAGTACTGATTGTATCGGATGGATCAGTGGATTGGGAGAATACCTGGATTTTGGATTCTGCATGCTCATACCACTATACCTCACATCGGGATTGGTTATATACCTATGATAGGTCAAATAGAGGTAATGTAAGCCTTGGTGATGATCACTCTTGTATGGTAGCTGGAGTAGGCACTATTAAGATGAGGATGTATGATGGAGTGATTTGGACTCTATCAAATACCAAACATGTACCAGAATTGAAAAAGAATTTGATTTCTTTGGGCTACTTGGAAGAGCAGGGATATGCTTTTAGTTGCCAATCTGGTAGTGGATGTTTGAGGATTACCAAGGGAGATTTGGTGGTAATGAGAGGAAGAAGATTGAGCAACAATCTATACAGGATGGAAGGCTCAGTGGTGAGTGATAGTGCTGAGGTGCTTGCAACGGCATAGGAGGAACAGTTGAAATATAAACTGTGACACTATCAAATGGGTCATATGAGTGACCGAGGGCTCACGGAGTTAAGTAGAAGAGGGAATATCCTGGCTTTGAAAAATGATAGAAATGACATGTGTGAGCCGCAAATCTTTGGTAAACAACATAGAGTGAAATTTGCTATTTGTACCAAGCCAAGTGGAGTGCTGGATTTGGTGCACTCGGATGTATGGGGACCTGCACCTCTGTTATCCAAAGGTGGAGCAAGGTATTTTGTTACCTTTATTGATGACTTCTCTAGAAAATTGTGGGTGTATTTGATAAGAAAAAAATCAGATATATTTGTCTGGTTTAAAGCTTGGAGGGCTGAGGTAGAGAAGGAGACAGGAAGACATGTAAAGTACCTTCGGACTGATAATGGTGGGGAGTACTCTAGTACAGAGTTTAGGAGTTATTGTGAGAAAAGTAGTATCAAACACCATTACACAGTAAGGATGAGCCCACAATAGAATGGTGTTGCGGAAAGGATGAACCGAACACTATTGGAGAGGGCAAGGAGTATGAGGCTGCAGTCATCACTGTCGAAAACTTTTTGGGGTGATGCTATTACTCTGGCATGTTTTCTTATAAATAGATCCCCTCACTTGAAGTTGGATGGAGGACTTCCAGAAGAAGCTTAGAGTGGGAAGAAGGTGGAGCTTGGCCACCTGAAAGTTTTTGGTTGCCCGGCTTATATAAATATGGAGGCAACTGAAAGAAGCAAGCTGAATCCTAAGTCGAAGAAGATGATCTTCATTGGATATCCACAAGGAGTCAAAGGTTACCTACTGTGGGATCCACAGTCTCAAAAGGCAGTGATCGGTAGAGATGTCATCTTTGATGAGAGGAGCATCTTGGTGAAACCGGGGACTGCAACTGAAAATGCAATCAATAAGATGAACAACAGTGAGAGCCCATCACAGGTAGAGGATAGGCCTTCAACATCAGCTAGAAATGGAGTTTCAGTTGAGATAGAGTTGGTCAGGAAAGATTCTCCAGGAGTGAAGGAGAGGCATGAAGAATCAGCTGTTCAAAAGGACGTGCAGGAGGAGCCACAAACAGCAGACTTGCAGGACAGTGCAAGGAAAGTGGCATTGCATAAGCCTCAATGCATAATCCGAAAGCCGGTAAGATATGGCATGGATGAAGCATTTTCATACGCTCTTATATTTGTGAATGGAGATCCAGCAAGTTTTGTAGAAGCTATGGAAAGTCCTGATAAAGAGTCATGGATGCAAGGCATGATGGAAGAGATGGAATCTCTCAAGAGAAATCTGACATGGTAGCTGGTGGATCTACCTAGAGATGCTTATGCTATTGGCTCCAAATGGGTGTTCACTAAGAAATCATTACCTATAGAGCAAGGTAGAGTGAGATACAAGGCAAGGTTGGTAGCAAAGGGATACTCACAGAGGGAAGGAGTTGACTACACAGAAGTATTTTCTCCTGTGGTATGCCATACTTCAATTCGGGTGTTGTTGTCTTTGGTAGCAAAACATAATTTGGAATTTGAGCAGATGGATATGAAGACAGCCTTTCTACATGGAAGACTAGAAGAGAATATCTATATGAAGCAACCTGATGGCTTCATCGAGATTGGACAGGAGAACAAGATATATGTACTACAGAGGTCATTGTATGGATTGAAACAATCACCTCGTCAGTGGTTTCACAGATTTGATACATTTATCATGAGCCTTGGATTTCTCAGTTGTGAACATGATCATTGTATTTATGTGAAGGATATGGATACTATGGATGCTCTGTATTTACTTCAGTATATGGATGATATGTTAATAGCCAGTAGAAGTATGACAGCTGATGCGGAATGACTCTAAGATTGCTAAACATGCATGAAAAAATAGTAAACTAATTTTTTTATGTTTTTTTATAATTTAGGTTTGTAGGCTAAATTTTTAAATAAAAGTAAGAACTAGCATAAGGAGTAGCAATGCATAGAATCATCATGATCACAGGCAAACTCATGCAAAAATAATAAATTTCAGGACCCGAGAATTGAGAAACTCCTGGATTATGATAGCTTATCTTCATCAAATCAAAAATTAAAAGAAGGAAAGGATGTTGCCAATCAGTGATTTGAAGAATCTGCAATCGAAGGGGTCACACAGCTCTTAGATTGAAGCCTGGGAGACGAAGCTCGGTTCCCTTGATTAGATGGCTGATTTGGGCAATCTTGGAGGCAAGGAAAGCCTTCTCTGGGGAGATGAAACATCTCAATAATCCTACAAAATGTCAAGGGTTAATCAAAACAGTAAGTAAGAAAAAGAAAGAAAACTAGGTTTAGAAGGAATCAGGTTTAGAAGCTGGGTTGTTTGAAGCTTATTGAAGATCTCCTTGCTTGGCGGCCTAGGGCACTCCTTCTTGGATGTGTGAAGGCTTAGATGGTAGTGAGTTAGGGCATGGAAGGATGCTAGGGCAGCAAGGAATTCGGCCAAGCACAAGAACACAACCCAAAGAACCAAAGAAGTCAAAAAAATAACACACAAGCTCGCAAGCTCAAATAAAGTTACCAGGGTTTTGATATCATGAATAAAAATTGCTTACAAGAGGGGGAGGGGTAGGATATTTATAGAGTTCCCATGCCCTCTCCTAACTAGGGTTATACATAGGTTAACAAGCTTTTTTCTAGTTAGATTACATGTCCTTTCCTAGCTATGTTAGAATTACAAAGCTTAAAAGAACTATGAATCCTAACTAGGTTAGACTAGTCTTCTCCTTCTCATTAAAGGACACCTCCCTTTGAGCTTGGACTTGGTCAACCCTTCAAGGATACCTAGGGGACGTGTTGGGCTTCTAGGAGTAGCAAGGGGCCGGTCCAAAGGGGCTTGGGTGCATGGGTTTGGGCCCCTGGAAGCTGGGGTGGCCTGGTAGCCTAGTAGCAAGAATATTCCATAGAATCTTGCTTCTTTAGGCCTTGGGCTTGGCACCTGGGCTTGATTTCCTTGAACTGGGATGTAGGTGGACCTCTGGAATCATGGATGCCCTAGTTTAGGAATATACTTTGGCATCTAGGAAGGAATCTGGGTATCTGGAGGATATCTGGAAAGAATCAGGGTTTCTAGAAGTATCTTAGATCCTGGGTTGTCACACAAAATCCAATGGGCTGATGTAGTGGCCTCTGACTCCTAGATGTGGCATGGTGGAACTCCAAAGTAGGGTGACCTCCTCTCTTGTATAAAAATTGGGCTCATACTGAACTCATAATTGATGTACAAAACTCAAAATACTGACTAGGTTGAGGGTTGAGACAAATCAACTAACCTCAACTTATTACAGGACTCGGTCTTAATTGATTACAAAACTTTCAAAACTTTGACACATGACTAATAAAACCATATGGGATCCAGTGATCTGTGTCTGATCTTGGTATCCCCACCAATTCTCCCGGGGCGGGGGGAACTCGACCACGTCAAGTATGGGTCAATTTGGCTCAAGGAGGGTCTGCATTGAGGCATTGTAGATCCACACCAGCATCCCACAAGTCCTCAGATTATGGCTGACCTTGCCATCGAACCAAGTATCGCTAACAGTCTCTATCCTAGATACCGATAGCTTGATCGTCAAGAGCTCTCTCAATCTTTACCTCACCAAAAGGCCAAATTATATATGGTCGCTCTGGGATGGGTTCTCTCTCAAAAAAAGGGAGTGGCTCAAGGGGCTTGCTAGGTATCACTGCTAGCTCCCTAGACTTTACAAAGTCTGAGATGATGAAATTAGAGCTAATACCTAAATTAGATGATATCTCAGGCATATAGGCATTGGGTCCACTACTATTCATTATTTTAGATGGGCCAGCTTCAAGAGCAAAAAATTTTCATACAATTACAAAATCCTCTGCAGAAAATTCTTTACCTTTTCTTTGAGAATTAGCCAAGTCGTTATTTAGTTCATTACTGAGGTTCAACTCTTAACTAATTTCATGATGCATATGATGTGCAGAGGTTAGTGCATGTATGGATAGGTAGATTGGGTCTGTAAATTTATTGGACTCTAGACTAACACCTAATAGACTCGACTAGACTTCCCTATCAAAGGAAATTCATTGGACTTTCTAGGGTCTAACCTAACACACTATAGATTCTCTAGGTTTGACACTAGCATGGCATGCATATGAGAACTTACTATGTATGCCTACTATGTGCCATAGGGTATGCCAAAACTATGATGCAAATCTAACCTGTGCAATGAATGAATGCAGTATGATTACCCCTATAAAATGCAAATGAATGGTTAAAGAAACATAAGAAAATTCAAGAAAAGGCAGAAAATATGAGGTGGATTTAGGGTTAGTCTGATTGGGTGGAAAGTAAGAAAAGGGTTCAGGGTTAATTGGATAAACTAAGATGTAAGAAGTATTTCATGGATGAGTCCTATACTAATGAGATTTACTTTATGGGTTTGATGTCTATTTAAAGGGTCTACATAATGGAAGAAAGGGTCATTGATTTCAGGAAAGAGATCAAGTGGAGTCAAAGAGACGACTTCATCTTGAGGGCATTGATCTAAAGAGATTAAGTCCTTAATAAACTCTTCTGGTTCATAAATCAAAGGACTGGGCTCTTTAATTGGGCTTTCTTCTAGTGGCTCCTCAGATAAGACTCTAATAGCAATATTAGGGTTCTTTTCCTCTAACTTCTCTTCCATTACATGGTTAGCTATCTCTATGTTGGCTACTGTCTCGGTATGGCTAGGGTTAGCTAAATCTAGGTCTACTCCTACTTGGGTATGGTCAGGTTCAACTAATATTGGGTGGTCTTCTACCTGGTCATCTAATGATTCAGCTAACTCTAAGTCTTCTATAGGGAACTCCTCTGCTTCCTCCTCATACTGTTCCACTAAGCTTGGGTCAGCCTCATATATCTCCTCTTCAATGTCTTCTTGGTGGACCAATGGGGTGGTAAGAGAGGGATGACTAATGACTGGGATGACAGGGGTAGGTTGGCTAAGGTGTTCCTGACTAATACTAGGTTCATCTCTAGGGGTACTAATCCTATGGGGTTCAGGTAAACTGAGGGATAGTAGATTACTACTTGATTCATATCTGTGGACTATGGGTTCCTGGGGCTCATAGGGTAAGGGCTCAGCTCTATGGGTCTTGTCTAGGGTTTTCACTTGGTCTCCTATCTGGTTAGACCCATGAATCGTTTGATCAAACATATTGTTCATTTGGGTCATCTGGTTTATTTGGGTGGCCAATCGGGCATTCATTTGGGCAAGCTAGGTTTGGGTTTGGGTGTCGGATTGGTTAAACCTACAATTCATTTGGGAGATAATCTGATCACTCATGGCCTTCATCATGGCCTCAAAATTGAAATCCATAGTTGGGTTGGGCTGAGGTTTGGAATTTTGGTATTGGGTTCCTAATCTAGTGGTCATGTAACAAATCAAACAATCAAAGTGGAATGATGCAGCCAAGCATACAAAAAAATAAGCTAGTACAATCTAGGGTTTCCTAGACCCAGAGCCAAAACTGGGTGGGTCAACTCAACTTACACCTAACCTAGTAGCTAATCCTTCCACTGGCCAGGTAGGGGATGGGAGTGTGGAAGGCCCCCCTGCTTTCCCAGGGATCCAATTAAAAACCATAACACTACTTAGGTCGTTTGACTCTGGACCTCCAACCTTAGACACCAGCTTTCAGTAATAGCTAAAGGATTAAATGCACTAGTTGGCCCACACGGTTCGGACCCGACCTATTGGATGTCGCCTAGCCCTCTAGGGAAAATTAAGTCTAATCAATTTTAATTAAGGCTTGGATGGAAATGCTGGATGGTTGTTTTGGGCCAAGGATAGGTTATGACCTCCTGCCCTGATGTTATATTGATTGCCCTTAAGATTAGATTAAAAGATGATGAACATTCAATGGTCCTGATGCAATCTAAAATAATCAGAAAATAAAATAATTTTTAATTAATTTATGAGATTTCAAGTTAAGTTTAAGTTTACGGGGATTAGCAAACAAAGTTTGGCTTGGGATTGGGGGGGTTTGGAAGTTGATTAGGTTTGAGTTAGTTAAGTGCAAAATTAGCAGAAATCAGAGAATTAGGGTTTCATATGATGTAGAATTTGATATAGTTACTGATACAGAAAAAATTTAAAAAAATTACAAAGTAGAGGATGGACGGTGATGATGATACCTACCAAATTTTATGCAAAACAAAAATCAATCAATGATGCAAATCCTAGGGTTTTCTGACCACTACAAAAAATTCAGGATTTTGTTAGGGTTTCTAATATGCTGGATTTTAGAGAATTAGTGTTTCATTAAAATTAATTTAAAATTATGAAAATTATCAAGATAGAGCAGAGTACATGACATGCAATTTTTGTAGAAAAATAAATTTTCTATGGTGCCAAAATAAGATAAAACCTAGATACCTAATGCAATGGACAAGATGCAGAAATTAGGGTTTGTGAATGCAAAGCAGATAAAAACTATCCTAAACCTGCTCTGATACCAAACTAATGCAGGATGACTCTAAGATTGCTAAACATGCATGAAAAAATAGTAAACTAATTTTTTTGTGTTTTTTTATAATTTAGGTTTGTAGGCTAAATTCTCAAATAAAAGTAAGAACTAGCATAAGGAGTAGCAATGCATAGAATCATCATAATCACAGGCAAACTTATGCAAAAATAATAAATTTCAGGACTCGAGAATTAAGAAACTCTTGGATTAGGATAGATTATCTTTATCAAATCAGAAATTAAAAGAAGGGAAGGATGTTACCAATCAGTGATTTGAAGAATCTACGATCGAAGGGGTCACATAGCTCTCAAATTGAAGCCTAGGAGATGAAGCTCGGTTCCCTTGATTAGATGTCTGATTTAGGCAGTCCCAGAGGCAAGGAAAGCCTCCTTTGGGGAGATGAAACATCTCGGGGATCCTACAAAATGTCAAGGGTTAATCAAAATAGCAAGTAAGAAAAACAAAGGAAACTAGGTTTAGAAGGAATCAGGTTAGGGTTTAGAAGCTGGGCTGTTTGAAGCTTGTTGAAGATCTCCTTGCTTGGCGGCCTAGGGCACTCCTTCTTGGACGTGTGAAGGCTTGAATGTCAGTGAGTTAGGGCATGAAAGGATGCTAGGGCTGCAAGGAATTCGGCCAAGCACAAGAACACAACCCAAATAACCAAAGAACTCAAAAAAATAACACACAAGCTCGCAAGCTCAAATAAAGTTACCAGGGTTTTGATATCATGAATAAAAATTGCTTACAAGAGGGGGAGGGATGGGGTATTTATAGAGTTCCCATGCCCTCTCCTAACTAGGATTACACATAGGTTAATAAGCCTTTTCTTAGTTAGATTTCATGTCCTTTCCTAGCTAGGTTAGAATTACAAAGCTTAAAAGAACTAGAAATCCTAAATAGGTTAAACTAGTCTTCTCCTTCTCACTTAAGGACACCTCCCTTTGAGCTTGGACTTGGTCAACCCTTCAAGGATGCCTAGGGGGACCTATTGGGCTTCTAAAAGCAGCAAGGGGCTGGCCCAAAGGGGCTTGGGTGCATGAGTTTGGGCCTCTGGAAATTGGAGTGGCCTGGTAGCAGGAATATTCCATGGAATCTTGCTTCTTTAGGGCTTGGGCTTGGTGCTTGGGCTTGATTTTCTTGGGCTGGGATACAGGTAGACCTCTGGAATCATGGATGCCCTGGTTTAGGAATATGCTCTAGCATCTGGGAAGGAATCTGGACAACTAGAGGATATTTGGAAAGAATCAGGGTTTCTAGAAGCATCTTGGATCTTGGGTTGCCATACAAAATCTAATGGGCTAATGTAGTGACCTCTGACTCCTGGATGTGGCCTGGTGAAACTCCAAAGTATGGTGACCTCCTCTCTTGTACAAAAATTGGGCTCATATTGGACTCATAATTGATGTACAAGACTCAAAATACTGACTAGATTGAAGGTTGAGACAATCAACTAACCTCAACTTATTACAGGACACAATCTTAATTGATTACAAAACTTTCAAAACTTTGACACATGACTATAAAACCATATGGGATCATGTGATCTATGTTTAATCCTGGTGTCCTCACCAACAGCTGTGAAAGGGTTGAAAAGAGCATTATCTCAAGAATTTGAAATGAAAGACTTGGGATCAGCTCAGAAAATCCTTGGAATGGAGATTTGTAGGGATAGATGCAAAGAAATACTCTATTTGTCACAAGATGGGTACATTAAAAAGGTACTCGAGAGGTTTTGGATGGAAAATGCCAAACCTGTGGAAACACCATTACCAGGGCATATTTTTCTCTCGAAAAAATAGTGCCCCCAGTTAGAGGAGGAGAGAAAGTACATGGAAAGAGTTCCATATGCGAATGTAGTGGACAGTTTGATGTATGCTATGGTTTGTTGCAGGCCGGATATAGCATATGCTGTAAACCAAGTGAGCAGGTACATGGCTAATCCTGGATAGGAACACTGGAAGGCATTGAAGTGGATTTTGAGATATCTGCAAGGGACTCAAAAACATGGACTGGTATTTGGTAGGCAGCCAGAAGGACATGGATGGAACTCCATAGAATCATATGAGGATTCAGGTCCTTTGGAAGGGTTTGTTGATGCAAGCTATGCAGATGATCTTGATATAAGGAGGTCTATAACAGGTTATCTCTTCTGTATGTATGGTGGACCGGTTTCTTGGAGATCAACCTTTCAACCTATTAATGCTTTGTCTACAATAGAAGCAGAGTATATAGGGATTAGATCAATGCAAGATGCATGATGGTGGTTTGTAGGCCAAGGAGGGGTTATCAACTCTCCACTTTATGTTGTTTATGGATTAATGTCCTTAAGATATTTTATGAAAATATGTCATGCAAAAAGAAAGATATCATAAACAAGTAAAAATCTTTTAAATTTTAATTAGTTAAGCTATTTTAGTTAAGTATTATGTGGTGTTTTTATTTTTTTATGTTATATTATTTCAAACAAGAAAAAAAAATGTAGCTTTTAATCTTGGTTAATTAGGTGTGAGAAAAAAAACTAAAATTACGCTAAGCAAATAAAGAAACTATGCGTTTTGTAATTAAGGTAAGAAATCAAATCAATATTTAAAGCAGTTAAAAAGTTATTTTTATCTTAGGTTAATTTTAGAAAAAAGGAAGAAACTAAAAAAAATTTCTTTTTGTGTTAGTTTTAAAAAAGGGAAACTAATTAAAAGGAAGAAACTAAAAGAATTTTTTTTTATGGTGATTGGAAAAGAAGGATAGTAAAAAAAAGGAAATCAATCTTAAGAAAAATTTGGAAGATTTTTTTTTTACAAAAAAAGAAGAAGGCTAATCAAAGGAAACAAAAAAGAAAGGAGTTTTTTTTGCTAAATATAAAAAGGCAAAAATAGTAGAAGTATCTAAATAAAAGGAAAGTAATTAGGGCTAGGATTGATCTCACCAGAATTGCAAAATTTTCCTTCTTTTTTTTCCTTCTTTTTTTGATTTTTTCTTGACTTGCAAAAAAAAAAAGAAAAATTAGTATACCAAATTTACAAAAAAATCAAAAAGATCAAAAAAATTAGCATTCGTGCCTTTCCTGGTAACAGCGCCAAAAACTTGATAGGACATGATGTTGTCGTTAAGACACCATGGCTATCAATTTAATAATTGACTTCTAAATAAAATAAAATATGTAGAAAGGGTGAGTTGGGTTGAATCCATGAAGAAGGCATGCTTAAGATAAGTTTAAAATCTTTGATTTTTATAAAAATAATTCAAAGTCAGAAATACAAAAATTAAAAGTATAAAAAAAATTCAAAACTTGGGTATGATCGATCTGCTAATCATATCTTAGCATCTACTTGCAATAAAATTAAAAATAAAAATTTAAAGTGCATAAAAATAGATATTACATTAATTAAAAGAGGAATTCAATTACAAAAAATTAAAAATAATAATTAAATAAACTATGAAAGTGATAATAAAGACTTCGAAGTCGATTGGTGTAGCCTCGTCGGGAAGTCGGTTGATGTCACGTCCCCTTTTTCTATCGTACTTTGTGGAGTGAACTAGGCTTCCTCTTCTTCCTCCTCTTTGGGTCTTGATCTGGAGATCGCCATAGGCGACACAGCTTCTCCTCTAAGAAGCCTCACTCTTAAAGTCCAACCTGTAACCCAAAATTGGACTTTCTGTTCTATACCGTACTCATCTCTCCAAAATGCTTTCTTCTGTAACCTAGGGGTCCTTTAAATAGAGCTCATCTAGGGCTTTCTCCCAATCAAATTTGGACTTAATAGAGCTCCAAACGGCAACATTTCATGAGAAGAAATCTGGACCGTCCGATGTATGGCCTAATGAGGTGATCGATGCCATTCTTCCTTTTCTGGCACTTAGAGTCCGAAAGGGACTCCAACCGCTAGATCGAATCCTAGATCAAATAGGGGAGCCACGATCGGAAGGTGGTGGCCAGCGATTGTGGGTGGCGGATGGTCGGCAATGGCTCTTGGAGGGCGGTGATGGTCGAGCAATAGGAGAAAACCATGAAATAGGGGAGCCATGATCGGAACTTGGACAGTGTTGACTGGGCAACAATCGGCAATGGTAGTGGGAGAAGTGGCCAGAATGGGGAGGAGCGGTGGCAAGGAGATGGTGGCAAGCTGGTGGTGGAACGGCCATGGATGGCAGATGGCGACGAGCATGGTGATAGGGAAACTAATCTTGATGGTTTGGATGGTGGTAGTTACAGCTCAATTGGCCACTAATGGAGGAAGAGTAGTAAAGCGACCAGGGACTTGGGGAAGATGGTGGTCATAGGCAAATCAGAGGCCGGTGATCAATGGCAGGAGAGAAGATGGCAGATCAGAGGAAGAGGGTGGTGGTGGCCGGTCTAAAAATGAGCCTTCCGGCATCTCTCCGGCCATGGTGGCCTTCCCGGCATCTCCTCCGATGGTGGGCGGCGACTAGATGGCGTCTCCAGCAGTCGATGGCCTAAAACAATGAAGATGGTCCACGGACAGGGTTCGTGGACTGACAGCAATGGCTTCCTATGAGCCAATTTGCATTTCGTAGACCCAGCAGTCGGTCCATAGTGGACCGGCTACTTTAAAATGCATGTAGTTCCTTCAAAATTTAATTTCAAGCCCACTTGAACTCCGATTCGAGTGTCGTTTATGCCATTGGACTTCAAAAATCGAGCTCTTCATAATGACAATCCTATTTCCTATAAATGATATATAAAAGTATCAATTTGATATAAATAAAAAAATTAATTATTAAATTAATACTTTTATATGTATATATAATATGATTATCACACCTGTTGTACCCATCCAGCCGGTCCTGGGTTGGACCGGCCAAGAAGTCCGACCGGCTAACCCATGGGAGGAGAGGTCCGAACGACCCGCTTCCTCCGAGGTTCGACCGATCGGCTCTCATGGAGATCCTGACTGATTCTCTCACTGGAAGCCCAAAAGGCCGACCAATCTAAAGGCCGACCCACTTCTGCTAAGGTACGACTGATCCACTCTAAGGATGTCTTGGAAACTCCAAAAGCCTCCTTCCATATCTACCGGTTTGCTTCCTCAAAGCCCCTGTCAGATACTCCATGTCAGATGGAAGAGGGCTCCCATTGAGTCCGACTGACTCGTTCTCCTTCTGGGAACCGTTCGAAGGCTCCAAAAGCCCCTTTCCAGTTGGTACTAGAATTCTGTTGTAACAGACTCCATGACGTGGCCACACCTCCACGCCACCTGGCCATCACTCTGATTCTCTTAGGGGCAAATCGGGACTTTTCAGCCTATCCCCTAACAGAATTTGGTAGCATTCCATGCCTATTTAAGGTGACCGGGGAACCTCCATGGGGGGCTAAGTGCACTCTTCCCTCTCTATGTGCTATTCTCTTTCATTCTTCTACATCTTGTTGCTCTCAGACTCCTGCTAACTTAAGTATCGGAGTGCCCCCCACCGGAACACCACCGGCGCTTAGGGGACTTTGTGCAGGTCGACCGGGAGAGGAGCTCTCCAGCGTAGCCGATCGGGCCCGGTCCAGGAGAAGGCGCAGCAACAGATCGGCACTAGAAGGAGGGCGGCCTGAACCTTCGTTCTGCTCTCGAATCAAAAAGGAGAGATTGATTGAGAAAATCTTGCAATGGCGAGGGGAAGAACTCGAAGTACCTCCGCCAGGAGAGAACATTCTCACCACAGGTCTGAAGTACCTTGTAGGGAAGGTGACACCACTGCTGCTGTTGAGCCCACCATCACTCTGGGATTGCGGCAATTCCAGATATTGATGAACCGCATCGAAATGCTCACCACGGCTTTCCAGTATTTCCAAGAAGCGGCCGACAACCGGCAGCAGCCACCTGTGGTGTCTTGTTTCAATCATCTACCAGCCACCGAGGCAAGTTAGCAGTCGAAGGTGCCTTCGCCTCTGTCCCACACCGTTCCGGAGCCCTGAAGGTCCTTGGGGGCTCATGCTGACAGGAAGAGGTCGAGGTCGGCTTCCCCCTCTTCGCTGACTCCGTCCCCCATGACGGTCGGCACCCTGTTGAAGATCCGCGGGACTATGGCAGTAAAATTATGTGCATGGAAGAGTGCATTGCTGAAATTGTCGAACGATAGAACGCCGACGGTGGGCAGGCTTACGACACCCGCCCACCTTTCTTTGCTAAAATCTTGGGGGAGCTGATCCCCCATCACTTTAAAATTCCTCAAGTAGACCCCTATGATGGTACCACCGACCCATTGGACCATCTGATTACCTACAATGCCCACATGATAGTATAGGGCACCATCGAGGCCCTTCACTGCATTGCCTTCCCAGCAACCCTGAAGAAGGTCACTCGAATGTGGTTCAATGCCATCCGACTAGGTACAATCTACTCTTTTTCCCAACTTGAGAATCTTTTTCTTTCCCATTTCAGGACATGCAGTCGGACTCCAAGGAACACCGACTGCCTCTTCCTCGTGCTTCAAAAGGAGGGAGAGACCTTTCGGGACTACATGGCCCATTTCAACTCAGCGGCCATGGAGGTCCCAGATTTGAATAAGGCGATAGCGATGTCGGCCTTCAAGAAAGGGCTCCGCTCATCCGGCTCACATTCTTCCTGGATAAGAAGTTCTCGACGAGCTACACCGAGCTTTTGGCTAGGGCACAAAAGTACGCCGTGGCAGAGGAGTAGTCGACGAGTCGATGCTAGGCTGAGGGGAGGTCAGTTCCCAAGAAGCGGAGTGATAAAATCGCCGTGGTCCGACCTCCCGGCGATGATAGCAGGTCCACCCAGCGTCGAAGTCCGAGGCCCAAGGACTTCCTCAGGAGGTTTGAGACCTACGCGCCCCTCTCCCTTCCGAGGGAGAAGATCCTCATAGAGATCGAGAACGAGGCCTTCTTCCAATGGCCTCGGCCGATGAGGGGCCCTCCTACCACCAGAAACAAGAACAAGTATTGCCGGTTCCATAGGGACCATGGGCACCACACCGAAGAGTGCCTACAGCTGAAGGATGCCATTAAAGACCATATCAGGAGGGGGTACCTAAACAAGTATGTCCGACCCTGCCAGGATCGGGCCAAGACTTCAATCGCTAAAGACCCTCTGGAGGAGGCGGAGCTTCCCAACCAGCGCCCAACCAATGGGGGCGTTGGTATGTTGCATTGGCGGTCCGACTGGGGGCACGAAGGGGACCAAGACATTGTAAAGAAGCCCAGGGGTTCCAATGTAATCAGTTTCTCTGACGAAGACCTCTTGGAGCCTCATCTTCCAGAAGATGCCCTGTAGTTGTGTCGGCCATCATTGCCAACTATGATGTAAAGCGCATCCTCTTTGATAATGGAAGCTGTGCAAAAGTTTTACTATATGACGCCTTTGATCGAATGAACTTGTCCAGATCGAGGCTGCGAGAATCCCTAATGCCATTGACTGACTTTTGGGAAACTCTGTTGGGATTGAAGGAGAAATAACTTTGCCCACGACTATCAGGACAGAGCCTTACCAAAGGATTGTCCCCATCAACTTTATGGTCGTTCGTACGACCTCGGCATACAACGCCATTTTAGGCTGACTAGCTCTTAACAAGTTTCTAGCCATCATATCCACTTACCATTTGATGGCGAAGTTTTCAACTCATAACGGGGTCAGAGAAATGAGGGGAGACCGCAGGATGGCTAGACAATGTCTGGCTATTCATGACAAGCAGTTGGATGGGCACCCCACTCTTGAACAACTTGACCCTCGGGACGAAGCTGACAACCATGGCCAGCCTGTTGAGAAGATCGTGTTTGTTCCCCTTAGGGAGGACGACCCCACAAAGGTCCTCCAAATCGGGAGCACACCAGGTGAAGAGGCCAGACAGGAGCTGATTGGCTTCTTGAGGAGCAATGCTGATGTCTTCGCTTGGTCAGCATTGGACATGCCAGGCATCCCGCCAGACGTCATTACTCACCAGCTTAAGGTGGATCCAACTTATAGACCCGTCCAACAGAAAAAAAGGAGCTTCGCCGTCGAAAGACAGAGGACCATTGAAAAATAAGTGAAGAAGCTATCTGATGCTGGCTTCATCAGGGAGGCCCATTACCCCGAGTGGCTAGCCAATGTCATCATGGTGAAAAAGGACAATGGGAAGTGGAGGATCTGTGTGGATTACACCGACCTCAACAAGGCTTGTTCAAAGGATAGATTCCCCTGCCAAAGATCGATCAGCTGGTGGATGCCATGACTGGCCATCAGCTCTTGAGTTTTATGGATGCCTTCTCTAGGTACAACCAGATTAGGATGCATCCTGAAGACGAAGAGAAGATGGCCTTTATCATGGACAAAGGGCTGTATTGTTACAAGATGATGCCCTTCGGCTTAAAAAATATGGGTGCCACTTTTCAAAGGCTGATCAACCGAGTCTTTGAAGGGCAACTCAGAAGGAATATGGAGGCGTATGTCAATGATATGATTGTCAAAAGCCTCCATAGAGCCAACCATGTCAAGGACCTGCAGGAATCCTTTGACATGCTAAGACGCCATCAGATGAGGCTAAATCCTGCCAAGTGCATATTTGGAGTGACCTCCAGGAAGTTCCTTGGTTTCCTCATCACTCAAAGGGGTATTAAGGTCAACCCCGACAAAATTAAAGCTATCATTGACATGGCACATCCGACCGGTAAAAAGCAGATGCAAAAACTCATGGGCCGCAACACTTCTCTCAATCGTTTTATCTCTCGGTCGGCTGAGAGGTCTCTTCCATTCTTCAAGACCTTGCACTGGTCGGACCGCTTCTATTGGACCGACGAGTATCGGTCGACCTTTAAAGCCCTGAAGGACTATATAAAGAACCCTCCATTCTTGGCCAAACCAACGGAGGGAGAAGTATTGTACCTATACTTGTCGGCCTCCGATGAGGTTGTCAGTGCTGTCCTCGTGCGGTAGGGGAGGCTGGCCGATAGAAAGCTGTCTACTACATCAGTAAAGTCCTCCATGACACCGAGACAAGGTATCCTAAAGTATAGAAGCTGGTCTACTCCTTGGTCATAGCAGCAAAACACCTTCGACCCTATTTCCAGGCACATCCGATCGTCATACTGACCACCAGCCCCTCAAGGCAATCCTTCAAAGTCCTGACACCTCCGGACGGCTCGCCAAGTGGGCCATCAAGCTGGGTGAGTTCGACATTTCCTTCCAATCCCGGTCGGCCTTGAAGGCCCAAGTAATCGTTGATTTTATTACAGAATGCACTTGGGGGTTGGAGGCGACCTCATCAGCAGTTGAAGCGCCTATAGCTGATCCCGTGGAAGAGATCAAACCCGCTTGGACCCTTCACGTGGACAAAGCTTCCAACCTCGCGGGGTAAGGGCAGGCCTGATCTTAGCTAACCCCGACAGGCAGTGCCTAGAGTATGCTCTATACTTTGCGTTTCAAGTATCGAACAACCAGGCGGAGTATGAAGCCTTGCATGCAAGCCTGAGGATAGCCAACGAGTTATGCATTAACAGAATCCGGGCCTTCTCCGACTCTCAGCTAGTGATCAATCAAGTGAAAGGTGAATTCGAAGCAAAGGACTCGACCTTGGCCAAATATTTGGATAAGGTACGAAGCTTCGTATCTCGGCTCAAATTTTTTGAAATTCTCCATATACCTCAGTTACAGAACTCCCGGGTGGATGCTCTATCATGATTATCCACTGCCACCATCGGCACCTCCGACCGAACCTTTGTGGAGCATCTGCAGCATCCAAGCATCGCTGAAGAGTCGATTGAGGTTCACCAAGTCGAGCAGGAAGCCTCATGGATAGACCCAATCCATGCATTCCTGGTTCAAGGAACTCTTCCGGACAATCTGGTCGAAGCTAAGCGTATACGCTGGGCGGCTTCCAAATACATCATCCTTGACGGGGCCCTCTATAAGCTGTCGTTCTCCCAACTGCTGCTAAAGTATTTAGGACCGACCGATGAAGACTATGCACTCAGAGAAGTACATGAAGGCATCTGCGGTGACCACCTCGGAGGAAGGTCCCTGGCTTATAAAATCATCCGACAAGGATACTATTGGCCCACGATTCAGAAAGACGCGTCGGACTTCATCCGAAAGTGTGACGCGTGTCAAAGGTACTCTTGCATCCAAAGGAGGCTCGCCAGCCAGCTGACCCTGCTTGCGGTGCCTTAGCCATTTGCACAATGGGGCATGGACATCCTGGGACCCTTTCCCCCAGCGTCCAGCCAGCAGAAATTTCTTCTTGTGGCCATTGACTACTTTACCAAGTGGGTGGAGGCTGAAGCATTGGCACAAATAACGGAAGCCAAGATGGAAAACTTCGTCTGGAACTACATTATCTTCTGGTTTGGCATTCCACAAACCATTATTACTGATAATGGAAGACAGTTTGACAACTCTAAGTTCCAGGATTTTTGTCAATAATACCATATTTCCCATCGGCTTACTTCGGTCGGCCACCTTTAATCCAATGGAAAGGCTGAGGTCACTAACCGAACGATCCTGCATGGACTGAAGACCCGGTTGAACGAAGCCAAAGGGCTTTGGGCAGTAGAGCTTCACTCGATGCTTTGGGCATATCGGACGACCGCCTGAACGGCGACCAGGGAGACTCCATTCAACCTGACCTACGAGAGCAAGGCGGTCATCCCCATGGAAGTCTCTTTACAGTCCCTACGGATTGATCATTTCACTGAACCAACCAACTCGGAGCAGTGGAGGGCTGACCTAGATTTACTAGAAGAAACCAGGCTCCAAACAAGCTTGAAAATGGCGACTTACCGTCAGAAGATGGCTAGATATTATAATTCGCGGGTTAAGATGCGAACCTTCCAGGTTGAAGATCTGGTTTTATGAAGGACGGAGATCTCGAGATCGACCGAGCAATGAAAACTCTTCCCCAATTGGGAAGGCCCTTATCGAGTCATTGAAGTGATTCGAGTCGGAACCTACTGACTTGAACATTTGGACGGATGACAGATTGTACGTCCGTGGAATGTAGACAACCTTCACAAATACTATCAATGAAGTCTACAACTTCTTCTATGAAGACTCCAAAAGTCCGACCCCGGTCGGCAAAGGCTCTAGGGCAGCCCATTTCGAAAGTCTGACCCCGATCGGTAAAGGCTCTAAGGTAGCCCACTCCGAAAGTCGGACCCCGGTCGGTAAAGGCTCTAGGGTAGCCCACTCCGAAAGTCTGATCCCGGTCGACAAAGGCTCTAGGGCAGCCCACTCCGAAAGTCCAATCCCGGTCGACAAAGGCTCTAAGGCAGCCCACTCCGAAAGTCCGATCCCGATCGGTAAAGGCTCTAAGATAGCCCACTCCGAATGTCCGACCCCGGTCGGCAAAGGCTCTAGGACAGCCCACTCTGAAAGTCCGATCCTGATCGGCAAAGGCTCCAGGGCAGCCCACTCCGAAAGTTCGACCCCGATCGGTAAAGGCTCTAAGGCAGCCCACTCTGAAAGTCCGACCCCAGTCGGTAAAGGCTCTAAGGCAGCCCATTCCGAAAGTCCTACCCCGGTCAGCAACCACTTCAAAATAATCCACATAGAGCCGTGTGGAGAACGGGCTGCAAATTTGGACGAGCCGATGGACCGAAACTTGGAGAGGTTTCTAAAGTACCTAGGTTCGGACTGAGCTACCTCCCCCCAGCCATTCTACATGTTTCTAACTCAAACGAGCCGACCAAAAACACTTGGGATTTTTCCTAAATATTCAAATTCGGATTGAACGGCTGACTGACGGCTACTTCGAAAAGTTGGCGGTCCTAAAGAGTCGACCGAAAATACTTAGAAGGATTTCA
Source organism: Areca catechu (assembly GCA_021397845.1). Lineage (NCBI taxonomy): Eukaryota > Viridiplantae > Streptophyta > Magnoliopsida > Arecales > Arecaceae > Areca > Areca catechu. Next base: position 97,142,950 of record CM038039.1, read on the forward strand.
AAAAAAAAGTGTTCCACCTTATTTGCATCAACACACACAAATGACAAAAGGATTTTTATATTAAGACCAAAGAAACTATTTACAAAGGTAGGACAGACCTTTACAAACACCCTAGGTCTGACCCACCGAAGGGCCGGCAAGGGCCTCAACTTCGGCCCCGCCCGTTGCAGCGGGAATTTCAACTGGGACATCCACCATCCCTACATCAGTTTAAGTTGGGGCTTTGACCCTGGCCTCTTCCACACCACCTGCAGCCTGAGGCTCGACCCCGCTGTTCTTCCTCCGCTAACCCCTTCTGTTCGACGTCAGATAGGTCGAGCCCCGGAAAAAGTTCAGCCACCTTTTTCAGGCAATCGTTGTAGCCTTTATTGTAGAAGGCCGATGCTGCCTCTTCAACCTCTTCGATAAAATCAGCTGAAGCTTTGTACTTTGCTACAGCATCTCGGGCTTACCCAGCTACCAGCTCTTGGGCTTCGTCAAGCTGAGCCGTCAACTTCATTGCTACCGCTCGCTCGGCGTTGACCCTCCTGTCGGCCTCGGCAAATTGCTCCTCCACCTCTTGCAGCCGGCGGGTCAGGGAATTCACTTTTACCTTTCTCCTCTTCAGCCTAGCCTCCCGGTCGGCCAGCTAACTCTCCATCTCTTTTAGCACCTTCTTTGATGACTCAGCCTCCGCCTAGACAGCCGACAGCCTTTTCTCTGATGATTTTAAAGATGCCTCCGTGGCTGCTTGAGCCGCCTCCAGCTCCTGCACCTTCTTGGCAGAGGCCTTGGCCATATACAAAACTCGACCAATGCCGTCGTCCATTAAGGAAATGCCATGCAGAAGTTGCAAGCACAAGGCTAAGTTAGTACTACACAAGACAATTGGAAGAAAGGAAAAAATACAAGGGAGCAACAGAGGTGTTTTACCCTCATGAGGTCGCGGTAGGATTCTACGGCTATGTCACTTAGATTTTTCTGAATTGATAACTCCCAATCGGCATCCATCATGGCCTCCCTGAGCAAACTCCGTGCTTTCCTTGGATTGTCCAGGGCTTGCCAGTGCTGGAACGTCTCCTGACGGACTTCTTCTTCAGATTCTTCCTCGACCGCCTCGCCTTCGGCCGCCCCTCCTGCGGTCGTCCCCTTTCCCTTGTCTGCTAGGGGAACTATCTCCTCCAGGCCGATGAGCGAGGGGGCTGACGCTGCCACCTTGCCAAATAGTTCTGGCTGTTCCTACCCTGGTTGTGCGGTCAACCCCCCAGCAAGAGTTGAAGACCCTGGTGTCTTCCTTGCCAATACCTCCGTAAGAGGGGTATCATCTTCGCTAGAGTCCAGGTCTACTACGAGCATGGGCTGTTCCTCCTCCCGCCTCTTCTTCTAACTCTCTACGGCCGGCTCTCTGGTCGGCTCTGGGATGGCCCTCTTCCGCACCGCCCGCTGGATGATCCTGGCTTGGTCGATCTTCTTCATCCTCCCTCCTGTTGCGAGGAGAAAACAAAGTGAGCAAAAGGAAGGGAAGTAATAGATCCAATGAAGCAAGTTATGAGAGAGGAGATCAGCCCTTGCCTAAAAATCTTTGAGGGCTGATCCCTGCCTAGTGAAGGACATCCTCTCCTAGCAGTTCGTATGCCATGGTTAGGCCGACTCCGCCGATCTCATTAAACTTGGCCTGGTCGGCCATCAGGATCGACCTTTCGTCACGGAGCCTTGGCCACGGCTCCCTCCACAAAGGCTCGAACACCCAGGGTTGGAGGCTGCTCACAAAGAAAAATCGGGCTTTCCACCCATGGATGGCCGACGGAAGACATTTTAGGATCTTTCGACCGGGACGGGGATAGAACATCCACCACTTCCACCTCCTAAAGTCTTTCTTCAAAAGAAAAATGTTGCCAAAGAGGGATAATCTAGGGTCAATTTCGGCTCTATGGCACAATACGATGAAGAAGCATATTGCCCGAATACTGTTCGGGGTCAGCTGCGTCGAGGTCACCCTATAGGAATTGAAGACCTCGACAAAGAAAGGGTGTAGGGAAAATCTCAAATCGGCCTTGATGTGGGCTTCGTACATCGGGAGAGTCCTCGGCCCTAATGGATTGTTTACTCTCCCCTCTCGGCCTGGGAGCATGAGGTGCAAAGTTGAGGGAAAGCCATATACAGCACTAAGGTTCTCGACCCGTTCTCGGGTCATGACCGATGGAATCTCACTTGGCCCAGGCTCAGTAGGTTTATGGATCGGATCAAGGACTGGGAGACTGACCTAAGGCTGGACTCCTAGAAGCCTGGTTTTGCAGAAGAAGAAGAAGAAGTTCTCTCTCTCGCGGAGCACAGGCATGATGGAAAAATCCTCCCATAGCACCTTGCTCCTCCTTTTATAGGTCTCCGGAGGGGTGTTGGCACTTGCTTCGTGGGTGCGCCAACCATCCCGTCAGGAGGCATGACCTTCCACACCTTAGGAATCGAAACGACAGGTCGATCGGAACCGGCAGGCGACGATCTGCGTGAACATCGGATCAGCGATGCAAAGACTACCTGGAGAGCGATGCCAGCCACTCAGATGTTGCCATGTGGTGCGGCATGTCCCTCCATTCTAGCCATGATGCGAACTAGCCTAGCCCCTCATCATGGCACCCTCTCCGCATTAACTGTGACCCCTACGCCCCAATATGGGGCTGACATCTGTCTAGGAAGCCGGTTGTGGGAGAGTCAAAGCAATCCGGCACAATGATTCCGGATCGAGCTCGGATGGACGCGACCTGTGCAAAAATAGTGCTCCTGCCCTTTGAAACCACGTGCCCCCTCAAAGCCCAGGAGCAAATGGCAACTATTGTACCCATCCGGCCGATCCTGGGTTGGACCAACCAAGAAGTCCGACCGGCTGACCCATGGGAGGAGAGGTCCGAACGACCCGCTTCCTCCGAGGTCCGACCGATTAGCTCTCATGGAGATCCTGACTGATTTCCTCACCAGAAACCCAAAAGGCCGACCAACCTGAAGGCCGACGCACTTCCGCTAAGGAACAGCTGATCCACTCCAAGGATGTCTTGGAAACTCTAGAAGCCTCCTTCCACATCTACCGGTCGGCTTCCTTAAAGCCCCTATCAGATACTCCCAGTCGGCCGGACGACGGGATCCCGTTGAGCCTGACCGACTCGCTCTCCTTCTGGGAACTGCTCGAAGGCTCCAGAAGCCCCTTTCCAGCTAGTACCGGAATTCTGTTGTAACAGACTCTACGATATGGCCACGCCTCCACGCCACCTGTCCATCACTCTGATTCTCCTAGGGGCAAATCGGGGCTTTTCAACCTATCCCCTAACAGAATTTGGCTGCATTCCACACCTATTTAAGGTGACCGGGGAACCTCCGCGGGGGGCTACGTGCACTTTTCCCTCTCTGTATGCTATTCTCTTTCATTCTTCTCCATCCTGTTGCTCCCAGACTCCTGCTAACTTAAGCATCGGAGTGTCCCCCACAGGAACACCACTGGCGCTTAGGGGACTTTGTATAGGTCGACCGGCAGAGGAGCTCTCTAGCATAGCCGATCGGGCTCAGTCCAGGAGAAGGCGCAGCAACAACACCCATGCCGTGAACTTCGTCAGAACCCATGGGGTGGTCGTCGGCCACCATCTTTGCCGGCTATCGACCAAAATTGTCCATGGTCCATGAGGCTCAGCCATGGACTATGGGTAATGGATGCTCGTGGACCATGGGCTGGGCTGTGAACCAAGTGTTAGGTCTACCATGAACCAACTACTTAAAATTCATGCAAACTCTTTGATAATCTTTAAACTTCAATTTTGGACACATTTTAAGTCCAATTTACTTCGAATTTTGTTCATTTGAATCCATAAATTCTTAAATTAATATTTTTTATATATAATATAACTATCACACCCCCCGATTTGAACTTTATTCATTCTCGAGTAAAGCAGATAAATTAATCATGTATATAAACCTCTTTGAATTGAAAGTTAATTTAGACATTCCTAAGAGTAGTTGATACTTGGCCAGTCCATTAATGAGGTACTTCATCGGATTATTAATTTAACCCAATCAGTAGTTGAGTAAAGTCCATAGAAATATCTGGAATTCTTCTATTGCCAACCTTTCACCTCAGTCTTTGAATCCTCTAACTTGCCAAGGATTTGGTGAAGTATCTTTTTGTAAGTTGGTTACCTCTTTTTTTTAGAAGGGTTCAGTACAATGTCTTAGCTTCTTAAGTGTTGGTATCCTTATCTTTTGATGCAAACCATAATGCTTATTTAGACAAAGGGGGCCGGTTACTCAGTGAGGTGCCATTATTTAATGGGTTTCTTAGCCTTTTCATCTTTTGACGTGAACCACAATGCTTACTTAGATGAAGGGACTGCTTTTTCAGTAAGAGTTTAAGAAAAGCTATGAGATGAGATTGACTCTCTAATAAGTCTTTTAGCATCCCTATCTTTTGATGTAAAACATAATGCTTACTTAGATGAAGGGCCCCGATTATTCAGTGAGAATCCAAAATCCTTTTTTATAAGAAAAACTTTTGCATACCTTGACTTTTCTATTCATATCCTTATAGAGTAGATTTTTCATTGAGATCAATGGTTAGAAAGTTCTAGAATTATTTCAAGAAATTATTTCTAGTCTAAACCCTAACATTTATAGAGTTTCCTTAATCATTTATCCCTCGGTATCTTTAAAATTATCTAGATCATTAATCAATTATTGATTAGGATGCCTATGTTAACTCCAAATCAAGACAACAGTCAGGTATACAAAATATAATTATGTCTAAACTTACGTAAATTATTTTTCTCCCCACCAACTTAATTGACATTGTACTCAATGGAGTAGGAAAATAAAATAATCAACTGAAAGAAAAGGAGAGCATGCACCTAGGGTAAGTGTACTTCGAAATTTGAAGAGGGCATCATGGATTTACGGGTTCTTATTCCTTCCTCCTAGGTTCCTACAACTACATTAAAATAAAGTTAAGAGCAAATAAAATTATTGGGTTACCTCCCAACAAGCGCTAAGTTTAATGTCTTCAACTGGACGTTATAAGGGAGTGTTACTAATATTGAACTTGGATACATCCCTCAAGATTTTCAAAGGACGAGACCAATTAAGAGGCCCTATCATCATGGCAGAAAAAAATTATAGAGTATTTTATGATGATTAACCTAGATCAATAAAGTGTGCAGGGCAAGCTTGCTAGACAAAGATTCGAAATTATTATTATAGTTTGGATGAAGATCAAGAAGGGATTGTGTGATGGGTGGAGAGTGGGGGTCGTAACTTGAAAGTTTTTCAAACTTTAGCTAGATCTACCCTAATCCCTTTCTTAGGTATGATGTATCTTGACATCATCTCTTCCTAAAGACACTTTGTCCAAGTTAATCTTAAGTCTATCTCCATGTATCATTTTTAAAATGGTAGATAGATTTTGGAGGCAATCCTCGAAAGTAGTGCCAAATATGAAGAAATTGGTTATAAAATTTTCAAGATCATTATCTCTTATTTTAGAGATATCCCATCCAATAGTTTTTTTATGTATCTTTGGAATATCGATAATTTGGTCTTCCTGGTTAGGGATCACTGGTAGGGTGTTAGTGGGTGTGACAGGATGCAGCTTTAATTCTAGATCAGGTGGTGAGTCTAACAAGGGAGCTATCAGGGGCTAAGTACTAGCTCATATTGTTCAATCCAAAGTGAAGTGGTTTTGGAATAAGGTATATCTAGTAGGTTATTTATCCTTATAATATACCTATCTACATTAAAGTTATCCGGCCTGAAATGAGCCAGATAGGGATCTAACAACTTTTCAAGATGAAATGGAGGTATAGTTTTTTCTATTGTGTTATTCTATTATGGTTCTTATTGAAAGAAAAAAGAACGCGGTTGCAGGTGCCTACGCTAAGAAGGCAAAGCAGGGAGCGGGCTTGAATTTTAAAAATTTAAATTCACAGCGGAAAATTACCTGCTCTGCACAGGAACTAACAAATTCCGGTTGCATGTATATGCAATACAAGGCATGTACTAGAGCATGTAATATTTATAAACAGTTAAAAAACCTAGATCTATACATGCATGAAAAATAAAACAAGAAATTATACCTTATTCCTGCCTGGAATAGCCTTGGTATAAAGCTGGAATTGCTGGGATAACAGGAATAACTTTATTCCTGTTGTCTTCTACTTCCAGCACGTTAACAGGGCTATTCTTTTCTCCAAAAGCTGCTGCAAAACAACAGGGAATTTGCCAACGTTTTGATCTCCCTTCCAGCACCAAAAAATAAGGGAACAAGAAGGTTGGGCTTCCTTCAAAGGGGAGATTATTATGCAACGTTTTGGTGCCCTTCCTTTCAACCAAAAACTGTACCAGAAAATTCAGCAACCTGAAAACCTGCAACCTGAAAACAGAGCACAAAAACAGCAGCGAAGAGGTTGATCCGGCTTCCAAATGCTCAATTGAACACTCTCAAGAGGGGGAACACGCCAGGGGCTTGCTCTGATTCGTCTCTCGGGCGAAGCTAGTCACCGGAAGACTTGGAACGGTGGGAGGGAAGAAGGAAGGAAACAGAATTTCTGAAATCTGAAATTGTTTTTCAGCAAAATAGAGTTCCTTCTTCCAGCAATTTTGAGCACCAGAAAACAGGGATTAAAGGCTGTTCTCTCTTCCTATCACTCACCAAATCACAGCCCTCTAAATCACCGGTGGAATGGGAAAGAAGTTCTCCAAGGAAGAAAAACTCTCACAGGTTTTTAACCTCTCACACGGTGATGTAGCACTACTGAAAAAACTGGGAGCGCTGGAAGAGTTTAAAGGCTGCAGGGAGGAGGAATGACGCTGGGAATCGAAGAGGCTATGGTTAAATCCATTAACCAAGCCACAATGAGGTGATTAAACCAGCAATAAAAATAAGAGGGAGGGAGCTGAAGAGACGCAGCAAAGCGCACGGTCGATTGGCCTTCAACCGGACGCTACAAAAAAGAAAAAAACTCCAACGTAAACACCGTGTAAATGGTCAAAGAGAGAAAAAAATCGGTTCAAGCCAATAAACCAGATTGGTTCAATCCCAAAAAAAAAAAAAAAATCAGTTCAATCTAATTGAACTAGACCAAGCCCAATTAAATTGGGTTCAATTGGTTCACAACCAATTGGAGGCCAAAACTAGCTCCGAATCAGTTCAAAACTGATTCAGAAAAATCTTGGCGCAGTCTTGGTCAGCCTGGAACAATTTCCGGTTGACTCAATCAAGGACAAGATGGGAAAAAGTGTGCTCAAAAAATACCATGACCATAAAATCGAGATGATTCCCAATCATAATCGGTATCTGGATCAGAGAGTTATCCTCTGTGGCGTGTGACCTCATAGGTTCGAACCTAAATGGTAGCACTGGAACAATTCCAGTACCAGCACAGGAAACCATCTAGCAATGGGTCCCGGCGTCCGAATAGGTCGAAGATGCGGGAGCATACTATCGAACCTCTGGCATATGGTTACTGTATAATTCATCCCTTTGACCTCTAATGCTCAGGACGACTGATATTGGGCTGCCAACCTAGACTGAGTCAGTCAACTACGTGTCTCAACCTCGCAAGCCCAATGACTCTTCACTAGGGCTACCCCGGTCGAGGATTTGCTAAATTGAGATACTGCGAGACATTCAATCCAAACTGTTCGGATAGGTCAATTCCATCTTGGTCCATCACTGCTCCACAAGTACTTGCCTGTACCCAGAAACCTTTCGTCACCGGATTAAAAATCCGGGTAGTCCGGCACCAAAACACAGGGAGTTGTTTGCAAGCTACCGTGATGACCTCAGGTCAGAGGGACACATATACCCATATCCAATCGTGAGTATCCCTTTGGCATAAAGAGGTTTCACGGAGTCACATTCAATAAGATATCATATATCCCACTTGCAGATCACATCAGTGTCACCACACTCATTTGGTCAAGAGGACAACCAAACGATGTGAACTGCAATAACCTATACTTGATATATTGCCGTCCAGTACAATATATCCTTTGGTTGTGAACAGGGTTTAAGGACCAGTCGATACATCCTCTCTGTATCGAAGTCAGTGTAGCCCTAAGGACTTCATCACATGGAAAGAGTTCATTTTTAGGGAAATACAATATGTGATGAGCTGCCAAAAATAATAATTTTATTAATTCATAAAATGAATACAATACTCAGCACAACCGCCTACAACCCAGGCGATTGGCTTTGGGACACAATTCCCAACACTTATGAAGCCTCAATTAATTCCATCATGTTATCTATTTATTCTTCTTTCCAATAAAAAAGAGATGGTTATAGGACACTTGAGAAAGGCCAGAGGTGAGTAGGATGATGATGGAAGCAATTAGTCCCACCAATTTGATTTCTCTCTATATATTTCTACCTTAATCGAATTATCTATATTGGTCTCTATAATGATGCAAAGTTGCTTTATGACCAATTCATTCCCGAGAGTTATAGTTAATTGTTAAAAAAACTAAAGGATCATTAAAATTTTTAGCTTGATAGTATCCATCTATTAAGTTCAATTAATAATTAATTAGTTTGATTTATTAACTCATCAAAGATTACTATTGAGGCATGATTAGTTATTGAAATTGAGCAAACCAATCGACATCTGGATTGGTCTATTGGAGAGGTGGATCCTAATCAATTCATTATATCTGGTCTATTGCTTGCTGAACCTTCTCTTAAAATAATAGGCTATAAGGAGTAGGAGAAGGTTGATAATATGGATAGGACTGATCATAACAAGGTGCATCTATAAACGGAGGTCTTTGTATTATTGAGATAACCATTGGATGTGGTTGCCACGGAAAATCTGGTGGGCCCCCAATCTAGGTTGTAAGCATTAAAGTATAGGTTCTCCCATGGTCCATAGGCCATGTGGATTTGATTTTGATAAACATGTTCATACCTAAACTCAAAAAATTGGTACATGGCTGGGCATTCATTCACAAAGTGAGATGGACTCGAATATATAGAGCATGCCTATTGTGTAAGAAAAAAGGAAGAAGTGGAAGAGTATCTGATAGCTAGTAAATGATCGAATTTATGGGACAAGGCATATAGTCTACTGTATAATGCATGGAACAACATATCCACTTTGCTATTAAGATCCATGTTCTTAGCACTGCTCTAATTCATTAAATTATTCTGATGGTTTTGGATATTTAATCAAAAATTCCTAAATCAAAGTAATCATCTTCTAAATTTTATTTTTTTAATTATTATTTTAAAGAGAAGAGGGAAAAAGTAGAAGGAAGAAAGATATAGAAGAATTCTAAAGATGAGGGCCTAAGGAATCTTATAGCTAAGAGAAATAGAGAAGAATTATTCATTAAAGTTCTATGTTAATTACAATCAAGTTAGCAAACAATGGACTCTTTATCCAAGGATTTCCTAATTCTAGATAGCTCTTAACTGTTCCAAGGATGCCATCAAGCCCTCCAAGTTAGAAATTTATTAGCCAACTAGCCAGGTAAGGGTAAGGTCGATGGGGTCCCCTTATTGCTTTTCTTGGATATCAAATAAATGGACAAAGTTAGATAATGAAACTAATTAAAGAATCACCTTTCTTCAGGGATATGTCATCCTTGAATTTTTTTTTTAGATACCAGTTAACTAACTAATCCTGATCCAATCCAACTCTTAGGATTCCTTATCTTAGTGAGCTCTAAAATTCTTAGAGATCAACATCTAATTGATTTTAGGTTAAAGGGTTAGATTAATGCAATATGCAGGGCGGTGATTTGTGGGCCAAGAAAAAGTAATGAGATTTTTACCTTATGTCATTTAGGGTTTAGTGTCCTAAAGATATTTTATGAAATATGTAATGCAGAAAAAGAAGATGTCCAATACAAGTAATAAGTTTTTAAGGCTTAATTAGTTTCTTTATTTTAATTAAGTGTTATGCGATATCCTTGTTTCTTCTTATGTTAGGTTGTTTTTAGGTAAGTTTTTTATTTAGTTAATTAAGTGTGAGAGAAAACTAAATTAAATTAGGAATATAAGGATCAACTATATATGAAAAGCAATCAAAGAATTAGAAGCAGTAAATAAATTATGATGGTAGTAAATTATGAACTAAACTGAAATCATTTTTTTATTTTTTTATTTAAAAAAAAATCATAACTGTGCCTAGGGTCCCCAGCAATGGAGCTAATATTTTATCGCTATTGTGGACTGTCAAAAATAATTTACTAACTCAAACTCTATAGCTATGATGAGTTGGGATCATATCCTTAGAAATCTATGGGATAAGTTGTGATTGAAAAAGAATAAAAAAGAATAATTTGGTTTACTTGAAAAGAAAAATGAAAAGTAAATAAAAATTAAACTATTCTAATAGTGGGATCTCATAAAAGTATGTATCTTAGAGGTTGTGAGTTAATCTTGTACTAATAGAGTTGCATTTCTTTTATAATTTTAGGAGAATACATATCTTTTCTTGGTACATCCCGTACTCGTAGCAGATCATGGCATGTCTCTGGAAAGTACAAGGTGTATCTCTTTTATAATTATAATTAATCTTAAGAAAGTACCTATCTTCCCTCGGCATGTCTCATATCTGTAACAGATCACAGTGTGTCTTCGGGAAGTACTAGGTGTATAACTCTTCTTCCCTGGGTACGCCCTGTATCCATAGATCACGGTGCATCAACGGAAAGCAAGAATTGTTCCTTCTATTAATTTAACATTAGAGCACAATAAAAAGATAATAAAAGAAAGTAAATAAAAAATTCATAACTAAAGGCATAATCTTTTCTTGCATATAAAAATAAAAGAAATACAAGAAATGTGTAGAACAAAAGAACTACTTTGCTTTGTTACAAGATTTCCTCTCTGCTCCCAAGATTTATGCATTAATCACTCATGGGTTGATCCCTTCCTCTCTCTTTATGCGAAGGCTCTAAAGAGATTCCAGGAAGTGAAGCTTGGTTCCCCATGGTGGTGGTACTGAGCCCTTTTTATAGGTATAAGCAGGGAGTTGGTTTTCTTGATTTTTTGATGTGGGACTAAATTAAAAAAATGATACATGAGCAGCTTAGATCTATTTTTATAAGAAATTAATAGACAGATGGGTGTGAGTAAGAAATAGATAAAAAGAGAGACTTTTACTCATGATAGAGATCAAATTTTGATAGAATTTGGCTTCAAAATCCCATCCAAATTGAGGTGTGATCATTGAAGCATCGCAGTCATTGGATTTTTGATCAACGGACCATAGCACATCTTCTTTCTTTAGCAACTAACTCTTCCCATGGGTGTCGGTTCTCCCATAGGATGCCACCATCACCTGATCGTGCATCGCCACCCATGCCATGGACCTGCCTGAGCCCATGGGGTGGTCACCGTCGAAGGTCTTACCGGAACTCTTGCCATCAAGGTTTACCGAAATCTCCATTTTTTATATAATATAACTATCAAAGAGCCATTGAGGTTCAGAGTTTAGTACATAGTGATGTATGTAGATTCATGAACACTTCAACCGTAGATGGATATCACTACATCATGTTCACAGACGATCTATCAAGGTATAAGTACGTCAACCTTGTAAAGCATATGTTTGAGTCATTTGAAATGTTTAAATAATTTTGTAATGAAGTAGAAAAATAAATTGGGAAGAGTATTAAAACTCTTCAATCTAATCAAGGAGGTGAATACCTCTTCAATAAATTTTTGGCACATTTAGAAGAGAATAGGATTCTCTCGCAATGGACACCTTCTCAAATACCTTAGTATAATGGAGTGTTTAAAAGAAGGAATTGAATCCTATTAGATATGGTTTGGTCTATGATAGGGTTTGCGAATCTACCGACTCCTTTTGGGGATATGCACTCGTGTCAGCTTACTACGTTCTAAATAGAGTTTCTAGTAAGTCTATAGATAAAACACTATATAAGCTATAGTCAAGGCATAAGTCAGAGCTCTCACATCTTAGGGTCTAGTATTGTCTGTCTTATGTTAAACATTTGAAAATGGACAAGCTCGAACCTAGGTCTGAAAAGTTTATTTTTATAGGGTACTCAAAAGAAACTGAGAGGTATTACTTTTACCATACTGATGAATAAAAGGGTGTTCATTAATAATAGAAGTCTTTTTAAAAAAGGAGTTCCTTAGTGAAGGAACTAATGCCACTAAGGTTGAACTTGAAAAAGTTTGACAAGTAAAAGAACCGATACCATTGACTGAACTCCCATAATTGTATTTGATTGGATCAAACTCGGAGCCCATTGTAAATGTACCCTTAAAGAGATCTGGTAAAGTATCATGTCAGCTAGATAGATATTATGATTTTTTGGTTCAGGATGATGATCCTGTTGAACTTGATAAAAACAACAAGATCTCTCCTACATGAATGCAATGTAGAGTTTCAACTCTGAGAAATGACTTGAAACCATGAAATCTGAAATAGAGTTGGAACATGCATTTTGATATGGTGATCAAAATATATAGCTTCATTAAGAATGGAGAAGAGCTTTGCATATGCAAATGGGCTAATAGTTCAGCAAAAGTATTTCTTGTTTGGTATGTGAATGGCATTCTCTTAATTAGGAATGACATTCCAGCATTACAAGGAATAAAAGTATGCATGTCTTCTCAATTCTCCATGGACTCAAAAGAGGCTTCCTATATCCTAGGGATGAAGATCTATTGCGATAGATCGAAAAGGTTACTTCGATTAACCAGTCCATGTACATTAAGATCATCCTGAAGTAGTTCAGCATGATAAATTCCAAGAAAGTGCGGCAAGGCATCGACCCTTTAAGAAAGGGAAAAAGAAAAAGAATAAAAGTAAAATGGTGCAAAGTGCTGGGCCCAGTCAGACTAAGAAGAAGGCTGACCCGAGTCAGGCAGAATGCTTCTACTGCAAGAAGCCGGGTCATTGGAAGAGGAATTGTTCTGCTTACCTAGCTACACTTGACCCGAACAGGTCGAAGAAGAAGAAGCAGCAAAAGGTTGCTGGACAAGGTATTTATATGATAAAACCTTGTTGTTTTTCTATTTGTGATACTACTAACTGGATATTAGATACTGGTAGTCCTTATCACATTTGCAATACGTTGTAGGGACTACAAGTTAGTAGAAGATTCGAGAATGGCGAGAGATTTCTGAATATGGGGAATGGAAGTCAAGCTCCAGTCCTGGCGTTGGGAATTGTTAATCTGTTTTTCGAGTCTTGTAAAGTTGTTCTTAGTGATTGTTACTATTGTCCATCATTCCTTGTAAATATTATCTCTGTAGGCCAGTTGGCCAGTAATGGTTATGAACTATTAATCAAGAGTGATTTTTGCAAAGTCATTATGAATGATATTGTGGTTATGACTGGACATATTAAGAATGGCATTTATGTTTTGTCACAGCCTGTTGGTGTAATGTACATTTCATGCAAACGTCCTAGATTAGATAATGTCAATGATGCTTATCTTTGGCACTGTAGGCTAGGTCATATAAACAAGAATATAATCAACAGGTTAGTGGGAGAAGGTCTCCTAAACGTTAGTGATTGTGAATCACTACCATCCTATGAATCTTGTTTACTTGGTAAGATGACCAAGTCACCTTTTACTGGAAAAGGTGTACGAGCCGATGACATTTTGAGTCTAGTACATACTGATGTATGTGGACCAATGAATATTGATGCCAAGGGTGGGTATAAATATTTCATTACATTTACAGACGACCTCTCAAGATACGGTTATGTCTTTTTGATGAGACATAAATCTGAATCGTTTGAAATGTTCAAACGGTATCGTAATGAAGTTGAAAAACAAACCAGGAAGCTTATTAAAATCCTTTGATCAGATCGAGGTGGAGAATATCTTTCTGGGGAGTTTCTGACTTATCTTGAAGAGAATGGGATTCTCTCTCAATGGACACCTCCTGGGATGCCCCAGTTAAATGGTGTGTCTGAAATGAGGAATCGGACTCTGTTGGACATGGTTAGATCCATGATGGGATTTGCAACTCTGTCAACTTCCTTTTGGGGGTATGCTTTGGAATCAGCATGCTATCTTCTAAATAGAGTTCCGAGTAAGTCTGTTAATAAAACTCCATATGAGATATGGAATGGGCGTAAGCCGAGTCTTTCACACCTTCGGGTTTGGGGATGTCCGGCTTATGTCAAGCATTTGGAAATAGATAAACTTGGACCTAGGTCTGACAGGTGCCTCTTTGTTTGGTATCCTAAAGAGTGTAAGGGTTATTTCTTCTATATGCTTGGGGAACAAAAGTTGTTTGTCAGTCTTAGAGCTACCTTTTTGGAAAGGGAGTACCTTACTGAAGGTGCTTAAGCTGCGAATGTTGAGCTTACTGAAGTTCAACAGATAGAAGAACCAAATCATTCAAGGACTGCTACAGAACCCGTTATGATAAGATCAAACCTTGAGCCTATTGACCAGTCATTAAGGAGATCCGGTAGAGTACCGCATCAACCGGACAGATACTACGGTTTTTTGGTCCGGGACGGTGATCCCGTTGAGCTCGATGAGAACAACGAGGATCCAATCACCTATATGGATGCAATGCAGAGGTCTGATTCTGAGTTGTGGCTAGGAGCCATGAAATCTGAAATGGAGTCCATGGAAATCAACAAAGTATGGACTTTGGTTGATCCACCTGAAGGGGTAAAACCCATTGGGTGCAAATGGGTCTTCAAAAGGAAACGGGGCGCAGATGGGCAGGTAGAGACCTATAAAGCCCGTCTGGTTGCCAAGGGTTATCGTCAACATTATGGTATTGACTATGATGAGACGTTTTCCCCTGTGGCAATGCTCAAGTCTATTCGGATTATGCTTGCCTTAGCTGTATATCTGGACTATGAAATCTAGCAAATGGATGTCCGAACAGCTTTCCTAAATGGTGAGCTAGATGAGGAGGTATATATGATGCAACCTGAAGGGTTCACATCCACAGATGAATCTAAGGTATGTAAGCTTAGTAGGTCCATCTATGGACTAAAGCAGGCATCTCGGAGTTGGAACATGCATTTTGATAAGTGTATCAAGACGTATGGTTTTGTTAGGAACAAAGAAGAACCCTGCATATATAAGTGGGCAAATGGTTCTGTAGTTGTATTTCTTATACTGTATGTGGATGACATTCTCTTAATCGGGAATGACATCCCTGTATTACAGGGAATAAAGGTCTGGTTGTCATCCCAGTTTTCTATGAAAGACTTGGGTGAAGCTTCTTTCATACTAGGTATGAAGATCTATAGGGATAGATCAAGGAAGCTTCTGGGTTTGTCCCAGTCTACGTACATTGATACCGTGCTGAAAAGGTTCAACATGGAGAATTCCAAGAAATGCTATCTTCCGATAGGCCATGGAATTTCTCTTTCAAAGAAGGATTGTCCGACATCTCCTGAGGAAAGAGAGCATATGAGTAGGATTCCTTATGCTTCGGTAGTAGGGTCCATCATGTACGCCATGACATGTACTAGACCAGACGTGGCATACTCATTAGGAATAGTGAGTCAATACCAGTCTAACCCAGGTGAAGCACACTGGAAGGTTGCAAAGACCATCCTGAAGTATTTGAGAAATACCAAGGACCAGTGGCTTCTTTTTGGAGGACCTGACTTGAAACTTGTGGGTTGTACTGACACCAGTTTCCAGTCAGATAGGGATGATAGCAAGAGTGTATCTGGCTTTGTTTTTACCCTGAATGATGGAGCTATCTACTGGAAGAGTTCCAAGCAGCACACTGTAGCAGACTCTGTATGTGAAGCGAAATATATTGCAGCATCTGATGCAGCAAAGGAAGCTGTTTGGTTGCGAAAATTTCTTGGCGAGCTGGGAGTGGCACCTTCCCTGGATGGTCCTGTTCCAGTGTACTGTGACAGCACTGGAGCCATTGCTCAAGCCAAAGAGCCGAAGTCCCATCAGTGTACCAAGCATATTCTGCGTCGGTTTCATCTTATGCGAGAAATCGTGGAATGAGGTGATATCGACTTTCTGAAGATCGACGGAAAGGAGAACATGGCTGACCCCTTCACTAAAGCCGTTGGAATTCAAGAACTCAATGATTGTAAATGGAAGATGGGTATACGATACTGTTCTGATTGGCTTTAGTCCAAGTGGGAGTTGTTGGGAAATGTGTCCCAAAGCTAATTTCTACTGTACACAGTTGTACATTTGATGTAATTGTATATGAATTATATTATTGAATAAAATATTTATTTTAGCAGTTCATCACTATTTCATCTTTCTGAAATGAGTTATTGAATAAATAGTATCAAATACGAGGAATCAGACAAAATAAGAATCAAAATTTTTTGATCTATATAGATGCAGAAACAATTAAATGAACAAACCATATATTGGGATAGACGTGATGCAGAAAAAAATACCTATCTCTTTAATTTCTTCTTCAAGGGTCAATCATAGCGGCATCCCTACACGCCATAGGAGATCCTGTCGAATGAGACAAGAGGGTCTTGCAACCCTACTTCTCTCCTATGACCGGACGGCCATGGTGAAGCACCTGATCTGAGTATTTAAAGAGAAACTAAGCTCTAAAAGATGCTCTGATACCAAATGATGCAGGACTGCTTATGTATGAAAACTATTTTTCTGTTATTTAGGGGTGAGTTTAGATTATTTATCCCGAAGTTAGGGCCAAAGTTCTAAGTAGGGGATCCTATAGAAAATCTAGAAGATCATGCATGCAGAAATAGATCCTAAAGTAAAAGAAATAGGACCGCCGAGGCTAAGAAGCCCCAGTAGGGCTAGCTCTCCTACAATACCATAACTTGTAAGTCAAGGGAGTGTGCCTGGCAGCAATTTGAAGATGAATCCATGAAGGGGTCGCTCTACGCTCTCGGATGCACCCTGGAAGATCAAGCCGAAGACCCCGTGGATCCGCGGCTTTCTATCCGCTGACCCGAAAGCCGGCCGGATGGAATCCTAAATTCGTGAACTCAGAGGGACCTACAAAATTCCAAGGGAGGGTTAGAAAATAATGGAGAAGTAGGTTAGATAGCTGAAAGAAGAAGGAAAAGAGGGGTTGGAAGAGGGGCGTTCAAGGGGTGGACCGTCCAAGGCTGATGGGGTTGCAGGGCTGTTAGGGTTTCGTTGGGGCTTGTAGGCTTGGCGCAGGATGATGGTTGGGGATCTCGGGTCTCTCACCCACTCCTTAAGGAGGACAAAGCACGAAGCAATTCTCAAGAAAACTTATTTTTTCATTAATAAGAAGATGATCGAAATTGCATGCAAAGGGGTCACTAATATAGAGTCATGAGACTTAGGGCCCAAGCAAATGAAAATAAAGAAAATATGGGATGCCCACTTTCTTCCTAAAGTATGGGGCTGAATACAAGGAAGAAAATTCTTTCATTCCATACAAAATTTTTCCAAATAAGGCATATAGTGGGCGACCAAGAGGGGACAATGAGGGGCGCCAAAAAGCTTCCATCTAGGGTTGGGTGTGCTCCACAACTTTCCTAAGCAAGCATCCATGAATCTGGGGATTGAAGTATATCCATTGGCATATGGACTTGGTGTGCTTGGGGCGTGGAAGGGGTATGCTGGCATGTGGACATCAACTCCTCATGTATGGGGCCGACCTCATGATCTTCCAAGTAGTTCTATGGTGTCACATTCCAAGGTGTGATTGGAACTCCACATGGCTGCTGAGGTGGCACACTAGGTGTGGTCCTTCACATGCTTGGATCTTCTCAAATGGACTTAACCTCATAAGCTGGACAAGACTACAAGACTCGAAAGAAAAGGCTCAACATGAGCTGACTCAACGAACTTAACTCAGGACTCAACTGAACTTGACTCAATTGAACTGACCATATCCCAAGACTGATCCAAAACCCTAATGGTATGGATCGAATTCTAAAAACAGGACTCAATGATATCAAAATAGGACTCAAATCCTAAGTTGGGCCTAAATGGGCCATGCCTTTATTATAGGACTCAAAATAAATAAAACCCTAATGACTCTAGTCAGATAACCACAAAGGGTTTAAAAGCCTCTGCTTGATCCTGGTGCCCGCACCATCCTTGTTATTTCAATCTACAATGCTTTATATCTCTGCCTTTCTTCTTGTTATATTCATCCAACCATCTTGCCAGCACTTCATTTTGGTATTATATTTTCCTATAACTCGTTGTAATCTTTCTTTCATTTGACTATAGCATTCAGTGGTGAGCACTTATATTTTTTCTAAAATTTTAAGGTTTTCATTAATTTCTCTCAGTTTGATTCTCTCGGCCATTCCTTCTTCTTTCAAAGTGAAATGGTTTTGATATTTAAATATGTTTCTATTTTTCACCCATATTTTGATTTCTTTTGAAACTATTTTAAGTGATTTATACAAGCTTTTGTTGGATTTTTATCCTGTATGCTCTTGGCAATAGTAATCCCAACCAAGGTGGTATATGATCATCACTGAGGACAGGTTGTTGTCCTTGATTAATGAAATAGTAATCACTCCCCATCCAGACCTTGGTACACACCTAAATTTGCTATAGCTACTGGCAAAGAGAGAAAATCTAGAGTTCAAACTCAATACCTCTTGTCAATCTATAGAATGGTAAATATATATGAATAATGGTGTCCATGCCCTCAGATCCAAGAATCCTAGCTGCTTTAATATCAATCTATAACATCCCAGCATCCAGATGATCATCCCTACACCAAGATGATGGTTCGTATTGGTGTGATCCTAGAACTATAGGGATCTTTGATAAATCACATATTTATACATTTAATTTTAAGTATTTGAAGTAATTATTGATACTAACATCTTCTAAAATTCCTTATTTTATAATTAAATTGGAATTTCTTATAAAATTAATTATTTTTAAAATATCTTTGAAAAAATATAAAATTAGAATATATTTATGAAAAGTAGATATCATGACTAGGCACCACACATCCATTAAAATATTTAATAAAAAATTTAATTTATATTTCTTCTTTTTTAGCAGATACATTAAAATTAATGGAGATATTCAAAACCTTGAAATTCTAGAAAATTGATAGAATTACTGATTTAGAAGCTTGCCAACATGAAGAGCTCGATCTACAGGTTCTAAGGATGCAGATGGGAGTCAAATCGGAGGTCAAATGGGTCTGAAATCAACAAAAAACTAGCTCAACATAGTTTTTAAAATAATCGATCCATGATGAACGAGTCACTTGGTCCATGGAGCAGGTTGTGGATCGGTATATAAAAAAATAGCTCCTTCCCTCTCCTCACTGTCTCATTATCGCCAGACGCTGCTACTTAGCTCTATGCTGCTATTCGGTCGCCACCCTCTACCCATCATCTCCTTCTCGAGACATTACTGCCGGCCGCCCATCCTCATCTTAGTCCTCCCTAAGCCATTGATCGTTCTCCCTATTCCAGTCCTCACCACCCATCATCTCTATCCTACCCTGTTGGGAAATGTGTCCCAAAGCCAATTTCTACTGTATGTACATTTGATGTAATTGTATATGAATTATATTATTGAATAAAATGTTTATTCTGGCAGTTCATCACTATTTCATCTTTCTGTAATGAGTTCTTGATTGATGAAGTCCTTAGGACTATTTGTATGTGATATAGAGAGGATATATCATATAGTCCTAAAATTGTTCGCGACCAAATGATACACTTATTTCAGGATGATAGTATATCAAGTATAGGTCGTTGTGTGCCATAGTCGTTGGTTGTCCTCTTAACCAAGGAGTGTGGAGACACTGGTATGGCATACAGATGTTGTGTTTGACATTTCATCGAACGTGACCCGTTTGTACTTTTTTATGCCTAGAGTTTTGATATGGATGTAGTTATTCCTCAAACATGAGATCATCATAGTAGCTTGCGAGCAACTCACTGTACTTTGGTATTGGACTATCTAGATTTCTAATCCAGGGATGGAAGGTTTCTAGGTATAGTTAAGTACTCATGTAGTAGTAATCGGATCAAGATGGGATTGACCCCTCCAAAGTGTTTGGAGCAGATATCTTACTGTGTTTCAATTTAGCAAAACCTTGACCAGGGTAGTCTCTGTAATGTGTTACAGGACTTGTGAGATTGAGACACATTGTTGATGGACTTTATGGGTTGGGCAGTTTAACCGTAAGTCTTCCTGAGCATTGAGGTCAAAGGGATTAATTACTAGGTTTCCATTTCTCCTGGTTCTTGATTGTTGCTTTGCAACTTCGACCTATCCGGACGTCGGGTGTCATTGCTAGATGGCGACTTTGACTGGTATTGGAAATGTTCCAGTGCTACCGGCTTAGTGTTCGAACCTATGGGGTCACACACCATAGGGATTTTCACTTGATCTAGTGATCGAAGAACGATTGGGAATCGTTCGTGGACTCACAAAAAAAAAGTATTTTTTCTTTATCCAAGTGTCGACACTTGATATTCTTGAAAGTGTCGACACTTGTGTAAGTGTCGACACTTGTTGATTTCGCAAGTGTAGACACTTGATGTCACAAAAAGGTTGTGACATAAAATTTTCACTAATAGTTGGTGATTCATGGAGGTGAATTAAGTAATGTGATTACTTGATAGCCCAATTTGATTGAGCTATAAAAATCTGTAATGAATCAAATAGGATTTGGTTTAAAATAGGTTTGGGTCCAATTGGGTTGAACCCAATGTATGCATACTTGACCCAATTGATTTTAGTTATGAACTAAAATTAATTAACACATTAATCTGAATTTAAATAAGTTTAAATTCAGTTTTGGGGAGTTATGTAACTTCCCATGACCATAACTTCCCATAACTACCCATTACCACTCCATTATCACCCATAACTCCCCACTCTCCCTCTCCCTCTCCATCTACATAATGGGCTGAAATGGGAGGACGAAAATAAGAGAGAATTCAGTAAAGAAATGCTAGAAAAATCAAAGGGAAGAAAGGGAAGAAACTAGGAAAGGTTCTAGTTTTATGGGTGTGAGATTTTTGAAAAAGAGTGTGCATATTTGGACCTAGTGATCTAGGTCTTAGGATTGAGTGTTTGGAAAAGGTTCCAACGACTCATTCACCACCTCTTGAGTTTCTTCATTCATTCGGAGAGTTCAGCATCGAAAGAAGAAAAGGAGTTTTGATCAAATTGTTCCACAACAAGCTAGCACTTGGAGTGGAAGTAGTTTTTGAAAGAACCCTGGTGTGAACCACCTGTAGAGGCCGGACACGTGTGCGGCTAAGCAGAGTTCTTCCTCCTCCTCCTGGATCTTTCGCAGTAGAGAACGTCTCCACTTCATACAAGGAATGGTTTTACATATATAGATATATTGCTTTGAAATGTTCATAGCATGAGTTCATGATTTCATAATTTATAGTAATCATTCATGCAAGATCTTGGGCTAAGTAGCATAGAATAATTCTAAAAGCATGCTTAGATTAAATGTTAATCCTTTTATCATGCTTCCACTGCATGTTATTTTGAAAAAGTTTAAAAATAGAAAGCATGCTCGCTACTAGTTTTCCTTTCAACAACCACCTTGTCCGAAGATCGTGGATTGAGGTGAAGTTGATCTTTAAAAGATCAACAGAAAGGAGAACTTGGCCAACCCATTTACTAAAGCTCTCAAAATTAAAGAGTTTGATGATCACAAGTTGAAGATGGGTATTTGATACTATTTCGATCGGCTCTAATCAAAGTAGGAGTTGTTAAGAAATGTATCATAAATCCAATCATCTAGATTGTGGATGGTTGTGCTCCTTGCAATTTGCATATAAATTTAAAGGTTATTTTTTACTGTTCATCACTTTGTGTTCATCTTTTTTATAAACTCTTCTATGATGAAGTTCCTAAAACTACTTCTAATCAACAAGAAATTTTTTGTCGTATAGTTCTTAAACCTATTTGTGATCAAATGATATGTTATTAATTGGAATGATAACGTTTATCAAGTATAGATCATTGTATACTGTATGGGTTGGTTGTCCTCATAACCAAGGATGTGGAGATACTAGTATAGCATGCAGGTGAGTATAGGAGTACACTACACCAAACATGACCAACTTTGTAGAGTACTCTATTGTTAAAAGGATTTCTCAAAAGGATATGTGTATAGGTATCCCTCCGACCTGAGATCACCATGGGACTTATAAGCAACTCACTATACTTTGATGCCCGACTACTTGGATTTCTAATCCAGTGATGAAAAGTAAGTAGGTGCAGTCAAGTACTAGTTAAGTCGGTATGTGAGTCTAGAAGGAAATGACCACTCTAAGTTATTAGAGATAATATTTTGTAGTGTTTCAATTTTACAAAACCTTAGCCAAGATAATCCTCAGAGGAGTCACAAGATTTAGCAGGTTGAGATATATCTGGATGCACTATTTAAGAGTTAGCGGTTAACTCTTAAGTTATCTTAAGCATTTGATCAAAGAGATGAAATATACGGTAACCATATACCCGAAAATTTGAATGCTACTTTGTAATCATTCCACTTATCTGGATGTCGGGTACTATTATTAGATGGTTACATCGATTAGTTTAGGAATTAGTTCCTAAGCTACCGGCTTAGTGTTCAATCCTATGGGATCACACACATTAAAAGTTTTCGATCGATCATGATGGCTAATGAATAATCAAGAATCGTTCAGAGGCAAAATTATAAATAAATTAATAATTAACCTTATACAAATATTATAAATTAATAATTAATTAATTATAAAAGGGTTAATTAAAAATTAGATTGCTAATTGGCTCAGTTTGATTGAGCAAAGAGATTTATGTCAAGTCTAATTGAATTTGGTTCAATTAGATTTTACCCGATTAGGTTATACGATGACCTAATCGCCAAGGAATTTTGTTCTTGATTTGATTTGGACATAGACTTAATTAATTTTTGATTTAATTAAAAATTAATTAAATTAATTGAGACTTAATTGGTTTAGGTTTAAGTTGATTAAATTACTTCTAACCAAGTTAGTTTTGGTTTCTAACAAATTTTGATCAAATCCTGGTTAAACCCTAACGTAGCCCAACTAGTTTTCTTTCCTAAAAATTCTCCACGCCTTCCATGAATTTTTTTCAAGAATTCTCTATGAAAAAATTTAGTTTTTTTATCCTCCCTCATTCCTCTTTGAATTAGGATAGTTAGTTTAAAATTTGGATGAGTTTTGAATTAGTTCTGATAAAGTTTTAGTTGAATTGAAACTCCTAACCTTATTCTAATCCAATTCCATCTTATCCTTATCTATTCTCATCGCCACATTTTTTTATTAATTTTTCTTGGGATGTGCAATAATTGAAAATATTTTAGCATAAAAAACAAGAGGGGCATCACCATGGAAAAAATGGGTGGGGTGTGAAACATCAAGAGGGTGTGGGTTCTTGTTCTAAAACTAGATTTCTTTCAAGGGAAGAGAAAAAAAGAAAAAAATATCGAGAGGGGTCTTAAATATTTTTTTTTCTTTCACCATTAAATCCTATTTATCCTCCACTTTTGATCTTCTTAGAGGGTTTAAGAAAATTCAAGAAAAAAATCATTTTAGCCATCAATGGCCTTCGATGGGATCTAGCAGTCTCAGGAGGTTTATCATGTCAAAGTTTCATGTGGACTATCTATAGAGGCTAGACATCTTATACAGCTATGAAGCAATGTGGAAAGCCCTTTACTATGAGCCATCGACTGTGGTGATCAATGACCAGCATTAAGATATGAAATTAGATTTCATATTGTATATAGATTTGATCTACGACATGCATCGATAAGTTTGATGCATGCTAAATTTATTTTCAGCATTTTATTTTCTTTGCATATCATGTTAGATCCATGATAGGATTTGTTAGATATAATCTACATACATGTTATTTTATTTAAAATATTTTATTCTGATTATTGCTTTTATAGATTTTAAGAAAAAAATACATGCATGAAATCCTATCCATTTTTTCAGCATTAACTTCATCAGGTACCAGCATAGTTTGGCGAAGGTTTCCTCAAGATCTTCTACATGAGCTCTTAACTGGATGTTATCAATATAAACTTTTATGTTTTGGTCAATCTGGTCCTTAAATATTTTGTTCACTAACCACTGGTAGGTTGTTCTTGCATTTTTTAACCAAACGATATCATCCTATAATAAAATAAACCTTGGTCAGTAATGAAAGAGATTTTTTCTTATCTTTAGACACCATTCAGATCTAGTTATATCCCAAAAATGCATCTATGAAGGTCAGAAGTTCATGGCTAGCTGTGGCATCCACTAGTTAGTCAATGCGGAGAAGAACGTAGTTGTCCTTCGGGCAGACCTTGTTGAGATCTGTGAAATCTATACACATTCACCACTTTCCATTAGCCTTCTTCACTAGCATTGCATTAGCTAACCATTCAAGATAGTCGACCTCCCTAATAAACTCTACATCGATCAATTTTTGCACTTCTTTGGCTACAGCCCTTTGTCTTTATGGGGTGAAGCTTCTTTTCCTGTGCTTTACAGGGTGATGATTTGGGTCTACCTTCAGGTGATGCATCATTACTCGGGATCAATCCCTGGCATATCTGTAGGAGTCCAAGCAAAGACGTTAACATTCTTTTGTAAGAAAGCTGTCAATCATTGCTTCGTATCTTCATCCAATCGCAAGCTAACTTGAACAACATGTCATGGGTCTCGATCATGTAGGGAATGACTATAAGGTCCTCTGCATGCGTCCCTCTTTCTTTGGTCAATTCATCTCCGGTGTCCAATCCTTCAACTAAAAGGCCATCTGGGGGGGTTTAATAATTATTTGGTCTGGCAAGCCATCAGGTAACATTGTCTCACCAGAGCTTAGTTTCTACACACTTCTCCTATCCCTCGCAGTGTAGGAAATCTCATTAGTAGGTAATAGGTCGATACTATTGCCCATGAAGCATTTAACCCTTGTTGGCCGAATATGACTTTTAAGCTAAGGGAGTCTTTACAACTGTGAAAGTGAGGTGTACTTGGGATAATCAGGGGATATTCCCTGCTATCATCGACAAAATGACAATGCCTTTAACAGTGATTGATTCTTCCAAGAATCCCGTTATTTGTGCATCTAACTTTTTCAATCATTAGAGGAAAATGTTTATTTTTAAGAAGGCATCATAGAATAAAGCATTTACTGAACTTTCACTATCAATAAGTATATGATGGACATTATAATCATCAATATTGAGTATTATAACCATAAGATCATGGTGGGGATATTGGACTTCTCTTGCATCGATCCTGGTGAAGGTTATGGTTTTGTCAAGACCTTCCTCCTGGCTGCTAGTTTTGGCTTCCTCCTTTGGTCCCCTGACGATAGTGTTGACATCATCTCTGGCAGGTCAATCAGCGGGTTCCTCCACTCTGGATGGTGGCTCTGGCAGGTGTGGAACCAGAGCATCATGTCTTTCCCCTTGATCTGGAAGGAATCTATTCAACTTGCCATGGTGAATGAGCTTCTCGATTTTATCTTAAAGTTGCATGTATTTTTCCATATCATAGCCATGATTCCAATGATATAGGCATTATTTATTCTAGTTTCTTCTTTTAGATTTTGCTTACATCTTTTATGGTGGCAAAATGCCCAGTCATCAAGGCTTTGAAGATGCTGGATCTGGAAAGGTGTTCATTGGCATCGTAGAGGCGACTAGCTTCTTGGCCTTCTTCCTCGGTCCTCTCATCTCGAGCGATATCCTAAGGCTGATGGTTGCTCCTTGGGTGCTAAGGCGAATGGCAAAGTAGAAGATAGAGCAAGGGCCAAGGTAGATGGAATAATTGGAGGGACATGAGCACCATACGCTTCCTTCTCTCATGCATATTTTTCTACTCTAGTGAGCATCTCAGAAAAAAATCTATCAATGATTTTTTTTCTAGGGTGAAAAAAGGAACATTGTTGGAGATCGCACTTCATGGTGGTCATAGCAATCGAATAATTGAGGTTGCATATCTCCAGAGTCGTTTCATTGAACTGCCTTACATGAGACCTGAGGGATTCTCCCTCTCTCTGCTTAATGTGGATCATGAAGTCGGACCTCCATTTTGGCTTCCCATTAATAGCAAAATAGAAAGCAAAGGACCGACTTAATTGGTTAAAAGAATGTGTAGAACCTGGTCTTAGGCTAGAATACCAGTATTTAGCCAATTTTTTGAGAGTTAAAGGAAAGGCATGGCATAACACCATATTAATGGTTCCATGTAGGAGCATCATTATCTTAAAGCCCTGTAAATGGTCCACTGGATCGGTAGACCTACCATATATCTCTATTCGTCACATCTTGAAATATCTTGCTGTGGCTTTTGCATGATATGTGCTTCAAAAGATGGTTTAGTAGTGAAACTAAGATCTTCATCTCTGGACGGTGCTAAGCCTCGCAGGGCTTCAATATATCGATCTATCTCTCAAAACTTGCAATCCACTTCAACATCTCTAACTGGGTGTGCTTCAAAAGGTCGTGGAGATGAACAGGCCAGAGTAGACACTTTTTTGATCGAGATGAAGGGGAGCGCCTCCTTGACTTCTTGGGATTCTCTGGTACCATGGGAGGAGCAGGTTCCTCCCACTTGATGTCTTGTGGAAGCGAAGTCATTATGCCTCCAAGCATGCTGCCTCCTGGGGTGTGGGAATTTACAGTGGCATGGCTTGATTTATTTCTGGCTACGGTGCAACTGCCGGCATTGCAGACACGACAGGATGTTGTATCACTTGAATAGAAGTAGTTAACTCATGAATTTGTTGAGTGAGCCATTTTAGAGTATTTGGTTGATTTTCTTGTGGGATGGTATCAACCTAAGCCCTTAGATTTAGATTCCCGATATGTTGACTATCCCATTAGGAAGTAGTGGCATCGGAGCACCGAGTGGACACACTTTCAGTGGCATGTAACTCATACTAATAGTTTTTTTTCAAATAGCAAGCAAATAGTAAGCCTTCCTCTATTTGATGGTGCTGGATCTGCATGAGTATCGAAATAAGCTAGAGATAAGATACCGATGGCTGTACCTGTAAAAGAAGCCCTGATTGAAGGTGGCCCAGTGAAGGCCTCCAATGCTTAAGTCAATATCTTAAATCACAGGATAACAAATGGAGTGGAATAGTGAGAAAGAATGCATATATGCATGCGCATATGTGTGCGTACCTCTGGGAAGCTCATGGAGAACCCCCTTTTTATATCCAAGTTTCAAGGGTAATCTCAAAATATCTTGATATGGTGGTAGGTAGATATGAAGTGATTGGTTTTTGGCCTCTAGTAGGATTTTTAGAAGGAAATTATCCTTCTTTATCTAGAATATCCTTCTTTCATTAATAGAAGATTTTGTCTTATATGCCTTTCTACCATTTGCCTTAATAGCTCCTAAAATTATGGCCCAAAGAGGGGCTATGCTTCTTTAATAGCTAAGATCTACTCTTGATTATGAGATTTAATTGTTTATCTATTATAAGAGATATATTAGAATGAGGGTCAATAAGCTTTTTCCTTTAGCCATTTTGTAGGATGTCCTTGTAGGGGGCCTTATTTGCTTGGTCTTGGTTCTAGGTATCAAGATTCATTAAATCTTTCATAGAATATATGGGCCGAAAAAGTCAGGTGATGATTATACCGAAGGTCTAAAGGATCGAATGTCGAGCCTGGTAAGGGTCCAAAAGATCGAAGCTTTAAGGCCATATGTTCGGTCTAGTAGAGATCTAGGGAGCCGAAGGTTGAACTTGATAAGGAGCCAAAAGGTCAAAGGTATTTTAGTACGATGGCTAGTAGAACCGAGAGTTCTAAAGTGCTGATCCTCGCTTTTGCTCTTGAGGAGTGTGATCGAAGGATTGATGGAATGCCTTGGAGAAATATCCTGAGATAAGAATTATCCTTTCGGATGATTCAATAGCTTGAACTTTAGCTACTTCGGTTGTGTAGATTTGGTCATCTCTGGGTCGTTTAGCCAATCATTCTATATTTATATACATCCGAAAGACCGTAAATCCAATGCCAGTGATAAAAAGAGTCGAGTGTAGTTTCTGCTTATTATGAAATAGATTCAATTAACCTATATCTAGTTTTAACATCCTTGGGGTCCTGAGGATGGGTTCCCCCCATATCAGATCCTAAGTAGCAAACAATTATAGATTTGATGTCACATAGAAAAGGAGGATGTGAATGTGAAGGAAAATAGGAGAGGTAAGATATTGAAAATAGAGATTTGTAGCTGATAATTTTTCTTGGTATTTTTTATGCATGTGACAGCTACGGTATACTTGTACTTGATTAAATATAATGAGCTAGATTTATTTTGAGCAAAAATTTACTCTTACTTTTTAACAAATATACTTTTGGGTCTGGGCTTGGGTTTTGGTAGTAGCATTATTCAAAGAGTAATTCTTTGTACACCAGAGGTGGTGTTGAAAAAATACACATTTTAAATATGATTGGGTCATATAAGTCATGTTTTTCAATGCATACTTAATGCCTATAATTTTATTTTTTTATTAAAAATTTTAAATAATAAAAATATTTATTTTTTATGAAAAAATTATGACATCCATTAGCTTGGATTATAATATCTCGTGGCTTGGATTATCGTACCTTCATGGCCAGATGTCATAACCCTGTTTACATAATGTTATAAGGCTAAGAGAATTTTTATCATTGAAAAAATTTTAAAAATTTTTCAATGATAAAAATATCTCTGTTTTATAACATTGTATGAACAGGATTGTGATACCTTGTTTATAAACTTGGTCATGAGATATTATAAAGGGAGATGTATTTTTATCATTCAAAATTTTTAACAAAAAATATACTGCAAGCATTAAATGTACGATAAAAATGTTCTTTCCTTTTATGACACCCGTGGCTTGGTTTATGAACATGATATCTTAATCCTGTTCACAAGAGATCATAAGACTAAGAAGTATTTTCATCATTAAAAAATTTAATTTTTTAATAATGAAAATATCTTTTAATTTTATGATATTTTGTGGATAAAATAATATCCTGATCATGGGATATCATAATTCAAGTTAGAGGATATTATAATCTAAGTCAACATATATCATAACTTTTTATATAAGGGAGTCAACCTTGTCATTCAAAATTTTAATGAAAAGATAAAATTATAGATATTAAGTATACTTATATTTTTTTTATAAGGAAGAATCTTGTCATTTAAATATTTTTGAAAAAATAAAATTTTAACAAAAAAATAAAATTACAAATATTAAATATATTTATAATTTTTTTAATAAGGAATTCTTGCCATTTAAAATTTTAACTAAGAAGGTAAGATTATGGATATTATTTTAATAAAAAAATAAAAGATAGGAAGGATAAATCTTGATGTAGCTGTCTCATATATTTTCAACTTATCATGTGATGTAAGATATAAATTGCTTGGATTTGTATATATTAACATGATACTTCTAAGATGTCAGGATTTATCGTGAATTTAATGATGTCATCTTAGGGATCTTTCATGGTAGCGAGGCTAGCGGTAATACGGATGGTAAATATGTCTTCAAAATTAAGGTTGCGCGGTGTTTTTTTTTTCCTCCAACCGGCTGGTTTACCAGGAATTTCTCTTGTTCAAATAAAGAAGAAAGGGAAACAAAACCCCTCCCCCTGCGAAGATCCTCGCCGCCCATTTCTTTTCACGATTCAAAAACCCCCCACCTCCCTCCCAATCCGAGATCGTGAAACCCCCTATCTCCCTCCCAATCCGAGATCGAGAGGGAGAGGGAGAGGGAGAGGGAGAGGGAGAGGGAGAGGGAGAGGAAGAGATGAACCGGTTGATGGGCGGGGGGAACATGAAGGAGGGGGGAGCGGGGGTGTTCGACCTCACCCCGCACAAGATCGCGGTGTGCCACCTCATCCAGCTCTTCGCCCCGCCCGCCCAGCAGGCCGTGCCCTTCCCCTTCCACTCCGTCGCCCACCACAATCGCCTCGGCCTCTTCCTCTTTTCCCTCATCCGGGTTCGCTTCCTTTCCATCCTTCCCTTTTTTTTATTATTTCAATTTTTTTTCTGTGATTTCATCTTGCTTCTCGCTTTCCGGCTACAGTCATCGTGGTAGGGTTCTTATCTTGTTTATTTCGTGATTGAACTTGCTTCTTCTTTCCACAAGCATCAAGAAATTATTTATAAATATGACATGTTAGGCAAGACAGAGGAATGAATCGAGTGATTCCATTTGAACTTTGGTTTCAATGTTGGGGTTGCATCAGTTCTTAGCTTGATCAAGAAGCGGAATTTCGCTGCCACTGATGTTTTGGTGCACCATCAACAGTTTCTTTAGTTGTAGGGGGAAAAGTCATATTACTGTTAACTTTGACACCTTTTTGGTGTATATGCAAGCATGATTTTGCTCTGATTTCACAGGTTGGTGTTTTCTCTAAACTAGAGAATTTTGGGCTTCTCAAAATAAGAGTTCTAAGCCTACTCAAGACCCTCGTGATCTTCACTTTTCATCATATGTTTTATCCTTCTCCCATTGTTTTATTTTGGGGGTTCATAGCTTGTGATTGAAGTATTTCTTTCTTTATACGTGTATACAAGACCCATGCTTTTTGCAAGGTTTCATCTTATAGCTTTGAGGAGTTTTTGCCTTGGAGTGCTTGGCCTTTGCAACAATTTCCACAGCACAACACATGTATAAAAAAAGGGGGAAAAGAACGTTGAAGTCCTTCAGGTGACTAAAACTTTAGAGTCTGAAACTTTATAGTTGGGCTCTCAAAAGAAAATGCTAGGTTTTTTATGACTTATTCCTCTGATTTCATTCTCATCAATTCAAGCAGCATTCCTGAAGTAAACCAATTTAAGATGTGTGGACTAGTTACATAAATGTATCCAGTATGTCTGGAGCACAGCAATTTTATTTGTTCTGCTACATGTTTGTTAATGTATTATTATATCTATCTTCCTTCTTTCCATCCCATAATATTATTACATGTATTTACTTAATTTTTCAGTACATTTATGAGTCTGCCATTCTTGCTTTGCCATCCATTTATTTTGTTGCCAATCTTTTAAACTTCTCTTGTCAAATAAGCTGTGTTCTGCTTCTCTTTCTTTTGTAGTCCTGTGATGATTTCGTAGAACCTCCTTTAGAAGAACTTATAAATCAGCTAAAGGCAGTTGGTGGTTTAGCCAGTGATTGGCTAAGTGAACATTTGATGAACAGCCTCTCAGCACTTTCTTCTCCGGATGATTTGTTTAACCTTTTTGATAAGCTGCGAGGTAAAACATAAATAGATGTACATGTACACATGGAGTATGCATGTATGCAGGCATATCAGATTTCTTTTATTAGTTTTACAACTGGATAACTAATTATCAGATATTGATCAGGTGTCCTTGCGGCCCCTGAAGGTGCAAATTTGGAAGATGATCAAATCCTGCTGGATCCTAACAGTCAACTTGGAGTGTATTTGCGTTGTTGTGTATTGGCTTTTAATCTATTGTCCTTTGAGGTTTTACTGTTTCTCTTGAACTACTTTTGTTTAACTGTGTTGTCTTGATATACTTGCTTGTTGATATTTCAATTAATTATTAAATATAGGGTTTAACTTTTGTTGGAAAATACAGTTTATGGATGCTAGTAAATGTCAAGCATTGCACCTTTTTACATTATCAAGTCACTGATAATTTCAACTGATTTGCATGTCTTTGGTTGGATCATTTCTTGGACTCACTTTCTTCCTCCAAATTTCTGTACTTTTCTTGGTGTCAGACCTGCCAAATTAAATCTAGACAATTATTGGAATGCCATACTGATTGTTACTTGTTCTTCTTGTAGAGATCTATAGGAATTTGTGAACTCATGAAACTGGGCAGTGTTGTTTATTTCTTTCCAATATGTCTCTTTTCCCTCTACTACACTCGCTGTGCTTTACTGGCTCAAAGTTCAAATGACATTAGAATCTATGTGTAATCTATAATGATCATATTATCAACATATTATAGACATCGCATATTAAGTGCATAATGAAGAGAGTATGATCTCAAAATCAACATTAAGGACAATATATGTCATATTGTCATAAACTCTCAAAGCAAGAACGAGGAGCATGAATTTTTAGCCTGCACATTAGAGGCAACAATTCTCAAGAGTACTGTTATTGACTATGATCAGCATTTAGTATAAGGATTTTGATGCCTCTAATAAAGTGCATCATTAAGAGAGCATAAACTTGAAGTAAACATTGAGGATGCATCATAATTTTTTAACCAAGCATGAGGATCATTCTCAAGCTTATATCTTGTAATTAAAGGCAATGTAATTTGATAGAGAGAAGACAAGAATGACTTTTTTACATGTATATCTCCTTTTGATGGCTACCCATCGAGAAATGCATCAATTATGTTCGTTAAAGGCTGACCCATATGCAACCACAACCATGATTAAAGCAATTATGAGATCCTCTTTAAAGTGGCAAAGGTCTTGAGGAGTCGATGACAAAATCCTGGGTGAAGCCGCTAAAGCAAGTAGAACCACCCTTGAAGCAAGGATTCAGGTCCCGGCGGGACATCCCACGGGACACCGGGACGGGATACCATCCCATTGTCGGGGCAGGACATCCTGTCAGCATCCCAGTATCCCAATCGGGACATCTTGGGACATCCCTTGTCCCGAGTGTTGGGACGGGGTGGGACGCCGACATGTCCAGTTCCAAGAAAAAACTGGGACAGCCCTGTTCCATGGGATTTAAAACCTTGCCTTGAAGTAGGGACGACCAATTTTATATGGCCTGTTTAAGCTGAACCTCACCTGACTAGAAGTTTTAATTTGGTTGGTCAAGTACCGATTGACTCATGTTGTCCTAATTTTTAGTTATGTGAGTTTGGTAATCCATTAGGTTGTGATATTTCCCATGCCATATTGTTGAATGCACTAATGTTATGGATGGTTAGATATGCTCTTTTTACATGTAATAAGAATTATTTGTTATTTGTAGATTTTTTTAATTGAAGGTGTACTTCCTTTCTAACTCTTCCTAAACGTTATTTAGAGAGATTATGCAAGAAAAATATGTCTATACGAAAAAGTAATGAATGCTTGGTCACTCAAAAAAGTTTATTAGTTCTTTAAGTTTTGGCCAAAAGAAAAAGTAATGATGCTTAGTCACTCAAAAATTAAATGTTTTAGTCTTTTGTTCTTGTGGTGTTTGAAAGTGTATTCATGATTCTTATAAAGCATGAATAATAAGGAAGGAGATTTAGGAGTTCAAGTACAAATAAAGAAAATGATTGGAACAAGATTTGTCAACATCCATTTTGGTACTTGTATTGGTAACATGTCAGTATAGTGTTAGTACGGGTTGGTTTGCCATATTGATAGTTGGTATGCTCCCCTCCTCCCAACCCCCACCGCCCTCATAGATTATTGGTTCGGTGCTGGTAATGTGTGGTATGCCTGGTACAGCAAAGCTGGCACCAAAATACTAGATTGCTACAACTATTTAGGCCACATACCAATGAGATTTAACATAGAATGGGGTATAAAGTATGTATTATTTATTGCATATGTGGTGGAATTGTCTTCATGTCTCTTTAGGTGTAAGTTGAGGCTTTCATCCCTCTTTCTACCATTATACCATAGAACTAGTTGGTGATGCCCCTTTTATTTCCCTTAAAAAACTGGTTCAATCCCCCCATGTGGTCTTCACAAATACATTAGTGACATTCAAATAATAGATTATTTATAAGAGAAGATTTCTCATAATTCAAGCAGAAAGAAAAAAGGCGGACTACCAATAGTCCTTCATCTACTTTTAGTTATCAATTGATGAGATACGGCGAGAAAGGAGTGTGAAGGTTATTGTAGAAGATAGGATCTAGGTAAGGCTGAAACCGGATTAGATATGGATTGGATACCAGTGTATCCATATCCATATTTGTTTTTTTTGATGAATACATATACGGATACAAATATCAATCAAATATAAAAATTTATATCTATATTTGTTTTAAACGGATACAGATACAAATCGAATTCTGAAATATGGATACAAATACAGATATAAGTTAGATAAATAAACTATATGATTATAGAAGCAAATATATTACTAATTTAAGGGTAAATCAAGTTAATAGTATGTTAATATACTTACATATTTTTTTAAAAAGTTAATAAGTACTATATATAATTAAATAGGATTATAAGTAGAATCGGATATTTGGATACGGATCGGATAGTTGTCTATCCATATCCATATTTTTTTTATGAATGTGGATACGGATATGGATATTAGTCGGATGCTTAAATTTATATCCATACCCGGATAGATTCAGATATGAAATCGGATCCGATCGGATATTATTCATAGTTCCATACTACTTTCATCCTTAGATCTAGGAGAGAAAACCCTTGTTAGAAACACTTGAAATGGAAAGAGAGAGATGAAAAGGTGGAAATTTGATTGTATGTTTCATTGTATTTCATGTTACAAGAGGCTCTATATATAGAACAATAAAGGTGTAAATATAATGTACCATATAGTAGGAGTCTAAATACAATGAACCGTCTAGGTACAATGAATCTGTAGATCTCCTAATTGATATTTTCTAAATAGGATTATACATAATATATTCTATATATGTTAACATAATATGCTATCTAATTTAACAATCCCCCTCAAGCTGGAGCATATAAATTATGTGCACCAAGCTTGTTACAAATATAGCTAATTTGAGGATCTTTAATAGACTTAGTAAATATATTTGCTAGTTGATCATTGGAGCTGACAGAAGTAGTGGATATACATCTTGATAAAATTTCCTCTTGGATAAATGACAATCATCCACTTTTTTGTGTTTAGTCCTCATGAAAAACCAGATTCAAAGCAATGTGCAGAGGAGCTTGATTGTCACAGGCCAGTCTCAACTATTTCATTGATCCAAATCTTAATTCTTGAAGTAATTGCTTCATCCATATAAGCTCACATGTTGCTAGTGCCATAGCTCCATATTCTGCTTCTACACTGGACCCGGCAACATCTTGTTTCTTGCTTTTCCATGATACCAAGTTGCGATCAATGAAAATGCAATATCTTGAAGTAGAACATCAATCAGAAGGAGACCTAACCTAGTTGGCATCAGTGTACCCAACTATATGAGTGTCTTTTATCTTCATTTAATTATCCCTAGCCTGGTGCTTCTTTAATGTGTCTAAGGATGCAAATTACACCATCCCAATGACTGTCACAGGGTGATTGTAGGAATTGATTGACCACACTCATAGCAAAGGAAATATTTGGTCTAGTAATTGTCAAGTAATTCAACTTCTCGATGAGTCTTCGGTATCTTCCTGGATCTGCTAGAGTCTCCCCCTGTCTTGGTAGAAGTTTAACATTTGGATCCATAGGAGTATCAATGGGTTTGCTATCGAGCATGCTAGTCTCTTCTAGTAAATCTAATGCATGCTTTTTCTATGAGATGGCAATACCAGTGCTAGATTGAGCTACCTCAATACCAAGAAAGTATTTGAGTTTACTCAAATCTTTTGTCTAAAAATGGTGAGAGAGATGCTGCTTCAATTGTTGAATTCCATCATGGTCATCGCATGTGATTACTATGTTATCAACGTAAACAACCAGGTAAATTCTATGGGTTAAGGAAGTATGGTGATAGATGACCAAGTGATATGCTCCACTGCAGATCATAGCAAATTGCTGAATAATAATGCCAAATCTTCCAAACCAAGCACAAGGGGATTGCTTCAAACTGTAAAGAGATTGGCGTAGTTTGCATACCAGTCTTGACTCCCCCCTAAGCAACAAAACCTGGTGGTTGCACCATATAAACCTTTTCAACAAGGTTGCCATGAAGGCATTTTTGATATCCAATTGATGCAGGATCCAAATGATGCATGGCATCCATAGTAAGGAACAAGCAGACAAAAGCAATCTTACTGATCGGAGAGAAGATATCACCATAATTCAAGCCATATATTTGGGTATACCTTTTTGCAACCAAGCATGCCTTAAGGTGATTGACCTGGCCATCAGGATCGACTTTGATGGTAAACACCCATCGGCAACCAACAATAGTTTTGCCAGGAGGTAGAGAAACAAGATCCCATGTGCCAGTCGAATGCAAAGCTGCCATCTCATCAACCATCACTTGCTACCACCCAAGATGATTATGTGCCTTATTGATAATCTTTGGAATGGAGACAGATGATATAGAAGTAATGAAAGCAAAGTATGGTGTTGAAAAATGGTGGTAGCTCAGAAAGTTGTAAATGGGATGGGGATTGCTAGTTGAGCGAGTACCTTTTTTGAGAGCAATCGGAGGACTAGTAGGAGGCAGGTGGAGACAATGGGGCAGGGGATGAGTCGGCAGGAACATCAATAGAAGGTGGCGGGGAACGTCGCCGGTAGACATGAAAAGGCTTAAGAGAGACCAAATTTGGAGGAGCACTATAGGGAAGAGGAAGAACTTCTAACACCTCAGTGGTCTAAGGTGCAGAGGAAGGAAAATACGGAGTTCCTTCAAAAAAGGTGACATCGACAAAGGTGAAGTAATGATGGGTGTCTGGGCAATGGCGGTAATGCCCCATTTGGAGACGAGAATCCCAAAAAGATGCATTTAAGAGACTTGGCTGAGAGCTTCTCCTATCCAGGGGTTAGATTATGAACAAAACATGTAGAACCAAAAATACATGGAGGAAGGAGATAAAGAGATTGATTTGGGAAGAGAAGTTGATGGGGAACTTGATGCTGCAAGACAGAGGAAGGCATGTGATTGATGAGGTAACATGCAGTGAGAACAACATCTACCTAAAAACGGTGTGGAACATTCTGAGGAAGAAGCAAAGTCTGGACAATTTTAATGAGATGGCGGTTTTTACACTCGGCTACCCCATTTTGTTGATATGTATGTAGATACGATGATTGATGAATAATTCCTTGTTGAGTCATAAAACTGAAGAAGGGAGCAGAAAAGTATTTGTGGGCATTATCACCATGCAAAATACGAATAGAAACATTAAATTGAGTTTTACTTTCAGCATAAAAGGATTGAAAATGAGAAAACAATTCGGAACGAGTTTTCATCGTAAATAACCAAGTGCATCTAGAATAGTCATCAATGAAGATAATGAAGTACTGAAAATCTATAATGGAACAAACACGACTCGCACCCCAAACATTAGTATGAACTAACTTAAAGGGGGATGTAGCCCGATGATTGACACATTTGGGAAATGAACCACGGGTTTGTTTACTAGGCTGACAAGACTCACACTCTAAAGATGACAAGGTAGAGATACCAGGAACCATCTTCTGAAGCTTCAAAAGACTGGGGTGACCAAGGCGACCTTTCCTAGGGGGAAGTGAGATGGTAAAGTCCGTGCGACTCATGCCCTGTGCCAATTGTTTGTCTTATACCTCGATCCTGCAAAGTGATTGTATTATCAACAAAGCTAATAGAACAATTTAAGGGCTGGGTTAATTTGCTAAGGAAATAAGATTGAAAGGGCATTCAGGAATATAAAGGACAAAATGTAGAGGGAGTGAGGAAAGGGGTTGGGCTTGGCCAATACCTTTGGCAACAATTTTAGGGCCATTAGCTAAAGTGACAGTAGGAAGGGAAGAAGTAACAAAATGAGAGAAAAATGTTGGTTACCAGACATATGATTAGTTATTCCAGAGTCCAGAATCCAAGGGTCAAGAGAAGAAGACTATGTGAGGAAAGCAGTAGAGTTACCAGTCTTGGCGACAGAAGTAGTGGAGGATTGGGTGGCAGCCTCATATTGAAGATACTTCTCATAATCAACACCAATCAAGGTGACAGAGGAAGATGATCGGCCGGCAAAGAAAATAGGGACAAGAGGTGGATTAGCAGTAGCTTGGGCAATATAGCAGTGTAGGGATGACCATGGAGGTCATAACAACGGTCTTGGGTATGGCCAAATTTGTGGCATTAAGTACATCGAGGATGCCTGCCTTTGGTGCGGGCACCACCTCATCCACTATCTCAGCCCTTGTGGCTAGAAGATTAGGAGGCCAAGACAAAAGAGTCAACCACGGGAGAAGAAACAATTGGAGGAGATTGAGCACGGAGTAAATGAATAAAGGCATCCTCCAAGGTTGGAATAGTGGCACTAGCAAGGAATTGATCATGGATAGGCTCAAGCTCAGAAGGAAGGCCAAGAAGAGCCAAAACTAAGAATAACTTATCAGTTTGGGTCTCGTGCATAGTAACAGTGGGCATGAGGGCCATATACTCTTCCTTGAGAGCCATTTCGGCCAACATAGGTGGACATGCCCATATCTTGCATTTTGAGACTAACCATATTAGACATAATGCGGTAAAAGCGTTGAATGTCATTGGTGTAAAGATTTTTGGTCCTGGTCCAAACTTTGTTGTAGATTCGGTAAGGTCGAAAGATCGAGATAGCCTTGGGATCAATTGACTGCAATAGAAGTGCACACAATTGAGCATCCACCTTCCAATTGGGGTGGTTAGTAGCAGGAATATCATCATCCATCTTGATCAGGTGATCATCATATCCCTATCCTTGGAACCATGGTTCAATAGAGGCCACCCATGACATGTAATTGGCAGCACCAGTCAAGCGATCAGTGGTGATAACCGGGGAACCTGAAACAGTAAAAGAAAAGATGTTGTTGGGCCTAGAGGTAGTGCAGGAACCATCCACACTAGCTATGACATTTGGATGGAAGGGAGCTCGCAGCAACAAGTGAAAGAAGAGAAAAAAAGAGTGAACCCAAGTCATAAAGGTCGGAAAAGGAAGATCTAGCCTTAGAAATGGGTTGGTCGGAGAAAGAGAGATTAAGAAACACACCACATGACAAGACACACCATGAAAAGAGCAGAGACATGGAAGGGTAATCGCCGCCAGAACGGACCTAGGGTTTTCTTCCCTCCATGCTTTGATACTATGTAGAAGATAGGATATGGGAGAGAACCCTTGTTAGAAATACTAGAAAGGAAAGAGAGATGTAAAGGTGGAGAAATGATTGTATGTTTCATTGGATTTCATGTCACAAGAGGCTTTATATATAGAGCAATAAAGGTCTAGATCAAGGTCCGCTGAACCAGTACCGGGACCCGTACCGGTCAGCGGCCGGTACGGTACGTTCCGTACCGTACTGTACCGGCACGTGTATCGCCATGCCGAATTTAAAAAAAAAACAAACTTTCTCCCCTCCCCCTCACTGTACCAACCCCGAACCAACTCGAACCGAGCCGAACCGGGTTGAACCGAGCCTGAACCGGGCGGTTCGTACCGGTACAGAATTTTTTTTTAAAATTTTTTTCACCAGTCCGGTGTCCGGACCGTTTTTGGGTGGCGAACCGTACGGGCTCTTGGCCGATACGGTACGGTACGCCCCGTACCGGGCGGTATGGGACGGTACCGTGAACCTTGGTCTAGATACAATGTACCATATAGTAGGAGTTTAGATACAATGAACCGTCTAGGTATATTGAATTTATAGATCACTTAATTGATATTTTCCTAAATAGGGTTAAACATAATATATTTCCATATATGTTAATATAATATGCTATCTAATTTAACAATTACTTGTTAATTAAAATATTTGGGATAGAGGAGATGGATTAATATGCTCCATTGCCGAGAAATGAGGAAAAATGTGAGTAAATGAGAATAAAAGAAAATTAAAAAATGCAAGTTTTTGATGATTGGTTGCATTGAGAAAACTTAAAGAAGCACTAAGCAAAGCGGCCTCTTAAATGTGAAGTTAGTTTTGTGGTATAGTAATAGTTGTAGTAGGGTACAGTGGTGTTAGTGGCACAAATGGTGGTGACAACTAGGGGTGCAGTTGAGCCAAGCCGAGTCAAGTAGTTGGAAGCTCAAGCTCGACTTAATGATTGGTTGCATTGAGAAAACTTAAAGAAGCACTAAGCAAAGTAGCCTCTTAAGTGTGAAGTTAGTTTTGTGGCACTGTAACAGTTGTAGTAGGGTATGGTGGCATTAGTGGCAAAAATGGTGATGACAACTAGGGGTGCAATTGAGCCAAGCCAAGTTGTTGGAAGCTCAAGCTCTACTTGATTCAAAATACTTGGGCTCAAAACTTGGCTCGAGATCAATTGAGCCTTAATATTCCAAGCTCAAGCTCGGCTTAATGAAAAATAAGAAAAACTCGAGATCGGCTCGATTCGAATATCAACCAAGCCATAGTTGAGCTTGAGTTTGAGACTTGGCCCACTAATAATATATATATATATATATATATATATATATATATATATATATATCAATATGTATATATTATAAATAAATAATAATAATATTAAAAATATATATAAACTCAAATAATCTTGCAAGCTTTGAGCCGAGTATCTTGCTACTCGAGCTCGACTCAAAAAAATATTCAAGTTACTCGAGCTTGAGTAGCTCGACTTGTTTGCTCCCCTAGTGACAATAATATCCTTGCTTGAAGTGGCAACATGAAAAACTGATGGTGATGGTACAAAGATGTTGGTTATACTGGCAGGTTGGTGGTAAAGATGGCAGTGGTGGGTAAATTAGCCTTTGTATTTTTGGTATATTTGCATCAACTACAAATTATTCTCTAATGCCTTGATTGGGCAAAAGCGAACTTTATTTAATCATGTTTTTCTTACCAAATTTATTGTTATCTTGTAGTGTATATGAACTTGTATTCATGTCTATCCAAGTCTGACTCACGATGCTTTAAATTTTCTTTGTATTTCTTTTCCCCATCCTGTAAGATTTATAAGCTTTGATGATATTGAAGCTTTTGTATTGGATTTGATTGTTTGGATTGCATAATGACTGAATGGGGTTCACTTTCTTGTGTAAGCCAATTCCGTTTGGAGAATTTGCTTTTTTCAAGTCTAGACATTGTTGGAATTAGTTGATTTGTCATAATGGGTAATGTTAATCGAGAAACAAATTATAGCTGTTCATTGTTAGTGCATTGGTGAGGCAGTGTCTTTGTCTGTGAATTTTCATGATGCATTTCCTTTGTTGGTTGAGAAATGTACCACAACCATTCAGGATGTGCTTAATTTTGGAGTATCATATGACACTTGTTGTTTGTCTTATAATCAAGAAATGAATGGCTATTTCAATCAGTAAATAGAAGCCCAGGACAGAATTTTGATTCACAAGTTCAATAAGTTCAATATTTTCTGTTCAGCTAATATTTCATTTAATCTGATGCATATGTACTTGTTTATTTTCTACTGGATATAATTTTTAACTTTTTAATCTCTCTTTAAATTTTATTTATTTCCTATAAGATTTGTAGTTAAACTTATAGAATATTACCTTTCTTCTGTCTTTTGAAAGATTCCATGTTTCATGGCACAGTGTTATGTATGCAAAATATCAAGACCTTACATTTTCTTCTCGGGAAAACATGTAGGGTGTCTGCCATCTTTTGACTACTTTAGGGGCATATTGTAATGCAAGTGATGCTGCATATGAGTTACCTGAAGATGATGATTTCAATAATGGATCAGAATTGCATGACTTTCTGGAGGATGCAGAACTAGACCTTGGAACTGTTGAATTTCAGAAGTATGGGCATAATTTTGAAGCTGAGGCACACTGTGGAGACTGCTCTTTGCTACATCTTCATGCACCTAGGTCTCTTTACAGTCTTGTTGAAGGTATGATATGTTTAATTTCAATGGGGAATGTGAGCCTTTTTATGTTCTATCAAAATTAAAACTCTTTCAATGTGAAAATGCTGGCAGAAATATGAGAACAAGCATTATTACTTTATGAGCCAATAGGCACTGAATGAGCATATCGGTCTCCTGGTATGCTGTAGAATTGCTGTTTCTGCATGATTTTTGTGTGCTGCTTATGCATTCTGGCTATTAGTCTTTGAACAGGTGTGTTTATTGCTGTTGCTGAAGTGCATGTTGGGATACGTATACCTAAGCTGTCTGCAGAAGCAAGTTTTCAAAATTCAAATATTGCTAGAATGGGAGGATATGAATGGTACTGGACCATTCTACCATCCTGTTTTGGAAGATTTTCAACACTTGTACACCATGTATTTGTATGGGATGCACTGTCTACCATGTGTTGGTACTCACTACTATCCCAATTTGGCAAAAATGGTACTAGGTCAAAAAAAGTACCGGTATTTAAAACCTTGAATTGCAGAATTATCACCATACCTTTCATCATT
Source organism: Areca catechu (assembly GCA_021397845.1). Classification (NCBI taxonomy): domain Eukaryota; kingdom Viridiplantae; phylum Streptophyta; class Magnoliopsida; order Arecales; family Arecaceae; genus Areca; species Areca catechu. The sequence goes on from CM038039.1 coordinate 97,185,026, forward strand.
TTCAATGGCTGAGGCAAATTATCCTCGTTTTAGAAGAGTGGAGAGAACATAATAGGACAAGCAGACAAATGGATATTATTCTCTTTGCACTCAAGTCTATTATTCAGAGATTTAAATTTTATATAGTTTTGATGTGGGAGTTATTTACCCTATAACTGTTCTGAGTATTGGTGGAGGACAGATGAGGGGAACATAAAAATTAAAGTTGATAAAGTTTTTGCTAGGGTTTGCTAGACTTTTATTTTATGTTTAGACCTGAATTTCGAATAAAAGCAAACTAGAAAGGTAATCTTGTTGAAGAGAATATGTAGTAGATGATTATTATCTAACCTAGGTTTCAGGATTTTAGGGCTTAATTTGTGGTTAAGGGTTTGTCAGTTGAACAATTGAAATCAAGAATTTGCTTAAATTTCCTATTAAAAATTTGAGGGATATGTGACATGAAATATCTATGGGAAATAAAAATATGTTTTTGATAAAGAACAATTAGATGAAAGTCAAATTGCAACTAGGTTAAAAGAATGAAGAAAAAGGGTAAAGGGAAGTGGAAGGAAATGTTGGACTCTCTCTTGGACCAAGGAATTATGCATAGGGTTCAAAGTGTCATGCCACCTACAAGAGAAAAAGCCTAAGGCTGCATTTGTTGGTTCTTCATTAATCAATTATCTGAATCTAGCTTCTAAATAAGACCATAGAATCACTATTGATAACAAACAGAAGCACTAATATTTTTTCCTTGGTTCCAAATCTAACCCTCATAAAGTGTGGTTATTGTTTTGGGTTACTGTAGCATGAACAGTGTTATAAGAACAGTACCCCTATAGTAATCATGCCAAAGAAGTTGCCAGATAAGTTCTAAGATCTTTTAATCTCGATACTTGGTCCAAAATAACCAACTGATAGCTAAAATAACCTGAAATAAAAGAAAATACACTAAATCAACTACTAATATTCTGTCTATTTGGAAATCCCTAAATCTTGCAGCCCTTTCAATGCATCATGACACTACCTTGGGTTTGCATCAAGTATCATATAGAATTGGTGCAAGATGCATTGGGTTATTGTTCTCTGAATGTGATATTTTCATGGTTCAAAAGAGGTCAAGATTATGCAAGCACTTGTTTGTTAGAATGCTTAGGTTTTGCAATATGTTCTAAAGAATATGTTTCACTTGTTCAAACTTCTGAATAATTTACGGTCCCCCTCCATCCAATGATAGAGGAAGAGAGGTTATGTTGGCAATTTTCCCCATGTCGAAATGCATCTTGGATACAACTGAAAAGGCATCTTGGATACATCTGAAATGCTTTTATGACAGATCCATGGTTGTCTGTGTTGTCAATCTTTCATGGCAAAGGATGGTATGAGAGAGAGGGAGAGAAAGAAACTTGGAAGCTGTTAGCTGGGAAATCATAGGTGCACAATCCCTTTGCTGAGCTAGGTGCCTTGACAAGCATCCAAATCTAACTCTTCAATCTATGTCCATGCACTGCAATACCGTTGGTTGAATGTAATATTAACCCAAGATAGCTATATATAATATTTCATGGTGCTGAAATTCCATGCAATTGTGATATTGTGTTGGAAATTGCGTCCAATAGTTATTAAATATGTTTGTAAAATTTCAAATACTATAACATGCTTTGCAATATGAACTTTGAACTTCACTAAATTTTCTTAAATTTTGTGAATGGTATAGTTGGGTTTCTTTGGCAAATATGATTGCTATTCTCAATAAGACCATGCCCATGGTCTTCCACATACTCAAGTAATATTAGCACAGTGCAAAACCTGCCCTTTGTGCACCCTATGCATAATATACGTTTACATTTGTCTGTGCAATTGTGAATGTGTTCGCATGTACTTATACATATATATTTATGTATGATGTGTATGTAAATACATGCTTGTGCATTTACATATTTACATTCATATGGATCTTGTTTGCAATTGATGTTCTGTTTAACTTGTAGGAAATGTGTAGTATTTATCGTATTTCAATTTGCTTTGGTAACGCACACTTGTGTACAACATGCACATGCTGTACAACATACAAAGTGCACACTCACATATGAATTTGTAGTTTGTACATAAATTAGATACAAGTTTGTAAGTTTATACAATTTGTATGTTTATACATATTTGTGTGTGCATATGTTTTCATCTCAAATCTCTTGGAGTTGCATCATGTACAGCTAACAAAGTTTCAGTAAGCGGTTGGCCTCGTCAAAGCCTTTTGATTTCTTTTAGTCCGGTTGTCCTTGTGTCCCGCATATTATGGTTTTAAGTGACACATGGATGTATGAGGAATATGTTTTAAGGAGGTTATCCTTGTTCATGAAGTGGTGTTACATTTGTAAAAAGTGCACTTTGTTATATTTTCTGAGAGGGTAGCACTTGAGTTATAAAGCATGGATACAGAAATGGGATAGATATGACAATATACGGATACACAGATGCAACACATCTTGGAAGGGGTTATGATATGGAGAAGATACAACAAGTTAATAATATGTACATTTGCATATTTGCAAGAAAATATGAAGTACAGTGGGTGATCAAAATATGTACATTTACAACATCTTGAAGCCTCATCATTAATTATCATTCAGATCAGTAGATCATAACCTGTACTGCATACATGTTTTTCAACATAACAAACTCCAAAGTAAAGCATTTATCATTAAAGGACATGCCCTTCTCCTTATCTGCAGTGGTATTGAGGAAGTATCTCAGGCATATACAAGAAGTATCTGATTTTTTATTTAATTTCTGAAAAATAAAATACCCATAATAAGTATCTGACGTGTATCGTAAGGAGTATCCAACACATATCAGTATCCAATGCATATATGGTCTGGAATTTGAAGTATCTGTGCTTCTTAGAATTGAGATGGAAGAAATTCATTGTGCTTGCTGCCTATAAGGCATTTCCTTTTTGGTTAAGTGGCTGTTTTATCAGCTATTTTATTTGGTATCATTCATATGTTGCAGCTTGTTCATTTTTCCTAATATCCTTTTCTACTGTTTTGTTATGTGTTTGTGATGCAAAGTGGTAATAACTGTTGTGCAATATTTTGTTGGAAGCTGTGATATGGCTCTCAAAAATGCTATTTTAAACTTCCCCGTTTCATGCCCAACGAGAATCTTAAAACTTACAAATAGAAATACTCTCAATGCTTCATCTTCATTCCAGGGTTTTTACTGCTTAAGGGGCAAAAATGTTTTATATTATATTAAGATGCTAGAAATTCAAATATGCAGTTTTTTAATTGATGTTCTGGTTTCAGTTCCTATGTGCTACCATCTTCTGAAACTAAGGTGAGAGCTGATTCCATTTGATTGACAGACTTTTTCTGTATAGCCAATGATGAGGTTGATGTTCTAGCTGATCCATTCCACAAAAAATGATGTTCTAGCTGATCCATTTGGATCTGTTCCATGTAACATTCTTTTGTCTTGAATTTTTTTTCCTTTAATAGACAAATTTGCAATTGTCTTTACAAAAATTTGATTTTTGGATATGTGAACATTTTGTGTCCTGCCATAGCATTTTGATGATTGATATATGGGCACTTGTTTACATTTTTGAGACTTTTTCCTCATTTTGAATCTTATACATACTGTCTAGACAAGGTGTACTTATTGTTATAGCATCTTAAACAAAAATATTGTCATGGTAAAATTGTGTCTTGACATAAATGCCCAGATGTCCAGGTTTCAGTTGATTCCAAGTTCAAGCATGACGATGATGGTGCTCGAAGTAGTGAGGTTGTTTCGTTGCTGAACAATAATTTCAGAAGTGATGATAATCTAGGAATCCTACGCTCAAGGTGGCAAATAGAAGGATATCTGAATATGCAAGCTGATTTCATTGAAAAGTAAGTAGAACTTATCTCTGCTCGGTTGTTGAGGTTACATCCAAGGCCATATGATGACATCTATTCTTTTAATCAGGGATGCAAGCTCATTTCCCTTTAATTCATTTACTACTTATCTAAGGCAGCTTCATAAGCTAGCCCCGGAGCTCCATCGTGTAAGTTGTAAAGCTTGCATATAGGAGGATTCCTTTTCGTTAAAAATCTTCTGAACTGATGCTACCTCATAATGATTAAAATATGGAACAGTATGTTTCTCATTTCATTTTGTGCTTTGTTCATTTAATCTGGGTTTCTCTTCAGGTCCAACACTTGCAATATTTGAATGCTCTACACCATGATGATTATATTGCTGCCTTGGACAATCTTCACTGCTATTTTGATTACAGGTGACTATTAATTTTTATTTTGTATTGCTTTTTTGATCTTGGCTTGCAGCCTTGAGCACTTATTGGTTGTATATCAGATTGTTCTAGTTACTGATTTTGGAGGCAGTTCTATCTGCAATAATGTATTGCTATTGTTAATACTTCTGTTTTAACAAAAAAAGGAAATACTGCAGACTGTTATTTGCACATGGCTGCATTTTTTTATACAAGTCCCTCTTTGAAGTGGAAGAAATATGATTACTCTGGTTCAATGACAAGAAACAATAATTGACTAGGTTTAGTTTATGCCTTTTAAAATAAAAAAAACTTGATCTGTTACCTGATAATTAGGCTTAGAGACTTCTCAATCAATCCATGTTTTTGCTGGTCAAATTAAATGAATAGGCTAGTGATTTTCACAAGAAAGGTTCATCAAATTATATAAATATTCTGTTGTAAATTTACTCACTCCATGCATATGATAATTGTGAACTAAACGATAACTTTCTGTGTTAAATCTGAAAACTGCAATATAGTAATTGTGGCATGTCTTTTGTATTCTTTGTTTCATTAAGTTATCTTGAATCTACATCACATTATTCCTTTGAAGGAGCAAAAGATGATTGGGGGCCAAAGACCGTCGATTGGGGGTTGGAGGTTGCTGATCAAAACCAGTGGTCATTGATGGGTTTGCAGATATTGGCAAGGTCCCCCAATGGCATTGTCGCTTGAAGATGAGGTGGGATTAGGAGGAGGTGAGGTGAAGGGATCAGGGGAGAGATGGTGAGAGAGAGGGCGCTGGCTAGGGTTTTGAAGTGGAGAGAAAAGAGAGAGACTGATCGAACACCATGGTGGTTGGGGTTTTATAAAAGGGTCTAGGTCTGTCTAGGTGAATCGGATTAGAATCTTAGGAAATTATGAGGAGCCTATGGGTTTAGCTTGGTCTGGACCCGTTCTAATTGATTATAGCCTTGTTTCATTTTGGAAGGATGAACCTTCCTGGTTCCTGACTAGTTTGGTTTGGTATTCCATGAACTGCTTGATTCTGAATGGTTCGGCAGATCTTAGTTTTTAAGTGTCAATGTACCTAGTTAGCATATATGGTGCTTAACACTGGGTTATAACTAGGTATCACGCAAGCGGCAGGCCACTTGATATTGAGCATGCTAGCTTGTATCGATTGTACCATTTTAGCAAGGGGCATTATGTTGCAGTATTAAGTCAAATGACAATAGGAATTAAATGACAATTATGATGGTTAGGCTTTCTAAATGTATGGAGTTCAAATCCTCTCACCCTCCTATTATGTATCTATTTTTTTTTTTTTTTTTTAAAAAAATATATTTATATAGATAATCGGGTTTGAGTAATGGGTATCCAAGGATCAAACCCCAAACCCGAACATGCTTTAATTTTAAGTCCTAAATCCTTCTCAAATCCTATAAGGTAATGCTAAATGGATCCTATTAGGATTCAGGATGGGCTGGGGACTTGAAAAAACCCGCATAATTGCCATCCCTAGGAGAGCATTTGTGCTTCTCTTAATCCTAGAATTAATAATAGGGCATCCAAATAAAAAAGTCCTCATTCTTGATCATATAATCTATGTGGCTAAAACTGCCTAGAAATAAAAAATTTCTTGTTTTGATGCTCTCTAACCAATGCATCATGTAGACAAAAATGGATGGTTTCCATTGTGCTAGGGTGATAAAATTTGCGATAAAGCTTTAAACTTGAGAATCCACCTCTGCACATTTTAAAATCTATATTGATTGAACTTATGACGAAACTTTCATATCACTTTAACCATTCATTTTGTTCCAAATGATGAATAAGTTAGACCATTAGAGACCAGCAATATATTTAATTAATTAATTTTTGGGTATATTTTGTGAGGACTCGTGTGGGTTTGTATTTAGTCCTACATTGGTTATTCATAGGAAGATCTTGGATACTTGGGCCAAGGAATCCAAATAATTCCTTGTAGCTAGCCTTTTTGGATGAAGTCTTGGATTATGACAAATAGTGTCAGAGCTGATCTAGTCCATAGCCTATAAGGATTAGGGGACACTACGACATGGGTTCATTGGGGCTGACCATGGGCTGATTGTGTTGTTTGTGAATAGATTTGCATGGATTTTGACCCTTAGCCTTGCGAGAATGTTAGGGCTTAAAAGGGAGGAGTATGTGGGGACCCATATAGGCATGTATTTAGTCCCACATCATTTATTTGTTAAGAAGATCTTGGGCACTTATACAGGGTCAAGAGCCCAAATCATACCTTCCAGCTAGCCTTTTTGTGTGAGGTCTTGGGTTATGACATTTTTAGTAGTATAGATCATGATCAACAATATAGATTTTCTATTTGGGTGCCCCATTATTGATTTTGGAGTTGTGAGAAGGAGATACTCTGTACTCTCTTGAGGAGCAAAGTTCATCTCCCTCTCTCCATATGTCCACTCCCTCTCTTTTTATATACACACACACATTGATAATTCAACTTAATTCATAAATTTTCAATTTTTTTTTCTTGTTCAAAAGTTTATAATGTTAGCAAGCTGTTATGTAATAGAAGTCCAAAACTAAACCTTAATTTGTATCTTTTACCATCCATGGAAGGATTCTGATTGTTACTTGAATATCTATAGTGCAGGGATGGAAGGACTTTTCAACCGTTCATCTTCTCCACCTTCTGAAATTCAGCTTGGAAGATATGAGACTGCTTTATTGTGCCTAGGCACCATGCATTGCCATTTTGGGCACTCCAAGAAAGCTTTTGAGGTAATAAGCTAGGAGAGTCCCTCTCTCTCTCTCTCTCTCTCTCTTGCATTTGTGTATGCATGTGCCTGTATGGAGTACATTGTTGTGTGTGTGTATATATATATGTGTGTGTGTATGTATGTATGTATATCCAGATATGTATATATCACTTAACCCTTACAACTTTTCTATTTTTCAGGCCCTTATTGAAGCAGTGCGGGTTTCTCAACAGGTAACATCATGAATGTTTGTTAACTTGGTTTTGGATCAATATATTTGACTTTTTATTTTTCTGTGAGTCTGTGCAAAGTAAAAATTATCAGTTGGTTATTGAGAACTCAGCCAGCATGGGTGTCGTTCTAAGTGTAAATATTCTCATCTAGACAATTATAGCTCCTACCCAACTCATTTAGCCATTTCATCACTTTTTTCTTTTTTAGTCATGATTCCATTTGTTCAATTCATCCATAATCCAAGTTATTGCTGTTGCTGAGCGAACATAATTTCGATATTTAGAACCCAGTTGATCTAATGCTAGAGTGATGAATTCTTCTTGATATGAGTATTGAAGATCAACTTTATTGACATATTTGGTTTGAATGTAGTACATGAGGTATCTATTAGAAAAGCCTGACCGTTTATATCTCCATAAATTTACTTTCAGATGACAATAGAACACAAGTTCGAGTTCAATTTATCAATTTTATGGTTCTACTCATTCACATTTGAATTATGTTGGTGCTCAGGATATGGAACTATAACACTTTGGCACTTAAAAACAAGGATTATTTTGAGATAGTGAAGATGTTGATATGCATATACTAGCAATCATGATAATTTGAACTAGCATTTCTGGCATTTAAAATTAATATAATAAATTACTATGATTTTTATAAAGATACTTACAGGTTGATTTGAAGAGGAAGATTGGAATATCAACAGAAAAGCAAAACACAATAGCATATGTTGAGTGGGTCGTACCTGTTCAAGATCCAAAAGTTGTCTGTTTTGGGCAAATTGGTGCTTTTGTTGGAATCATATGTTACAGGCATAACTGGTTAGCTTTTGCCCAATACATATGTAACAAAATTGATGTCATAGGTAGTCTTAATGATGATGTGATGTGTAAATATGTAGACCAATATACTATGTAGAGTGTTGCTATAGTAGCAATTAGTGATGTCCTACATGTACCACAATAGCATATGTTGAGTGGGTCGTACCTGTTCAAGATCCAAAAGTTCTGTTTTGGGCAAATTGGTGCTTTTGTTGGAATCATATGTTACAGGCATAACTGGTTAGCTTTTGCCCAATACATATGTAACAAAATTGATGTCATAGGTAGTCCTAATGATGATGTGATGTGTAAATATGTAGACCAATATACTATGTAGAGTGTTGCTATAGTAGCAATTAGTGATGTCCTACATGTACATGTAAGTCCCTTTATGCAAGTTTTCTCTAGGTTTGAGATCAAGAAGTTTGCTTATTTTCCATTTTTCAGAAACATGGCAGAAAAGGGGATCTTCAGTTGTATGGTTAAAATAGTAATTCAAAATAAGCTTGTCCTAGAGTTTTGGTGATGGGGAAGGATAGGGGAAATAATGTTCTAATGGTTTTTGGTATAAGATGAGAGGATTTGTAATTGACAAATTAGTGAAATTCAGCAAATAGTGGATACAGATTTTTTTAACAGAAAATAGATGATATACGAGCAAGGAACTTGGAACCGGTATTGGGCCCTGTACCAATCACCGACCGGTATGGTACCATTCCGTACCGGCCTTGTACCGGGTCCACAAAAATGTAAAAAAATTCCTTTCCTTCTTATCAAAAAATTGTTTAACCTAAATTGGGCACGAACTAGACTTGAACTGGGCCGAATCAAGCCCGAACCGGGCCAAACCGGGCGGTACAGTACCGTACCATACTGTACAGAATATTATTTTTTTAATTTTTTTTAATGATCCGAAGTGTCGAACCATTTTTTATCTATGAACGGTACTGGCTCTTGGCCGGTACGGTATGGTACACCCTATACCAGCGGTACGGGACGGTACCACAAACCATGTATACGAGAGTTAAAGAAAGCTAAAGAAAGAAACAACATTAGACAATAGAAAAGAGAATAATTTAGAAGAAATAGAAAATGGAAAGGGATAGATGGGGCCTGGCCAGGCCAACAGAGCCTTCCGTTTGTTTGAATGTTTACGTAAAATGCTTTCTAATGGACAGCCATAGAGTCTATATAATATTCATGACTTGTTTTACTGGCAAACTAGGGCTATAACCAAGTAACTGATCTCCAAAAGCTTTCCTAGAATACAAAACTTGGAACCAAGGTTTCAAACACCATTGGAATGGGACAGTACAAATGGTATCTGACTGTTCTGGCAGGTTTCCGGCACCAGTACACACTGTTGGTGCGGGATGCAGTACTGTATCATGTGTCAGTAACCAGTATTGTCATTCCAGCAAAAAATTGATACAAGGTCTGGTACTGGTATTTGAAATCTTGCTTGGGACTATATAAAACCACATATAGAAAGACACCTAAAAGTAGTCAAAAATGAAAGCCCGATGATTTTATAAATTGTGCAACTCTACATTTGCCTAAAGTAGGGCACTTGCACACCTGTCCTACTCGAAGTAGGATTGTGCATCCTACTTCAAAGTGGAACATTAATTTATAATGTTGTGTTTTGGAAGGGCTGTGAATGAGCCGAACTTGAGGGAGCTATGCCACAAGTTGGTTGGCTATGCTCAAGCTTGGCTTGTATACTCGAGCTAAGCTTGAGCTTGGCATGGTCAAAGCTTAATTGGGCTGATGAAGTGCAAAAATCTTTCAAGCGAGGCATCGGTGAGGGATCAAGCGGGGAGAGATGGGATGGTCAAAGAGGAGGCTAATGGAGGAAGTAGGTTGGAGGACTGATGAGTTTGACATGAGAGGGGAAGTTGGAGTGACAGGAGACACTTGAGACAGAGGAGGTGCATGGCAACATTGGAGGCGGAGGTAGCGTAGAACAACTAGAATTGCTAGGGCATCTAATTTGTTGGCAGAAGCTTGCAGCTTGAGCTTATTAGGCATTATAGGCTTAGAGAGGGCAAGAGAGAGAGGATGTTTTCTTTTTTTTTTTTTTTTTTGTGGGGTGGGGGGTGTGGAGATGGAGGACACTGGGATAATGTAGGGTTAGGGCAGATTGTTACTCTCCAAGCCATGAGATGTAATGAGATTTAATGGCTGACAGATGCACAATAAATTCTCTCATAAAAAGACAAAAAGTCTCATAAAAGAAAGAAAAATACAAGAGATAATATGTCTACTTAATAATTACAATATCTAGGTTCTCTATAAGTGTGCTCGGCTACTGTACCAGTATCTTACTAGTGTAGTTGGTATGGTACGATATGTGCACCATATTAATGCAACATTTTATTTCGTCCAACCATGGTATTGCTTGAAACTAGGTGGTATAGGTCGGTGTAACATGAAATAGGACAGTACAACACAGTTCTACTTGATTTGGATCAGTTTTACTAATATACCAAATCGAACGTTGGTACTGTATCGGTATCTTACTGTTGCAATATGGTCCCAGTACAGAGTGGTATAGGTTGTCATGGTGGGCCCTGTAATTAATAATATGTTCTATACAATACCAGTAAATTCCTAATTATGTTTTTAATTAATGACTAATACATTTATATTTGAATTTATATTGGGCTTATTCATGCTGATCATGAGCAATCATTGCGTTGCTTGTGTTTGGCTCATTTATGTTTCAAGCTCGAAACATTGTCTGAAGCTCAGCTTGAGTGAGCTTGATGGAGCTGTTTTTCAAACTTAATATGAGATGCTCTGAACAACTTGTTACTTGACAGCCCTTGACTGGGATTAACATTCTTATGTTTTAGATTTTTTGCTTTTCATATGTATAGAATGATTTTAATTATTCAGAGTGGGAATCCATATATTACATGGTTGTACATCAAGTCTCAATCAGTTCCATTATATGGCTAGCTTATAGATTTTTGTTTTAAATCAAGTTTTTCTGACTACATGCTGTTTGCAGAACAATGATGATCCATGTCTTGGTTACACGTTAGCAGCCATTTGCAACCTGTTGTCTGAGATAGGCATTCCAAGCACCACTGGAATTATTGGTTCTCCATATTCACTTGGAACTAGTACTGGGCTAGGTACTCCATTATCCACCAGGCAGCAGTTACTTGTTCTTCTGAAAAAGTCACTTAAGAGAGCTGAAAGTTTGAAGCTAATAAGTTTGTTGGCTTTCAATCGTCTTGCATTGGCAAAATTTGATCTTAAGGCAAATTTCTATAACTTTTTAATTGTACACTCTTGACTTTTTAGTTTTTAGCAATTATGTTTGCCTTTTACTGTCTGTTTCTTTTCTGCACAAAATGTTATTTTTGATATGCAAAATATGGATGCCAGAGAACTAAATGATTATCACGGTTGGCAGAAATTGTGTAGATACATCTGCGTAAACATGTATGCTGATAGAGAAGCTATCTTATTAGTCAAATTGTCTTGCTGATATTTCTTGGTGATGTTTTTGGAAGAAATTTACAACTAGGGGTGGCAATCGGGTCTAGTCGAAGATAAACTGATTGAGTAAGATGCAGATCGAGTCAGAAAATTTCAAATATGAACCCAACTTGTTTATTCAACAGGTCATATTTTGAAACCTGAACCTGTCCCTGTTTAATAAATAGGTAACCCGACTTGACTTATTTAACCTGTTTACCAAATCTAACCCGACCTGTTTTACCTATTTGACTGAAAGTATTGGGTTTATAATTATTGGACCAGTTAACCCAACCCAAAATCAAACATATCTCACATACTCAAATTATAACTAAGGCTGGAACTGGATCGGGTTGGCCCGATGGGCTTCGAGCCGGCCCGAAATCGGGTCGGGCTTCGGGCCAGGTTTCAAGTAAATCGGACCGGGTTTCGGGCCTTAAAATATAGCCCATTCAATTTTCGAACCGGGCTTGGGCACCCTTTTGGCTTGGCCTGGACTGGCCCGAACTTTGTCCAGAATAGGCCCAATCCGGTTCCTAGATATTTTCTCCGGTCTCCCTCTCTCCGTTCTCTCTCTCTCGTTTCTATCTCCCTTGGTCAGCCCTCAACGGTCGAGACCCCCTCGCACCCAACGGTCGACGTCCCTTCGCACCCGATGGCCGGTGCCCCGCCCCTTGTGCAGCTGTGTGACCCCGCGGTCCCCCTTGGCAATGCCCTCGCCCCTCGTGCGGCCCCGTGGCCCCCCTATAGCTCCATCGCTCCGACTCACTCCTCCAGCCCCGGCGCTCGCACCAGATGGCCCCGCCCCCCATGCGACCCTGCGGTCCCTCTCCGGCTCCGATCTTTCCCTCTGGCTTCGATCTCCCTCCTCATGCGACCCCGCAGCCCTCCTCGAGCTCTGGTCTCCCTCCCGGCCCCGGCGCCCCACCCGACGCCCCCGCCCCTCTCGCGACGTCGCGGCCCTCCCTCTACGGCTCGGCAGCTCCGACGCCCTCATGCCCCCCGGGCTTTGGCTAGCAACTTTTTTTCTTTGGTGGGTCCTTTGGGCTCAGCCTCGAGCTCGGGTCGGGCTCGGGTCTGATGCTTTAAAAAAATTTCGGGTCTAAGCCCGGCCCGAAGCTTGAAATTTTTTTCGGGCCGGGCTCGAGTAGGGGTGTGACCCGGTCTGGTCCAGCCCACTTCCAGCCCTAATTATAACACCTCTGAAAATCAAACGGTACCACATATTCAGACTCCATTTCAAGATTCGGTGGAATTCTTGTAATAAGATCTAAAGAAATTGAGAAAAAAACAAATGGGGAGACACGTAAGGAGAGAGAGAGAACCGAACATGCAAGGGATCAAGATTGGGAAAGAGCTCCAGCATCCTATCGTAGATCTGATTTGCCTCTCCATTTGCACAGATCCTTAGCTATGCTACCATACACCATGGAGGTCAGAGAACCCCCACCTTTGAGCCAAGAGAACTCCAATACAAATCCTATAAAAAATTTTAGACAGGAAAAACTTGAGAGGTAACGACGATCTTGGCATAGGTCTTGGAGCCACAATGCATGCCCTCGCAGCTTTCTAGTACTGGTCCTCCATGATCCACAGCTAGAGCTACATGGAGTAGTCATCCAGGTGGCATGCCCAATGCACTTGGCTGCACCTTGCCATCGCTGGTGATGGCGAACTTGAAGACCATTAGCTTGAGGAGCATCACCAGGAGGTAGAAACATAGCGTCAGTGGCCCACAAACCCCTTTTTTGTGTCTTCTTCTAGCCTTCTTTTTTTACCTTAGGATCTTGATTGTAGATCTGATTCACCCCTTTGGCTCAGAGTAGAGCAGCTTCTCATGGAAGAGGAGGCCTGCATTGCCACCATTGGCTACCAAGGTAGAGGAGGAAAGGATGTATAGGGAGAGGGGTTGGAGAGGGGTGCATGCGTCGTAAAACCCTAATCACGGTGAGTTTTGGGGGCTTGGGAAATTGGGAATCGGGAAAGGATGTCTGAGCAGAGCGGCTTTAAATTTTTATCATGAATTCGTGATGGCCATCAGCCCATCACTCAAGACTTTGCTTATTTAAATGGCCCATTTAAATGGTATACTATCTGATCCAGTCCAACCTGGATATTAAACAGGTCAAATGGGTCAGACTCATGAAATTTGAACCTGATCCAAATATTAAACAGGTTAAACGGGTTGACCTATTTATGACCTGAACCTGTTTAGCCTAAATCCAAACTTGTTTATGGCGGGTCAAAAACGGGTTAAGTTGGTGTGTCGAGTCACATTTTGCTTCCCCTATTTACCACTTTACATGTTATGCCTTGTGATTTAATCCTCTACCTTCACCTCACTGAGAGTCAACATGGCTTTCTTACACCGTCTTGCATTAAGTTTTATTCAAGGATAAACAAATCGATGAGCTTGTATAAACAAATCTAATTTCTCATGCTTGATTCCGGAATATGATTTGTCTTGTAACTATAAGTTTTATTTAGTTTTAGGGTCAGTTATAATCATCTTGATCTCTTCTAGGAACACATTCCAGTATTTATGTATGTGATGTGGCACAAATGGGTCTGCGTGCTAAAACTTGCATATGTACCATCCCCCCCTCCCTCACCACCACCACACTTGCTGTGTAAAGAAAAGAAGGGAACAATCGTGCAAAGGATCACAGGTATTCGCCTACCCACCTACACAATGTACTTAAGAGTTTCTGAATCAATCCAATAATAATGGAATATCTTTCTGGAAGCTAACTCACCGTACATTCTTAAAACATGACTAATAAAGGATGGGATGAGGTCTGGATCCCAGTTTGCCCTATTCTTTTGTGGATGTTAAAATTTTAAGATGCTAATTACCTACATAGATGACATCTTCAGAATTGCTTCTCCACTTTACTGGCTGCTGCATCAGGACTTCAAAATAGGCAGCACAGTTTTGTAAATCCTTCTTAAATCATTTGTTATTAAACTTTAATTACTCAGAAAAATTAATGTCTGAATGGTCTTTTTCTAGCCAGAATATATCATGATTTTGTTTCAGCATGCTTCCAATAGATATATATTCTTGCATTTTTCACCTTATGATACATTGGGTTTTGATCCTTTTCCATGTAAAATTGGCTCAATTTTTCAGCACGTGAAAAGACCGTTGTTATCTTTTGGTCCCAAAGCTTCTACAAAGCTTCGAACATGCCCTACTAGCATTTGCAAGGTAAATAAATTAATCTCTAGTGCTTGCTTATGTCCCATCATGAAAGCAGATAGACCTTGGAAATCCTTGCAATAATTGTCTTTCTTGCTAATGGTCTATTGCAGGAACTGAGATTAAGTTCCCATGTGTTGAGTGACTTTGGATCAGATGGGTTATCACTGCAGACTGAAAATGGTGCTTTTAGTACCTCATGGCTTAAGAACATTAGAGTTGCTACTAGTCCATGGCTCAAGAACTTAAGCAAGGTGAAGAGCTCATCATCAAATGATTATGATGTATTTCACTTTGATGCACAACCAAGTCCAATACCTGGATCTATTTTGCAATTAGCTGGTGCCTCATATTTGCTCAGAGCTACTTCCTGGGAGCATTATGGAAGGTAGGCCGCCTGCTTTCTTCTAAAAATTTTTTTTGTCATGCTCAGCAGGGTTGACTTACATATTCACTGCATTAGGTTTTGTACAGGGAGGGGATCCTTCAATTGTTATTAATCGTCTTCTGCAGTATTAATGGAGTTGGAGAAGATACTTTTTCCCAAGGATTGCGGTACCATCCCGAACTGTTCGGTTTGGGCCATACCGTACCATACCAGCTAAAAAACGGTCCGAAGTGCCGGATCGCTGAAAAAAACGGTCCGAAGTGCCGGATCGCTGAAAAAAACGGTCCGGATTGCTGAAAAAAAAAAAAAAACTCTATACCATACAAGTACAGTACGGTACCGTACCAGTGCTTGGTTTGGCTCGGTTCAGGCCTAGTTCTGCCTGGTTCGAGTTTGGTTCGGGTCCAATTCAGATCAAACAATTAGTCATGGAGAGGGAAGGAAGTTTTTTTAATTTTGTGGGCCCGGTATGGTATGGTACCTTACCATACCGTACTGGTCGGTAACCGGTATGGGGCCCGGTACCGGTTCAGTATTTCTTGCTTTTTTCCCCTTTTTTTTCTTGTTGGAGACCAAGGGGTTCAATTTCACATTCTTTAGGGTTCTCATGGTGTGAACTTAGTTTTAGTATATTTCTTATATAATAACAATATGAAGTCTTAATCAATCACAAGGCACCTTTTGAATAGTGTTTCAACTTTCAAGTACCGAGTCAGTCATAAAACAGTTGAGTGTTGGCCTTACGGGTGGCTCATTTAAGGTTGTTCAACTAGCACATAGGCTGATTGCTGGCCTTTGGGGCTTGGGTAATAGTTGAGCCAAGCTTGAACAGTATTCTGCTTGTGATAAAAAAGCTGACATGAGAATTTTGCTTGTTTCAGTTGTTTACAAGCCAATCTTTAATGTCTCCTTGATATGACTAAATGGACTTCACAATGCAAATCTCCCTCAGCATAGCTCGGCTCATATGCTGTCCTATTTTAAAGGATTTATACCATAGGAAATATAGGAGATGAAGTATGCCCTCAAATAAAGACTATCTTCTGTAAGTCATAATTGATCTCGCTTCATATACAAACTGCAAGGAAGTTTCTTGATTATTCCCATTTTATGGGTGATGACATTGTAGACTAATCTTTGTTTTGCATTGGGTTTTCAGCATTTAATCTTCTTCTTAGCTTGCCTGTGGTTTCTGTTATTTTTTTCTTGGCTAATGATGTCAGATAATTATCGTGCCTGTAAATACATACCTAATTAGATGTTTTTATTTATGTGTGGTACGAGTCATGTAATTCCCGGTATAATGTGTAATAGTGAGAGAGCAGAGGCAGAAACCTCAATAATGCTTTTTCAGAAGGAACATGCATGATTGTAATACATACAATCTGTTTAAGGCATATATGACAGACTATCCGTTTTCAGAAGGAACAAGCATAATGCTTTTCACTAAGGGATCAAATTTTATTATTTCTTCTTTACCGTTCAATAATTGTATAATCTCGATAGCTATTTCAATTATCTAAATAATTTTTAGTTTGTATTATTTGAATTTCAAAGACTGCCAACCGTGCCTTATTCTGCATCTCAATGTTTGTTAATATTTTATTCACTTTCTCAGTGCCCCACTAGTTCGAACAAATGCGTTGGTTTATGCAACCTGTTTTGCTGATGCTGCAAGGTAATTAGTGTCTGGCAATTTCTATGATACTGGTGATATTCCCTTTTCTTTTCACTGTCAGTCAGCTGAAGGCTTCAGAGTTCAGACATTCGGCATGACTGTGACATTTTTGTTAGTGATACAGTTTGTCAGAGTTATCACTGGCATATGCCAAGCTTATCCAACATTTAGCCGTATTCAAAGGATATGCAGGTCAGTTAATAAAATCTCTATTTGTTTGTTTTCACTTTCTTCAAGTTATCCTGTTTCTCCTTATTCTAAAGTAGATTCTTAATTGAAGCTACAACTGGAATTGGAATAGGCTTATGAGAGGTATCCAAGGAATGATGTAGTGAAAGCAGAAAGTGTTTAATACTGATTAAGCATACAACTTTCACAATTTTTTTTATCGATACATGGCATAATGACCTAGAAATATAAATCATGCGAATCAAACTCAATTGTCTAGTGGGATAATAATTTTACCTCAATATTTAATTGCATTTATATATTGAATCGCTTGGTTAGTAGGTATTAACTGAGCTTGTACATGTGATGCTAAGGTATTTTAGTTGTAGCTAGTAAAGTGTGCTCAATATTTATAACATAAGATTGCTAGTTTCTGCTGACTATAATTTGTCCTAGTGGTTCTTGATAAATGTTCAGTAGGATTTTATTTGTAAGGTTAATATATTTGAGGTTTACCTAATGAAAGAAATGATTGTATGGAAAGACTTGAGCATGTCAATTTAGTGCAACAAGGCATCATGTTGTTTTCAAGTTGGGATAAAGCATAATCCTACTTTGGTCTTGCGATATTCAAACCAATGCGCTATAAATCCTTTTCCATTATTTCTTTCTTGAAGACTCTTGCTTCTATTGCACTCCAAACTCCTCTAGGAAAAATTCTTGCCTATATCATTTCAGTGAAGGCTGAAAACATTTAGGGTGTGTTTGGTTCACCACTGGAGTCGGAATCAGAATTAATTAGAATGGGAATCGGAATGGACATATTCCCCAACATGTTTGGTTCTTGTCTGGAATTGGAGTCGGAATTGTCAGAATGGATGATTCCCGTTGTTGCGGTTTGATTCATTTAAAGATAGGAATCAGAATCAACCCAACTTTCCACTTGTACCCTTGAACTAAAAATCTTCACAAATTGATTGTTTTCATCTTTTTAATATGTTTATCTTATTTGACAAAGGACTTTATGATGCTGTTACAATTCAAGCTAAAATGCGAGGATTCTTAGTTATATGTTTATTATTCATAAGAAATAAATTGAGATGAATGATCGAAACATGACTTCCGGGTTTAGATTGCTGTCACTTTTGTTTAGTAATTCATGCCAACATGTAATATGCTGTGGAGATCTGTAGAAAAAGGATTTATTCCTAATTCAAAATGACTTGACAGATGGTATGGTATGTTTGTGCAAATGATTGGGGATTGAGTTACAATGTTATAAATAAAATCATATAATCGTCTAGCCTTTTCCTGACTGTTTGGGTCGGCAGCTACAATTGTATACATGAAGATCAGAGAGTAGTTAGCAGGGAACATTTTCTACAATATGGATCAACAAACAAAACCCCAAAAGGCCCTGTGGTAGTGTTATTATGGTTTTTGACCTAGGATCAAAAAAAAAAGATAACTAATTTTTCTTTAAATGATAAGGGACTGTATGAATGAAGCCTTTGGAGAACTGTCAAATCAGCTTCCACTTTACTCTGTAGCTCCCCAATGTTAAGATCAAAGAGAGGAACATTGGCCAAGTGTTCAGCAGCATTAAATCAATGTTTTTCTTTTTAATAATGGGACCTAAGAGCAGCAAATGCTTGGTGATGTTAGCCAAATGATCAACAGGGATCGTGGTATCCTAAATTCGACAAAATAGCCATACCTGGTAAACCAAAATTCAATAGCATACCTAGCCTTTACTGAAATGACCCAATTGAGTCTACAAACTGACAAGAGTGCTGATGGTAGCATGGAATCAAATTGGTTAACCACTCAGTCAGCCAACTCATGAATAGCAATGAATCACAATAGCATGCAGCAACATTCAGTACTTTGTCATCTCTAATCCAGAACGATTGCAACAAATCCACTAGTTTCCGTTCAACATGATAATTCAACTCGTTTTTAAATCTAACCCTAGAAACTCTCATGGAGCGAACATCATCAAACAATTGGCAAGCATGGAGATTGAGACTTACAGTGGGGGCATCGGTTGGAGGAGGTTGGTAGGCAAGCATGGGAAATTGTTCAACTGCCTCGAGAGTAGCCGTCAGATCAGTCAAGGAGGATGAAGGAGAGGTTCGAGAAGAAGAGGATGCCATGAGAGAAGAGGTTCGAGTTGGATTGGCTGCGGCGGCGGAGTCTCGGATCTCTTTGAGAAGGTGGGAGAGGAGGATGACCTTGCGAGCAAGGTAAAGGCAAATTGGTCTGGTGGGGCTTGGTGTTGGCAAAGCCCTCTACATTGGATATGCGGCAAATGATGGCCAGGAGGGTGTTAAATGAGGCTTCGAGCTTCGATGCGTAAGCCATGGCAAAGATGAGGATGAGGGGGTCATGAGTGGGAGTTAAACGGCTTTTGGTATGGAATATGGGAAAGTAGCAGCAAATCCACCACAACCAGGCAGCTAGGGTTTCTTTGTGTGAGAAGGGGTTTTATGATGTTGTCGAGAGAAGGCGTTGCACGTGGAGTGTGTGGGGGTGCGATAGGTTTTTTGCAAATCAATTAATCATAAGGGTATTGTTGAAAAAAAATTTCGATGGCAGAATGAGATTTGAGTCGGGATGGGGTTTTTGGAGGGTTGAGCTATTCCCATCCGCCCTAGAATCAGAATCAGAATTGGACTCTCCCCTACCAAATAGCTGGAATGGGAGTCAACCATTCGCATTCTAATTCCCGGTCCCAACTTCCCCTAACCAAACACCCCCTTAAGTTATATATAACTTGAACAGTTTTACAGATCTTAGTTGGTCTTAGAAATCCTTGGTTTGCTTAACACTCCCTCTTCTAAACGTAGTTTACCCTCCCTTTGTCAACAAAGCTATTTGGAAGTTCTCCTTTTCAAGCTGAGTTCACCTATTTCTGCTACTTGGTTAAGGTGACTCTTTTAGATTTTTGTATTGTTCCCTAATTTTCAACTACTTGAATAAGTCCCTTCAAAACCAAGTCCATTTGTTTTCCTCAAAAGTCCCCTTTATGCAAAAGATTCTTAGTGAAGACTTGCCTGCTTCGATCCACCATTTTATCAGCCCAATCTCCTCTCTCTTGTATAACTATTAGCTAATATCTTTCCCTTCTAATCTGTTTGATTGGACTTTAGTTGCTTGAAAGGCTTAATATCAACTACTAAAGGTTATGGTTTGTACTCCATGCATGGTGCCATTTTGTTAATATGCTTCATTTTGTGATCCAATCTTGTGCATTCAGATGGCCAAAGGTAATTTAAATTCATATAAAAACTCAGAAAGACAACCAAAAGAACTATTTGAAAAATGATAGGAAACATATAAAATATAAATCATTCACTTAAATTTTTAATTTATGTTGTGAATAGCAAGTCTAACATCTCAATTTGGTATCTGATTGCAAAAAGAAATGATAAGCACATTTTTCTAATTATCCAATTTTTTTTTCATATCTCTGTTCTTAGTTAGCCCTTCTATCTTCTTTATATATTAGGATGAAAATATAAAGCAGAATACCTTTATGCTTTTTAAGCATTATGACATCTACATTGTCAAATGAGTGCTTCCACATTGATTGGTTCATCCTAAACCTATATGCTAGCATAATTATCTACTTCCCTATCTCCACCATGGAATGTTCTATTCCTCAACTATCTCCATCACCCCTTCTTTCTTCTTACTCTCACCCCTTCCTCAATCTATTTTGAAGGCAAGGAATTAGGCTATAGGAAGATGTGGAAGAAGAGGCTGCCATGGTTGATTTCTTGTAATAAATAAGACATTCCTTTACTGGACCCTAATGTTCTACATTTCCCAGTTGAAACCCATCGGGACTGGTAGATGTCAGGGCTAGTTCAGTTGATATCAAGCTTGACTTGACTAGGTTGCCTGATTTGTAGAAGAAAGAGAATTTGGGGGCCCATGCTTTCTTTTCTATTGATTTAGTAACAAGGTATGTTGCTAATGGAGATTGTGAAAGAGAGAGAGAGAGAGAGATGAAAAATAATAGGTGAAGCAAGGCAAATTTGGCCTAGCATTGATTGTTTGGCCTCAATGTCAAAAATGTTATCCATTTAGTTGTTGAGTTAGGTGATTTTACATCCAAATTTTTCAGTTTTCATAAAACTGGTAGCAGAAGCCGATTAAAACTATTTCAATTATATGACATGCATGATCTAATCATAAAACCACCTAGAAGATTTATTTCATATGCTGAAAATAAACTATACGTGATCTGATTTCAGAAAATAAATTTAACTGGTAATTGAATCACTTGTAATGCTATATTCCTTCTTCGAGATTAGATTTGAAGATGTCTTGGATTCTTGTTGTATAGCTATGCACGTGTTCGGTCTTTACAGGTATCCACATGAAGATGAAGTTGATCAGGAGTTTTCGAGACTACCGATGTACTAGCAACTTGCAGGCCTCACTCCTTGGACTTGGATCCGACCCTCTTCTTCAAGAAGAAGAGGATCAAAGGAACTTGCACGAACTCTTTCGTGCTAGATCAAGGTGAAGGGAAGTATGAAGCCAAAAGAAGAAGAAACTCCTTTCTTCTTCCTCTCTCTCTAATCTCTCTTTCTCCTTTCTTCTTCCTCTCTCTCTAATCTCTCTTTCTTATGGGGTGTGGAAAGGATAGCATGGAGGGGCGCTACTCAGATTTTGTCATGAATAGGGCTGCAAATAGGTCGGGTTGACCCGTGATGTGACTCGACCCAACCCGGTTAGACCCGATCTAACTTGTTTTTAAGGATCCATGGATTCGGGGTGGGTCCTAAAATTGGACCTGTTCCTTTTTTCGGTTTGGGTCTGGGTTTACTGAATTTGGACCCAAACCGACTCGACCCAACCCAACCTAAACCGGGTAATACCGTTATGATCTAAATTTATTTGAACTTTTAAGTTATGATTTAAGATTTTTATGGATCATATTTTTAACAAAAAGATAGATTTATAAATATTTTTGTATTCTAATTTATTTAGAGAGTATTGTTTGTTGTTTATTTTGTATGATTAATAGTAGTTGGCTATGTGATAATTGAAACGTAATTGTCTATATTTGATCTAGACCCAATCTAGACCTTAATTTTTTAGATTGCGGCTAAGTTATACATGGATCTGATTTAATTCGAATGATCCGTTGGGTCAAAAATCTTAATTGTGGATCTGACTCGAACTGACCCGATCTTCTATCGGGTTGGGTCCAGGTCCAACTATAAGATCCGATCAAAAAACTGGGTTGGATCAGGGTTACTTATGATCCGGTCCGACCTGACCCATTTTCACCCCTAGGCATGCATGAAAGAAAAGATGTGCGCCACCTTATTTTCTTCTCTACTTGAAATCCATCGACAATCCTAGATGTGTCTATGCCAAAACAAGATAAAACCCATCCTAACAACTTGATAAGCTTTTCTTTATCTTAAATTTGAATCAAATTCAAATTTTAGATAAGATAAAACTTATCCAAAGAGAGAGAATGGCAAGAGAGGGGTGCTAACTATTGGCGCACACCCTCATTTTTGCACGCAAGAAGGGAGGGGCGTGCGTGAGAGAGTCTGACTAGAACTCTGGCTTCCTACTTTGATTAGATTTGATTTGGGTCTATTTCAAATATAATTTGAACCTGATTTGAGCCAAATTCAAACTAAAACGAATCCTAACCTAATTAGGATTTAAATTCAAGTCCTACTTAGACCATGAAATCCAATTAGCATTGAATTAGATCAAATCTAATTTAATTTTACCGAGGACTTGATATCTAATTTAATTAAGCCAAATTTATTGCAATACTTGCAATTAAGTCCTTTTTGTTAACATGTAGTAGTTCCTCAATATGTCACTTTTACAAATTGATCCAAATGATCAATCCTATCGATAATTTGATTAAGATTCAAGTTATTGATTAGGTCAAACTTCTATTGTATGTGATCCCATAAATCTATTTTGTCTGGTAGTGAGACATATCATGATCTCCATCATAGTATCATTGAATCTCCTTAGATATGCTGGGGCACATTTTCTTGGAGAGATTAATACCATGTCTAAGGGGTAGAAGTCCTCTCTTAGAGTTTTTCATGTTGAATATTTTGTGCTTTCTCTATGTACATTTTTTGTGAAAGGCCAAGCATCCTTTTAGGTCTATCTCTATAGACCTTTATTCCTATAATATAGGATGCTTTTCCTAGGTCTTTTATGGAAAATTCCTTAGACAATCATCTTTTGAATGAGGTTATTATGGGAATATCATTTTTAATTAGGAGGATGTCATCTATGTACAATACGAGAAATGTGACAACACTTTCATTGACCTTCTTATATATACAAGACTCCTCATTCTTGATGAAATCAAATTATTTGATTGCATCATTGAAATGAGTATTCCAACTCCGAGAAGCTTGCTTTAATCCATAAATATATATATATAGTTTGTAGATTTTATGATCTTCATCACTAGAAGTGAAACTCAAAGGCTGCTCTATATAGATATCTTTCTCAAGATATCCATTTAGGAACGTAATTTTCACATTCATATGCCATGTCTCAAAATCGTAATAAGTTGCAATGGTAAGCAGTGTGCGGATGGATTTAAGCATGGCTACAGGTGAAAAGGTATCTTGATAGTTAATGCCTTCGCACTGACTATAACCCTTCGCCACTAGCCTAGTTTTAAAGTTCTCTACCTTACCATCTCCATCTATCTTCTTTTTTAGATCCATTTACATCCAAATCAATACCCTTAGGTGGATCCACTAAGGTACAGACTTGATTTGAATGCATTAAGTCAATTTCTGATTTCATAGCACTTAACCATTTCTCGAAGTTGATGTCTGACATTGCCTTGTCATAGGTTTTAGTATTATTTCCATGATCCCTATTTCCAATGAGGAACACTTCCACTTTATCCTTTGTAAGCATATCCATGTTTCTGGAGGACTAGAGATCCTACTAGACTTACAAGGTGGAGGAGGAACTGTTACTGGCTTAATGGATTTGATCTGATCTACAGTTTGTTGCTTTTTAGAGATTTTCTCTTCGAGCTCAATTAGCCTTCCACTACCTCCATCTTGGATAAACTGTTTCTCCAAAAACATGTCATGCCGGCTCATAATCACATTGCGATCCTCTGGAAAGTAAAAGTAGTATCCTAACAATTCATTGGGATACTTTAGAAAGTGAATTTTCATAGACCTAGCTTTTAATTTGTTCACTATTTCTTTTGACATAGGCTGGATATCTCCAAATTTTAAGATGACCAAGACTCGGTTTTTTGCCATGCCATATCTCTTATGGTATGGTAGGAATAGATTTGGAAGGAACCTTATTTAATATAGAAATTGAAGTTAGCAAGGCATGTCTACAAAGAAACATAGGTAAGTCAGTGAAGTTCATTATGGACCGGACCATATCTAATAGGGTCCTGTTTCTTCTTTTCGATACTCAATTGAGCTGAGGTATACTAGGAGTCCATTATAAGACGATGCCATTCTTGAGATAACTCAGAAATTTTCTACTAAGGTATTCCCCTCTTTGATTAGATTGAAGAACCTTAAGGAGTTTTCATATTTGTTTTTTTTACCTCAGTTTGAATTCCTTGAACTTTTCAAAGGTTTCAGACTTGTGTCTAATAAGAAATACATATCTATACTGTCAATAATCATCGATAAAGATAATGAAGTAATGGTAACCACTCTTGGCGTACACATCAAATGGGCCACACGTATTAGTGTGTACTAGGGCAAGTAACTCGGTGGTCCTTTTTTCATGTCCCACAAAAGGTTACGTGGTCATTTTTTCTTGAAGATAGGATTCACAAACTGGATGACTCAAAATTCAATAAGTCAAGGATGTCATCCTTTTCTAGTTTGTTTATTCTGTCCTTTCTAATATGATCAAGTCTAAGGTGCTACATATACTTGTGGTTAATGTCATCTTTAGATCTTTTGTCGTATGGTAGTCAATCACTATTTGTTCATTAACATTCACATCGATGTGTAAGTGGTAAAGACTGTCAATTAAAAGACCTTATGCAACCAATTTATTTCGAAAATAAACTAAACAAAAGTTTTTATTGAAATTGAAATTAAATTCATCTTGTGCTAGTTTAGATACATAAATCAAATTTCTACTAGCTACATGTATATAATAATAGTCTTTCAAAACTAATCTAAATCTTGATGGTAGTTGAAGAGGGTAAGTTCCTACGGTGGTTGCAGCAATTCTTGCTCCATTGCTGACACGGAGGATCATTTCGCCTTCCCTCAGCCCTCTACTTTCCACCAGATCCTACATAGAATACATATATAAATACTTGCACCATAGTTTAATACCTAACTAGAAGTAGAGAAAATTATAAGGTTAGATTCAATAACGAGCATATTAGATATACCTTTCGAAGGTATGCCTGCTTTCTATTTTTTCAAGCTCTCTAGGAATAGTGGACAATTCCTCTTCCAATGGCCATCAGTGTTGTAGTGGAAATACTTTCTCCTGCTTGTAGCCTTCTTTGGAGTAACCTTCAGCTTGTTCTCCTGCTTTTTCACGGGTTTCTTCTTCTAAGTAGACTTTCTCTTGGAGGAAAGATGCTTGCTCCATAGCTAGAACTGTGCTGCTTGAACTCTTCAAGGCCACCTTAATAGTTACCAACATGTTGAGCAATTCAGGAAATTATAGTCAAACTTGTTCATATGGTCGTTCATTATAAACTGACCAAATAACTAGTAGTAAGAGACTATAGGATCAGATCCACTTACAATTCCTTGTGGATGGAAATACCTAGCTTTTGAAGCTGTTCAATGTTCTTGATCATTGTTAAACAATGATCGTGGATCAATTGCCCTTCGTGCATTTTATTTTAAAAAATCTCTTAGACACTTCATAGTATGTAGCATGGCTTTGCTCACCATACAACTCTTGTAGGTGAGTGATCATTGCCCTAGCAGTAAGCATGTCCTCATACTAGCTTTGCAATTCATTAGTCATTGAGGCCAGTATGTAACACTTCACCTTATTATCTTCATCCGTCCATTTTTCCAGAGCTGTCTTGTGTATAACAGTTGGACGGTCTGATAATGTGGGGGTTCCTGGTCAAGTACATGGCCTATTTTTTTTGACATCGAGACTATGTTGAGGTTTTTGAGCTAGTACTTATAGTTAATACCGGTCAAACGATTGGACTCCAGGGTATGGGCTAGAGGATTTGAAGCTGACATGATTAACTACGAGAGTAGAGATTCAAGTTAGACATTTGTGCTTAATTTTAAATTTATTCTAGGAACTTGAAGAAACAAATAAGCTCCCCATTATTTCTCGAATCTCACACACTCTGCTATGGAGATGTGGAAATACCTATGCGATTAAGGTATCTAGTAGGTACTGCGGTCCCACCAATGTATGTGCACCTCACCTAATGGATATTGGGGATACATATCGATGAGTGGACAACTCTTGTCCAATGCTTTTTAAGCATATTGTAGCGATTCGGTCTCTAAGTCATGTTGGCTCTCTTGATAGATATTGGCCACACTTCTTAGTTAAGTCAGATCCACCATTCAAACACAAATGTCTAGCCATTATTGGGTCCTTCACCTAACAAATATTGGGCCCAACCCCATCTATACCCTGCAGCAAGCCTTTGCTAATAGAGTAGTTGCGTCTTCTCAGTGCAAGCAGAGAACAATCAATACCACTTGGATGCCCGCGTATCTACAATGGTGGAAGATTACCATATTTAGAATGTGCGAGGAGGTTTTGATTTAGGTTACATCTAATTAGTCACTACAATCTCATTAAGTGACTAACCTGGATGGCATGGATGAACACAAATTACCCAGCAACCTTATTTAAGATTTAATCGACCAAGTTGGCTAGGTAAGTAGAGATCGGTGGGAGGCTCCCCGTTGTTTTCCTTAGACAATAACAAATTGGTTGGGTAAGCGAACTGTCCTAATTAACTGACCACCTTTCAAGCACTAACCTTGGACACTAATTGGTCAATTAGTTTTAAATAGGTCAGCCTATGCATTTTGGGCTCGATCCATTAAGCTAAATCAGGTCATGGGTTAATCGATTTAACATTTGGATGTCAATCGATTCAACCAACTACAACTATTGACTCGATGTTGCACACTCTTGATCTAATGCTCATCAACTATTGATTTGGTTCAATCAACCGCTCAACTCGATTGGGTTCCAACATGATCTAAGTGAGAAATCCTAATTGTAATCCAATTACAAGACCTAATGGTTCTACTCATATCCATACCCTCATGCTTAAACTTAAATTTTAGATTCTAAAAACATTTTTTCAGATCTTAAATAAGTACATGATTTAACAAAAATGATCTCGGAATAATTTTAGATATGTAGTAGAAGCATGTATCCCATATATTAAAGTTTTAGATCTAAAACTAGCATAACATTTATCACATATGTGAAATTTCAAATCTAAAACTAAACAAGCATATATTGCATATATGAAATCTAAAACTATTGATTAAACCAATTTGAAAACCCTTTTCAAAACTATTCAATATCGTACTAGGATAACCTTCGCAATATAAGGGGTAAACCTTATGCCATAATACCTTATATCAGCCCAATTTGAACTTTAATCAAGTTTATTTCAGATCTAATGCTAACAAACATATATCTCATGTATGAAATTTCAAATCTAAAACTATTGATTAAACTACTTCGAAAACTTTTTTCAAAATTGATCAACTTCGTACTAGGATAACTTTGCAGCACAAGGGATAAACCTTGTACCAGAATAACTTTATGTTAGTCCGAAGTTGATCTTTAGTCAATTTTATTTCATAACTGAACTTATTTTCAAACACATGAAACTGTGGCTCTGATACCATTGTTGAGTTAGGTGATTTTGCATGCAGATTTTTCAAGTTTTATAAAACTAGCAGCGGAAGCCAATAAAAAACTATTTCAATCATAGGAGATGCATGATCTAATCATAAAACCACCTAAAAGATCTATTTCATGTGCTGAAAATAAAGTGTACATGATCTGATTTCAGAAAATAAATTTAACTTGTGATCGAATCACCTACCTGTAGCGCTATATTCCTTCTTCGAGATCAGATCTGAAGATGTCTTGGATTCTTGTTATTGCCGTGCATGTGCCTAGCCTTTATAGGTGTCCACATGGAGATGAAGCTGATCAAGAGCTCTTGAGGCCATCGATGTGCTAGCCAAGGATTTAAATCTTGGCGGGACGGGGGTCGTCTCGGCTTTCCTATCCCGTCCCATTAAGATTTCTGCACCTAGGATGGGTGCAGGATCCCGAAAACCACCTCTAGTCTCCATCATAGCCATCCCAACTTCATTCCGATTGAATCAGGCACTGGTATAGCCGTCTTAGTCAGGATGATCTCTATCTTTTTTTAAGGGTGTGATACTTTGAATGATTGAATTGATGCTGGCAGGAAAAAGAAAGAGTGGGTATTGTTCTTTTCTTTTTCCGTTGATGCATTGGCATTGTCATCGGGAGGAAGGAGCATGGTCATCGCCCTTCAATTCCTATTTTGCGAAGAGAGGAGCACTTGGGAAGGAGGGAGGACTGCTCGGAAAGGAGAAGGGAGGAGAGAGGAGGGAGGGAGGGAGGGAGGCAGTTGGATTTTCCGACGAGGAGGCAACCAGGATGGGGGAGGGAGGAAGAAAGGATCGATTCGACAAGTCTTTGGCTAGCATATGGATTCGGGGCTTAGGCTTTATCTTTTGCATGAAATAAATGCTGTCTGTTGGATCACACCCATACAACTCTTAAGTCCCTCTTTAATTCATCAACTGCATAGATCTTAAAGTGGAACATGAATCATTCTTCCATGTGAAAGAAACCCGTGATGGGTTGAGAGTCATGGGATTGTTTTTAAAAATTCAAAGAACCCAATGGCGTGGTACAACAAATGACACAAGGAAAAGAAAGTTAAAAGAAGGTAAGAAAGAAATTAAAAAAAATTTTCTTGCATGATGGACACTTGGTTTGATTTGAAATAGTTTTATCATTAATTTAAAAAAATAATACATGCACAAATACTAAATGCATGCGAAAAAAAAGTCTTGTTTCTCGGGGATCTCAAAGCTTTATCATTGAAGGGAGGAGATTGCTCAAACCAAGATAAATTCAAAAAACTAATATATATATATATATATAAAGACGATCCAAGTGTTTACCGAGATGCTTGATCGGGACATCCATTGGGATGGGGTGGGATGCAGGGCATCCCATTCCCGGCAAAAACTGGGATGCCCCCATCCCACCGGGTTTAAAATCTTAGTACTATCAACTTGCATGCTTTGCTCCTTGGACTTGGATCTGATTTTCTTCTTCAAAAAGAAAAAAAAGGATCGAAGGAACTTGCACGAACTCTTTTCACTCTGGATCAAGGGTGAAGGGAGGTATGAAGCCAAAAGGAAGAAACTCCTTTCCTCTTCTTCTTTCTTTCTCTCTAATCTCTCTCTCGTGGCGTGTGGAAAGGATAGCATGGAGGGGTGCTACTCAGATTTTGGCATGAAAGAAAAATGTGCGCCACCTTATTTTCTCCTCTACTTAAAACCCATTGATAATCCAAGATGAGTCCATGCCAAACCAAGATAAAACCCATCCTAACAACTTGATAAGCTTCTCCTTATCTTAAATTTGAATCAAATTCAAATTTTTGATAAGATAAAACTTATCCAAAGAGTGAGAATGCTAGGAGAGGGGTGCCAACTCTTTGTGCACGCCCTCCTCTCTTTTGTGTTCATGGAGTGGCGCGCTTTCATGTAAACCCTCTCTTCTTTCTGCATAAGAAAGGAGAGAGAGTCCCATTTAGACCGGAACTTTGGCTTCCTAATTCGGTTGGGTTTGATTTGGATCTATTTTGAATCCAATTCGAACCCGATCGAGTCAACTTCAAATCAAAACAAATCTTAATCTAATTTGGACTTAAATCTAAGTCCTACCTAGATCATAAACCTAATTAGCCTTGAATTAGGTCAAATCTAAATAAATTAAATCTAATTTAATTTGATTAGGACTTGATCCCTAATTTATTTAAGCCAAATTACATTCAACAGTTGTAACTAAGTCCCTTTTGCTAACTTGTAGCAGTTCAACATGTAATTTTTACAAATTGATCCAAATCATCAATCCTATTGATGATTTGATTAAGATCCAACCTATTGATCAGATCAAACTCCTATTATGTATGATCTTATAGGTTGTATTTTGTCTGGTAGTGATATGTATCGTGATCTTCATCATAGTATTATTGAAATACCTTTCGATGGGTTGGAACAATTCTAACTCACCTTCAACAAGGATTGTTGATTCGAAACAATCCTATTGAGCTCTCACGAGCAACTAGTGATGCCTAGCAGCTTGTAGTGGCAATTTAGCAGAATGCAAGAAAAAGAACCTCCAGGTATAGTTAAGTATGATTGAGTTCTTCTATCGTGAGTCCCGACAAGATGTAGGTCATGGAAAACTTGTCAAACTATAGCATCTATTATATGCATGACTAAATTAGCTTAAGTCCAAATTGTGAATATCCTGGAAACTCCTTTCCATCAATCACGTTGCTATGGCCACAGTCTTATGAACTTGGTCTCTTAAATCACATAGGATTACTTTTTAACTATTAAATCGATAGATCCTTTATAAGTATATACCTTACTCCTGCAATGAATCTATTGTAATCAACATACATCGTAAGGACCCGAATGGTTAGGGACCAAGTTTATGTATAATCAAAATAATCCTATTATAAGCAACCAAGGCATCGCAGGTCCAAGAACTATTCACACAACTACAGTATCGAGAATATCACTGACAAGTGAGTAGATATCTAAGTGACTTATCGTATTGGTCATGTTCAGTACCGTTGTTTTCTAACAACTATTTACACTCTAACTCCAGTATCTCTACACTATAGACTTAAGATTCGTCTATCCAAAAGGAAGTGATCCATATACCGGTCTTGATAGATTAATCACCATCTTCGTTATGATCCAATGATCGGAAGCAATTTAAGAATTAATTGTCTCAAATTCTAACTCTTTAGAATATATCTTAAGCAGAGTTTTTCGTATCGTACCGAACTGCTTGGTATAGCTGATACTGAATCATACCGGATGGTGACCGGTGAGGTTCATGCATGAAAAAAATCGTTTGGCTCCTCGAACCGGCCAAAACCAATTGATTCTAATTACATATTTTTATTTTTATTTTTATTAAATATATAATTTTTAGAATTAAAAATATATTTTTGGATTAAAAAAATTTAAAAATAAAATAATTTTTATATTTTGTTACACAAAGATCATAAATCAAGTGATTTTAATTATAAGTGGACCATGTCATTCTGTATCAGTTTTGGATTGGAACTAGGATAATAATGATCATGCTAATGATGGTCGATTGGCTTGGCATATAAAATTAGCTCAATCTTAAGTAATGTACTAACTGCACCTCAACCAATTTGATTGCAACTTCTAGTTTAAAGGTTCGTCTTTGCATTTTATCATTCCAACCTAATCCAATGCTAAGCTAAGTTAAATTCAAGTCCGAGCCCCTTCTTATAAGGTGAAGCTAGTCCGATCCGACTCAAAGTTCTATGATAAATCATGTTGCACAAATCCAACATAATGAGTTAGGTCAGGCTAGGGTCTCCGATATCAGTTTGAGACATCATCTAGCTTTATTGATTTTTAAACAGAGAATAATGTCAACTCGATTATCTTAGAGCGTAATAATGCGAGACCACCAAACCAAGGGTACAGATGTTTGCAAAGTCTTAGATATCGAAAATATATGTATAAACTGCACATCAGAACCATAGAAAAAAAATGTTGACCGCATAAGAGAGAAAAAATTGGTAAATTAGAAATTCTGTAATTGGGAATGATTGCCAAATCCCATTTTCCTTCTCCCACAAGAAGGATCGGAGAGAATAAAATAGAAGGTTATAGGAGATGAATAAGAAGGACTCGCTAGAAGGTTATGGTAGAGAGAGGATGAAGCGATACCGATGGAGATGCAGACGGGGCTGCCGTTCTCGGTGGATACGTGGACTGTGGCCTCTTGGTAAAAGCGATACCATTTCCTGATCCATGCTCATCATGACCACCTTGCCAGCATCACCTCCAACTCCTACCCCATCTATGCTACCCGCTTCACCAAGTCTGTCACCCTCCATTTCTCTCATATTTCTATTTCTCTTTTCTATCCAATTATTTGTCGGTAATCTTACTTTATGGAAATTTCTTCAATTAGAATCAATAAACATTATTTGGGACCTAAAAACATTCAATAAATTCTGAAAAAGTGATTTGAAATCACAAGAAACCAAAAAAATAAATTTTTGTGCTGGCTTGACTGGCACGCTTTGCCATATCGTATATCAGTACGGTACCGAACTGGTATCGTACCATGCTGGTTGGCGATCGGTACGGATCTCGGTATCGGTTCAGCAATCCTTGGTCTTAAGTATTACTCCCTTGAACAGATCAAGAATACATTACACAAGACTGAAATAAAAATTATCCATTTTATTATTATTAAATAAATCAAGTACAAATATATGTTCTAGAAAGAATACAATTTGTCTTGCCATATTGGCTTCCAGGCCATATGTCTAACATTAGTATGACTTTCTCTCTTTTTTCAGTACTAATTTGCTCAAAAAATGAGAAAATGGGAGAATCATGCAAAAATTTTTAACATTTGATGTCAAATTTGAAATGTGCATTGTTGGCTGGCTAGGCATCACCTTATGGTATAATAGATGAGTGATAATTGATGACCAATTTTTCATACTTACATTTTTTGCCTTTTTTTTTTAAAGAAGTAATTCAAATCACTACACCACACATTCATTAATCATTGACTCAAAAACACATATCTATCAAAAACTCATTCAGGACAAAAGAGAGAAAAATGAATAAACAAAAAAGAAAAATTTCTGTCCCATTTCTTGACTCGTGATAGAACCGGTATGAGGCTCAGTATCGATTCTTTAAACCTTGATTAGGAGTTTTCTGCTAGACAAGGCTAGGAGGGGATGGTGAGAAAATGAGGGCATTGATGTGATCAAGTCATAAATATTCATGGGTGGTTAGGCTGACATGGACCCCTTAGGTGCGCATGCTACTAAGGAGTCATGGCAATAATCTTGCAGGACACAATAGATACAATTTAGAGCAACTGGTGCGTGTTGCTCATGGATCTTAAAGGGCCCGTTGGCACATGTTGGATGAGATAAAGCTAGTGGGTTAGCTTTGGAAATGGATTTATTTGAGTAGTTTTCTTTTAAGAGATGGATTCATCTGTGTCATGTGAACCATATCTGATATTTAATATCCAATTATCATTTTCTTTGTTCTGTAAATTTATGAAGAATGGAATAGTGCTGATTAGAACATTACAAGCTTGCTTTAGGAGTGCCCATGTCTATGGTTGCTGGGATGGAATATCGCATTTGTTTGGGTGGCAGAATCTGATCCTAGTGGTGAGTGTTCATCGTGGTCCTAAAATATGTCTTTATTCTCGATCCACTATCTTAAAAGGTTGAGCTTGAGTGTGTTCATGATAATGATATCCTGGTCAGGGTCGACCGTTTGGTAAAAGGTCTAGAGGATAACCAACCACTCTCTTTGCCTGTTAAACAAAATGTGGTAACCTTTTTTGTTTTCTTGGTCATTTCTCAATTAAATTTTAATTTCTTGGTTTATGAATGCCCCCAAATAAGGTTTAGAAAAGAAAAAGCTATAATCTCAAAACAATTGAATCCTTGCCTTCATGTAAGCTTGGTTTTAGTTGTTCTTATGGTAAAAGCAGGCAGAATTATTGTTGTTGGAGAGTAAATAATCTATGCATAGGTTGATCATGTAGGTTTGTGCCTTTGTGGTTTGGATTCCTTTGGGGCTTAATGGGCTTATGCATATTGGATTTGTTATGGATGCACTTCAAATTTGTAACGTTACACATGCATATAAACTGAACATTACAGGATATTTCACTGCACATCCCCCTTTCCTTTTTCTCCTCTCTCTTTTAGCTTCTCTCTTTCTCCCTCTCAACCCTGCAAATGCTCTCCCTTGTATCTCATGAAATACAGCTTGTCCTTTCTTTCGCATATAGGGCAGTTCTGTACGATTTCTATAGGATGGATTGCTTATGCTTGTCCCCAAAGTCATCAGATGTTATCATTCTATGAAATTAAAGCTGCATTAAAGTTATCATTTTTTATCCTGCCTTCTTATCTTATTTCTCCTAATTAAACTCTTAACATGAGATTGGGATAAGTTTTATTTATTACAACTCCATTATTAGCCCCCACCCCCTATTTTTATTGGTATGAGATCTTATGCTGGTTGTCTTCTCCTACCTATAAGATGCACATGCCATGTCCTGGAGTTGGTCAATGTTAGATCATCAGTTCAACCATTATATCAATTGGTTGAACTCTTAACATATTAAATAAATAAAAATATTCGAATAATTGTAATAAGATAAAGTTACAAGGCAATAATGACATAACTTTAGTTAAAATTTGAAATTAAGAGCATTGTACCCAGGGTTTAAGTTTTGATATTGCATCTTGTAATGATACCTTGTCAATATGGTGTGGTAATGGCCCTACATAGACACATCACATATTGTTGGAGCTGGCTCAACAGAGAGTATCATGTGGTAGTACAGAGGCATACCAAGCTCCCATATTGATTCCAGTACCTTTCTTCATTATGCCCAATATTCAATACATAAAATGAGTTAATCATAACTTTTTATTGTATCTTGTAATGATACTGTATGGTATGGCAATGACCCTGTGTAGATGCATGGTATATTGTTAGAGTTGACTCAACAAATAGTACCATATGCTAGTATAGGGGCATACCAAGCCCCTTTGGATACTGGTACTTTACCTTGTCATGCCCCATATTCAAGACTTAAATGCTGCATGGAACCCTTCCTCATTGCTCATTCCCTATATTCTTTATCCATTGGTTATGCCATCATCTTCTTTTGATTGTTCTCAGTCTGTGCTCTAGTCTCCCCTTTTCTATATTGATGCACGCTTCTTATTTTGGAAGATTAGAGGAAGTGAAAGAGATGTAGGTAGTGAGAAGCTGCAAAGAGGAGATGTATGGGCTTTGATGGCTCATGGTGGTGTCACTGGTGTAATGTGGGAGAATACCAATTTAAAAGATCCTAGCAGTCTTTATATGTTTTATCAAAGAGTTTTAGCATTGTTTAGAAGTCATGTCAAGTTGTTGTAGCATTATAATAGCGGGTATTTTTCACAAACTGTAGCAGGGACTCTTCATGGTACCATATAGCCACTTAAAAGTGGCTTTTACATCACGTATATATTTTTTTTCTTTTTATGTTTTAATTGAGGGCTAGCATTTGTTTTGAGTTCAAGAGTCAAGATTTAATGTTTATTGGGTTTTAAAGTAGTGAAGGTTGTATCCTCTTTTTTTAGAGATGATTTGATTGAAATAAAGATAAGAACAACTTTCTTCCCTCTCTGGCTCCTATCCTCTCTTCTCTCCTCTAATGCTTCTATGATCTATCTTTACTCTATTGCTCTTCTTTTCTCCCTATTATTCCATATTCATACTATTTATCTTCAGTGGTGTAGATCAGATTATATTTGAGCCTTCAATCAGTTTATTTTGCTCTACTTTGATCCCTTAAGACCACTAGAATTCTTGCCATCCATTATTAACCATTTGCAAAAAAAACCCTTTGAAAGCTTTTTCCCATTATGCAAGTGACTGAAATTATTTAGTGCACCACCATTGAAGAGCCAGCGGTCGCTAGGGACACCTGTACCTCCTATACATCATGTCTTTTGAGATTGGTATATATTACCTGGTAGCCCCCACCTTCGATCTTTGCAATGGTTAATTTTCATGGTAGTGTTAGTGATAGATCTAGCAAAGGAGGAGCTGGTTTTGTAATCAGGAGCCCGAATTCCGAATTCATTGTGGCGGGTGGGAGTCAACTTTTCAACATGCTTCGCAATGGATGGATTTAAAGCAGCATGGGAGGGGATTTAGTATGCCATTCTTTCCTTGAAGACTACTCATATCCTTCTTGAAGGTGATTCATCTAAGGTGGTTGGATGGTTTTGAAAAAATATGAAGTTGTTAGTGAACATCCTTCACTGTCGGATGTATGGGGGTTTGTTGAGAACCTTAATGCATTCCTTGCAACTCATGTCTACAGGGAAGCAAATAGAGTGGTGGATTGGGTGGCTTCTTTTGTAGCTAAGCATTTTGGTGGCACTGACTAGTATTCCTCATGAGTTTAGAGATTATTTAGTTTTTAGATTTTGTAGGATGTATTGATACTAGGAGAGTACGAGCCTTTCAGTTGTATTAAAAAAAAAGAGCCTTTTCCCTGCATGATCAGGACAAGAGAAAAGGAAAGAAAAATAAAGAAAAGAAAAGAAGGTAGAAGAAAAGAAAAAAAAGAAGGAAAGAAAGAAAAAAGAAAAAAGAAAGAAACAAAAGAAGGGGAGAGAGAGGGAGGGTATCTACTAGGATGCATGATTAGGACTGCTGCTGGGATGGGGTTGGGATAGCGGGGCATTCGTTCCATGGAGAAACCGGCATACCTTTATCCCATGGGATTCAAAACCTTTGACATCTATTAAGAATGATCTAGCATTAATTAGAGTTTTGTTGCAAATAATGCTACAATGCAGGATGTTCAACAAATCATTGTTGTAGATAAAGATCCATCTGATTGGAATCCTATGATTGAACATTTATGCATTGAAAAACCTAGAAGCTGTGATCCTTCATATTCGGAGCTTGCAATCTATGATTTGTTAATCAATGGTCTGTCTGATGTCTAGGCAATAGAAAAATCAAATCACTCCATATGCAAAACACTTAGGGCAAGATCATGTCACCAATGGAATCTCTATATCCGAGCTTAAGTAATATTCCTTGTTGATTTGTTGGATGCATCAGACTTCACAATCAAATGGTGGATTCAGAACTTGTTGGTTGTTAATCAATAATGGGCATTCGAACAACCAATCATACTGTGATTGTGAGAAAAATTTATGTGGGTCTTCATCAAATTTGGAGATTCAGTTGGGGAAAACTTTGAAGAGACATCCATATGATCCCAAGGACAACATCCTCACACTGGAAGAGAATGATGCGAGAGAGTACCAATTTAAAGGATCCAAGCAGTCTATACAAGAGTTTTTGTAATGTTTAGAAAGTCAATGTCTAATTGCTGCAGCATGATTGTAGTGGGTGTGGTTCACGCTACTGTCGTAGGTACAGTTCATTGGTACTGTAACAGCAACTTATCAGGAGCTTTAATGTCTTTTAGATTTTTCCTTATTAAGTTTTTAGTTGATTGCTAGGATTTTTTTTTTAAAGTTTTTTTTGAGTTCAAGGGCCAAAGTTTAAATTTGCTAGGTTTTGAGATGATTTGATTAAAAGAAAGAAAACAAGCCAAGGTTCTGCTATCTTCTCTCCCCTTATCTTATTCTCTCTTTTTATGTTTTCTTCTTGTTCTTGTTCTTGTTCTTTCTTCTTATTTTTCTGTCTTTACTCTATTGCTCTTCTGTTTCCCCTATTGTTTCTTGTTCTGACTATTTTCTTTCTATGATTATTAACTGATATAATATCAGATTATATTTGGATCTATAATTAGTTTATTTTGCTTTACTTTGGTCCTTAAGACCACTAGAATTCTTGCCATCTATTACTGACCCTTGGAAGGAAGAAAAATACTTTGAAAGCCTTATCCTTCTTCATAAAATCCTGAATCCTTTTTATTCCAAAACCCTATTCCGCCACTTTTCGGTTCACCATCTGATGCAATGAGCTCTAACACCCTACTATCCTAGATCACAGTGCAAGAAGGCCAGTGGTGGCAACATCTTCCTTAGTTTCCTTGGCTCTTTTTTACTTCCTCTCTTCATTTCCCTATTTCATTTTGTTGAGTCAAGGAAATAAGCTGACAAGGTTTTTCTTTTCCTTGTTTAAATAAGTGAAATATATCAAATACGAAAATACCCTTAAAATTAAAATATGACAAGAAACCATGTCATTTTGGACCTTTGGTGCTGGTTCACTAGCCACCTTGTTTATCTAAACCTGCTGAGTTGCTGATTCAGCAATGAACTGATTACAGTTTAATGTGTTTTCTTGCATAAATTGGCCCCCTTATGTAATCAGACCAGCTCTAGGGCTGGTTCATGATTTGATTGGTTCAACTGGCTGTTTCATTCAAATTTGAGTAACACTTTTCTCTTGAAAATGTTATGTTGTTAATTGCATATTGAAGCCCCTAAGTTGATCGGGACGAGATGAAATCATGCAATCATGATGGATGGAGATTCAAGCGAGAGGATTAGTAAACTAAATTGAGCAATAAATCCACATACATATGAGCTAAATTAATTCAAAGAAAGAATTTTATGAAAGAGACTAGTAGATCTAAGTTTCAACACCCGTAATGTAGATCTAGTTTAAACAAAGAGTAGGACCTTTATGGCAAGGAAACCATCATTACTAGGGCAAGTTAACATTCAAATGATCAGATCTAAAGAGGTTAGGAATGGTTCTCCTACTAACAATGATGGCTAAAAATATTTGCTGGAAGGGTTCACTCAACTCTCCAGGAAAGAAGCTTGGATCATAAGATTTACACTCCTTAGATTTGTGGACTCATCTTATAGATGGTTCATGGCTTGGAAACCCTCATCTTCAACTCGGGATCCATGAGAGAACCTGCAAAAGATTTCAATATGAGGCGTTGAAGTGTAGAGAATGAAGGAATTGAAAGATGGAAAGAAGAGAGATGGAAAGTGGAGGATGCTTAGAGCTAGGCGGCTTGGACTCCTAAAATGGCCATGGAGGGACTCCTTTGAAGCGGAGTGGCTCTCACACCCCCTCCCTCATGAAGTGAACTTGCTCCTAAGCAATGGAAACAAAGGAAATAAACAAAACTATGGGTCTCACATCCTTTCCCAAATGGAGTGACCAAAGCACAAAACAATGGGAAGAAAATACTCAAACTTGATTTTATTTCATAAGATATAAGAGAATTGCCTACAAAGGGGAGTTTGGGGGGCTATTTATAGGCCCAAGTCCTCCATAAAATTTGTTCAAGAGAGGGTGGGTTTGGCTAACCAACTTTAGTTCTAACTACTAATAAGATTGGTTAGGAAGTTCTAACAAGAAACTAGATTGGTTGCAACTAATTGTACATGTGGCGCCTATGTGGATGATGAAGTGGCCTTTCTTGATGATGTAGCAGTCATGTTGGAAGGTGAGGTAGCAAGTGAGGTGTTACTCCACATAGGAAGGTGGTTGCAAAGTTGTTGGGGGAGTTGTAGGTAGTTGTCTTCACTTTATGTAGCCCCCAAAAAGGTGCTGATGAGGTGGCCTCCAAGTGGTGCCCAAGTGGATGGAAGTTGGGGATGAGGTGGCCTCCAAGTAGCGCCCAAGTGGATAGAATGAGGTGGCCTCCAAGTGGTTGGAAATTGAGTTGACTCCATGAAGAGGATTTGAGTCGACTCAAGGAAAATTGGTTGAGTCGGCTCATGGAAGGTAGGTGGCTTCATGAGACTTCCTTGCTTCCTCCATTGATACATTGGGCTCAATTAGAAGGCCTTCTGACTTAATTCCCTAGCTGCAAAAGAGTTAGCTTGAAATCTATTTGCCTTTGCCTGATGTCCCAATCATAAGTATTATGTGTACCACTTGTTTTTATTGACCAGGCAGCTGCATTCAGTTGTTGTGTAATTATGTGCAACTAATATCACGATCTATGAAATTATATTTACCAATAATAACAAATGAAGAATGTTTACCAAAAATTACCATGTAAATGCAAATCAATCTTTTGAAAATTGGGTAACCAGAGGATTTAGATGACGTGTCATAGGCCTAATACTTTTGTCATGTATTTTTGGAAATTTGGTCCAGCAGCTTATTTGAAAATGCTCTGTTTAAAAAAAGAATAATATTTACCAATAATTGCAATGTGAATGAGAACCTATCTTTTGAAAATGGGGTTGTAAGCAGAGGCATTTGCATCACTGGTGGCATGAGGCATAGGCCCAAGTCTTCTCATGTTTTTCTTGTTTTAAAATAAACATATCAATACTTATATAATTATCTGAAAATATGAAGAGATAAAAGTTATTATGTGGTTGCACTTGTTATTAAACATATAAATGATAAATCTTCTGATCTCTTGTCTACCTACCACTATCAAAGATGAGGACGTGCATACTTTCCTTGGCAAAACTCAAACAAGGCAAGTTCTCTACACCTCAGTTGCACATTTTTTTTGAGATGTAATCTCAATAAATAAAACAATCACCTTTGAAGTATATATTTTATCACCTTTCGGCTGGTGCACAATATTGAAATCAAATTTTAATTGGTCATGGTGCTTTTATGGATCTCTCTTTAACATTAAAACTCACTGTTCCTTAACGATGTTGATCTCAAAACTTTATATTGTTTAATAATTCTTATTTACATAATTTAACCTCATTGTATGCAAGCTATTTCAATACATTGTAATTTCATAAATATAAAATGATTCTCATAAGTCTGAATTGATTTATGTTTCTATCCCTTGATAATATTTGGTGTCATATGAAGTTTCATAAAATCATTGATATATATATATATATAAATTGTGTGTATAGATTTTAATAATTCTAAACAAAAGGATATTCAAATATTGCTTTCTTTGCTTTTCTTTGTAAACTGATTGAATTTTTATCAGTTAATAATTTGCACATATATCTATATAGAGGGATGAAGCCAAGTTGGGAGCCATTTGCGAAAAATCAGCTCAATTTTATCATGCTCTTGACCAGTTGACCAGAAGTACTGCTTTGTAGCCAATCCCATTTTGTTGGGAATAGGCTTGGATGATGATAATGATGATCTATATAAAAATCTTACAATTATGTAGAGGGAACTTTTGCCATCATTTGCACCTATAATTTTCATTCTTATTGTTAATTTGTTTCCTGCTCATTTCATCTCATTACAGAATTGGCATACATGAAGAACGGGATGTGTATTATTGAAATAGCATTGTGCAGGACCATGCTTATCAAGAAATAAATTTCATTATCGGTTTTGTCTTTGATACTTCTTTGGACTTAAACTATATATATATATATTTATGCGGTACATGTTCACCTGCAGAAGCGTTTGCTGCCCTGAAGCTTGCAGAAGAAAAGTTCCTATCTGTATCAAAATCACACATCCAGCTGCTTAAGCTGCAGTTGCTTCATGAGCGTGCTTTACATCGGTAAGCATGGTGAAGCTTTTTGGTTGGCTTCTTGATTGCATACCCGAGAACTTGGAATATCACTTGTTAGAAGATCTTTACATTTTCTTAAAACAAGTTGAGATTGATGCAGAGGGCACCTGAAAGCTGCTCAACAAATATGTTATGAGTTTGGTGTGCTAGCCTCATCTGCCAGCGGAGTGGACATGGAGCTTAAGACTGAGGCTAGCCTTCGACATGCCCGTACACTACTTGCAGCCAACCAGTTTAGCCAGGTTTTGCATTTGCTTGTTTTTAGTAACTTTCACCTTCTTTCATGCAGTATCATAGTTGATTACATTGCAATCTTAAGATGAATGCATGCCACATGTATATTTCTATACCGTTCAACTTTTGTGAATTTGGCTGTATCATACATAGCTCTATGAAGCAAAAACTTAGTTGACAAGAAAGCACACTGTTAAATTGGTACTACAATATATGTACCATCTCTATTCCCTAAAGTTTGAGCTTTTAAATGAGTGCTTTGAGGGCATAATTAATGAAAATGACACCAATAAATAAGGTTGGCTATGCCGCTATCGGGGCCCATATTGGTCGGCTAGTGGCATGGTTTAGTATGCCCTCATGCTATTTTGTGCTGGGCCTGAATTGACAGAGTAGAGAGAGCAAGAGAGAGGGAGTAGCAGACAGAGAGAGAGAGGGGGGGGGGGGCAAGGGAGAGGGCGGGGAGGTTGGTGATGGCCACTGGAGGGTTATGGAGGGGGAGAGGGAGAATCGGAGAGTGAAAAAGAGAGAGAAGGAGAGGGCGAGGAGGGTGACTCATCTGTGTTTCAATCTTTTTTGTTTTTGTTGATGCACAACCTTGTGAATTGGGAAAAATAAAAAATATCGAAACAGGGTGAGTCACCCTGGTTTCAATTTGGAGGAGGGTGAAACTATTCCTATGGTTATTTGGTCACCTTCGCGGCTCTCTAGTGCTACTGCCAGTTTCTCGGCTCTCTCATTCTCTTCTCTTTCTCTCTCTCTCTCTGGGGAAGGGTGGAGCTCCGGCGGCCTACGACAGCCTCTCAGTGCCTCCCGGCCTTCTCTTTCCCTTCTAACCCCTGTCTCTCTCTCTCTCTTTCCTTCTCCCTCCCCCTGTTCTCGTTGGTGTCTTGTCTCGAATGCCAGAATGATCTAGATTAGCCTCCAGTATAGTTCAACATGTCATGAACCGAGTAGTTTGGGATGGTTCTACTGTCCATCCCTAGAAATAACATGTACATTGAGCTTTATTTTATGCACAATTATTGTTATTTATCATAGTATGCAGGGGAAATTTCTTATGTTTTGGCTTTTATAATTGCGTGCATGTAGTATAAGCCTTGGCGTACTTAAATCTTACACAATCTATAATGAACAACTTCCTCACTAAGGGCATTTTGGTCGCTGATCGTTACCAGTTAAGAGCATCTTAATCTGTTATGAGACTTGCGGTGTATGCAGGCTACATAATGAGTAGTGCACTTCCTCCTATTTTTCCAGTCATTTCTATTTATTTCTTCTTTCTTTTTACTTGATATCCCTTTAATTTTGGTGATGTGGAAGAGCAACAGCCCTCAGTAATAAGAAAACATGACACTACTAATATTGGCAGTTACAATAGAAGACAGAACAGGGGAAGCTCAGAGTCGGCATGAAGATCAAGCTGAGTCTGGGTGCCAGCCAATCAATTAGCTGCCTGATTGGCTTCACAGTGGAGTTCAGTGGTCATGACAAGCTACAAAGGTGGTTTGGGTTCCCAAATATCATGTAGAAGCGGTGGGCATATGTACCATGTTGTTTGTTGTTCAACCAGCAAACAATGGTAGATGAATCTCCTTTAGTCTAGATTCTTTGATCATTTAGGTTGTAAAGCTTTGTCATTAGTCCCACCCATGCTGCCATACCTGATAGGGACATCCATAATAAGAATATATACTTTGATTAACTCACTTTATTTTTGCAGCTATAGTCAATAAAGTTTTCAAAGCAAGTTAAATTTTTTTTTGAAACATGTTCATAAGCTAAATTTTCTTGAAGCATGATTTGGCTCATAAGCCAACACAAAAAGGAAGCCCATTAATTTTCTTGAAGTATGTTCATAAGCCAATTTTTTTTGAAACATGCTAACACATGGAAGAAGCCCATTCGGTTCAAGCCCAAAGCATGATGGAGGGCGTCCTCTTCAAGTCCAAGACCAACCATTCAAGCCTCTTTAAGATCAAGCCCAAGCCCAATTCATGCCAAGATTTGAAGCACATGGGGGAACAACTCATCAAACAACCTTGAGGGAGAAGGAATTACGCTACATCAAGAGTTTTATGGGGAACATAAAGATTCCTTCCGCTACCCCAATAATATTTGACATGTGGGATGCTACAACTTATGACACTTAAG
Organism: Areca catechu; assembly: GCA_021397845.1. Lineage (NCBI taxonomy): Eukaryota > Viridiplantae > Streptophyta > Magnoliopsida > Arecales > Arecaceae > Areca > Areca catechu. The sequence continues at coordinate 97,228,756 of CM038039.1, forward strand.
CCTCCACATCAGCATTTGGAAGCCACATTAGGATCTTCTAGATGCCACATGTCAAAATGGTTGTAACTTTCTACCTACAATTTGTTTCTAGTTAGAACCACTTATCTAAGAGTTGTTGGAGCCAACTAAGCCATCCTTATCCCCTCCCCTTCACCCTTGGACGAAATTTCTAGCATTGAAGCCTATAAATGGGGCCCCTAGGCTCTCATTTGTATTCATTCTATGCTATGATTTGAATTAATGAAAGGATTGTTTCCTTGTGTTCTAGTTTTCTTGAGTTCTTGTTTGGAGTGAAAGTTTTCTAGCTAGTTTGAGTATGTAAATCCTTATCCAAGGAGAGAATGAGAGTTTTCTAAGTTTGAGTTTGAGAGTGAAGAGTGCTTTTGCAAGGAGTAAAGGATGGGACGCCCATTGATGGATCTATGATCAAGCTCCAAGTCCCAAGCCGCCGGCCACTTTCTTCTTCTTCCTTTTCTTCTTTGTTTCCATTCCAACTCTAATTCTTCTTCCATGTCTAATTCCAAATTTCTTTGCAGGTTCTCTCAGGTTCCTAGGTCGAGGATAAAGGTCTCCATGCCATGGATCAAGGCCAAGGTGAGTCTCAAAGTAGAGAGTGCCAATCTTGACTTCTAGGCCTCAATCCTTGAGTGATAAGAGCTCATTCTTCCACCAAATAATTAGCCATTATTGTTGGTAGGAAACTTTTTCTAAGCTTCATTAGATCTGATCATTTGAAGGTTAACTTGTCCTGGTAGTGATTGTTTCCTTGCCATGAAGATCCTAATCATTATTTTGAACTAGATCTACATTGCGGGTTTTAAAATTAGATCAACTAGTCTCCTTATGAAAATTCTTTTCTTGGATTAATTTAATCCATTTATTTGATAATTAATTGCTCAAGTTTGCTTGCTGGTTAGCTTGCTAAAACTCTCCATTCATCATTTTATTTTCGCCCCCCATCAATACTTTTGTTATTGGCACAGATGAAGAAGCCACATACAGAGTCTAACCCATTGAGTCTCTAATAATAAATCTAGAACCAGTTCCATTGCCATGAATTGATCCATCAAAGTTGACCTTAATCATGTCATGGAGAGGGAATACTGAGTGGACAGACTGAGTGGTCAGGTGACTCAGAGAACCACTAGTGTCCCAGTCGCATGAAGGTGAGGCCTAGGTAGAAGATGTAGCATATAAGAATTCTGTGGATAGTTTTCATGCCAGACTAATTTTGATGCCGATTATGTGGAGGATTCGAAGACACTATTGTTCTCAAAGTCCAATAGTAGCCATGCCACATATTAGTGGAAGCATATGGGTTCTTCACTGTGTTGTTGGTTAGTCAGGAAATTAAGGAGAGATACCCCGCCATGGAAGTGAACAGGTCCATCTTATGCCCATTTATGTGCAAGACACCTTTAAAAAAATTATGATTTTAGTTTCTAGAATTAGTACATATTTTAGATCAAGATTTACATAAATGGATCATGAGTTTAAAGGGATTACAATTGACTTTGCGTGGAAAGCATTTGTGGCCAAATAAAAATTATCGATACATCTTTGCTCTTTAGATCAATTTGATTTAATGATGTAGTTTAGCAAGACAAGGCTGCAGGTTAATGTACAGCTGACATAGGCAAATTCATGATATTTTATCTACCTTCCATGGATTGAAATTCATGTACTAAGGATGGTACTAGTTTTTTCCAGGAATGCTAGGGTACAAACCTGTTTTTTATTGGCTATTGGGACAGTGGTGTGCATTAGTACCAGTATGTATATTTGAGGTTTGTTTGTTTTCTTCTTGGTTTTCAATCTTTTTTAAGTTTTGATATGTCATATGTATATTAAGTTAATGTTTATTTTTTTAATGTACAATATGTATATTGATTAATTGACGCTTATTTGTTTGCTTGGCATTCGTTGTCTTGTAGCACAATTAACTCATAAAGAATTTCTCTAGCACAAGGAATAAATTTTGTTCCCGAGCACAAGGAATAAATTTGTTGTCTGTTTCCATGATTTAAGAAAAATACAAAATTACCATCCCAATGTTCATGGGCTACATTACTAGTCGATACCAATTGGGATGGCCAGTATGTTCCAATTTAGTTTGTTTTGGTTCTTGGCACCTATCTTGTTGCCCTTTTTGCGCTGGAAGAGTACAATACCAATGGTGCTGTTCCATTTTGTTGGCATTTAAATCCATGCTACCTTTTGCTGGTAATTGATTTCTTAAATTGGAACATTCACCAAAAGGACACATGCTCTAAGGACTATCAACAGCTGGTGCTCCTTGTTATATTTCATTTTCAGCTATTTTCTTTCTGACAGGCATCATGTTTTGTCTATTTTGGAAGCTGTGCTTTGGTGGACGCTAGAAGAAATCAAGATAAAAATTGTCTTTTTTTTTCCCCCAGTACACATATAGACATACCATAATATATGCTTGCTAAGTTTATATTACATTATGTAATTTTCTATATAGTTATTCCTCATTTTTTAGATTTGTTAAATTTTTAAGGTTTTTAATTTGATCAAAAGAACTCCTAATGATAATTTAATTGTGTAAATGAGATTTCACTATTTTTGATGCCTTCTTGCTGTTTAATTTGCTTATATTTTACAACCAAGCAAGTTGACACTATTGTTGTAAATGAACCTATTTTCAGGCAGCAGCTGTGGCACATTCTCTTTTCTGCACTTGCTACAAATTCAGTCTGGAGGTTGAAAATGCTTCTGTTCTTCTGCTGCTTGCTGAGATACACAAGGTAAGGGATAATTTGTTTCTTTGTGCTTTGTTTGTGAAAAATGAGAGTGAAATCTTGTTTTCCCCATTTCATTTGTCAGAAATCAGGCAATGCTGTTCTGGGGCTCCCTTATGCCCTAGCAAGTCTGTCATTTTGTCAATCATTTAACCTAGATCTTCTTGAAGCATCTGCTACCCTGACACTTGCTGAACTGTGGCTATCTCTTGGATCAAGCCATGCAGAGAGAGCATCAACCCTTGTACATAGGGCTCTTCCAATTATTCTGGGTCATGGAGGCTTAGAGCTACGTGCACGAGCAAATATTGCAGTTGCAAAATGCCATTTGTCAGATACAAGCTTTTCAAGTAAATTGCTCTGCATCTTTTGTCTTATATAGTTGGTAATAGTGCATTTACATTAGTTTTAAGGTAAAATGGTTGTTCTTTGACCTTGTTATGTTTGCCATTTTGGCAAGTAACGCTTCTTATTAGGGGAGCAGTGGATTATAACTAGCATGGTCCCGTACAAAATGTTTTTGTGATAAAAAATTGTTAAACAAGGAGGGAGAATGCATGGAACCTGATTGAAGCTATCTCAAAATGTAAGGTGGGATCTAGGTTCCTTGAAAACATAGACTGGAGCATGCGCATGAACATATTGTGTGTGTTGGGTTGGGGGGGGGGGGGGGCGCGAGTTGGACGAGCTTGTGGTTGTGGCAGCTCAAAAAATAGAGAGATTTAAAGTTCATTAACATTTTCTAGTGGAATCCCCATGTGTGTGTATCTAGGGTTGGTGGGGAGAAGTTGGATGAGCTTGTGGTTGTGGCAGCTTAGAAGATAGAGAGATTTAAGTTTGATTAACATTTTCTAGTGAAAGCTCCAACCTTGCTCACCCTCAACCTCCCACCTTCCCAACCACAACCAACCAGTAAAGAGAGAAAGGTAATAACCTCTACTTATATTCTTCCTTTTTCTTTTATGTCCATGCTTGTCATGTCCCTTTCAAAGAACAAAATAAGTGTTTTATTTTTAAGCGTACTAGAAAAAAGAGGTGCATGCATTATCTTTGCTCAACTCCTCTTGCCTTCTTAGCATTTTAGATTGCAGGGTATTGTGGTTTAGCCCCAAGAATTCAATGCAACATCTTTAATTGAGATATGTAGAGCCTAAACTTCTTTTGTAGTTCAATTGTTTGGGTGTCTTGAAGGCTTCTTCAAAATTCACTTCAGCTTTCATTCAAACTCTAAAACTAGCGGTATTTGTGTATGTGCACATGCATGCTTTTTTTTTCTTGGGGAATTATACATGCTCGATTTACTTTATTTCCTATACATTGGTTGTGTTTTTAGTAATAAACAATTCTTTTGAGCTTTAAATTATTCTTCAAAACACCTAATGCTTTGTTCATAAGTGCATAAGTATTGGGAGTTGCACTCACAAGATATTCTATATTGATGGTTAGAAAATTTCCTCAATGTAATGAACCTTTGATGTTGCTATTAGGCATGATGAGATATTGTGGAACAATAATTGGATCACTTAATGGATTAAAATAGTTATGCGAAAATCAGTTGTTTATGCTGTCTAAGTTTTTGCTTTTTACCATTAGATGTCTATGCCCGTTTTTGTGATCTCACCTCTTTCCAAAGTCCTTATGGGAGTCTATTGACACATGTAGGCGTGATTTTATTCTCACATTGGTTGTGGATCGAGAGATCTTGCATAATTCCAAGGATCCCAAGTGATGTGTGGGTTAAACCTCCACCCTTGGTATCCCAAGGATTTTCAGGTAGGATGAAGGTATAGGCAGTCACCAACCATCTCTTGAATGAGGTAAGGCTGTATTCAGGTCTCTCTCGGCATTGTTGACCCTCAATATCAGGCCTTTAACCTTCGGGGTGTTTATATGTGAAGCATTTGTTCAAATAGAACATCAACCAAACATCTACGACAAAAATGGAGAAATGTTACCAGAGTTATCTCTTGAATTTTCTGATAGAACAATATTAGTTACATGCCATCTCCACGGGATGCCTCATCCAAGATCCATCCCTAGCACGTGAAGGTGAAGTTGCGCCACTGAACTCCCTCATCTTGGCCAACCTTCAATCTTGACAAAGGACCGCCTTTTTTCCCTTCCTCGACCTCTGAGGTTTAGCCCTACTTAAATGGGTCAAGCCAGTGCCCCGAAGCATTCGGCTGGGCTGACCCTTAGTCGTAAATTAACCTTCGATCATCGAGAGAAGGTTCTTTGGTCTACAATTAATAGAGGTTGCAGGAACTTCCTGAAAGAATAATGCCCTAAAAGCCAATCATTGTAAGGGCATTTCTGTAAACTTCCAAACTCATGTATGACATTTTTATGTATTAATAAAAGGCATTTAGTTTTCATCATACTGTTGTGTCTGATTAATAGATTATGGTGAATCTCGTAGGTTAGGGAAATAGAATTAGGGTTATGATGAAGATCATAACAGTAAGACCTAAATTCCTATAAACCCTAATCTAGAATGTTCCTGGTCGTTGGATTATCGATTAGGGGATCGATACTTCCGAAAAGACCAGCATATCCTATGTATGCTCTTAAGAGAGGGTGGTTGATCTCACAGCCATTAGTGTAGGGACACTAATATAAGGATATGGATGCTCATTGTAGACATGAGTTCACTGAACTGATCTGCACTGAGAATTTCTTATGGATGCCTTACTGCTTGTCAAAAGGTAGTTCTCATAGTGGGAGTTGTGCAAGTGATCTTTAGACCTGAGATCACCTTAGATCCTTATGCACACTAAGCCATGTTTTGATTTATACCCAGAGTTATGTACGGGATGTTCTCGAATATGATGGAAGGTATATGAAGGATGAGTGGATCAACAAGGAATCGATCATTCCTAGTAAAAGAAAATATTATCCCAAGAAATCTCTTCAATTGATGACTCAGGGAGTCTTTGATCAAAGCAGGATGAGATTAGAAAAGATTTTCTAATCGATCATCAATAGTCATCATTATCGAATTGATATTCGAAATGACTAAGTGCTAGAGTTTGACATTAATCCATACCCATCATTTATTCGGGATAAAAGGAGATCGAGAGATTGAATTGCATGCTAACTTTCCACTGAAGGGTATTTTGGTAATTTCCACCAAATTCCTTATCTTCCGGGTAGGCATGACACGTTGCTAGACATCAATCATATCGTGTAGGTTATCATGAATCAATTTGATTAGATTCATGAGTCAATTTGAAAGTTGGTTCAAATTGGCAACTTGGGTCAATTCAATTTGACCTAATTAGGTCAAACGGGTCTGATTGGATCGAATCGGCTTGGACCCAGACCTATTGCTGGCTAGATGTGGAACCCAAAGGGTCACACACATATGAGAATTAACCTAGGAATTTATTGGATATTATATTAGGGTTAATCAATCCTAATTGGCTAGCTAGATTGCATACTAGCATATGTATGCTAGCCTAATTTCTAACCCAATTAGATTGGATCTTTTTGCTTGCTAATTGGGCAAACCAATTTATGAGAAATCTAGATTGAGTTGTGTCCTAAGTGGGGTCAAATAATCTGATTTTATTTGGATTTTATCAGCCTTTATCTTGGATTTATGAAGAGTCCTAATCAGATTGGACTCTTGGCGCCTTTTGGTATTTGCGCTAGAAATTATTGGCGTGAAAGAAGGAAAGGAGTCCTGCTTTGGTGCGGTGGTTTCCAGATAAGCAAGGAGTCTCTCCCCTTATCCTAACACCCATTCCTTCAGCCTCTTTACTGTACAAAAGGGAAAGGAAGGAATTGGCGCGCGCAACATGAAGAGTCGCGATTCTTCATGGTTGCCGCATCAATTCAAATTTAAATGGGTAGTTTTATTAATTGAACGGATATGTCTCTTCATTCCACGCCAATTGCCTTCTCATAAGCCGGTTACATGCCACATGGTGTGAAGAAAAAAACACCGGTTATCCCACGCTATAAAGGATGTATTTTTTAGATCCAAAAGACTCCTCATTGAAGGGTCTTATTTGATCTGATGAAAAGCAGATCAAGGGCTGATGAAGAGCCTTATCCCACGCCTCTTGCTTTCCTATATAAACCCATCAGTGTTTTACCGAGAGCATTATTATTCTATCCTTTCTTTCTTACATTCTTGCACTTATCCTCTTTGTCTCTTCCTTCCTTTATTAAGACATTGTTCTTTCTTTAAGACAAGTCTGCCAAATTAAGACAAGGGCTTAGGAAGAGAATAAAGAAGTGTTAAGTAGAAGTAAGAAGAGTTTAGGAGAGGGTTCAGAGTGCTTGTTAGGAGGGTATTAGTTTGGGAAAGAAGAAAAGGCTGCAGAAGGCTAGGAAGGCTGCCAAAAAGTCCTAGTGGTTTAAGCAAGCAAAGGAGTGTCTCCTTGGTTCAATTCTCGTGTGGATCACCTTTGGAGGGCATGCACTTGTGTGCCTAGTGGAAAGAAGAAGGTTATAGCGTATCAGGTATTCTTCTTAAGACTCATTATATGATTAGTTAATTGTTATGCTCAAGGGATTCTAGATTAGGATTTCAATTTCTTATGTTTTTCAAATGAAAAATTTTTGAAATTCTACCATCCGCTGTGTCATCGAAACCCATCACTTCCTTCAGTAGAACCTTCAAGGAATGTAAGATTATGCTTCAGGTCCCTTGGTCCCATGGACCCTTGATCCTGATACCGGCCTTCAGGCCGATCTTAGATCCTTGCACCAAAGGGCAAACAAGGCTCCTTAGTGGCACACTACAAGGTAGTGCAAGGAGAAACCCACTGGTGCTCATGTCGATGCACCTTCTCAGTGTGGACAGACATACAAATTTGTAATCCATAATAAATCCTTGCAATTAAGGGAACATGATCTATTTCAGGCTACAATCTCTATCATCGTTAAGGAGAGCGATTGACAATGTGAATAAGACAGCTTTCATTAATGGGAGACGGACATTCTAGACAAACAGAATGATCCCTTGTCAAATTTTTTGATAGGATCTGATACCTGCTCAATCCTTACCAACCCACTAAAGCTTTTTGCATTTCGAAAGTACCCTCACTAGCTTATAAAAGGGGGTCCTTTGAAAACCCCCAGGGTAATGCTCTCTAACACTTTTTTAAGCCCATTTTCTTTCTCTCTCTCTCTCTCTCGAAACTCCACTCTCCTTTTTTTCTCCGTGGTCTATTATCTAACTTGAGTGTCGGAAAGCCTTCGCTGGAGCAACCTCCGACTAAGACTTCTTTTGCAGGTACAGCAATAAGCCTTACTCCTCTAGCATCTCCGGTATTTGAGCGGGATCCACCGCCATCACCAAGTAATACATTCTAACTAGTTTTTTGGGATGAGATCTTGGGTTGTTATAATTGGTATTAGAGCCAAACTAAGCTCATGACCCATGTGTGGCTAGGGGACACTACTACATGGGCCCTTCTAGAGTTGACAACTAGTTGGTCATGGTATTTCTGGTTTTGATTGAGCCATTCCATTGTGAGGCTGCCGGGGCTTAGAGGGGGGGAGTGCGTGACGACTCATGCGGACGTGTTTTTTGTCCCACATTATTTGTATGGAGAGATCTTGTATACTTAAGCAAGACCAAGGATGCCTAAGTATCACTTTGGGCTGGCTTTTCTTGGGTGAGGTCCTCAATCTTGACATTAGTTATTCATATTCCTTACACTCAAAAATTTAAATGCTATTTTTTAAATTAGCATTAATTATTTTACTAACATCATTGTTAAGTCAGATACATTTTCGAGGTCCTTGGTATATCTAAAATTTCATACAACCAACTTTGATGTCCTTGTTCTAGTCTTTCTTGAGTCAGTTATCCCTCCACGGGCATGGTATGGGCCACATGAGGTTGGGTAGGCTGGATTTGCTGAGCTAGTATACATTTTTGGCCTATTCCCATCAGCTTATTATTGTTATTATTATTATTTTTTTGCTGTCAATTGATTTGTTAACAATCCTATACAATTTCAGTCAGTCAACCTTGCCTCTGCTAACAGATTTAATCATTACTTTGTAACAAGTTTCCAAATTGATGCTTGGAATGGTAAACAGGATTTTGATAGTCAATATGGGAGCATTCTTGTGGTAAGAAACACACAGACATTGTTGGTTCCTCATGCCCTGCTTCTTGTCCACTTCTGGTATATGAAATGGAAGAAAATAATTGCCAATCTTGTGCTTTTCTTCATCATTTATTCACACTATCCAATCTGCATGCTGCCAATACTTAACAGAAAATAATATTCTTCAATAGTTTCTGAAGCTTGTTAAGATTATAGTGAATATTTCAAGTATCCAAACTACTATCATTGTTACACTTATATCTTACTCCAGTACTTGTCAGATTTATCTTATTTACCTCATTTTCTGATAGAAATCTAATTCTGTGATTTGCTGCATCAACTTTCATTTCTCTTTTTCTTATATTTTGACTGTCATTTCTCATTCCAGTTTCTCAAGATCCTTCTGTTGTGTTGGATCCCCTTACTCAAGCTGCTGAAGAGCTTGAAATTTTAGAGGTGAGTTTACAAGGATCAGTTATAATTCCGTTGCTGTTTTCTAGTCTAACTTCATTTTGAGTGCCTTCATATGGTAAACATCGATATTATGTTTACATTAGTTGACCATCAAATGCACAGCCATTCACCTATGTTTCCTGAAATTGCAATTAGTGAACACTTAATTGTTGAGGTTGATTAAAATCAATTACTAACCAAGCATGTTTTGATGCAGTATCATGAATTAGCTGCAGAAGCATTCTACTTGATGGCTATTATATGTGACAATATAGGAAAGCTGGAGGAAAGGGAAGCAGCAGCAGCTTCTTTCAGAAAACATGTTATTGCTCTTGAAAACCCACAAGATGAAGAGGATCCACTTGCTCATGGGATTTAAGAAACGAACGATATGTTATTGCTAATGGATGTCAATAATCCTGAGATCTTGTTGGTCCAAGCATATAGGAGTTACATGGAGGAAATGTCCAACATCAGCCAATGGCTTTATTTTTGAATGAATGATTAGTTACCATCAAAATTCAAAACACTGGAAGCATCCTTTGCCAATACTTCTGATGATAGTTTTCTGTGTGAAGATAAAAAAAATGAGGTATTGTTTTTATTATTTTATGCTGACAAACTGTTTTAGTTGCATCTAAATGAATGTTTGTTCTGCTTATGTTTTTGTTGCAGCAAGCACCACCAGTAGGCAGCACTTCTGTATAGATTTGTTAGCTCGAGTAAGTTCTTTGCATATGGATTTTGCAGATTTTCCTTGCAGCTACATGCATATTACTCGGCCACATGATTTTCCATGGACTGCAGTATTCACCAGAAATTCTATCACATATTTACAATCTTAGGTCTGTGAACCATCCTTTTTTGAATCTCTTGCATTTAAAACAATACATTTGGCCTCACCAAACTCATCCCTGTCATTTATCTGCTAATGTGGAAATCTGAATGTCTTTTCACTATTTGCATTGCAACTCCTTGATTATGGTATTTCATGGGATACTGATGCTATGTAGTACTGTATATTTGCCTCTGTGCTTGTATTCCATGCTAACTTATTGTTTGTCATCCTATAATTATATGTGGTGAGCTGTTTACTTTCTTTTTTCCCACCATCATATAGCATATAGGCCGTTCCATTCATCCAGTTACAGAAACATCCTAGTTGATGAGAGTTTAGAGGTCAGAATGGAAATGTTTTATAGATCCAAAATTGTCATAATAGAGTTGGGAGACGGATAACATGCTAGACTGGCTTATTGGTATTGGTATGCCTGAGATCATGTAGCTGCCTTGATTATCTGCGCCATGTCTCATGTTCATATGGTTTGATACTATAGTTGGCCAGGGCTCCAATAATTCTCACTGATGTCTGTTGAAGTGTATCTATTGTAATGGAAGATCTTCCATACCTCACTGCTCTAAATTTCACGTTTACTACCTACCCCTTGATTTCTACAGATTCTGCATAGATTTTCTAGACCTGATATGACTCAGTATTTGGTTGATGCTTTCTTGCAATGTGTCCAAGATGAGAGCCCGCGTATATTTATTGGGCTTGACATAATTTTATGGCTCCTTTGTGTACTTTCTATATTGTAACAGATGCCGCTGACCTCTAGTTTTCTGGTGAACGATCTGTGTGAATTTTATGTATTGCGATTTCGCCAATTCGTCTGGCAATGAATGCAAGTTTGCGATGCTTCTTTTAAGCTAACTTGAATGTATAATATATTCTTCTGATTGGTTCGACTAGCGGTGTTTGTTCTGCAATAGTTGTTCAGATTGGTCCCAGCTTGCTTGGATCTTTTGTTGCAAGAGATGCTGGACTTGATTCTGATTAACCCTAGCCCTTCTTTTTATTCATTTTAGTCTGGCAATATTAGATAGGATGCAGAGTGGTAAGGTTTGTGAAACTAATTAATTCTAGAAGTTTAGATAATCATGTTAAAAACTGGAGATTCTGAACACCTGAATCCTACATCATGGATAAGTCCTGCAGTACCCATTTATAAAACTTGATAAAATTAAATTATTGTTGGAATTTTTATTTGTGCAACTTAAATAATTTCGTTTCAGTTTGTGAACCGAGAAAGATGACCAGAATCCTAGGAGCCATGGTTGACCTGTATTCTTCAATTTGGATTGTGCAACTTAAACTAAACCAAATCTAACCAATAATCATAGCCAGTTTGGACCAATATGTATCTCTGGGTTGGTCTTAGAGGCAAAAATATAAGCAAATTTCTAGTCTGATCAGATTAAAGAGTTTGTGAGGCAGCCAGACCAAGTCATCCCTGAGGTACGGTCTCACATGATTATCATAAAATTCGCAAGGCATTAATCTATAATCTGTTTCTAAGTTCTAACACTTTATAAAGGACTTCGCCAAGAAAAAAGAATAAAGAAAAAAGAAAAACAATCTACCCAAGGGAAGCTCCTCACATGATCATCATTAATAACCTATAAAGTGCAAAGTTTTTATTCATATCCTAATCATTTTTTTTCTATTTTGTTTTGGAAGGGAATTGTTGGGGAAAGGATGTTGGCTCTCATGTTTTAGCTTCCTTGCAATAACTGTAATTCAGCTGACCTTGATTGTGCTTGGGTGTCGACGAGCATGACCCGAAATGTATTCTAAGTTAGAAAATAGAGATCAAGCTTAGATCATCCGTCATAGATATGTTAAAATGCAATAGAGTTCATGGATCAGTCTATTTGACCTTATAAATGGATCAGGCTAGAAAAAAATAGCTCATTTATGTAATTGGGCTTTTTGGTCCGGTCCTTGTAGTCCATGGATTGAATTGGATTATGGCCGGATCAGTTCATGGGTCAGGAATTTTTTTAAAAAAATATTAAAATTTAAAAGTTAAAATTGGGTTAGGAATTTTTTTTGGTTGATTGATTTATTTCCTAAATCAATAATTCTTTTTTTTTTTAATCTATTCTGGTCTGGCCATCTCATCGAGCCACTCGTTCTTCTCTTTCGTGGCGTTTCCACTTCCATTCCGTAGCCTATTCCGATTTATTGAGGTGATGAGGCTTTGCCGCTCTTCCATTTCGACGGAGAAGAGAAAAATCGGTGCTGATGGTGATGTCGGCGGTGACAGAGAGGCGGTGGAGGAGAGAAGTAGTGTTGGCATCGAGACAAGTACAATCGAATATTGGTGGTTGGTGAGGATTCAATCTTTTTTTTTTTATTTTTCTCTCAACGGAAAGTAAGAGATGGGTCCGGAGGGATACTGCCATCGTTGTGCCGACTTGCCAGGAGGGCTCTTCTTTCTCCATTACCGTTGCATCCAATGTCGAATCTCCACTCTATGAATCTCGACCTAGATATTGGATCTTTGGCTTTGCATGTTGCCCAACAATGACGAGGCCCTTTCCGGTAGCCAGCTCCCATTGTTCTGGGAGACTCTTTACCCTCTTTACCAGCCATCCCTCTTCCCCCGTCGGTTATTCACGCGATTTTATCTCAATGTGATGTCTTCAAAGATTCAAGCCAGTGAAGCTATAACCGTAATTTATCCCTATTTGGCCATTTCCCTTTAGTAAAATAAAAAACAAAAAATAATTGATCCTGCATGGATCGTGGTGTAAGGGATTTATCTTATACTCTGTTAGCTCTGATATGTAATTAACGGACCGTGCCACTTCCTTTTAGTAAAAAAATGAAAAATAAAGAAGACATAAAAGAGTAATTTTTTTTTGTAAAATTTTAATATTTTATGACCGTAGATATAATTACGGTATTCTGGAATCTTTTGATAATTTTTTTATCATATCATATCCAAGAATTTGTTAAAATTCTATATAATAAGGTGTAAGTGGACTGGCCTGACTCTAATCCACGGCCCATATAAGATCGGGCTGGGCTGGATTTTCTTGACCCATTTATACAAGTGGGCTCACATTGATAGATTTAGTCCGTCATTTGATCGAGCTTAATAAAGCCTTCATTTGAAATGATCAAAGCAAGCCCATTTTGGGCAGCTTCATAACATCTATTGAATTAAAATCAATTCAAGCATCTATCGAACTTAAATTAAAATTGGTTCACGCTTTATTCAATCTCTGTTCATGCTTAAATCAATCTTCAATAAAGCTAGGTTCAAACTTGATTCAAGCTTGCTTCATGTTGGTTCAAACTTTATTTACTAGTTAATTATATACAAAGCGAAGCAAAGGTGAGTAGTTGGAGATTAGATCCAATGATTAGTTATATGCTGACTAATATATATTGTGGTATACTTTCTTAATTTCAAGTCTTATGAAGCCATGTCGGACTAGGCTAGGTCTTTTTCAGGCTTGGCATCTCTTTTACTCCCGAATCCTCACAATTTCTTTGTTTTACTCTTCTTACAGCCCCTCTACCCTCAATCAAATCTTCTGAATTTTTAGATAATTGCAGCAGAGTCACGTTCCGAGTCGAGCACGTTGCAAATCTGCTAGATAATAGTTTTACAAGCTTGGTTATATATCTAATCATAAAAATTTCAGAACGATATTAATAATAATATCTTCAATTAAATAATCTTATAATAAAAATTTTAGAACAATTACTTTGTTTTTCTTTTCTTGAAAACCAATTCAATAAAAATCTAATTAAATTATTTTTAAATTAAATAATTTTATGTGATATAAATTATAATATTTCATTCAAATCAAATATTCACACTAAATTGAAACAAATTAAATTAAATTAAGAAACTCTGAATAACTTCTAAATTTTTAAACGATAGAGTGTGGTTTCCTAAAGTCTTGAATAATCATGGTTTATGATATTAAAAAAAAAAAGTAATAAGCTATATTAGTCTAGCAAGCAACATGATTATTAAAATGGGGTTTAAGCATGTTGGGCAAATAAATAATATAACATTAATTAGGATAAATAAATCTTAATTAATATATATTAATTATAAAATAAAAATATCTCATAATAAATGATGAACTCGTTAAGTTACGGCCACATAATCTAGTGGCATGAAAAAATATATTGCACAGAGTACTAGATATTACTATTTTTATTACTGGTGGTTCAGTGTTGAAACTAATTTCTTGGATTATAAGTCGATAAGTTCAATATATAATCTCGGTTGATAGGGTTATGTTATAGCCATATTAATAATATATAGAAAAACAATTTCATAAACAACATAGTCAAGTTTTCTAATTGCATTTTTCAAAGCAGATCATAAATTATTTTGAATAGTAAAATAATACAAGCTTGACCTATTTTATCAAATAGAAAACTGAATATAAGTCAAATTAAATAACTAATTATATTTTAAAAAATATTTGAAAGAACACATGAAGCATTAGGTTGCTTTTCTTGATATGCTCTAAAATTTAACTTCAATTAAACATGTTAGCTTCATCTATTCAATATCAATAATATACAATTAATTTCATTATTAATAATTTAAAATTTATAATAAACTAAGAATCCATGAAGAACCCAGGTGGATCAAATTAAGCTGGAGGTATAGTTCATACCCGTCAAGGAGGAAAAAGAATAAAGCTAGTTGAGCAATAAGTCCTAGGAACCTAGTTTGGTTCGATCAAGTTACTTCTATCCAATTAATGACCACATTAGATCATAGGTGGCTCACAAAGATTGAAGATGCCTAAATCTAGTGGAATTTGATAAGGACTAGGATAGAGGTGGATGCAATATCCAGTGATCAAGGTGTAAGACTCTTTAATGAAGATCAACTTAGATTACAAGGAACTTTTTGAGATTACCTATCACCAAGAAAGAGGGACAAATTTTGAAAGGATAGTAAGGGTGGCAAAATATGACTTGACCTGCCAACTTCACCCGCATTCAATCTACTATAAACAGGTTTAGGTTTAGATTAAATAAGTTCAGGTTGTAAATGGATTGACTCGTTTAACTCGTTTAATATTTAGGTTGGGTTTAGGTTTCAAATAGATGATTTATTTAACCCGTGTAATATACGAGTCGAGTAAATTAAAAGTGGGTTGGATAATTAGTTATTTTTGAAGTTTTAATTTTTGTAGAGTCTTTTCTTGGGTGCGACCATTTTTCAAATCAAAAACTAGTAAACACACGTGATGCCTCTAGCCATTTCAATTTTCAAATCATCATTTAAAATTTAATTTGATAGGTTATTAATATTTGCATGAGCTGTGAGTCAATGAGTGACTGAATGGTTGAGCCTCTAACAACCCACCTATCAATCTTTTCATGAGCCATGAGCAGCATCTCATTTTCTCTCTCCATTTCTTTCCCTTTTTTCCCCTCAATTCTCCCTCCCCATCGCCTCCTCTCCTCTTCATTATCCTCACCTCTGATTATGGCACAGAGACGAGGGGGAGCATCGGAGCAAGATGGCAATGAATAGTGGGCCATGAGACCGAGACGGAGATGAGGGGGATGCCAGTGTGGAGCGACGAGGGACAACAGGCTTTTCATCTTGCTTCTCCTCCTATTCTTCTTCCTCCTCTTCTTTCTCTTCTTCTTCTTCTTCCTCTTTCACTTCCCCACCCCCGACACAATCTCTCCTAGCCACTCCCAGCCTCTGTTGCTTCCCTTAGATCTTCTCCACTAGCATCGCCTCCTCGCATCGCTACATCAATGTCTCCAACCACTGCTCCCCAAGCCATGACATAGCCCTCTTTGATGGATCTTAAAACCTCCCTAAGAGCAAATGGTGGAGGTACGACTCTTGCTCCCTCAATGCATACTTTGAGAAGTACTCCCCTTCTTTAATGAGAAACTCCATGTACACCTGCCGCTGGTTCTTGATTGTCACCGACCTTACCCGCACTTCTTCCATGTAGGATTGAGTCATAGAAGAGAGAGTGCCTGAGCGAAGCGATGAAGGTAGGCCACAAGATCAAGCCAGGGCAAAGTGATGAAGGATGGTAGTCCGTGAGACCGAGCCAAAGAAGAGAGGGAGCATTGGAGCAGAGCTGCGAGGGATAATGAACTGTGGGATCGAGCCATAGAAGAGGGGGAGCTCCAAAGTGGAGCGGTGAGGGATGGTGGGCCATGGGGTTAAGCTGCAGAAGAGGAGGAGAGATAGAGTGAAGCGATGCGGGATGGCCATCCGTGGAACCGAGTCAGAGAAGAAGCGGAGAGCTGGACTTTTTTTTAACGGGTCAAAAATGGGTTGGGTTTTTATTTTTTCTATTGGTTTGTAAATGGGTTGGAAATATGTCGGGTCAGGTAACCTATTTATTACATAGGTTAGGTTCGGGTTCTTGAATCTAGCCTATTTAATAAACATATCAAGTTCAGGTTAAGATATTTTTGAGTCAACCATATCTAACCCGACCCATTTATATCTGACCCAATTACCACCCCTAGAGGAGAGAGAAGAAGATATAGAGTAGAGAGAAATAAATGGAAGAAGAAAAGAAGAGGCAAAAGGAAGAGGGGGGAAAAGAAACAAAGAAGGGAGAGGGGGAAAAGAAGACCACGGATGTTGGTGGATAGCCAGAGGACTGGTGACATGAGGCCATTGGCGCAAAGCAGTTGGTGATAGAAAAAAATAGAAAGAAAAAAGATAAAAATAGGGGTTTGACCCCTTTGTAGTTATTCCATAAGAATCCCAGTGATGGGGCTCTGGCCATGGTTAGGAGTAGCAAAGGGGATTAAGTTCCCCCCTTTGGAGACAAGTGCTGGCAATGGAGGAGATCAGAAAAGGGGATTTTCAAATCAGAAAAATAGGGGATTTTATGCCTTTCTATGCTTTTGGCTTTTCCAGCAAAGAACATGGCTATTGATGGGAGTTCAAACAAGAACAGGTAAGGGAGAAGATCAATGAATCTTACCTCGACTCCGATGATGGCTTAGCTACAATCACCGGTGGAGCACAAGGAGTTCAAATTATCGAAAATCCAAGGGAGAAGAGAGAGAAAAGAATGGGTGGCATCATGTTGAACACCAATGGAGTGTTTGGGAAGTTTAAAAAGTAGTGGAGGCTTTCCTAGCCACCAATGAGCCTGTGATGGAGGAGAACTCTTTTATAATACTTGAAGCAAATAAAAGAGTTAACTTGGTAGCGGAAGAGAAAAAAGAAAATAGAGGAAAACAATAACTTAGCTCTACAAATAATGCTTGGTAGAGGAGTGAGAAGTAGTAGAGGATTTCATGGGCTCAAGATGGCAACAGGCAAAGATTTCCAACCCTAGGTGATGGCTAAGGTTTGCATAGAGAAGAAGAGGAGAAAAGAAAGATTGAGAGATCTAGAGAAATCTAGAGAACTCTCTGGACCGGACAATCCCAAAATATCTCGATTCCACTGAGCAAATGGGTAACGGGCAAATTCAAACCCCAATTGCCTCCAATTCCTCTTTGGCATTGTGAGTAGCCTAGGCCTAGTTAAGGAAATATCCATTGAATAGTCTAGGAAACTAGCCCACATGTTAAATATAAAAATTCTCTATAATTCCAAATGAAGCTGGGAGTTGTAAGAAGGATAACAGAAGGTAGAAACTAAGTAACAAACTTTCCCCCAAATTCTCTGTTTTCCACTCTAAGCTTTCCCTCTCAGATCTCCCCTTTTCTTCTCAGATCTCTCATTCTTCCCTTCTAACCTCTCCAATCTTCTCTTCCCCTCTCAAACATACCTTAATTTTCCATAGATTTGGAACTTCTCTACTGTAGGAACTATTGTTGAATCAGATAAGAATGGGAGTGAAATCACCAAAATAAGGGGCACTCCATTGATTTTATTGATAGATGGAATAGTAAATATGGAAGGTTACAGATGGGATCTGTATAATCATATAATATTAGATCCCTATAATTCCAGGATCACACAAATACTCTCTCTCAAGATAGGGCAAATGGATCAATAAATCTTATCTTGGTATAAATAAAAGAGAAATGACTTAAACTTAATCTTTTGGTCAGAGCATTAGCTAGTTGATTTGAAGATCGAACATGTAAAATCTAAAAAATCCTGGAGATAAGCTTCTCCTTGATAAAATGATGATTAATTTCAATATGCTTGGTTCTGTCATACTGAACTGGATTATTTTCTATGTTAATGGCTGTCTGATTATCACAAAAAAGTTGTAATATAGAACCATGAAAGAACTGATATTTGGTTAATATTTTTTTAGCTACAGTACTCTACAAACTCCAAGAGTCATTGCTCTATACTTAGCCTTAGTAGTTGAGCGAGTCACTATATCTTATTTTTTGCTATGCTATGTAACAAGATTTTTGCTCACAAATGTATAATAACTAGAGGTTGAGTGCATATTATCTTTGGAACCAGCCTAGTTAGCATTTATATATTCCTTAATATAAAGATGCCCATGCCATGAATAGAACAATCCTTTACTAGGATATCTCTTCAAATATCAGAAAATCCTATATACTGCTTCCATATGACTTGAGCGAGGGTCATACATATACTAGCTAACCATACTCACGACAAAAGCAATATCGAATATGGTATGGGATAAATAAATCAGCCTATCCACTAACTTTTGATAACAATCCTTAATCATTGGAGTGACAGAGTTAGCCATAGGTCTATGATTCTGATCAATAGGTGTAGCTGCAAGTCTACATCTAAGCATTCCAATCTCATTTAAAAGATTTATAACATATATTTTTTTAAAAAAAGAAAATTCCTTTAGGAGAGTATGCTATTTCAATCCCTAGAAAGTATCTTATTTTATCCAGATCCTTAATCTCAAATGCTTGTGCTAATTGAGACTTTAAACAAGTTATCTCCTCAGTATCATTACCATCAATCATGATGCCATTGACATAGATAATGAGAAGTGTGATTCATTTGTAGGATAGCATGAAGAAGAGCGTGTGATCAGCATTACTCTGATGGGAGCCCAATGATTCAACAACCTGTTTGAACCGATCAAACCATGTCTGAGGAGATTGCTTTAACCCATACAAAGATCATCTCAATTTGCAAACTTTTTCAACTATTTGAGTTGTAGCAAAGCAGGTAGAATCTGCATATACACCTTTTCTTGAAGTTTTCTATGCAGGAATGCATTCTTTATATCTAGTTGGTATATGTCCCAACCAAAGTTAGACACACAAGATAATGCTTTTGACAGTGTTCATCTTTGCCACAAGAGCGAAGGTCTCATCATAATTAATTCCATATGTCTGTGTAAAGCCTCTTGCTACGGTCTAGCTTTGTAACGTTCAACAATACTCTCTAGAGTCTGCTTTATAGTAAAGATCCACTTACAACTAATTGGCTGCTTCCCTACTGCTAGAGATACAAGATTTCATGTCTTGTTCTTCTCCAGAGCTCTCATTTCTTCCAACATAACTTCTTTCTACCTAGAACTTTTTTTGCTATCTTCTAGTCATTAGGTATAGATACAGAATGTAGTGAGATTACAAAACTATTATATGAGAGAGACGAGGAAGAATAAGACACAAAATTAGTAATATCATGCCTAAACTGTATAGAATGATTAGCATAAGAGTAGCTTTCCGCAAAGCAATAAATAACTCAGAAGGAGAATCAATACAGGAGGTATTAGAGGGATCTGAAATATTACCATTCGTCCTGGATGGGAACAAGGACAAGGATGAAGGAGATGATGATGGAACAGGAGATGAAGACTTAGATTTTGGAGATGTATGTAGGGCTACTCTCTAGTTGGTGTAATAGGATAGTTTGGAATGTCATCATCCCTCTGGTTAACAGCATCAGTAGCAATATGAATAGGAATAGCCTCCATAATAGAATCAGGTGTAGGATCCAACATATTTTTCCCCTCTTAACCAGCACAAGAAATGCCAATGTTGGAAGAGAATTCGGGCAAGGAGAAGAAGTCCAAAGAACCACCATAAAAGGTTCAAATTCTTGAAAAGTAACATCCATGCTGACTAGGAGCTTCTATTCAAAAGGACACAAGCACTTGTAGCCCTTTTTAGCTGGAGAATATTCTATAAAAATATATTTCAGAGCACGAGGATCAAATTTACCCATAGATGATTGGTGATTTGTACGAAACAAACATAACTAAATACATGAAGAGGTACGATATAAGAAATAACTCCTATGAGATATTTAACAGGGGTATACCCTAACACCTGAAGTGGCATCCGATTAATCAAGTAGGCTACTATAAGAATAGCTTCACTCTACAGAAACTTTGGCACATTCATGAAAATATTAAACACTGAGTTACTTCTAATAAATATATGTTTTTATGCTCAGCGACTCCATTCTGTATAGAAGTGTCAATACAAGTAGCCTGATGAGTAATACCATGATATGACAAACTCCCCAAACTCTTTATTCACATATTCAATTCCATTATTTAAGCGAAGAATTTTTAAAGTAGCAGCATACTGAGTAGAAACCATTTTTTAAAAATCCTTAAAGCAAGAAAAAACTTCATTTTTTTCTTCAATAAGTAGATTCATGTTGTTTTACTATAACAATCAATAAATATCACAAACCACCTATGGCCAGAGATAGAAATTGTTCTATATGATCCCATACATCAGAATAAATAACACGAAAAGATGTAGAACTCCTACTACTCGAAACTGGATAAGTTTCACCTGTATATTTAGCAAACTCACATGCATCACCGACTAATAGATGTTTATCAATGTTATTGAACTTATAGGGATAAGTTTGTGCTATAAGAGTAAAAGAAAGATGATCAAATCTGTAATGTAGTAGCAATAATTCAGACCTCCATGACTCAGATATAATAGCCATGTATCCAACTTTCGAATAGTCATCTTCCATAAAATTAAGTCCATCATGCATTATTCCAATCTCAAGTTTCTTTCCTGTCTAAGCTTCCAAAATAATATAGTTGTGTTCATTGAAAGTTACAAATATTTAAGATCACGAGTAATGAAACTATTAGATAGCAGGTTAATAGAAAATGTTGAAAAATACAGAATAGATTGAAGAGATAAACTAGGTGTACAATGGATAGACCCTTATTCAGAAATTCTAGAGATCGAGCCATCAGCTAAATACACATAATTAAAACTTATACTAGAAAAATAAGAGATAAAACTACTTGATAATCTAGTCATATGACTGGATGCTCCAGAATCTATAATCTAAGAATCATTACAAGAATTAATGCTACTAAATGCCATACCATGAATATTTATACTTGTGTGAACAAATTTACCATAGTGACTAAAAGTAGATCGAGGAGCGTTATTTTGAAAAGCAGTGTTGATAGAAACTTTGAGACTAGATATAAACTGATGAAGAGCCTGCAACTCAACAGTAATAATAGTGATCGTATAAGTAATAATATCTCTAGGTGAAGCAACGATAAATAGGATGGCAACCTCCTCTCCCTCCATCATGGGCAGCTTCCTGACCTCCCGGAGTCTTACTACGAAGTTCAGGATAGTAGGTCTAATATGACCAGGTTGATGATAATGGTGACAAATCTTGTCACATATGAAGGCAAAGGAAGGGCCTTGAGTAACAAAATGAACATCTCGGGAAGATGATGACTCTTGGATAGGCTATGATGAGTGGGTAGAGCCAGTAGTAGATAGTGCAAATTGAGAAGGAACTCCAAAAATCAAGGACATGGTCTGTAGCCATGTTTTTTCACTAGTAATTGAAGAAATAGCCTCATCTAGAGTTGGCCACTCCTTGGCTCTAAGTATCATGGCCCGATGGTATTCAAACTTAAGGTTCAAACCATGAAAAAAGTCAACAATTCTCTGCCTATCAATCCATTTCTAAATAGTCTCAGCATCTTTAAAACAGGCCAAAGAGAGTGGGTAAAAGAAATCTAGATCAGACCATAACCTTTTAATCTCAGATATATACTCAATAATTGATATACTCCCTTACTTCATATCTTTAAGCTCATATAATATCTTGTGAGCTTACATGATATTTTTCTATTGAGAATACAATATTGCCAGAACAGTCTAGATTTTATATGTACTTGTTAATTTTTTCATAGTTTTAACCATCTATGAAGTCATAGAGCCCAACAACCAAGCTAACACCAAGGTATTATTATTCTTCTATCTTTTTGTATCAGTTCCTATCCTATCATGCTTTTTCTACTCACATGTATTAAACCCTTCAAGATCTCTAGACTCCTATATGAGATGGGCATGATGGGAGCAACTCAATTTTCTAGTCTATTTAGTTTAACATTGATGGTTTGGAGAGCAGAATTAGAATTCTCTTTTCCAAAATTATGCATGTTCCTCTATATCAGTCTATTTAAGAGGACCTTAAGATCACTTAAAATTAGTGTAGTGAGATTTGTTATACCAAAAAAGACACTGGTGCCAGAAATAATTACAACAACCTAAATCCAGGAAAAAAACTCTTACCACTATTCTAAGATAACACTTAGATGATGAGGCATATTCATGCTGAATGCCTAGTGTGTCACGAGCATTTCAAAGGCATCCGGCGCTCGAGGTCCAGCAAAAAACTCTCCATTGAGATCCAGCACTTCACTTGAATCACCCCTACTATGGCCCATTGAATCAATTCAATCATTCTTTAATCGATTAAAAAACATACTACCTGCTGCTCTATTGTTGCTAGTAGACCGAATGAAAGAAACGGAGAAGATGGTAGTGGATCGGGGAGAATGGGAGCATCGGGTGGCGAGAGGCCGAAGTGGCAATTGGGGCACTAGGATAAAGGGCCAGGAAGTCGAGTTGTAGTAGTGGGATTAGCGATAGCATCGGGTGGCAGTGGCAAGTCTCTTACCTATCGGTAATGGTGGCATTGGCATCGGCGAGAAGTCGAGTCATAGTGGCGGGTCGCAGGGGTTGGTAGTGGGGGTTGGATCCGATCAGAGATGCTCATGAAGGGGCTGATCTAGTCGGAGATGCTCGTAGCGACAGCAGCAGAGGCAGCAACAACGATGGTTACAGGGAGATGGGGTAGCGGGATCTTGTCAAAGATACTCACGAAGGGACCAATCTAGCCAGAGATACTTGTAGTGGCAGTGGTGGAGGCGACGACGGCTGTAGTGGTCGTAGGGAAATGGATGCGTTGCAGGGTTGCAGTGGATTGATGATGTAGGGAAGAGGATGGATGATGCCAGTAGAGGAGAGGAGGCTAGGGATTAGGGATTGATGATGAAGAAGGGGAGAGAATGGGAAAATTGTGGTGATGGAGATTGAGGATCAAAAAGCTCTGAAACCATATTGTTGAATAAGAGAAAAATAAGGACTGAAATTATCATACCTAAAAATAGGGGGGCACTCCATTGATTTTATTGATAGAGGGAACGCCAAATATGAAAGGTTATAGACTAGATAAAATTTCTAAAAGATAGGATCTCTATAATCATATAATATAAGATTGTTAAATTCATGATGTTATCATTAAGATACCGTAATTATCAGTTTAAAATATAACTTCTAATAAATTAAAAATAAATAGATAGCAGCAAGTTAAGTCGAATCCATGGAGAAGGTAATGCATTTTAATAATTTAAAATCTTTGATTTTTATAAAAAATAAATAATTTGAAGTTAAAAAATAAAAATTAAAAGTGCATAAAAAGTAAATTTTGGTACGTTTGATCTATTATTCAGATCTCAACATCTACTTGCATAAAAGTAAATAATAAAAATTTAAAGTACATAAAAATAAATATTGCATTAATTCAAAGAAGAATTTAATTATAAAAAATAATAATAATAATTAAATAAACTACAAAAAGCTGTAACAAAATATTTGAAGTCGATTGATGCAGTCTCATTAGGAAGTTGGTTGATATCACTTTGTCTTCTTTCATTGTACTTCATGGAGTGAACTGGACTTCCTTTTTTTCTTCCTTTTTGGATCTTGATCTAAAGATTGGTATAGATGAAAAGATGGTGTAGGAGACGGTGCTTTTTTCTAAGAAATATCACTTTTAGAGACCAACCTGCAATCTAAAGCTAAACCCTCTATCCTGTATCGTACCTCTCTCTTCCTAAATAGAGATATCTTGTAGCCCAAGGTTTTTTAAATAGAGGGGATAATATGCTTATTTGGTATCAAACTGGGTATTAGACTCCTAGTAGAATTTCTGGAATTTTTGGTCTTTGGATCAGCATCAGATCTCCTTAAATTAGTTGAAATCTCTTCCAAATTATGCTCGGGACAGAGATGATGGGTAGAGGGTGGCAACAGCGTGGCGGCGTCTCAGGAGGTGGCAGGTTAGGGTGGCGATGGATAGGGAAGCGGTGATGGGAGCAGAGGATGGCTGTCATTGGAGGACGATGGCTCAAGAAGAACGACCATGAGAATGAAACTGATGGTGACCAGTGGTGATGGAGAAAACAACTATGCTCGGGAAGGATGCCGGCCATGAGGAAGGGAGGAGTAGCATTGAGGACTTGGCTGTGATGGGAAGGAGGCTGTGACAGGCGACTCCGGTGGAAGAGGAGGTGGCATAATGAGCTTGGAAGGCAGTAGTAATGGCGGCTCGAAACAACGAATAAAAGGAAAACTAGCAGCGAGCATGCTTTCTATTTTAAAACTTTTTCAAAATAACATGCAGCGGAAGCATTGGCGAGAAGATTAACATTTAATCTAAGCTTGCTTTTAAAACTTTTCTATGCTACTTATCCCAATATCTTGCATGAATGATTAATATAAACTATGAAATCATGAATTCATGCTATGAACATTTCAAAGCAACATATCTATATATGTAAAACCATACCTCGTATGAAGTGGAGACGCTCTCCGCTGCGAAAGATCCAGGAGGAGGAAGAAGAACTCTGCTTAGCCGCACACGTGTCCGGCCTCTACAGGTGGTTCACACCAGGGCTCTTTCGAAATCTACTTCTATTCCAAGTGCTAGCTTGTTGTGGAACAATTTGATCGGAACTCCTTTTTTTCTTTCGATGCCAGACTCTCCGAATGAATGAAGAAACTCAAGAGGTGGAGAATGAGTCATTGGAACCCTTCCCAAACACTCAATCCTAAGACCTAGATCACTAGGTACAAATATGCACACTTCTTTCCAAAAATCTCACACCCATAAAACTAGAACCTTTCCTAGCTTCTTCCCTTTCTTCCCTTTTATTTTTCCAGCATTTCTTTGCTGAATTTTCTCTTATTTTTGTCCTCCCATTTCAGCCCATTAAGTAGATGGTGAGGGAGAGGGAAAGTGGGGAGTTATGGGTGATAATGAAGTGGTAATGGGTAGTTATGGTCATGGGAAGTTACATAACTCTCCAAAACTGAATTTAAACTTATTTAAATTCAGATTAATGTGTTAATTGATTTCAGTTCATAACTGAAATCAATTGGGTCAAGTGTGCATACATTGGGTTCAACCTAATTGGACCTAAACCTATTTTGAACCAAATCCTATTTGATTCATTCCAGATTTTTATAGCTCAATCAAATTGGGGTATCAAGTAATCACATTACTTAATTTACCTCCATGCATCACCAACTATTAGTGAAAATTTTATGTCACAACCTTTTTGTGACATCAAGTGTCTACACTTGCGAAATCAATAAGTGTCGACACTTACAGAAGTGTCGACACTTTCAAGAATATCAAGTGTCGACACTTGGGTAAAGAAAAAATACTTTTCCTTTGTGAGTCCACGAACGATTCCCAATCGTTCTCCGATCACTAGATCAAGTAGAAACCCATATGGTGTGTGACCCCATAGGTTCGAACACTAAGCCGGTAGCACTGGAACATTTTCAATACTAGTCAAAGTCGCCATCTAGCAATGACACCCGACGTCCGGATAGGTCGAAGTTGCAGAGCAACAATCAAGAACCAGGAGATATGAAAACCTAGTAATTAATCCCTTTGACCTCCATGCTCAGGAAGACTTAGGGTTAAACTGCCCAACCCATAAAGTCCATCAACAATGTGTCTCAATCTCACAAGTCCTGTAACAAATTACAGAGACTACCCTGGCCAAGGTTTTGCTAAATTGAAACACAGTAAGATATCTGCTCCAAACACTTTGGAGGGGTCAATCCCATCTTGATCCGATCACTGCTACACGAGTACTTAACTATATCCAGAAACTTTCTGTCCCTGGATTAGAAATCCAGATAGTCCAGTATCAAAGTACAGTGAGTTGCTCGCAAGCTACTATGACAATCTCATGTCTGAGGGATAACTACGTCCATATCAAAACTCTAGGCAGAAAAAAGTACAGACGGGTCACGTTCGATGAAATGTCAAACACAACATCTGCATGCCATACCAGTGTCTCCATACTCCTTGGTTAAGAGGACAACCAACGACTATGGCACACAACGACCTATACTTGATATACTATCATCCTGAAATAAGTGTATCATTTGGTCGCGAATAATTTTAGGACTATATGATATATCCTCTCTATATCACATACAAATAGTCTTAAGGACTTCATCACTCAAGAACTCATTACAGAAAGATGAAATAGTGATGAATTGCCAGAATAAACATTTTATTCAATACTATAATTCATATACAATTACATCAAATGTACAACTGTGTACAGTAGAAATTGGCTTTGGGACACATTTCCCAACAGGGTAGGGTAGAGATGATGGGTGGTGAGGACTGGAACAGGGAGAACGATCAATGGCTTGGGGAGGACTAAGATGAGGATGGGCGGCTGGCGGTAATGTCTCGAGAAGGAGATGATGGGTAGAGGGCGGCGACCGAATAGCAGCATGGAGCTGAGTAGCGGTGTCTGGCGATAATGAGACAGTGAGGAGAGGGAAGGAGCTATTTTTTTATATACCGATCCACAACCCGCTCCATGGACCAAGTGACTCGTTCATCATGGACCGATTACTTTAAAAACTATGTTGAGCTAGTTTTTTGTTGATTTCAGACCCATTTGACCTCCGAATTGACTCCCATCTGCATCCTTAGAACCTGTAGATCGAGTTCTTCATGTTGGCAAGCTTCTAAATCAGTAATTCTATCAATTTTCTAGAATTTCAAGGTTTTGAATATCTCCATTAATTTTAATGTATCTGCTAAAAAAGAAGAAATATAAATTAAATTTTTATTAAATATTTTAATGGATGTGTGGTGCCTTATCATGATATCTGCTTTTCATAAATATATTCTAATTTTATATTTTTTCAAAGATATTTTAAAAATAATTAATTTTATTAGAAAGTCCAATTTAATTATAAAATAAGGAATTTTAGAAGATGTTAGTATCAATAATTACTTCAAATACTTAAAATAAATGTATAAATATGTGATTTATCAAAGATCCCTATAATTCTAGGATCACACCAATACGAACCATCATCTTGGTGTAGGGATGATCATCTGGATGCTGGGATGTTATAGATTGATATTAAAGCAGCTAGGATTCTTGGATCTGAGGGCATGGACACCATTCTTCATATATGTTTACCATTCTATAGATTGACAAGAGGTATTGAGTTTGAACTCTAGATTTTCTCTCTTTGCCAGTAGCTATAGCAAATTTAGGTGTGTACCAAGGTCTGGATGGGGAGTGATTACTATTTCATTAATCAAGGACAGTAACCTATCCTCAGTGATGATCACATACCACCTTGGTTGGGATTACTATTGCCAAGAGCATACAGGATAAAAATCCAACAAAAGCTTGTATAAATCACTTAAAATAGTTTCAAAAGAAATCAAAATATGGGTGAAAAATAGAACCATATTTAAATATCAAAACCATTTCACTTTGAAAGAACAAGGAATGGCCGAGAGAATCAAACTGAGAGAAATCAATGAAAACCTTAAAATTTTAGAAAAAAATATAAGTGCTTACCACTGAATGCTATAGTCAAATGAAAGAAAGATTACAACGAGTTATAGGAAAATATAATACCAAAATGAAGTGCTGGCAAGATGGTTGGATGAATATAACAAGAAGAAAGGCAGAGATATAAAGCATTGTAGATTGAAACAACAAGGATGGTGCGGGCACCAGGATTAAGCAGAGGCTTTTAAACCCTTTGCGGTTATCTGACTAGAGTCATTAGGGTTTTATTTATTTTGAGTCCTATAATAAAGGCATTGCCCATTTAGGCCCAACTTAGGATTTGACTCCTGTTTTGATATCATTGAGTCATGTTTTTAGAATTCGATCCATACCATTAGGGTTTTGGATCAATCTTGGGATATGGTCAGTTCAATTGAGTCAAGTTCAGTTGAGTCCTGAGTTAAGTTCGTTGAGTCAGCTCATGTTGAGCCTTTTCTTTCGAGTCTTGTAGTCTTGTCCAGCTTATGAGGTTAAGTCCAGCTTATGAGGTTAAGTCCATTTGAGAAGATCCAAGCATGTGAAGGACCACACCTAGTGTGCCACCTCAGCAGCCATGTGGAGTCCCAATCACACCTTGGAATGTGACACCATAGAACTACTTGGAAGATCATGAGGTCGGCCCCATACATGAGGAGTTGATGTCCACATGCCAGCATACCCCTTCCACGCCCCAAGCACACCAAGTCCATATGCCAATGGATATACTTCAATCCCCGGATTCATGGATACTTGCTTAGGAAAGTTGTGGACCACACCCAACCCTAGATGGAAGCTTTTTGGTGCCCCTCATTGTCCCCTCTTGGTCGCCCACTATTTGCCTTATTTGGAAAAATTTTGTATGGCATGAAAGAATTTTCTTCCTTGTATTCAGCTCCATACTTTAGGAAGAAAGTGGGCATCCCATATTTTCTTTATTTTCATTTGCTTGGGCCCTAAGTCTCATGACTCTATATTAGTGACCCCTTTGTATGCAATTTTGATCATCTTCTTATTAATGAAAAAAAAAGTTTTCTTGAGAATTGCTTCGTGCTTTGTCCTCCTTAAGGAGTGGGTGAGAGACCCGAGATCCCCAACCATCATCCTGCGCCAAGCCTGCAAGCCCCAACGAAACCCTAACAGCCCTGCAACCCCATCAGCCTTGGACGGTCCACCCCTTGGCCGCCCCTCTTCCAACTCCTCTTTTCCTTCTTCTTTCAGATATCTAACCTACTTCTCCATTATTTTCTAACCCTCCCTTGGCATTTTGTAGGTCCCTCAGAGTTCACAAATTTAGGATTCCATCCGGTGGGCTTTCGGGTCAGCGGATAGAAAGCCACGGATCCACAGGGTCTTCGGCTTGATCTTCCAGGGTGCATCCGAGAGCGTAGAGCGACCCCTTCATGGATTCATCTTCAAATTGCTGCCAGGAACACTCCCTTGACTTACAAGTTATGGTATTGTAGGAGAGCTAGCCCTACTGGGGCTTCTTAGCCTCGGCGGTCCTATTTCTTTTACTTTAGGATCTATTTCTGCATGCATGATCTTCTAGATTTTCTATAGGATCCCCTACTTAGAACTTTGGCCCTAACTTTGGGATAAATAATCTAAACTCACCCCTAAATAACGGAAAAATAGTTTTCATGCATAAGTAGTCCTGCATCATTTGGTATCAGAGCATCTTTTAGGGCTTAGTTTCTCTTTAAATACTCAGATAAGGTGCTTCACCATGGCCATCCGGTCATAGGAGAGAAGTAGGTCTGCAAGACCCTCTTGTCTCATTCGACGGGATCTCCTAAGGCGTGTAGGGATGTCGCTATGATTGACCCTTGAAGAAGAAATTAAAGAGATAGGTATTTTTTTCTGCATCACGTCTATCCCAATATATGGTTTGTTCATTTAATTGTTTCTACATCTATATAGATCAAAAAATTTTGATTCTTATTTTGTCAGATTCCTCGTATTTGATACTATTTATCAAAATTTTTTTATGATTTATTTTGGTCTATAGAATCTTTGCATGCCTGATTACTGCCTGAGAATAGTTCTATCCTAAAATTTTAGCATGTTTAGGGTTCTTTCTGCATAATCTCTACATATTTAATTTTTTTGTATATTTCCTGCATATTATATTTCTGCAAAAAAAAAAGAGAAACTTTAGAGACATTGCATCATTAGGGTTTCATTTGCTTGCCATCATTTGCATAAATCACTCTAAGGGCACTCTCAATATGTCAGATGGGGGGAGGAGTTGATTACTTTTCCTTAGCCCAAAACATCAATCCTAGCATTCGAACCCAAACCTAATTTAAAATCAATTAGACTTAATTTTCTTTGCTCTAGTGAGCTAGGGAGACCAACAGGTCAAGTCTAACGTTTGTGGGAAGATTAGTGCACACAATACCTCTCCATTATTGGAAGCTGGTGTCTAGGCTAGGGTTCCAGATGCAAACACCATAAACAGATTGGTGGTTCCTTAATTGGGTCACTGCAAAAGCAGGGGGCCTCCTATCGTCCTACCTCTTACCTGGCCAGTGAAAGGATTAGGGGTTGTGTTGTGTGTAAGTTGAGTCGACCCATTCTGTTTGGGCTCTAGGTCTAGGAAACCGTAGTCGTTTATCCTTGAGTCTTGAATGTGCACTAGGTCAGGAGTTGTATATCATCCACCACTCCCACCGTCGGCTGAACCCATGGAAAATCCAAATCTTGAAGCCTAGATTAGAGCCCTCATTGATCAGATGGCCCAATCTTTTACCTAGATGAACCGGAGATTCGATCAGGTGGAGACTAGGCTAGGAACCTTAGAGGAGGCATATGGGCCTCACACTGAGCCAAACCTTGAGTCACCTCCCCATCCTAGAAGAGCCCCACGCCATGATCCCTACTTCGAGGCTGAACCTAGGAAAACCCCATGTTGTGACCCAGTCCTAGATGTTCACCCAAGGAGACCCAATCAAGATTTCATGGACCAGGAAGAGAAAGTCTTCAGGAACATTAGACTTGAAGCACCCACTTTCGATGGCTATCTTGACCCAAAGGTTTATATAGATTGGGAGGGAGAAGTCGACCAATATTTTGAGTGGTATGATATGTCTGAGGAGCGCAAGTTTAAGTTTGCCAAGCTTTAGTTAGTCTGCCAGGCCAGGTTAAATTGAGCTAATATTGAGAGAGTACTTAGACAAGGAGGTCATGAACCCATAGTCACCTGGAGGGCCATGAAAGCTAGGCTTAGAATGAAGTACCTCCCAGCATCATACTACCAGGGGTTATTGGACCAGTGGCAAAGATTGAGTCAAGGTAGCAAGAGTGTGGCTGAGTATATCACAAAATTTGATGAGTATGCTATGTGATGCGACATAGACGAATTTGAGTCAGTTACCCTGTCTAGGTTTAGAGCTGGCCTTAAGGATGACATACGGAGTGAGCTTTTCTTGAGAGAGGTTAGTGACTTAGAGCAGGCCTACCAAATTGCTAGGGATTATGAGCATTTCCAGGGAGGGCCCATCTTTCGTAAACCTGAGCCACTAGAAGCCCTAGTCAGTACCCAGGATCTAGCCAGGCCTACCCAAGTCGACCCAACCAGAGCTGACCTAGTCCGAGCCATCTCGACCCAAATTGACCCTAGCCCAGTACCCTTATGGCCTGCAGAGAGGATAGAGGTAAGTCTGTAGAGGTTCAGAGGAGTCCCAATCCCCAGGATGTATGCTTTAGATATCGTAAACCGGGACATTACGCTAGCTAGTGCCCAGTCAAAGCCCTACATATAGGTGAGCTAGACGAGGATGAGTCTGAACCCATAGTTGAGCTTGAGGGAGAGGTCTACGAAGCTGAGACCCAATTGCTAGATGAGTATGATGGAGAGGAGGAAGTGCTTGAGTCTGAAGACCTACTAGGAGTGGTTAGGTGCATCTTGACCCAAACCCAAACTAAGAAGAAGGAAGATTGGTATAGGACTAACATTCTACAAACTTTCGTCAAGTTAGGAAATAAGGTGTGCAAGATCATAATAGATAGTAGGAGTTGTGTCAATGTCGTCTCTGCCAATACAGTCAAATCTTTATGATTGACCATAGTTCCCCACCCTAGCTCCTATAAGGTCTCATGGATAGATTCCACCTCCATCCCAATCAAGTCTAGGTGTCAAATCTTGATTAAGCTGCAATCATATGAAGAAAAGATTTGGTGTGATGTCCTTCCCATGGGAGTCAGTAGTATCATCTTAGGTCGACCATGGCTTTACGATCATGATGCAGCCCTGTTTGGTCGAACCAACATCTATGCCTTTTGTCACCATGGAAACAAGTTTGTGATCCATCCGACTCTACGCAGAGATCCAGTTAAGTGAGGTTCTAGTAGCCTTAAGGAAAAGAAACCGGGAGTTAATATGATTAAGGAGAAGGAATTAGAGAAGGAGATTACTGAGGGTAACCCTATTTGGATCTTGACCACTAAAGAAATTCATGAGCTGACCCAAAAGGAACACCCTTCAGAAGTAGTTGAGGCTCTAAAGGAATTTGAGGATGTCTTTCTTGATGAATTACCTATCAATTACCACCCCTTAGAGACATCTAGCATGCCATAGACTTGGTCCCAGGAGCCACTTTGCCGAACCTTCCCCACTATAGGATGAACCCCACCGAGCATCAGGAGCTACAAAAACAAGTGGGAGAATTACTTAGGAAGGGTTTCATTAGGAAGAGCTTAAGTCCATGTGCGGTCCTTGCTCTACTGACCCCTAAAAAAGATGGTACCTGGAGGATGTGCGTAGACAGTAGAGCCATCAACAAGATTATGGTGAAGTATAGGTTTCCCATCCCCCGATTGGACGTATGCTAGATATGATGGCCGGTGCTACAATTTTCTCAAAGATCAATCTTAAGAGTGGCTATCATCAGGTTAGGATTAGACTTGTGGATGAGTGGAAGATCGCGTTCAAAACTAAGGATGGCCTATTTGAATGGGTTATGATGTCTTTTGGACTTTCGAATACACCAAGTATATTCATGAGGATCATGACCCAAGTCCTGAAGGAGTACACTAGAAGATTTGTTGTGGTATATTTTGATGATATGCTGATCTATAGCAAGACTAGAGAGAACCACCTTAGTTACCTCAGATTAGTGTGTCAGACCCTTAGGAAGAATAGCCTCTATGCCAATCTTAAGAAGTATGAGTTCATGACACATAGGGTTATCTTCCTAGGTTTCGTTGTCACCCTAGAAGGAGTTTCCGCAGACCCTGAAAAGGTTAGGTCTATTGTCGAGTGTCTTGTACCCTCTAGTGTCCACGAAGTTTGTAGCTTCCATGGCCTAGCAACCTTTTACAGGAGATTTATTAGGGATTTTAGCACCATTGTCGCACCCATAACAGACTGTATTAGGAAGGGCACTTTTGAATAGACCAGAGTAGCTGATAAGGCCTTCCTAGAAATTAAGGATAAGATGACCCACGTACCTATCCTTAGGTTACTGGACTTCTCGAAGGTGTTTGAGGTCGCGTGCGACGCGTCGGGAGTAGGAATAGGTGGGGTACTGAGTCAAGAAAGTCACCCAATAGCCTTCTTTAGTAAGAAGCTAAATGTGGCTAAACTTAAGTACTCTACCTATGACAAGGAATTCGATGTGGTAGTCCAGGCCCTCAGGTATTGGAGACACTATTTATTGTCGTAGGAGTTTGTCTTATATTCTGACCGTGAGGCACTCCGATTCCTAAACTTCCAAAAGAAGCTCAACCCTAGGCATGGTGAATGGATCGAGTACATCCAAGCTTTCACTTTTGTCCTGAAACACCGTGCTGGGATAGAGAACAAGGTAGCAGATGCCTTTAGTTGTAGGTCTTTGCTTTTGAGTTCGGTCAGCACTAGAGTCATAGGGTTCGATTAATTAAAGGATGAGTATGAGGCTTGCCCTAACTTCGGTGACATTTACCAGACCATTAGGTAGGACCATGCAGTACCCATAGCAAGTATACCATTCAGGATGGCTACCTGTTCAAGGACAATAAGCTCTGCATCCCTAGAACTTTACTTAGAGAATTCCTGATTTGGGAGACCCATGCTGGAGGTTTAGCTGGTCACTTTGGTAGGAATAAGACCATCTTAGCGATAGAGGACTAGTTTTATTGGCCGGGGTTGAAAAGGCATGTTGCCCAGATAGTAGCTAGATGTAGATTTTGTGTCACTACAAAATAGTAGAAGCAAAACATTGGTCTATATACACCATTGCCAGTACTTGATCGCCCTTGGCAAAATCTCAGTATGGACTTCGTATTAGGATTACCTAAGACCTAGAAGAGACACGATTCCATCTTTGTAGTGGTCGATAGGTTCTCTAAGATGGCTTACTTCATCCCATGCTCCCAAACCTTCGATCCGTCTAGAGTAGCCGATATTTTCCTAGACAATGTGGTTAAACTCCATGGCCTACCCAAAACCATCGTATATGATAGGGATGTTAGGTTCACCAATTATTTTTAGATGACTCTCTGGCACCTGT
Source organism: Areca catechu (assembly GCA_021397845.1). Classification (NCBI taxonomy): domain Eukaryota; kingdom Viridiplantae; phylum Streptophyta; class Magnoliopsida; order Arecales; family Arecaceae; genus Areca; species Areca catechu. Next base: position 97,263,235 of record CM038039.1, read on the forward strand.
TAGGGACCAAACTCAAGTTTTCTACATCCTACCACCCCTAGACAGATGGCCAAACCAAAGTGGTGAACCGTAGCCTAGGAAATCTCCTTAGGTGCCTAGTAGGTGAACACACAGGAAACTGGGACTTGTTGTTGCCTCGAGTAGAGTTCACCTATAATAGCTCAGTGAATAGGTCCATGGACAAGAGTCCTTTTGAGATAGTCCATGGGTATAAGCCTAATCATCCCATCGATCTGATTCCTTTACCCATCCTTGCACGAGTCTCAAAGTCTGTAGAGTCATTCGCATAGCATATTAGAGACTTGCATAAGGACATTAGCCAAAAGATTAATCTAAGTAATGAAACATATAAGAAACTAGCTAATTCTCGAAAAAGAGCCAAAGAATTTAATGTAAGGGATTCTGTTATGATTAGGCTTAGACCTGAGTGGTTCCCACCAGGGACTATTAAGAAGCTTCATGCTTGTGGAGCTGGACCTTTTAGAGTGATAAAGAAGGTCGGATCCAATGCATATGTGCTAGATCTGCCCCCGGATTTTGGCATTAACTCTACCTTTAATATCACGGACTTAGTCGAGTATAAGGAACCAGTAATGATTCCTAGTGAGGCCTTTGGACCTAACCCATCCTTTGAGAGCGAACCAAATCCAGAGTGTCCACCATTAAATCTGCCTGGGAGGGAAGAACGAATTGAGCATATTCTGGACAATTAAGCCATCATGACCTGGGGCCACGGCTATCAACGCTACCTGGTTCATTGGAAAGGTCGACCTGAATCTGACGATTTGTGGATTACTCGAGAGGACTTGCAATGCCTCGATCCAAACCTTCTTGAGAGATACCAGAGCCAGAGTGACCCTTACTCGACAGGGTTGAGTTCCTCCCACCTCGGGAGAATTGGTGAAGACATTAGGATCAGGCAGAGGCTTTTAAACCCTCTATGGTTATCTGACTAGAGTCATTAGGGTTTTATTTATTTTGAGTCCTGTAATAAAAGCATGGCCCATTTAGGCCCAACTTAGGGTTTGAGTCCTATTTTGATATCATTGAGTCCTGTATTTAGAATTCGATTCATACCATTAGGATTTTGGATCAGTCTTGAAATATGGTCAGTTTAGTTGAGTCAAGTTCAGTTGAGTCTTGAGTTAAGTTGGTTGAGTTAGCTCATGTTGAGCCTTTTCTTTTGAGTCTTGTAGTCATGTCCAGCTTATGAGGTTAAGTCTAGTCTGAGAAGACCCAAGCATGTGAAGGACCACACCCAGTATGCCACCTCAGCAGCCGCGTGGAGTTCCAATCACACCCTGGAATGCGACACCATATGACTACTTGGAAGATCATGAGGTCGGCCCCATGCATGAGGAGTTGATGTCCACATGCCAGCATATCCCTTCTACACCCCAAGCACACCAAGTCCACATGCTAATGGATATATTTCAATCCCTAGATTCATGGATGCATGCTTAGGAAAGTTATGGACCACACCCAACCCTAGATGGAAGCTTTTTGGTGCCTCTCATGGTCCCCTCTTGGCCGCCCACTATATGCCTTATTTGGGAGAGTTTTGTATAGCATGAAAGAATTTTCTTCGTTGTATTCAGCCCCACACTTTAGGAAGAAAGTGGGCACCCCATATTTTCTTTATTTTCATTTGCTTGAGCCCTAAGTCTTATGACTCTATATTAGGGATCCCTTTGTATGCAATTTCAATGATCTTCTTATTAATGAAGAAAAAGAGTTTTCTTGAGAATTGCTTCTTTCTTTGTCCTCCTCAAGGAGTGGGTGAGAGACCAGAGATCCCCAACCAGCATCCTGTGCCAAGCCTGCAAGCCCCAATGAAACCCTAACAGCCCTGCAACCCCATCAGCCTTGGACGCTCCACCCCTTGGCCGCCCCTCTTCCAACTCATCTTCCCCTTCTTCTTTCAGCTATCTAACCCACTTCTCCATTGTTTTCTAACCCTCCCTTGGCATTTGCAGGTCCCTCAGAGTTCATGAATTTAGGATTCTATCTGGTCGGCTTTCGGGTCAGCGGATAGAAAGCTGAGGATCCGTGGGGTCTTTGGCTTGTTCTAGGGTGCATCCCGGAGCATAGAGTGACCCCTTCATGGATTCATCTTCAAATTGCTGCCAGGTATACCCCCTTGACTCACAAGTTATGGTATTGTAGGAAAGCTAGCCCTACCAGGGCTTCTTAGCCTCGGCGGTCCTATTTCTTTCACTTTAGGATCTATTTCTGCGTGCATGATTTTCTAGATTTTCTATAGGATCCCCTACTTAGAACTTTGGCCCTAACTTTGGGATAAATAATCTCAACTCACCCCTAAATAACGAAAAAATAGTTTGTATGCATTAGTAGTCTTGCATCAAAGGAGGCATGAAATCATCATACAAGAATAGAATTGCAAGTAGGAGTAGTTGCCAAAGCTATTTTCTTCCTAACCATCAGTATCTCATCCTATTACTTCAATCACTACATATAACATCTCCATAGTCATAAAAAATGAAAAAATAAATACTCATGAACATCCTGGCTCAAGTTCTTCAGCAATATCAGCTAAACAGCTAAAGATAGGGATAAGGAAATACTATCTACTATATATAAGCAATTTGACAAGATGGAGGATACCTAAGGTAAAGCCAATTTTACTTACCTTCTCTCAGGTTAGATTTTCTAACCTTCAATGGAGAAGAACCCAAAGAATGGGGCAACAAATGTGAGCAGTACTTCAAAATATATCTGTTACTGCCCGACCGCCATGGCCTATAGCTGAAGACAACCTTGAACTCCACCCTCGTCGCTCGAGAACTTGCTCCATGCCCGGACATGCAAAACAGAGGAGACCTGGGCCGAGGATCCCGGCGGGAGCACTCCGATGCTCAAGTTAGTGGCAATCCAGGGAAACAGATCCTCTTGGTCGAGCCCCGTGGATGGACTCCACTATAGGAGGAGAAGATTATGCTTAGATAGTGTGAATGGGTTGAGAGTAGAGCAGGGGTAGTGGCAGCGGAGGAGTGTTTGAGCTAGATGGCTATGTCCGTCAAGACCCTTCCAGTGAGTCTCTGGTAGCCTAGAGCACTTGGCCTCTCAATTTCTCTCTTATATGTCACCCCCTTTACTTATTTGTTTGTTACTTACCTTTTTCTTAGAACCTTGGAGAACTCTTTTAAGCCAGGATGGCTACCTGCCGCCTACCTCGAGATCCTCCCCTCCTTTGTAGGCACGTGCGATAGCTCTCTGTACCGTGCACGAGGTGCCTTTCCCCATTCATGATACGGAACTACACCGTGCGCTCTGGCCCTCCCTCTGGTCGTTTCACTTTGGAAAACCTGGTAGAGCCTCGATCACGGGGTAGCCGCCCCCTGGATTTGAATCTTCCTGAATGATTTTCCTTTTTGGGTGGCACAAACGGTCGGTCGGGAGTGCAGTGCCTCGATCGGAGGATCCCTTATTTTTCGGTGTAAGTGGTAGCACAGGAAATTATTGTGGCCTGGTGGGCACCTCTTCGTGGTCCTTGGGTGGCTCACCGCCATTCAAGGAAGGCGGTGATGTCCCCCAACAGCTGGTCCCCTCATCCGAAGTGGGGTCGGTTCAGGGAGGAGGAGCTCGACTTTAGCCAGGATGTCTCGACCTTGAGGGAGCCACCTGGTAAAGGAGTTCGAAGAGAGCAGGAGCTCGACTTTAACCAGGGCATCTCGACCTCGAGGGAGCCACCTGGCGAAGGAGTTCGAAGAGGGCAGGAGCTCGACTTCGGCCAGGGCATCTCGACCTCGAAGGAGCCACCTGGTGAAGGAGTTTGAAGAGAGAAGGAGCTCGACTTCGGTCAGGGCGTCTCGACCTTGGGGGAGCCACCTGGCGAAGGAGTCCAAAGAGAGCAGGAGCTCGACTTCGGCTAGGGCATCTCAATCTCGAGGGAGCCACCTGGGAAAGAAGTTCGAAGAGAGCAGGAGCTCGATTTCAGCCAGGGCGTCTCGACCTCGAGGGAGCCACCTGGCGAAGGAGCCCGAAGAGAGTAGGAGCTCAACTTCGACCAAGGTGTCTCGACCTCGAGGGAGCCACCTGGCGAAGGAGCCCGAAGAAGGATGTCCGACATGGCATCTAACTGGGTCTGACATGGGCTCCTCGTCAGCGATCCTGCCATATCATTGGCCCCCAACTCCCAAGTCCCGTTGGCACACGGCGCTTGGGACAAATGGAGTAAAAGCGGTGCTGACATGTAAATGCCAAAATTTGGCACCATTATTACCATGATCGCCAGTGCTTTGCGGAACGAACCCCCAAGCCAATGCGGGGGTGACACGTGGACTCGTCTGAGGAGGCTTTATGACTGATGCAGAACTCGAAACAATTCTGGGCAAACCGAAGAATTGCCCTCCGTCGATTGCTGACATGTGGTGCAGATCCGACGGTTGCGGCTTTGGGAGGGTATGGTTACTGTTTGGTCATTTCAAAAGGAAGGACAGTTCTCTAAAAACACCTTCTCTTTCAAATTCCTCATGCCTGCCAGCGAACTAGAGCCTTCTCTCTTCCCCCGACCGTCCTTTTCCTCCAAGGTTAGCCAGGTTCGTTTTCTTCATTCCTCTTTTTTCTTTGGTTGGGTAGAGTTCATCTTCAGGGTCAAGATCTTCCTGGACTTCATCCATCTCCTTTCTCTTCCTTCTCTGTTCTTTCTCCTTCAATCTTCTTCCTTGGGATGGCTCGTTCAAGTCGCAGCCATCATCCCTCGAGCAATCCTGATGAGGCGGGGCTTTATCGGTCAAGGACTCCTTCCTCCGATGAGGAGGAAGAAGTCTACTACGAGATCCGCAGAAGGCCTTGCTCCACTAGGATCATTATACAGGAGCCTAGGGCTCACCCTCCTCCTCCTCCTCCTCCTCCTCCTAAAGCTTCTTCTGAACCTTCTCAGTCGACTGGTCCTGACGGTATTGCTTCAGCGATAACTGGTGAGGAGCTCTCGATCATCCAGGAAGCCTTCGACATCCCGGACTTCATTCGGCTCTCGGTCCCATGACCAGGGGGACGGGTCACCTCCAGTGGCCCGGGTCGGATTGCCCTTTGCGAGGAAACCCTCATAGGGGGCCTTCGATTCTCGCTTCATTCCTTCTTTCTTTCCGTGCTGAGCCATTATCGTTTAGTTCCACTCAGTTAGTTCCAAACATAGTCAGGGCAATTTTTTGCTTCATCATCCTTTTCACTTTCACAAGATCATAGCCTGTTTCTCCTTGTTTAGGGTTTTCTTTATCCTGAAGCGCCACCTGACTGAGGAGGGATGGTGGTTCATTTCTTCATGTCCAAAAGGTATTAAGTTTGAGCTCCCCTCTTTCATCAAAGGATTGAAGAGCAGATACTTTTTTGCTTCTGTCGAGGGGGTCGATTGGATTTGGAGCGACCATACCCGATCCCGAACCGAAACTTTACTATCGAAGCAGCTGATCGAGAAATTTATGACCAGCTCTGCGCTGACCAAATCCCTTCCCTCGAGGTTCTGCTATCGGAGCAAAACCTGTTCGAAGCCGAGGTCAGCCCAATATGGGAGTTGGGTGAGTTCAGCGCAAGCTCTTCTTATTTTTTGTCTTTTGCTTGTCCCTTTAAGCTCGGAGCTGACCTCATTCTCCTTTGTGCAGGCATGAAGTACTCCATGGATGAACTCCTTGTGCTCTCTAGCAAGAGGGGTGCACCGGCAGAGGCCAGAGAGTCCCCATCGAAAAGGCCTTGGAATGAGTCTAGCACAAGGGATGCACCTGCCGTGCCATCTGAGCCGAGTAGGAGAATGGTCGAACCGGTTCTCAAACCACCGAGGTAGCAGGACTTGCCTCCGACTCGAGAGCCGGATGTGGTCACTCGGGCCAGGTCCACTGCCGCCGCTATGGCACCCCCACCTCCTGAAATTATCGAGCTGGAAGCAGAAGAAAAGGAGGAGAGGAAGGAGCCGCCATCAGCGATGCCGTTCGACATAGCGACGAGCCCCCATAGAGATTTCTAGATGTTCTCGGTCAGCTACGAGGGTGCTGTCGCAGCAGCAACGAAGAAGAAGAAGAGGGGCAGCTGTCGCAAGTTGCCCTTCGAGGTGGCACCAGACTCCTCGTTGGTCTGGGATTGGGCACTCGCCAAGCGCATGATGGACTTCACTGTCTAACCGCGCGATCGACGGGAAAAAGTGGGAAGGCTCTTGACCGACGCCATCCTTGGCACCTTTCTGAAACTCTTCTAGATAGGTATTCTTGTCTTTTCCTCTTTCTTTTTCTTCTTTTTCTTCTTTTTTTTGTATGGTTGATGTCTTCCTTGGTGCAACTTGGGATGGACCTCTTGCTCATCCGAGACTACTGCAAGAACTGGGCCAAGAGGGATAGGCAGAAGATGCAACAGATTGACTCGCTGGCGGCTGAGGTCAAGCTGAAGATGGACGCGGCCTGGGAGGTCGAACAGAAGAATAAAGAGCTGAGGGCCGAGGCAGTAGGCATCGAGAGGCACCTCAAGGGCCTAGAGGAGTCCTTGGCCTGAGAGAGGGATCGGGTCAGATGACGGGTCGAGGAGCTCAAGGCTAAGGAGGCCAGAGTGGAGGAGCTCAAGGCTGAAGTGGCCTGAGAGAGGGAGCAGGCTCAAACTCTCCGGGCCCAGCTGAAGGTGGCATAGGAGCGGGCCGCTGCCGCCAAGGAGAAGGTTGCTGCCACCGAGGAGAGGGCTGCGGGGGTAGTGGCCTTAATGGAGGCTGCGAAGAAGGAGGCCACCGAGGCAGTGCCAAACTACAAGGCCTCGAAAGAATTCGATGCTGAGTTCCATAAACTGGCCACAGACTCGTTCTTCAAGGGATTCGTGTTCTACTGGTCCAAGGTGGCGGAGCTCATTCTAGACATGAGCTTGGATGGGCTTGCCTTCCGGTCGCTCCGTGTGGGTGCCCAATTTTGGCTGTGGCCGAATCAGAGGAACCCGTGGCTACAGTTGATGTACCCCCACCATCGGAGGTCCCAGAAGATGTTGCCTGACCTGAGTGCAATTCCGGGAAGGAGCCAGCAGAGTAGATTGGAGTCACCCTTCCTTTTATACTTTTTCTTTCTTTGCTGCTTTCTGGGCCGCCCGGCCTGTCGGGGCCCATAGATAATGTGAAATCTTGACAATTCTTAATGAAATTTCCTTCTATCCTGTTTTACTTGTGTTCTTTCGTATTTCCAATGCTCTGGTAACTTTCCTTCCTTTTCTTCTCGACTGCCCATGTACATGTCTTTACTGAGGTATCTTGCCTTGAGGCTCTAAGTCTTGGGCTCTTTTCTACCAAGCTCCGGGTATGCAGGACGGTTAAAAAGGAAGTCTTTGACATGTTGAGTCATCCCCACCACATGGGTAGCATGGTGGTAGGGTTTCGTGTGCTTCCTCAGAAGAGGTCTGGGTGACCTCGGGTGGAACCATCTCTAAGTGCCCGTGGTGCGACCGAGCCAAGATGCTGCACTTGGTGGGCCCATCAGGTGACTCCGAGGTACCAGGCTTTGGGAGTTTCCAGGCTTGAGATGCCAGGTTTTAGGAGTTTCCAGGCTTAAGGTACCGGGCTTCAGGAGTTTCTGGGCTTAAGGTGCTGGGCTTCAGGAGTTTCTGGACTTAGAGTGCCAGGCTTCAGGAGTTTCCGGGCTTGCCAGGCTTCAGGAGTTTCCAGGCTAGAGATGCTGGGCTTCAGGAGTTTCCAGGCTTAAGATACCGGGCTTTAAAAGTTTCTGGGCTTAAGGTGCCGGGCTTCAGGAGTTTCCGGGCTTTGCTTGCCAGACCTGGGGTCGAGCAGCGACATTCCTGCAAGGTAAAAGTGATTTGCACAAAGAAAAACTTTATCATTAATGGAGGAAAGCCTTACATCACCGATAGTACATTCTTAGATTGTTGGCGTTCCAAGTTCGCGGGAATTTGGCACCGTCCAGCTCCGCTAGGTAGTAGGCTCCATGGGGAAGAGCCTCGACCACCTTATAGGGGCCCTCCCAGTTTGGCCAGAGCTTGCCGCACTCTCGGGGTTAAGAGGCTTCAGCCTGAACACTAGGTCGCTTGGGCAGATGATCTTTGGCCTTACCCACGCATTGTAGTACCGAGCTACCCACTGCCAGTAGGCTACCATCCAGAGTCGAGTCTTGTCTCTTATTTTCTCGAGGAGGTCTAAGTTGAGTAGAAGGCGGGCCGGATTTTCTACTTCATCATATTGTTCTACCCGTAGTGTGGGCACACCAAGTTCAATCGGGATGACAGCTTCCGCACCAAAGATGAGGCTAAAGGGTGTCTCATCCATGGCCGTCCTGGATGTTGTGTGGTAGGCCCAAAGGATGTTGGAAAGTTCTTCTACCCACCTACCCTTGGCCCGGTCCAACTTGGTTCGGAGTTCCTGGAGGATAGTCTGGTTGGTCACCTTAGCCTCCCCGTTGGTCTGGAGGTGAGCCACCGAGGTGAAGCGATGATGAATGCCGAGGTCGACGCAGAACTCCTCAAACTCTCGGTTGTCAAATTGCCATCCATTGTCGGTGATGATGTTGTGGGGGAGTCCAAAATGATAGATGATCGACTTCCAGAAGAACTAGCGGACCTTGGTTTCGGTAATCTGTGCTAGCGGCTCTACCTTCACCCATTTGGTGAGGTAGTCAATAGCCACTATCAAGAACTTGCATTGTTCAGATGCAGGAGGAAATGGACTGAGGATGTCCATTCTCCACCAAGCAAATGGCCAGGGTGTGGAGAGTTGGGAGAGTGGTGCCACTGGTTGATGCTGTATGTGGGCGTGGCACTGGCAGTGATCGTTCTTCCTCATAAAATCAGTGGCATCCTCCCTCATGGTTTTCCAGTAGTTTTCCTGATGGAGGGCCTTGTACGCTAGCATCCTCCCTTCGACATGATTCTCTTAGAGGCCTTTGTGTATTTCTTGGAGCACAAAAGCGGCCTCTGTGGATCTCAGGCACTTTAAGAGCGGATAGGAGTAGGATCTGCGGTACAGTTGCCTATCCATCAGGATGAATCGCGTGGCCTTCTTCTTGATGAGGCCGGCCTTCGTTCGATTTGCTGGTAGGGCACCGTCAGTGATGTATTTGATGTACTGGTCCATCCAGCTAGGCTTCGGGATGACTTGCTGGACTTCTCCTGGAGCTTCGTAGTTTGGATTTTCCAGGTACTCAATGTGGGCGCACCCTAGTGACGAGTCCAGCAAGGTTGCAAGCCTTGACAGGGCATCGATGCAAGCATTCTCTCCACGAGGGATGTGGGAGATGCTGAAGCATCGAAAGCCTGTCATGCTCTAGCGGACCCATTCTAGGTACTTCATCATCTAGGGATCTCGGGTCTCATAATCTCCAGAGACCTAACTGGCCATGAGCTGGGAGTCGGTGAAGACCTTCATGTTAGGTACACCCAGCTTGCAAGAGACTCTCAGCCCCATGAGGAGTGCCTTGTACTCCGCCTGGTTGTTGGTCACCGCGAACCGGAAGCGGAGTGCACACTCGACCACAATCCCATCGTTGTTAGCGAGGATGAGGCCTGCTCCGCTCCTGCCCACGTTGGATGCACCATCCACGTGGAGGACCCAAAACTCCTCGATCTCGGGCTCCATCTGACACTTCGGGATGGTCTGCTCCTGCTCTCCTGCTCTTCGGCCAGTCCCGCATGCTTGACCAGGAAGTCGACCAACACCTGGGCCTTCTGAGATGGCCTTGGCCGATATGCGATGTCGAATTCATTGAGTTTCAATGCCCACTTGGCCAAGCGGCCGGATGTGCCGGGGCGACTAAGCAAGGCCCATAGTGGTTAGTCCATTAATACTACGATCGGATGCGCTTGGAAGTACGGCCTTAGACACTGGGCAGACATTATAAGAGCAAAAATTAACTTTTATGAGCTGGTGTACTTGATCTTCGTATCTCGAAGGATTTTGCTGGCATAGTACATCAATTTTTGGGCCCCATCCTTATCTGTGCGGACAAGAACTGAGCTGACGACCCCCGGGGTGATTGCCAGGTACAGCAGGAGTTCCTTTCCTTCCTCTGGCCTGGAGAGCAGCATCGGTGATGCCAAAAACTTCTTCAGCTCTTCAAAGGCTGCCTTGCATTCTTCGGTCCAAGCAAAGTCGTGCACTTTGCGCAGCACCTTGAAGAAAGGTAAGCAGCGATGAGCCGACCTCGAGATGAACTGGCTCAAGGCAGCAATCCGGCCCGTTAGGCGCTGGACCTGCTTCTTCGAGATGGGGTGCTCCATGTCGATAATTGTCTGGACCTTCTCCGGGTTCACTTCGATTCCCCTCTGGGTGACCATGAAGCCAAGGAGCTTTTCCGCTGCTACGCTGAAGGTGCACTTCATCGGATTTAGCTTCATTTGGTGTAGTCAAAGATTGTGGAAGGCCTCCGCTAGGTCGACGATATGGTTTGACTTCGGCTTGCTCATAACGAGCATGTCATCCATATATACTTGCATGTTTCAGCCAATCTGGTCCTTGAAGACTTGATTGACCAGCCACTGGTACATGGTACTAGCATTCTTCAGGTCGAAAGGCATCATCCGATAGCAGTACATCCCTTGATTAATGATGAAGGCAGTGTGCTCCTCGTCCTCTGGATGCATCCGGATCTGATTGTATTCGGAGAATGCATCCATAAAGGAGAGCAAGCGATGCCCCGAGGTGGCGTCTACCAGTTGGTCAATCTTTGGCAAAGGGAAGCTATCCTTTAGACATGCTCGATTGAGGTCGGTGTAGTCTACTCAGATCCTCCACTTCATGTTGTTCTTCTTGACCATGACTACATTTGCTAGCCAGCTGGGATATTGTACTTCACGGACAAAGCTGGCTACGAGGAGCTTATCCATCTCATTGATTGTCCGTTGCCTCTCTGGGATGAAGCTTCTCTTCTTGTGTCGAACAGGATGGTACTTTGGGTCGATGCTCAACTTGTGGGTGATGATATCAGGAAGAATCCCGGACATATCTGCCATCGTCCAGGCGAACACGTCTACGTTCACTCGAAGGAATTCCAACAGGTGGGCCCGTTCCTCCTTTTGCAGCTGGGCCCCAATTTGCAACGTCTTCATCGAGTTGGTTTCGAGTGGATACGAGAACAAGTGCTCGACTGGACCACCTCTGGGGTCCTGCACCCTTTGGTCAAGGTCGTCAATGCTGGGGTCTTCCTCAGAGTTTGTAGCCCCAGGGATAGCTTGGAGACAGTGTTGGATCGGCTGAGGTGCCCCCCTTATTTCTCCTACACCATAAGGAGTGGAAAACTGCACCAATAGTCGTAGGTAGAAATGACCTCATCGAGCTGATTGAGCCCCGGGTAGCCAAGAATCACGTTGTAGGCCGAGGGAAGCCTAATAACTATGAAGGTCATCATGATGGTGCTCTGTCGAGGTGATGTCCCGGTAGTGACAGGGAGAGTGATTTACCCTTCGACTCTCAAAGAGTCTCCTATAAAACCGACGAGGGGAGTGTGCACAGGCATCAATTGAGAAGAGGATAGATTCATCATAGAGAAAGCATCATAAAAAAGGACATCAGTCGAACTTCTACTATCGACCATAATCTGTTTTACAGGATGCTTGGCGATCATCATCTCGATGACCATGGCATCATTATTTATATTTTCATTTCCAGATTCCCTCTCTCATAAAGGGGAGTACATTTTCCAAACTCTCTCCTCACCGAGTCCTCATGGGAGTGCGCTCAATTCCCCAACATATCATCCCCACAGGCTTCTCGATGGATCGATTATTGATTGCAGGGACAAGAGGGAAAGCAGCGAGTGCCTGAGGCTCCGCCGGGGTCTTGCCCCCCACGAACCTTCCAAGGTAGCCCCTTATTATCAAATCTTCAATTTCTTTCTTGAGGTGGCGGCACTCCTCGGTGTCGTGGCCGTGGTTGCGGTGGAATTGGTAGTACTTCATCTTGTCACGACCGTTATACGGCCTCAGCGGGGATGGGCATCGCAGGTAGTGTTCGCCCTCAATCTCCATGAGGATCTTCATCCTCGGGGCTAGGAGAGGTGTGTATCTTTCTTCAAGGATGGAGCCGCTCTTCAGCTTCGGCCTCGAGCGGAAGTTCAAGATGGCTGGTCTGGGCTTTTGCACCCTGGACGTCTCCCCAGGAGGTTGCATCTTCAGCAACTTCCCGTCCAGCTCCCTCTTCGTATAGTCCGCCTCCTCGGCATGGATGTACTTGTGAACATGAAGGAGCAGTTCGGAGTACATCTTCGGTGGCTTCTTGTCTAGTGAGTATGTCAGGCGGGAAGTCTTGAGCCCTCTCTTCAGCACCAGCATGGCAATTGGCTCATCCAAGTTGTAAATCTCCAGTGCGACAACCTTGAAGCAGGCTACATAGTCCCGCAAAAGTTCATGATCTAGCTACCTGATGGAGAAAAGGATGTCCACCTCTTGTGGCACTTTCTAACAAACGTCAAAGTGGGCCACGAACTTTCTCTCCAGCTGAGCAAATGAGCCGATGCTTTCAGGCTTGAGGCGAGTAAACCAGACTCGAGCCGCCTTCCGGAGGGTGACTAGAAATGCGACACAGAGGGGGGTGTCGATCGCTTCCTGGACTCTCATGAGGGCCTTGTAGCTCTTAAGATGGTCTAGAGGATCGGTGGTCCCATCGTAGGGATCCACCTGCGGCATGCAGAACCGACTCGGGATTGGTTCCTCTTGGATCTCTCGGGAGAAAGGGGGATGGGTGTCATAGCCTGCAGGCTCACGGGGGGATCCCTGCAAATTTGCAAACTGGCGAGATAGCTTCGCTAGCTTGCGCTCTTGTTCCTCCAGGCACCTTTCTGCCATGCACTTGATGGCCTCGTTGGTGGAGCCTTCCGGTGAGGCCGATGGAGGAGGTGAAGGTGGCAGCTGAGGGGGGTCACGATGGGGGGCCTTGCCTTTGCGACCTCGACGGTGCTTGATAGCAACCTGCTCGAGGGTCGGGGACTGGCTCTCCCGGTCGACTGACTCAGTCCATTATCTCTTCACCGGGGTCTAGTGGCTTCCCCGGGGATCTATCATGGCTCGCGACAGTGAAGGCCTTCCTTGGAAGGACTGCAGGCTGTCACGGGGTGCGGCAGCTTGGACCACAAGAGTCCCTGGCTGTTGGTGGGTGGCCAGGAATCGGTGCTAATGTTGTAACTGGTGCACCGCTGCAATCAGAAGCTGCATTTGCTAGGCGAGTACGGCCAGCTGGACGTCCGCTGGAGGCGATTACGGTGGAGCGAGGAGCTCCCTCTCTGGATTGTGCAGGCCCCCATGGGAAGGGGGATCTCCTGCATGGCTAGTGGAGACCTCCTGTGCACGGGTCATCACCATGCTCCTGGTGGAGTTGCTCGTAAGGGGATTGGCTTGGATCAAAGTGTGTCCTGCCCCCTACTTGGCGCACCAATCTGTTGCTGCCCGATAGCCGTGGCCTGTAGCTGGAGACGACCTCGGACTCCGCCCTCATCGCTCGGAAACCTGCTCGCGCGCCCGGACCTGCAAAATAGAGGAGACCTGGATCGGGAATCCCGGTGGAGCACTTCAATGCTCAAGTCAGTGACGATCCAGGGCCCGTGGATGGACTCCACTCTAGGAGGAGAAGATTATGTGCTTAGAGTGTGAATGGGTTAAGAGTAGAGCGGGGGTAGTGGCAGCGAAGGAGTGTTTGAGCTGGATGGCTGTGTCCGTTGAGACCCTTCCGGTGAGTCTCGGTAGCCTAGAGTACTTGGCCTCTCAATCACTCTCCTGTATGCTGATAATTATATTTTATATATATATAAGAGTATTAAATTAATAATTAATTATCTTTAGAATTAATACTTTATATCTTTTGGCAGAAAAGAAGGTCATCATTTTGTAGAGCTTGAATTATGGAATCCAACGGCGCAAACCGGACCCAAATCGAAGTTCATATGGGCCTGAAATCAACTTTAGAAGGAATTTAGCACGGTTTTCAAAGTGGCATTACTTTTGGAACATCACTACAGCTGGTTCACCCAAGACCAATCGACTTGGTCCATAGATCAGTGCCCGGTCCATGGCAGCCATTGCTGCCAGTCCACGAAATAGATCCGTGGACCATCGACCTCCCCAAGCCTGTTCTTCACCGGAGAACTTCGTCCTATGCCGCCCAAGTCGCACCACCCCCACCGTCGGTCGGAGAAGCTCCCAACAGCCGAAAAATGGCCGGAAAGGGGATGCTGCCCTTCTCCTCATCTTCACCGTTCGACCATCAACCAAAGCCATCAGATTTCCCATTTTACCCGCCACTGGCCAGAGAAGATGTTGGTATACTCTCCCTTGCTATCGAGAAGTCCCCGCAGCCGGAACCCATGGTTCTCAAGATTTCTATGGTTTTCCTTCCTGCAACTCCCCACGTCGCCACCCGAGCACCACCGGTTTTGATCCATCTCATCGCGCACCTCTGCGAAAGGATCCTGAAGCCACTCATCGTCTCTTCGCTGTTCTCCGCCTCTGGTCGCCGAACTCCTTCAATGATGCTGGTCCAAGTTTGGGTGAACGGGCTTCTTCCATTTACTTGGGATACCACGATAGAGGTGCTGTCGGTTCCTCCTCATCGAAAGCTACTGTTCTCGGAAGATAAAGTTCTAGAGATAAAGATCTGAAGAAACATGATCGGAGTTTGAGTTTTAAAAGTGGGAACAAAAATTATGAAGATGGTTGGATAGATGCGGAGGAGGCTGCTGGGATCGCGTGAACGGGTGCCAGGATAGGGAGATATCACCGAGCTTCTTAGGCAAATTGAGATAGGAAATCACCGCGGTTCCCACACGGGCCTGACACGGTGTTTTCCATCTATAAAATATTCGGTCATTCACCGCTCTGGGGATTATTCTGGAGACTCTACGCTCTACTTCCCTGGTCCCTGATTTGTTGCTGAGGTGCTGTCGCCACTTCCCATTGCAGAGAGCCAGAAATCAAAAAAAGGGAAGAGGGACCCTTGTTCCTGCAACTATTTCTTTTATTAATGTACTTTATGCTTCAGGAAATAAAAAGTTATTTATTTTATATTAATATATGTTATGTTTTATTTTTATTGAAGTAGTATTAATTCGGGATCAAGGTACGTAAATCAAGCTTATGAGGTAAGTTTCCTTCTTTTCTAGTGAAGAAGATAACTTGACTGATTTATACCTAGGGAACGGGCCGTGATCTACAAGTACGAGCCGTACTCTTAAGATAAATCATATCTTGATTTTTTTTCTTCACAGATATTTCTGGTTATTTTGGTTATTTCGGTGTTCTACTTTCTACTAGTTTTATTTTTTTTAAGTAACACAAAAGTCTCTGAGAATTCGACCCTTACTCCCACTATTCTACTCTTTAGATTAGTGAAATTAAGATATTTAAATCGGTGCATTGCGACACGTTCCAGATTTTTGGCATCGTTGCCGGGAAAAGAAATATGAGCAGATAACCTCTCCTTTTGGTACACCGATAGCTTCTTCATGCGAAACCTTTTCTATATTGGAACAAGAGCCACACTTAGTCATGATAAAGGACCCCTTCTTCGAGCATCATGATGCCATTCATGACTAGGAAATCCAATTGGTAGGTTCATCAAATAATTCAACGAAGCTATTAGAGAAACAATATGGGATTTGCCAATAGACTGTCCAAGCAAAATGTCACTACAAGGATCGAGTAATGCAGTCTGTCAACACGATAGCTTTGATAATTTGACTGAGGATCTGTTTTGCAAACATCTAAATTGTATTGGATTTAATGATTTGACTGGATTTGATGATGTAACTGGATTTGATGATGTGGAGGAGCTAAGTGATCTATCGGATCCATTTTGGATATCAGATTATAAGCAATTTGTAGCATCCTCCAACACTTACCTAGCCTTTGCACTAGAACTAGAATTTTCCTTGCACGTCAAGCCACATCTTGTTACTAATCTGGTAACATGTTTGGAAGGTATGTATAAGAAAAATATCATGTGGAACATTACTGATTGGACTTCGTCCAACCATCCACCATGGTAAAAGATCAGCTTAGTATGGCTGAAGACTATAAACTTAGCGCTCCTAGCAGGCAGCCCAGTTCTTGCCTTAGTTCATGCTTTTAGTTTTAGCAACTCAGTCATGCTTTTAGCTTTAACCTTTTATTTCTATTTTTAGAATAAATCGAGAGGAATAATAAAAGAAGATTGTGAGGAACTTGGTGACAAAAGAACATCCAATGTTAATACCCTACCAGGTTGTACCTTTCTTAGTCGTTATATTACTAATATGTTTTTCCATTGAGGACAATGGAAATTAAGTTGGGGGGATCATTAAATTAATATAATCCTCGAGTAAAACTTTAATCAGTTTTTGTATACAAGCTTTGTCTCGAATTGAAAATAATTAAGCTCGCTAAATGAGGAGTGATTAATGGTTTAGACAATTTTAGAGATACTAAGGGATGAATTATCAAGGAAATCCTATAAATGGTAGAGTGTAGATCAGAAAATCTTTGAATAATTCCAGACCCTTTTGTCTATTGATCTCGATAAAGAATCCTACTTATTATGGTATAAGCATCATAAAAAGTCTCAAAGTTTAATAATTAAGATTTTTAGTATCTCTCACTGAGTAACCGGATCCCTTCTTCTAAGTAAGCGTTGTTGTTCGCGTCAAAAGATGGGGATGTAAAGAAATCTTTTGTAGAGTCAGTCTTGACTTGAAACCTTTTTGACTCGAGTCAGTAAGTCCGGGAGATGTTTTACACCTAATGTCCTAAAGCCAACTGGTTTGGAAGTCATTGGTTTAAAGCTCGCTACAAGGGTTAACTAGAAAGCAAGATATCAGGACATTGCACGGACTCTACTTGTTATTTAAAAAAAAAAGAAAGAAAAAGAAAAAAAACTGGGGACTAAATAAATATTATACCAAAACCAAAGTAAGTTGGAAGATTTAGAGAGTGAGATAAAAAGTTGGGAAAAGGAAAAACTCTTAAAACTTCCGTGGACTTCACTCTACCACTAAATGGGTGGAATTGATAATCCAATGAAGTACATTTTTAATGGTCTAACTGGGTATCATCTGATTTTAGAGTTAGTAAGATGATTTTCACTTCTAGAACAAGTTAGTACACAAGACTAATTCATTTTCTTTACTCGAGGATGAGCAAAGTTCAAGTTGGGAGGTGTGATAATTATATTATGTATATATAAGAGTATTAAATTAATAATTAATTATCTTTAGAATTGATACTTTTATATCTTTTGGCAGAAAAGAAGGTCATCATTGTATAGAGCTTGAATTATGGAATCCAACGATGCTAACCGGACCCAAATCGGAATTCATATGGGCATAAAATCAACTTCAGAAGGAATTTAGCATGGTTTTCAAAGCGACATTACTTTTAGAACATCACTATAGCTGGTTCACCCAAGACCAACCGACTTGGTCCATAGATCAGTGCCCGGTCCATGGCAGCCATTGCTGCCGGTCCATGGAATAGATCCATGGACCATCGGCCTCCCCAAGCCTATTCTTCACCAGAGAACTTCATCCCATGTTGCCCAAGTCGCAGCCACCCCCACCGCTGGCTGGAGAAGCTCCCAACAGCCGGAAAATGGCCGGAAAAGGGCCGCTGCCCTTCTTCTCCTCATCTTCACCGTTCAGCCATCAACCAAAGCCACCGAATTTCCCATTTTAGCCATTGCTGGCCAAGGTAGATGTTGGTATACTCTCCCTCTCCACCGAGAGGTCCCCGCAACCGGAACCCCACAGTTAGAACCCCGCAGTCGGAACCCATGGTTCTCAAGATTTCCACGGTTTTCCTCCCTGCAACTCCCGCCACGCCGCCGCTTGAGCACCACTAGTTTTGATCCATCTCATCGCGTGCCTCCATGGAAGGATCCTGAAGCCACTCATCGTCTCTTTGCTGTTCTCCACCTCCGGTTGCTGAACTCCTTCAATGATGCCGGTCCAAGTTTGGGTGAACGGGCTTCTTCCGTTTACTTGGGATACCACGATAGAGGTGCTGTCGGTTCCTCCTCATCGGAAGCTACTGTTGTCGGAAGATAATGTTCGAGAGATAAAGATCTAAAGAAGCATGACTGGAGTTTGAGTTTTAAAAGTGGGAACAAAAATTATGGAGATGGATGGACGGACGTGGAGGAGGCTGCTGGGATCGCGAGAATGGGTGCGAGGATAGGGAGATAGCACCGAGCTTCTTGGGCATATTGAGATAGGAAATCATCGTGGTTCCCACACGGGCCCGTGTTTTCCATCTATAAAATATTCGATCATTCGCCGCTCTGGGGATTATTTTGGAGACTCCACGTTCTACTTCCCTGGTCCCTGATTTGTTGCTGAGGTGCTGTCACCGCTTCCCATTGCAGAGATTTAGAAATTAGAAAAAGGGAAGAGGGACCCTTGTTCCCGCTACTATTTTTTTTATTGATGTACTTTATGCTTCAAGAAATAAAAGGTTATTTATTTTATATTAATCTATGTTATGTTTTATTTTTATTGAAGCAGTATTAATTCGGGATCAAGGTATGTAAATCAAGCTTATGAGGTAAGTTTCCTTCTTTTCTAGTGAAGAAAATAACTTGACTGATTTATACCTAAGGGACAGGCCATGATCTACGGGTACGGGCTATACTATTAAGATAAATCATATCTTGATTTTCTTTCTTCACAGGTATTTCTGGTTATTTCGGTGTTCTACTTTCTACTAGTTTTATTTTCTTTAAGTAACACAAAAGTCCCTAAGGATTTGACCCTTACTTACACTATTCTACTCTTTAGATTAGTGGAATTAAGGTATTTAAATCGGTACATTGCGATGCATACCATATGCCACCCCTTTCGTCCGTTTGTTTATTACTTACCTTTTTTTTGGAACCTTGGAGAATTCTTTTAAACCAGGATGGCTGCCTGTTGCCTACCTCGGAATCCTCCCCTCCTTTGTAGGTGCATGCGGCAGCGCTCCATCCTATGCACGAGGTGCCTTTCCCCATTTATGATAGGGAACTACACCATGTGCTCTGGCCCTCTCTCTAGTCGCTCCACTTTGGGAAACCTGGTAAAGCCTCGATCGGGAGGTAGTTGCCCTCTGGATTTGAATCTCTCGAGATGATTTTTTCTTTTGGATGGCACAGACGGTTGGTCGGGAGCGCGGCACTTCGATCGGGGGATCCCTTCCTTTTCGGTGTAAGTGGTAGCAGGGGCAATTATTGCGGCCTGGTGGGCACCCCTCTATGGTCCTTGGGCGGCTCACCGCTGTTCAAGGAAGGTGGTGACATCCCCCAGCTGCTGGTCCCCTCGTCCGAAGTGGGGTCGGTTCAGGGAGGAGGAGCTCGACTTCAGCCAGGGCGTTTCGACCTCGAGGGAGCCACTTGGTGAAGGAGTCCGAAGAGAGCAGGAGCTCAACTTCGGCCAGGACGTCTCGACCTCAAGGGAGCCACCTGGCGAAGGAGTCCAAAGAGGGTAGGAGCTCAACTTTGGCCAAGGCGTCTCGATCTCGAGGGAGCCACCTGGTGAAGGAGTCTGAAGAGAGGAGGAGCTCGACTTCGGCCAGGGCATCTCGCCCTCGAGGGAGTCACCCGGCGAAGGAGTCTAAAGAGAGCAGGAGCTCGACTTCAGTCAGGGCATCTCGACCTCGAGGGAGCCACCTGGCGAAGGAGTCTGAATAGAGCAGGAGCTTGACTTCGGCCAAGACATCTTGATCTCGAGGGAGCCACCTGGCGAAGGAGCCTGAAGAGAGCAGGAGCTCGACTTCGACCAAGGCGTCTCGACCTTGAGAGAGTCACCTGGCAAAGGAGCCCGAAGAAGGACATTCGACGTGGCAGCTTCCTCCGACGTGGCATCTGACTAGGTTTGACATGGGCTCCTCGTCAGCAATCCCGCCACATCAATATCAAATACCTGTGATCCATTGGATGGAAATAGCCAAAATGCACTTTATTGGAAAGGCACATAGATGGAAGGAAGGTTACTTCATGGACAAACCAAACCTGATTTGGGAGGAGTTAGTAGAAGCAGTATGCAAGAGATTTGATAACAATCGTATAAAGTAGTTAGTCAGGAAATTTATTAAGCTAGTGCAAATAGGAACCATGAAGAAGTATCAGGAAAAAATTGAGGACTTGAGAGCCAGAATGTTATATTATAATCCAGCTCTCACTAAACAATACTTTATACAAAGCTATATAAGTGGATTGAAGGAGGAATTGGTTCCCTTTATTGATCCATCTCATTCAACAACACTAGAAGAAATATATGAAAAAGCCAAACTTCATGAACAAGCACTAGCAATGATGTGGAGGATGGCCACCAAAACAACTCCATGTCAATCAATTGGGTACTATACTCCCAAATTAGCTATACAAGGAGAAATTGTTAAGTTTCAAAATTTCAAAAATAACATTTTACCTCGAGTAGGCAAGCAGTAATGGGAGCAAAGAAAGATAGCAGGTCTATGTATTAGATATGGGAAGAAATACTACTTCGACTACCAATGCTCCCAGAGATCAATACATTCCCTCACTACTACAATTAAAGTAGATAAAGTAATTGATGAATAGTTGTTACATGAAGAGGAAGTAGTAGGGGGATCCTTGATGGGGAAAGAAGAGGAGAATGAGTTGGAAACTGTAATTTATAACTTTGTGGGATAGAATTAGTATAATACCATTAAGATTCAAGGAGAAGCATGGAACAAAATAGTAGTCGTCTTGATTGATACTGGCAGCACCCATAGCTTCATTGATTTCCAGGTGGCCAAAGAAGTGAAGATAACCCTTATTCCAGCAATCCCACTGATAGTGACTGTGGCTAATGGACACAAGGTCTTAAGCAAATTAGAATAAACCAATTTTCAGTGGACCATACAAGGGGAGCCATATCAGACTGATTTAAGGATGATTAGACTGGATGGATCAAGTATCATTCTGGGAATTGACTAGCTGAGAATATATGGGAAGGTAACCATGACTATTACATAAACTTTGTGACATTTATTAAGGATGGAAAACAAATAACTCTTAAAGGGATAATAGAGGGATCAAAATTGAAATCTGCCAAGGCTGGACTTAAGTCTATCATCGCCACATAGTGGTACAAGGCTGGATTGAAAGAAAACTATGGTGCCATTGGATGCCTTGATAATCCTGAGAAAGGGAAAGGTCAAGAAAAAATACCTATCCTGGTAAAAGTAGTGTTGGAATAATAGTTAGAAGTGTTTCAAGAACCTAAAGGCTTGTTACCCAATAGACTCCAGGATTACAGAATACCTCTACTACCACTACTAACCCTGTCAATATCCAACCTTATAGGTATATCTTTGTGCAAAAGAGTGAGATAGAGTGATAGATCCAAGAAATGCTCAAATCATCTATTGTTCAACCCAATATCAGCCCTTATGCCTCACCAATTCTCTTAGTAAGGAAGGAAGACAACAACTAAAGATTTTGTGTGGATTATAGGCAATTGAACAAGGCAACTGTGAAGGACAAATATCCATTCTCTGACTGATGATCTCTTGGATGAACTTGAAGGGTCTCAATATTTCTCCAAGATAGACTTGAGGTCTAGGTACCACCATGTGAGGATGAGTCTAGAAAATATACATAAAATAGTATTTAGGACTCATATGGAGCATTATGAGTTCTTAGTTATGCCTTTAGAGCTAACTAATGCACTTGCAACATTCCAAGCCATCATGAATGAGGTATCTTCAACCTACCTCAAAAAATTTGTATTAGTCTTCTTTGCTGACATTCTTATGTATAGACAAATGTTGGAGGAGCATTTGAAACATCTCAAGGAGGTACTAACCATATTGAAAAGGAATCAATTACATGCCAAAAGGTCCAAGTGCTTCTTTGGGCAGCAACGGATGGAATATTTGGGCTATATTATTTTAAGAAAAGGTATAGCCACAGATCTAGATAAGGTAATAGCTATGAAAAGGTGACCTACTTCAGCTATACTTAAAGAATTGAGGAGAGTTCTTGGGGCTCACTGGGTCCTACAAAAGATTTATTAAAGGTTATGGAGCCATTAGCAAACTTCTAACTGAGCTTTCCAAGAAAGATAATTTCTATTGGAATGAGGAGGCATAAAATGCATTTAAGAGATTGAAAGAAGTAATGTTAAAAGAACTAGTCCTAGCAATGCCCAACTATTCCTTACCTTTCACTTTAGAAGTAGATGCTAGTGGTCATGGAATTGGAGCAGTGCTCTCTCAACGAGGAGGGCCAATATTATACTTTAGCAAAGGGTTGAGTGAGAGGTATAAAAGACTATCCATATATAAAAAAGAATTCTTAGCTATACTATTGGCAGTATTGAAATGGAAGCATTACATCAGCCTTAGACCTTTCACCATCAAGATTGACCACCAAAGCTTAAAACACCTATTAGAGTAGAAGATCACTATTGCTACTTAGTAAAAAAGGATGTTGAAGCTCATGGGACTGGATTATACAATACAATATAAGAAAGGGAAAGAAAATCTTGTAGTTGATGCCTTATCAAGATGGGATTTAGTGGAAGAAAGAATGTAAGTTATAACAACAGTAGTACCAACTTGGAGCAGTGAGATTGCTAATAGCTATGAAGGGAACCGGCATATCCAACAAGTCATAGCAGAGGTACTTATTAAACCTGCATCTCAACTTGATTATTTTTATAAGGAATGCTCAAATTCAGAGGAAAAATTTATGTGAGGAGTATAGGGGAACTGAGATAGAAATTTTTAAAAGTGATGCATGTATCATTCTTAAGGGAATATTCTGGAATGAGCCATACTTACAGAAGGATTAAACAACTATTTTATTGGCCTGGGATGAAACGAGAAGTGGAGAAGAAGGCAAAAGAATGTGAGATTTGTTTCATGAATAAAATGGATAGAACTTCTTATACAGGTCTTTTACAAATTACAACCATTACAAATTCCAATCTAGGCTTAGCAAGAAATTAGTATGGACTTCATAGAAGCCTTGTCTAAATTAGAAGGAAAACAAACCATACTGGTGATAGTGGATCGACTCACAAAATATGCTCATTTTATTTTCCTAACTCATCCCTATTAAGCACAGGAGGTAGCAAGAGCCTTTTTAGACATTATGTATAAATTGTATAGGATGCCTCAGGATATTATATTAGATAGAGATAGGATATTTATTAATCAAGTATGGCAAGATATGTTCAAACTGATGGGGGTCAAGTTATAGTTAAGCACTACTTATCACCTATAGACGGACAGACAAAGTTAACTTAAAGCAAATAAAAGAGCCAACTTGGTAGTCGAAGAGAAAAAAAATAGAAAACAGAAGAAAACAAGGACTTAGCTCTATAAATAGTGCCTGATAAAGGAACAAGGAGTAGCAGAGGATTTCAGGGGCTCAAGATGGTAACAAGCAAAGATCTCCAACCCTAGGTGATGGCTAAGGTTTGCATCGAAGAGAAGAGGGAGAGAAGAAAGACAGAGAGATCCGGAGAAATCCAAAGAACTCTCTGAACCGGATAATCCTAAAATATCTTGATTTCTCCTGGCAAACAGGTAACGGGCAAATCTAAACTTGAACTATCTCTGAATCCTCTTCGACATAGCAAGCATTCTGGGCCCAGACAGCGAAATAGCCACCGAGCAGCTTAGGAAACCTGTCCAAATGTTAAATATAAAAATCTTATGATGTAATTCTAGCTGAAGCTGGGAACATAAATAGTTGTAAGAAGGATAATGGAAGGTAGAAATTGAATAACAAATTTTTCCCTCAAATTCTCTTTTCCGTTTTAAGCTTTTTCTTTCTAATCTCCCTTCTTACTCTCATATCTCACTTTCCCTTCTAACCTCTCCAATCTTCTCTTCCCATCTCAAACATACTTGAATTTTTCATAAATCTGGAGCTTCTATGCCACAGGAACCATCGTCTAGGTGCAGGGATCATCATCTGGCTACCGGGATGTTACATCTTCTTCCTCCATTGTGGTCAATCAGGACTTCTCCGTGGAAGGAAAGGGGAAGCGGGCCAGGTGATTTCAAGATGGGCTAAGGGCCGGCCCATATGGCTGGGTATTACTGAATCTCTATTCCGAAATGAATTGGTTTTCTTTTTTTTTCTTTTTTTTTTTCTTTTGTAGTTTATAGGATAACGTAGATGGAAGAATCTCGGAATGCTCTGTTCTGCTACTTTGGTTAGTATTTTCAAACTGCTTGAGGGAATTATGTAACAACAGTGATCGCACTGCAATTTCTTTTGAATTCTACTTTCTTGTTGGAACATTTTCTTGTGACCACGTTGCGAGTTCTTTCTATGATGGCCAAAAAGGGTGTAGATGCATCTGAAAACTAATTGAAAGGTTTTAGGGACATTTTGATGATTGGTTTAAGAATATAACTCAAGTGTCTGAAGTGATCCTCAAATCAACAGTCAAGATGAGTAACTTCTATTCTTTAGCTTTGGACTACTTCGATGATACTTCAACCCTGCTGTACTAATTCGAAACTATGTTTGCCTTGATATGGGGTTGAAACAAGCGTCTAATTTGGGAGCATCGTGCCAATTCTTTCTGGGTCTCCAATTTCTTTTCCTGGCATTTGATGCCGACAGATCAAGATGGGATGATTGATTTCTTGGAGTGCATAACTTGTAACGTGGTCTAGTTGCAACTTGCAAGGGATCTAGTTGCCTGTAGAGACTGTTCAACTCCTCTGGCACCATAAAGCGGCACAGATTTCTACTACGACTGACTGCAAAACAAAACCAAAAAAATGAATTTGATATGCAACCATTTTTATACGACCTCAAGTTGTACAACAGAAAGGCTCTGGATTAATGTTATGCATCTCTTAGAAATAGCGTATGACAAACTCTTTCGAAATCATCCAAGGGACCTCCCACCATTTCAAATCGCAAACTAAGTAACCAAATGCAATAAATTATTTAAGATTGTATTTAGTAGCAGGTAATCTATCCAGATTACTATTAATTTAATAAGATTCCATATCGTTACTATATTCGGTACATTTTTTTGGATGGCAATTTATCATATTTAGTAATCTAGATTACCTTTCAAGATATAATATACATTATTTCTAGAAGGGATGGTAATCCAGATTACCATTTCTCAGATAATCTTTTAGGCAATATTACTTTTCCCTTTTCGATTCCTCTTATATTATAATATAATATAAAAATAATATAATATAATACATATAATTATATTATAATATATTATTATAGTACGGTATATAATAATATTATATAATATATAATAAACTATATAATATTATAAATATAATATTATTATAGTATATAATATAATATAATATAAATATCTTTTATTAATATTATATATGTAATATATTATATTATGTTATATTATAAATATGAATATTATAAAATATATTTTAATAGTCTATTAATATAGTATAATATAATATAATAATATTATAGTATATACAATAATATTTTACTATATTATATTTATATGTTTTATTTTATTTTGTAATATATAATATAATTATAATATTAATATAATATAACATAATGTAAATTATAAACTATATTTTATAATACAAAATAAATTATATTATATTATATTTAAGATAATATTATAATAATATAATATAATATAATAATATTATACTATACTATACTATATTAATTTAATTTATAATATTATAAAATAATATAAATTAATTTAATAATATAATATAATATAATATAATAATATTGTGGTATATACTATAATATTATAATATATTATATTAATATATTTTATTTTATTTTTTAATATATAATATAATTATGATATTATAATATTAATATAAAATAACATAATATAAATTATATATTTTATTTTATAATAAAAATATTATATTATATTCAAAATAATATAATATATTAAATATAATGTGGTATATTTATATTAAATATATTTTTATATAATATAAGTATATTATATTAAATTTAATAATGTAATATATAAATGTAATATGCTATTTAATATATTTAAATAATATATTAAATATATTATCTTTTTATATATAAATTTATTTAGTATAGAAATAATTTTTATTTTTAAATTTTAATATAAAATATAAAATATTTAATATTTAATATATTTTGTAATATAAAATATTTAAAAATTTATTTTTATAAATAAAATATAGATTTAATTGAAAAATATTTTAAAATTTTGATTTTATTTTATGTAATATTATGATACAATAATCCAAATTATCCGTAATTTATATTATTAGCAATCCACGTTACAATCCACCTTATGCCACCAAATGCAATCTAAGAAATATCCCGATAAATCCGCTATTGTCCAAAGTAAATGAGAAGGGTTACGCCACTGGCATATGCATCATAAATTATTATCTTACATACAAATAAAACAACATATCTTATTATTTCCTCTGGTCACACCAACCAACATATTTAAACAAGAATAAAAGAACGAAATGCTTCAAACAAGTTTACGCATACGTGAGAACACACAACCAGGGGAAACCAACATGGTGACGGCGACATGAAGGTGGACCAGCGGAGACGTATCCATCCCCTTTCTTTGCAAACTCTCAGACATCATCTGGCCCGCCCTTCTTCCTCATGGACAGGAGATGGGGACTCGATGGCGCCGGGAGGGGGTTGGGAACGCCGTAGACTTGCGCGTCCACGCGGCGCTTGCTTGCTGCCTCCCCTTCGCCTTCCCAAGAAAGTAGCAGCCGAAGCCGAACAACACGGCAAAAATAATGAGGGAGGGAGATGACTTAAACAAAGCCCACCTCTGCTCGTTTTTCCGATGGGACTCGGATGGGAACAAGGGATTCAAGGTAGAGAGGTTATACATATAAAGGGATGAAGGCTTGATGCAAGCGAGGAAGATGGTAAGAGAAGGAACTGAGGAGAGGAAGAAAAGAGAGATGATGGAACGAGAAACTCCAGACACGGCTGGAAGGAGAGGGCCGTGGAGAGAACCCAGACAAGGTTGGGGTGTGAACGTTGCTTCTAAAGCTAAAGGCTGAATAAATGGACAAGGGAGCCTCTGCTATCTTCTGCTTTCCAGAAGAATAAAGAGAGAAGTGGCATGTGTCACGGCTGCACCACACAACGCTACCACTTGGGATGCGGCTCATACGACGGTTTCCCACCGTTCGAATGTGTTTAAAGTTTGCCAGTATTGGTCTACTCCCGAGAATGCCGAGGTGCAGCCAAATAGATGGTCACAACCTTTCTACACTTGATATCAGTCCGGAGTGAATGCTGAATACTTGGTTTGCATCTTAACATGTGATGTTGTTGCATCTAAACTATTAGTGATCATCACCGCATCCATCCGCTCACAATTCCAATGAGACCAACCACACCTAGCTTTGAAATGGATTCACAACATTGTGGATATTACAGGAGGAGCATGACAACCGAATCCTCAATCACTCTTGCAAAAATTCATTCAGCAGTATCAACAAAAACCATTGCACTCTTCGGTAACTGGAGTAGGTGTGCTTACCGACAAACAAGCAAGGACAGTATCACCATCTTAGCTACGCTGTAATTTTCCTAAATTATATTGCATGCTTCTAGTGATTTTATTTTATTTTTTCTTTTTCTTTCCTTCTATGTACTTCTTCCATGGGCCAATGGTTTACTACCTTCCTTCACTCATGACCTCATCCAACTTGAGATCTGAGGGTGAAGGCATGTGCTCTGTATCATCAGATACCATGTCCATGTCCGACGGTGTGCCGGTCTGGATATTTTCAGATTTTACTATGGAAGGCTTCGAAATGCTACCACTTGCAAAATTGCTGCTGACATCGTTGAACTGCCAATCCGTCAAATAACCAGGCCTTGTTGTGACTTCCTCGACCTCAATATCACCTGTCAGCATGGCCACCACCCTTGACATGGGTGGGCGCAGCACCGGCGAAGCTTGAGTGCACAAAAGAGCTACATTGATAATGCGGATGGCCTCTTCTTCATTGAATGATGATAACCATGGGTCCAACATTTCCAGCCCGCGTCCGTTCTCCCGTAAATTCCAAGCCTATGGAAAAAGAGTGATAAGAATTGTATGAGGATATTGATTTATGCATGGTGTCATTTGATCTTTTATGTGTACAGATGGGAAAATGATTTATAAATAAGATCAAACAATACCAAGTGAAAATTTAGATTGTAATTGTACTTCAGCTAAAAAGAGATTGACGTAAAGAATTACTTTGGAGCAATTCCAAGTCACTACTGCTAAACAAAATTGAGAATTATTTTCTTTTACTGTGTATGCCATTAAAAAATATTTAATTTAGATTGCAAACTGACTATATATAATCATTGATGGAGTGCTATGGGAACTACAAGGCAGAAGACCAGACCTACAAAAAACACCCTGAAAGTAAAATGACTACAGTTGATATGATTTGCAAGAAACTTTAAATTGTCAACCTACCCATTCAAGCAGATAAACTCTCTCTCCTTCAAGACTCTGATCTGAATTAGGGCGTCCAGACAGAACCTCCAAAGCAACGACCCCAAATCCAAAGACATCGGCTTTTTCTGTGAGATGCCCTCTCATTGCATACTCCGGTGCAAGATAACCACTTAAAAAGAGTAAAAATAATGGCTTTAGTAATAAATCATATTAAAAATGTTATTGAAACAGAATGTTCAGTTGGTGCACATAACTTAAGCAGGTAACAATCAATAGATAGCAAGTGAATGCAGGTGAAATCCAGCAATTTAAGCAGTAATAATATAGGCATCCTTACATTGTACCAGCAACTCTTGTGCTAATATGAGTCATCTTATCATCATAAAGCTTGGCAAGACCAAAATCTGATATTTTTGGGTTGAGATAGGTATCAAGCAGAATATTGCTGGCTTTGACATCTCTATGTACAATTCGCTCTCTTGACTCCTCATGAAGATATGCTAGACCTCTTGCTGTACCCAAACATATTTCAAAGCGAGTGGACCAATCAAGATGCAAGTTGTTGTCACCTGAAATGTAACAATGATCACATGCATGACTTAATGGGTCCGAACAGCCTTGCTACTATATAAGGATTATGCACCATATTGACTCAAGTTTAAGAACTTTATATCAGACAAATAGATGAATTTTGAGTGTCTGCTAAAATGTACCAAAGAGTGCCTGATCTAGGCTTTTGTTTTCCAAGTATTCATAGACCAGGAGCCGCTTGCCTCCCTCGATACAGCAACCATACAACTTCACAAGGTTTCGGTGCTGTACTTTAGATATAGTTGCAATTTCTGTCATGAATTGGCGCTTTCCTTGGCGAGATGCTGCTGACAATTGCTTCACAGCCACAATTCTTCCATCAGAAAGTTTACCCTGCAAGATTGCATATAATTTTATGGGGAAAAATTCCTCAAGCAAGCCTTAACTCCATGCTAGTTGGGGTCGGCTAGGGCAATGATATTTTTTTGACAAAAACATAAGGTCTAATGTTTCAACTGCAATGTGCTTCAACTAACTTTTCCCTGCTCAACGGTCATGGTAATGTTCTGTCAATTTAGTATTAATATACCGGTCAATGACATCACTGTTGTAGAAACAAGAGGTTTCAAACAAACCCATATATTCCTGTAAAGGAGCAGAAATACAGTTTCAAGAAGCTTTTTGTAAACTAAAAGATACCAAAAGCCTGATAAATTCATTCCAATAGGTAATGATATTTGCCTTAATGCAAGGATTCACAAAGTTACTTAAACAAAAATCTCATTGGTGCTAAGCGCTTCCTATGATAATGTATTCATCAGGAGACATGGATCTCACCAAGGTATACATGTAAAATTTTGATGCTCATTTTCATGCATACTTATGTTAAGCTTAGTATATGAATGTTGAGCAATTTGGTGGTTATCTGCCACCATCCACGATTGAATCTGGTATCTCTTCTATGGAATGGCATGCCAACCTGCTGAGATTACAACTATTGGCAACTTGACACTAGATGACCTTTTCAAGGACTTATTTTCTAGTTTAAGGATCTTTGATCATCATATTCCAAATTATGGATACATGGCTGGTTGATTTTAACTAGATATCATCTCTGAGTTTGAAAGTAGTTGGCCTTGACCATATCACTATACATATTTCTGCTGGGCAAAATAAACAAATGCTATTTGACATGCATTATAGTACACTGACATGGAGTTATGGACTCAAACTGGTTTATAAAATGCATAGTCCGAAATCGGTTATATATTGGGACGACTTAGGGTATTTAAATAGTGCCAAGGATCTCAACTGACAATTCCTGGCTAGCCTTTTTTGGTGATATCCTCAGTCTTTGCAAATCATATCAGAGCTGACTGAGCCAAAGCCCATGCATGACTAGGAGACACTGCAAGACAGGCCCATATGTTGGAGAATGGGGTAGTTCAACATCGGGTAGGCAAATCAATTTAGGTGCCCTAAATACACATCAGCCCATCCCACTATCAGAGTATGCTTTTAGGTTCAATTAGTTACTCAACATGGTATCAAAGCTGAGGTTTGCTCGAGGTCATGAGTTCTAAGCCCCTCCATGCTAATTATTTATTTCATTATCCCATTCTTGTTTTAGGACTTGATTGCTAAGACCTTGGGCCCTTCCCTGGTGAAGAA
The DNA here is from genome assembly GCA_021397845.1 of Areca catechu. Lineage (NCBI taxonomy): Eukaryota > Viridiplantae > Streptophyta > Magnoliopsida > Arecales > Arecaceae > Areca > Areca catechu. The sequence goes on from CM038039.1 coordinate 97,293,795, forward strand.
ATCAAGTCTTAACATCAATGCTTAAACAGAGAGAGCATGTAAAGTTCCACGTTGGCTTGCGTTTAGCTCCATGATAGTTATATCTTAGTGAGATCTTGGGTACATAAGTAGGACCAAGAGTCTCTTAGTGTTTCTTATAGGTAATTATTGCATTACTTCTTTGATACAAGTTATGGCACTTTCATCAATATTCTTTAAAAGGAAAAAAAAAGGAAAAAGAATTGAAGAAAAGAAAGATGTCATGGACAGTAACTCACCTTAAACACGGGACCAAATCCACCCTCTCCAAGCTTATTAGTAGGACTGAAGTTTTCTGTAGCAGTTTTTAGTTCCATATAGGTGAAAGTGTCTGGTCTGGCAATAATCTCTAGCAGATCTGCATTATAAAGGCAAAAACAAGTTGTAACCATCTGCAGTTCACTTCTAGTATTAGTCAATACATCTCTGAAGACTATTAAAAGGAATTGCACCTTCTTCATCATCCTTGCTTAATCTTCTCCTCTGTGTATATCTTAAAATGATAAGAAGAGTAGATAGGCCTAAAGCCAAAGCACCAGCACCTGCTACAATGCCAATGACCAGACCTGTCTTATTTGTTGAATCAGTTGATGGCGGTTTATTGCTAACAGTAGGGGTGAAGTCTGGACAGTAAATTCAAAAATAAGTAGCTGATATGCACATTTTAACCAATAGTTAATTATTATATTTGAGTTTTAGTAATTACCGAAAGGAGATACACTGATAGCTGATATGGATGGGCCATAGTAGCCTTGAGATGGCACACAGCAGGTACCCTTTCCAGACCAAAAGAAATGAATTTCTAGAAAGTTATTTGTCACTGGTACTGCAGGGAATTCTTTCACGAAGGCTGTAAAGGATTTTTCCCCAGCTTCCTTTCTAATATCAAAGTCCTTCTCTTTTAGATTACCCTGAAATAATAGCAAATTTCACAAACTAAGGTATTAATTCATGTAACCATTAGCAAGACAGGGATGGCAAATATCAAGATTTATGATCACTTTGGTTGATAAACATTGATTTTTATAATAGTTTAAGTATGCGTACTTGATAGGTCACTGGGAACCAAGTAATGCTATAAAATGCCTTGAGAAAACTCTGTCTTTGCTTATCCAATCTATCAGTTTAGCTAATACAATTTTTGATCATTCAAGTGCTTGAATTTGACTAACAGCCATGATACAAGCCATGCTTCAAGGAGCTGTTGTTTGATCTCAAGTGAACCATTATGGTTGATAAAAAATAGGCAATTTCACAATCAAAAGTTTAATCTAACATATTGGAGTGATATTTGTAGAAAGACCCTTGCTTCCTAAATTAATGACACATACATAACTTTTGTTTTGTACCCCGGAGATACTGAGCATATGAATCATCCATCTATGAAGACAAATGATTAGAAAGATCACTATTCCTATAAAGTTTTCATGAGTTCATAGACATCATAATAGAATGTTAAGAAGTTGCATATATGAAGTCTGTTATTGTTGTTGCTTTCACTATTTAAATCATACTGACATGATTTTCTTATTACATTCTTTATTGGTGTATATTTGAAACACCAAAGATTTGAGCACACTTACCTGTATATAGATATCAAAAACTCTCCTCCCAACACTTTTCCAAGCAGGTGGATTAAGGATTCGTGTCTCAGCAAAATGCAACTTTATAGTGTAATTTCCATTCTCAAGCCCAAGACCATAGTATCTTAATGATGATGGAGAGAGCCTTGCAGTCTGGTACAGCTCTGGTTGTAGAGTGTTTGAGAACTGAGATGCACTGTTCAGTATATAATCAGCATTCGAGGCATCCATAAAAGTTCCAACATTGCTAACTGCCCATTTGTTTGAGTCAGTCACATAATAAGATGCTGCTGTGAGAGATTTGCTGTCTATTTCATACACAGTTCCATCAGAGGATGTTATGGTTTTATTACTGCCACATGCTATAGCAAAGGAATAATCTGCAAAGCAGTGGATGAAAAAATAATTATTTTTTAGGTAGCAACTAATGATAAAAAAACCAAAAGAGTAACTTACAAGTTGGTGATCCAAGACCGCAAGGTATATCTTGCTGAAGACAATTCAATCCTGAAGGCAAAGCGCTGTAGTAGACAAAACAATGCAGTGGCATCACTTAAGAAGAAAAAAGATTTAGTGCTGCAGTTCTAATGGCTATTTTATCAATGACTTGTACCTGCTATTAGAACTATCAACCACAAAATTGTTGGCCACCAAGTTCCTGTACAATACCACAAAGGGAGTTCACAATCAGTGGTACTACGGCATGTGGAAGAAATCATATTCTCAAAAAGAAAAAAGAGGTGGTGTCTGACATACTAAGTGATCATTAAATAATTTTAGTTAAATGTCTTGTCCATAACAGCTGAAGCAAGAGTTTGTACGTATGTACACAAACATGTGCATGTGCACCCACACACACAAATATGCATACATACATACATTCTATATACAAGTATCTATGTATACCTATGTATGCATGTATATATGTACATATGTGTATGTGTATATTTTCAACTGAACTTTGTTTTACTTGAATAGATCTCCACTTAGATCTGGTCAGGTCCACATTGGATATGAGGATCCTACATCAATGATATAAGCAGTCAGTTGTGATCTATTACCTTGAAACAGCTTTATCCAAAAATTATATTATTTGGTTGTGATCACATTCAATGGTGTAGATCATTGATGTAGAATGAGATATGACTGGATCTAAGATCCACTTAAGCATAGCTAAGTCTACCAATTCATATGTAGATGTATATATAGTTCCAACCAAGGATAGCCATACTGGTCAGTATCATACCATACTAACTACTAAGCATACTATACTATCCTATTATTAAACCGGTGCTCGGTATGCCTTGCCATCTCATACCATACTGTGTACTAACATTATAATAGGATGGTACTATTATGGGGTCTAATAATGAGATGGCAAACCTTGGTTCCAACCAAGAAAAAATACTGAAGGGATTTTTATGAGATCAAAGAGCTTACAATAGCAAGATTTTTGGAATAATAGAAATCATACTTCTAACTTGATTCAGCTGTTCTAAATTCACAAGGACTGGGGGTTGACAGGCATCCTTACCCTCTAACATTTCCTTTCTGTTGCCTCTCCAAAGTACAACCTGCACCAATGTGGCAGGTGTCACCTAGATGGGGTATGTTGGCATCTTAAGTGGTCTAGATTAGAATAAAATTGTTTCTAATTATAAAAGAATGATCTTGATGATCTGAAGTTGTGGTTCTACTAATGAATTGTTTATTGTGAGATCATGGATACAGAGTCAAATTTATATCTATACTTTGGACGTTTGGTCAGATTGTTCATATCATCTCAGTCTTGCTTCTTCATGATATACTTGTGAATATTCGGTACCATGTATAAAAAGAGAAAGTATCCTGGTCCTTCAAGAAGGATTCAGCTGTAATTAATACTTCTAAACATTGTATTATGACTAAATAGTAAAATAGAGAAGTTCTCTGCTTTTCCAACATACAGGTTCAAATTTTGTTGGCTAACCCAAGAAGGAAAGCTTCCTGATAGTTGATTATATGACAGGTCTCTGCAAGGAAAGATGCACAATTTGTCATCAACAGCATGAAAACAGAAAAAAAAAAAGAAAGCTTATTGTAAAGTCATCAAGTGACATTAGTCTAAATCATCAAGGGAATTATAAAATAATATGCTTAAAGAATTCAATTAGATGAACATTCTTCTATACAAAATAGCGTAAACAATTTAAATGGAAGAAAAGGATCTAAAATAGGATAAGAAAGATTGAAAGATTTTGTTATAATCAGTTTTGTATGCAAATTAAGAAGAGTTAGATGAACATACATATTGAGAAGCGAGGTGATTTTGCTAGCAGGCAAGCCACCAGATAGGCTATTGTTTCCAAGAAATCTGCACGAGAAGGCATTAAAACAATAAAACAGAACATTTTTATTAAGAAATGAACAAGGAATAAAACTCCATAGGGTAGGCATTTTTAGGAAAAAGTGCAAGTATGTAATCGTTAAATGAATGCATATATTTTTCTTACAAGTAGGTGAGAGAACTCAAATTGAAGAGAGATTGAGGAAGTTGGCCTGTTAAATTGTTAAAGCTCAAATCCCTATTAAAGTAAATTTAGAAAAGAACAAATAGACTTGTTATTAGTATACAGACTGAATTATATGACCTCATATATAGAAGATTCATCGATTTAACACAAGTCATCAACATGAATAACAAGTGACTGTAGCTGACTTACAATGTCTTCAAACTAGTGTAGCGGGAAAAATCTGGTGGGATAGTATCAGATATCCTGGTGTTCCTCAAAACTCTGTAAACATTATACGATGATGTTAACCAGCAGAATGGCATAGAACAAAATGAAACATGACAGCAAATTGTGCAGTTGAGATGCATGAACTTACAAGATGCTTAATGATGTTAAATTGGTGATAAATGCTAAAGTTGAGCTTCCACTTGATATGTCACCCAGCCGTCTGCTTTGCCACATGCACAGATCATAATGAAGTAGGCATTTTTCAATGTCTAATGGCTATATAGCAAAAACATTTTCAAATTGCTGATACTATGACATAACATCAGTTTATACCATGGGTCACAAATTAATCTAATATATCACTGAGAGCCAACTGAACTAGAAATAGATGAAAAAACGTACAGGTCTGTCAAACTCGTGAGACTAGAAAAACTTGAAGGGATTGGGCCTTCAAAAGAGTTGCCTTGCATCCTCCTATAATGAAGATTCAAGAATTAGTGGATAAAAAGAAAATTAATTGTATATCCAGATAAATATATATTTCATAGGCAATATTACTTCCTGCAGCTTCCAAAAAATCAAAAAATTAACTAGATATGCGAAATGTAATATGCAACAATTTTTTGTTGCTTTTTTTTTCACCAATGAAGCATAAAAAGTCTTTCATATGACCCCTTCTGCATTTTAACAATACATCTAAATATGTAATATGTCATTTGTTGTTTAATGAAATCTTTCAGCTTACCTTTTGCATATAAGCATGGGTGAACCTTGCTCTCAACAATAACCTAGTTGAGAACATCTATGTTGATGAATTTATAGATAGCACAACAAATATAAAATGAGTCTTTCTTTTGCCTCCTCGAGTCTTGCTGTTACTCTTTCTCGTTTCATTATTATTATTATTATTTATTTATTTGGGGGGGGGGGGGGGGTGCCGCGGTTGGCGGGAGCAGGTGAAGGGAAATAAAGAGGAAGAAGAAAACATAGACCAGCAACATCACAAGAAATATGGTAATATAGACATCAAATGAAACAAATTGATATCAGATTTCAAGGGCATCCAATGAAATCTCATTTCTTAATCTTACAAAGTTGTTAATTTTGTCTCACTGAAGTCTGGTATTTTGCCTGTGAAATTATTGTCCAATGCCCACCTGAAATTGCAGCAAATTAGCCAAGGCCAATTTGAATTTGTATAACCAATTTTTGCACACATAGTATATGGGACTTACAATATCTTTAAGTTCTTGAGACTTGATACAGTCGATGGGAACTCACCACCTACTCCACAGCTATCTATGTACCTGTTCAAGAAAACATAAAGCTGTAAATCATAAGGCCCATGTTGATAGTCTTCCATTTACAAACATAAAACATGGTGCTTCAAGGTAATCAGAAACTAACAATTCCTGGAGATTGGTCAAGTTCCCAAGCTCGGAGGGGAGCGACCCACTGAACTTATTGGTACCTAGGCCCCTGTAGAAGTTGACACAAAGTCAAATGTCATATTTTTTGCCATCATTTTCATGCCAAAATAATTTAATATCAGAGACACTGTAGTATAGCAGTGCCTCCCTCCTTGTCATGGCAACCCTCTCCACTTGGAGAGCTCCAGGGTTTGAACCATGGAGGTGGTACCATATTTCTTGAGAAGAAGAAGAATATCTCTTCAAAATTTGTCCGTAATGTGATTTGCTTATTGATATTCTTCTTACAGATATTACATGAATTGAACATGTTCTATCTGGCAGTATAGGAGTAGTTAGAAACACAAAATTCAGATATCTCAAACAACAAAGAAAAGATGTGCATGCAACAAAATTTTTAAGACCCGAGTCTTATATTAGTAACCTGCTATTGGACCAGTATAAATTGAACAACAATAAAAACATGAAGAAATTGTTATTTGTTTCTTACAACATAATGAGCTTTGAAAGCTTTCCAAGCTCCTTTGGAATGGTCCCTGATAATGCATTTATGCCGACAGTGCTGGTGATGAAGGAATCGAAACTAGATATGGTGAGGACAACAGAGAAAGCATAGATGCTTTAAGAAATCATTACTTCAAATGAGCTTGCCATTGATCTTACAAGTATTGCAACTCAGTCAAATTCCCAATAAATGCTGGCAACGGACCAGTCAAGTAGTTCTGAGACAATTTCCTGTAAAAAATGTTATCTTATCAAAATCACTAGAATTGACACAAAAACCAACTAAATACTTTCTTATGATTCTCTAGGTATTTCATTTTCTTGTTCTCACTGTGGTGTAGCACTAGATCATCTGAATAGAGGGTTAACATTTTCTAACTTAAAATTTGATTTGACACTAGCATATAGCATCAGATTTGTTGAACATAAAAAGGCATTCGAGGAATGCTAGATCTAAACACTTTCTTAGATGAAAGTCATGTACATATGATGTACACCTAGCATGTCACTTATTTTTCTGTGAGGTCAACACCAAATCCCTGATGTCATAGACTTTCTGAATGCAACTAGCATAACTAATGTACAGGTTATTTGAGAAATAATTAGATATTCATGTTACAACGTTTACCTACACTAACTTGTATATTTTTCATGTCTTGAAAAAGATCACCCCTTTAATTTGATTGGAAGTTTGAGATAGTGAGTGACCATACAAATTATTAAGATATGTCAAGTTTTGTAGCTCCTCCGGTATTGTGCCTTCCACATCTAAGGCAAATACTTTCCTGCATACAAACATATTAAAAAAATAAGCATAAAAGAGTGTTATAGCAAAAACAAAGCAAATTGTTAATTTGGAGAATGAAGCAGTTTTCTCCCTAATATATCTAAAACAAGAGTCCTTGACAAATCTAGAAGCCAGTTTTCCAGATTTTTTAATGCAAGCTAGTTAAATGTAGTATCTCTACAAAAGTCAATTAGATTACTTGGTTCACTATTGGCGATCTTTATGGGAAGAAGATAAGATGTTGATTTGGCAATAGTCCAATGGTCACACACACCCTTTTGTCCAAACCCTCATGGCCTTCTCCAAATGGCAGAGGTTCATTGCCGAATGTTGGTAAACAAACAATGACATTTAGGACCCAATTTTTTGAGGGTAAAAAGCTTACTTAGATTCTGTATTCTCTTAAACAAGCATTTCTCAGGCAACATTTAGACAGGAAAATAATTTACCTCTATTCTTTTATATATTAAAAAGTGGTTGCAGAATATGTTGCCCATGTTCTTTAACTTTACTACCATCCTATAAAGTTGCTAAGATTTTTATTTTCTATAATACATTTTTTATATAAATATTATTATATATAGTATAATATATTATATAATTATGCAATATAATATAATATATAAAATATTATTATTACTTCATATCATATAATATAATATTTCATAATAATATAATATAATATATTATTATTGTTTATTGGGTTAGGGATATTTTAGGAATAAAATAAAAAGATTATTTTATCCATCGATTGAAAATGACTTATCCATCTTGTAGGTGGGTATGATTTCTTCCCATTTTATGGGTAAATATTATCCATGAAAAAATAACTTACAGATCAAAAAAAGCACGAGAACATGCATAAGTTTGTGAATGGGAAATGTGACCAACTTCCTCATGATATTTACCGACCAAAGAATTGGCCCTTAGGTTTAAAGCATCAGGCTTGAAGGATCAAAGTGCCTTTAATTTAGCTTCACTTTAACCAGCACTACTATACATTTACTTGACCTAGCCAACACGCAACCCCAACATGGTGCAACCCAAACATCACCCATCATTTACAATGAAAACGACTTGAGGCACTTTTATCTTTCCAACATAATTCTCTTTTTCTCGTAACAATATTATATAGAAGCTTATTTGTTATTAATGAGATAGAAGTCCCAGAACAATCCTTCTCATCCAACTAACAACTAATATCATCAATTCTTTTATTTTAATATCTTAGGATAATCATAGCTTAAGTTATCATCTTAAAGCATGGTATTATATTATTATCCTCATTTATGAGAAAGAGTTTTTTTTTTGATAAAGAACATAAAGAGAATGAAAAATACTAATTAATTTAATTGCAAGGACTATTTTATCTTATCCATGAAAAGAATAATTCTTAATTTTTTTATTAGAAATAAAGGATGTTTTTGTATAAAAATCCATTTAATTATTGATTTTGCAAGAAAAATCTGATTAATTTTCTTTAAAATGACACATATTTTAGGAACTCTGGAAAATTTTTACTCTTGGATGATACAGTAAATAAGTAACTATGGTATACATTTGCTAAAAGCCTAAAATAAAATACTTTTACATGTATGCGTGTGTACATCTATATATTCAACACTTTTTTTTAATTACAATATATCCAACACATTTGTTTAGTAAACCAACTTTGGTCCCCACAGAAAGATGTTTGGGCATACAGCTGGGTGATGTGGCAGGTGGTGCCATTGTTGTAGTTGCAGACACATTTGATGGCGGGGTTGATGGCGGGGTCCTCGATAGTGGTGGAGTCGACGGCGGCGCCGGTGCATGGTTCGCCGCTGATGTTCCATGCCGGTGACGCCTTCTTCCCCCACCTCCCCAGTATCGCGTTCAACGCCTCAACTGCAATGCCAAAAAAAAATTAAAAATTAAAAAATCCACATCAGCGTGACACATGTACACCATCTTAATCTCCGGAACACATTTTTCCCGAGTGCTGGCGTGGTAGGTCGGGCAAATATTATTTGTTCATCTACTTCAGATTTTCTTTCTTTTTTTTTTTTTTTTTTCCTTCCTCCCAAACGCATGGCTTGGCTTGACCCGGTGAGTTGAAAAATAATAAAATAAATAGTAATAATATTTTCAAAATTCGACTATACCCTTTTGTGGTCCGTTTCCCGGATTACTTAAAGGACGCACGTCTTTTTGTTTTCACACGGCCTAAAGAATTCGCCAAAACATTCCAATTCGATGTCGCCATAAAGTAATTGGTTAAGAAAAAAAAAATATTTGACCGATGGGAAGCTTGACACGGAACAATATAAATAGATAAAGTACTCCAACTTAATAAGATCAGTGAACAGGAATATATATGCGTACGTATAAGTGCCGTTCTGCCAAAGAATATGAAAGCATCTACGAAAGAATAATAAGAGATATTCATGTACCCCGCAAAATAATAATAATCATAAGATATTCCCTTTCAATCTCAAGCGTCCTTCTCGAAGAAATACCGATAACCTAAAGTTTTAACCCTTGTATCTAACAAGGGAGAATAAATAGGCAAGAAATCCTGACTATTTCTTTCTTTGAGCTGTTAAAATTTGCTACCTGAGAAGTGTTGATTAGATAATTTTTCATCTAGAAAAAAGAGAAGTGTTAGATCTATCTTTCCTGCAGATAGTTTTTCATCTAGAAAAAAGAGAAGTGTTAGATCTATCTTTCCTGCAGTTTTGTTAATTTGAGTTGGCATGCATACCTTCAGATGGGTCGGTTGTAGGTTGAGCTCCGGATCTCTCAACAAGGAGGAAGAGATAAAGAAAGCTAAGAACGAAAGCTGAACATTTCTTCCTTGGCATCATCCCCATCTCTTCCTCTCGGTGTGCCAGAAGGTTGCTCTTTGCTCTCCTTGATTTGTCCTGGCAGCATCCTCTTCAATTTATCTAGGTCGTGTGAGAGAGAAAGAGGCGGTGGGGAGAGAGAAGTGGATTACCGCTTGCTTACATCATCGCAGCGGCAGCTTTTTTTTAACAGTCTACCTTTCTAGTACGGTTCGTGACGCGGACTTAAGTGGACGGAGTCAAAGAAAACCAGCACAGCCAGGCGCGTGGCATAGCTGATCGCCAGACTTTTCAGCAAAAATTTGAATTTGAATTTAAATATATTTTAATTAAAAAATTTAAAAATAAAATAAAATAATAAAATAATTCTGAAATACCCGTCGGATGGTAGTGAAAAAATTAGGAATATATATAATAAATCCTGTTCATTCGACTGATACCGGTGATACTCGGGTTGACGTATTTATCTTCGAATGGAGAACGACCGTAAAAAATTAATATGCACCGTGCATCGAATATTTTTTAATTAGAATTGGGAGACCGTCAGAAAATGGCCATGCCCGGAATCTAACTCCTGTCCCCTTACCTTTTGGTTCATCAAATATAAAAAAAAAAATTAAAAAAAAAAAGAAAAAACCAGCACGAACAAACCCTTAATTTAGCATCACAAATGGTTGGATTTAATTTCAAAACATCAAGCTACCTAATTGCGATATTGACTTGGCTTTCCTCCCACCATCATAAGATTAATATTTAACCGACATTCTTCTCAACTTAACCTAGCCCTCACCTGAAACAAGCTCATGTAACCCAAGCTAACTCAGTCGAATTTGATCAAGCATGACTTATTCTATCATGTTTTGATTCAAATTGACTCCGTAAAAATAATAATGGACTAGATCATGTGGAGTCTGCTCGAGTTCCATTATGCTACGTTTCAGACTATTGCATTTTAGAAATTGAATAGGTTAAGGATAATATTATCCCGGCCCAATTAACCTAAATGGCAGACCTTTCTTTTTATGCCACGGAGGATAATGCTCAATCCTCTAAAGTCAATGCTCTCATTAAGGCGAAGACTTATGGGCAAGGTAAAGTCTCGATGTTCTCATTTGCGCAAGGACTCTTTCTTTTGAATTAGTTCCTTGCATAGATTCTTATCAGACGTGTATCAATGGACAAGTCTTTATCAATCAACCTCCAGGGCTGCCAGTATAATCAATCAACTAGATGCAAGAACTCCACCGTTTAGAAGAAGGGCAAATTTTTCCGGGCATACCAACATTTTGTGCATGGCTCGGAACCTCCTCCCCACCATTCAATGCCCTTCTCTTCGGGTGCAAGGATATCTCGGAGCAAGAAAAAAAAAAAAAAAGGAAAAGAAAAAGAAAAAGCTCAACTGCCGCGTGCATGAGACCGAAGAAGGGGACCCCCGATGGGAGTCTGCCTCTTCGTCCTAATTTCCGTTGAAAGATGAGTTCCAGGGTTGTTTAATCTTGAATGGATCAAACATTGAATTTGAGCAGTTGAATAATTAATTTTTTGATATAGATACATATTTGAGTCTTTGTAATTGAATCAATTTTTTTATAATAATAAATTTATTTGATTAGATTATTATGATTAAATTTTATAATTAATTTAATTATTCCATTGTCATTGAAAATTTTGTTCGTCTGAAGACCTTGCATGACCGTTGAAACAACATTTTAAAATTTATGTGGCTATGTATCATGTAACCGACCTAGATAACGGGTCTCGAGACATGACTAGGGATATAAATGGATCGGGTCAAATCATAATCCGGTATGATCCGATATTTGATTAGATCCAGATCCAATCTATTAGAAAATCGGATCGGATCGAATGAGATCCATTATCAAAATTTTCAATCCAACAGGCCATTCGGATTGGATCGAATCCATAAATAACCTGGTTCTAATCTAAAAAATTTGGATGTAGATATCATCCGAATAAAATATAGACAACTATATTTTAATTATTACATAGTTAGATATTATTAACCATAAAATAGATAACAAATAATATTATTTTCAAAATAAATTAAGATATAAAAATAATTATAACTCTATCCCTATTTTAAAAATAAGTTCCATTTGAAATTATAATTTTAAGGTCTAAATAGATATGATCATAATAATATTAGTATGTTCGAGCCAGATCGGATCGGGTCAGGTTCAAATTCAATAAATTCAAATTTGTCTGAAAAATAGAATGGATCTAATTTTAGGATCTGATCCAGATCTACGGATCACTAAATATGAATTGGATCGGATCATAGATCAACCTGATCCATTTACAGTCTTAGTACAGTACTTGCTCCGTCGCCGCAATCATTTTTCATTTTTTTCTAATTACCATCCCATTGTCCTTCTCCTTGTATTTCTACTGGTGGAGTCATTGAATTATAATTTATTTGATGTTCGGTAACAAACCCATAGCTTATTTAATTTATTCATTTAATTCTTCTTTGATAACAGTTGATATTTTCACTCACGTGACAAGAACAATTAAAATATGACGCCCAAATGGCCTGCAGAATGTATGTAGAAGTTCGATTGCACATTAAAAGTTAAACATTTGATTAAAATAATAATAATAATAACAGCCTACATATTGATGATGGAACGAGCTCTCTCTCTCTCTCTCTCTCTCAAAATATAAAAAAATAGCTTGAAAGAAAAAGGTACGATCACTCGGTATCGTTGCCCAAAGGTCAGCCATTTAGGTCTAAATGGTAGTAGTTGAGTTTTGTGTCGTTATGGTGCATATATAATCTTTTTTTTAGCATCTAAAGAAATTAGTTAGCAAATATCGATTTCTTAGCTTGATAATCCTCGGTAATTATTTAGCATTATTGTTGCCAAATCATTTCTTGGAACTCAATCAGCATATCGAAGCCCCATTGCCTTCTTTGGTAAGATAAGAATCTGTTCTGGACATCTCTCATATAGAAACCTACCAGAAGAGCAATCTCTTTTGTCAGGTGGTGACCAGCGGGAACTCTCTAACATTCAAATCAGAAAGAAAAGTTTAGATAACAGTTGTCGGAGCCAAGAGACATGACGAGAGAGTACCAAAATGAGCATCTTATAGGAATATGAAAACATATTTCATCAAGAATTCTCTCTTACGTATTTATTAGAGTTACGCAGGATAACCGAATGCCATTTGAGAGGTGTCCTCCTCTGACATGTATAATGGATTTCTGGTGGTATTGGGATATTGTTTCCTATATCTTTTTTTGTTGGTATCTTTCTATTAAAATGGTAGCATTTGTTGGAATCCTATTTGCCACGACTTCTGCTTGGACAAGTTATAACTTATTTTCCTCTCCCTTTGCTCGGCTAAGGTTAATCTGCTCGACCAAGGTTGCTCTACCATAGCTGCTTGGCCTTGGTTACTCGTCTATGGTTGCTCGGCTATAGATGCTCATCCATGGTTACTCGATCACAAGTGCTTGTACTCGGTCAAAGGTATTCAATCAAGGTTATTTAGCCACAGGTACTCGTTTATGGTTACTTATCTATAGGTGCTTATCTATGATTGCTAGACCACAGGTACTTGTACTCGGCCAAAGATACTCAGCCAAAGTTACTCGACCACATGTACTTAGCCAAGGTTTGCTTTTAGCTCAGTTATCAATTTGGTTGGTTCATCGAGGCCAGGTAGTTGAATTGTAGTCACAACATTACCCCCCACTCGAGAGTCCAAAATGCTGTCGATTAAGTACTTCAACTTTTGTTGTTTTTTGGTGAAGGAAGTAGTGTCACTTCTTCGGTCTCGACTTATGATGGCATCCATACTTGAAAATCATAGTAGATCTTTGTTATTGCTTCGATTTGGAGTCCTGACTATAGGAGTCGATTATTGTTTGAAACCTAATTATGGAAAGTCGGTTGTTATTTGCAACCCGACCATAGAAAGCTGGTTGTTGCTGGAACCTAACAATGGGAAGTTGGTTGTTGAGTTGAACTTGACTATAGAAAGTTGGTTGTTGAGTAGCCGAAGAGAAGTAATGGAGGTGAAAATATAGCCAACTTCATAGTTGACTAGGTGTTAGTCGGTCAAAGGGCCCGAGCAGCTTGTTGGTGGAGACAAAGGTGCATAAACATAGCCATTTTAATCAACGACCGGGTATTAAATATCTAATAGGAGATGGTGGTATAAAAACATATCTACCTTTACTGTGATCGGTTGGTAGTTGGTCAGAAATGGAGGTATAGAAATGTAACCATCTTTACTACGACCATTTGTAAGGTGGCCGGAAATAGAGATGCGGAAACATAGCTATTTTTATTACAACCAGTTGTCAACCCATCTTTACCGCGACTAGGTTTTTTACGTTGTTAGTTAATTGTGCCACCTTTTGTTGCGATCGGTTGTTAGTTGGTTGGAGAGCTCAGGGAGCTTTAGTGGGTTCCACGGGATTCTATGGGCTTGCTACACTTCGATGGGCCCCATGGGCTTTGGTGGCCAATAAGCCATGTGGACTTTGGTGCATCGATGGACCCCATGAGTTTAGATACCCTAGTGGGTCCCATAAATTTAGATATGCTGGTCGGTCCTACGGGCTTTGTTACATCGATGGGCCCCATCAATGTTGGTGTGGTGGTGGGTCTAGTGAGCATCGATGTGCGGTGGGCCTTGTGGGTGTCGATGCCCCGATAGGCCCGTGGGCTTCTATGGGCCTCGTGAGCTTCAATGGAATTCATGCATCGGATCTTGGCTTGCCTCCAAGGCTCGCGAATAGCTATTGCTATTCTGCAAATTGAGAGGCACTGCTGCTTTCTCTAGTGGGATGAGATCCTATTCTTGAGCATCTCTTGGATAGAAACTTGCAAAAATAGTCCTCCTTGACCAGTGATAACTGATGGAGGACCCTCCGATACTCAAATCAGTGAGGAGAGTCTGGATTACAGCAGTCGAAGCTGAAAGCCATGGAAAGAAAGTGCTAGAATAAGTATATAGAGAGGGGTGTGAAGATGTACCTCTCGGGGTCCTCTCTTATCAATTTTATAGAGTTACTCGAGGTAACTGAATGCCGTTATGAAGGTGGCCTCTTTTGATGTATAATGGATTTCGCTGAGGTAGTATGATCTTTTCTCCTGAAATCATTTTCATTACGATGATAGTATTTATTGGGATTCTGTCTGCCATGATCTTTGCTGGAATAGTTGCAACTTGTTTGCCTCTGCTTTTACTCGGCCAAGATTGCTCTGCCATAGTTGCTCGGTCAAGGTTACTCATCTATGCTTGCTCGACCACGTGCTCGTTCATGGTTACTCGGTCATAGGTGCCCGTCCATGGTTACTAGGCTACAGGTACTTCTACTTGATCAAAGGTACTCAGCCAAGGTTACTCGGTCACAGATACTCGTCCATGGTTACTCAATCATAGGTACTTGTTCATGATTACTCGGCCACAGATACTTGTACTTGACCAAAGATGCTCAGCCAAGATTAGTGGGTCACAGATATTCAATCAAGATTAGCCTC
This sequence comes from Areca catechu, assembly GCA_021397845.1. Lineage (NCBI taxonomy): Eukaryota > Viridiplantae > Streptophyta > Magnoliopsida > Arecales > Arecaceae > Areca > Areca catechu. Next base: position 97,309,181 of record CM038039.1, read on the forward strand.
CAATTTAGTTATCCATTTGGTTGGTTCATCAAGACCGAGTAGTTGATTTGTGATCACAACAAATATCATTTCTGGAAAAATAATGAAACTTGTTAGCCAACTATATAGAAAAATTGAGATGGATGTCCGGCATAGATAAAAAGAAACTACACAGAAGAATTAATTAAATTTAATATGGGTAAATATGGTATGTATGTTATGTTTATAGCTAAATGTTGATGTACAAAGAAGTGATTAATTAACCAAGTTAGTCTCTCTGAGATTATCCTTGAGGGTTCTATCGTATGATGAAGATAAGTGATCAGCTAACATTTAGAGAATTTGGTCAAAAAAGTGGAATTGGATGGCGGCCAGGAAAGGTTCATCGTTAGACTAAAGCCGGGTGCAGTTTAATAGTTTGGGCTCTTGATGCACTGCATGCCCATGAGAGACAGAAACTGCTTTTCCATTGCATGGTGTGAGCTTGCATGCAAATGCGATTAGTTCCCAGGCTGATAAAAGCTATGGGCATGGAGGTGTAAAATTTGGCTCAAATCCCTAAAAGATTATTATCTCAAAAGATAAGCGGCCAACTCAATCTCAAAAAAATCTTTAAAATTGTGAAATCTATAAACAAAAAAAGGGGGCCAATGGCCCACCAATTTAGCTCTCCTATTTTTTCCTGGTGACTATTTCAAACATGAATCACAGGTAGAATTAGCGTGCAAAGTTTTGTACGTGAAGTTGCAATGGAGAGTTTGGTGGAATAATCTCAAAGCTTCTTTCATGGACTTGTTTATGTGAATATTTTTGGATGTATTCATTCTAGAATATATATCATGATAATTTTTTACCATCCTGACAAATGTTTAATGATGTATATTCTAGTTTTAAAAGTTTCATAAACTATTTTCAACTTTGTTATTTTATTGGTTATTCCTCCAAATATCAATATACAAATTTCAAGAAATTTATTTATGTAAGTAAATTTCAAAAAAAATATTTATATAAGTAAATATCAATACTTTGACTTAGTTAAGCTCAGAGCATGATGAGCCTGTTCAAATCAACAGTGACATATGAAAAACACATGAAAGGCCTAGCATTAAAATATGAAGAGAAGAACCATCCCAAAAGAGTAGATTGACCAAATCAACATTGATATACGAAAAGGATATCAACCAACCTACCAATATATAGGCAGTATTCTTGCCAAGAAAAATTTAAAGGAACTGATTTTTTGTTGCACGGGTTTGGATATTAGCATCTTTAATTGCTGCCAGTATTATAGATAACCACTTTCCCATCCAAATTACTGATAATTTAATGGAACCCATCATATTATTATATTTGATATATTTATTTGATGGCAATCCAGATTATTGTATTTAGTATCCTGAATTGCTTTCCAAGAGCTAATCTAGATTATTTTTAGAAGGGATAATAATCCACATTACTACCTTCCACGTAATCTTTCGGATAATATTACCTACCCATTTTCCTTCCTCTTATATTATAATATAATAAAAAATAATATAACATTATAATATAATATTATAATATTATAAAGGATAATATTATAATATTATAATATATTATATAATAATATTATATAATGTATATCATAAACTATGGAATATTATAACATTATTATAATATTAATATAATATAAAGTAATATATTATATATAATATAATATATATTTAATATAATGTATTTATATTAAATATATTTATATACTTTTATAAAAATATAAAAATATATTATATTAAATTCAATAATATAACATATAAATTTAATATATTATTTAATATATTTAAATAATATAATAATTATATTATATATTTAATATATAATTTTTTATATTAAGTTTATTTAGTAATAAATAATTTTTAATTTTTTAAATTTTATATAAAAATATATAATATTTTATATATGTTATAATATAAAATATAAAAAATTATATTTTAAATAAATAGATATTATATAAAAATATATTTTTATAAATAATATATATAATTTAGGAATATCTTGAAATTTTGATGTTATATTACGTAGCTATATTACCAAATACAATAATGTATATTATATGTAATCTACATTGCTGGTGTTGCCACCAAGATCGTCGTGACCCGTAGCTGCTGTCGACGTCGGATCGTCCCTTGTCTCTTCGGGACTGGTCTGCACTTCGGAACCTGTAAGACAGGGTTAGAGACTTGGGCCGGGAATTCCGACGAGGGCACTCCGACAGTCAAGTCAGTGACGATTCAGGGAAATAGATCCTTTTAGTCGAGCCCCTCTTGATGGACTCCATGCTAGGAGGAGTGAATAATGTGTGAATTGGATGCAAGTGTGTTGGGAAGAGTGATGGCCGAGGTGAACTGGAGTTGGATCTCCAGTGTGACCTCACCTCCCTTACTTGCTTAGGTGTATTTTTTGGGATGTTGTAGTTGTTACCTCCCCCGTTGGGGTGCCGATGGCTCTTTTAAGCCCAGGTGACTGCTGGGCACCTATCTTGGGATCTTCCCTGTGCCAGCAGGCGCGTGCAGTAGTGTCCCGTGCCGTGGATGGGATATCTTTCCTGGTTCGTGATAAGGGAATATGCTATGTGCTCTGACATTCCTTCCGGTTGCTCCATTCCAGGAAACTTGGCAGTACCTCGATCGGGGGGCCGTCGCCCTCGGGATTCAAATATCCTGGTTGACTTCTTCTTTCGGGTGGTGCAAGCGGTTGGTGGAGAACGTGGCACCTCGATCATGGAGCTTCTTCCTCTTCTGATGTAAGTGGTAGCTGCGGGCAGTTATTACGGCCTGGTGGGTGCCTCTTTGTGACCCTTGGGTGACCCGCCGGCGTCCAGGGAGGACGGTGTTGCCCCTTTGATTGCTGGTGCCTTTGTTCGAGGTGGAGGCCGAGCTAGAAAGGCAGGGCTCGACTCCGAGAGGCTCGACCTCGAAGGAGCTCCACTTGGCAGAGGAGGGCTAGGCTCGACTCCGGACCAAGGGGCTCGACTTCGAGGGGGCTCGACCCGACGGAGGAGGGCAAGGCTCGACTTCGAAGGGCTCGACCTCGAAGGGCCTCCACTTGGTAGAGGAGGACTGGGCTCGACTCTGGACCAAGAGGCTCGACTTCGAGGGGGCTTGACCTGGCGGAGGAGGGCAGGGCTCGACTCCGAGGGGCTAGACCTCGAAGGGGCTCCACTTGGCAGAGGAGGGCTAGGCTCGACTCCGGACCAAGGGGCTCGACTTCTAGGGGGCTCGACCTGACAGAGGAGGGCAGGGATTGACTCCAAGGGGCTCGACCTTGAAGGGGCTCCACTTGGCGGAGGAGGGCTGGGCTCGACTCCGAACCAAGGGGCTCTACTTCGAGGGGGCTCAACCTGACAGAGGAGGGCAGGACGTGACTCCGGCCCAGAGGGCTCAACCTCGAAGGGGCTCCACATGGCGGAGGAGGGCTGGGCTCGACTCCGGACCAAGGGACTCGACTTCGAGGAGCTCGATCTGGGGGAGGCTACTCGGCTCCGACCTAAGCATCCCGACCTCGCGGGAGCCGACCTGGTGGAGGACGGAGCTCGGCTTCGACAGGCCACCCGACATTCTGAAGGAGCTTGGCTCGGCAAAAGAGTCTGAGGAGGAGTATCCGATGTGGCAGCCTTCTCCAGCGTGGCGTCTGACAGGTGTTCCACGTCAGTGATCCTGCCACATCATTTGCCCCCCACTCCCGAGGCTCGTTGGTGCGCGGCACTCGGGTCGAAGGGAGTAATTACAGTGCTGACGTGGAAAGGCAAAGATTCGTCATAATAATGACCACGATTGTCGGTGCTTTGTGAGACGGTTCCCCGAGCCAGTGCGGAGGAGCCATGTGGCCACATCCGAGAAGCAGTTATTACTGGCACAGAATTCAGAGTGGCTACAATCGATGCAGAGCGTCCCACTCTCCGATGGTTGGCACGTGGCGCAAATCTATCAGTGGAGAGGCTATAACGGTACGAATGCGTCGGATCATTCTGAAATGAAAGGTAGATTTTTTTCAAAACATCTACTCTTTCGAATTTTACGTGCCCACCATCGTACTCAGGCTTTCTCTTCTCCCTCGATTACCTTAGGCTCCCCCAAGGAACCAGGTTCGTCTCTTTCTTCCTCCTTCCCCCAGTAGAGTAGAGCTTCTCCTTTTGAGGTTTGGGTCCTCGCAGTCCATCTTCCTCCTCTTCTTGAGCTTTCGCTTTCCCATCTCTGTAGATGTCTCGCTTTGGTCCTGGCTTTCGTCCCTCAACCAACCAGGGTGAGGCGGGTCCTTCCATGCTAATACCGCCCTCTTCTTCCTTCGATGAGGAGGGGGAAGAGGCGCTCTTCAAGTTTAGTAGGAGGTGTCCCCCTGGTGGCATAGTTATTAGGGAGCCTAGATCTAGTCCCCATCTTCCTTCTCCAGCCGAACCCGTTTCTGACCCTGCTCGGTCCACAGGTCCGGTGGGATTACTTCGACAATCTCAACTAAAGAACTAGGGACCATTCGGGATGTCTATGGCATCCCACATTCTGTCTGGCTCTTGATCCCTCGACTAGGGGATCAGGTTACTTCTAATAGCCTGGGTCGGATCGCCTTCTATGAGGAGACCTTCTCAGGAGGACTCCGCTTTCCTTTCCACCCTTTCTTCTTGTTAGTATTAAGCAACTATCGTCTCATCCCTGCTCAACTCATCCCGAACGCCATAAGGACCAACTTTTGTTTTATAGTGCTCTGCCATTTCCACGGGATTGCCACATGTTTTTCTCTGTTCAGGGCCTTCTTCATCTTGAAGCGCCACCCTATCGATGATGGGTGGTGGTCTCTTTCTTCTCGCCTGAAGGGCATTAAATTCGAACTCCCCTCTTCCATCAAAGGATGGAATAGTAAATTCTTTTTTGCGATGGTCAAAGAGATCGACTGGGTCTGGAGCGACCCAGATCGGTCCCCTAACCAAACTTCTGTGGTCGAGGCGGCTGATCAAGAGGTTTACGAGCAGCTCCATACTGCCCAGATTCTTTCCCTCGAGATTCTGTTGTCAGAGTAGAACCTCATAGAGGCTGGGGTCGACCTAATGAGAGAGTCGGGTGAGTTCGGCTCGAGTTCTTCTTCTTGTGCCTCTTACTATGTTTTTCCAAACTTGGAACTGAAATTGCATCCTCCGTATGCAGGTATGAAGTTCTCGGTAGATGACCTGCTCTCGATCACTAGTAAGAGGCCTCCAACGAAATTGGTTGAAGAGTCCTCCTCAAAGAGGGCTCGCGACGAGAGCGCGTCGGCAGCCGCTCCCACTGCACCGACCGAGCCAAGCAGCAGGGAGGCCGAGACCACCCCTGCATAAGGAAGGGGGGTGGTTGCGATGATGCTGAAATCAAGCTAGAAGGTAGTTGGGCCTGTGTCAGAGCGTCCGAGACGACGAGAACCAACCCCCGCCCCGGAGCCTGAGGTGGTCGTCTGGGCCAGGGCCGCGGCCGTAGCCGTTGCCATCATGTCTCCTCCTTCCCCAGAGCTCGTTGTCGTCGAGAAGGAGGAGGTGCGAGGGGGAGCTGAGCTGGTGCCTGAGGTGCCGTCTGAAAGGGTGCCGAGCTCCCGCCCTGCCCTCGAGGCCTTTTTTGCTGCCAAAGTAGGCGATTCTACCTCTGGGGTGAGCAAGAGGGAGAGGGACTACCGTCGGGTCCCATTCAGACTAGGACCCGATATCTCCTTGCTCCAGGACCAGGTGCTAGCGGAGCGCATGATGGATTTTTCAATCCAATCATGTGACCGGCGGGAGAGGGCTGGAAAGCTGCTCGGGGATGTGATTGGCAGCATCTTCCCCCAACTCTTCTCGGTAAGTCATTTTGCCTTCTTGATTTCTTTCTTCTTCTTCTTCTCTCTCTGTCTCTCTTTTTTGCATTGATTGCTGATATCTTGTTTGGAGCAGATCGGTGTCGAGGTTCTCCTGATCAGGGACTGCTACAGAAACTAGTTGAAGAATGACCAGCAGCGAGTAGCGGAGGTCGAGGCCTTGAAGACCAAGTTGAAGGAGAAGACTGACGCCTCCTAGGAGCTCGGCCTGAAGAACAAGGAGCTCCAGATAGAACTCGCCAGTGCTGAGAGGCACTCGAAGGAGCTCCAGGAGAACCTTGACCAGGAACGGGGCCGGTTAAGGAGTAAAGTTGAGGAGCTCACGGCCACCGAGAAGAGGCTGACTGAGTTCAACACCGAGACTGTCCAGTAGAAGGGGCGTGCTTAGTCCCTCCAGATAAATTGGATGCGACGAGGGAGAGGCTGGCCGCTACCGAGAAGAGGGCCACGGCTACTGAAAAGGAGGCAGCGACAGCGGCCAAGTCGACGGAAGCGGCAAGGGAGCAAGCCACCGAGGCGAAGAAGGAGGCTGAGGAGGCTATGGCAAGGTACAGGGCCTTGAAGGAGTTCGCCGCTGATTTCCATGAAACGGCATCGGACTCCTTCTATAAAGGCTTCATGTACCTATGCTCCAAGGTCGAGGAGTTCGTTTCTGATGAGGACCGAGCTTTCCTCAGCTATCCCAAAGCATCGGATGCGGAGCCGGCTCCAGACTCGGGCACTGTTGAGGAGTCGGCCGTGGTCCTCGAACCGGCCCCGCCCGTGGTGGTCGCTAAAGCCGGAGCTGTGCGGCCCGAGGCCCCAGGAGATGACGTCCCATAGCCACACAGCCCCAGCAAGGGGCTGCTTGAGTAGGGTAGATTTCCCTTTCCATTTTTCTTCTCTTTTGTTTTTGACTTGGGCTGCCCGGCATGTCGGGGGCCTAGGGATACTTGTAATGAACAACAAATTTTTAATGAAGCGAAAATTTTCAACCATCTCGGCTTGAAACTTATTTACCTTTCCCCTCGTTTTCTCTCCTCTTCTTTTTTTTTTTTTGGGCATGTAATGAGATTAGAGAGGAGGCTTCCACTTTGCCAGAGAGTTGGGCTTCAAGCTTCAATGCCAGAGAGCTGGGCTCCGGGCTTGATGGCCTGAGAGCTGGGCTTCAAGCTTCAGTGCTAGAGAGCTGGGCTCCGGGCTTGATGTTCTAAGAGCTGGGCTTCAAGCTTCGGTGCCGAAGAGCTGGGCTCTTAGTGCCAGAGCAGGGTCTAGTCTTTGGTGCCGGAGGGTCATGAGATCCGGGCTTAGAATGCCAGGAAGCTAGGCTCCTGGTGCCGGAGCAGGGTCCAGTCTTTGGTGCCGGAGGGTCGTGAGATCCGAGCTTAGAATGCTAGGAAGCCAGGCTCCTAGTACCGGAGCAGGGTCCGATCTTTGGTGCTGGAGGGTCATGAGATCCGGGCTTAGGATGCCAGGAAGCCAGGCTCCTGGTGTCGGAGTAGGGTCTGATCTTTGGTGCCGGAGGGTCGTGAGATCCGGACTTAGAATGCCAGGAAGCTAGGATCCTGGTGCCGGAGCAGGGTCCAGTCTTTGGCGCCGAAGGGTCGTGGGATCTGGGCTTTGAGTGCCAGACTTGGGGTTAAGCGATGATTCTCCTACAAGGCAAAAAGTGTTTGCACAAGGAAAATCATAATCATTAGTGAGGAAGGACCTTACACTATTGGTGCTAGGGAGCTGGGCCCCAAGCTTTGGCGTGCCGGAGAGCTGGGCTCCAAGCTTGAGCATGACCGAGAGCTTGGCTCCGGGCCTGAGCGTGCCGGAGAGCTGGGCTTCAAGCTTGAGCATGCCGGAGAGCTAGGCTTCGGGCTTGAGGGTGCCAGAGAGCTGGCCTCCGGGCTTGAGCGTGCCGGAGAGCTAAGCTCAGGGCTTGAGCGTGCCGGAGAACTAGGCTCCGGTCTTGAGGGTGCCGGAGAGCTGGGCTCCAAGCTTGAGTGTGCTGGAGAGCTGGGCTCCGGGCCTGAGCGTGCTGGAGAGCTGGACTCCGAGCTTGAGCGTCTAGAGAACTGGGCTCCGGACTTGAGGGTGCCGGAGAGCTGGGCTCCGGGCTTGAGCGTGCCGAAGAGCTAAGCTCCGGGCTTGATATCCCTGCAAGGCAGAGAGCGATTTGTGCAAAAGAAGATATTTATTATTATAAGGGGAAAGCCTTACACTACTGATAATATCTTCTCAGGTCGCAGGCATTCCATGTTCATGGAAATTTGGCACCGTCCAGATCCTCGAGATAGCAGGCTCCGTGTGGGAGAGCTTCGACCACCTTGTAGGGGCCTTCCCAGTTTGGCGAGAGCTTGCCGCACTCTCGGGGTCGAGATGCTTCGGCTCGGCATAGCACCAAGTCACCAGGTCGGAAGACCTTTGGCCTTACCCGTGCGTTGTAGTATCGCGCTACTCGTTGTCGGTATATTGCCATCCGAAGTTTGGCTTTGTCCCTAGTTTCTTCAAGGAGGTCCAGGTTGAGTAGAAGGCGTGCCGGGTTCTGCGCTTCATTGTACTATTGTACCCGCAGTGTGGGCATGCCGAGCTCAACCAGGATGACAGCCTCAGCACTGAAGACAAGGTTGAAAGGTGTTTTGTCAGTCACCATTCTAGGTGTTGTGTGGTAGGCCCATAGGACACTTGGAAGTTCTTCTGCCCATCTACCCTTGGCCCGATCTAGCCGGATCCTGAGTCCTTGAAGGATGGTCTGATTGGTCACCTCAGCTTTCTCGTTTATTTGGGGATGGGCTACCGAGGTGAAGCAATGTTAGATACCTGTGCTCAGTGCAAAACCCTTCGAACTCCTGGTTGTCGAACTGTCATCCGTTGTCAATGATGATGCAGTGGGGGAGTCCGAAGTGGCAGATGATTGATTTCCAAAAGAACTGGCGGACCTTAGCTTCCGTGATCTGTGCTAGCGGCTCTGCTTCCACCCACTTGGTAAAGTAGTCAATCACCACCAGCAAGAATCTCCGTTGCCCCGGTGCAGGGGAAATGGTCCTAGGATGTTTATTCCCCATTTGGCAAAAGGCCAAGGGGTGAAGAGCTGAGAGATCGACGTGGCCAGCTGATGCTATATGTGAGCATGGTGCTGGCATTTATCGCACTTCTTTACGAAGTCAGCGGTGTCCTCCCTCATGGTCTCCTAGAAGTATCCCTGGCGGAGAGCTTTATACGCCAGTGTCCTTCCTCCCACGTGATTCCTGCAGAGGCCTTCATGTATCTCTTAGAGTACGAAAGCTACCTCCGTGGGCCTGAGGCACTTCAGGAGCGGGTAGGAGTAGGATCGGTGATAGAGCTGTCCTTCCATCAGGATAAACTGGGAGGCTTTCTTCTTGATGAGGCCGGCTTCCATGTGGTCCTTTGGTAAGATGCCATCAGTGATGTATCTAACATACCTATCCATTCAGCTCGACTCTGGGATGACTTGCTGTACCTCCTTTGGGGCTTCGTAGCTTGGATTCTCGAGGTACTCAATATGGACGCGCCCCAGCGATGAGTCCGGTAAGGTTGCGAGTCTTGATAGTGTATCCGCGTGGGCATTCTCTCCGCGGTGGATATGAAAGATGCTGACATGTCGAAAACCTGCCATGCTTGAGCGGACTCGCTCCATGTACTTCATCATCTGGGGATCCTTGGCTTCATATTTTCTGGAGACTTGTATGGCCACCAGTTGGAAGTCGGTAAAGACTTTCAAGCTTTGCACGCCTAGCTCGCGGGAGACCCTCAGGCCCGCGAGGAGTGCCTCGTACTCTGCCTGGTTGTTCGTTGTGGCGAACTTGAACCAGAGAGCACATTCTGCAACGATCCTATCGCTGTTGGCGAGGATGAGGCCCGCTCCGCTCCCATCAGAGTTGGACGCACCGTCCACGTGGAGGATCCAGGGCTCCTCCTTTGCTCCGGGCTCAGCTTGGTGCTCTAGGGTCGTCTGCTCTGGCTCCTCGATGAGTCCCGTGCACTCAACCAGGAAGTCGGCTAGGACCTCGACCTTCTGTGATGACCTCGGTCGATATGCGATGTCGAACTCGCTGAGCATCAGGAACCACTTAGCTAGCCTCCCGGAGGTTTCGGGGCGGCTAAGTATGGTCCTCAGTAGCTAATCCGTCATGATCGTGATGGGGTGCACTTGAAAGTATGGCCTGAGATGCTTAGCAGACATTATTAAAGCAAAAATGAGTTTCTCGGAGCGAGTATACCTGATCTCCGTGTTGCGAAGGATTTTGCTGGTGTAGTACACCAGCTTCTGAGATTCATCCTCATCTACACAAACAAGGACCGAGCTGATGGCTTCAGGTGTGATTGCCAGGTAGAGTAGGAGCTCCTCTCCTTCCTCCAGTCTAGAGAGCAATGGAGGAGATGCCAGGAACTTCTTCAATTCTTCGAAGGCCATTCTGCACTCCTTTGTCCAGGTGAAGTCATGCATCTTGCGCAGTGCCTTGAAGAAGGGAAGGCAGCGGTCGGCCGGTCTCAAGATGAACCGACTGAGAGCTGTAATCTGCCCCATCAGGCGCTGGACCTGCTTCTTGGATGTCGGGTGCTCCATGTCGACGATCGCCTGGACCTTCTCAGGGTTTACTTCAATGCCCCTCTAGGTGACCATGAAGCCAAGGAACTTTCCTGCCGCCACTCCAAAAGCGTACTTTATTGGGTTCAGCTTCATCTGGTGCTTCCAAAGGTTATGAAAGTCTTCAGCGAGGTCGACGATATGGTCCAAGCTTGGCTTGCTCATGACAAGCATGTCATCCACGTACACCTGCATGTTCCAGCCAATTTGGTCTTTGAAGACCCTATTGACCAGACGCTGGTACGTGGCCCCAGCATTCTTCGGACTAAAGGGCATTATCCTGTAGCAGTACGTCCCTTGGTCGGTGATGAAGGCGGTGTGCTCCTCATCCTCTGGGTGCATCCGAATCTGATTGTATCCAGAGAATGCATCCATGAAGGAGAGTAGCCGGTGCCCTGAGGTGGCATCCACCAACTGGTCGATCTTCGATAGAGGGAAGCTGTCCTTCGGACATGCCTTGTTGAGGTCGATATAGTCTACACAGATCCTCCATTTACCATTACTCTTCTTCACCATCACTACATTCGCCAGCTAGCTCGGATATTGTACCTCCCGAACAAAGCCGGCAGCAAGGAGCTTGTCCACTTCCTCATTGATTGCCGCTTGCCTCTCCGGGGTGAAGCTTCTCTTCTTCTACCGAACTGACCGGTACTTTGGATCAATACTTAGCTTGTGGGTGATGATGTCAGGGGGAATACCTGGCATGTCTGCTGCCGTCCAGGCGAACACATCTGCATTCGCCCATAGGAACTCCAGCAAGTGGGCTTTCTCTTCATCTTGCAGCTGGACCCCAATCTGCACCATCTTCACCTGGTCGGCTTCGAGTGGATAAGACAGCAGGCGCTCGATCGGGCTACCCTTGGGGTCTTGCACCCTTTGGTCGAGATCGTCTGCCCTGGGGTCATCCTCAGGGACCTTGGCCCCAGGGAGAGTCTGGAAATAGTGTTGAATTGACTGGGCGCTCCTCGGTCTTAGCCCCTAGCGAAAGTTTGGAGCTGGGGGTCCTGGCTTCCACGTCTCGGATGCCTTGGCGGGATTGGGCTTCTTTAGTGGCTTCCCGTCGAGCTCCTGACTTGTACGATCTGCCTCCTCGACGCGGATGTACTTCTAAGCTCAGAGTAGGTCCTGGGGGGTTTCTTGTCGAGCGAGTAGGTCAGGCGGGAGGTCCTGAGCCCTCGCTTCAGTGCCAGCATGGCAACTGGCTCATCAAGATTGTAGATTTCCAACGCGATAACTTTGAAACGGGCCATATAGTCCCGTAGGGGCTTGCGATTTTGTTGCCAGATAGAAAAGAGGCTGTCTGCTTCTCGTGGCACCTTCCGACAGGCACCGAAGTGGACCATAAACTTCCACTCCAGCTGAGCGAAATAGCTGATGCTTTCAGGCTCAAGACGGGTGTTGACTCTGGTCTTGATTTTGATGATTGACAAAATGTTTAAATATATATGAGTACTAACTGCATTTTAAGTGTATTTTTCAGATCTTAGTACTCAATCATGTTGAATGAAGAAATGTTTGTATTTCAGTTGAAAAAGTTCTTAAATTAATGAAAAATCAAGTATATGGACTTTGGAATTAATATGGAAGAACTTGAAGAGGTTAAAGTTTCAATTTGAAGATGTTTCAACAATGGCACAGGCAAGTGTCGACACCTGAAAATGAAGTGTCGACACCTGAGGATCAAGTATCGACACTTGAAGAGTGAAGTGTCGACTCAAGGCCTGAGACAAACAGAAAACTTCAGAAAGCACTTTCAGTCAAGTGTCGACACCTGGAGTTGAAGTGTCGACACTTGGAAGTGAAGTGTCGACACCTGGAGAATGAAGTGTCGACACTTGAAACTGAAGTGTCGACACCTGGAGGTGAAGTGTCGACACCTGGAGAATGAAGTGTCGACACTTGAAACTGAAGTGTCGACACCTGGAGGTGAAGTGTCGACACTTGAACAATAACGGCTAGTTTTCTGGGCTGCAGAACTTCTCCAACTTAGCTCCAACGGCCATATTTTCCTTTCTAATAGCTATAAACGGTCATTTAAGTGTTGGGAGGCTATATAAACATCAAAAATCAAATGGGAAAGTAATCCTTTGATGAGTTTCTTGAATATTCTTAAAGGATTCAAGAGTTGAGTGATTCAAAGCCTTCAAGCTTCCAAGTTTCAAAGAGAGCATTCAAAGTCTACATCTACAAGCATCAATCAAAGGCTTCATCAACTTGAAGACAAGATCTTCATCAACATCCAAGAGCTTCAAAGAGATATTTGCTTTATTTTAGAAAGCTTTTATTGTATTTATTTATACTTGCTCTTACATTATTTTACTTAAGATTTTTGGTGAGCCTTGGAAAACCAAAGAGGTTTTTGGTATGCCTTGAAAACCAAAGTGGTTGTTGGTGAGCCTTGAAACTAACTAGGGTTTTACTTGTGAGCCCGAAGCCAAAACAAGTTGTTTAGGTTCTTGGTTATCTCGTAAAACCAAGGGTGGTTGTTGGTGAGCCTTGAAACCAACTAGGGTGTGACTTGTGAGTCCATAGACAAAACAAGTTGTAAAGGTTATTGGTGAGCCTAAGTTATAAAACCAAACTTAGTAAAATTCCCAAGGGGTTCTTGGGGAGTGGATGTAGGTGCTTGGTTGGCACCGAACCACTATAAATCTTTGTATTTGTGTGATTATTCTCCTTGTGCTTTTATTTCTTTATTTCCGCTGCATTTATTTGAAATACACAAGCACTTGAATTGCATTAGCATATACTTGCTTTAGTTCACACTTTGCAAATAATACAAAAGTTTTATAAAACCTAATTTACCCCCCCTCTTGGGTTGCCACCTGAGCCTACAATTAGTATCAGAGCTCTGTGCTCTGATTGAAAATCTAACGATTTTGAGTTAAAGATTATGGCAACCCTTGTAGGTATTAGTGTTAGACCACCGTTTTTCAATAGCATAAATTACACATTTTGGAAAACTCGCATGTGCATCCATATTCAATCTATTAGTTATCATCTTTGGAAAATCATTGTTAGTGGTCCTCATATTTCTTCCATTTTGGTTAATGGTATTTCCATTCCAAAGCTCGAAGAGGATTGGAATGAATATGACATTAAACAAATTGAACTCAATGCTAAAGCAATGAACTTGCTTTATTGTGCATTGGACTTAAATGAATTTAATAGAATTTCTACATGCACATCGACGAAGGAAATATGGGACATACTTAAAGTTAGTCATGAGGGTACTCTTCAAGTGAAGAACACTAAAATTAATTTGCTTGTACATTCTTTTGAAATTTTTGAAATGATGCATTATGAATCTATATCTGATATGTTTTCAAGATTTATGACTATTATTAATGAATTAAAAAGTCTTGGCAAAATCTATACTAATGCTGATTTGGTGAACAAAATTCTTAAATTCTTGCCAAAATCATGGGATCCAAAGGTGACGGCGATCCAAGAAGCTAAAGATATAAAAACCTTACCTTTGGAGGAGCTTATCGGTTCACTCATGATTTATGAGTTGAACTTATGGCAAAGGATAGTGGAAGCTGATACAGAAAAGAAGATAATGGCTTTCAAAGCCAAAAAGAAATTCAAGGCAATGATGGCAACTTGGAGTGATAGTGAAGATTCAAGTACGGATGATGAAGTTGCCCATCTTTGCTTCATGGCAAATGAGAAAAAGGTATGTGCAAAAAATAATTATGATTTTACCTTTAAAGAATCACATGATGCATCTAATGATCTTGTGCATGAATATAGATTACTAAAAATTGAGCACGAGAAATTAAATAGGCATGTAGATTCATTTTCTCTTGACAACACTAATCTTGCAAATAAAAATGATGATTTAAATGCCAAGATTGATATTTTGAAAAATGAAAAGAATAATTTTTCTAAAGAAAAAGAATTTTTAGAAAAAGAAAATGTTATTTTGAAAGATTTATGTGATAAAAATATTTTGGTTGAGGAAAAGAAGCAAAAACTTTTGAAAAAAATTTCTCTATTCCTGCTTCTTTCAATTTATCTTTTAAATATGGTTTTAATGCTTATCCTTCTAGATTAAGAAAAGTTTGGGTTCCAAAAGGAACCATAATTACTAATCATAAAAGATCCAAGAAAGTTTGGGTACCAAAAATGTCTACTTAATTTGTTTTGCAGGAATGTCTTGCAACCCAATATGAAGAAAGGAAGTTCTTGAAAAGAGGTTGTGTAAGATAATTTAAAGAAGTAGACAAGCTATATTTTGAACTAAATGGTAAAAGGAAGGACTTTGTATATTGGTAAATTCTAAATATCTCCTTCTATAATTAAAAATGTAGATTAATTTTTATTGTATCAATTACTTTGAAAAATTATTTTAAATAGTTAATTAGAATCAAGTTTGGACTTATCATCATTGGCTATGATCATGAACTTTTTGGTGTTGATGAATTTCATGCTATCATGATTAAATTTATGATTGTAAGACCTTCACTTAATTTTGATTAATGTATTTAATGAAAAATACTTTTAAAGATACATATTGATTTGAAAAATATTTTAATTGATTGATTAGAATCAAGCTTAGACTAATAATCATTTGTTGTGATTATGACCATTTTGATGTTAATGGATTTCAAGCTCTCATGGTCAAACTTGTGATTATTAGATCTTCACTTGATTTTGATTAATATAGTTTCTGAATTATTTCAAGTGAAATATTACGATTTATGTGCTTTCATTATTGACATCTATGCTTAAGTTAGAATTGATTTGAATCAAGTATAGAACTGGTAGTTAAGAGATACATTTAAGAAAAATGTATGCATATTGACAAATCCTTGCTCTAGTAGCTAGACTTGATATCATATTACTTCTAGCATTTGTATGGATATCAAATCATCTTAAAATGAATTTGAAATCATGCTAAAAGTTTTTAAGTGATATAAATGCTTTGTATTTTGAAAATCATGAATATCTTGAAAAATTTCAAATCTTGATGCATAAGCTTTCATATTTTATTCCTGAAATAAATGCATATTTTTAAAAGAGGAATAACATTCAGGGGGAGCATCCAAAGATTTGTTATCATATTTGTTGCTTTGAATATCTTGCTTGATATCATGCTGTACTTATATTGCTCTTATACTCCTCCTTATTTTCAAATCTAATTTTTTTGAGGGGAGTTACATTCAAATTGTATCATGTTCAATTTGTATCATATTCAATTGATATCATAATCATTTGATTTCATGCATTGATTTTGATGACCTACTTGCTATTCTTTTCGACTTCATTCCCACTTTGTATTGCCTTTCACCCTTTTTCATGATGTCAAAAAGGGGGAGAAAATTATTAAGTATGAAAAGGGGAATATTGGATAAACATGAAAAATCATTTGAGAAATGAAAGAAAGTGCAAAAGGGGGAGAAGAATGTAAAATATTTTTATCTAAAAGGAAGAATTAGTAAGAAGAAGAAATTTTTAAAAAATTTGAAAATTTTGCATATTTTGAAAAATAATTTTGAAAATTTTTTGGATCATATTTTGTGGGAGAGCTTGGTGCCTATTATTTTGAGCTTACATGTTTATCTTATTATTAATCTTTTTAAGCTTATCCTTTTCATATACTTAAAGGTTTTGTCATCATCAAAAAGGGAGAGATTATTGACTCTGGTCTTGATTTTGATGATTGACAAAATGTTTAAATATATATGAGTACTAACTGCATTTTAAGTGTATTTTTCAGATCTTAGTACTCAACCATGTTGAATGAAGATATGTTTGTATTTCAGTTGAAAAAGTCCTTAAATTAATGAAAAATCAAGTATATGGACTTTGGAATTAATATGGAAGAACTTGAAGAGGTTAAAGTTTCAATTTGAAGATGTTTCAACAATGGCACAGACAAGTGTCGATACTTGGAAATGAAGTGTCGATACCTGAGGATCAAGTGTCGACGCTTGAAGAGTGAAGTGTCGACTCAAGGCCTGAGACAAACAGAAAACTTCATAAAGCACTTTCAATCAAGTGTCGACACCTGGAGCTGAAGTGTTGACACTTGGAAGTGAAGTGTCAACACTTGGAGAATGAAGTGTCGATACTTGAAACTGAAGTATCGATATTTGGAGGTGAAGTGTCGACACTTGAACAGTAACGGCTAGTTTTCTGGGCTGCAGAACTTCTCCAACTTGGCTCCAATAGCCATATTTTCCTTCCTAATGGCTATAAACGGTCATTTAAGTGTTGGGAGGCTATATAAACATCAAGAATCAAATGGGGAAGTAATCCTTTGGTGAGTTTCTTGAATATTCTTAAAGGATTCAAGAGTTGAGTGATTCAAAGCCTTCAAGCTTCCAAGTTTCAAAGAGAGCATTCAAAGTCTACATCTACAAGCATCAATCAAAGGCTTCATTAACTTGAAGACAAAATCTTCATCAACATTCAAGAGCTTCAAAGAGATATTTGCTTTATTTTAGAAAGCTTTTATTGTATTTATTTATACTTGCTCTTACATTGTTTTACTTAAGATTTTTGGTGAGCCTTGGAAAACCAAAGAGGTTTTTGGTAAGCCTTGAAAACCAAAGTGGTTGTTGGTGAGCCTTGAAACCAACTAGGGTTTTACTTGTGAGCCCGAAGTCAAAACAAGTTGTTTAGGTTCTTGGTTATCCTGTAAAACCAAGGGTGGTTATTGGTGAGCCTTGAAATCAACTAGGGTTTGACTTGTGAGCTCGAAGATAAAACAAGTTGTAAAGGTTATTGGTGAGCCTAAGTTATAAAACCAAACTTAGTGGAATTCCCAAGGGATTCTTGGGGAGTGGATGTAGGTGCTTGGTTGGCACCGAACCACTATAAATCTTTGTGTTTATGTGATTGTTTTCCTTGTGCTTTTATTTCTTTATTTTCGCTGCATTTATTTGAAATACACAAGCACTTAAATTGCATTAGCACATACTTGCTTTAGTTCACACTTTGCAAATAGTACAAAAGTTTTATAAAATCCAATTCACCTACCCTCTTGGGTTGCCTACCTGAGCCTACAACGGGTGAACTAAACCCGAGCCGCCTTTCAAAGGGTTGCTGGGAAGGCAATGCAAAAAAGGACATCGGTGGCCCCCTGGACTCTCATGAGGGCCTTGTAGCTTTCCATGTGGTCCAAGGGATCGGTGGTCCCATCATAGGGATATACCTGCGGCATATGGAATCGACTGGGAATCGGTTCCTCTTGGATATCTCGGGAGAAGGGGGGACGGGCATCATAGCCTGCTGGCTCGTCAGTGGAGTCCTGCATATTTACAAACCAGTGGGATAGCTCTGCTAGCTTGCACTCGTGCTCCTCCAGGCATTTCTTGGCTGTGCGCCTGATGGCCTCGTTGGTGGAACCCTTGGCCGAAGGAGACGGAGAAAGTGACATGAGATGGTATCCATGATGGGGGGTCTTGCTTTTTCAACCTCGGCAGGGTTTGGATGTCACCCGCTCGAGGTTTGGGGATCGGCTCTCCCGATCAGCAGATCCGGCCCGTTGTCTCTTCGTCGGAGTCTGATGACTACCCCAGTGGTCGGTGATGGCCCGCGGCTGCGAAGGCCTTCCTTGGAAGGAACGCAGGCTATCGCAGGGTGCTGCGGCATGGGTCGTGGGAGTCCCTTGCTGCTGGTGGGTAGCCAAGGACCGTTGCTGGTGCTAGAGCTGGCGCACTGCCATAGTGAGGATCTGCATCTACTGGACGAGTGCGGCTAGCTGGATGTCCATCGGGGGTGGTTGAGCTGGAGCGGGGAGCTCCCCTCCTACGCTATGCGGGTCCCCATGGGAAGGGGGATCTCCCGCATGGCTGGTGGAGACTTCTCTCACTCATGTCATCACCATCCTCTCGATGGGCTGCTTTCAAGGGGCTTGGGTTGGATCAAAGTGCATCCTGCCTCCCTTCCTGGCGCGCCAATCTGTTGCCACCAAGATCGTCGTGGCCCATAGCTGCTGTCAATGTCGGATCACCCATCGTCTCTTCGGGACTGGTCTGCACTTCGGGACCTGCAAGATAGGGTTCGAGGGGGCTCGACCTGGCAGAGGAGGGCAGGGCTCGACTTCGAGGGGCTCGACCTCGAAGGGGCTCTACTTGGCGGAGGAGGGCTGGGCTTGACTCCGAACCAAGGAGCTCGACTTCGAGGGGGCTCGACCTGACGGAGGAGGGCAGGACTCAACTCTGGCCCAGAGAGCTCGACCTCGAAGGAGCTCCATGTGGCGGAGGAGGCTGGGCTCGACTTCGAGGGACTTGATCTGGCGGAGGCCGCTCAGCTCCGACCTAAGCGTCCCGACCTCACGGGAGCCGACCTGGCAGAGGACGGAGCTCGATTTCGATAGGCCGTCTCGACATTCTGAAGGAGCTCGGCTCGGCAAAGGAGTCCGAGGAGGAGTATCCGACGTGACAGACTTCTCCGATATGATGTCTGACAGGTGTTCCATGTCAGCAATCCTACCATATCAGCAGGTAATCTATATTACTAACAATTTACATTATCATTCAGGATTGCTCAGTGATGTACTAAATGCAACCTAATAGTATTGTTGCAAGAAATTCTTATTTTCCCTCTGATAAAAATTTGAATACCGATCGATAAAGAAGTGGTATGAGTAATTACACACACAAATGGATATATATATATATATATATATATATATATATATATATATATATATATATATATATATATATATATATATATATATATATATATATATATATATATATATATATATATATATATATAGAGAGAGAGAGAGAGAGAGAGAGAGAGAGAGAGAGAGAGAGAGAGAGAGAGAGAGAGAGAGAGAGAGGTGGTATAAGTGTGGGAGTAGAAAACCATTTGAAAGCGTTGTTACAAGATAATACATTTTAAACACACAGTTCTTCCAACTACACAATAAGAAGTTCCAGTTCCATTACCTATAACCTGATAGCTGGAACAAGCTTTTCCATCAAACAATCTCTTGTTTCTCTCCAACCACATTGTCCAAGAAATTGCCAGTACCGCTAATTACCATCCTCTTCACCCTCTCGGTCGAAGATTGCTCTCCCTCCAAGGTTAATTGGAGGATTGTTTGTCTTGGAAAGGAAGAAGGAGGTCTTGGAGTTAAAAGATTTATCTCATAAACTCATCCTTTCCAGCCAAATGGGGATGGAGATACCTCAAGAACGACCCAAGGTCTATGGAGAAAAGAAGTGCATTGGCATTGTTACAACAAATACATGCTATCTCCATGCTGTAAGTCTAAGAGAAGATGCTCAAATTTGTCATGATGTGATCAATTCCTTTCTACCTTTTTAGAACAGGCTTCATTATGAAATTGGGAAGGGATATGAAACATTGTTTTGGAAGGACAATCGGCCTTGCAAGATACCTCTTAGGATACTCTTCCCCACTCTATTCAAATTGAATCCTGAAAAACTAGGACAAGCTGTTCAATTCTAGCAGCATAGATGGAAGATCTACTTTGCCCCCTCAATTTCAACCCTTCGAACTTTGAAGTAGCTTTAAAATTAATGATACACCAAAAATCTTACCGAATACCAAGGCACAGCATGAATTATCCTTACCAAGCATGTCTTCTTGCTACTTGATCTATGAAATTATTTCAAAAAAAGTCATTTTTTCATTCTCATGGCTGATTAAATTTTCACAAAAAATATCAATATCTTGGATATCTTTGATATAAGATACTTCTGCATGATTTAATTCCTCAATATGAATTTATATGATTAGATCAATTATAACATCTTTTGATGCTTTATAAGCAACTATAAAATTAATTGCTTCTTCAATTATGATCTTTTTTGAGCTTGACATGGTATCCATGTAATTAGGCTCCCCTTGCTTCAAATTTTTTCTCAACCTCATTGATCCTCAAATTGATTAATCTTGTTATGCTTTGAGACTTCCGAATTTGATTTAACCTTTAATTAATCATGATCTATTTGCTTCAAATTTTTGTCTTTGAACTAATTTTACTATTTCTTAAAATTTTTTGTAAAAATCTAAAACCAGAATTCACTTTTCAAGTAATTTTTGCTTGTTATGTCTTACCATACTAGAGCAGATAGCTACAAAAATATTCTATGCTTTTTTCAACTTCTTTGTATTCATAATACGGAGGTAATTTTCTTTATGAAACTTGAATCACACCACCTTTTTAGATTTCTATTTTCACTTTCTTTCTAGCAACTTCATTGTCGAGATTATCTATTAGTGCTATCTTCGATCCATTAAAGATATCCCACAATTCTTGTCCTATCATCAAATAATGCTTGATAATAGACTTCCAAATTGGATAACAAGTATTGTTCAATTTACAAAAAGAAAAAATAACAACCAAAATAGCCATATTGATGTTCATAAGGTTAGGCATGTTGAATTCATCGAGATGGATGGTAGTAGTATATCAACCATGCTAATTAATTTCTTGAATCAGAATGTATATGCTTGCACCTCTGTGTAGCAAATTACTAGAACTTTCCATCACACTGAGCTATAAACACAGGAACCATCAACAATTAAATCACCACTCCAAAAATTATGCTTCAAATAAATCTAATCAAAACCGTAAGCCCTTCGGCTACACTTTAATCTTTGGCTATGCTTTAATCTTACCTTAATACCACGTAAGGCTATAAATACATGAAAACAAATAATATCAAAATCTAAGACCCTGATAACCTATACAATAACATGCTACTTGGAGTAGATAGATTATACCGTTCTAAGATCCAGGTCAGACATCAAATATAAAAGGATACTTGTAGAGAATTGCATGAAAAAAATAATTAAAAAAAATTGAAAGAGAAAAAGTAAATTTATTTAAATAAAAATAAAAGGATACTTGTAGAGAATTGCATGAAAAAAATAATTAAAAAAAATTGAAAGAGAAAAAGTAAATTTATTTAAATAAAAATAAAATTCAAAATAAAGAGTTTGACTCTTCTCACAAGGCCTCACTAAAGAGGCTTCTTAAATTATATTGCATGCTTCTAGTACTTTTATTTTTCTTTTCTTCGCTCTTCCCTCTACCATAATTTTAGATTTATTTCATGCAACAACCGAAATCACTTGGATGGGGTTAGCCCTCCCTTATCTAAAAAAATAAATCATATAATTAATCCCTCCGGACACCCACCTCATGCTGCATGCCATCTTTGCAATGCGGTGAAAAGTTTTCGTACGAGCAGTGGCCCCCCTAGCATCACTTGGTGGACAAGCCAGGGCACTGGGAAGGCCTAAAATACCACCTTAATTTGTTTAACAAATTAATCTGCAGGTTTTTCACTTTTTTAAGACATGTTTAAGCACATTAATTCACCATATGATTTCTTTCTCAAAAATGTGTTCAAATATGAAATCCACTAAATACGATCCACCCACGTAAAACAGAAGGCCAGCACAATGTATGCATCGACAAAAGAAGATCATCATTTACCAGGATGACAATAATTCACAAAACATACCTCTCATAGTGCAAACCAAAAGGACGGGAAATCAATAAGGAATTAAAGAGAAGAAAACCTCTTCCACAGGGATTCAGTGGTTTTTTAGATTTCTGTATAATTGCAGCATGGAAAGTGGCCTAGTGGAATTTACTAGCAGACCTGTGGGCCAGCGGCTAAACTACCTTCCTCCACTTAAGACCTCATCCGACATGGGGTCGGATACGCCACCGCCTGCAAAATTGCTTCCGATACCGTTATTGAACTGCCAGTCTGTTAAATAACCAGGCTTTGTGGTGACTTCGCCAACCTCAATATCACCTGCCAGCATGGCCACCACCCTCGACATGGGTGGGCGCAGCACCGGCGATGCTTGAGTGCACAGAAAAGCTACACTGATCATGCGGATGGCCTCTTCTTGGTTGAATGATGACAAACTTGGGTCCACCATTTCCAGCACGCGTCCGTTCTCCCATAAATTCCAAGCCTATTGAAAAGAGTGATAAGAGTTATATGAGGATATCGATTCATGCGTTGGTGTCTTTTGATCTTTTATATGTACAGATGGGAAAATGAATTATAACCGTGATCAGGGTCAAACAATACCAAGTGAAAATTTATATTGTAATGGTAGTTCGGCTAAAAAGAGTTTGACGTAAAGAATTACAAGTCATCACCGCTAACAAAATTGAGAATTATTTTCTTTTAAATAGCCACACTCGTCAATCGTGTATGCCATTAAAAAATATTTAATTTTAGATTGCAAACTGACTATCTATAATCATTATTGATGGAGTGCTACGGGAACTGCAGAGTAGAAGACCAGGCCTACAAATCACCCTCAGTAAAATGACTCCAGTTGACATGATTTGCTATAAACTTTAACTTGTCAACCTACCCATTCGAGGAGATAAACTCTCTCTTCTTCAAGACTCCGATCTGAATTCGGCCTTCCAGACACGACCTCCAAAGCTACGACTCCAAATCCAAAGACATCGGCTTTTTCTGTGAGATGCCCTCTCATCGCATACTCCGGTGCAAGATAACCACTTTAAAAGAGTAAAAATACCGACCTTAGTAATAAATCATATTAAAAATGCTATAGAAACAGAATGTTCAGTTGGTGCACATAATTTAAGTAGGTAGCGATCAATAGATAGCAAGTGAAAGTAAATGAAATCCAGCACTTTAAGGAGCAATGATACAAGCATCCTTACATTGTACCAGCAACTCTAGTGCTAATATGAGTCTTCTTATCATCATAAAGCTTGGCAAGACCAAAATCTGATATTTTTGGGTTGAGATCGGCATCAAGCAGAATATTGCTGGCTTTGACATCTCTATGTATAATTCGCACTCTTGACTCCTCGTGGAGATATGCTAGACCTCTTGCTGTACCCAAGCATGTTTCAAAGCGAGTGGGCCAATCAAGGTGCAAGTTCTTACCTGAAATGTAACAATGATCGCATGCATGACTTAGTGGGTCTGAAGAGCCTTGTTAATATATATGTATGGATTATGCACCTTATTGCCTGAAGTTTAAGAACTCTATATCCAAAAAATAGATGAATTTTGAGTGTGTCTACTAAATTGTACCAAAGAGTGCCTGATCCAGGCTCTTGTTTTCCAAGTATTCATAGACCAGGAGCCGCTTGCCTCGCTCGACACAGCAACCACACAACTTCACAAGGTTTCGGTGCTGCACTGCAGATACAGTTGCAATTTCTGTCATGAATTGGAGCTTTCCTTGGCGAGATGCTACTGATAATTGCTTCACAGCCACGGTTCTTCCATCAGAAAGTTTACCCTGCAAAATAGTAAATAATATTTTGAGGAAAAATTACTCAACTCAACTCAAATCAACTAAGGCTTAACCCCGGCCACACTAGTTAGTGTTCGCCACATGAATCCTTTTTATCCACGCCGCTCAGTTTAAGGCCATGATAATTTTTTGATGAGGATGTGAGGTATAATGTTGCAATTATAATGTGCTTCGGCTAACTTATCCCTTCTCAATGGTCATGGTAATGTTTTGTCAATTTAGTATTGATGTACTGGTCAATGACGTCACTGTTTTAGATACAAGTGGTTTGTTTGCGTCACTGTTTTAGATACAAGTGGTTTCAAACAAACCCATATATTCCTGCAAATGAGCAGCACTACAATTTCAGGAAGCTTTTTGGAAACTAAAAGACACAAAAAGCCTGATAAGTTCATTCCGTTAAGTAATGATATTTGTCTTGACATAGAAGGATTCACAAAGTTACTAAAATAAAAATCTCATTGATCCTAAGTACTTCCCATGATAATTTATTGATCAGGAGACATGGATCTCACCAAGGTATACATGTAAACTTTTGATGCTCATATTCATGCATACTTATGTTAGGCTTGGTATATAAATCCTGAGCAGTTTGGTGGTTATCTGCCACCGTCCACAATTGAATCTGGTATCTCTCCCACGGAATGGCATGCCAACCAGCTGAGATTACAACTTTGGCAACTTGACACTAGATGACCTTTTCAAGGACTTATTTTCTAGTTTATGGATCTTTGATCATCATATTCCAAATTATGGATACATGGATGGTTGATTTTAACTAGATATCATCTCCAAGTTTGAAAGTTGTCGGCCATGACCATATCACTATATATATATTTCTGCTGGGCAAAATAAACAAATGCTATGTCACACCCCAAATCCAAAACATAACACAGCCATGCAATTGAAAGGTATAGCCCCTGATAACATAAAGTCAATTATTCAAATCTTAGATAAAAATAAAAAATCAAACCATCATTGAATAATTAAATAATATCGGTTCAGAGCGACTAAATCCAAAATAAAATACCAAAATTCATAACCATAAATTTCAGGAAGTCGCCAACTATAAATTTAGATTAAATTCTGCTACAAAATCATCTTGCTAACACGAACTTAAAAACTCGAACTATCTTTAATCCTAATGATCCTATTTTTCTGAAAAAATGGAAAAAGAAATATGAGCTATTCAAGCTCAGCAAGTAAAATCTATACTTCCTTATTGGATCAAGCATAATTTTTTTCATGAATAATGCATCATTATGAAATTAACTTCTATTACAAAATAAAGTATTTCATAGTATATTATAATAAAAACCAGTCATAAAGACAATCATATATGCATAATTCATGAACCTTTCATAAATATAATTGTAATAAAATTCATAATTTTTCTTGTCATGTATTCATATCATATTTCAATTAATGCTTAAAGATTTCAAACTATGGTCACTTTGTACCTGTGATAGGACCATGTTTCTTAATCGACAAAGTTCTTGTTTCGTGTACCAACTTTATACTTATTGACGGGGCCATGTTTTTTATAGATGCTAGCTCTGGGTATCAACCTTCCTAATTATAGGGATTCGTTCATAGCTACCTGAGATCCTTTAAAATTTTTATATTTTTTCTTAAAATATACATAAAAATAGGTGGAAAACAACTACATGACATGATCAAATTCATAATTCACAAATATGTCATCTTCAATAAAACATTAACGAAATCACTCTTTTCATAATAAAGCATGATTTTCATAATACATATGCTGATCCTGGTTTCTAAAAAAACATGCATGATTTCATCAATAACAGAACTTATGCATTAAAATATGATGATTTAAATAAATAAGGAGTGTGTTGGCTCCAAGGATTAATTTTGATGAATAACAAAATATTTGAGTATAAATGTTACTGATGAACTACATAAGTTAATGTTTCAGGAAAAGTTAAGGATAACCACAATCAATTTGAAATTATAAATTTTTGAAGGCCAAAAGATGTTGGAAAGTCAATAATTTCATGAGAAAATAGTGTGTTGGGACTTAGAGTTAAAATTCTTTTGGAAAAACAAAGTTTCAACCTATATCAAAAGAGTTTCAGTCTATATTAGAAGAGTTTTAGCTTGGCATAGCAGAATTTCAGCTGGCATGCTGCCGAGCTGACTTGAATGGAATTTGAGTCAACTAGATAGAAAAAGCCAATTTTACAGAAAGCGGATTTTTGGATGCTAATTTTTGAGCCAACTCAGATTTCCGAGTCAACGCCATAGAACCGAGTGACTCAACCAGGATTCATGGAACCGTCATGTACCGTATGGTACGGGGCGTACCATACCGTGCCAGCCAAGAGCCGATACGGTTCAACTATTAAAATCGATACGATATTAAAAAAATAAAAAAATTCAATTCCGTACCGGTACGGTACCAGTATGCACCGTTCGGTTCAAGCTCGGTTCGGCCCGATTCAGGTCCATGTCATGTTTGGTTAAGCGATCCTTGCTTGAGAGGGAGAAAGATTATTTTTTTAAAAAAAATAATGCCAGTACACATCCCGGTACGATACGATACGAACCGTACCGTACCATACCGGCTGCTGACCGGTACGAGTTCCGGTACAAGTTCAGTGATCCTTGGACTCAACAGTAAAAAATAGAAAGCCATTTTTCGGAGAAAGAAGATAGAGTCTACTCAACAGAGAACTGAGCCGACTTGAATGAGATCTAAGTCAACTCGACAGTGATCCGAGTCTACTCAAGAATTGCTGATAGGCATAATAGCTAGTCCTGCAAAAAGTTCAGATTGACCCAATTTTGATCCTTACAGTTATATTTTGTTCTCTAACAGCTAAAAATAGCTGTTTGATCTTGAGGTTGTGTTTGGTGGATCGTCCGGGAATCTTGAATGGTAATCTAAATTACCTACAAGATAGATTACTACTGGATAGATTGGTATTATGCTGATTACTAGGTTTGGTATATACAAGTAATCTATCAGTAAGATTGATTACTACATTTGTTACGACAAATAGATTACCAATAATCTAACATCAAATTTCTAAAATATCCCTAAGTCAAATTTATTAAAATTCATATATTATTATTTTTTTGCTAGAAAGACATCTAAAGGCAACTTGTATGATGGAAGTATTTTAGCGCAGATGATAGGTAGCTGACATCACATCAATTACAAAATCAGATTAGAAGATTATAGGTTATAAATAATGTATGACATTATAAATACAGCAAAAAATCAAAATAAATTCTAATCTAAATTTTGAAAGCTAAGAATAATTTAGCTAGATCAATTTAGATTAGCTAAGTTATTTTAACTTGCCCGAGTCCTCAGTTCAAAAGCAGTCTATATTTATATAAAAAAAGCCAAACTCTACATATGTGACCCAAATTTAGGAAATGATCATTTTTAATTTCTTTATAAATAATTCATGCAATAGACATGTTCATTTAACATATTCAGTGTGACTTTTTTCTTATTAAATTTCTTACAAATATGTTATTCACATAGATAACATATGTGATCTTTTTATTGAAATCACATAATAATTCAATCTAAGAAATATTTTAGTAGGTATATCAATATTTTTTAAGATGCTGGAAGAAACAAACATCTTCATTTTGGATTCCCTGGTGATCTTCCCAAGATGAGGAGCTGTTGGGGGGCTCGGAGGCGGGGTGGCAAGTGGCGCGATGATGGATTCCCTGGCGATCTTCTCGAGATGAGGGGCTGTTGGGGGGCTCGGAGGCGGGACGGCGAGCGGCCTGATGCAGAGTCTGCCTTCTTCCCGATCACCGGTGATGGAGATGTTTTACATAAAAAAACCTTACCGATCACCAGCGATGGCTTCAATGGCAGCGATCTTTCCGGAGGTGACATGATGGCAGCTCATCGACGAGAGGTGGAGGCGGGGCGGGGCGGGGAGAGCGCGAGACGACAAAGGTGAAGAGGGTCTGAATTCCTTCTCACCGAAGAAAGTAACAGTACAGGGATATTTTTATAAAAAAAATCAGATTACCACTTCTCCGATAATCTGGATAGCCACCTCTTTCTAAGATAATCTAGATTGCCAAATGAGTAGTAATCCAGATTACCACTGCAAGATGGATTACCATTTTATAAAAATACCAAACATGGTAATCTAATAGGCCCAATTTAAAATTATCAATAATCTGGATAGATTACCGCATACCAAACATAACCTGAAAGCATACTTAAAGGCTACCAAACTCATTAAAAACACCAACAACCATCAATCAAACTCAGAATATTCCAAGTATCATCAAGAACAAAAAAAAAACTAAAAGTCTTGATTCGAGAGCTCTTACTTCCAATCATCTGAAGTTCTTCCATCAATCATTGGCTTTCCAGCAAGGAGACAAGCATCGAAACTTTCAAAGATTCCTTAGTGTCTCCTTGTGTGCATAAGAATTTATTCTTACTCTTTTCTAGGAGCTTTTGTACTCTTATTATCTTGTTCTTTTGTTTTCTTGTTTTCTTGTTTTCTTGTTACCTACTTTAGTTGGGACCGAAGTTAGATGTGTTTAAGCAAAGATTGGCTTGTAGGGTTCTGGATTATGAGCCCTAAAAAATAATTTATATAGGGTTTAGTTTGTGAGCCTAGTTTCAAATATTATAATAAAAATTTCAAGAAAAGGCTTAGAGAGTGGATGTAGGTGCTGGAAGTATTGAACCATTATAAAATCGCTTATGTTTGTGATTGCCTTCTTGCCTATCTTCTTTTCTTTCAACATTTCTTTCTGTATTT
The DNA here is from genome assembly GCA_021397845.1 of Areca catechu. Taxonomy (NCBI): domain Eukaryota; kingdom Viridiplantae; phylum Streptophyta; class Magnoliopsida; order Arecales; family Arecaceae; genus Areca; species Areca catechu. Next base: position 97,337,633 of record CM038039.1, read on the forward strand.
ATTTCTACTCACCTACACTCTACAAGGAATACATACTTAGGTTTTAATTTTTGAAAAATCCAATTTATTTCCCCCTTAGGTTGTCTAGCTGAGCAACAAATGGTATTAGAGCTTGATATTCAGCTACATTTGATCCAATATGATCAAAAGAAAGATCAAATGGCAACCCAACTAGGCATAGCTCGTGTCGAAGGGCAATTGTTAAATATACCCCCTTTGTTCATGAGCACAAACTATACTTATTGAAAAGCATGAATGTGTATTCATGTTCAAGCAATTGATTATCAACTTTGAAGAATGATAGTCAAGGGGCCACACACACCCACCATTAAAGTGGATGAAGTTGAGGTTCCCAGACCCGAAAAAGATTAGAATGAGAAATGATATGAAGTTGGCAGAACTTAATGCTAAGACTATAAAGATTCTTTATTGTGCATTAGATGCTACTAAATTTAATAGAATTTCTACTTATAGCATTGCTAATAAGATTTGGGATAAGTTAAAGGTTATCCATGAGGGTACCAACTAAGTAAAGCAAACTAAAGTTAATATGCCAGTACATAAGTATGAATTGTTTAAAATAGAGCCAATGAAACTATTACTAGCATGTATACTCATTTTACTAATATTATTAACAGTTTAAAAAGTTTAGACAGGACTTACTCCACTAGTGATATTGTTCAAAAGATCCTTAGATCTCTTCCGAAGTCATAGGATCCAAAGGTTACTACTATTCAAGAAGCGAAGGATCTTGACAAGCTTTCACTTGAACAACTCATTGGATCATTCATGATTTATTTATGAGCTTTCAACGAGGCAAAAGGATGAAGAAGAGCCTAAGAGGAGGAAGACCATCATTTTGAAGTCTACAATCATGAAAAAAAGAGAGCAATGAGTAAAAAGAAGAGGATGATAATGAAATGGCTATGGTAGCTAGAAGGTATAGGAGACTTATAAAAAAAACAAGCTTCAAGAAGAAGCCCTACAAGGGTGAAGCTAGTAAAAATAAGAAGGAAAACAAAAGAGAGCAACCAATATGTTTCAAATATAAAAAACCTGATCACTTCAAAATGGACTGCCCCTAACTTAAAAAGGCGAAGAAGTATAAAAAGGCTTTGATGATTATATGGAGTGATAGAAACAACTCAAGAAGTAGCAAACCTTTGTCTAATGGCACATGAAAGAGAATTTCTGAAGTTTCTTTATATTATGATGAATTACAAACTACTTTTGTTGATCTTGCTGAATTTAAAAAATTAAGAAAGATAAACAAAAAATTGAAGAAACAAAACACTGAACTTTCAAAGAAAAAGGAAAGGATTTTGAAAGATAAAAATAATGCTTTGCAAGAATTATCAAAAGAAAAGCATTTTGAAAGATAAAGAGATTGACTTGTAACAACTGACAAAAGAAAATGAAAGCATTTTGAAGGAGAAAGAATGTTTTACAAGAAAACAAAATTTAAAAAATGAGGGGCAGAAATTGAAATCCTTTATAGATAAATTTACTTTAAGTTCTAAAAAATTATAATTAATTTTGAATGATCAAAGAGCTGTTTATAATAAAGCCAGTTTAGCTTTTAACATCCAAAATAAGCAAAATATTTGAAAAGCTTCTTTGATAAACCCTCTCTTAATTCTACTTCAAACATTATATGTTATTATTATGGTAAATAGGACATAAAGCCTATATTTATAATTTCAGAAAAATAAATGAAAAAAATGGTTAAAAAGGTATGGATTACAAAAGGAATCAATAAGACTAATCCCAAAGGATCCAAAATGACTAGGAAACATAAAACAAAAACTTGATTTTCTCTTATAGATGTGCCTTGTGGTCCAAGAAAAAAGATATTATCTTGATAGCAGGTGCTTAAGATATATGACGGGTGACAAAACTCAATTTGTTACTTTGAAAGCTAAAGAGAAAGGAATTGTAACATTCGGGAACAATGAAAAAGGGCATATTTGTAATATTGATAAAATTGGCATTGCCCCCTCCATATTTATAAAAAATGTATTATATACATATTGTTTGAAGCATAATTTGCTTAGTATAAGTCAATTATGTGATAGAGGTTGTAGAGTAAATTTTGAATCCTCTAAATACATTGTATTTAGTTCAATAGAATAAAGTTTCACTGGGCACAGGCATGGCAATATCTATATTGTAGATTAGATGATCTATTTCTTAAAGATGGTCAATGCCTAGTTGCAATGAATACTAAAAATGATGAAACTAGTTGGTTATGGCTTAGAAAATTATATCATGCATGTATGGATTTACTTTAAAACTTATTACAAAAAAGATCTTGTAAAAGGTTTGTCAAAATTTAAATTTGAAAAGAATCGAATTTGCAATGCATATCAATTTAGAAAACAATCTAGAAACTCTTTTTAACCAAAAGGCATGATTTCAACAAATAGATCTTTAAAACTCATTCATATGGATTTATTTGGAGCCACTAGAACAACAAATCTTGGTGACAAGCGATATGGACATGTTATCATTAATGATTTCTCGAGATTTACTTAGATTTTCTTTTTAGCATAAAAAGTGAAGCATTTTTAGCTTTTACTAAATTTTATCAAAAAGTTTCAAATGAAAAGAATGCTTCAATCATATCAATCCATAGTGATTATAGAACCGGGTTTGAAAACCAAAACTTTAAGCTTTTGTAATGAAAAAATAATTGAATATAACTTTTCAACACCTAGGACATCTCAACAAAATATGGTAGTAGAAAGAAAAATCGAATATTAAAAGAAACGGTATGCACTATGTTGTGTAAAGGCAACCTTCCTAGATATTTTTGGACGAAAGCAATAAACACATGTTATATTTTGAACCATAATTTGATTAAACTAATTTTAAAGAAAACACCGTATGAGCTTTGAAAAAATTAGAAATCTAATATTAATTATTTTCATATTTTTGGATGCAAGTGTTTCATATTAAGCAATGACAATGATAACTTAGAAAAAATTAATACCAAGTCAGATAAGAGAATCTTCCAAAGTTACTCCTGTATAGCAAGGCATATAGAGTTTTTAACGAAAAGGCATTTATTGTTGAAGAATTGATACATGTATTTAATGAGACTAATACAAATCTTTCGAGAAAGGAATGTCTTAGATGATGATACAAATATCCTAAACAAGAAAGTGGAGAATCTTACATTGAAGGAGTCATCCCCTAAAGATAAAAATGAAGATTCAAAAGAAGATGATGAAATAAAGCCGACTCAAAAGCAAGGTAATCTATTCAAAAGAATGAATGAATGCTTGTAGACATCTAAAATATTTAATTATTGATGATCTATCTTAAGAGATAAGAATTCGATCATCCTTAAGAAATCCTTACAATTATTTAGCTTTTGTTTCATAAATAGAACCTAAGATTATAGAAGAAGCTAAAAAAGATAGTGAATGGATTAATGCTATGCAAGAAGAACTTAATCAATTTAAAAGAAATACAGTATGAATCAAGGTTTTCCGAACCGTGCCGAACCGGCCGGTTCGGGGCGTATTGAACCGGACCGCCGGCCGGCCGGCACGGTTCGGCTTCAAAAAACAGCACCCACCTGCAAAACCAAAAAAAAAAAGGTATCGCACCAAACCGGACCCAAACCGGCCGGTTCGGCGCGGTTCGGTGCAGTACGGTGGGAGGGGGCATGTGGGGTTTTGTGTTTTTGTTTTTGTCACATGGCACTGTAGCCATGTGACTTCGTAGAGAGGGGGGGATTAGCTTAGGTTTTAAGATGAGAAAAGGCACAGAGAGCTCGAAAGACAATAAAAAAAAAAAATTCATGGATCAATTTAAAGCCAATCCAACCTGCAAAAATCAAAGAGGAAGCTAGAATCAAAGTCCGTATACCTTTTTTTGCCGTATTTTCGTATTTCATAGCGTTAAATTTTGTTAAAATCCGTGCAAATTAGAAAATTAAGAAAAAATGCTGTCAAAATTTATTTGTTGGCAATGATTTTAGAGTATGTGATAGATCTAGGATAGATCTATACAATGATACTAAAATCTTATTTTTTTTTAAGTATATAATTTTTTAAATTAAAAATTAATTTCGGATTAATAAATTAATTTAAAAAAAAGTAATTAGAAAAAAAAATTGTAATTATAAATTATTAATCTAGGGCTTGTAAGCTACTCACTATAAATTTCATGTCGATTTATTCAAGTTTTGTGCATCTCATGAATAGTGCTCGTAGATCTTAAATTGAAAAAAATTGACTTTTAATGCATTTCTAGGATCTTAAAAAAATATATGTAGCATGTATGATAGAATCCTACATCAATATAAAATTTAAATTTTTTTATTTTTCTTTATTTTTTGAATTTTTTAAATAAAAAATAAAAAAAAAATTAAATTTTAAAAATTAGGTTAATAAACTGTTAATTAATAAAGATTATTATTGACCTTATATGTAATTTAAATATTCAGGTATGGATCCATCAAGGAGGAAGAAGGATCCGGAGCGGGACATTGGCTGGTTACATGGAGGATGCTCTCGGGTCGGCATCACTGGAGGTGTAAATGGTGCAATACCGAATTCAAAGGTGGGGAGTAACAAGGTTGAAGCAGCACTTGGCTGGCGGCTATCCTGATATATTTGCATGCCGACAGTGTCCACAGGAGGTCCGTCAGTCGATGAAGAAACACTTTGCTGAGTTTAAAGCTAGAAAGGAAATAGCAGCAAAGAAGGCAGAGGTGGACCGCAGAGCCGCAGAACCACCTTATCACTTCAGGAAGTCAGAGGAAGCATCTATTCCTTCTGATGAGGAGGCACAGATGGAGGCTCCTACTCAGGTGAGCTTGTATGAGCAGAGGCAGCAGGAGGAGGCAGCCAGGCATAGACAGCGATTCGGGCCATCAGCTTTTGACTCAGGATCGGGATCCGCTTCTGCTAGTGCTCCAGGAGAGTCTGAGACAGTTTAGGAGGACCTCCTCAGTCAGAGAGCCCGTCAGGAGAGGCACCGGCCGTATTGCATCCATGTTGGGAACATTTGATAGTAGGAGGAAGTCTTCCAGGCCCAGGGACATTCCAGAGGGAGCCACTATCCATGATGTCGATCCATATGCATTTTCCAGTAGAGAGATTCCACGCAACAGAGGATTGACACAATGCTGAAAAAGGATAAGAAGAAGGATATGTGGCGGGCCATCTCCTCCTGGTTTCATTTCAGTCATATCCCAGCCCATGCAGCAGACAATCCTTATTATCGCTCTGCTATTTCATCTATAGAGGCTGCTGGTGCAGGTATAGATCCTCCAGCATCGAAGGATATCTATGGTCATCTTCTGGACAGCAATAAGGAGCTAGAAGGATGGATATCCTCATATCAGAGCAAGTGGCATGTGTATAGATTGACGGTGATGTGTGATGGTTGGACTGGTCTTACTAGACGGAGCATCATCAATTTTTTGACTTATTATGATGGGAAGACTTTTTTTCAGAAGTCTATTGATGCTTCAGATCAGGTGCACGATGCCTGTTATATCCTCAGATTGATGAAGGAGGTGATTGATCAGGTGGGAGAGCATAATGTCGTGCAGGTAATCACTGATAATGGACCACAGTACAGGGCTGCAGGGCAGATCTTGATGGAGCGGCGGCCGCATATTTTCTGGACCCCTTGTGCTGCACCTTGTATAGACCTCAATGTTGATGGATATTGATAAAATTCGCAGGGTGCAGAAGATTGTTGAGCTAGCACAGTCTATCACCAGATTTATATATAACCGTACATGGATCTTATCATTGATGAGAAGCTTTACAGGGGAAGAAATATTGACCGGGGGTCACACGGTTTGCAACTAATTACATTGCACTTGATAGTCTTCTTAACAAGAAAGCAGAGCTGCATCAGATGTTTGTCAGTCAGGACTGGCAGGAGAGCAGATATGCCAGGGCAAATACTGAGGGAAGCAATATGGAGAATTTAGTGACGAGACAGACATTCTGGCAGCAGGCTGAGAAGGTAGTGGAGGCTATCAAGCCTCTATATGAGGTACTTCATGTCGTGAACTTCGAGAAGTATGCTCAGATGGGCTTCTTATATTTCATGATGCAAAGGACAAAGAAAAAGATCCAGGAGGCAAATCCATCACATGCATATGAGTATATCCGGATCATTTATGGACGGTGGAGTTATCAAATGAGTTCGAATTTGTATCTAGCAGGTACGTAGTATTTTATGAAGTCCTTAAAAATTAAGTTTCAATTGGATTCATACAAGTACGCTTGACTGATTCTTAAAATATATGTACAGCTTACTATCTAAATCCGAGATTTCAGTACTCCGTATCGAACATTGCCATTGATGAGGATCTTATGTCTGCCCTGCGCAATGTTATATATAAGATAGAGCCCGATCCAGATATCGCTGCTATGTGCCTTGAAGAAGTAAGTTAGGTTAAAATTATTGAATGATTTTTAATAGCATTAATTTCAACAAGCTAACAAATTTTTTTCTGGCAGATGAAATTTTTTAGGGAGGGCACAGATTCATTTGGATCCACTGTAATGATCAGAAGTAAATCAAAGATGAATCCTGGTAGGTACTACTAAGGAGTAAGTTTAATATTATATCAGGATTAAATTTTTTATTTTGCCAAATCTAAAATTCTAAATGATGTAATGTTTTTTGCAGCTGAATAGTGGGTGCATTTTGGTGGATCTGCTAAAAATTTGAAGGTTCTTGTAGTGAAGATCCTCTCCCAGACAGTGTCCTCCAGTGGATGTGAGCGTAACTGGTCTACATTTGGTCTTATCCATTCCAACAAAGGAACCGTCTGAAACAAAAACACTTCAACGATCTTGTGTATGTACACTATAATTTAAGGTTGAGGCTAAAATGTATTCAGAAAGAAGTAGAATTGAAATATCCTGATCCCACTGCAAGTTCATATATTGAGGATGAAGATCCAATGATTGGATGGGTCATGGGTCAGCAGCAGCAGCAGCCAGAGCTTGATGAGCCAGGATCGCCTCCTCGGCCAACCAGTTTTATAGCTATTGAGGCTGGGATGGATACTGGACAATGGGCAACAAGTCATATTCCTCACAGGGCTCTAGCAGATACAGCACATCATCCGTCCCCACCTTCTAGTAGACCTGGAGACAGAGGAAAAGAAAAGATAGTTGCACCTCCATCGGAGCACTCAGTCCACTCAGATTCAGATACCAGAGACAGTGATGATAGTGCTTCAGATAGTGAAGGATCTAGTGATCAGGAAGGGGCAGGAGGACAAGAGTCGCAGCCATCTAGTCCTATTCGATTCACTGGAAAGTCGCAGTTTTTCCATGCCACGCAGGATACAGATCATGGAGCACCATTTGATAGACCTCGTGATACGATTCCATATATGCGACGGGCTCCGCATGGTCGTTCGGGATACGATACAGCTGCAAATCTTGCACATAGAGTAGGATCCTTGGATGTATCTGGATCATCTTCATATTCAGGATCGTCTTATCCGCAGCTACCGGCAGCTTATGGTCCATATGATCCATATGGTGCATCCGAGACGTCAGCATCCAGTGGTTATTATCTCGGATCATCTTATGCATCTAATTTTGTCGCTGGTATATTTGGATTCCCCCCTGCACCTGCACTGCCATATCGTCAGTCTCTGAACAGCTCTCAGAGTCGGGACGTCAGAGAGGGATCTGCGATTAGTTATGACCCATCACGCATACCTCCTGGGATGAGCTTAGAGTATCATGCTGCCTAGCAGGAGGGACATGCCGAATTTCCTACAGAGTACATACATGATCCCTATATTTATGGACATCGTCACTCTACCCGATTCTAGACATTGGTATGTAATTATATTTATGCCACATTTTACTTTCATTAATTGCTGATAATCTTAGTTTAATTATCATTTTTTTTAATTTCAATTGAAAATAGCCCTAAATATTAGTATTTAGTCATAAACCCTAAAGCGGTACGCCATCCTAAATCCTAAATCCTAAATCGGCCTAAACCCTAAATCCTAAACGGCTAAACCCTTAAAAAATAAACCCTAAATCCTAAATCCTTAAAAATTAAAATAAAAACCTTAAAATTACAAAAAAACAAAAAAAAAAATTTGGGCATACCGGTTTGGACCGGCATGCCCTGCTGTACCGTGTGTCGGCACAGTACGGTTCGGTACCGAACCGGTACCGGCCGGCCATCGGTACGGCACCCGGTACCGATACCGGAAACCTTGGTCTATGCTAATTCAACTATCTTCTGCATCCTCCGAATTTTTTCAATATCCATTAATATGAGATCAATACAATATGTAGTACAAGGAGTCAAAAAAATATGTGATCATCGCTGCATCAAGAGCTGCCCTGCAGCCCCGTACTGTGATCCATTATCTGTGATGACCTGCATAATATTTTGCTCTCCCACCTGATCAATCAACTTCTCCATCAATCTAAAGATAAAACTATTGTCGTGCACCTGATCTGAAGTATCAATAAATTTATGAAAAAAAAATTTCATCACAATAAGTCAATAAATTGATGATGCTCCATTTAGTAGGACTAGTCCAACCATCACATATTACTGTCTATCCATATATGGACCACTTACTTTTATAGGAGGAAATCCAGTTTTATAGCTCTTTATTGCTGTTCAGAAGCTGATCATAAATATTTCTCAATCCTGGAGGATCTACACCTGTACCAGTAGCCTGTATAGATACAATAGTAGAACGATAATATGAGTTGTCTGCTACATGCACTAGCACATGATTGAAATGAAACCAGGATTTGATGGCCAGCCATATATCCTTCTTATCCTTTTTCAGCATGCTATAAATCCTCTGTTGCTTGGAATCTCTGCTAAAAAAGATGTGGATCAACATCATGGATAGTGGCTCATGCTGGAATATCTTTGGAAGACTTCTTTCTACTACCAAATGCTTCCAACATGGATACAATATGACTGGTGCCTTTCCTAACAGGCTCTCTAATTGAGATCCTTTTAAACTGTGTTAGACTTTCTTGCAACACTTTCAGAATCCGATCTCGATCCCGATTCAAAAGTTGGTCCAAATCGCTTTACCTGGCTATCTTCTCTAACTGTCTCTGCTCATACAAGCTCGTCTGGATGACAGTCTCCATCTGGGCCTCATCGAAAAGAATAGATACTCCCTCTGACTCTCTGAAATAATAAGATGGTTCCACGACTTTGCGGTCCACCTTTGCCTTCTTTGATATTTTTTCCTTTCCTGCTTTGAAATCAGTAAATTGCTTTTTCATCAACTGACAGATCTCTTATGGACACTATCGACATGTAGATACATCAGAATAGCTATCAGCCAAGTGTTGCTCAACCTCGTTACCCTATCACCTTTGAGTTCTACATTGCACCATTTACACCTCCAATAATGCTAACTCGAGAGCATTTCTCTATGCAACCAACCAATGTCACACTCCGGATCCATTCCTGAATATTTAAAAAAGCACAAAAACTCAATAATTACATATATTAAATAGTATTTTGTTTACCTAATTTTTTTATTTTTAATTTAATTATATATATATTTTTTTATTTTTTAGATTTAAAAAATATAAAAAATATAATATTATAAAAAAATAATTTGATCTTAGATTTATGTAGGATCCTATCATATATGCTACATATATATTTTTTAAAATAGTGACATGCATGAAAGACCATTTTTTCTTCAATATTAGACCTAGTGTACTATTAATAAGGCACATCAAAACTTGGATAAATCGACACAATTTATAATAAAAGTATCTTACGATTCATATAATAATAATCTATAATTACAAATTTTTAATTAATTATTTTATTATTTTATTAATTTTTTAATCTAAAAATATTTTTTTTATTTTAAAAATCATATATTTAATAAAAAATCATGATCTTATTAGCATCATTGTGTAAATCTTTCACAGATCTACAATATATTCTAAAATCATGTCCAAAAAATTTTTGATAGCATTTTATTTTTTATTATCCATGAATTTTAAAAAAAGATGGGAGAGAAAAAGAGAGAAGGGAAGCACATGTATACCTTGAATCCAAGTTCTTTCTTGCTATTTTGGCATTTGATTGGCTTCAAATTCAAAAAAAATCATCTCTATAGCCTTCGTTGAAGGTTTTTACAGTGAATTGAGAGCTCTCAAGCTCTCAGTTCCTTTATATCACCCCTCAAAATCACACAGTAACAAACCAAAAAAAAGAAAATCGGTTCGAACCGGTCTGAACCGGACCGAACCAGTCTTAAACCGATCGAACCGACTGGTTCATCACGGTTCAGACGTGTTAGTTTTTTTATATATTTATAAAGGGGAAGAACCATTTTTTTTAAGCCGAACCGTGCCATTTGGTGCTAGTCCAGTTCGGTATGGGCCGACCAACCCGTTCAGCATGATTCGGCGAATCATGCTGATGACAAAAAAAAAGAATAAAATAGAAAAATAAGTAATATGAATAAAAAAGAAGAATGAATAAAATGAAAAAATGACATGGAAATATGAAGGAAAAGGTAAGTTTTTAAAACTTCTACTCTAAATTTTGAAATTTCTTGCAAAATTTTTCATTCGATATAAGAAGATTTTTGTTCTGATACTTATACTTCTCTATTCTGATACTTATATCTAAATACCTTAATATTTTTGAAAATATTTTGATATTTTTACTTATACTCTGATACTTATAGTTAAATGCTCTTAAACTTTTACCTATATTTTTAAAATTTGCTCTGATACTCTTAAAATAACTTTCATACTCTCACTGAAACTTTTAAATATTTGCTCCAATACTCTTACTTAAAACTTTTAAAAGCTTGCTCTGATACTTTCATGATTAATATACCACATTGCTACTATTGAAACTATGTTACTCTAATATATATTATTTTGGTTGTTCAGATACTTATTATTTTGGCTCTGATATCTTCGATAATGATCATATCGACATTATCAATTATTTTGCTCTAATACAATCATATTATTAAGATCTGATATACTATATTCTGATATCCTATTACTTTGATATTTTGCTCTAATACTATATGTGACACTCTAATATGTCAGTAATGGTCAAATGAATGCAAAAGCATGCAATAATACTTAACTTGTTGAATGCCTTGATGCTTCTTGCATGCTCCAAAACTAAATTCATAACTCATATAACATATGCTTTGATACTTGATACAAAATTTATATGCTTTGATACTTAATTCAAAATTCATATGCCTTGATCTATAATCCATATGATTTGCTCTGATACTCCATTTGCAATTCACTTACTTTGATACTCTTTCTATAATATATATGCTCTGATAATCAAACATTAAAAAGTTTGTTCTGATAATGTTAAAACACTCTAGGTTTGCTTTGATAACATTTAAAAAGTTTTGTTTGTTTTTGATATCATTTATCTATACACTCAATTTTGACATCATCATCAAAAAAGGAAGATTGTTGGCTCCAAGGATTGATTTTGATGAATAACAAAATATTTAAGTATATAATGTTATTAATGAACTGCATAAATTAATGTTTTAGAAAAAATTAAGGGTAATCACCATCAATTTGAAACATAAGTTTTTGAAGGCCAAACAAAGTTGAAAAGCTAATGAATTTCACGAGAAATTAGTGTTGGGACTTGGAGTTAAAGTTTTTCTGGAAAAATAGAGTTTCAGCCCATATCGAAAGAGTCTTGACTTGGGATAGCAAAGTTTCAGCCAGCATGTTGCTGACTCGGATCGAATTTGAATCTACTCAATAGAAAAAGCTAATTTTACAGAAAGTTGATTTTTAGAGGCTATTTTTTGAGCCGACTCAAATATCATTTAAATCAACTCAAATGAAATATGAGTCGATCCCACAGAATCGAATCGACTCAACAGAAAAAAAAGAAAGCTATTTTTTGAAAAAAAAAATGAGTCTACTCAATAGAGGACTGAGCCAGCTTGGATGAGATCCGAGTTGACTCGATAGTGATCCGAATCAACTCAAGGACTGCTGACAGGCATAACGACTAGTTCTGCAAAAAGTTCAGATGGATTCAGTTTTAATCTTAACGGCTATATTTTGTTCTCCAACGGCTTGAAACAACTATTTTGACCTTAGAAGCATACTTAAAGGCCTCCAAACTCATTAAAGATACCAACAACCATCAATCAAACTCAGAATACTTCAAGTATTATCAAGAACAAAAAAGCCAAAAATCCTGATTTGAGAGCTTATTTCCAACCACCTGAAGTTACTCCATCAATCATTGGCTTTCCAGCAAGGAGACAAGCATTGAAGCTTTCAAAGATTCCTTAGTGTCACCTTGTGTGCATAAGAGTTATTCTTACTCTTTTCTTGGAGCTTTTGTACTCTTATTGTCTTGTTCTCTTGTTTTCTTATTACCAACTTCAATTGGGACTGAAGTTAGGTATGTTTAAGCCAGGAATTAGCTTGTATAGTTTTGAATTATAAGCGCTAGAAAATAATATGTGGAATTTGGTTTATGAGCCCGGATAACAAACCGATTGTAATCTTTGGAGAAAAATATAATAGAAAATTTCCAAGGGGAGGCTTGGAAAGTAGACGTAGGTGTTGGGGATACTAAACCATTATAAAATTGCTTGTGTTTGTAAATGCTTTCTTGCTTATCTGCTTTACTTTTAGTATTTCATTTTTGCATTTATTTATACTCACCTACACTCCACAAGCAGCACAGATTTTAATTTTTGAAAAACCCAATTCACCCCCTCTTAAATTGTCTAGTTGGAGAATAATGTAAGATTTACTTATCTTGTCCACTTTAGATTCTTAGACTTCGTCAGGAGATTAGCTAATTCTATTTAAAATATTAAATCATAATCAAGTATCATTCAATCAATTCAATAATATTAAACAATAATAAAAAAGGGTTATTAGCTGAGTGATTGATCCAATAGACTACCTGGGCACCAAAGCGACTTAGGGTCTTCTTACCTAGATCAACATAGATCCTTAAAATAGGAAAACACGGCCCGATACTAGGATCATAGATCTTAGAGAGTTGGTGAAGAGAGAATAAGATAGGGAGGAAGAGAGTCCTCGTCTCCCCCAATGAAAAACCTAGATTGGGTCTAATAGGAGTCATGCCAAAGGGCCTGGCCGGGGGTCAGCAACGGTGGATAGCCGATGGCGATGATCAACCAATGGGCATCATGGAAAAAGCTCAGAAAAAAAGGGATCCAATATATGCACGAATACCAAAACCATTACAGCCCCTTGTCCAAAAGATTATCTTGGATTCGTAAACAAGGATTCAAGATTTTAAGCTAGATCCTCTGTCAGCTTAGAAAGAGAGATATAAGAGAGAAAGCGAGTGGCTTTCTCACTCTTCTTTTCTTTTCTTTTCTTTCCTTCTTTGGCCTAATAGGGAAGGGGTGGTGGTTGCTAGCCGGAAGACCAATAGCAGGCGACGACAATGGGTGGCTAGTGATGGAGTAGGGGATGGCTAGCAGTATGTGGCCGACCAATGAGAAAATCACGGAAAAGGATCAAAAAACAAGGGATTGAGGCTTTTTTTCTTGATTTGGTCGTTGGCTACTTGCTGGTGGCCATGACCTCGCCATGGAAGGTCATAGAGAGGTCACGGGACATAACCACGGTCTTGGCTTCAAGGTGTAGTGATGCCGATGGCTGGAAAGAAGGGGAGAAGCACCAGAAAAATAGGGATCTGCCGGGATTTTTTTTCTTTGGTCAATTTTTGATAAAAATAATGGCTAGAGGTGGTGCCTAAGGCCATGGGAAGAAGGGGAGGGAAGAGAATAGGTGAGTTTTAAGCTTATCTTGGGCTACGGCGATGGCTTCAATCTCAATTTCTAGTGGGCATGGTAATGGAAAGCCATTAACCAAAACGGGAGAGGCAAATGCAGCGATGGTAGTCAGCAATGAAAGGCTTAGGAGGGTTTGGGGTCCTTTATATAGAATAGAAAGGAGGCTAGGGTTTCCTAGCCTCCGATGGAGTCCGAGAAGGAGAAGTCCACTTTGTCAAAGAGGGGCTTTGCCCTAATAGGAAAGAGGGAGCAAGCCATTGGGTATGGCTCTTGCCTTGGATTGGGCCAAGCCCCAAATCAGGACTGGGTTATCATGTTCTTCCCCATTTAAAAGAGTTTCATCCTCAAAACTTAATGTACCTTCATTTTTAAATAAATAGGGATGCTTAGTCTTCATCTAATATTCTATCATACTTGTACCAAGAAATTTTTATCTAAACTTGTGCATCTAGAACTCAATACTCTAGAGCTTTCTATTAATCCTAAATTCCCCATTCGAGTTGCAATTCTTAAACAAAACATCAATATGACTAACTTTGCTAAAAAAAAGAATATCTAATGGCTTTCTCAATTCTTCCTCTATGTGGTTCAAAAAATAGCAATACTTAGAAGACAAGAGGAATCATAATCAAACAGTAAATAAGCATCTATAGGTTGACTAGAATAGTACTTGTCAAGGGTCCCGATACCAGTAACGGGACCTGTACCCATGGCTGGCCAATATGGTATGATACCGGTACCGTATTGTGTCGATATAGTGAGGTGTGCCGGTCCAAACCGGTATGTCCATTTTTTTGTTTTGATCTTTTTAAGAATTAATTAAATATTTTTAGATCTAAATAGATGTTTATTGATACTAATTGATGTTTATATTATTTCAAAACACTACAAATTATTGTCTAGCCTTTAGCCATGATATATTATTTTTTTAAAAATTTCTATAAAGTAAGATCACCAACAATTAATTGAAGTAAAAGATGAAATATAAACATAATTACATATCAATATTTAGAACCGGATCGAGTATCGATATCCATAAATATCGACGTCATTAATGTACTTAGTAGGAAGATCAGTAAATCCCTCTAACCAGGCAGCATGATAATCCTATAAGCTCATCCCAGGAGGTATGCATGATGGATCGTAACTCGTCGCAAATCCCTCACTGAAATTGACTCTAAGAGATATCCATAGACTAATAATATGGATGTGCAGAAGCCCATCCAAATATACTGCCAGCAAAATCAGATCCGTAAGATGCTCCGGGCTGCATAGGATAATAATTACTAGAAGATGATGTCCCGGATGCTTCATATCTATATCCATATGGATCACAAGCTGCCGATGCCTGCAGATAAGAGGATCCAGAATATGAGGATAATCTTGATACATCCATAAATCCTACTCCACGTGCAAGATCTGCAGCTGCATCATGTCTTGAATGACCTCATGAAGCCCATAGCCTATATAGAATCGTATCACTGCGGGCTTTACCAACTGGTGCACCATGGTTTAAATTCTGTGTAGTATAAGTAAACTGCGACTCACCAGTGAATCGAAGATGAATAGCCAACTGCGTCTCCTATCTTCCGGCCCCTCCCTGATCCCCGATTATTTGAAGCACTAGTACTACTCTCTAGTATCTGAATCTGAAGAACTGAGTACTCCAATGAAGATGCAACTGTCTTTTCTTTTTGTCTCTGGATCGAATAGATGATGGGAAGGGATGATATGATATATCTACTGGAGCCCTATGAGAAATATTGCTTTTTGCCCATTGCTCAACATCCATCCCAGCCTCGCTTCCATAAAATTGGCTAGTCAAGGAGACGATCCTGGCTCATCAAGCTCTGGCTCTTGCTGTTGACCACGACCCATCCAATCATCGGATCTTCATCCTCATCAACATAATTACTTATAGTAGGATCGGAGTATTTCACTTCAACTTCCTTCTCAATGCACTTTAGCCTCAATATTAAATTATAGTATATATATACAAGATTGTTGAGGCACTTCTATTTTAGATAGTTCCTTTGCTTAGAGTGGATAAGATCGAAGGTAGATCAGTTGTGCTCACATCCACTAGATGACACCATCTAGGAGAGAATCTTGATAGCAAGAATATTTAAATATTTTGCTGATCCATTAAAATGCACTTGACCATTCAACCGCAAAAGATATTAAATCATTTAAAATTTCATATTCAACAAAATTCAAAAATCACTTTGAATCTAAAATTAGATTTATTAGTACCTACCAAGATTGATTTTTAATTTATTTCTGATAGCTACATTGGATCTAAAAGAATATGTGCCCTACTTAAAAAATTATCTAAAAAAATTATCATTATATGTTTTTTGTTGAAGTTGGTGCAAATAAAAATCACTCAATAATTTCAACCTAGCTTACTTGTTCCAGGTACATAGCTGCAATATCTGGATTGGACTCCATCTTATATTTAACATTGCATAGGGCAGACATAAGCTGTTCATTCATGGCAATGTCTGGTATGGATTATTGGAATCTCAAATTTAGAGAGTAAATTGCATATACGTTTTAAAAATTAAGTATTTGTACCAATATAATTGAATTTAAAATTTTAGAGCGTTCATAATTTACTGTCTACCTGCTAGATACAAATTCGAACTCATTTGATAACTCCACCATCCATCAATAGTTCAGATACACTCATTGGCATGTGCTGGATCTGCCTCTTGGATCTTTCCTTTGCCCTTTCCATCATATAATAAAAGAAGCCCATCTAAGTATATCACTCAGAGTCCATGGCCCGAAGTATCTCATATAGAGACTTGATAACCTCCACTATCCTCTCAGCCCGCTAATAGAATGTGTCTTGTCATTAAATTCTTCACAATGCTTCCTTCAGTATTTGCTGCTATTCTTGACTAACAAATATCTGACGCAGCTCTACTTTCTTGCCAAGAACACTATCAAGTGCTATATAATTTATAGCAAACCGTGTAACCCCTGATCTCAATCTCTCTCCTAGTAAAGCTCCTCATCAATGATAAGACCCATGTATGGTTATAAAAAAATATGATGATAATCTGTGCTAATTTAGCTGTTTTATGTATCATATGAATCTTTCCAATATCCATCAACATGAGATCAATACAATGTGCAGCACAAGGGATCCAAAAAATATGGTCGCTGTCGCATCAAGAGATGCTCTGTGGACTTATACTGTGATCCATTATCTGTAATAACTTGCATAACATTCTGCTCTCCTACCTGATCAATCACCTCCTTCATCAATTCGAGGATATAACTACTATCGTGCACGTAATTTGAAGCATCAATAGATTTATGAAAAAAATTTCATCATAATAAATCAAATTGATGCTTCGTCTAATAGGACCCAGTCCAACCATCATACATTATTGTCAATACATATACGGGCCACTTACTCTGATAGAAGGCAATCCAATTTTCTAGCACCTTATTACTGTCCAGAAGCTGACCATGAATATTTCTCGATCTTGGAGGATCTACACATGTACCAGCAGTCTATATAAATATAATAACTGAGTGATAATATGGATTGTCTACTATATGCACTGAGATATGACTGAAATGAAATAAGGATTTGATAGCCCACTATATATCCTTCTTATCCTTTTTTAGCATACTATCAATCTGTTGCTTGGAATCTCTGTTAGAAGAGGGATATGGATTGACATCATGAATAGTGGCTCTTGCTGGAATGTTCCTAGAAGACTTCTTTCTACTGCCAAATGCTCATAACATGGATGCAATATGACTGGTGCCTCCTAACAGGCTCTTTGACTGAGATTCTCTTAAACTATATTTCAGACTCTCCTGCAATACTCCCAGAACCTGATCCCGATTCGACTCAAATGCTGATGCCCAAATCGCTCTTTATGCCTGGCCATCTCCTTTAGCTACTCTACATATACAAGCTTGTCTGAATGGCAGCCTTGATCTATGCCTCATTGAAAGGAATAGATGCTTTCTCCGACTCCCTGAAATGATAAAGTAGTTCTACAACTGTATAGTCCATCTCTACCTTCTTTAATATTTTTTCCTTTCATGCTCTAAAATCAGTAAAATATTTCATCAATTGACGGACCTTTTATGGACACTATCGACATGTAAATACATTAAAACAGCCACCAGCCAAGTACTGCTTCAACCTCATTACCCCATCATCTTGGAATTCTATATTATACCATTTACACCAGTAACGCCGACTCGAAAATATTTTTCCATGCATCCAACTAATATCACGCTCCGGATCCTTCTTTCTTGATGGATCCATTCCTGAATATTTAAAAAGCACATAAACTTAATAATTACATAAATTAATTAATATTTTATTTATCTAATATTTTTATTTTTTATTTAATTATATATTTTTTATTTTTTTAGATTTAAAAAATATTAAAAATTATAATATTATTAAAAAATAATTTGATCTTAGATTCACGTAGGATCATATCATAGATGTTACATATATTTTTTTAAGATAATGAACATGTATGAAAAGCTACATTTTCTTTAATATTAGACCTAAAGTATTATTCATAAGATGCATCAAGACTTGGATAAATCAACACGAAATTTATAGTAAAAGTAGCTTACAAATCCTAAAAAAATAATCTATTATTATAATTTTAATTAATTATTTTATTTTTATTAATTTTTTAATTTAAAAATATTTTTTAATTTTAAAAATTATATACTTAATAAAAAATCATGATCTTAGAATCATTATGTAGATGTTTCATAAATCTACAACATATTCTAAAATCATGCCAAAATACAAAATTTTGATAACATTTCTTATTTTTTTGTTTTTCATGAATTTTAAAAAAAGAGAGGGAAGAGGAAGAAAGAAAGAAGGAAACGTTGTGTATCTTGAATCTACCTTCTTTTTTACTATTTCGATATTTGATTGGCTTGACATACTGAAAAAATTAGTTTTGAAGCCTTCTTTCTCCCTTTCGGTCAAAACTAAGAGCCCGAGAGACTCTCAGTTACTTAATAACAACCCTTTCACCAACGTTACTGTAGCATATAAAAAAAATAAACTAGACTGAACCAGTCTAAACTGCCAATTCGGCACGATTCGAGCCAGTTCAGGCTTGGTTCATTAATTTTTTTTATTTTGGAATGATAACTGATTTTAATAGCGGAACTGATGCAGAACGAAAGCTCTGATACCAAAAATGATGTAGAACAGAAGCTCTGATACCAAAAATGATGCAGAACAAAGAACAAAGAAGCGTATGCGGAAGTAAATTAAGATTAATTTTTTTTTTTTTTTTTTATATATATTTCAGAAATTGGCTTCGACTCAAAGTAAAGCTAAACTACGTTGAAGGAAACTAGGTAAGGATTGAAAGCACAGTTTAGAAGCAACTAAATTATCAGAGTAGTTCAGAAGTAATGGATCGCTGGGGGTTGAGAAACTCCCAGACCTAGGGTTTCACTCTGAAGTTTCAACAGAACAGAAATAGAGAGAAGAGATGGTTTACTAACCAGACAGTGATCTTCTCAGGATTTTGGTGGAAGAACTCTCTCGAGCAGATTGTGGGATCCTCGGAGTCGGCTATCTTCGCAATGGATCCTCCAATACTGGTCTCGGTCGGCTTCTCCTGAACTCAAGATCTGGGAAAGAAGAGGAACAAGTGAAGGAATTCAGAAACTCAAGAAAAGATCTTACCAGGTTGAAGAACTTGAAAGCCGAAGTTGCTGAAATCGAATTCTCCTGGAGGCCGATCTGACTTCCTCTTAGAATTGTTGTAGATCTGCAGTATCTGGACTGGAGCTGGATGCTAGTGGTCGGCCTGGACTTGGAGATGGTGGCCGAGAGAAGGGAAATAGACTAGGGCTTGGTGGAAAGAGAAGGGTGATGGCGGCTAGGGTTTGGGAGTGGAGTGGCTAACCTAGGGTTTGGGGTTTTGGAGATCTCTCACCTCCTCAAGGTTCCAGGGGAACCCGGATTTACTCCCTCACGGAGCTCAACACCTGGAAGCAAGTGCGGAAAAGAGAAAACACAAGTTTGCTCATAAAAAAAATTTCTTTCATTCATCTGATCTTCAAGAGTTACATAGAGTTGAATATATAGACATAAAAAAAAAAAAAAATTTCATACACTTCCCATGTGGGACTAATAGGACTAACCCACACTTTAGGCATCAAATTTTCTTCCCAAGACTCCTTCCATGAGTGGGCAACCCAAAAACTCCAAGAAAACTTGAAAATCAGCTCCAAATGGCAGGTTATGGGGGTGTCTCCTAGTATCTCTCCATGAATCAAGGATTTTCCCTTCATGGTTTGGCTCTTTTGGACACCTCCTAGTCTTGCTCCATAAGTTTAGGCTTCTTCCTTTCATGGCTTTGGCACTTTAGGAAACTTTTGGGTGCCTCCTTGATTTTCTCCCCAAGACATGTTCTCTTCCCTTTTATAACTTGGGTTTTTATGGAACATTGTGGGGCACCTCCTTGATCCTCTCTTCAAGAAAAATTCTTGCCATCCTGGCTTGGGTTTATCTGGAAAGAAGTTGGCTCCTCCTTGGATTGAGGTATCTTGATGGATTTCTCCCCCAAGTGGCGCATGAAAGAAGGGACCTGCTTTCTTGTGGTGTGGGGACCAAGGCACACTGGATGGAGATGTGGCGCACCCTGGACTGGGAGTGTGGCTGAGAGTGTGGTGTCCACTTGCCTGGTCTTGGAAGAAAGTGTAACATCCCATTTTGAAACCCTAGTCCACTACTGAGTCAACATGACTCAACAAAATAAAATGTAGGTAATGTAGACTCAAGCTAAATTAAGTTGATCTAGTCAACTCTTATTAAAAACCAAAAAACCCTAATTCTTCGGGCAAGGTTAATCAGAGATCCAGATGGAGCTCTGAAGTCTTCTTCTGAGTCTGGTGCCCGCACCAATTCTCCCAGGATGGGAGGAACTCGACCCTGTCGAGTATGGATCAAGTTGGCTCTGGTATCTCTCCAAGAGGTCTGGGTCCAGCTCTTGTAACTCTTCTCGGGAGATCCAATAGTCATCAGAATCTGGCCTTCCTAGCCAGCGGACCAGGTATCTTTGGTATCCTCGATTACGAGTAGAGATAACCTGATCATCCAGGATCTTTTCAATCTGCTCTTTCCTCACAGGCCAATTTATTGGTGGACACACAGGGTCAGGTTCACTCTCAAGAGCAGGATTAGGTTCAAAAGCCTCACTGGGAATCACAGCTGGCTCCCTATACTCTACTAGGTCTGTAATGTTGAAAGTGGAGCTAATGCCTAGTTCTGGAGGCAACTCGAGCACATTGGCATTGGATCCTACTCTCTTTACCACTCTAAATGGTCCAGCTCCCCTAGCATGTAACTTTCTAACGGTTCCAGGAGGAAACCGTTCAGGCCTTAACCTAATCATTACATAGTCTCCTTCGTCAAAAGTTTTGACTCGCCTTTGAGAATCAGCCAATTTCTTATAAGTTTCGTTACTTAAATTTATTTTGGCTTGAATTTCTTTATGCAAGTCTTTTATATGCTGTGCAAAAACTTCGGCAGACTCGGAGACCCGTGTGTGGACTGGTAAAGGAGCTAGGTCAAGAGGTGTGTGGGGTTTGTAACCATGCACAATTTCAAATGGACTCTTACCCGTAGACCTATTGATCGAAACATTATATGCAAATTTAGTCCTTGACAAAATACAAATCCCAATTCCTGGTGCTCTCAATCAAACCAAAATCTGAGTCAAAGCCTAGTAAAGGGTCAAGAAAAACTAAACTAGACTGACGACGCATTCCTAAAGAATGGACTTTATTCCAAAGGAACCCTAGGTCTAAACCTAACAAACTAAGGCTCTCTAGGTTTGACCTTGGGTCGGAGGAGGGCATGCAGAGCATGAAAACTTATTATGGATGCCTAGTAGGTGCCATAAGGTCTTCCAGAAGTAGGTGGCAAACCTAATAGGTTCTAAGGAGTCTTGCAACCTAGAGATCTCAGTAAAGTGTAATCCCATAGCTCTAGAAACATGAGAAGATTCAGGGAAGGGTAGGAAATAAGAATCAGAGTTTTGAGGTGTCTTATCAGAAACAAGAAACAAACCTTGGTTATTCAGGATAACCTTAAAATGAGGACATTGTTCTATAGGTGCACTCATCCAAACCTCATGATTTGCTCTAGGAGGGTCTACAAGTGC
Organism: Areca catechu; assembly: GCA_021397845.1. Lineage (NCBI taxonomy): Eukaryota > Viridiplantae > Streptophyta > Magnoliopsida > Arecales > Arecaceae > Areca > Areca catechu. The sequence goes on from CM038039.1 coordinate 97,359,638, forward strand.
AAGTTCTAGGGTAGGCTGGGTGCTCCTAGAAGGTGGAAGGTTATCAGGAAGGTCTTTGGAATGTTTATCTAAAAAGTCCTCTAAGCTACTGTCTTTTTCTTGTTCTTGGACCTTCTCAATGGGCAATTCTTGTGAACCCCTTCCTTCTCCACAGTTCTCTACCAGATTTGACTCAGGGGTGTCTTCTTTGGATTCCTCAATGAGTTCAGGGGTATTCTCACTTAAACTTTCATTTGGTGTAATTTCCTCTTCCTGAACTTCCTCGAAAGGGTCTTCTCTTATGGTTAGCTCCTGAATTCCTTGAGTGGCAGAGGTCCCCTCAATAACCCCATTAGGTAGGAGTTGGTTAATTGAATTATCGGGAGAGATATCCTCAAATTCTTCTTCTTCATATTCATCTATCAAACTTATGTCAGGCTCATATATTTCTTCCTCAATCTCACTGAAATGTTCTAATCTATTCTCCTTTGATTCCTCTTTAAGTACGGCTCTGGTCAGGTCAACTAATTTTGGGATGGCCATGCCTAACTCCTTCTCAGTGTTATCCTTCTGGTCAAGAGGTGACACAAGTGGGAATTGACAAACAAAAGTCTGGTTCACTACGGGTGTCGGATCAATCGGAACTTGACTCAAGTTGGTAGAGGTTGGCTTTAAGTCCAAAGTACTTGATTGGTTATATCTTAAAGACCACTCATAGTCTTGGGCTTCTTGGTAGGCTCGGTCTAACTTATTGGTTATTTCAAGGCATAGCTTCCTATAAATGTCTGGGTGTAACCCAACCCTAAACCTCGATGTGATCTGAGCTTCGGTCTCAATGGTATTGCATTTCATGTCGTACCACTGGAAGTCCTCGATATATTTAGACACAGGCCTATTACCTTGTCGCAATTGGTACCATTGGTCTAAAAGTCTTTTCTCATAGGATCTACCTAGGTACCTATCTCTCAACTTACTTCTCATATCTCTCCAAGTATATATTTCCTCTTTTCTTTGATAACACTCATGCTCAATAGCATACCAATGCGACCTAGCATGTTTGGTGAACTTGGTTTTGGCCAACCTAATTTGTCCTAATTTCGATATGTTAGTGCACTCAAAATACCGATCCATTTGTTCTTCCCACTTAATATATGTCTCTTGTCTTCCATCAAAAGTGGGTGCATAAGGTTTGGTGTTCCTAACAGGTCCCTTTTCTGAGTCAACCAAGTATGGATATAGGCTCCTAGGGTTATGCTCGGGATCACGGTATAAGGTCCTCCTAGGCTCCTGGCATGGGTGAGGTTGGGGCCTATTAAATTTTGGATCAGGGGTGCAATTTTGATGTCTACGTTTCTCAAGTCCCTGGGCTCGGTCTCTAAACTGGGCAAAACCCTCATTCATATCCTGACTCAATTTGGTCATACTTTCGGTAAGAGTTCTAATCATGGCCTCTAAATCAGGTTGGGTTTGACCAGGTTGGTAAGGTACTTCGTTCCGGGTGGACATGATGATGCAAGCAAGCACACCAAATGAGACTCGACTGAAACGACTACGGGCTAACTAGACCTAGAGCCCAAACTAGATGCCCAATCAGAGTGGCAAGCTAGCCTGTAGTAACTCAGGACTCAGCCAGGCAGGTGGACCAGCACACAAGCCCTTCGGGACGTAGTCCCTGAACCACCGTTCTAGACACCGAGTACAAAGCACACACAGAGTAACTAGACAAACTGACTCAACACTAGCCTTGACCCGACTTGTTGATGTCCCTAGCCCACTAGGGCAAATTAGGTCTAATCAATTTTTAGATTAAAGGCTTAGGTTCGAATGAGTGGGTGGTGGTTTTGGGCTAAGGAGAGGTTATCAACTCCTCCCCTTATCTTAGATGCTCAAATGCCCTTAAGATGAATTAAGAGATGAACACTCAAAAATAATTGGATTGCAGAACACAAAAACAGAGTTGCAGTAATTTAATTCTCAGAAATCGCACAGAAATCAATAAATTATAGGAAAATTATGCGAATTAGTTTCAATTATACTGGTTTCAACAAAACAAAAATTACTGAATTTGGAGTTACCTGCAGTGAGAAATAATTCTTGCAACAGGACAATTACAGGCTGAAAACAGAGCACTTCCCCGTTTACAATTCCTGCTACGAAGTTATAACCCAACGGATCCCCTACACGCCCTAGGAACACCCCGTGGAATGGGAAGAGGAGGTTTGCACCTCGCTTCGTTCCTAGGACCGGACGTCCTGGGGAGTCTACTTCGAGCAGACAAAGTAAAAAGAGAGAGACTCAAACAAGCAATCAAACAGAAACCCTAGACAGGGCTCTGATACCAAAAATGATGCAGAACGAAAGCTCTGATACCAAAAATGATGTAGAACAGAAGCTCTGATACCAAAAATGATGCAGAACAAAGAACAAAGAAGCGTATGCGGAAGTAAATTAAGATTATTATTATTATTTTTTTTTTATATATATATTTCAGAAATTGGCTTCGACTCAAAGTAAAGCTAAACTACGTTGAAGGAAACTAGGTAAGGATTGAAAGCACAGTTTAGAAGCAACTAAATTATCAGAGTAGTTCAGAAGTAATGGATCGCTGGGGGTTGAGAAACTCTCAGACCTAGGGTTTCACTCTGAAGTTTCAACAGAACAGAAATAGAGAGAAGAGATGGTTTACTAACCAGACAGTGATCTTCTCAGGATTTTGGTGGAAGAACTCTCTCGAGCAGATTGTGGGATCCTCGGAGTCGGCTATCTTCGCAATGGATCCTCCAATACTGGTCTCGGTCGGCTTCTCCTAGACTCAAGATCTGGGAAAGAAGAGGAACAAGTGAAGGAATTCAGAAACTCAAGAAAAGATCTTACCAGGTTGAAGAACTTGAAAGCCGAAGTTGCTGAAATCGAATTCTCCTGGAGGCCGATCTGACTTCCTCTTAGAATTGTTGTAGATCTGCAGTATCTGGACTAGAGCTGGATGCTGGTGGTCGGCCTGGACTTGGAGATGGTGGCCGAGAGAAGGGAAATAGACTAGGGCTTGGTGGAAAGAGAAGGGTGATGGCGGCTAGGGTTTGGGAGTGGAGTGGCTAACCTAGGGTTTGGGGTTTTGGAGATCTCTCACCTCCTCAAGGTTCCAGGGGAACCCGGATTTACTCCCTCACGGAGCTCAACACCTGGAAGCAAGTGCGGAAAAGAGAAAACACAAGTTTGCTCATAAAAAAAATTTCTTTCATTCATCTGATCTTCAAGAGTTACATAGAGTTGAATATATAGACATAAAAAAAAAATAAAATTTCATACACTTCCCATGTGGGACTAATAGGACTAACCCACACTTTAGGCATCAAATTTTCTTCCCAAGACTCCTTCCATGAGTGGGCAACCCAAAAACTCCAAGAAAACTTGAAAATCAGCTCCAAATGGCAGGTTATGGGGGTGTCTCCTAGTATCTCTCCATGAATCAAGGATTTTCCCTTCATGGTTTGGCTCTTTTGGACACCTCCTAGTCTTGCTCCATAAGTTTAGGCTTCTTCCTTTCATGGCTTTGGCACTTTAGGAAACTTTTGGGTGCCTCCTTGATTTTCTCCCCAAGACATGTTCTCTTCCCTTTTATAACTTGGGTTTTTATGGAACATTGTGGGGCACCTCCTTGATCCTCTCTTCAAGAAAAATTCTTGCCATCCTGGCTTGGGTTTATCTGGAAAGAAGTTGGCTCCTCCTTGGATTGAGGTATCTTGATGGATTTCTCCCCCAAGTGGCGCATGAAAGAAGGGACCTGCTTTCTTGTGGTGTGGGGACCAAGGCACACTGGATGGAGATGTGGCGCACCCTGGACTGGGAGTGTGGCTGGGAGTGTGGTGTCCACTTGCCTGGTCTTGGAAGAAAGTGTAACATCCCATTTTGAAACCCTAATCCACTACTGAGTCAACATGACTCAACAAAATAAAATGCAGGTAATGTAGACTCAAGCTAAATTAAGTTGATCTAGTCAACTCTTATTAAAAACCAAAAAACCCTAATTCTTCGGGCAAGGTTAATCAGAGATCCAGATGGAGCTCTGAAGTCTTCTTCTGAGTCTGGTGCCCGCACCAGGAACCGTGCTAATTTGGCACTAGTCCGGTTCGGTTTGGCCTGAACCGGCTGGTTCAGCACGGTTCGACGAACCTTGGTACTTGTAACTACTTGACACTTGCACCGGTATTCTACTAGGTCAAAGAAAGCACTCGTGCATTTCCTTTTTATTTAAGATCAGCTGATTTGGAAGACTTTGAACGATTCTTTTTCTTGCTAGGATAATCTTGGGCCAAATATCCTACCTGGAAATATAGAAAGCATGGTCCCAACTTCTTAAGACAAGATCCATTATGATTTTTTTACCACAATATTCGCAAGTTGTAGCTTCTTTATTCTTATCTAAGTTATTAGTTGAATTTTCCTGTTGGTCATTTAAAATTCTAGCTAGTCTCAATCTCTTTTTGTTACTGCTTTCCTTAAAATAATGTCATCATTGAAATTAACTTGTTTGAGGCTCAAATTGCAAAAGAACATATCCATCATATCCTCGAGCTCCCAAGTAGTCTATCTCATAAAGTACTTGCTTCATAAAATCTTGACATAAATAATAATATAACATCCCAAAACTCGATTTTTTCATTTATGGTACATATTAAATTCTTTTAATCTTTTCAAAAGAACACTAATTTCTCAACCTTGGATTAAAATATCATAAATTCTTGTCCATGAAGTTAATTACTCTTGATTGATTCAATATGAAAATCATGATGCTCCAAACTACTCTTAACAAAAATTATAGATGGCTTAAACGTTATGCGCTTCTCATGATCTATAGCCTCCTTTCTTCTCTTAACTTTTCTCATATTTTAATGATTAGATATTTATCATAAGAACACCTCAAGTCTCTTCAAGTAGATGAAATAATAATGTCAAAGCTAGCAGAAGAAGATCTATGCTATAACATTCTGGATCCAAGTCTAACCAAAGATTATCAATCTGTTAATCCTAAACTTAAGATGCACAAAGTTCTTTTTATTATTTCCCACAAGAAAAGAACCTATCACTAAAGATAGTATTGCATCATCTAGATTAGCCTAAGAATCAATAATCTTTTTCTTTGATTCTTCAATAAAAATCTCTTTGCTGAAATTCAAATCAAGTCTCCCATCATAAGACTTGTTGAGTTACAAATAATATTTCTTAAATAGTTTTAAAATAACTCAACCCACCATGCTTCCGCTGCACACTCTGATCTAAACCTATTGAACCCTCTAGATTCTCTAAATAAATTTCAATAAAGATACCACTTTACATTAAAAATAAAACGATCCAATAATTTAAACTTTTAGATAAAACTAGAGCAAAACTTTTAAATCACTTTGCCCTTACTATGCCTTAACCATATCACATTAATATTAAAACTTAAACAACTTTCCGTGTTTGAAACCCATAAATAAACTTTACCATTTGAATTAATTATGATAGTTCAGTTAGACAATCAAGATCAACTTTTCTCTTAGATAATTAACTCCAAACTCTATCAAATTAGATCATTCCAAGTCAATGCCCATATAAGTAGAATTAATCATATTATTTTCCATAGAGCTATCTGCACCATGATCCTTACCATCAATCGATACACTCATCCAAAATCTTGTCCCTTACATGTTAAACTCATACCAATCTTCTAAAACTAGTTTCTCTATTTAATTCAACAATAGTAGCAAGATACCCTAAAGCTCATAAGCCTAAACTTTTACTTAAAACTCAACACTCCCTCCAATCTTCAACAAATATATAGAAATCAAGTCATCCTATTCAAATGTTATAATTTAAAAAATCAAAAATTCCATCAAGATGAATATCCAAGTCCTCATAATAAAATCTAATACACCAATAAAATCAGATATATTTTTCATCTACATGCAAGTGTCATATATGATCCTCTTGTAGGTTCGATGCTCGAAGAATATTCCTCTCATAGATAGTTTTTTTTCCTTAGGTCGAACTCTAAACAACTTCTTGCTAACAAGCTCAAATTTGCAATCAAATAAAATCAAAATGTCATCATGGTTTACACTAATATCAAGTTTGGAATTTCTATTATAAACTGAATAAGTACATATGCCACAATATGACTTACCAAACCAACACCTCTTGCACACATCTTAGTTCAGTCCTACTAATTAAAATCAAAAGCATAACATATCCAACTCTTTTACACTTATCTTAGGTCAACCTCATCATTGAGATCAGAGATAATAATCATGTAACTCTTTTATACTCTCCATATGCCAAAACCTATGCAAAAATTATATCATAATACCCAGTGATCAGAAATCCAAACTTTGAATTCATTTCTTATTATGTATTTGTATCATGTTTCAAAATAATGCTCACAAATTTCACACTATGGTCACTTTGTACTTGTGATAAGAATCAACAAAGTTTTTGTTTTGTATGTCAACTTTATACTCATTGATGGGGCCATATTTCTTATGGATACTAGCTCCGGGTGTCAACCTTTCCAATTATAAAGATTTGTTCATAGCTATCTAAGAAACTCATATTTTTTTATATAAATAAATAGATGAAAAATAACTAAATAACATGATCAAATTCATAATTCATAAACATGTCATCTTTATTGAAACATTAATGAAATCACTCTTTTTCATAATAAAGCATGACCTTCATAATACATATGTTGATCTTGATTTCTAAGAAAAACATGATTTCATCAATAATAGATCTTATGCATTAAAATATGATAATTTAAATAACTGAGAAGCATAAGATTTACTTAACTCGTCTATCCTAGATTCTCGGACCTCATGGGAGATTTAGCTAATTTTATTTAAATTATTAAATTATAATCAATTTTCATTTAATAAATTTAATAATAAAAATGGGTTGTTGGCTAGATGATTGATGAGATGATAAAAATAATAATAATGGGCTGTTGGTTGGATGATTGATCTGATAAACCACTTGGACACCAAAACGACTTAGGATCTTCTTGCCAGGATCAACATGGGGGTCCCTAGAATAGGAAAGCATGGCTCGATACTACGGATCATGAATCTTCTTAAAGAGAGTGGGTGATAAGAGAAAATAAGATAGAGAGGAAGAGAGTCCTCATCTCTTTCAAAAAAAGACCCAATCACGTCCACCAACAGGAGTCATGCTAAAGGGCTTAGTCAGGGGTCAGGGGTGGTGGATAGCCGATGGCAATGATCGGCCAATGGGAATCATGGAAAAAACATAGAAAATAAGGGATCCAACACATGCATGAATATCAAACTGATTTCGGGCATCTTGTCCAAAAGATTATCTTGGATTCATAATTAAGGAATCAAGACTTTAAATTGGATCCTCAGTCAGCTTAGAGACAGAGAGGCACAAGAGAGAGTGAGTGGCCTTTCCTTTTCTTTTTTTCTTTTTTACTCTTCTTCTTCTTTCTTTCTTTCTTTGGCCGAATAAAGGGGTAGTGGTTGGTAGGTGGAAGACTGGGTGATGGCTGCGAGTGCCTAGCGATCGTGAGGCAGGGGATGGTCAGCGGAAAGTGGTCAACCAATGATAATCATGGAAAAGGAAAACCAAGGCTTCTTTTCTTGATTTGACCGTTGACCATTCGCCAATAGCCATGGCCTCATCGTGGAAGGTCATAGAGAGATTGGGGTACATGACCACGGTCTTGGCCTCAAGGTGTGGCAACGCCGGTGGCTTGAAAGAGGAAGAGAAGAACTAGAAAAATAAGGATCCGATGGGATTTTGGTCAATTTTCGATAATCTAATGACCAGCAGTGGTGCCTAAGATCATGGAAAGAAGGGGAGTGTTGCCGCTTGGATCGTCGTGGCCTACAGCTCTGGCACATCACTGCCGCGTCGGGTGCCTCCTCCCGCTGGGAGCGCTCTCCCCCTCCGAGGACGTCGGCTCTTCGGCCCGTTCGGCCTGCAAAACAGGAAAGACCCGGGCCGGGGATTCCGGCAAGGACACTCCAACGATCAAGTCAATGGGACGATCGAGGGGAATAGAACTCCTGTGGCGGAGAACTTAGGGGACTCCCTCGCCCCAGGGGGTGACATGATAGAAACATTAGTATGGAAAAGGAGAGACCGAATGGAGAGCGGGGAGAGGGAAGGTTCTCCGGTCAGCCTTGCGGCTGCCAGGCTTGTGGCTGCTTGCTTGCTTGCTTCTCCCCCCGCTCCTCTCACTTGGTCTCCGCTAACCTTCCTTACCTTTCTTACCTTCGGACCTCTCCCTTCCGATCCCCTCGGGCCTTCTGGACCTTCCCCCCCATTGTTGGGGGTGTTGTGTTGCTTATGAGGGGCGGGCGCTGGGCCGCTGAGCCCCCTTTATGGCGGGATCTTTTCCTTCTTGGAAGGATCGTCCCTGCGTTGCAGGGCTTGTGGCTTTAACAGGATTCTTCTTTTGGGGGAACTCTGAGTTTTGCGCCGCGTGAATCAGGATCCCCCAGGCCGTACGGTGGTGGACGTGGCGGCATATTACTGGGCCTTGGATCTGACGGGGCTGGCCTTGTTCAGAGCATGTGGACGGCGTGTTGCAGAACTGGCATTGATGGCAGGGCATATGCCACTTCTCGGGGACTGCAGGTGGACAGGGACCTCCATGCTGTGGTTTGAATTCCTGTTGACCTTTCCTTCCTTTGCTAGCGGGAATTCTGGCCTTTGCGTGGCCTAGAAGGACCTCCCGAAGGGATCCGCCTTCGGCAGCATGAGCTCAACTCTGGCCGAGAGCTGACCTCAGACGGAGGGCTCACCCATGAGCTCGACCTCAGTTGAGAGCTGACCTCGGACAAGGGGCTCACTTCATGAACTCTGCCTCGGCCGGGAGAGCCGACTCTATGAGCTCTGCCTCGGCTAAGAGCTGGCATCAGACAGGGGGCTCGCTCTTTGAGCTCGACCCCGACTGGAAACTGACCTCGGTAGAGGGCTCGCTCGCGAGCTCGACCCTGGCCGAGAGCTGACCTTGGCATTCCACCGGGGGCCGCGCCTAGGTGGCAGCCCCCACCCGCATGGCTGCTGGCTGGCGGCTATGTAGACTCCATGTTAGCGGATGTTGCCACATCAGATGTCCCCTACTTCTGAGCCCGAAGAACAAAGTGTCACTCGGGCAATGGGAGTAACGGCTACGCTGACGTGGAGGGACGCGCCTTCTACGTCTTCAACGCTTTGACTGGGCATGCCTCGAAGATCGTGCTTTGCATTAATGGGGCACTGCACTCAGTTTTCCAACGGAGGGATCATTAATGCCCAGGCTAGATCAAGGCGTCCGTTCCGCGAACTGAAACGTCGGGAGGCACCTGGAGTCAACATGCGATGATCCCCGGTTGGCCACGTGGATTTTAAAAGGCCTTCGGATGCAGGCGGCCAAGTTTTCGCAAAGCCTCCTTCCTCCTTCGACCCCCTTTCTGTTCTAGGGTTGGCTTTCATGTTCTCCTTCAATCCCTCTACTTCGGCAGCATGAGCTTGAAACTTTCCCCTCGGATGTGGAGAGAGAGATCTTTCGGTCGCGCAACTGGGCCAGAGAAAGAGGCTGCCTCAAAAGCGGAGACAGTCGGAGCCATCTCCCGGTTTACAAGACCGGAGATCTTACAGGAGGTGGTGGCCCGGGTCGGGGTCGGTACAGAGAGGGCCACGGCCGTCGTGGTGCTGACAGGAGTATCCTGATGCAGAGCTGCTGCAGCTGTCCTTGGAATCACGAGATCGGTGAATTCCAAGGAGGACGGTGCAGTAGAGGCAGAGCCGATGCCGGGCTCTAGAGATCCGGCGGGCTCCTGAGGAAGGGTGCTAGTGCGCTCGAGCAGAAGCGGTGATGGGGCCTCAGCCCATCTTTCTTTCATCTTGTATCTTAGAATTTCAGGTCTCCCGGCCTGTCGGGAGCCTCCATAGGGTGTAAGAGACTTTTGATTAATGAAAGCTTCTCTTCCTTGACGACTGCAGCTTCTTTTCTTCCCCCCCTTTTTTTTCTTTCTTTTTTCGAGCCTGAATCCGCTGCTCGGCTTCCCAAACTGCTGGGGGCCTCTCTCCGAGGTGGGGCATTCCAACGAGGGTGATTTTTCTTCTTCTTTCGGTTGAAATGCTCTATGTCCCCTCCCTTTTGCTTGCTATTTTTCCATTCTTCGGCTTGGATTGTCATTGGGGGATCTCAGCTTGCCAAGCCATGTCGGGCGGCCAATAATGGGACTTTAGGGATTCCTCACCAACATCCCCGGGCTGTAAGCAAGGCAACCATATGCAGGGCTTCCGGAGTATCCCGGCTCGGTTCGCCACGCTGAGTCCAGGGGCAAATGGTGGGACTTCTGGAATATCCCGGCAGGCATCTCCAGACTATAAGGCAGTGGATGCGGGGCTTCTTGAGTTTCCCGGCTTATAGGTGCCAAAGTATGAGTTTTGTGGTAGATGGCAGGGTTCCAGGAGTCCCCAACTGCACCTTAGGACTGTGAGCGGGGCGACTAAGCGCGGGTCTATTGGAAGGATCCAACTAGATGATTGCCTAGCTGTAGGCCTCTTGGTAGATGACAGGTTGCCTTGCCGCCGCCTCAGGACGGTGAGCTGGGCTAAGAGCGCTGAGCTTCTCGATTTACCACATCATGAGTCACGCGGTGGGCAACATCTTAGTGCTGCCTCCGGGCTGTGAGCGCAGCTATGGGAGGCGGGCCTGATGGAGGGTCCGACTTGCTGGTGAAAGGTGCCGAGCGGTGAGTCTCGCGGTAGGTGGCGGGTTGCCCTGCCGCCACCTCCGGGCTATGAGCTCAGCAGTGAAGAACGCGGGCCTGATGGAACAAGCCTGGCTCGTTGATGAGTCACCATGCTGAGTCTCGCGGTAGACAGCACTTTGGTGCTGCCTCCGGACTGTGAGCATGGCTGTAAAAGGTGGGCCTGATGGAGGGCCCGCGTTATTGATGAGGGTGCCGAGCTGTGAGTCTCGCGTTAAGTGACGGGCTGTCCCGCCGCCACCTTCGGGCTATGAGCTCAGCAATGAAGAGCGCGGGCTTGATGGAGCGGGCCCGGCTTGATAAGGAGTCGCCATGCTAAGTCTCACGATAGACAGCACCTTGGTGCCGTCTCCGGACTGTGAGCACGGTTGTAGAAGGCGGGCCTGATGGAGGGCCCGAGTTGTTGATGAGGGTGCCGAGTTGAGTCTCACGGTAGACAACACCTTGGTACCGCCTCCGGGCTGTGAGCACGGCGATGGAAGGCGGGCCTGATGAAGGGCCCGCATTGTTGATGAGGGTGCCGAGCTGTGAGTCTCGCGGTAGGTGGCGAGCTGCCCCGCTGCCACCTCCGGGCTATGAGCTTAGCGATGAAGAGCGCGAGCCTGATGGAGTGGGCCCAGCTCATTGATGAGTCGCCGTGCTGAGTCTCACGGTAGACAGCACCTTGGTGCCACCTCCAGGCTGTGAGCACGGCTGTGGAAGGCGGGCCTGATGGAGGGCTTGGCTTGCTAGTGAAGGGTGCCTAACGGTGAGTCTCGGGTAGGTGGCGGGTTGCCCTACCGCCACCTCCGGGCTATGAACTCAGCGATGAAGAGCACCGGCCTGATTGAGGGTCCGCGTTGTTGATCAAGAGTCGCCGTGTTGTGAGTCTCGCGGTAGACAGCACCTTGGTGCCGCCTCCGGGCTGTGAGCATGGCTATGGAAGGCGGGCCTGATGGAGGGCCCGCTTGTGCCCGCCGGACTTTGAGTCGGACAGGGATGTCCCCGTTAGGCTTGCATGAGATGACGGAAGCCCCCATGTGCAGGGGAATGCCTGGGTTTCCCTCTTTCTTTAGGCGGGCTCCCAGGAGGGATCTCTTGTGTTCCCCACCTGCCCCCCCAGGGAGGCATCTGACACCTCCGGCGATTGGAGAGCTTGGATCCTTAGCCTTGGCTAAGATCCCCTCAGTTCCTGAGTCGTCTGCCGCTCGGCCCCCCTTCCTGGCATGCCAATCTGTTGCTACCTGGATCGTCGTGGCCTGCAGCTCCGATGCATAGCCGCCGCGTCGGATGCCTCCTCTGGCTGGGAGCGCTCTCCCCCTTCGGGGGTGTCGACTCTTCGGCCCGCTCGACCTGTAAAACAGGGAAGACCCGGGATAGGAATTTCGGCGATGACACTCCGACGATCAAGTTAGTGGGGTGATCGAGAAAAACAGAATCCCTATGGTGGAGAGCTGGGAGGACTCCCTCGTCTTAGGGGTGACATGATAGAAATGTTAATATGGAAAAGGAGAGACCGAATGGAGAGCGGGGAGCGGGAAGGTTCTCCGGTCGACCTCGCGACCGCCGGGCTTGCAGCAGCTTGCTTGCTTCTCTCCCCATGCTCCTCTCGCTTGGTCTCCGCTTACCTTCCTTACCTTTCTTATCTTCGGACCTCTCCTTTCCGACCCCATCGGGCCTTCTGGACCTTCCCCCCTGTTAGGGGTGTTGTTTTGCTTATGAGAGGCGGGCGCTGGGCCGCTGAGCCCCCATTTTGGCAAAATCTTTCCCTTCTTGGAGGGACTGTCCCAGCCTTGCAGGGCCTGTGGCTTTGACAGGATTCTTCTCGGGAAACTCTGAGTTTTGCACCACATGGATCAGCGTCCCCCCGACCGTACAGTGATGGACGTGGCGGTGTATTACTGGGCATTGGGTCTGACGGGGCTGGCCTTGTTCAGAGCATGTGGGTGGCGTGTTGCAAAACTGGCATTAGTGGCAAGGCGTGCGTCACTTCTCGGGGACTGCAGGTGGACAGGGACCTCCATGCAGCGGTTTGAATTCCTGCTGACCTTTCCCTCCTCCGCTATTGGCGGGAATTCTAGCCTTTGCGTGGCCTGGAAGGACCTCCCGAAGGGATCTGCCTTCGGTAGCATGAGCTCGACCTTGACCGGGAGCTGACCTCAGATGGAGGGCTCACCCGTGAGCTCGACCCCGGCTAGAAGCTGACCTCGGACAGGGGGCTCGCTTCATGAACTTTGCCTCGGTCGGGAGAGCCGACTTTATGAGCTTTGCCTCGATCGGGAACTGGCATCAGACGGGAGGCTCACTTCATGAACTCTACCTCGACCGGGAGAGCCGACTCTATGAGCTCTACCTCGACCGGGAGCTGGCATCAGACAGGGGGCTCGCTCCTCGAGCTCGACCCCTGCAGGGAACTGACCTCGACAGAGGGCTCGCTCGCGAGCTCGACCACGGCTGGGAGCTGACCTCGGCATTCCACTGGGGGCTGCACCCAGGTGGCAGCCCCCACCCGCACGGCTACTGGCTGGCGGCTGTGTAGACTCCACGTCAGTAGATGTTGCCACATCAGGGAGGGAAGAGGAGGTGAATTTCGAGCTTATCTTGGGCTCCTATGATGACTCCAGCCTCAATTTCTAGTGGGCACGATAATCGAAAGTCGTGAACCTAAATGGGAGAGAGAGGAAGTGATGGTGATCGGCAATGTGAGGCTAGGTGGGTTTGGGGTCCTTTATATAGAAGGGAGGCTAGGCTAGCCTTCGATAGAGTCAGAGGAGAAGTCCTTCTCCATGTCAAAGAGGGGCTCTACCTCAATAGGAAAGAGGGAGCAAGCCTTCGGACCTTCCTATTGCCTTGGATTGGGCCAAGCACCAAATTAAGACTGGGCCATCACATGCTATTTGACATGCATGATATTACACTGACATGGAGTTAAGGACTCAAACTGGTTCATAAAATGTATAGTCCTAAATTGGTTCTATATTATGAAGATTTAGGGTATTTAGATAGGGCCAAGGATCTCAATTGACAATTCCTAGCCAGCCTTTTTGGGTGACATCCTCAGTCTTTGCAAATTGTATCGAAGCAGACTGAGCCCAGGGCCCATGCATGACCGGGAGACACTGCAAGATAGGCCCATATGTTGGAGAAGGGGATAGTTCAACATTGGGTAGGCAAATGAATTTAAGTGGCCCTAAATACACATCGGCCCAATCCCACTATCAGAGCATGTTTTTAGGCTCAATTGGTTACTCAACATGGTATCAATGCTGAGGTTTGCTTAGGGTCATAAGTTCAAAGCCCCTCCATGCTAATTATTTATTTAATTATACTATTCTTGTCTTAGGACTTGATTGATAACACCTTGGGCCCTCCCCTGGTAAACATATAAAGTCTTAATATCAATGCTTAAATAGAGAGAGAGCGTGTAAAGTTCCATGTTGGCTTGTGTTTAGTTCCATAATAATTGTATCTTAGTGAGATGTTGGGTGTGTAGGTAGGACTAAGAATCCCAAATAATAACTTGTGGGTAACTTTTTTGAATGATCACTTGAATGAGGTCCTGGTTTGCTGTAGGTTGCACCCTTCTTTTGTCTGGAGGAGGCTCCATGTTCTGACATCAGAAAGAGTCTCTTAATGTTTCTTATAGGTAATTCTTGCATTATTTATTTGATATGAGTTGTGGTACTTTCATCAATATTCTTCAAAAGGAGAAAAAGGGGGAAAAAATGAAGAAAAGAAAGATGTCATAGAATGTAACTCACCTTAAACACAGGACCAAATCCACCCTCTCCAAGCTTATTAGTAGGACTGAAATTTTCTGTTGCAGTTTTCAGTTCCATATAGGTGAACGTGTCTGGTCTGGCACTAATTTCTAACAGATCTGCATTATAAAGGCAAAAACAAGTTATAAGCATCTTCAGTTCACTTCTGGTATTAGCTAGTCATTATATCGCTGAAGACTACTAAAAGAAGTTTCACCTTCATCATCATCCTTGCCTAATCTTCTCCTCTGTCTATATATTAAAATGACAAGAAGAGTAAATAGGCCTAAAGACACAGCACCAACTGCAACGCCAACGACCAGACCTGTCCTCTTATGACCTGTCCTCTTATTTGTTGAATCAGCTGGTGGCGGTTTATTACTAACAGTAGGGGTGAAGTCTAGACAGTAGATTCAAACATAAGAAGCTGGTATGCACATTTTAACCAATAGTTAATTATTAAATTTGAGTTTCCGTGATTACCAAAAGGATATACACTGATAGCTGATATGGATGAGCCATAGTAGCCTTGAGTTGGCACACAGCAGGTACCCTTTCCAGACCAAAAGAAATGAATTTCTAGAAAGTTATTTGTCACTGGTGCAGTGAATTCTTTCATGACCGCTGTAAAGGATTTTTCCCCAGCTTCCTTTCTAATATCAAAGTCCTTCTCTTCTAGATTACCCTGAAATAATAGCAAATTTTACAAACTAAGATATTAATTCATGTAATCATTAGCAAGACAGAGATGGCAAATATCAAGATTTATGATCACTTTTGTTGATAAACATTGATTTTTATGATAGTTTAAGTATGCCTACTTGATAGGTCACTGGGAACCAAGTAACGCTATAAAATGCCCTGAGAAAACTGTCTTTGCTTATCCAATCTATCAGTACTAAACAATACATTTTTTGATCATTCATGTAACTGAATTTGATGAACAGCCATAATACAAGCCATGCTTCAAGGAGCTGTTGTTTGATCTCAAGTGAACCATTATGGCTGATAAAAAATAGGTAATTTCACAATCAAAAGTTTAATCTAACATATTGGAGTCATATTTATAGAAAGACCCATGCTTCCTAAATTAATGACACATACATTACTTTCATTTTTTACCCTGGAGACACGAGCAGATGAATCATCCATCTATGACGACATGATTAGAAAGATCACTATTCCTATAAAGTTTTCATGAGTTCCCGGACATCATACTACAATGTCAAGATGTTGTGCATATGAAGACTGTTATTGTTGTTGCTTTCATTATGTAAATCATACTGACACAATTTTCTTATTACATGCATTATTGGTGTATATTTGAAACACCAAAGATTTGAGCACACTTACCTGTATATAGATATCAAAAACTCTCCTCCCAACACTTTTCCAAGTAGGTGGATTAAGGATTTGTGTCTCAGAAAAATGCAACTTTATCGTGTAATTTCCATTCTCAAGCCCAAGACCATAGTATCTTAATGATGATGGAGAGAGCCTTGCAGTCTGGTACAGCTCTGATTCTAGAGTGTTTGAGAACTGAGATGCACTGCTGTTCAGTATATAATCAGCATTCGAGGCATCCATAAAAGTTCCAACACTGCTAACTGCCCATTTGTTTGGGTCAGTCACATAATAAGATGCTGCTGTAAGAGATTTGTTGTCTATTTCATACACAGTTCCATTAGAGGATGTTATGGTTTTATTACCGCCACATGTTATAGCAAAGGAAGAATCTGCAAACCAGTGGATGAGAAAATAATTATTTTTAGGAGGCATCTAATGATAAAAAACCAATAAGAACAACTTACGAATTGGTGATCCATGATTGCAAGGTATATCTCGCTGAAGACAATTCAATCCTGAAGGCAAAGCACTATAGACATAACAATGCAATGGCAACACTTTAGAAGAAAAAAGATTTAGTACTGCAGAAGTTCTAATGGTTATTTCGTCAGTGATACGTACCTGCTATTAGAACTATCAACCACAAAATTGTTGGCCACCAAATTCCTGTACGATAAAATAAAGGAAGTTCACAATCAGTGGCACTACAGCATGTGGAAGAAAAAAAAAGGGAGGCAGTATCCTAAGTTCTACCTAAGTGATCATTAAATAATTTTAGTTAAATGTCATATCCTCCACTGTTGAAGCGAGAATATGTATGTATGTACACATACATGCACATATGTGCACGCGCT
Source organism: Areca catechu (assembly GCA_021397845.1). NCBI lineage: Eukaryota > Viridiplantae > Streptophyta > Magnoliopsida > Arecales > Arecaceae > Areca > Areca catechu. The sequence continues at coordinate 97,376,321 of CM038039.1, forward strand.
CCTACACACACACATATATACATATATACATATATGTATATATACATATGCATATACAAAGACATGTGTATATGGAATATACGTACATATATGTGTATATATGTATGCACATTCATATATACATACATACATATGGGTGTCTACATGTTCATATAGTTGAACTTGGCTTTACTTGAATAGATCTCCACTCATATTTGGTCAGATCCACATTGGAGATGGGGATCCTATATTGATGATCCAAGTATAGTTGGTTGTGATCTACTACCTCGAAATTACTTAAAATCCAAAAATTATGTAGGTTGGTTGTGATTACATTCAATGACTTGGACCACTGATGTCTGACTAGATGTGACCAAACTTAACTATAGTTAAGTCTAGCTACATGTATATGTATACGTAGTTCTAGCCAAAAAAGAAATATTGAAGGCGACTTTTTAAGATCACAGAGCTCACAATTGCAAGATTTTTGGGCTTACAGAAATCACTATTTTAAATGGATTCAGTTGTTCCAAATTCAGAAGGATTGAGGGGGTTGACAGGCATCCTTGCACTCCAACTTCTCCCTGCTATTGCCTCTCCAAACTACAACCCGCGCCAGTGTGGCAGCTATCACCTAGATGGGGTATTTTGGCATCCTAATTGATCTCAATTAGACTAAACCTGTTTCTAGTTATAGAAGAATAATCTTGATGATCCGAAGTTGTGGCTCTACTATTGAATTATTTAGTGTGAGATCATGCATATGGAGCCAAATTTAGATCCATGCCATGGATGTTTGGTCGGATTGTTCATATCATCTTAGTCCTGCTTCTACCCAATATACTTGTGAATATTCGATACCATGTATAAAAAGAGAAAGTTTCCTGGATCTTCAAGAAGGATTCAGCTGTAATTAACACTCCTAATCATTGTATTATGATTACATAGTAAAATAGAGAGGTTTTCTGCTTTTTCAACATACAGTTTCAAATTTTGTTGGCTAACCCAAAAAGGAAAGCTTCCTGATAGTTGATTATATGATAGGTCTCTGCAAGGAAAGACACACAATTTGACATCAACAGCATGAAAACAGCAAAAAGAAAAGAAAGCTTATTGTAAACTCATCAAGTGACATTAGTCTAAATTATCCAAGGAATCATAATATAATATGCTTAAAGAAATCAATCAGTTGAACAGTCTTGTATGCATAATATCTTAAACATTTTAAATGGAGGCAAAGGATCTGAAATATGATAAGAAAGATCAAAAGATTTTGTTATAATCAGATTTGTATGTAATCTAGGAAGACCTAGATGAACATACATATTGAGAAGTGAGGTGCTTTTGTTAGCAGACAAGCTACCAGATAGGCTATTGTTCCCAAGAAATCTGCACAAGAAGACATTAAAAGAATAAAACAGAACTTTTTTTGTTAAGAAATGAACAAGAAAAAAAAAACTCCCAGGGTAGGCATTTTTTTAGGAAAAAGTGTAAGTATATATAATTGTTATATGAAAACATCTATTTTTCTTACAAGTAGCTGAGTGAACTCAAACCGAAGAGAGATTGAGGAAGTTGGCCTGTTAAATTGTTAAAGCTCAAGTCCCTATTGAAGTAAATTTAGAAAAGAATAAATAGACTTGTTATTAGTACACAAACTGAATTATATGAGCTCATATATAGAAGATATCATCGATTTAACACAAGTCATCAACATGAATAACAAGTGACTTTAGCTGACTTACAATATCTGCAATCTAGTGTAGCGTAAAAAGTCTGGTGGAATAGTATCAGATATCCTGCTATTCCTTAAGACTCTGTAAACATTATATGATGATGTTAACTGACAAAGTGGCATAGAACGAAATGAAACATGATAGCAAATTGTGCAGTTGAGATGCATGAACTTACAAGATCCTTAAGGATGTTAAATTACTAATAAATGCTAAAGTTGAGCTTCCATTTGATATGTCGCCTAGCCGTCTGCTTTGCCACATATATAGACCATAAATGAAGTAAGCATCTTTCAATGTCTAATGACTATATGTTGGTGGCATCATTCAAAAACATTTTCACCTTGCTGATACTATGACATCACATCAGCTTATACTATGGGTCACAAATTAATCTAATATATCACTATGAGACAACTGAACTAGAAATAGATGAAAAAACCTACAAGTCTGTCAAACTCGTGAGATTAGAAAAACTTGAAGGGATTGGGCCTTCAAAAGAGTTGCCTTGCATCCTCCTATAATGAAGATTCAAGAATTAGTGGCTAAAAAGAAAATTTATTGTATATCCAGATAAAGATATGTTTCATAGGCAATATTAAATCCTGCAGCTTCCAAAAAAAGTCAAAAAATTAACTAGATATGCGAAATGTAATATGTGACAATTTTTTGTTGCTTTTTTTCACCAATGAAGCATAAAAGGTCTTTCATATGACCCCTTTTGAAATTTAACAATACATCTAAATATGTAATAAGTCATTTGTTATTTAATGAAATCTTTCAGTTCACCTTTGCATATAAGCATAGGTGAACCTTGCTCTCAACAATAACCTAGTTGAGAACATCTATGTTGATGAATTTATAGATAGCACAACAAATATAAAATGAGTCTTTCTTTTGCCTCCTTGAGTCTTGCTGTTACTCTTTCTTGTTTCTTTAAAAAATTTGGGTGGGTCGGGGGGGGGGGGCTGGGGGGGGTGGGGCTGAGGGGAAGAAAAGACTCAAAAAAAAAAAAAAAAAAAAAAAAAAAAAAAAGGAAAACATGGACCAGCGATAGAATAGACATCAAATGAAACAAATTGATATGAGATTTCAAGGGCATCCAATTAAATCTCATTTCTTAATCTTACAAAATGGTTAAGTTTTTCTCACTAAAGTCTGGTATTTTGCCAGTGAACTTATTGTCTGATGCCCACCTGAAATTACAACAAAATTAGTCAAGGCCAATTTGAAATTGCATAGCCAATTTTTGCACACATAGCATATGGGACTTACAAAATGTGCAAGCTCTTGAGACTTGATACAGTTGATGGGAATTCACCACCTAGTCCACAACTATCTATGTACCTTTTCAAGAAAGCATAAAGCTGTAAGTCATAAGGCCCATGTTAATAGCCTTCCATTTACAAACATAAAACATGGTGCTTAAAGGTAATCAGAAGCTAACAATTGCTGGAGATTGGTCAAGTTCCCAAGCTCGGAGGGGAGTAAACCACTGAAGTTATTGGTACTTACACGCCTGCAGAAGTTGACACAAAGTCAAATGTCTTATTTTTTGCTATCATTTTTATGCCAAAATAATTTAATATCATGAAACAGTGTAGCATAGCAGTTCTTTCCCTCCTTGTCATGGCACCCCTCTCCACTTGGAGAGCTCCATAGTTTGAAGAAAAAAAGGAAAGAAAGAGTAAATCTGTCATCTTCTTTATTAATTTTCAGCACATTTTTATGAAAATGTCTTTATTAATTATTCTATTAGCAAAAATTTTGAAAATAAGCAGATGATTCGCCCACAAAAATAGTAGATTTCCCCCCAAAAATAGTCTATTCCCTGGAGGTGGTACCATATTTCTCAAGAAGAAGAAGGAGAATGTCTCTTCAAAATTTGTCCGTAATGTGATTTGCTTTTTGATATTCTTCTTACAGATATTACATGAATTAAAAATGTTCTGTCTCGCAGTATAGGAGTAGTTAGAAACACAAAACTCAGATATCTCAACCAACAAAGAAAAGATGTACATGCAACAAAATTTTTAAGACTGAGTATTATCTTAGTAACTTGCTATTGAACCGGTATAAATTGAACAACAATAAAAGCATGAATAAATTGGTTATTTGTTTCTTACAGTACGATGAGCTTTGAAAGCTTTCCAAGCTCCTTTGGAATGGTCCCTGATAATGCATTTGTACCAACATCGCTGGTGATGAAGGAATCGAAATTAGATATGGTGAGGACAACAGAGAAAGCATAGATGCTTTAAGAAATCATTATTTCAAATGAGCTTGTCACTGATCTTACAAGTATCGCAACTCAGTCAAATTCCCAATAAATGCTGGCAACGGACCAGTCAAGTAGCTCCGAGACAACCTCCTGTAAAAATTATCATCTTATCAAAATCTCTAGAATTGACAAAAATACCGACTAAATTGTGATACCCTGTTTGTAACCCGACCCGACTCGGTCGGATGGCTGAGTCACCCAGCCTGGTGAGCTGGGGCTAGCCGGGCGAAATTCGACCCAGCAGACCGGAATCTTCGAGAAGGGAGCCAGGGCGTGCGAGCCACCAACCAAATGAGGAAGGCCAGTGCGAGGAGATCGCGAGTCCCCTATTTCTTCCTCTTCCCCATTCTCGATGGCCACCACGACCAATTCCTTCTTCTCCCGTCTCCCTCTCTCTCAAACTTCCTCCACAGACCTTCTTCCTCTCCCACTCTCTTCTCCTCTTCTTTCCTTCCACTACCCTGGATCAGCGACCTCAGAGCCCATCGGAGCTAAGGTAAAGTCCACCTGTTTCGCCCCTCATTCTTCCTCTTCTTGATCAACCTTCCAATGGCCAGAACCCGGCAAAGGGTCGCCGAACATTGACCAAAAAACTACCCTGCCGAGACCGAGCGCCCCTGCTTTTCTTTCCATTGCTCGCGTGGCCAGCGCCCTCATCGGTCTCGCTGTCCGCCGGATCGCCGCCCCGCCCGTCACCCGCGCTCCAATGGCCACGAGCAGCGTAGCCATCCGTTGCTCGTGACAACGAGGACCCTCACCGAAAAATATCGGGGTGACAGCAAAGATGGCTCACCTCCCAACGTCACCTTAAACGCTTACATCAGACGGATGAATACGTCATTTCAGGCTTTACGGCATCATTCTTTGAACATAAGATCCGTTGAACATGAAGCTAAACATGTTCGGCCTATGTTATTAATTTTAAATAATTTTGTCATTGGTCTGCGGCACAGTTAGTCACACGGAACTTACCTCGCAATCAATTGATAAGAATTTAAATCTGAATTTAAATATATTTTAATTAAAAATTTTAAAAATATTATGAAAAAATTAATATGCACGATGTATCGAACATTCTCTGGATATAATTGAAGGACTGTTTAAGAATGGCCATGCTCGAAATCTAACTTCCTTCCTTTTTTTTATAAAAAAATTTATTTTAGGGATATAAAGACGGGATACTCGGCAGGAATCAACAATGCGGAATGCTATTCACGTTACATCAACATCAAAAAAAATATTTTTTTAAAAAAAATTAAAAATTAATTTTTTTATTAATAAAATTATTAATTTACAATTAAAAATATCATGTTTTTCATTATTTTAAAAATATACTTCTTATTGATAAGTATTTTATAATGATTCATGTCAAATAAATTAATTTTTAAACAAATTACTATATATATATATATATAAATCGATATACAGCTTCCGGAATATAAAATTTATCAGCATACAATATAGATTCAATAAATTAAGATACATTCGATTAGCCACTGAGAAAATATTTTTTTACTTTTTAATTTTTAAAAAATATAAATCAAAAAGTAATATTTGATAATACCATATAAAACAAAAAATCAAAATCAAAAAATAAAAAGTAATTATATTATGCAAAAAATAGAATATATTTATTTTTAAAGATTTATTTTTTTATTTTTAAAATAATACAAAATCTTAATAAATACATAGGCATACATGCATGCATATATATATATATATATATATATATATATATATATATATATATATATATATATATATATATATATATACATATATATACATATACATGTATATACATATACATATACATGTACACATATACATATACATATACATGTACACATATACATATACATATACATATATATATATATATATATATATATATATATATATATACATATACATACGTTCATACATCAATCCATCCATGCATGCATACATTCATATACATACATGCTTGCTTACATGCATACATACATATATCCATGTACACATGTATATATATATATATCAAGAAATAGTTTTGGAGTTTCGAAGTGTTGACGAAGATGCTTTTTATCTTAAAAGAGAGATCTCTATATTCTTTACAAAATAATTACAAATTGTTATAGTTGTATATTTAATTCATAATTATATCATGAAGAAGATATAAGAAGATAATCTTTTTGTTGAGTGTGCAAATAAAAATATGATTATTGAAGATGAGATTAATGTCTCTGGCCAAGTTTACTACATGTGTTAATAGGACTGCTAACTTTTGACAAGGGATAGATATAACTAAAGATATAATTGTTAATACATTGATTCAAGCATATATTTGATTAAGTAATTTGGATATTATTTTTTAATGTATAGAATGATAGCAAAATATTATACACTTACCAAACATCTTTTTGCTTTTTTATTTTTTTGCTTTATAGCAATGTAGTAATCAACATATTTTTTATTTTTTTGCTTTTGTTCTACAGCAAAAATCAGAAAAAGCAAAAGTGCTTTTTAGAAAATTTGAATCAAAAGTCAAAAAGTTTAACCAAATGCATCCTTAGTTATTTAGCAACCTAATATGCATCTTGAAGCAAATTAACATAGTTTCTGGAACATCATATTCAATATTACATGCTATATGACCAGTTTTTTAATACATATAGCAAATATTTTTTATACATATCTAACAGTGATCCAATATATATCTTTAAATAAAAAATATTTTCTGAAAATTATATATTGATTTATCTGAAGGTGTGTATTATATCATTGTTAAATATGTATAAAAAAAAAGCTTGCAATATATATCAGAAAATTGGTAAATATATATTACCTAGTCATATAGGATGTATTGGAAAATATGATATTTTGAAAACTATGTTAATTTATTTAAAAATATATATTAAATTGATAAATAACTAATTTAGTAAATATATATTATCTGATCATATACTGTACACTGGTGAATATAATATTTTAAAAATTATGTATCTATTTATCTAGATATATGTATTAGCTTATTAGATCACTAATTTGCTTATTGCATATTATCCAACCATGTAAGATATATTGGTTAAAAGTATACTTTGGAAATGAGAAAGAAAAAAGGATGCCATGTATGATTTCTCTTTTCTTTATCTTTTTTTTATCATCATGAAATTGACAACTCTGTTAGTAGGAGTTCTTGCCTTTTGGGTTTCTACTTTAAGATAGGTACCAGAGAAAATATGGTAAATAGGAAGCATGTCCTATATTTTCTTGTCTGGTGCCTATTTGATATGATTTTTGCTCGAGTACATGTCACCCTATCTTGCCCAACAAACAAACAAAAAAAAAGAGAATATGAGAAAATAAAATAAAATAACAGATCCCATCCTCTGTACATTCCTTTTTTCATTTATCCTTGGGTGAACCTTGGTACAGGGTTCCACATCGACTCTTATGCTATAACCCGGTTGATCTTTCCTTCCTCCACTTGGTTCAGATGTGAAACTCAATCAAATTCATTGTAGTCTTCTAAAATTTTCTTATTTCACGTTTAGATTTTAAAATAGTTAAATTTGAATTGATTGATTTTTTAAATGATTTAAGATAGGTGTTCCTGATCTGTCCAATTGAACCTTATGATTTTAGAGAGAGCAGAAATAAGAGACCTTAATACAAACCTAAAGAATTTTCAAATTACCAATTAATTTCATTTTATATCGAGTATGGAAATAGAAATTATATTGATACGATTAGTTTTTGCATTTTCTTAATCAAATTCATTCCGGTCCCCTAATTTTTTTTTTATTTCGTATTTAGATTTTAAGGTAGTTAAGTTTGAGTTGATTATATTTTTAAATGATTTTAAATAGGTGTTCCTGATTTGTCCAATTAAACCTTATGATTTTAGGGAGAGCAAAGATAAGTGACCTTGATACAAACCCTAAGAATTTTCAAATCATCAAATAATTTCAATCTATATGAAGTATGAAAATTGAAATCATATTGATATGATTGGTTTTGTATTTTCTTAAAAAACTTAGGTTCAAGCATATAAATTATGAACAATTTTATGTTTTATGTCAAATAACATGGTTCCATAAATATTTTACAATAAGTGACTTATCTATAAATTTTGATCTCTAAATTATCAAAAATTATATTTTGCTATAAAATAATACATATGACTTGATTATGAATTATGAAATTTTACAAAAATAGTTAATTTAATGTAAGTGATTTCATGACTATTTTACTATTAAAGATTATGTATGAATTATAAAATCTATAAAATCATGATTTAAGAAATAAAATAATAGGCTCTCTGATAGCTATATAAGGCTCCACCAATGGATATAATAGTTGGTATATAGTTCTGCTGGTTGGTATAATAATTGGCATACAATCCCACTAACAAATATAATAGTTAGCATAAAGTCTAGCCAGTGGATATAATAGTTGGCGTATGATATCACCAACAGGTATAACAGTTAGTGTACAGTCTGGCCTATGAGTATAATAGTCAGTAGATTATGATATTTAGTTAACTATGAACCCATCACGGATATAAGAAGATCTTAGTATCTAGTTTAAGAATATTGTTTTATACTATGACATGGCTGCTTATAAAATTTGCATGATTCATGTATGAGCAACAATATGATTCATTTTATGACTTATTTTGTTATACCGTTATTATAAAATGCTCTATTTTGCAATGATAGCTACATAATTTATGCATTATGATTGAATTTTATGTCATGATCTGTTATATTATTATGTATATGAAATGCCTCATGTTGTAGTAAAAGTTGTTTTCTAAACGGTGCATTAAATCATAAAAAACTTATGTTTAATCCAGTAATATAGTGCAGGGTTACTTATTGAGTTGCAAAGCTCATTTTACTCTTTATTCTTTTATCTAGACAAAGAGGCTACTAGGAGCTATTGGCTATTGGTAGATCTAGTTTATGGGCATGTTGAATTTTTAGTTCAGGTAGTTTGTCAATGTTTAGATTTTGGGATTAAAAGTTTTATACCTAAACTTTTTTGTTTAATAAATGGATAAATTTCTAGACCACAGTTATTATGTATTTTATGAGATATAGTTTATATAGATATTCTATTATGAGCTTTGTGCTATTGTGGGCAATACCCCACAGTAGCATAGCCATATCATATTTTAGATTTTGGGCATGGCAAAATACTTTCAGATGATTCTCTAGGTATATAATTTTACTTCTCACTGTGGTGTGGCAATCGATCATCTAAATGGTCTTTAACATTTTCTTGCTTAAAATTTGGTTTGATACTAGCATATTGTGCCAGATTTGTTTAACATACAAGGCTCTCTAAGAATGTTAGATCGAAACACTTTCTTAAACACAAGTCATGTAGTCTTGACCGAGACACTCTCTCAGATGCAAGTCATATACCCATGAAGCACCCCTTGCATAACCCTGATTTTTCTATAAGGTCCACACCAGATCGGTGGTGCCACAGACTTTCCAAGTGCAACTAGAATGACTGATGTGCATGTTATTTGAGAAATAAGTAGATGTTCATGTTTTTTAACTTTTACCTACAGTAACTTGTATGCCTACCATGCTTTAAATAAACTCACTCCTTTAATTTGATTGGAAGTTTGAGATGGAGAATGACCATACAAATAGTTAAGGTATGTCAACTTTTGCAGCTCCTCCGGTATTGGGCCTGCAACATCTAATGCATATACTTTCCTGCATACAAATATATTAACAAAAATAAGCATAAAGAGAATTGGCAAAAAAAAAAAAAAAAAGAAGTGATTTGTTAAGTTGGAGAACGAAGCAGATTTTCACCCTAATGCATCTAAAACAAGAGTCGTTGATAAATTCAGAAGCCAATTTGTCAGATTTTTATGTAAACTAGTTAAATGTAGCAGCCCTCCAGAAGCCAATTAGGTTACTTGGTTCACTATCAGCTTTCTTCATGGGAAGAAGAAAAGATGTGTCAATTCGGCAACGGTCCATTAGTCCCATGCTTCCAACCTTTTTTGTCCGAACCTTCATGGCCTCCTCCATTATCGTGGCCTCCTCCAAATGGAGGAGGTTCATTGATGAATGTTGGTTGACAAAGAGTGATATGTAGGTATAAAGTGTCAGGCTTGAAGGAAGGATCAGAAGTTCTTTCAAGCTAGACTTTAACTAGCACAAGTATACACTTGCTTTGCCCAGCCCATGCTTGACCCCCAACATAACCCAACTCAAACCTCACCCATCATGAAGACCACCCAAGGCATTTTAATATTTCCAACGTATATTTTCCTCCTATAAAAATAATTATACATAACATTATTTTGTTGAGATCAGGGTAAGATAGAGATGGCAATTTTGTTCCATCCATCAAGCACCATCTAAGCTTCCCTGTTCGGCCACCCCAAGCCTCACACCAAAATGAGGCTCGGAAAAAAAAAAGAAAGAAAAAACAAGGGAAAACAAAGAAACAATCTACAAAAATAAAAGAAAAGTGAAAAAAATTGAAAGGTAAGACCTATGTCATGCAGATTGCCATTTTTTTTTTTTTGTTATTTCATTCTCTTTTTTCAAAACTTTGTAGAAAAGGAGAGCACTCGTGAGAGATTGGAGGGGTCTTTTAGATCCCCGTGAATTTTTTCTCAAAAATTTTGTGAGAGCTATAAGGATGTGAGTTGGTCCCTTGAGATTTTGAGAGCTTAATCTTGATAGCAAGGCTTGAAAAAATTTTATGGGGCTCCATCCATTCTGATCCTATCCAAGATAACGTGGAAGTATCTGATCTGATCTAATTTGCATCATTTATTTTGCTTGATCCAACTCCACCCGATTCAAGATAGATACGGGATAGATATAGATATAAATTTTTTTATACGATAATAAGTATTGGTCGATCAGATCCAAACATGATTTATGACCATTTCTAAAATAAAAATCCTAGGACAGTCCTCATATTTTATTCAAATATTTTGAGCTAATAAAGTAACCTTGTCATCCAACTAACCTGGTCATTGCTTAAGTAAACATCCTAAAGCGGGTTATATCTTTCACGCCAAAAGAATGATCGCATGTCTTTCACAAGCCCGACTATCTAAAGGCATTTGGTGCTTTGAGATCCATGCGAAAAGCTTAATGGAGAGCAAATGCATGAGAAGATCTGACACATAGGACGTCCGGTGCACGTGAAGCTTACAGACACCATGAAATCGTGTGCATTGGATCCGCTTTCATTGATCTCAAAGCGCCAACTATTATCAGATGGTTGGGCCCATGAAAGAACATCCATCATTGTTTCAAATGGTTTAGCCTGAACCCTTTTACACATACTGCCGTATTATTTTCATAATTTAAGAGATTTTTTTTTTATGAAGAACACAAAGGGAATGAAAAAATAATAATTGATTTAATTGCGGGTACCATATTATCTTATTCACAAAAAGAATAATTCTTATTTTTTATTTTGTATAAAAAATCTATTTAATATTGGTTTTGTACGTAGGAAGCAATTGGGTTAATTTTTTTTAAAAAATGATACATATTTTGGGCTCTCCAAAAAAAATTTGCTCTTGGATGATACACTAAATAGTTAAATATGATTATATATATATATATATATATAACTTAGATCGAGAGAGAGTGTGTGTGTGTGATGTTCGGCCTTACAACTGGGTGATGTGGCAGGTGGTCCTATTGTTGTATCTGCAGTCACAGTTGATGGCAACGCCGAAGTTCCCGTCGCCTGTGCCGGTCGGGTTCATGGTCGAGTTCCTGGTGGTGGCGGCGCCGACGCATGGCTCGTTGCCGACCCACGCTAGCCAAGTGGTCGACCTCAGCCCCCACCTCTCCATCATCGCGTTCAACGCCTCAACTGCAACACCCAAGAAAAATCCATATTATTGCACGTCCTCCTTTCGAGCACTTTTTTCTGTTTACCATTTTTGACCATTTGTTTGTCTACTTTAGAATTTTTTTTGTTTTTCCCAAACACCTGATGAGTTTAAAAATAATAAAATAAATAAAAAAAATAATTTTAAAATTCAATTATCGTCTTTTGTGGGCCGTCTCCTAAATCACTTTTAACCCACGCGTCCTTTTACACGTCCTGAAGAATTCGCCAAAGTATTCCAGGATCTCGGATTTAAAAAAAAAAAACTGTGGCTTGTTCTTTTACAGGTACTACGACTGATTTCTTTATTCATAGTATTACTGAAATATTTAACGTAGCCGGAGATGTTTAATTTTTTGATACCTTAATTTTTATGATAGAGTTACATGTTGCATGGAAATGTTTAATGTATGCTATCTATAAATTTTGGACTACACAAATTTGGATGAACGGTATTGCCGCGTCTTTTCTTGGACCGGGCTCGGATGGCTGCGCTGGAGAGCTCCTCCGTCAGTCGATCTGCATAAAGTCCCTTGGATGCCGGAGGTGCTCCGACGGAAGACACTCCGATGCTTAAGTTAGCGAGGGTTTTCGAGTAACAGAACGGAGAAGACTGAGAGAGGGTAGCGCGGAGAGGGAAGAGAGTACCTAGCTTTGAATGGAGGTCCCCGGGGCGCTATTAATAGGCACGAATACTGTCAAATTCCGTTAGGGGACATGCTGAAAAGCCCCAATTTATTCCTAGGAGAATCAGAGTGATGGCCAGGTGGCGCTGGGGCGTGGCCACGTCGTGGAATCCGTTACAACAGAACTCTGGTACTGGCTGGGGGGAGCTTCTGGAGCTTTTGAGCAGTTCCGAGAAGGGCCCCGGGTCGGTCGAACTCCGGTGGGCCTGTCGTCCAGCCGACAGGGAGTACTCGCCGAAGAGGTTTGAAGAAGCCGTCTGGTAGGTGATGAAAGAAGCTTTTGGAGCTTCCAAGACTATGTCGTTCGGTTGACTGTAGGTCCGCCATGAGCTCCGAGGAAGCTAAATGACCCGCTGAAGGGGAGGGGCCTCCGACAACTCCAAGAGGCCCTCCCTCATAAGGGGGCAGCCGTACCTTGGTGGGAGAGGATTACCTTCAGGTTGGTCGGCCCTATGGGTCCCTTAGTGGGGGAATCAGTCGGGATCCCCGCGAGAGCCGATCCGTAGGACCTCAAGGGAGGTGGGTCGTTCGGACCACTCTTTCCATGAACCAGCTGGTCAGACTCCTTAGCCGGCCTAACCCAGGATTGGCTGGATGGGTACAACAGTTGCCCCCTGCTTCTGGGCTTTAAGGAGGCACGTGACTTCAAAGGGCAGGAGCATTGTTTTTGCGCAAATCGCATCTGTCCAGGCCTGATCCGGGATCATTGCGATGGATCGTCTCGAATCTCCCATGACTGGATTTTTGGATAGATGTCAGCCCCGTATTGGGGCACAGGTATTGCAATTAATGCGGAGGGGGCGCCATGATGAAGGGTCAGGCTGGCGCACCTAATGGCGAGGATGGAGGGACGTGCCGCACTACGTGGCGGCATCCGAGCGACCAACGTCGCTTCCCAGGCAGTCTTCGCATCGTCGATCCGGCATTTACATGGATCGTCGCCTGTCCGTTGGGGTTGATCTGTCACTTCGGTCTCTGAGACATGGGTGGTCACGTCTTTCGACGGGACGGTTGGAACGTCCACGAGCGAGCGGCAGTGCCCCTCCGGAGGCCTATAAAAGGAGGGGCGAAGCATCTTGAGAGGATTTTTTCTTGCTGTGCCTGCGCTCCACAAGAGGGAGTCTCCTCTTCTTCAACTGCAAAACTAGGCCTCTAGGAGTTCGACTTCAGGTCAGTCTCCCAGTCTTCCTTCTCCTTTAGCTCTAATGGCGTCTAGTAATGGAGGTCCGGTTTGTAGACCTAGGTAGCCGGGGCCGAGCGAGATCCCGTCGACCATGACCCGGGAACAGGTCGAGAACCTTAGGGCCATATTAGGGCCGTATACGGCATTCCCTCTACCTTGCACCTCATGCTCCCAGGCCGAGAGGGAAGAGTGAACGTGCCTTTGGGACCGAGGACTCTCCCAATGTACGAATCCCATATCAAGGTTGGTTTAAGGTTTCCTTTACACCCCTTTTTTGTAGAAGTCTTTATTTTATCGGATAACCCCGGTGCAGCTAACCCCAAACAGCATTCGGGTAATATGTTGCTTCATTGTATTATGTCATAGGGCCGAATTAGAACCCCGACTGTCCCTCTTTGGCAATTTCTTCCTTTTGAAAAGAGATTTTAGGAGCCGGGAATGGTAGATGTTCAGTCCCCATCCCGGTCGAAAGATCCTGAAATACCTCTCATCGACCATCCACGGATGGAAGGCCCGATTTTTTCTCGTGAGCAGTCTCCAACCCTGGGGGTTTGAGCCTTTGTAGAGGGAGCCGTGGCCAAGGCTCTGCGAGGGGAGGTCCATCCTGAGAGCCGACCAGGCCAAGTTCAATGAGATAAACGGAGCTGGCCTGACCGCGGCATACGGACTATTGGAGGAGGATGGCCTTCATCGGGCGGGGATCAGCCCTCAAGAAATTTTAGGCAAGGGCTGACCTCTTCTTCTGTGACTTGTCTTCTTAGATCTAACACTTCTTTCCCTTCTGCTCACTTTGATCTCTCTGCCACAGGAGGGAGGATGACGAGGATCGACAAGGCCAAGGTCATACAGTGGGCGGTGCGGAAGAGGGCCATTCCAGAATTGGCCTTAACGCTAGCTGTCGAGCGATAGAAGAAGAGGTGGGAGGAGGAACGGCCCGCACCCGTTGTAGATGTAGATTCTAGTGACGACGATACCCCCCTCACAGAGGTGTTGACGAGGAAGACACTAGGGTCTTCAACTCTCGCCGGGGGGTCGGTTGTCCGACGGGGGTAGGGATAGCCGGAGACATCTGGCATAGTAGCAACATCAGCCCCCTCGTCCATCGGCCCTGAGGAGACGGTTCCCTTGGCAGACAAGGGAAAGGGGACGGCCGTAGGAGGGGCGGCCAAAGATGAGGTGGCTGAAGAGGAGTCTGATCAAGAAATTTGTCAGGAGGCGTTCTAGCACTGGCACGCCCTGGACCACCCCCGGAGAGCTCAGAGTCTACTTAGGGGGGCGATGATCGACGCCGACTGGGAGGTGTCAATTCAGAGAAATCTGATTGACGTGGCTGTAGAGTCCTACCGTGATCTTATGAGGGTAAGACACCTAGCTCGCTTCCTTGCACCTTTTCCTTCTTTGGTGTGGAACTAACTTAACTTTGTGCTTGCAGCTTCTCCATGGCATATCTTTGATGGACGACGGTATCGGTCGGGTGTTGTATGCGGCTAAGACCTCCGCCAAAAAGGTGCAGGAACTAGAGGCGGCTCAAGTAGCCATGGAGGCATCCTTGAAGTCTGTGGAGGAAAGGTTGGTGGCTGCCCAAGCAGAGGCCGAATCGTCAAAGGGGGCTCTGAAGGAGGCAGAAAGCCAGCTAGCCGACCGGGAGGCTAGGTTGAAAAAGAGAAAGGTGAAGGTGAATTTCCTTGCCCGCCGGCTGTAAGAGGAGGAACGGTCCTCGGAGGCTGACAAGAGGGCCCAAGCCGAACGAGCGGCGGCAGCACAGTTGGTGACCCAGCCGAGGAAGCCACGGAGCTGGCAGCGAGGCAAGTCTGGGACGCGGTGGCGGTGTACAAGGACTCCTCTGACTTTACTGAAGATGTAGAGGAGGCAGCGTCGGACTTCTATAGGGAAGGCTACGACGACTGCCTGAAGAAGGTGGCTTCACTCTTTCCGGAACTAGACCTGTCGGGTGTTGAACTGGAAGCACCGGGGGATGAGGGGGAGCCCCAAGCGAGAGGTGAAATAGAAGAGGCCAGGGCTGAAACCCCAGCTCGAGTCGATGCAGGGATGGTGGACGCCCCAGTTGAACCCTCAATTGCCACGGTTCTGGTCGATCCCCCGGTTGTAGCCAATGGGGCCGAGATTGTGGCTCTTGACGCATCTTCTGCGAGTTGGACCTAAAGAGTTTGTAAAGGTCCGACCCACCCTTCTTGTAAATGTTTGCTTTTGACATTAATGAAAAGGCTCTTTAGTTATCTTCTGTGTTTGTGAGTGTGAGATAGGTACCTTTTTTTCGAAATTCTCCTAAGTATTTTCGGTCGGCCCTTCAGGGTCGTAAGTCACCTTCTTTCCGAAGTGGCCACCAAGCACTAACCCAATCTGGATTTTTAGGAAAATTCCTAAGTGCTTTCAGTCGGCTCATCTGAGTTTGAAGCCGATGTAATGGCTGGTGAGGGCGATAACTCAGTCCGGACCCATGTACCCAGGAATCTGCCCCAAGTCTAGTCCGTCGGCTGGCCTAAGTTTGCAGCCTATTCTCCATGTGACTCCGTGTGGGTCATTGTGAACTTGTTGCCGACGGGGGTCAGACTTTCAGTGTGGGCTGCCCTAGAGCCTCTGTCGATCGGAGTTGGACTTTCGATGTGGGCTGCCCTAGAGTCTCTGCCGACCAGAGTCGGACTTTCAAAACTTTGATGGAAGAAGTTGCATACTTTATTGATAATACTTGCAAAGATTATCTACATTCCACGGGCGCACTATTTGTCGTCTGTCCAGATGCTCGAGCCGATAGGTTCCGGCTCGGATCATTTCGATGACTCGATAGGGGCCTTTCCAATTGGAAAAAAAGTTTTCCTTGCTCGGTCGGCCTTGATATCTCTATCCTTCGCAAAACCAGATCTCCAACCTGGAAGGTTCGCACCTTGACCCGCGAATTGTAATATCTGGCCATCTTATGATGGTAAGTCGCCATTCTTAAGCTTGTCCGATGCCTAGTTTCTTCTAGTAAATCCAGGTCAGCCCTTTGCTGCTCCGAATTGGTCGGCTCTGTGAAATGATCAACTCGCAAGGATTGTAAAGAGATTTCCACGGGGATGACCGCCTCGCTTCCGTAGGTTAGGTTGAACGGAGTCTCTCCGGTCGCCGCCCGGGCGATCGTCCGATATGCCCATAACATCGAGTGAAGCTCTTTCGCCCAAAGTCCTTTGGCTTCGTTCAGTCGGGTATTCAGCCCATGCAAGATTGTTCGGTTAGTGACTTCAGCCTCTCCATTGGACTGAGGGTGACCGACCAAAGTAAGCCGATGGAAAATGTGGTATTGCTAGCAAAAATCTCGGAATTTCGAGTTGTCAAACTGTCTTTTGTTGTCAGTAATGATTGTCTGTCGGATACCGAACTAGAAGATGATGTAGTTCCGGACAAAGTTCTCCACGTTGGCCTCCGTTATTTATACCAATGCTTCAGCCTCCACCCATTTGGTGAAGTAGTCGATGGCTACAAGAAGGAATTTTTGTTGGCCAGACGCTGGGGGAAAGGGTCCCAGGATATCCATTCCCTATTGGGTAAACGGCCAAGGTGTCGTGAGCGGGGTCAGCTGGCTAGCGGGCCTCCTCTGGATACTAGAGTACCTTTGGCACACATTGCACTTTCGTACGAAGTCTGACGCATCCTTTTGAATTGTGGGCCAATAATATCCCTGTCGGATAATTTTATAGGCTAGGGATCTCCCTCCAAGGTGATCACCGTAGATGCCTTCGTGTACCTCCCTGAGCGCATAGTCTGCATCGGTCGGTCCCAAACACTTCATCAGCGGTTGTGAGAATGACCGCTTATAAAGGGTCCCGTCAAGGATGACGTATTTTGAGACCGTTGAGCATATACGCTTAGCTTCGGCCGGGTCATCCGGGAGAGTCCCTTGAATCAGGAATGTATGAATCGAGTCCATCCATGATGCTTCCTGTCCAACTTGATGGACCTTAGTCGGCTCTTCAGCGATGCTTGGGTGTTGCAGATGCTCCACAAAAGTCCGGTCGGAGGTATTGACCGCGGCTGTGGCTAACCGTGACAGAGTATCTGCCCGGGAATCTTGCAGTCGAGGTATGTGGAGAATTTTGAAGAATTTAAGCTGAGATATAAAGCCTCGTACCTTATCCAAGTACTTAGCCAAAGTAGGGTCCCTTGCTTCAAACTCGCCCTTCACTTGATTGACCATAACTAGGAGTCGGAGATGGCCTAGACTTTGTTAATGCCTAATTTGCTGGCTATCCTTAACCCTGCAAGCAAAGCTTCATATTCTGCCTGGTTATTTGATACCTGAAATGCAAAGTGCAGCACGTACTCCAGACATTGCCCATCGGGGTCGACTAAGATCAGGCCTGCCCCACATCCTACGAGGTTGGAAGCTCCATCCACATGAAGGGTCCAGGCGGGCTCGATCCCTTCCGTTGGATCAGCCATAGGCGCTTCAGCTGTTGATGGGGTTGCCTCTGATCCCCAGGTGCACTTTGCAATAAAGTCAGCGATTACCTGAGCTTTCAAGGCCGATCAGGATTGGAAGGAGATGTCAAACTCATCCAGCTTAACGGCCCACTTGGCTAGCCGTCCGGCGGTGTCAGGGCTCTGGAGGATCGCCTTGAGGGGCTGGTCAGTCAGCACGACGACCGGGTGTGCCTGGAAGTAGGGCCGAAGGTGCT
Organism: Areca catechu; assembly: GCA_021397845.1. NCBI lineage: Eukaryota > Viridiplantae > Streptophyta > Magnoliopsida > Arecales > Arecaceae > Areca > Areca catechu. Next base: position 97,394,734 of record CM038039.1, read on the forward strand.
TTACCGCTATGACCAAGGAGTAGACCAACTTCTGTACTTTAGGATACCTTGTCTCAGCATCATGGAGGACTTTACTGATGTAGTAGACAGGTTTCTATTGGCTATCTTCCTCGATCCGCACGAGAACAGTGCTGACAGCTTCATTAGAGGTCGACAAGTATTGGTACAACACTTCTCCCTCCGTTGGCTTAGCCAAGAGTGGAGGGTTCTTCAGGTAGTCCTTCAGGGCTTCGAAGGCCGATCGACACTCGTCAGTCCACTGAAAATGATCCGACCGGTATAAGGTCTTGAAGAATGGAAGAGACTTCTTAGCCGACCGAGAGATGAAACGACTGAGAGAAGCAATGCGGCCCGTGAGTTCCTGTACCTGCTTTTTACTGGTCGGATGCGCCATATCAATGATAGCCTTAATTTTCTGGGGGTTCACCTCAATACCCCTTTGAGCGACCAGGAAACCAAGAAACTTTTCAGATGTCACCCTAAATATGCACTTGGTCGGATTTAACTTCATCCGATGGTGCCTTAGCGCATTGAAGGACTCCTGCAAGTCCCTTATGTGGTCGGCCCTATAGAGGCTCTTAACAATCATATCATTGACGTAGGCCTCCATATTGCTTCCGAGCTGCCCTTCAAAGACTTGATTGATCAACCGTTGGAAAGTGGCACTCGCATTCTTCAGGTCGAAAGGCAACATTCTATAACAATACATGTAGGCTCAGGTAGGCAACCCAAGAGGGGGGATGAATTGGGTTTTATAAAACTGTTGTACTATTTAAAATATGAACTTAAAGCAAGTATGTGCTAATGCAATTCAACTACTTGTGTATTTCAAATAAATGTAGCGAAAATAAAGAAATAAAAGTACAAGGAGAACAATCACACAAACACAAAGATTTATAGTGGTTCGGTGCCAACCAAGCACCTACATCCACTCCCCAAGCCACCCTTGGGAATTTCACTAAGTTTGGTTTTATAACTTAGGCTCACCAACAACCTTTACAACTTGTTTTGTCTTCGGGCTCACAAGTCAAATCCTAGTTGGTTTCAAGGCTCACCAACAACCACCCTTGGTTTTACGGGATAACCAAGAACCTAAACAACTTATTTTAGCTTCGGGCTCACAAGTAAAACCCTAGTTGGTTTCAAGGCTCACCAACAACCACTTTGATTTTCAAGGCTTACCAAAAACCTCTTTGGTTTTTCAAGGCTCATCAAAAATCTTAAGTAAATAAGTTAAGAGCAAGTATAAATGAATACAATAAAAGCTTTCTAAAAGAAAGCAAATATCTCTTTGAAGCCCGTTAAGAGTTGATGAAGATCTTGTCTTCAAGTTGATGAAGCCTTTGATTGATGCTTGTGGATGTAGACTTTGAATGCTCTCTTTGAAACTTGGAAGCTTGAAGGCTTGAATCACTCAACTCTTGAATCCTTTAAGAATATTCAAGAAACTTATCAAAGCATTACTTTCCCATTTGATTCTTGAAGTTTATATAGCCTCCCAATACTTAAATGACCGTTTATAGCCGTTAGGGAGGAAAATATAGCCGTTGGAGCCAAGTTGGAGAAGTTCTGTAGCCCAGAAAACTAGCCGTTATTGTTCAAGTGTCGACACTTTACATCCAGGTGTCGACACTTCAGTTTCAAGTGTCAACATTTCATTCTCCAAGTGTCGACACTTCACTTCCAAGTGTCGACACTTCACATCCAGGTGTCGACACTTCAGCTCCAGGTGTCGACACTTGACTGAAAGTACTTTTTGAAATTTTCTGTTTGTCTTAGGCCTTGAGTCGACACTTCACTCTTCAAGTGTTGACACTTGATACTCAGGTGTCGACACTTTATTTCCAGGTGTTGACACTTGCCTGTGCCATTGCTGAAACATCTTCAAATTGAAACTTTAACTTCTTCAAGTTCTTCCATATTAATTCCAAAGTCCATATACCTGATTTTTCATTAATTCAAGGACTTATTCAACTGAAATACAAGCATTTCTTCATTCAACATGGTTGAGTACTAAGATCTGAAAAATATACTTAAAATATAATTAGTACTCATATATACTTAAATATTTTGTCAATCATCAAAATCAAGATCAGAGTCAACAATACAGCCCTCTGTCTATGACAAAGGCTATCTTCTTCTCGTCTTCGGGGTGCATCCTGATCTGGTTGTACCTGGAGAAGGCATCCATGAAGCTCAAGAGCTGGTGGCCAGCCGTAATATCCACCAGCTGATCAATCTTTAGCAGGAAAAAGCTTTCCTTCGGACAAGTCTTGTTGAGGTCTGTGTAATCCACACAGATCCTCCACTTTCCATTGGCCTTCTTCATCATAACGATATTATCCAGCCATTCTGGGTAATGGGACTCCCGGATGAAGCCAGCGTCAAAGAGCTTCTTCACTTCTTCTTCGATGGCCTTCTGCCTTTCGGCGGCGAAGCTCCTCTTCTTTTATCTGACGGGTCTATAAGTTGGGTCCACCCTAAGTTGATGAGTGATGACGTCCGACGGGATACCTGTCATGTCCGAAGTCAACCAGGAGAAGACATCAGTGTTACTCCTCAACAAACCGACCAGCTCCTGTTTGGACTCTTCATTTAGTGTGCTCTCGATTTGGAGGACTTTAGTTGGATCGTCCTCCATAAGGGGAAAAAACATAATCTTCTTAAGGGGTTGGCCGCGGTCGTCGGCTTCATCTATGGGATCAAGTTGCTTAAGTGTGGGATGCCCATCTAACTGTTTGTCATGGATAGCCAGGCATTATCTAGCCATCCTGTGGTCTCCCCTCATTTGTCCAACCCCATTGCGAGTCAGAAATTTCATCAGCAAATGGTAAGTGGATACGATGGCACGGAACCTGTTGAGGGCCGGTCGGTCTAAAATGTCATTGTATGCCGAGGTAGTATGGACAACCATGAAGTTGATGAGAAAAGTTCACTGGACGGTTCCATCCCAAGGGTCACGGGCAAAGTGATCTCTCCTTCAACCCCAAAGGAGTTTCCTCCGAAGTCGGTGAGTGGCATCAGGGATTCCCGCAGCCTCGATCTAGACAAGTTCATTCGGACAAAGGCGTCGTACAGCAAAACTTCTGCACAGCTTCCATTATCAATAAGTATATGCTTTACATCATAGTTGGCCGAGAAGGCTCCAAGAGGTCCTTGTCTCAGCATCATGGAGGACTTTACTGATGTAGTAGACAGGTTTCTGTTGGCCGTCTTCCCCCATCTGCACGAGAACAGCACTGACGGCTTCGTCAGAGGCTGACAAGTATAGGTGCAACACTTCTCCCTCCGTTGGCTTAGCCAAGAGTGGAGGGTTCTTCAGGTAGTCCTTCAGGGCTTCAAAGGCTGATCGACACTCGTCGGTCCACTGAAAACGATCCGACCGGCATAAGGTCTTGAAGAATGGAAGAGACTTCTCAGCCGACCGGGAGATGAAACGGCTGAGAGAAGCAATGCGGCCCATGAGTTCCTGCACCTGTTTTTTACTGGTCGGATGTGACATATCAATGATAGCCTTAATTTTCTCGGGGTTCACCTCAATACCCCTTTGAGTGACCAGGAAACCAAGAAACTTTCCAGAGGTCATCCCAAATATGCACTTGGTCAGATTTAACTTCATCCGATGGTGCCTTAGCACATCGAAGGACTCTTGCAAGTCTCTTATGTGGTCGACCCTATGGAGGCTCTTAACAATCTTATCATTGACGTATGCCTCCATATTGCTTCCGAGCTACCCTTCAAAGACTCGATTGATCAACCGTTGGAAGGTGGCACTTGCATTCTTCAGGTCAAAAGGTATCATTTTATAACAATACAGCCCTCTATCTATGACAAAGGCTGTCTTCTCCTCGTCTTCGGGGTGCATCCTGATCTGGTTGTACCCGGAGAAGGCATCCATGAAGCTCAAGAGCTAGTGGCCAGTCGTGGCATCCACCAGCTGATCAATCTTTGGCAAGGAAAAGCTGTCCTTCAGACAAGCCTTGTTGAGATCCGTGTAATCCACACAGATCCTCCATGCCTTGTTGAGATCCGTGTAATCCACACAGATCCTCCACTTTCCATTGGCCTTCTTCACCATAACGACATTGGCCAGCCATTCTGGATAATGGGACTCCCAGATGAAGCCGGCGTCAAAGACGATGTCCTTCTACCTTTCGGCGGCGAAGCTCCTCTTCTTTTGTCTGGCGGGTCTATAAGTTGGGTCCACCCTAAGTTGATAAGTGATGACGTCCAATGGGATACCTGGCATGTCCGAAGCTGACCAGACGAAGACATCAACGTTACTCCTCAAGAAACCGACCAACTCTTGTCTGGCCTCTTCATTTAGTGTGCTCTCGATTTGGAGGACTTTAGTTGGATCGTCCTCCTTAAGGGGAACAAACACAATCTTCTTAAGGGGTTGGCCGCGATCGTCGGCTTCATCTATGGGATCAAGTTGCTCAAGTATGGGATGCCCATCCAACTGTTTGTCATGGATAGCCAGGCATTGTCTAGCCATCCTGCGATCTCCCCTCATTTCTCCAACCCCATTGCGAGTCAGAAATTTTGCCAGCAAATGGTAAGTGGATATGATGGCACGAAACCTGTTGAGGACCGGTCGGCCTAAAATGGCATTGTATGCCGAGGTAGTACGGACAACCATGAAGTTGATGGGGAAAGTTCGCTGGACGGTTCCATCCCAAGGGTCACGGGCAAAGTGATCTCTCCTTCAACCCCAATGGAGTTTCCTCCGAAGTTGGTGAGTGATGTCAGGGATTCCCGCAGGCTCGATCTAGACAAGTTCATTCGGACAAAGGTGTCATACAGCAAAACTTCTACACAGCTTCCATTATCAATAAGTATACGCTTTACATCATAGTTGGCAATAATTGCCGACACGACTACAGGGTCTTTGGAAATAAGTATATGCTTTACATCATAATTGGCTGAGAAGGCTCCAAGAGGTCCTTGTCTCAGCATCATGGAGGACTTTACTGATATAGTAGACATGTTTCTATTGGCCGTCTTCCCCCATCTGCACGAGAATAGCGCTGACGGCTTCATCAGAGGCCGACACATACAGGTACAACACTTCTCCCTCCGTTGGCTTAGCCAAAAGCGGAGGGTTCTTCAGGTAGTCCTTCAGGGCTTCGAAGGCCGATCGACATTCGTCAGTCCACTGAAAATGATCCGACCGGCATAAGGTCTTGAAGAATGGAAGAGACTTTTCAGCCGACCGGGAGATGAAACCGCTGAGAGAAGCAATGCGGCCCGTGAGTTCCTGTACCTGCTTTTTACTGGTTGGATGTGCCATATCAATGATAGCCTTAATTTTCTCGGGGTTCACCTCAATACCCCTTTGAGTGACCAGGAAACCAAGAAACTTTCTAGAGGTCACCCCAAATATGCACTTGGTCGGATTTAACTTCATCTGATGGTGCCTTAGCACATCGAAGGACTCTTGCAAGTCTCTTATGTGGTCGGCCCTATGGAGGCTCTTAACAATCATATCATTGACATAGACCTCCATATTGCTTCCGAGCTGCCCTTCAAAGACTCGATTGATCAGCCGTTGGAAGGTGGCACTCGCATTCTTCAGGTCGAAAGGCATCATTTTATAACAATACAGCCCTCTGTCTATGACAAAGGCTATCTTCTCCTCGTCTTCGAGGTGCATCCTGATCTGGTTGTACCCGGAGAAGGCATCCATGAAGCTCAAGAGCTGGTAGCCAGCTGTAGCATCCACCAGCTGATCAATCTTTGGCAGGGGGAAGCTGTCCTTCGGACAAGCCTTGTTGAGATCCATGTAATCCACACAGATCCTCCACTTTCCATTGTTCTTCCTTACCATAACGACATTGGCCAGCCATTCTAGGTAATGGGACTCCCGGATGAAGCTGGCATCAAAGAGCTTCTTCACTTCTTCTTTGATGGCCTTCTGCCTTTTGGCGATGAAGCTCCTCTTCTTTTGTCTGACGGGTCTATAAGTTGGGTCCACCCTAAGTTGATGAGTGATGACGTCCGACGAGATCCTGGCATGTCCAAAGCCGGCCAGGTGAAGACATCAACGTTACTCCTCAAGAAACCGACCAGCTCCTGTCTGGCCTCTTCATTTAGTATGCTCTCGATTTGGAGGACTTTAGTTAGATCATCCTCCTTAAGGGGAACAAACACAATCTTCTTAAAGGGTTGGTCGCGGTCGTCGGCTTCATCTCTGGGATCAAGTTGCTCAAGTGTGGGATGCCCATCCAACTGTTTGTCATGGATAGCCAGGCATTGTCTAGCCATCCTGCGGTCTACCCTCATTTCTCCAACCCCATTGTGAGTCGGAAATTTCACCAGCAAATGGTAAGTGGATACGATGGCACGGAACCTGTTGAGGGCCGATTGACTTAAAATGGCATTGTATGCCGAGGTAGTACGGACAACCACGAAGTTGATGGGAAAAGTTTGCTGGATGGTTCTGTCCCAAGGGTCACGGGCAAAGTGATCTCTCCTTCAACCCCAACAGAGTTTCCTTCGAAGTCGGTGAGTGGCATCAGGGATTCCCGCAGCCTCGATTTAGACAAGTTCATTCAGACAAAGGCATCATACAGCAAAACTTCTGCACAGCTTCCATTATCAATAAGTATACACTTTACACCATAGTTGGCAATAATTGCCAACACGACTACAGGGTCATCTCCTGGAAGATGAGGTTCCAAGAGGTCTTTGTCAGAGAAACTGATGACACTGGAACCCCTAGACCTCTTTACGATGTCTTGGTCCCCTTCGTGCCCCCAGTCGGATCGTCGATGCAGCATGCCAACGCCCCCATCTGTTGGACATTGGTTGGGGAGTTCAGCCTCCTCCGGAGTGTCTCTGACAGTTGAGGCTTCGGCCCGATCCCGACGGGGTCAGACATACTTGCCTAGGTACCCCCTTCTGATAAGGTCCTCGATAACATCCTTCAGCTGGAGGCACTCTTCGGTGTCGTGCCCATGGTCCCTATGGAATCGGCAGTACTTGTTCTTGTTCCTGATGGCAGGAGGGCCCCTCATCGTTCGAGGCTTTTGGAAAAAGGCCTCATTCTCGATCTCCATGAGGATCTTCTTTCTTGGAAGGGAGAGGGGCGCGTAGGTCTCAAACCTCCTGAAGGAGTCCCTCGACTTTGGGCTTCAGCACTGGGTGGATCGGCTGTCATCGCCGGGAGGTCAGACTATGGGGGCTTTATCGTTCCGCTTCTTGGGGGCTGACCTCCCCTCAGCCTAGCATCGACTCGTCGACTGCTCCTCCTCCAAGGCGTACTTGTGCGCCCTGGCCAATAGTTCGTTGTAATCTGTCGAGAACTTCTTGTCTAAGGAGAACGTGAGCCTAGACGAGCGGAGCCCTCTTTTGAAGGCCAACATCGCCATCACCTCATTCAAATCTAGGACTTCCATGGCTATTGAATTGAAGCGGGCCATATAGTCCCAGTGGGTCTCCCCCTCCCTCTGCAGTATGAGGAAGAGGCAGTCGGTGTTCTTTGGGGTCCGGCTGCATGTCCTGAAATGAGAAAGAAAGAGGTTCTCCAGTTGAGAAAATGAGCGGATTGTACCTGGTCGGAGGGTAATAAACCACATCCGAGCGGCCTTCTTCAGGGTTGCTGGGAAGGCAATACAGTGAAGGGCATCGGAGGTGCCCTGTACCATTATGTGGGCCTTGTAAGTTCTCAGATGATCTAATGGATCGGTGGTACCATCATAGGGGTCCACCTGGGGAATTTTAAAGTGCTGGGGAATGGTTTCCCCCAAGATCTCAGTGGAAAAAGGTGGACAGGTGTCGAACGCCTGCCCCCCTTCAGCTTTTTGGTGCTCGATGATTTCAACCATGCGCTCTTCCATGCACATAATGTTGCTACCATAGTCATGCGGATCCTCAACAGGGCGCTATCCGTCAAGGGAGGCGGAGTCAGCAAAGGAGAGGGAAGCCGACCTGGCCCTCTTCCCGTCAGCGTGAGCCTTTAGGGATCTTCGGGGCTCCAGAGCGACGTGAGAAGGTGGTGGCGGTGCCTCCGACTACTAACTCGCCCCGGTGGCCGGCTGATGATTGATGCAAGACACCGTAGGTGGTTGTCGCCGGTCTTCGGCCTCCTCCCGGAGATGTTAGACCATCGAGGTGAGTGTCTCGATGCGGTTCACCAGCATCTGGAATTGCTGCAGCCCCAGAGTAATGATGGGCTCAACGGTGGCAGCGGCATCATCTTCCCCGTGAGGTACTTCAGTCCTGTGATGAGAATGTCCTCCCCTGGTGGAGATACTCCGTGCTCTTCCCCTTGCCATTGCAAGACTTTCTCAATCAATCTCTCCTTTTAGGGTAGAGAACAGAACAAAGGTTCGGCCCCTTCCTCTAGCACCAATCTGTTGCCACGTCTCCTCCTAGACCGGGCTCGGACGGCTGCGCTGGAGAGCTCCTCCACCGGTCGACCTGTTCAAAGTCCCCTGGGCGTCGGAGGTGCTCCGACGGGGGACACTCCGATGCTTAAGTTAGCGAGGGTTTTGGAGCAACAGAACGGAGAAGACTGAGAGAGGGTAGCGTGGAGAGGGAAGAGAGTACCTAGCTCTAAACGAAGGTCCCCGGGGCGCTATTAATAGGCATGAATACTGCCAAATTCTGTTAGGAGACAGGCTGAAAAGCCCTGATTTATCCCTAGGAGAATCAGAGTGATGGCCAGGTGGTGCGGGGGCGTGGCCACGTCGTGGAATCAGTTACAATAGAATTCTGGTACTAGTTGGGGGGAGCTTCTGGAGCTTTTGAGTAGTTCTGAGAAGGGCCCCGGGTCAGTCAGACTCGGGTAGGCCTATCGTCCGGCCGACAGGAAGTACCCGTCGAAGAGGTTTGAAGAAGCCGTCTGGTAGGTGATGAAAGAAGCTTCTGGAGCTTCCAAGACTATGTCGTCCGGCCGACCGCAGGTCCGCCAGGAGCTCCGAGGAAGCCAAATGACCCGCCGAAGGGGAGGGGCCTCCGACAACTCCAAGAGGCCCTCCCTCAGAGGGGGGCAGCCATACCTTGGTGGGAGAGGATTACCTTCAGGTTGGTCGGCCCTATGGGTCCCTTAGTGGGGGAATCAGTCGAGATCCCCGTGAGAGCTGATCGGTAGGACCTAGAGGGAGGTGGGTCTTTCGGACCACTCCTCCCATGAACCAGCCAGTCAGACTCCTTAGCCGGCCCAACCCAGGATTGGCTGGATGGGTACAACAAACGGTATTCTACAACGGTTGTTTATTGGCTTATTAATTCATAGGTTGATGATTAGTAACCGGCATTCATTATTATTACAGGATTACTAGGGAATGCTAGAATTTTTTATTACTATTAATATTTTACATATTTTTTGAGAAACCATGGTGTTGCTTATTTCATGGCTTTTATGGCATCCATTTTATGGAAGTCCATAATTGATCTTTTTTTTCAATTTTTTTAATTTTTTAAAAATATATTTGTTGCTGGTAAATAATTTTTTGCTGGAACTCCAATAGCACCGTAGGATCTTCCGATCTTTTTCAGTGAAAAAATGGTGGCTACTTCTAGTTTCTTTTCAGTAGATATATGCAAGAATAGTCCTTTGACTGGTAGTAACTGGCGGGGATCTTTTGATGCTCAAGTTAGTAGAAGGAGTGAGATGGACTATAGCAATCGGAGTTAAGACCGATAAGAGAAAGAAGACTGAGCATTTATGAGCGATAGAAATGTCATATATGGTAGGGGGTCCCCTCTTATCTATTTATAGAGTTACTTAAAGTAACTTAATATCATTAGGGAGGTGGCCTTTATTGTCGTGTATAACAATCTTCCGTTGGAAGGTTGAGATCTTGTCTCCTATATTCTTTTTATTGGAACTTTTTATTAGAAGGATAATGATTTGTTAGGATTTTGTTTGCCATGATCTCTAGTTAGAACAGTTGAAAATTGTTACTTTATGCTGCCTACTTGGATGTTGCCAATTCCGAGTAGTTAGATAATGTACTGCTAGTGAAGGAGCTTGGCACTGTATGTAGACAGGCCCTACTAGATCTACTTGAGTAGCTAGTTAGCTTTAAATAGGTATTCGGTACTATATGGGTTGTTGGTACCAAGTAAGTACTCGATCTGGCTGGTTATGCTTACTCGATCGATATAGTCGTCTCTTTTGTACTCAGTATTATAGTTGATAGTCGATATTTCGACAAGTAGTCAGGCATTCGACTAGTCTTCGAAACCAAATAAGTAGCCATCTTAATAATATTTATTCATATTTAGTTTAATATAATACGTCTATTTTATTTTAAAAAAATTAATACAAAATAATATAACAAATAAATATGCCAACCGGATAAGGTGAGTTGATATGAATTTATATCCATAAAAGTACTGTCGTGTAGCTTGCCATAAAAACAAAATGTAATATAGAAAATTTATTTTATAATGGCCATGAGGCCATTGAATTGCCAACTCCTTCTAGCACAACCTTTTAGCTTCAACATGATCAAGCAGCTCCTCTTGTTGTTAAACAAAAAAAATAAATATATTTTCTATTATTAAAATAATGGCAATTGCTTATTTGATCTTGAGAAGTAGCTGGACTATCGATAGCAAAGGAAATAACTGTTAAACCACCAACTATGATACCAAATAAGGAGACAAGCACCGACTAATGGTCCACTTAGCAATTGACTAAGTGGGAGCCAACTAAGTCAGTTTGAATAAGCTACATAACTGTACATGAGAGATTACTAGTAGCTGGGCCTAATTATCAACATGACTTATACACCAAATAAATATTCAATCCCGACTAATTGCCCATATATACTTAGTAAAAAATGCTAGGATGTAATGTCTTGGTCCTCTTGATACTAAGCAAACCATTTGAATACTCGAAATCCATGATACTCGAGTGAGATGGCGAAGGTAGATAAATTCTAATTGTCCTTGGAGAGATCGTGGCCAACAAATCGCAACCATCCTCACGAAAGTAGTGGCGGGGTTACACCTGTCAGAATATGCCACTTAAGAGTTTTTCCTAATTATGGGCTATCATTATTTATTATTTTTATTTATTTTGATTTGTTAGACTGCTTTCATGATCCTTATTGATAGACACGTGTATAGCCTAATATTATGTGTGATCCTTGTGATTGGGCTATGAGCACCTTATGTTGGTTGGTGTGGTTGAGGCGACATAGTGTAGGCCTTAGCTCAACTTGATCCGTGATGGGAGGGCTTGTTAGGGTTTGCTTATAAATAGACTAGGTCCCCTCTCCATTCATAATATTTTATCATGAGATTTGTTCTCATGGCTTGCCCTATCGAATAGCCGCTTGTTGAAAGAGAATGCTTGAGAGAAGGACGTGGCTTTTGATATTCATGTGAGCATCTATGATTACTGATTTAAAAATTAATGGCAAATGCAAGTACGCATCCTAAATCTAAAGATATTATTTGTTCTATAGGATTTTCGGATTTATTATTTGTTCAGATCTATTCTTGAAAATAATATTATTTTTGGTATTCTAGAAATTATGTATAGGATCTAGGGATAATAAAATCTCTTACAATTAGTAACAGAGCATATTATACAAGATTTAGAATAGTTTTTTGTTTTTAATTTGTTTTCCCGGTTTTATTCTCCTATCTAGCCATCGCACCGCTCTCCTCAATGTTTCACGAAGAAATTGATAGATCTCTTCATGTCTATAACTTCGACATCCTCTAGATTCGTTGCTGAAGGTCATTGGTGCCGTCATCAAGCATTTTGGATGGTGGATTGATGGCTGCCATAATTAAAAAAAACATACCCTTCTTTGGCTTCAATCAGCTGCCCAAGGTGGCCTCCTTCTTCCTCCCATTCGTCGCCCGAGGTGGCCATCTGGGACAATGGTGATCGATCCAGAGAAGGTGATGATCAAGCGGATCCCATCGAAACCCTTCTCTCTCTTTCACCGACACGGATGTGGTTCCAAAACAAAAAAAAATAGAAGAGGCACGGCGGTTGTGCCTTCTTCCCATCCACCATCCAAGGTAGTTGGTTGGGGTTGCTCTAGTGGCAATTTTGGCAGGAGATGATGATCTAGCAGGGAGCGATGATGGTTGCAACCTCTTCATCACCGGTGATCAGATGGTGGACAGTCGGGGAGAAAGCATTGGGCTGCCATTTGGGTTAATGGCCGGTAGTGGCCGGTCCTCCTCCTCTCTTTTAAACTCGATGGAAAGAGGAGATCCACCACTAGATCTCCTTGATTTCCTTCTCTCAGTTAGTAGCAAGCGGCTGTGGCCGGTGGGCATGGCCATGGAGGACCGATTGAGCTTGTTGTAGAAGAGAACAAAAAAAAACTCGGAGGGAGAGAGGGACAGCGGATCTGCTGTGCCAGCGATCGGGTGATGACCACAAGTTGCTGGGAATGGTTGGCAAGCCACCGGTTGGGGGCAATGCCGAGCTTGGAGCACCAGCTATGGTGGTTTTGGCCTCTTACGGGTGGTGATCGGGAGGAGAGCTTTGGAAGGAAGAAGATAGGATTAGTGGGCTTTGGGTTTCGAGTTTCAATCCATTTAAAATCCAACCCATTGATTTAGATTAGCCCAAATTGATGTGTTGGCTAAACCCAATCACATTAGATTAGTTTTAATTTGGATCGAGAAGAATTTTACAACTAAGCCCCTATAAAATTTCAAATTACATATGAGTTCATATAAAATTACATATAGGCCCCTAAAATCTTGAATATTACAAATCAATCCTCAAAATTTTATATTTAGGTCCCTATTAGTTTTGATTTTTTTAAACTACTATTTTATAGAAAGGCCCCTATAGTATCAGTTATTTATAGTTTAATCCTCTATTATTGATTTTTTGATAAAATGGTTGTAACTTGCTCATTTTATAACCGATTTGAACAATTTTTGGACCATTGGACTTGTAATGATTTAAAAAAACTTTGGTTGAGCTCTTTATGCATGATACATTATTTAAATAATTTATAAAATATTTATATATAATTTTATTCATTTTTATATTATTTAAGTGTATTTTCGTATGGTCTCAAAGGATTCATAGCACTCTATGAATCTTGAATAGTTAAGTCATTGAGAACTAATATTTTTTTTATTATATTTTAGAATTATATATTGATGTATCTATTACATTTGACTCAAAATTGACTATAATTAATTGTAACAATTATCATATACTATAATTATTGTCTAAAGGTATTTTATAGTTATATAGCAAGTATTATTGATAGAAGTAGGAGTTAGAATGTAATAATATATTATAATTTGATCAGTGGGGTGTATGTTATTAAGTATCCTATTATGAACTGATTTTTTATGGCATACTTGTAGTTAAAGTATATAATTTTATATTTATTTAGATATTTATTCCTTAAATAAATTTTATGGATAGGGATAAATATTTAGCACCAAAGTAGTTTATTTATATCAGTCTATGAAATTTTTTCATTATGAGAGGAATATTTTTTGGTTATGGCATACAACTACCTATCCAAAGAGGATTGTTATGTGTTTTAATTGAAAAAGGTTGCATGGAGTATTGTATTATAAGGGTGCTCTAGCTTTCATGAATCAGTCTATCCAAAGAAGATAGGTTCATGAATGTTAGGCTATGTTATTTACTTGTGGCTCATGTATCGAGTACTTATGCATATTATATATTCTATCCAAAGGAGAATATATAGTATTATATTTGAGCTCTTGTATATCATTTATGTATATGCCTATCAACTAATATTTTCTATTCCTGATATCTTTGATTATACAGTCATTTTTTGTATTAACAATAACAATATTGTTGTTGAGGTCTTAATTAAATTAAATTATCAAAAATGAAAGTATATTGGGCTTAGAAAATTTATCTATTCAAAGGGGACAAATTTTTGAATACCTTGTATCCTCATTATGTTAACCTTTATTTTTTTTGAAAGAAGATATATATTATGCCTAAAAAGTTTGTCTGTCCAAAGAGAATAAATCTTCAAATATCTTGTATTGACTTCATGATTGGAGCTCAAAGGCTCGTTATATTCTCTGTTTCAAGAAGAGTTTTATGTTGATATACATGGTGCTCTTCTTGAAAATAGCTTATTATGTTTAAAATTCATATTTATTTATTTATTATTTATACCTCTAACATGTTGCATTTTATGTGATTGATCATTTTTTTATCTTATGCCATCTTAGAGGTCATGACTTGATAATCTCTAATTGGAAGGTTTGAAAATTTTAATGGATTGATGATCACCAAAGTCACCCGTTCACTGATATTTACAAGATCCTTTTTTAAGATATTTAGATGGGATTGAATAGTATTATATGTTGAAGAGAGATACCTTATATGAATCACTTTCTTTCTTAAGAAAGTTTTGTAGCATTGGACCAAGGGCTCTCATTAAAATAATGCTTATGAAGATTTCTGGTATATATATTGTCTATGTTTCTCTATTGATTAACTACATAAAAATTATTTAGCAATTAGTATATTATATTTAATAGAGTTAATGCTCGCATTATGACTCTAATTGAAATAATCTATAAAATATACAAATTGAAATTATGCTAGTGCTAAGTATGATGGATTATGGATATTATATTATATAATGATCCTCCATCTTAGATAACTTATAAGAGTACTTTAGGATAAAAGTTATCTATAAAAATGATACAAAGTGAATCATTTTACATATAATATATATATATATATATAAATTGATTCTATTCTCTGTGTTATACTTAATAATAGTAATCTAATATAATTTTTTATCTCATTTGTAAAAGGTATATAGAATCTAATAAAAAAGATGCTAGATAGCTAATGGATATATAAATCAATGTGAAGTAGATGGCATGATGGTATTAGAACTTATATTATGAAACTAGAAAGTATTGTACTTAAACTAAGTATTTTGATATCTCTATCTCTAATATGTTGATTACTCATCATGCTTTTAGTTTTCTTGCTATACGATTTAGTGAATTTAAAATTATATAAGTGTAATAATTAGTAATTTTATCCTATTTTATTCAAAAATTTTGATATTTTTGAGAAAAGGATAAAAATATTGATATGGTATATCAGTCACATCCAAGGATCCCATACATAATAAATAAATAGTATTATTAAATATTTATATAAATATGAAATAGTTATTTAATATACCATGCCCGAAATATTTAAGCATAATTATATGATTGAGAGATAAAATCATACTTTGAAGGATATGGTTTGAAGTACGATGAGTAGGCACATTTTTTTATGATATCTCTAGTATGAGATCCTAAGAACTGCTATCTATATTTTTGATAAAATTTTTGAAAAAATAGTTATACAAAATATCTTTATGTTAAAGGTTGGTAGGAAACCTAATATTATTCAATTTTATACTTGGGACTGTCCTACAATACTTAATCATTAATACTTCATTAACGAATAAATTATAAATTTAAAATAATATATTATTTAATTTAGTTATCTAGATAATTTTAAATAAATATATATTTTAATATGTTAATATGAAATAAAGAATATTGAGTTAAATCATGTCATATTAGTAGATTCTGATTTGAGTGTTGTTAGATACCCTTATGCTAGAAATATGATATTAAATGAAAAATAAGTTATTGCTCTTATTTTTCTTTTATTTATGAAAATATTATATTTCATCCTGTTGGAGGATAGTAGGAGAGCAACATTATATATACGAACTAATTATAGTATCTTCATTACTAGTTGATGTAGCATGAAAAAAGAAATCACATAATAGGATATGAAAACATGTTATTTCTTATAACAATTTAGCTTTTCAAAATTTGAATGGCTGGAGGGTTTGTTTTGTAGAAAGGTATGAAAACAGAATCTAATGATATTTTTGAATATACAAGCAAAGTTTGTGACATGTTGTAAAGTTACAATTTATATAATTTTGATTACGAAACTTTATCCTATATCTTATAATTGATGATTCTATCTTAAAAACTACTTAAAATTTATTATAATAATAGTGTAGCTATATTTTTTAAAAGAGTAATAAGAGTTTCTATTATCTCTATCTATCTGAAGATAGAATATTTGATAATCAGAGATTTTAATTAAAAAAGAGATATTTTATAAAATATATTTGTACAGAGTCAATATTTATTGATCCCCTAATCAAATGGATAAGATCCATAGTTTTCATGAAACATGCCAAGAATATGGGAATTTTAGAATCTTTTATTTTTTGGATTAGTGAGAGTTTGATGTAGTTTGATGAATTTATGTATTAACTTGATAGACAAATTTTATTTATCATTGATTACTTTATTGATGGATTGCAATCTAAGAAAACAACTATTGAGTGTATATAGAGTCCATGTTGGCTGATCCTCTAATCAAGGATTTGAGATCCGTATACTTTACAAAGCTTATTAAAAATATAGATGTATTGAATTTTTTTATTGTGCTTGGCTAGTGGGAGTGACTTTATATTTTTACTTTATTATTATAGATTTTTTTCATTTTATATATCTATCATGAGTATTTATGTATATTATTGATATGATAGTTGATGGATTATATTCTATATGTATATGTGAAATATAATATAATATAATATCTAAAGAATGTGTGTTGACTCTAGTCTTGATTTTGATGATTGACAAAATATTTAAGTATATATAAATACTAATTATGTATTTAGTGTGTTTATTAGATTCAGGTACTCATAATAGTTGAAAGAAAGAATTACTTATTTTTAGTTGAAGAAGTCCTTAAATTAATGAAAAATCAAGTTATAAGGACTTTGGAACATATTGAAGATCTTGAAGAATTTATAATTTTAATTTGGACAAATTTTGATGCTTGGCATACCCGGCATGCCAAGTGTCGATCCAAGTGTCGACTCAAGGCCTGAAAACAAGAAAAATATAGAATTATGTCAATCTATAATTTTTGCCTTGAGCTGATCTAAGAGTCGACTCATAAACAAATCAAGTATCGACTCACCTATCAAGTATTGACTCACCTGTCAAGTATTGACTCACCTGTCAAGTATCGACTCAAGGTATCGACTAACTAGATTTAAGTATCGATACTTGGAGCAAATGCTAGTTTTTTTAAAGCTGCAGAACTTTCCCAACTTGCTTCAAATGGCTAGTTTTTCATCTTCAATGGACATAAACGGTCACCTATGGTTTGGAGAGTTATATAAACACCAAAAATCAAATGGGAAAGCAATCCTTTGAGGGAAAAGTTCTATACACTTCAAGAATTCATTATTTTGAGTGGTTCAAACCTTCAAGCTTCCAAGATTGAGAGAAAGCTTCCAAGTCCACATCTTTATCAACATTCAAAGCCTTTAACAAATTGAAGACAAGGTTCTTCAACATCATCCAAGAATTTTAAAGAGATACTTGCTTTATTTTAGAAAACTTTATTGTATTCTTTACTTTCATTCTTACATTATTGTATCAAGATTTTTAGTGATTCTTGGAAAATCAAAGAGGTTGTTGGTTAGCCTTTGTATAAAACCAACATAGATATAAAACCAACATAGATTGTTGGTGAGCCCGAGAAAATAAGTTGGATTTTGATTAGTGAGCCCAGAAAACTAATCGACTGTAATCTTGGTAATTATAGTAAAATTTTCAAGAAAAACTTAGGGAATGGATATAGGTGCCTTAGCATGCACCGAACCATTATATATTCTTGTATTTATGATTGCTCTTATTTATTGCTTATTTACTCTTATATTTACTTTGTTAATTCTGTTGCATATTTTTACTAAGCACACAAACACTTTAGCAAAACATAAGTTCTTGATTTGAATTGGTACATACTTGTTTTATATTCATTGAAATATTTCAAATAATTTTAAAAACTAAATTCACCCTCCTCTTGGGTTGCATCATCATTGGGCAACAATGTATCTTTGTCTTGAGAATGATAATTGTATGGGTATATCTTATTTGTTATTAAGAGATCTCGATATATTTGTTTGGAGATATACGAGCTTCTTTTGAAATCGATGAATTTTTCTAGTATTTAATAAAGCATATGGTTAAAGAAAAATCATGATTAATGATATATTTATATAATTTCTTTTGTTATGTGCATATATCTCTTGTTTAATATACCTATTATTTGAAAATTGAAATCATGTATCAAATCTCAAATATGTTGTGCTGTTTCGTTATTGATACTATATTGAATATGTAAGACATAATGGCTTGTTATTTTGAAGTCATTAAATTTTTCTTACTTAATTTATTTTCAAGCATGTTAAAAAGAAATTGGTTGAAAGATAATAATTAAAATAGCATATATTTTTTATCACTTTTGGATGCTATTTTTTTACTACACTATCATACCAAGACTCATGTCGATAGTATTGATGATGATGTAACTATGGATAGATCTTATATCAAAAAAGAATGCAATGATTTCCATGATTTGGTATGATTGATACTGTTGGACCGAGTCATTTTGAAAGTGTTGTCTATGGATATATATTTTTATAACCATATATTATATTCAGCCCGAGAGTCATTTTGAAATAAAATATTTTTAAAATCATAATTAATGTTACCTAAATAGAAGAATGTAAGAGTTTTTTCTAATTATGAACTATCATTATTTATTTATTTTGATTTGTTAAAAATGGATTAATTTTATGATCCCTGTTAATAGATATGTGTATAGCCCAATTTTGTGTGTGATCCTTGTGATTGGGCTATGAGCAGCTTATGTTGGTTAGTGTGATTGAGGCGGCATGTTTTAGACCTTAGCTCAACTTGATCTCTGATAGGAGGGTTAATTTTATGATCCCCTCTCCACTCTTCATAATATTTTATCATGAGATTTGTTCTTATGGTTTGTTCCATCGAATAACTGCCTATTGTGAGAGGATGCTGAAGAGAAAGACTTAGCTTTTGATATTTATGTAAGCATCTATGATTGCAAGTTTGGAAATTAATGATAAATACAGGTACGTATCCCAAATCTAAAGATATTATTTATTTTATAAGATTTTCAAACTTATTATTTGTTCAGATCTATTCTTGAAAATAATATTATTTTTGGTGTTCTAAAAATCATGCACATGATCTTGAGATAATAAAATTTCTTGCAGTTACCTTCTTAATGGCATTCAGTTACCTCATGTAGCTCTATAAATTGGTAAGAAAGAATCTCTGATGAAGATAACATATTTTTACTCTCTCATGCTTATTCTTTCCTATCGGAGTAGCTCGCGACACTATAATAAAACTATGTTTTCCACTGGTTTTTCTCGATGCTAGGGGGGAGCATCAGGAAGCACCGCCAACATGGCGATGCTTTTGAAAAATGTTGGCAAAAGCTCATGTTAGCAATGCTTTTAAGCATCGACAGGTCGCTCTTTTCTTTCCCGAATCGAGCCCTAATCCCATTTCCTCTTTTCTTCCGTGCACTGCCGCTCCTCTCTGTTTCCTCCTAGCTCCCTCCTCCTCGTTCATCTCCTCCGGTTCCTCACCATCATGTGCCTCGTCACTGTCCTGCACCTCATCGCTGTCCCATGCGTCATCGCCATCACAACTAGGACTGGATCGAGCTAGCTCAAAGACCTTAGGTAATGATCCCATTTTTAGTTTTTTTTTTGGGGGGGAAATCAGATGATGTTATGTTGGAACATGCTCTTCCAAAAAGAATGATATATCTTCTTTCAGGACACAGACCATTAGATCATATTCTACATAAATGTCAAAGTACTCCAAACTTATCCGATCATCAACTTGCACAACTCTCAAAGCAACCATTGTGCCTTCCGATAGTAGATCTGTGTGAAGGAAGATGAATCCTTGTTTTGCACCAACAAAGCAACCACTGTCCAAACTATTGTGCCTTCCAATAGTGACAATCAATATTTTGTAACATATTTTTATTAATTTTTTTGTTTTTTTTTTTGTTTTTATTGTTTAATTTTTATGGTTTTAACATGCATGATAGTGCCGATTGTTTTTGTTTATTTTTGATTTTTTATGGTTTTTAGGGATCTATTTTTCTTTCTTCTGCCTATGAAAGCAAGATTTTTTTTTTAAATATAGGATCAACAGACTATTCTGATAGGAAGGAAATGGTCTTTGGTGCTAAAATAGATGTATTTTATGTATATGTATTATGCATACACAAAATTTATGCATAGGTATAGCCATGTTATAATGTCTAATATTTTTTTTAAATAGTTCAGTCAGATACTTGAACATTTAACACTGGAGAGTAATGTCTAGATAACAGTGGCACTGAATTAAGGTTGATATGAATGAATTTTCAGGGCATGAGTGCCTGCTTCTCCAACATGAATGGATCTATTAAGAAATTGACTTTGAAGAAAACTAAATGCTAATTTAATGCCAAAAACTGACAGTTCACCTATATTTTCTCCCCTAGCAAAACTATCAAGAAAAATTTGGACATCCAAAAAAAACACTTGTGCAAAAATCTAGATCAATAACCTGGCCAAACTACACTTCATGCATTTCAGCGACTTTAAAACAACAAAACAATAATTGAAACTTGTTTCATGGCCCTATCATATGTTTTTCCAAGTATAATAAGATGGCTAAAGACTAATCAATTAAGGTCTTTCAGGTTAAAACCATATAAATGTTTTAAAGTGATTGCTTGTCTCAATAGGCAAACCTTTAGTACAACACTTGCTTTTATATTATGGTGGCACTCCCATGTCCCAATCCTCTTCGACAATTCTAGGCATACTAAATGCTCTCATGACTAGCTTTTGATACCACGTATCTTTTCAAATTATCTTTATATTAGCTAAATTAAAGACCCTTTCAATCTTGATGTCTTTTAAGTGTAAGTGCCATTTAAGCTTGTTGAAAAGACATTAATGATCAGTTTGCAGTTATAACCTTAGGTAATGATCCCATTTTTAGTTTTTATATTTTGTTTAATTATTTCGTTAAAGATCCTCTAGGCACTCTAAGAAATCTTTCATTCTTTCTTTAATTTGGTTTTGGGTTTCTATGTGATTGCGTGTATATTTTTTGTTTTGGGTTTCTATGTCAACCAGTGGGTTTATATTTATCACTAAGCCTATAGACATTAGATGTAGAAAATATGTTTGGTACTATTTTTTAACACAAAAAAAACCTATGAGGGGATCATTTTATTTAGTACTATTTTTAATAAAAATATAAAATTTGATTGCAAAAAAAATACTTTATTATCTTGTTTTTGTTTTTATTTATTTAAACAACTTGTGTTATTTTACTTTTAAAATGTAAGAGTGAAATTTTTGTTTTTTATTCATTTCCTCCCAATCACGTTTCTTCTAGCTGTCCCTTGGAGTTAAAGAAACAACATACATTTTAAAAAAAATGATAATACGGCCAGCAACAGAAATTTAATGCTGGATTTCAGTTTTAACAAATTATAATTAAAAATTATCCTCCTTATTGTAATAGTGACAATGAAAAGGAGATTGAAACCACCAAGCTACATTCATTATTGCCTATTAGCTCTCATAATTATGCTTTCAGCCCCATAACAAAAATCATCTGAAGCTTTATGAGATCGTTGATGTTTTAGCTGCTCTGCCTACCATGTATGTGAAGACATAGACAATCCTTGCTGGCTTAGACTTGTTCAGAACCTCAGGTTGATCCATGGTTAAGGTTTATGAAACTGTTGTTGTTGCTGCTTTGCCTACTGAGTGTGTGAAGACGAGGACCTAAGCTTTTTGAGTTGATATACTATAAGTCGAGATCCCTTACTAAGGGTTTGGAGTTGGGGTATGAAGCGAGTAGACTAAAAAAAATTACCCTCACTTTCCATTCTATTTTCTTCCCATTTTCCTGGTGTCTTCATCTTAGACTTATGAGGGACTTTGCATAGGTCTACAGCAATCTTTGAGACTCATTAGCATGCTTCCATACCATTGTCCCTCAGGACCAATTTTGCTTAAATAGGCTGCAAGAACATTGTTTTTTTAATGTTTGACAGTATTTTATAAAACATGAGCTCATATTTGTTTCTTTTGTTCATCTTTTGCTACTAACTTAATATTTTCCATTTATGTTAGGCATTAATGCTCAACAGTCAACATCATATCATCCTTCTTCATGATATGATGTGTTTCACTAGCCAGTGCGCAAGATACCTAGATTGTCACTTTCAGCTGCAAGATCTCAAAAAAAAAAAAAGTTAACCTCATCAGTACCTTTTCTAAATGTTTCTGCTTGGTTAAGTGTGTGGGCTCCGGTGCATAGTTTAAATATTTCTATTATTTTATTAGAAGGTGATTCAGCTACCTTAGTTTCATAGCTTAATTATGTATCTATGCAAAATTATATGCACATTCCTTTTCTAAAGGATTTATGGTTTTGGAAATTATCTACTTCTTCCTGTAATGTATTGCATAATTATGGAAAGCAAATCAAGCAGTTGATTATACGCAACATGTTATGCTTTAAGATTTGTTCATTATTGTAAATCTTTCATTTCAATACCATGTATAATTTTGCTTTGATCAATAATGGCTTTTTAAATATTTTTTACAAAACCTATATTGCATAGAAATATAAACCAGTCAATTGATTAATGTACATATTCTATAGCATCCGTACATTTATTTTATTTTTGTACAAGTGGAAGAATTATGTACAGTGGTCAATTGATTGTCCAGTTTGGACAGTTTGAAAATTACAAATAATTTATAGGTACTTACAGTAATCAAGCAGTATGGATAGAGTTCCAAATATATTTTAGACAACATTTTCTTTTTAGTTCTCCTTATATATCTTTATTCGTATGAGGAGAACTAAAAAAAATACTGCCAAAATTTTTCTGGAGCTCTTATTGCATATCGTTTGATTACTATAAATGGCTTATATAATTAATACAATTCTTGAATGGGATAGGACATATCTTTGCATTTTAGTTGATGATAGGATGCATTTATTAGTTAACATATATTATTTTTCATATAATTTTAAAAAATTTTACTTGGAGCATTGTTATTAACTAATTTTTTTTGTATTTATATAACTTGAAAGTTGGATCATTTTATCTTAAAATGGATAAAAGCTGGATAAATAAATCGAGAAATACCAAAGAATATTTAGATGGAGTTTATAATTTTATTAAATTCGGTATGGACAAAAGTAGTTTAAATGAAAAGATTTTATGTCCATGCCAATGACTGATCTATAAATAGTTAAAGAATATTTGATATGTAATGGTTTTGCAAGAGGTTATACTGAGTAGGTTTTTCATGAAGAACTTATATTGCCAGAATTAAATAATCAATCATCGTCTGATACTGGATCCAGTAATATGCAAGAGAATCCTGTAGGAGATGATGATATAATGAGTTTGATCACAGATGCTTTTCAACATGGTGTTCCAAACTTTGAAGGTTCAACTGATATATATGAAACAACTGGAATATATGAAGGTTCTATATTTATTGAACGAACATATATCGATGAGCAGATATAACCATCAACTTTTGAGTCAGTTCGGTATCATAATTTAATAAAAAAAATAGATGAACAATTATATCTCGGCTATTTAAAATTTTCTAAGATCTCTTTTCTTATATATTTATTCCATATAAAATATATGAATAGATGGTCTAGAAAGAGTTTTACCATGCTTCTTAGGTTATTAAAGGATGCATTTCCAGAAGGCAATGATTTACCATCCTTTTATTATGAAGCAAAGAAAGTTGTCAACAATCTAGATCTTGGATATCAAAAGATTCATAGTTGTTCGAAAGACTGCATGTTATATCAAGATGAAAATGCTAATCGAGAGTCATGCAATGTATGTGAATCTTCACGATGGATAACTCAAGAAGGAGATGAGGATGACATAATGAATGGAACAGATACACTGCGGCATATAAAGAAACCAGCAAAAGTATTGCGTTACTTTCCTTTTATTCCTTGATTGAGGAGGATATATTCATCATCAAAAACAGCTTCATTGATGAGATGACATCATGAAGGGCATATGAAGGATAGAATGTTAAGACATCCAGCAGATAGTTTATCATGAAAAGCATTTAATGCTAAGCATTCTGATTTTGCCTCTGATATTCATAATGTTCGGTTGGGTTTAGCTTCAGATAGCTTTAATCCTTTTCGGACTCTAAATTCTACATATAGCACTTGGCCAGTTATTCCAATACCATATAATTTATCATCATAGTTGTGCATGAAACAATCCTCACTTATCTTGTCAATAGTTATTCTAGGTAATAAGGGTCCAAGAAATGATATTGATTTTTTTCTACAACCTTTAATAGAGGATTAAAATAGTTGTGGAAATGTGTCGATGCAATTGATGCTTCTAATAGTGAAACATTTAAACTACAGGCAGCTTTGTTATGGACTATTAATGATTTTCTAGCATATGCCATTTATCTGGCTGGAGTACAAAGGGACGGGTTGCATGTCCTTGTCGTGCAGATTCGACACATTCAATTTGGTTAAAATATAAAGAAAAATTATATTATATGGGACATTGTCGATGGTTAGAACCGAATCATTCATTTCATTTTCAGCAAGATTTATTTGATGGTACCATAGAAATGGGATATGCACCTATTCCACCTTCTAGGACTAATGTTTGTAGATAACTGGATTCCATCAGTTACATATATGATAAATTCTTAAAGTCTTCTAAAAAAGAGAAAGGGATGATCAAGAAGGATTGGTAGAAGAAGTGACTACTGGTACTATGGATGCACAGGTATTTGAAGATCCTAATATTTTTTTTAAAAATGAAAATGAGGATGACGTATAGATATCATCTACAATTCAGCCCAGCAAACATTTATGGAAGAAAAGAAGTATCTTTTTTGACTTATCTTATTGGGAACATAATCTTATTCGGTATAATCTTGATGTCATGCACATAGAGAAGAATGTATGTGATAATCTATTTGGAACATTGTTGAATCTTGATGGAAAGATCAAAGATAACATGAATACCCGAATAGATTTACAAGAATTGGATATCCGATATGAGATTCATTCCAAAATGCTTGCTAATGATAAAATTTATTTGCATTCTGCATCTTATACCATGTTTGCTTAAGAAAAACATAATTTTTTGATAGTATTGAAAAATATTAAAGTAGCTGATGGATATACATCAAACATTTCAAGGTGCTGTGTTGACCCCATAAGTGATTTTAATGATAACCAAACATTGAAGCATGCATTTGTTTTATTAACAACTCTTCAAGTATTTTACAAGTTTTTGTAGGATGATTTCATTGTTTAATTTCAACTCCTACATTTCTAGTTTTGAAATGAGTTGTGTTGTAAGTAATTCATATAAAGAAGAATCCAAAGAAAAAGTTAAGTAAAAATCATGAAAATAGGTTACTTCTAGATGTATTTCAAGTATAAAATTTCTTAGAAATATGGTTAGAAGAGTTTGAAGGAACCTTGAGACTTTGAAAGCTTGCTGGATGATTTCTGGAGAAAAACTGATAATTCACTGAAGAATTCATCCGAGCCGACTCGAAGAAAAGAGAGCCGACTCTGGAACATGGCATGCATTAAGATTTCTGGCATGCATATATCCGAGCCAACTCTAAGGGACCCAAGCCGACTCATCCAGTTCATGATTTTCTGAATCAGACAATTGAGCCGACTCGAAGGGAATCTGAGCTGACTACATTGTACTGTCAGACATCCGAGTCAACCCTTCAGAAGTTCGAGCCAACTTCTCCAGAGTCCAGAAAAAGAGCTCTGAGAACTACAGCCAACCGAGCCAACTTTCAAGAGAAAGAGTCGACTCTTCTAGAGTACATTTTTGAAGGCCTGAGGATCCGAGTCGACTAGAATCAAGGCGAGCCGACTCTTACAGAGCGAGGAATCAAAATATTATGCAATTGAGCCAACTATAATGAAGCGAGTTGACTTAACCAGAACTACTCTAAGGATCGAAGCCGACTCGAGTAATTCGAGCTGACTCGAAGGTCAATTTCAGACTTATAACGACTAGTTCCAGAACTTGAAATTTGAATCCAAAAAGTGCTCCAACGGTCAAATGTCACATCCCAATGGTCTACAATGACTAAAATCATCTGAGAAGAGTACAAGACTATATATTTAAGGGATTTGAATTACTTTAAAGAAGAGATGATGAGTAAATGCTAAATTGAATATCCAAGTTACTTTGTGAGAAAGAGAGCACTACAAGAGCATTCAAGATAGTCTTCAAGCCTTCACCAACTTCAAATAAAAGCTTGAAGCATTTATTGAAGAAGTTGAAGAAGCCAATCTAGTGTATTGAAGTGCAATCAATTGGACTTCTCTTGAGCTGCATCGGCAACTATCCAACAAAATTTGTTTGTCATTTTGTTGCTTTCTTTTTATAATTATCTTTTGAATTGTTGGGTTATTGGTGAGCCCGGTTTAAAAACCAAATAAGTTCTTGGTTAGCTTGTGTTAAAACCAAGTGTTGGATTCTTGGTAATCCTGTTAAAATCAAGTGTTGGGTTTCTTTGGTGAGCCCGATTTAAAAATCAAAGTGTAGAGATTTGGATTTTGAGCCTGTTAAAATAATCCGATTGTATTCCAGTAGAGAATATAGTGAAAATCCTAAGTGGTAATCTTGGATAGTGGATGTAGAAGCTGAGTTGCTCTGAACCACTATAAAATTTTCTGTGTTTGTATTGTGCATTCTTTTTATATCTTGCTTCTAGTTTTAATTATCTCAATCACAGCACTCAACACTTCTAGGGATTTTCAAAGAGCACATAATTGCTTAAACTTTTTAAATTCCCAATTCACCCCCTCTTGGAAAAGTCACATGGGCAATAACTAGTATCAGAGCAGTGTCTCTAAATACATTTAGAGTAAAGATTGATGGCTCATCCCATGAGTACATCTTTGGCCGAAGGCCAATCTACCAATAGACCTCCACTCTTCATTGGCACAAATTATTTATATTAGAAAACTAGAATGAAAATCTATATTCAAGTTGTCGATTTTCAATTATGGAAGGTCATTCTAAAAGTGCAACATATTTCCATGATCAAAATTAATGGCGTGGATGTCCTAAAGCCCGGAGAGGACTGGGATGAACACGACATGAAGATGGGAGAATTAAATGCCAAAGTAATGAATTTATTATACTATGCTTTGGATGCTAATGAGTTCAATCGAATTTTCACTTGCTCTTCTGCAAAAAAAATTTGGGACAAACTCGAAGTGAACCATGAAGGAACTTTCCAAGTGAAGACTTCGAAAATTAATCTTCTTGTGCATAGTTATGAACTTTTTAAAATAGAACCAACTGAAACTATCTCTACCATATTTACTCGCTTTACAGATATTATTAATGGTTTGAAAAGTCTTGGTAATGTTTATTCAAATGCTGACTTAGTATAGAAGATCCTCAAATCACTTCCGGACAAGTGGGATCCCAAGGTGACTGCCATCCAGGAAGTGAAAGATCTAAACACCTTACCTCTGGATGAATTAATGGCTTCACTCATTACACATGAACTTGCCATGCAACATAGAACTGATGATGATCAGAAGAAGAAGACAATAGCCTTCAAAGCTACATTGGATTCAAAGAAAGATGAGCAATCGGAAGATGATTGCACCTCCTTCAAAGACAATCTAGAAGACGAAGATATTGCTATGGTCGTGAGGAGATTTAGAAGGTTTATGGGAAAGAAGAAAGGAAGATACTATAGAAAATTCCATAAACGAGGTGAGTACTCCAAGGACAAGGACATGGATAGAGAAAAAAAAGAACAAGTGCCCACATGCTATGAATGTAAGAAACTAGGGCACATTCATCCCGACTATCCTTTATTAAAGAAATCTTTCAAAAAGAATAAAAAGAAAGCTATGGTTGCTACATGGAGCGACAGCGAGGAGTCGACTTCATCTGAAGAAGAAGAGACCACGAAAACTGCTAACTTATGTCTAATGGATCTCGAAGACGAGGTAACATCCCCAGAACCTCAATTAGAATTTACTTTTGATGAATTGAATTGTGCTTTTCATGATCTACTATCTGAATTCAAAAAGACTGGAGTAAAGATAAGAACTTTAAAGAATATCAATGAATCTTTATAAAAGGAGAAATAAGAGATTTCAGAAAAGAATAATTTATTGTAAAAGAATTTACATGTCTTTTCTGAAAAATACAAAGCTTTGGAAACTGAAAACAATGCATGTCTTGACATGAACAAAGCCTTAACTGTTGAAAATAATGACTTGAAAAAGGAGGTTAAAAAACTTAAGCCACTGGTTGAAAAACTAACCTTATCTTCAAATAAGCTTGAGTTGATTTTAAAAGATCAAAGAATTTCTGAAAATAAAGCTGGAATTGATTTCAATTTTTCAATTTCAAATAGAATTTCAGCTACTAAATTCATACCTTTAAAAGCTTATGTTTCAAAATCAATATCTCAAGAAGCTTTTGTATCTAATCCTTCTGCATTCATTGCTAGACCTTCAATGTATGTACCTAAGGTTACAAATAGAAAATCTGTTATATCTACATTAACATCTAGAACTTCAATTCGTACATCTTTTTAGAATTCTAGAATTATATATTATGCATGTCATGAAGTTGGATATAAATTTTTTTAATGCAATTCATTAAAGAAAAATATATATTCCAAGAATAGAATTAAAAGAATTTGGGTTCCTAAAGGAACCACCTCTGCTAACCTGTAAGGACCCAAGTTAGCTTGGGTACCTAAAAGAATTTCTTGATTATCTTGCAGGAATGTCTTGCAGCCCAAAAATTGAAGAAAAGATGGTATCTCGATAGTGCTGTTCAAGGCATATAACGGGTGACAAGGATTAATTTATCACCCTAGAGATGAAAGAAGGAGGTATGGTTACTTTTGAAGACGATGGCAAGAAAAAAATAATCAGAATTGGTAAGATCAAAATGATCCCCTGTACTTTTATTGAAAATGTATTGCTAGTAGACAAATTGAAGTATAATTTATTAAGCATTAGTCAATTATATGATAAAGGCTTCAAGGTTGTCTTTGAATCATCTATGTGTATTGTAAACAACTCTCTTGATTCTAGCAGTAAGTTCATTAGACATAGACTTGAAAATATTTATGTGGTAGACCTTAATATTTTACCATGTCAAGTAGTTCCAGTCTAGTTGCCATGAATGCTAAGACCAAGGAGTCTTGCTTACTTTGGCATAGATGATAAGGTCATGCTAGCATGCATACTATTGTCAAGTTAATTTCGAAGAATTTAGTTAGAGGCATGCCTAAATTAAAGTAGATCTTAATCATGTTTGTGATGTTTGCCAAATGGGTAAACAAACTAGGGAGAATTTTAAATCCAAAAATATGATTTCAACTACTAGACCCATTGAGCTACTTCATATGAACTTATTTGGACCAACTAGGACCACAAGCCTAGGTGGTATGAAATATGCTCTTGTGATAATAGATGATTTTTCGAGATTTACTTAGGTTTTGTTTATCGCTCATAAAGATGAAACTTTTAAAGTTTTTCGAAAACTTTACAAAAAAGTTTTTAATCAAAAAAATCTTTCAATAGTTTCAATTAGGAGTGATCACGACACCGAATTTATTTGAAAATCAGTTTTTCGATGATTATTCCACTGAAAATGGCATTGATCATAACTTTTTCGCTCCTAGGATACCATAACAAAATGGTATTGTAGAGAGAAAAAATAGGACTTTGGAAGAGATGACCCGAGCAATGTTATGTGAAGGCAATCTTCCAAGATACTTTTGGGCAAAAGCGGTGAACACTGCTTGTTATATTTTGAATCGCGTTTTGATTTGTCCTATTTTGAAGAAAACCCCCTATGAGCTTTGGAATGAAAGGAAACCCAACATTAATTACTTTCATGTATTTGATTGTAAATGCTTTGTGCTTAACAATGGTAAAGATAATCTAAAAAAAATTGATGTTAAATTTGATGAAGCAATTTTTCTTGATTATTCATTACATAGCAAATCATATAGAGTATTTAACAAAAGAACTCTTACTGTGGAAGAATCTATGCATATTATTTTTGATGAAACTAATCCCTCACCTTCTAAGAAAGAAGAGTGCATAGACAATGATGCAGGTACAATTCAAAAAGAAATGGAAGATATGAGCATACAAGAAAGATCAATTCAAGAAGGAGAAGAAATAGTAAGTAAGGATTATGCCGATCTACCAAGGAAATGGAGGTATGTACTTCTCATTCAAGATAATTAATTATTGGTGATCCTTCATAAGGTATTAGAACTAGGTCATCACATAGAGACATACATTATTACCTAGCCTTTGTATCACAAATAGAACCTCATACCTTAGAAGAAGCTGAATCTGATCCAAACTGGATGATGGCCATGTATGAAGAATTAAATCAATTTGAGAGTAATAAGGTATGGAGTTTAGTTGAAAGACCATCAAACCATCCCATCATAGGAACCAAATGGGTTTATAGAAACAAGTTAGATGAACAAAGAAATGTAATTAGAAACAAAATTAGATTGGTGGCTAAGGGATATAACCAAGAAGAAGGTATAAATTTTGATGAAAAGTACATTCTTGAATGATTTTATATCCGACCAAGTTTTTGTAGAACAGGCACCAGGTTTTAAAAATCATGCTTTATCAAATCATGCTTTTAAACTCAATAAAGTATTATGTGATTTAAAAGAACCTAGAGCCTGGTATGATAGACTTAGCACCTTCTTGATTGAAAATAATTTTTCAAGAGAAAATATTGATAAAACTCTTTTCATCAAGAAGAAGGATAATGATTTATTAGTTGTATAGATTTATATTGATGATATTATATTTGGTGCAACTAATGAAACTCTTTGTAGAGAATTTGCTAAGTTAATGTAGGAAGAATTTGAAATGAGCCTAATGGGTGAACTTAACTACTTCCTTGGACTTCAAGTGAAACAAACAAAGAAAGGAATCTTCATTAACCAAGCCAAGTACACCAAAAAAATAATCAAAAAGTTTGGTACGGAGTCAAGCAAACAAATGAACACACCCATGGGCCTAACCTGCAGATTGGATAAAGATGAAGATAAATCCAACATTGATCAAAAGCTCTATAGAGGTATGATCGGATCCTTGTTATACTTAACTGCAAGTAGACCTGATATCTTGTTTAGTATATGTGTATGTGCTAGATCCAATCTAATCCTAAAAAATCATATATGCTTGCTGTTAAAAGAATCATAAGATATCTGAAAGGAACAAGCAATCTAGGTCTATGGTTTTTAAAACATTCTTCATTGAATTTAATTGGATTTTCAGATGCTGATTATGCTGGTTGTAAAATTGATAGAAAAAGCACTAGTGGCACATGCCAATTTCTAGGCTTGAATTTAATCTCATGGCACTGTAAGAAACAAAACTCGGTAGCACTATCTACTACTGAGACAGAGTATGTTGCTATAGGGAGTTGTTGTGCACAAGTGTTATGGATTAAACAACAATTAGAAGACTTTGATGTTACACAATCTAAAATTTCTATCAAATATGATAATACAAGTGTTATAAATTTAACAAAAAATCTAATTCAGCATTCAAGGACTAAGCACATAGAGATTAGACACCATTTTATCAGAGATCATGTTTTAAATGATGATGAAATTCATCCCTACTGAGAGCCAACTTGCTGACATTTTCACTAAGCCACTCAATCAGGATAGATTTGAGATGATTAGAGGAGAATTAGGTCTTTATGATCCTTTTTAGATTTTCCAAACTTAATTCCTTCAAAATTAAGGAAAAATTATCTAAAGAACCTCTAACATCAATTCAACATCTTTGAGCACCTTTTAATGTAGTTTTCCTGAATTTATTGTCATTTTTGATCAATTTTTAACTTTTATGGAAAGTTTCTGTTCGAGTCGACTTGGGCAATTGTGCTTAGGTCGAGCGGACTCAAATTTCTGTTATTTTTGTTTTTTCTCTGGTCAAGCTGACTCGAACAATTTTAGAGTTAGTCAAGCCGACTCGGATATCGGGCAAACAGTTCTTAATAGAGCTGTAGAGCCTTTTCCGAATTTTTCTATCTTTTATTCTCGCTTTAAACCTTAGAACTCCACTCAAAACCTCTTCCAAAATCTCAAAAATCATATCCCTTGAGCTCCAATCTTCCAATTTCTCCTAATTCTTACAATGGCATCGAAAATGGCTGTTTGGAAGAGATAAAAAAGGGCTGGTCCATCTACTGAGATTGAAAGAAGGACTAAGCATCGGCAAGAGGAGCCGACTTGAGCAGTGGAGAGAGAAGAATAGCAAGAAATCCGAGAAGAAAGGCAATTGGCCGCTGCTCCTTCTTCGAGGCAAGTAATTTCTATGTCTAATCGCCCGGTTACAAGTGGTCGAAGGATTATTTTTTCTTTTCTCAAGGATTTATGGTTGAAAATTGGTGATTCTATTGAAGAACTTGGTTGGAGTTACTTTTGCTCATTGAATGTGTCTACTTATCCTGCCATAGTTAGAACATTTTATGAGAATCTGAGACTTGAGGCACAACACATTGAATCCACAATGAAAGGCAAGAGAATAATCATTTCTGAAGAAAGATTGAGTAGTCTGTTAGAAATGCCAACTAAAGGGTCCAAACATCTAGTGCTAAAAGATAAAGAAAAAACCCTAAGAACTGTGCTAGGCAGGGAAGATGTCAATAGAATTGGAACTATAATGGCAAACACATTATCCTTAGAGATGAGATTGCTCCATAATTTTGTTAGTCTGATCTTTCTTCAAAGAATAGGAAGGTTTGATTAGGTCGGCGAGAAGGACTTATGCTTCATGGAACATATCATTGAGGGAAAAGCATTGAATTTACTTTATATTATGATTATGATGATGAAAGAGGCTGTGAGGAAAGTGAAGGCATGCTTATCCTATGGAATGGTGTTAACATTATTATTTTAGGTTTCCAGGGTCAATCTTGAAGGGGAAGATGGAAAGCCTCTTCACCACACAGATACTTATTCTTCCAAATCTCTACTTCGAATGGGTTATATCTGTAATGAAGGAGTATGGAAGAAGAAAGGGACTAATGTTAGGGCTATAGCAGCATCTACTAGTGAGGATGATGATGATGATGAGAGTGTAGAGATACCTAGAGAGATCATTTCTGATACTGCTGCACCCTCTACATTGGAGCCTCCCGAGTATGTTTTTGATGTTCCTATTACTACTTCTACTGAGTTTGGCACCACTTCTGAGACTGCTATACTTGAGCATGCTACTATGGAGACTGAGCCTACTGGTTGCTGTGGAGACAATTCATACTAATTATGAGACTCCCTTACCTACTTCTCCACTAGCACATACTGCTCCAGGTCCATCTGCACATTCTACTGTTTCTGTTTTAGTGATACAGGAGTTTATTGCCCAACAGATGAGGTCACTTGCAGATTCACTGACTTGTTCTTTGACTAGTATGTTTGGCGAGCTTCGTCGATCAGTGGACACTAGACTAGACCTGCTCAGCACTGAGATCAGAGAGTTCGCACCAGGGTTGACTTACTTGAGTCATCTAGACCTGCTTCTCAGCTTGACACACAGCCCCTATCAGACTCTATCAGGTCAGCTACTGAAGCTATTAAAGATTCTGTGGATAAAAGCATACAAGATTTCAGAACAGAGCCAAGGGAGTTGAGATTCAGAATGGGAGGTATAGAACAAGGCAAAAGAATGGAGGAGGACTACACCAAGGGCATCGAGATCTTTAGATCTGAGTTTGGCAGACTTAGAGGTTATGCTGAAGCATTTGCGAATGTCCAAGCTACTGAATTAATTGCATTGAACACTGAGATCAAGAAGCTTCATGAAGAGATGGATACAATTCAATTTCAACTTGATCAGCTCAAAACCACTATCATTGCAGCATTTGCCTCTCCTAGACCTCGACCTATACCTACACCTCAACCTGCACCTCAACCTAGACCTACCTCTACTCCACATCCTAGGCAGCCAGCTCCTCATCTTAGGCCCCAAGATTCTAAACCACAATTTGTGAACCTAATAGCATCTATGCCATCTTTTGGACCATCTTTTGTACCACCTTTTGGGCCATCCAATAGTACTAAGATAGATAGTGACAGTGAATAGATTTTTAATCTTAATCTTTTGTAATGTGTAATGATAATTTTATGAATGCAATGAATATATTTTTGGCATATCTTCTGTGTATAAATTGAGCTTGTGCAATATTCTCAATGATACTTTCATTTGTACAATGCTAATCAAAATAAATTTTAATTAGAATATCAAAGTTGAGAAGAGAAAGTGAAATTATCTCAAACAAATATTATCAGCTTTCTCTTTCTATTATAAAAATTGAGCTTTGAAAGATCAATTGAACACCTTTTTTGATTACTGACAAAAAGGGGGAGAATGTTTAAAGTTGCATGAAAAAGAATGAAAAAGTTGCATAAATATGAAAGAAAAAGGGGGAGAATGTGATTAAAAATATGAAATTGCATATATAAGTAAGGGGGAGAAAAATTGTTGAATCTAAATGACTTTAGTCATGCTCTATGCTTTCAAAATCTACACATATTCCTTGAAGATCTTAAAGCATTAACTCTGATACTTTTCACTTTTGATATATTTCTGATACTTTGCAATATTGAGTTTTGATACTTTGCATACATTAATAGCTCTGATTCTTTGCGAAAGTGCTAGCCTTAACACTCTGATACATATAAAAGCACTGATACTATATAGTTTCTTTTTCATAAAAAGCTCAGATACTTACTTGCAAATACAATTAGTTCTAATACATGTTAATGCTCACTTTCAAATTCAGTTATACATGTAATTGTAAAGAATTTTTTTTCATGTCCAGTGTTTTGTTATTATCAAAAAGGAAGAGATTGTTGATTCCGTAAGTGATTTTGATGATAACCAAATATTGGAGCACGCATTTATTTTACTAACAACTCGTCAAGTATTTTACAAGTTTTTGTAGGATGATTTCATTGTTTAATTTCAACTCCTACATTCCTAGTTTTGAAATGAGTTGTGTTGTAAGTAATCCATGCAAAGAAGAATCCAAAGAAAAAGTTAAGTAAAAATCATGAAAATGGGTTACTTCTAGATATGTTTCAATCATAAAATTCTTTAAAAATATGGTTAGAAGAGTTTGAAGGCACCTTGAGACTTTGAAGGCTCGCTAGATGATTTTGGAGAAAAATTGATAATTCACTGAAGAATTCATCTGAGCTGACTCGAAGAGAAGAGAGCCGACTCTGGCACATGGTATGCATGAAGATTTCTAGCATGCAGATATTCGAGCTGACTCTAAGGGACCCGAGCCAACTCGTCCAGTTCATGATTTTCTAAATCAGACAACCGAGCCGACCCGAAGGGAATCCAAGCCGACTACATTGTACTGTCAGACATCCGAGCCGACCCTTCAGAAGTTCGAGCCGACTCCTCCAGAGTTCAGAAAAAGAGCTCTGAGAACTACAACCAACCGAGCTGACTTTAAAGAGAAAGAGCCGACTCTTCCAGACTACATTTTGAAGGCCCGTGCAACCAAGCTGACTAGAATCAAGGCAAGCCGACTCTTATAGAGTGAGGAATCAGAACACTGTGCAACCAAGCCGACTAGAATGAAGCGAGTCAACTTAACCAGAACTACTCTAAGGATCTGAGCCGACTCGAGTAATCCGAGCCGACTCGAAGGTCGATTTTAGACTTATAATGGCTAGTTCCAGAACTTGAAATTTGAATCCAAAAAGTGCTCCAACGGTCAAATATTACATCCCAATGATCTACAATGACTAAAATCATCCGAGAAGAGTACAAGACTATATATTTGAGGGATTTGAACTACTTTAAATAAGTGATGATGAGTTAATACTAAATTGAATATCCAAGCTACTTTGTGAGCAAGAGAGCACTACAAGAGCATTCAAGACAGTCTTCAAGCCTTCATCAACTTCCAACAAAAGCTTGAAGTATTTATTAAAGAAGTTGAAAAAGCCAATCTAGTGCATTGAAGTGCAATCAATTGGGCTTCTCTTGAGCTGCATCGACAACCATCTGACAAAATTTGTTTGTCATTCTGTTGTTTTCTTTTTACAAATCTCTTTTGAATTGTTGGGTTATTGGTGAGCCCAGTTTAAAAACCAAATAGGTTCTTGGTTAGCCTGTGTTAAACCCAAGTGTTGGGTTCTTGATGATCCTGTTAAAACTAAGTGTTGGGTTTCTTTGGTGAGCCCAGTTTAAAAATCAAAGTGTAGAGGTTTAGATTGTGAGCCTGTTAAAATAATCCGACTGTATTCTAGTGGGGGATATAGTGAAAATCCCAAGTGATAATCTTGGGTAGTGGATGTAGGAGCTGGGTTGCTTCGAACTACTATAAAATTTTCTATGTTTATGTTGTGCATTCTTTTTATATCTTGCTTCTGCTTTTAATTATCTCAATCACAGCACTCAACACTTCAAGTGATTTTCAAAGAGCACATAATTGCTTAAACTTTTTAAATTTCCAATTCACCCCCCTCTTGGAAAAGCCACCTGGGCAACATGCTGCATCTTAAAGATTGAAAAATCTCTAATCTCAAAAGTCATGATAGTCACATATTATTGCAAGATATCTTTCTAATAGCTTCAAGATCATCAATGCCTAAACAAGTTCTTACAGTTATAATTCGATTATCATCATTCTTTAAGGCATTATGCTCAAAAGTTATTGATCCTGGAGAGCTTGATCAGTTGAAGTCGGATGTTACGGTTACACTTTGTCAGATGGTAAAGATTTTTCTAGCTAAATTTTTTACTATTATGATACATCTACTCATTCACTTAGCTTCGAAGTCAAGCTTGGTAGACCGGTATACTATAGATGGATGTATCCTATTGAGGGTATTATTATCAATTTTTAATCTCTATATAATTTTTAATAAAAGTAGCATCATGGTGATGTATAAATAAGTTTTTCAATGTTGTAGGTATCTTGTACGATTGAAAGATTATGTATGAAACAGATCTTATCCAGAGGGATCGATTATACAAGAAAATATTGCTGAAGAGTATTTGACATTTTGTTCAAGATATTTTTAAGGTATAGAGATCGTATTTAATAGACCTCAATGGCATAGTGATTTCATAGATAATGCAGAGTTGTATAAGTTTTCTACTGCTGGAAGAATAATGTAAAA
Source organism: Areca catechu (assembly GCA_021397845.1). Lineage (NCBI taxonomy): Eukaryota > Viridiplantae > Streptophyta > Magnoliopsida > Arecales > Arecaceae > Areca > Areca catechu. The sequence continues at coordinate 97,431,894 of CM038039.1, forward strand.
ATGTAAAACTATCGTATTGAATCAAAAATCAATTACACAAGTACATCGTTATATGTTAATTCATAGTGAAATAATATATGACTATTGAAGGTTAGCATATTTAACATATTTCAAGTTTAAATATCATATCTTATTTTTTAAACTATATTAATAAATATAAATTTTATGCAGTAAATTTTTAATATCTCAGTGACAAGCTAGTCATAGCACTCGACCTAATCCAAAGATTGAGTAACGATGGTTAGTCAGTTATTTTCTACATGACTTTCAAAATAGGTTTGACATATATTTAAAGAATATATGGATAGCTTTATCATCAAATAACTTATTAACATTTCTTATTATTTTTTAGGTATCAACAATGATGGAATAAATTAATAGCCTTGGCTCGAGGTCCTAACAAAGTTGTCATTAGATATAATTGTTTCATAATCAATTATTTTAAATTTCATACTAAAAATTATGAGAAATTTAGAAAAAAGACAAAACAGCGGTGTTATGGTGGAAGCTGATGAAAAGACTTATTATGGTGCATTTAAAGATATATATGAGTTAGATTACTGCGGAATTCTTAAAGTCATATTATTTAGATGTGATTGGGTAGATATAAACTCATCAAGGGATTTGAAAAAAAATGCAAATAGATTTACACTTGTAAATTTTATAAGGTTGATACATACTAGAGTCTTATTGAAGGATGATCCTGTTGACTCCTGTCTTGATTTTGATGAATAACAAAATACTTAAGTATATTTGAGTACTAACTATGTATTAAAAATGTGTTTATCAAAACAAGGTACTCATCAAAGTTATAATGTGTTGAAAGTTCAAATGCTTGTCATCTTGTTGAAGAAGTAACTTATATTGATGGAATTTCAAGTTAAATAAACCTTGGCACATAAGAATGACCTTGAAGGACTAAATTTTTGAATTTAGAGAAGTTTCAGTAGAGTTTCAATAAAGTTTCAACCAAGTATCGACTGATGAAGATCAAGTGTCGACTCAAGGTGTTGACTCACAAAAGCTTGAGCTGATATGCAGAAGAAGTTTCAGTCGGTACGCATGAAGTATCGACTCATGCAGACCAAGTGTCGACTCATGTATCGACTCAAGTGTTGACTCAAGACTTGAGACCAAAAATGATACAAAACATGCTGAATTCAAATTTTTGCTCAAGTGTCAACTCATGAAGATGAAGTGTCGACTCAAGTATTGACTCAGTAGAAGAAGTGTCGACACACTAGTGCATTCCAGAGAGCTTCATAAAATATTTTTGATATAGTGTCGACTCATGTATTGACTCATGACCTGAAGTGTCGATACTTGTAGGTTTGGATGAACAATAATGGCTAGTTTTTTTGAAGTGCAGAATTGATTCTTTTTGTTTCTAACAGCTATCTTCTCCTTTTCCACGGTCATAAAAGATCATTTAAGGCTTGGAAAGGTATTTAAAGTGGACCAAACTCAAGAAGGAAGTAACAAATGAGAAACTAATGAGCATTCATTGAGTATTAATTGCTTTGGAGTGAAGTTGAACCTTCAAGCATTCAAGTCCAATTCTCAAGTATTCATTAAGGCATCTTCAACTTGGAGATAAGCATTTCTTCAAGCATTCAAAGAGCTTCAAAGAGATATTTGCCTTTATTTTGAAAGCTTATTGTATCTTTACTTTATATTTGAATTTATTGTTGTTCCTAGTTTTAAGTAGATTGAAATTAGTGATTGGATTATTGGTGAGCCTTGTTTGAAAAACCAACTAGGTTGTTGGTAAGCCTTGTGAAAAACTAGCTAGGTTGTTGGTGAGCCTTGTAAAAACCAACTAGGTTTTTGGTTAGTCTTGTAAAAATCAAAGGATTTTGATTGGTGAGCCCGGAAAAACTAATCAACTGCAATCAAGGAAACATTATAGTAAAATTTCCAAGTGGACTTTGGAAAGTAGATGTAGATGCTTTGGAGTGCACCAAACTATTATAAAATATTATGTTTGTGATTGCTTTTGCTATTCTTGCATTTACTTCATTATTTTTGCCACATTTTATTATCAAGCACATATACACTTGAAATCACACTAGCACCTTCATTGTATTTGAATTGGCACATACTTGCAACAAGTTTTAAAAAATCCAATTCACCCCCCCTCTTAGGTTGCTTCGCTGGGCAATGATCCATTTATTTTTTCTTTTCAAGCTCGTCAAGTATTTTTTGTACAAGATGCAAAAGACAAATATTAGGCTACTGTTATTAAAACAAAACATAGGGACTTATATGATATGAAAAAATAGCTGAAAGATGATGATACTTATATGCATTCCATGCCATTCAATTTTGTACCAGTTGATGATGTACATGCTACAGTATCCTTGGTTAGGATGGAATTTGAAGAAAATGCTAATGCTTGATTCTTATTGATATTAAATTTTATAATATATGCAATTTATAATAATTATTATATTAAATTAATATTTATTTTTACTAATTCTGACTATGATGTAAATGATAGGTGACATTATACTGCGCTTGCAATGATTGCTTGTGTGCAGTTCCAATACTCACGGATAGAGGTTGGCACTTCTGCTTTGGCACAGCAGGCTGAGGCCAGTACTTCTTTAGCACGGGATGATCATGCCGGTCCTTTGTCAGTACCGGACGTTGCATCCAATCCTTCGGCACACTAGTTTACTGCAGGTCCATCATCCTCGAGACATCATGATCCTCCCATCGATCTAGTAGATGATGAGTTACACATTTAAGATAATTTATTCTAATATTCTTGGTTAGATAAAATTTCATTATACTTTTTACTATAGCTTATTTTTATCTATTTCTATGCAGACGGATCTGGGAGGGCTACACGTAGGCACGGGCCCATAGTAGTACGGGATGTTTGGCAAATGCGCGAGGGTGAGAAGATAGTGATTGAGTGCAATAAGCTAGGGCTGCCAATTAAAAAAGTCGCCAGCTTATTGAGTTTATTTTTAGGGATAGTTGCGCGGAGGAATCAACTTGTCCACTAAGTTGTGCAAAGTGGAATGATATGCTTTTGATGTATAAAGTAGAGACTCTATGAGTTGTACATGTAAAAAATTGATATTAAATTATTTGTTATCTTGCATAATTGTTATATTATGTTATGTTTTATATTCTTATTAATTATTTTCATTTGCAATCTAAGTTTGTACTCCCTCCGTCCTCTCATGTTTTTGTACTAAAGTCTCTCAACCAGAAATGAAAAGAATATAAAGCATAGTTGAAGAAGAAGTACAAGTTACCGGGTATGATAGAGGAGCAGGTAGTTGGTACTTGTCTTCTTGATGTACCCCCTTATCAGTGGATGGAGTTGATTCATTATTGGTTCTCCGAGAGGGGACATGTATTTTCTAATTTCTTTGAAATAAGTTTATTAAAAATTTAGTTTATATTATATTATATATATATATATACATTACTTTCTATATATAAGAAGTTATCTATTTGATTTTACAAACATATTCTGATATCGGTAGAGCTGCACGAGCAGCTCTATCTATTTTCCATACATCGAGATCCAAGAGTTATGCACGAGTCAGACAGGAGTTCGTAAGTTTCTTAAACTATAAACTTATATTTTTAACATTAAAGTATTTACACATTTTAATGAAATTAATATTATATATCATGAAAAATATATTGCGATACATATATGTATCACGATACATATATATATCGCGATACATATATGTATCACGGTACATATATGTATCGCCGTACATATATGTATCATGGACGATGTATCACGATACATATTTGCAACGCGGACGATGTATCATGATATATATATGTATCGCAATACACATATATATCGTGGTACATTATGTATCGCAGATGATGTATCGTGGATGATGTATCGCGGTACATATATGTATCGCGGATGATGTATCGTGGTACATATATGTATCGCGGATGATGTATCATGGTACATATATGTATTGCAGTATATATTTGTAACATAGACGATATATCATAATACATATATGTATCGTGATATATATATGTATTGCGATATATATATATTACGGATGATGTATCGTGGTCATATATATATCGCGGACGATTATTATGGTACAATATGTATCGCGATACATATATGCAACGTGGATGATGTATCGCGATACTTAAATAATTTTAAATTTATTTGAATTCTTTGCTTAAAATTATAATTTTTTTTGTAGATAGATGAGCATAGGAGGGAACCTGATCAGGTAGAGTTTTATCGGATGACTCATACTCATCGTGACGGTATTTTTGTTAGAGATGAGTCGAGAGATATATATGTAAATATTTATTACAATTTATTTCATGCAATGATTTAAATTTGATTTTGTTAGTATTTAAGATCTAACTAATTTTTCTAAATTAATATATGAAAGAGCTACAGCACTTATTGCCGAGCATGTCGATGATTCTACAGCATCTATGTAGAGTAGTCATATCGAGGCCGAGGTGTTTACAGAGTTGATGGGGCCAGAGCGCTACGGTCGAGTGAGAGGCTATGGAGTTGGAGTCACCCCCATTTAGTTATCTGCGGTCAGTAGATATACCCGTGATGCTATAGAGGGTGCTCATGATGCACGTATTCATAGACTTAAGAAGGAGATAGAGGAAATACGATGGAGCCGTGCCACTGAGCTAGAGGAGATACGATAGAGTCGTGTCGTCGATAGAGCAGCGATGGAGAGCATGAGAGAGCACATTGAGTGGCTTACATCTATTATACAGATATTTGTTCCACATCAGGTAAATATATATGATATTAAATATATATTCTTATATTAAATCAATAATTTGTATAATATATTGTCATTATAGTTTTGTAAATTAAATATTTTAAATATTTTTTATAGGCTTCTGGAGCATCAAATCCTCACAGATAGGATGATGACCTATCTCCCGTAGATCATTGACTTTGGCTTTTTGTTATTTTATATATGAATTTCATGTATTTTTTAATTCTGTTAAACATACATGTGTAACAAACTCTATTATATTAGAGCGTAATGAATTTTATATTTGAATTTATATTTGGATGTGTGAAGAATGCATGCAATGAGATTGAAATATTTGTTATTACTACATTATACATGTTAAAAAAAATAATAAAAGTTATTCCCGATACTTTTAAAGGGCATCAGGAATAAATCTATTCCCGATGCTTTAAAGCATCGGGAATAGACTTATTCTCGATGCTTTTTAAAAGCATCTGAAATAATTTTATTTCCGATGCTTTAAAGCATCAGAAATAACCTTATTTCAGGGTTATTCTCAATAATTTAAAGCATAAAAAATAACCATATTTTGATGCTTTTAAAAAGTATCAGAAATAACTTTATTCTCGATGTTTTAAAGCATCGAGAATAACCCTATTTTCGATGCTTTAAAGCATCGGAAAAAACCTTACACTTCATCAGGAAAGACAGTCTCCACTTCTACATTTGCAATGCTTTTATAAGCTTTTTGATGCATCGGAAGGATTTTTAGCGATACTTTAAAGCGTCGAAAAAGTCTATATTAGTATCAGAAATAATCATGTTTTTTGTAGCGTGAGACTCTCATGCTTTGTTAGAGTTTGAGATTTGACAATAACAATTAAAAATTTAAAACAAATTAAAATTAAAAACTCAATTTTGATTTTTTTAATAAAAAAATAACGTTATCAAATGTGGGCTTTTGATATTCTCTTGCAATCTCAAATAATATGTGTTTTTTTTCTTGCCAAACAAATAATAATAACCACCGCTCAAATAATATGTGTTTTTTTTTTCTCTCCAAACAAATATTAATAACCACCGCTAAGACTGTAGCCCGGTTGGTAGAGGCCTTACCTCACCACCAACCGGTCCGGGGTTCGAGGCGTGATCCCGCGGGTGACTTGATTAAATTCAGGAGAAATTTTCTGGAGCCCGTGACAGTTGGTATAGGTGAGAGGTTAGGGTAGTAGTCTCGTTGATGTGGTGACGGTTGGTGTGGGTGCGAGGTTAGGATAGTCCCGTTCCTTTAGTGTGGGATGTTAAGATAGTCCCGTTCCTTTAATGTGGGGACGGCCCATTCTACTGTTAGCGTCTTAGTGGTGTCAGGTTGGTGTGGGTGAGAGGTTAGGATAGTCCCGTTCCTTTAGTGTGGGAGGTTAGGATAGTTTCGTTCCTTTAGTGTGGGGACAGCCATTCTACTGTCAGCGTCTTAGGTGAGAGGTTAGGATAGTCCCGTTCCTTTAGTGTGGGAGGTTAGGATAGTTTCGTTCCTTTAGTATGGGGATAGCCCATTCTACTGTCAGCATCTTAGTGGTGTCAGGCTGACGTACTCACCGTTGATGGAAAAATGGTGTCAGGCTGACGTACTTACCGTTGATGGGGAAAGACTCTAAAATGATTTTAATTGAACATACTCACCGTTAATGGGGAAAGACTCTAAAATGATTTTAATTGAACATGGCCTAGTGGGGGCAGGGGCACGAGGGATAGGATTTATCCCCGCCCCCCCCCCCTCCATTTTTTTTCTTACAAAAAAAAAACAAATACTAATAACCAAAAGTAAATACTTTTATCTAACAGCAGAGAATAAATAGGCAAGAAATCCTAACTCTCTCTCAGCTGTTAAAATTTTCTACTTGAGAGGTATCGGATCGTTTTCAATCTATAAAAAAGACAAGTGTAAGATCGCTTCTTGAAGTTTTCTTTGAGTTGGCATGCGTACCTTCAGATGGGTCGGTTCTAGCAGCTCCGGATCTCTCAACGAGAAGGAAGATACATAGAAAGCTAAGGACAAAAGCTGGTAAATAAAATATCGAACCTCTCTTCGGCGCCATCACCATCTCTCTGGCGGTCTTCCAAAGGTTAGGAAAGTTAAAATGCTTGGAGAATTCCTGGCTCCTCAATTCGTCTTGGTAGCATCCTCTTTAAATTACAGAGGTTGAGAGAGAGAAGGGGGGTGGGTTTGGTGGGGAGAGAAGACTGTTTGGTGGGGAGAGTAGACTGGATCCTTCCTTGCTTGCTTCCATCATCGCGGCGACTGCCATTAAAACTGTACCCTTCTCTCTCGGGCAGTCAAAGTCTACCATGTCCATCTGGAACCGTTCATTAGACGGACTAGACCGATGAAGCATGGACCGAGTAAAACCCAAACCTAACGCGGCGACTGCTATTAAAGCTCTTACCCCACTCCCCCCCCCTCTCTCTCTCTCTCTCTCTCTCTCGGTTAGTCTACCATCTGGAACCGCTTGTCACACGGACTAGACTAGACTGATGAAGAGTAAAACTCAAAACCAACGCGGCCGAACCCTTGATTTTTGCATCATGTTGGTGGTGTCCCGCTCATATGGTGGGATCCGCCAACCACAATCAAGCATGAAAATTAGGGCATGCACTCGGAGAAAACAGAAGCGCCGCGGCAGAGAAACGGGCACCAAAAAAAGAAAAGAAAAGAAAAATTGTTAGACGGTCGCTGATATTATCATAATTTTAATAAAATTTCAGTATGTTAGTTTCGGCATCAAAGGCTATAAGTTGAACAGCTTTGATCTTTGAAAATCCTTCTCCACATATTATTTCAAACCTCCATATTTTTTATGAGATTTTCTCAATTTTTTAGTTGTATTCTTTAATAGCATTAATAAACTATCCGATGAGTATTGTATATTGATTAGAGAGTCTCCGGTGCATTAAAATTTTTTTTTTGTTATACTCATTATTTGGTAATAGTGAAAGTTTGATCCGAATTTCAGTCTTGTGATTTTTACATCCACATTGAATGGCTTTTTATGTAAATTTGGTATTTTGGTACATGATTTGATTTACATTTTGTTAGATTTGATATTGTTGAGTTATTATCTATTTTATTTAACATACATGGTGTTATGGCAACTTCCTACTTGGCCTCGAGGATCTACCAGACCAACTAAGGAGGAGCTGGATCACCAATCATGCTATCGACTAAGAAGGAGATGGTAGATTTATCTAAGAGCAGTTAGATTATGGACTGGGAAGAAGAAGATTGAAGAAGACGACTAAGGTGATAACCAAACCGGCTAGCTGCTATAACTCAGATCGAGAAGCTGCAAGTGACTAGGTTTGACCTGATATATATCCCTTTACACATGCTCACCAAGTACTTACTCGGGCTTGACTAGCCACCCACATGGCCCTAGTCGGATATACCAGGAAAGGTGTTCGTCGAGCACTTAGTCGGGCCTGACAAGTTATCAATTAGTCCTAGTCGAGCATACTAGGATATAATGTTGACCTCTAGCAACAACAAGCTATCTTGATACTCAGAGTCCACAATATTTAAGTAGATGGCAGGAGCCAATCGATCATAGCTTCCCAACAGAGATCATGGTGGACAAGATCATGTGAATAGGATATTAACAAAAAAATACCATTAAAAAAGATTCCAAGAGACACAATCTTAACATCCCAATATATTTCATTATCCATGTCAGTGGAGGCCACTTTCCTAATGACATTTGGTTACACCAAGTAGCCCTATAAATAGGTAAGAGGGGATCCAATGTAGGTACATTTTGAACACCCACCTCTCTCTCATTCATTTAGTACCATCATTGCTCTTAGCTCTGGCTACTGTATCCTACTATCATTGATGCGGGACTAATATGCATGCAATTATTTTTGTATGTTTTATATGTGGGGTTAGGTGATTAATTCCCGAATATCAGATCAAAATTAGTTGTAAGGAATTTTGTATGAATTTTTGAAGCCAAGCATGCAGATTAGAACCTAGAAAAGTACTAAAGAAGGATCGCCGGGGCTGAGAAGCCTCGGTTAGGGCAAGTTCTCCTATAATAATAAGACTGGAGGTAGAGGGGGTGCACCTGACAACGTTTGAAGCACCCGGTGAAGATCGCAGCGAAGGGATCTCTCGTTCCTCGACGGATGCGGCCTGGAAAACCGAGCTAAAGACCCGCGGATACCCGGCTTTCTGCTCGGTGGTCCGATTGAGGCGTGGTTGGAGTCATTGGATTCGTACGAACTCGGGGACCTGCAAACGACCTATCAGGGGTTAGAAAACTTAGAGGAAATCAAGAAAACAAAAGAAAACAGTAAAGGGAAGAAAGTTTTGGAGGGGGCTGGAAGGATGGTTGGCGGCAGGAAGATGGTTGCAAACACCGGGAAGAAAAACTCTCACAAACCCCTTTATGCACACAGCAGGGTATCACACAACTCAATAGAAGAACTCAAGGTTTTAATTCATATCAAAAGTTTAACTTCATACAAGAGGCTAGGGTCCCTTAAATAGACCCTTAACCTTGGGCCCCAAGTAAGGGTACTTTAGACTTTACATAGGACTCCTTTTTCCTTACAAACTCTAACTAGGAATACATGGCAACCTAGGTAGAAAAATTTTAAATGGAATGGGACTCCCTCTCCTTGTCTTGGTCAGCCAAGGGGGTGACCATAAGTGGCCGACCAAGGGGAAGGTAATTCTAAGGAGGGGCGCCCTAATTTCTCCCTGGGCCTGGGCTGGCCCAGTTTCCTTCTGGCTAGTCTCCAGGCTTCAGGTTTGCACTTGTTTTAATTCTCCTCCGGGGATCTTCATGTCTTCTAGTTAGGTTGGACTCGGGCTCAACATCCATGTCTTCAATCAGGTTGGACTTGGTCTTCACTTGTATGATGTAGTCTTGAGTCTTCAATATGGTTGAACAGGACTCAAAAAAATAAAATTAGCTCGACATGAGCTGACTACCATTGGACTGGACTAGCTCAACATGAGCTAAATAATTATAGGACTTAAATGAAAATAACTCAGCTGGACTAAGCTTTATTACAGTGGACTCGAATGTCATTTAAGTGATCCACAGAAGGTTGAGAAGCCTCTGCCTTATTCTGGTGCCTTTGGTGTCCGCACCATTCGCTCCCATCTTCACTTGCTCTTTCCACCTCAATTCTACCTTTCACCCTCTATGCGGAGAGACCCCAAGCTCTCCGCCATAGGGGTTCTGCTCTCCTTGATCATCCCATCTAACTTGATCATCGGAGTGTCCCCACCAAAATCCCCAGCCTGGGTCTCCTCTTCTTTGTAGGGTGGTCAAACCAAGGAGCCAACTAGGAAAGGAATGGATGGGCACCCCACGGGAACCCGATGCATCCGCAACACATTAGAGCTATAGGCCAGATGATCTTGGTGGCAACAAATTGGCATGCCAGGAAGGGAGAAGAGAAGCTAGTTTGATACCAAGTCCCCCATTGCAAGGAAGAGATCCATGGAAGCCCACGGTACAATGGAGACCATGCGGGTCCGCGAAGCCTTCGCTAGCCAAGCGGGAGATCCCTCTCACCGTGGTGACCGTAGCCCGGAGAAGGAACTCCCCTCTCCACTACCGCCACCTCCAACAGACCCTCAAATCACCACACTGGCCTAGTAGGTCTAGGCCCCGACTATGGCGGTGCATCAGTCGCATCAAAGACATCGATCCCTAGAAACTCAGCAGCAGCCAGGGATATCGGCGACCCATGCCGCTGATCCCCATGCCAGCCTATGGTTCTTCTAGGAGGGGTCGTTGCATGCGGCTTCCCTCTTATGAGGAGACCATCAAACAATCGAAAAGAAGCCGCAACATTATTTGACTATCTAGGAGAGCTGCACCCTGATCTCGAACCATGATGTGTGCTCACATCGACAGTGCCGGTGTGGCCAAGAACTCAGGCGAGAGTTTCTCCACTCCGACCCCCTTCCCCCCCACAGTCCCTATCGAGGCATCCATAGACAAGGCGATCCGCCGTAGGTGGAGAGGTACCTCGAGGAGTAGGAGCACAAGCTGGCGGATCTGTCTCACCAGTTTGCAGAGATCTAGTGCTCCCCAGCAAGGTCACGAGTTACGACACCTATCTCCCTTTCTCCCGCAGGATCCAAGAGGAACCGATCCCTAGCCGGTTTCATATGCCATAGGTCGATCCCTACGCCAGGATGATTGACCCCCTGGACCACCTGGAAAGCTACAATGATAGGGATGTCAGGATCAGACAAGGATTTCAGGGTTCCATAAAGATCTCTGATTCATGTGTTGGGTAGTTGATTAATTTTTTAAAGTCCATTAGGTCAAGTGAGTCCAGTGAGTCCATTTGCTCACTAGAGTCCTGGTGTGGGCACCAGGATCCGACAGAGGCTCCTCAACCCCTCTGTGGATCTCAGATTAGGGTTCCCCTTTTCTATGAGTCCTGTAATAAGGCCTTGAGCCCAAAAACATTGTTATAATTTTTTGTCAAAGTTGTTTAGTCGTGTACCTTGGCCAATTTGGATCAAGTTAGGTCTTGAGTCCTGTATTTGTTCGAGTCCGAGTTTGGTCTGGGCCCAAGCCCAATTGAAGTCACTCTGGTTTTCTTCTCCAACTCAAGTTCTGGTGGGCCAACCCATCCCTTCTACTTGGGATAATGCCAACTCAGCTACCTACGTGGCGCCACATCAGCTGCCACTTGGGCATCCAAGAAGGGAAACTAAGTGGCCTCCTCTTGCTTTCCACATGCCTTGGACAACATCCCCCTCTTCCCTCCCCCACATCACGCCTTGTTCCATCTAAAGAGGGCGTTGAAGATCTTTGAAGGAACCAAGCCCCAAAGCAAGCCTCCTCCCAAGTTTTCTTCCCAAAATGCTCTTGTAAGGAAGGAAGGTCACAAGATACACTCCCCTCTTCAAGCCCTCAACCATGCAATGCCCCATGGAGTTCACCCTTGGTCAGCCAAGAATCAATCCTAGAAGATGGCGTGAAGAGCCCAAGGGAACACATCCCTCCAAGCAAGCCATGCCCCGCTCCTCTTCCCAAATTAAGCATGCTAAGGAAGGAAGTCAAGGGACCAATCCCCCCCTCCAAGCCTTTGCTCATGCCACGCCCAACTCCAAATATTTGGTCAGCCAAAGAAATAGGGATGTGGAAAATTTTTGGCGCCACCATGAGATTTGTATTTTGAATTTTAAAAGGGCCTTGGGTGCCTATTTAAAGGACCCAATCCCTTCCTTTGTAGAACTAATGAATGAATGAATGAATGAATGAAAATTTGAGTGATTGAGTTTGAGTTTCTTCCACCCTCCAACCCTTGTCTCTTAGGCTAGGTTCGAGTGGAATTGCCTTCGTCCCCAGGGACGTCGAGTGGTGTGAGGCCACCTGTCCGTCGTCCCAGGGCGTCGCGAATCCTTCATCCTCCAGGATGTCACGTGGTGTGAGGCCACATTCCTTCGTCCTCCGGGACATCACAGGGTGCGAGGACCCAAGTTATCTCCAACTTCGACTTCGGAATCCAGCCAGACACCAGACTCGAAGCCCCTTCCTAACTCCAGTTCAATTCCTTTCTGTACATCTCCACATTCCACTGACCTTTCTTTTGTTTGCCTACAGGTCCTCCCTGGAATCTCGAGCATTGGAGACAGTCAGCTTTGCCATCGCGACCTCCAGACCCAAAGCTAGAGCTCCCACGGGTTCGACTGCTCGGGCATCCAGGCCGCATCCGCCGAGTTGAGCGATCTCTGCATCGGGTGCTTCAGAAGTTTGAGGTTTGCCTTCTCTTTATCTCCTAAGTAGATATTGTAGGTCGAGCTAGTCCTACCGGGATTTCTTAATCCCGGGGTCCTGTTCTCGTTCTTACTTTTAGGGCTTTGAACTGCTGGCGTAAGCTTCCCTTACCGCTCTTCATATTTCTTATCTTTGCTTGTGATCGGGAATCGAAACCCTAAACAACAAAGAAGAACAACAAGAAACATAACCAAAAAAATCATCAACCCTAAAACAAAAAAAAAAGAAAAAAAATTCCTTGCATCATAGGCGTCCATCCCAGCATCCCTAGCCCTAACCCCCTTGTTCCACATCAAGTCCTGAGTCCTCTAATAAAGACTGAGTCCTATAATAAAGTGAGTCAATTGAGTCCAATTGAGTTCACTGAGTCAGTTGAGTTGAGTCTAATTGTTTCAGTCCAATGAGTCCTGTAATTTTCATTCAAGTCAAGATCTAGAGGAGAGCCACCGGGCCAGGAGATTCACCAGGCCCCCCTAATTAAAGCTGGACTTTATACACCTGGGCCCTTACTCAAGCCCCCCCCAGCCAGGCCCCTGGGCCCTCTCTTGCCACCCAAGCCCAGAAGGTAGGCTCCCCCTCCCAGTCCAAGTTCATTTGGTGCCCCAGCCTAGAATGAAGATTGGCGCCCCAGTCCAAGCCGCCCCAGCCTTGGTGCCCCAACCCAAGGCCCACCAGGAGATGGCACCCCTCTCAACCCAACAAGAACCAGGCATCCCAAGCCCAGGAGGACTCAAGCCATTCCAAGCCCAATATGGAATTGAGTTTTCTTAGCCCTCAAGTTTTGTAATCCCAGTCTGTTAGGGAGTTCAGGGACCTGGATGAATCTATAAATACCCACCCCCTCCCACTTGTAATTGACACTTGAGTGAATTAAAATTTGATTGCTTTTGCTTTATTTTTCATGCTTTGTTAAGCATTGATGCTTCGTGAGGGAGAGGGTGTGAGGCCCAGCTATCTTTCAAACCCTAACATCTTTCCAAAACCCTAGCCGCCCCATCTCCAAGCAATCTAGGCCACCCCATCCTTCATCTTCCAACCCTAGGATGCCTTCCATCTTCATCCATCTCAGGCCGCCCCTCACATACTCTCATCTAGGCCACCTACCATCAATCAAACCCTAGGCCACCCTTAATCCCCAAGCCCTTGGCCGCCAGCTAATCTCTCTCCTCCAGGCCACTAGTATCAAGTTCCCCAGGCATCCTTCTAGTCCAGGCCGACCTCTAAGTCTAGGCGTCCACACCAATCCAGGCTGCCAGCCATCCCCAACAGCCCTCCAATCTCTCTTCTCTTCTTATTTTAGTCTTATATTTTTCTCATCATCTATGACCCTAACCTTTGACGTTTGCAGTATCCCTCTGGTAAAATGACCCTTGGAAGAGGTTTTCCTTGCCCTAAGACCAGCTGATAAAAAGCTGGCGAATATGCGGGAACAAGCTTTGTCATACAGGCACCGATCCAGAATGCAGAGGGACCCCGTCTATGATAAGGAAGACATCGTTGACAGGTACATGAACCAAACCCTCTCTTTAGGTCTATTTTATTGAAGTTGAACTTGTCCTAATTTGTGGTTTCTTAACCCTAGGGTCCTGTTTTTTTTATCTCTTTGTTAGTCTTAATCTGCGGGTTGTAATTTTTAGTCTTTACATCATCTCCTAGTTTGTTCTTCATCTCTTTTTCGGGAACAAAATTCATATAAAATCTAAAAATTAATTATTCTATTTAATCTCATATTCTTTATGTTCATTCCTTGCATACTCATCCCGCATCAATTTGGTATCAGAGGAAGATTAGGATACATTTTTGCATAGTAGTTAAAACAATTTTGCATGCTGAAATCTGTGTACTAGTCTAAACCTAGGGTTTGTTTTCCATCAAAATATTTTTGTTTTGCATCAAACTTTGCATGATTTGATCACATATTTAGTCCTTTTTATTTCTGCAATTTTCTGTAATTTTCTGATTTAAAAACAGGGACAAAATCTGCATATAAACAAACCCTAACAAAAGAAACTCTACTAGCTGAAATTCTGCCCGCTAGTTCTAAAACCTAGGGATTACCGTCATTTAAACCATTGGATTAACTCTAAACTTTGCATCCATCACTCACCTAATTAATCATCCTTACTTTTGTAATTTTTGTTTAATTTTCAGATCTGCAAAAACATAGAAAATACAAAAAAATCTCTGCATAAAACCTAGAACCTACATTGCTAAAATTTCTGCATGCTTAGATTAGGGCTGAAATTTAGTTACATTAAAACCCTTCAAAATCTAACTTCTTTTACACTTAATTAACTGAAAATAATCTTCATTAGATCTTCCATTAACAACAAAAAAAATAGAGAAAAATAGTATTTAATTTATGCGTAATTTCTGATCTTAGTTTCATGTTTTAGGGTTCATGTGTGCATGCATAATCAAATCACCTTAAGGGCAATTCTACTATGTCAGATGAGGGAAGGACTTCATCACCTTTCCTTGTCCCAAAATAACCACCCTGCATTCAAACTCAAGCTTTAATTAAAATCAAGTAGTAACCTAATTGATCTAGGGACACCAACCGGTCCAGTTCGGGTTTTGTGAGAAAGCTAGTGCACTCAATCCTTCGCTTATTTCTTGAAGCTAGTGTCTAGGCTAGAGGTCTAGAGGCAAACACCCTAAGCGAAGCTATGGTTTCTTAATTAGGACCCTACGATTAGCAGGGGGAGCCCCCACACTCCCACCTCTTACCTGGCCAGCGGAGAGGGTAATTGTTGAATTGGTTGTAAGTTGAGCTGACTCATTCTACTTGAGCTGCTAGGTCCAGGAAACCTTAGAACGTTTGTGTGCTTGTTGCATGACCACTAGATTAGGAGTCTAACCCCACTAGTCTCAACCCTAACCCAATCTGACCATGGAGTCCAACCTAGAAACATTATTAAAGACCATAACTAAACAGTGTGCCCAATTGATCCAACTGATTACCCAAATGAACAATAGGTTTACTCAAATAGACGGTCGTTTAGGAAACCTAAAGAAAACCCATAAGACCCATACTAAACCTAAACTTGAGACACCTTTTTCCACACCTCCCAATCCTAGGAGAGCCCCATGCCATGACCCAATCTGGGATCATACTGCAAGGAGACCCAATTATGATTTCATGGATCAGGATGAGAGAGCCACTAGGAATATTAGGTTAGAAGCACCTACTTTTGGTGGCGATCTTAATCTTGAGGATTATCTTGATTAAAAAGAGGTATGGATCAGTATCTTGAGAGGGATCTTATGATTGAAGAAAAGAAGTTTAAGTTTGCTAAACTCAAGTTAGTTTGCCAGGCTAGAATATACTGGGGTAATGTTGACAGGATGACTAGAAACAAAGGAGAAATACCCATAGCTACCTGGAGAGCCATGAAAAATAAACTTAGAAAAAAGTACCTTCCTATACCCTATCATCAGAGACCCCTAGAATAATGGTAGAGGCCAAATCAAGGATACAAGCTTGTATTTGAGTACATACCCATATCCTATAAGCCCAGTGGATCCACAACCCATAGATACCTACCCATGTCCTATGAGCCCAGTGGACCCATAACCCATAGAGCTGAACCCATGTCCTGTGAGCCCAAGAGATCCATAACCCATAGCACTGAACCCATGTCCTATGAGCCTAAGAGGTCCATAACCCATAGATCTAAGCCCATGTCCTATGAGCCCCAGAGACCCATAACTCATCGATCTGAACCCATGTCCTTTTAGCAGAAGGAACCCATAGCCCATAGACCTGAGCCCAATAGGATTAGTACCCCTAGCACCTGAGCCCAATAGGATTAGTACCCCTAGCTATCAGCCAAGTACTAGTCAAGTTTCCCTTAGTCGACCCGAACCCGATAGGATTAGTACCCTTGCTATCAGCCAAATACTAGTTGAGTTCCCCTTAGTCGACCCGAACTCGATAGGATTAGTACCTCTAGACATAACCCTAGCATCCTTAGCCAACCCATCCCTGCTACCACATTGGTTTCCAAGACTGACATCAAAGAAGTCTGAAGGGCTGACCCAGAATTAGTTGATCAAGAAGAAACTCCAATTGAAGTTGTGTTGGAAGAACAGTTAGAGGAAGGGAACCATGACACTGCTACTACTAAGGCCTTACCTGAGGAAATGCTAGAAGAAAATCCAATTCTAGAGCCTAGTCCTGAAATTCATGAACAAGAAAAATTTATTGAGGACATGATCTCTTTGATTCAGTACCCTCAAGAAGAATTCACCCCTTTGGTCCCAATTGAAGATCTCTTTCTTGAAATTAGGGACTTATCCTTCCATACAGTAGACCTTTTCTTTCCTGAAGATCAACGTCCACACCATATGATCATCCCCATGAATCCAGAGCCAGTCGATGAATCCTCTTCCTATTTCCTACCTTTTCCTGAGGCTTCTGAAGTTTCTAGGGCCATTAGATTACATTTTGTAGAGGTTAGCATGTTGCATCAGTCCATTAAGCATGTTAGGTTTGCATCCTACTTTTGGAATGCCCTATGGCATCTATTAGGAGTTCATGCCAAGTTTTCATTTGCATGTCATCTACCAACCAAGGGTCAAACACACAGTTGTAGTTAGAGGTTTAGTCGACCCTGTAGTCCATTAGGTGTTGTTATGTGTCATTTGCACTGCATGATTAGATATCTGCACAAGGAAATTAATCATAAGATTAATGTGAACAATGACATTTATAAAAGCATGGTTAATTCCCAAAAAGAGTCAAAGATTTGCTAGGAAGATTTTGTAATGATTAGGATACATACCCATGGAGCTGGATCCTTCAAAGTGATAAAGAAAGTTGGACCTAATGCCTATGTGCTCAAATTACCATCGAATTTGGCATTAGCTCAACCTTCAATATCTCAGACTTAGTTGAGTATAGGGAGCCAGCATTGATACCCAGTAAGCCTTTGGACCTAACCCTTTCTTTGAGAGCGAACCAATCCCTGAGTGTCCACTAAATTAGCTTGGAAAAGAAAAAGATTGAGCATATCCTGGATGACCAAGCTATTATACCCGGATCAAAGGCTACCATGTTACTTGGTTCGTTGGCAAGGTCGACCAGAATCTAAAGACTCGTGGATCACTCGAGAGGATCCACAATGCCTCAACCTAGACCCGTTGGAGTAGTACCAGAGCCAAATTGATACTTGCTCGATAAGGTCGAGTTCCTCCCACCTCGGGAGAATTGATGGGGATATCAGGATCAAACAAGAATTTCAGGGTTCCATAAAGATCTCTGATTCATGTGTTGGATAGTCGGTCAATTTTTTTAAGTCCATTAGGTCAAGTGAGTCCAATAGTCCATTTGCTCACTCGAGTCTTGAGTCATGTAATAAAGACCGAGTTCTATAATAAAGTGAGTCAATTGAGTCCAATTGAGTTCACTGAGTCAGTTGAGTTGAGTCTAGTTGTTTTAGTCCAATAAGTCTTGTAATTTTCATTCAAGTCAAGATTCAAGAGGAGAGTCACCGAACTATGAGATTCACCAAGCCCCCCCAACCAGAGTTGGACTTCATATACCTGGGCCCCTACTCAAGCCCCCAAAGCCAGGCGCTTGGGCCCTTTCTTGCCATCCAAGCCCGAAAGGTAGGCACCCCCTCCCAGTCCAAGTTCATTTGGCACCCCAGCCCAGCATGAAGATTAGCATCCCAGTCCAAGGCACCCCAGCCCAAGGCCCACCATGAGATGGCACCCCTCTCAGCCCAACAAGAACCAGGCATCCCAATCCCAAGAGGAAGAAGCACCTAAGCCCAAGAGGATTCAAGCCATTCCAAGCCCAATAGGGAATTGAGTTTTCATGGCCCTCAAATTTTGTAATCCCAGTATGTCAGGGAGTCCAAGGACCTGGGTGAATCTATAAATACCCACCCCCTCCCTCTTGTCATTGATACTTGAGTGAATGAAAATTTGATTGCTTTTGCTTTATTTTCCATGCTTTATTAAGCATTGATGCTCTGTAAGGGAGGGGGAGTGAGGCCCAGCTATCTTTCAAACCCTAGCATCTTTCCAAAACCCTAGCCACCCCATCTCCAAGCAATCTATGCCACCCCATCCTTCATCCTCCAACCCTAGGATGCCTTCCATCTTCATCCATCTCAGGCCACCCCTAACATACTCTCATCTAGGTCGCCCACCATCAATCAAACCCTAGTCCACCCTTAATCCCCAAGCCCTTGGCCACCAGCTAATCTCTCTCCTCCAGGCCACAAGCATCAAGTTCCCCAGGCATCCTTCCAGTCCAGGCCGACCTCTAAGTCCAGGCATCCACACCAATCTAGGTCACCAGCCATCCCCAGCAACCCTCCAACCTCTCTTCTCTTCTATATTCTAGTCTTATATTTTTTCATCATTTGTGACCCTAACCTTTGATGTTTGCAAGATCCCTCTGGTGAAACGACCCTTGGAAGAGGTTTTCCTTGTCTCGAGACCAGCTGATAAAAAATTGGTGGATCTGTGGGAATAAGGCTTTGTCATCCAAGCACCGATCCAGAGTGTAGAGGGATCCCGTCTACGACAAGGAAGACATCATTGCCAGGTACATGAACCAACCCACTTTTTAGGTCTATTTTATTGAAGTTGAACTTATCCTAATTAGTGGTTTCTTAACCCTAGGATCCTATTTTTTTTATCTCTTTGTTAGTCTTAATCTACGGGTAGTAGTTTTTAGTCTTTACATCATCTCCTAGTTTCTTCTTCATCTCTTTTTTGGGAACAAATTTCACATAAAATCTAAAAATTAATTATTCTATTTAATCTGCATATTCTTTATGTTTATCCCTTGCATACTCATCCCCCATCATACAAGGCTCTTATGAGGGTCCAAGGGGCTACTGACGCCCTCCTCTACGTTGCCTTCCCATCCATCTCATGGAAGGCTGCTCGAGCCTGGTTCTTCGGGCTTGAGTCTGAGAGTATAGACTCCTCCCAATTAGAGAAGAGATTTGTGGCATACTTTAATGCATGCAGGAAGGTGCCACATGAAGCTGATAGTCTTTTCTCAGTCTGTCAGCAGGACCAAGAATCTCTCCAGGACTATGTGTCCCAGTTCAAGGCCACCACCCTAGAGATCTACCACCTCGATGAGCCGGTCACCATGCTGGTCCTAAAGAGGGTGTTGCAAACCTCCCACTTTACCTACTTCCTTGATAAGAAGCCTCCGAAGACTTACTCGGAGCTCCTCCTTTAGGCCCATAAGTACATCCATGTTGAGAAGGCCGACCACACTAGAAGGGAGTTGGATGGGAGGCCCTTGAAGAGGCAAGCCATCGGGGAGACATTCACTCGTCCAGCTCGAAAGATGGCCCCAACCTAGCAACCGGAGCTGAGACTTAGAGTCAACCTCACCAAGGAAGAGAAGTTCACTCCTCTTCTTGCCCCTAGAGAGAAGATCCTGATGGAGATCGTGAGCGAGTGCCTGTTGCACTGACCTCCCCTACTGAGGTCGTCCACTAGACAGGATAAGTCATGTTACTGCTGCTTCTACCAGGATTATGGCCATGATACGAAGGAATGCCTCCATCTGAAGAGGAAAATAGAAGACCTGATCAAGCTCAACTACCTCAAAAAATACATGGACGAAGCAGCACCCCCGGTGATCCAGAGTGAAGAGCCCCGTCCATTCACCATCGATAACTGACCCACTGAGAAGCCGATAGGTATGATGTCCTAGGGGGCAAGAAGAACCTCTAAGAGGGCTAGGGGGAGAGACTACACCCCCAACAATGGCCGGGGCCCCACCTCGGTAAGGTACTATGGTGACAACATTCACCATCCTCACCTTACAGCTAACCTTGGGGCACCCCAGACTCAACCTGCTCGATGGCAGGACCTTCGAGGATTTTTGTGCTGATCTTAGCCTCCATCAATATTTCACTTCGGTAGCCCACCCTCATACCAACGGGAAGGCCGAGGTGACTAACCAAGCCATCCTACCAAGGATCCACATGGGGCTAGATGAGATAAGAGATGAGGCCCGACCTCGGGTGGCAGCCTATTGGCAATGAGTAGCATGCTACTTCAACTCCCATGGAAGGCCCCGATGAGGTGGTCGAGGCCCAACCGGGTAGAGCCTACCACCTCGCTCGCCTCGGTGGTGCCTGATGCTAGGAATTGTATCCCAAAGCCAATCATCTGGACTATAGATGATTGTACTATTTTGTAATTGTATATGAATTTCTTGATGAATAAAAGTTATTCTTTTGGCTGTTCATCACATATGCATTTTTCTGAAAAGAACTCTTGTGTGATGGAGTCCTTAGAACTACATTATATTTGATATACAGAGGATATATCAAGTAGTTCATAAAATGGTTCACAACTAAAGGATACATTATTATAGGATGGCGATGCATCAAGTGTACATTGTTGCATGTCGCATTTGTTAGTTATCCTCTTAACTAAGTAGTGTAGAGACACTGACATGACATACAGGTGAAATGTATGATATCTCACTAAATGTGACCAACTGTGGAGCTCCCTTCTGTTAAAGGGTTGCTCACGAAGGGATATGGGTATATGTGTCCCTCAGACCTGAAATCACCATGGTAGCTTGCAAGCAACTCACTGTACTTTGGTGCCATACTACCTGGATTTCTAATCCAGTGATGAAAGACTTCTGGGTATAGTCAAGTACTTGTAGAGCGGTGGTGGATTAAGATGGGATTGATCCCTCTAAATAGTTTGGAGTGAATAACTCACTATGTTATAATTTAGCAAAATTTTGGCCAGGGTAGTTCTTGTAAGGAGTCACAAAACTTGTAAGGTTCAGACATTATCTGGATGTACCAGGTTAGGGTTGGCAGTCAAACCCTAGGTCATCCTGAGCATCTTGAGATCAAAAGGATGAATTATACGGTAACCATATGCGAGAGATTCTAGAAAGTTGCTCTGTAATCTTCGACCTATCCGGACATTGGGTATCATTGCTAGATGATGACTTTAATTGGTACTGGAAGTATTCTAGTGCTACCAGTTTAGTATTCGAACTTATGGGGTCACACATCATAGGGATTTCTATCTGATCTAAAGACTGATCGATGATTGAGAATCGTTTGCTATAACTGGAGGTCAATATTATTGACCATGTTCCAAGTGTCAATACTTGGATGATTTCTATCTGATATAAAGGCTGATCAATGATTAAGAATCATTTGCCATCATTGGAGGTTAATATTATTGACCATGTTCTAAGTGTCGACACTTCCAAGTATCGATACTTCCAAGTGTCAACACTTGCAAGTGTCGACACTTGGAAAGCGACACTAGGAAGTGTAGACACTTGGCTGTGATGAGCAAAAATTCTGGAAAGAATTTTTGGAAGGTTTTGACCTTAATTCGAATTTTGAATTTTGGTTGGTTTTGGCTCCAAGCTTTCATGGAATGATGGTCATTCTTACTTTATGAGCTTAGAGCCAATTTAGTATGGCTCTTGACCTTTTTCCCTAATCACTCCTTCCTCTTTCTCCCTCTCATGGCTGCCTCTATAAATAAGGATTATTTTAGGGGCTGCTGGTTAAGTGAAAAAATAAAAGAAGAGTTTTCTTGTTGAATGAGATTGCTGAAATTCTGAGAGGGAAAAGAAAAGGGGCTTGGGAGGACTATGGTTTTGGGTGTGTGACTACCTAGCATTCAAGCTAGGTCTTGGGAAGAGACTGGGTTAGGAAGGGTTCCACCTCTCCTCCTTATCTTCCAAGAAGAAGATGATCGACCTCAAGGATCCCAAGGAGCTAGCACTCTAAGGGAGTTTATCATAATCGAGCCCTGGTGTGAACTACCCATAGAGGCCAGACACGTATGTGGCTCGAGGGATTTTCACAACCTCCTCCTAAAGGTATAACCGTAAGGTATCCTTATGCCTTTTGATTTTTTTCCTGCTTATGATATCTCTTGCATGCTATATTATCATACTTGCTCTTGTTACAGGCAGATTGGTAGATCATTTTGATCAATCTACCAAGCCTTCCGCTGTGCTTATTTTAAAATACTTTTTCTACCATGCATGCTTGTTTTGCTTTCTCTTCAATGGTATCAAAGCCAGGTTCTTCGTAGTATAATAATGCTAACATGCTTTAACATCATAGTTTTCTTTTAAAGTACTTGGAAAGAGTATTCATCATGGCCGTTCGGTTATAGGAGAGAAGTAGGGCTGCAAGACCCTCTCTTTCCATTCAATGGAATCTCCTATGGCATGTAGGGGTGCCTCTTATGATTGACTCATGAAGAAAAAAAATAAAAGAAAATGTAGATTAAAATATTTTAATCTAATGTTATGATCATAAAACAAATTTAGATGAGATCTAAGAGTTTTGTTTAGATCGATTTTGATTAAATATTTGAAAAAAAAATACTTTGGATTTGAAATCACTATTTTTATCATGTGGCAGGCCTTGAGTTGACAAAAGTGTTGACACTTGAGTCGACTCATGAGTGCGAAGTGTCGACACTTGAGTCGACTCATGGATGCATAGTGTGACAGTTGAGTTGACTCGTGGGTGCATAGTGTTGACACTTGACTTAAGAATGCAAAAAAATAATTCAAATTTTGATTCATTGTAAAATTATTTTATATTATAAATTGAAATTGTTTTAATTTATAAAGGATATTGAACTTAATTAAGAATTAAGTTACCTTGAATGACAAAGAACTCTAGAAATATGATTCAAAGTTTTGAAGTCATTTCAATAAGCCTTAAGGATCATGGGTTAGCTTCTATTAGGTCCTTAATTAGGTTAGACTTAAGTTTAGATACATTGGACTATGTAGAGAACTAATCTAATTAAATGTTGAGTTAGGATTTCTACTCTATAGATCTCTCTGATGGTTAGATTGATTATTCCATAAATCTAAATGGACCTAATTTGTGGCTCAGTGGATAGCCCGAGTCTTTTGGCTAGTCTAATTGAGTATGATGAACCAATTGGTATCCAAGGTAAGTTTGGTAGTTTGATCTTGGTTCTTTTGGCCTATCTCTTACCTGGCCAACTTGGTTGGTGTCTAAGGCAAGATGGTTAATGGTGGAACCCAATGTATGATCTCACTTACCTGACTAATGTGGTCGATCAGAATTGATTGGATAGCTCACTGACTCGTGTTAACCCATGTCACCCAAGGTTAATCAGTCTTGACTAATTTTAGGTATTCATGGATTATAAGTTATGTGTAACCCTCATTGATAACTGATGTGGTCAGTGGAAGGTTGATCCATGTCTTCTCATCTCTTCTTCTGTCATATTAAAATTAAACTCTCTAAATTATTAGGTCCATAAAAAGATAAAGTTATGGGGATAACCGACTCTTAGCTCCCATTTAGTGGGATGGTAATGCACCAATAGTCGGGTGTTCATCGATGGATCCAAAGATCAGGTGTTTATCAGGCTATTAGAATTACTGTTCCTAATATGATGGCTTAGTGTGACTCTCTTAATGATAGTTAAGTGGGCTGGCCAAAGTTGGGCTCATGTATTGTCTATTGGGTTCTAGTACCTACTAAGAAATTAAAGTGATTCCTTGGATTGGAGGTAGAGGCTACCAGTCTGAACAAAATAGTGGGAGGGCCTTTAAACTAAAGTCCATATCTTTAGCTTAATAATTCATATACACTAATAAGTTTTAGTTTTCCTTTCAGATGTCTTCCAACCTGTCATTTTGGTCTCTTCTCGATAATGAGAAGCTCAAGGGTCCCAACTTTGATAGCTGGTATCGAAGGCTAAGGATTGTCCTGGAGCATGAATGGATCATGTATGTGATATCAAATCTGACACCTGAAACCCCTGCTCCCAATGCTCAGGGTTCGGTCAGAGATACTTATCATAAGTGGCTCTCTAACAGGACCACTGTTCGATGCATTATGTTGGCATCAATGAATGATGAGTTCAGTTGCAAATTCGAAGAAGCCTAGCTAGAGAAAATCCTTCAAAGATTGAAGGAGTCCTTTGGCACACCACATGATGTTGAAAGGTATAGGGTCTCCTATGCTATCTACAACATGCAGATAAATGATGGGGCCTCAATCACTGATCATGCATTGTATACGATCGAGATGATTAAGTGCCTAGGCAAGCTCGGATGTCCCTTGCATGAACATCTCGAGAAAGATGCGATTCTGAATTCCCTGCCCTCTTCCAATCTTGACTTTTTCAATTATTTTAGAATGAATAAGACTGTAGTTAACTACCATGGTCTGTTAGGATTATTGCAGACTTATGAGAAAGACCACCAACTGAACAAAGGGGTGGTAAATCTAATGAGAGGATCTTCGGCAAGGCGTTGTCCCTTCAAGAAAGGGATAAAGAAGAATAAAGGTAAAAAGGTGCAGAATGCTTCTGGGCCCGGTCAGGCCAAGAGGGTGAAGGCTGATAAGAGCCAAGCGGAGTGCTTCTTCTATAAGAAGCAGGGTCATTGGAAGAGGAACTATCCTCTTTATATTGCATCCCTTGACCTGAACAGGTCCAAGAAGAGAAAGCAGCAAGACGGTGCTGGACAAGGTATTTATATGATAACACTTTATAGTTTCTCTATCTGCTATACTACTAACTGGATATTGGATACAGGAGATCCAATTCATATTTTCAATTCTTTGCAGGGACTTCAAATTAGTAGAAGATTCGAGGACGGTAAGAGATTCTTGAACATGGAAAATGAAAGCCAAGTTCTAGTCCTGGCATTGGGAGTCCTCAAATTAGTTTTTGAGTCTTGTAAAATCATTTTGAATGAATGTCATTATTGTCCATCTTTCATCTTGAATGTCATTTTTGTAGGCCAATTGGCCATGATGGTAATGAACTATCAATAAAGAATGACATTTATAAAATCATTTGAAATGGTTCTATTGTGATGAATGGACATATGAATAATGGCATTTATGTACTATGGTGACATGTTAGTATAGTGTATACATCTAGCAAGTGTCCTAGGATAGATAATGTCAGTGATGCATACCTATGGTATTGTAGACTATGTCATATTAATAAGAACAGGATAAACAGGTTGAAAAGCGAGGGTCTTCTCGAGATTAGTGAAAGTGGTTTACTACCAACTTGTGAGTCCTGTCTTTTTGGAAAGATGACAAAATCGCCTTTTACTGGAAAAGATAAATGAGCCAAAGAGATTCTAAGTCTGGTATATGCTGATGTATGCGGACCCATGAATATTAGTGCTAGAGGTGGGTATAGTTATTTCATTATATTTATAGATGACCTTTTGAGATATGGTTTTCTTTTTGATGAGACATAAATCTGAATCGTTTGAAATGTTCAAACGATATCATAATAAAGTAGAAAAATAAACTAAAAGGTATATCAAAATCCTTCGATCAGATAGAGGCAGTGAATATCTTTATGGTGAGTTTCTGATATGTCTTGAGAATGAAATTCTCTCTCAGTGGACACCTATAGGGACACCTCAATTAAATGGAGTGTCTAAAAGGAGAAATCAAATCCTATTAGACATGGTTCGATCCATGATGGGCTTTGCTTCTCTATCGCTATCCCTTTGGGGATGTGCTCTAGAATCAGCCTATTACCTTTTGAATAAGGCTTCGAGTAAGTCCATTAGTAAAACCCCATATGAGATATGGATTGGACATAAGCCGACACTCTCACACCTTCGGGTCTAGGGTTGCCCGGCTTATATAAAATATCTGGGAATGGATAAACTTAGACCCAAGTCTGACCGGTGCCTATTTGTTATGTATTCAAAAGAGTCTAAGGGGTATTACTTCTACTTGGCTAAGAAACAAAAGTTGTTCGTCAGTCATAAGGCTATCTTCTTGGAAAAGGAGTTCTTTGGTGAAGGAACTATAGCCGCTAAGATTGAACTCAGTGAAGTACAAGTAGAGGAACCAACATACTTAAGAGACAACATAGAACCGGTTGTGATTAGTTCACATCCAAAGCCCACACAAGAACCATTAAGGAGATCCGGTAGGGTACCGAGTCAACCAGACAGATACTATGGTTTCTTGGTCCAGGATAATGATCCCATTAAACTCGATGAGAACAATGAGGATCCAATCTCCTATATGAATTGGATGCAGAGGTCCAACTCAGAAAAATGGCTAAGAGCCATGAAATCCAAAATGAAGTCCATGAAAATTAACAATGTATGGACATTGGTTGATCCACCTAAGGGGATAAAACCGATTATGTGCAAATAGATTTTCAAAAGAAAAAGGGGTGCAGACGGGCACGTAGAGACCTATAAAGCCCGTCTGGTTGCCAAAGGGTATCGTCAATGTTGTGGTATTGACTATGATGAGACGTTCTCTCCTGTGGCAATGCTCAAATCCATTAAGATCATGCTTGCTTTAGCGGCCCACTTTGACTATGAAATCTAGCAAATGGATGTCTAAATAACTTTCCTGAATGGTGAGCTAGAAGAAGTGTATATGATAAAACCTGAAGGGTTCACATCCATAGACGAGTCAAAGGTATGCAAGCTTCAAAGGTCCATCTATGGACTGAAACAAGCATCACATAGTTGGAACATGTGATTTGATAAGTGTATCAAGTCGTATGGCTTCGTTAGGAATGGAAAAGAACCTTGCATTTACAAATGGGTTAATAGTTCTGTGATTGTGTTCCTTGTATTGTATGTGGATGATATTCTCTTAATTGGGAAAGACTTCCCGGCACTACAAAGATTAAAGGTCTAGTTGTCATCTCAGTTCTTTATAAAGGACTTGGGTGAGGCCTCTTACATATTGGGTATAAAGATCTATAAAGATAGATCTAAGAGGCTTCTGGGACTGTCCCTATCTATGTACATCAGCACAGTGCTGAAGCAGTTCAGCATGAAAAATTCCAAGAAAGGCTCTCTCCCGATAGGCACTGGAATTGCTCTCTCCAAAAGGGATTGTGCAACAACTCCTGAGAAGAGAGAGCGTATGAGTAGAATCCCGTATACTTCGGTAGTGCGTTCTATCATGTACACCATGACATGTACTAGACCAAACATGGCATACTCACTAGGCATAGTGAGCAGATACCAGTCTGATCTAAGTGTAGCTCATTGGAAAGTGGTAAAGACCATCCTTAAGTATTTGAAAAATACTAAGGACCAATGGCTGATTTATGGAGAACCTGACTTAAAACTTGTGGGATATACTGACTCCAGTTTTCAGTCAGATAAGGATGATAACAAGAGTGTGTCAGGATTTGTCTTTACCCTATATGGAGAAGCGATTTGTTGGAAAAGTTCCAAGTAGCCTACTATGGCAGAATCAGTATGCGAAGCAGAATACATTGCAGCATCGGATATCGCAAAGGAAGAAGTATGGTTGTGAAAGTTCCTTAGCGAACTGGGAGTGGCACCTTCCCTGGATGGTCCTATTTTGGTGTATTGTGATAGCACTGGAGCCATTGCTCATGCCAAAGAGCCGAAGTCTCATCACCACACAAAACACATTATGTGGTGCTATCATCTTGTAGGAGAGATCATGGAACGAGGTGACATTGACCTTCAGAAGATCGATGGAAAGGAGAACCCGGCCAACCCCTTTACTAAAGCCATCGGAGTTCAAGAGTTCGATAGTTGTAAATGGAAAATGAAAATAAGATTCTGTACTGATTGACTTTAGACTAAGTGGAAGTTGTTCGGAATTGTGTCCCAAAGCCAATCATTTAGGCTGTAGATGGTTGTGCTATTGTTGTCCAAAAATGGAGCCTACGAAGGGGGGTGAATTGAATCTTTTAAAAATTAAAACAATTATGTGCTGGCCTTGAAGTGTTTGTGAAACAAAATGATTAGCTCTAAGAGATATGCAGCGGATAACAGCAAATTAAATGCAAGTAATAAAGAGCAAGTAGGAAAGAGAGCAATCACATACAAACACAATGTTTTATAGTGGTTCGGCGCACTCCAAATACCTACGTCCACTTTCCAAGCTTCTCCTTGAAAATTTCACTATAATCTCTTCAAGATTACAGCCAACTTGTTTTCCAAGGCTCACGGTCAAAACCTAAGTTGGTTTTATCATCTAGGCTCACCAACAACCTTTATAACTTATTTTGTCTTCGGGATCACAAGTCAAATCCTAGTTGGTTTTATCTTTTGGCTCATTAACAACCTTTACAACCTAGTTTCAAAAACCTTGAAACCTAGGTCTACAAAGCAAGAATAAGAATATAATAAAGAGCATAATAAAAGCTCCTAGAATGAGCTGAAATGAATATCGTTGAAGCTCTCTTGATTTCTTGAGTTGACTTCTTCATGGAATCTCTTGAATGCACAATTATGGCCAAGCACTTGAAACCTTAACAACTCAAAAATGGAAGGCTTTTGCAAGGGAATCTCTTTAAACACACTCTTCTTTCTTTTCAAATGATTGGAGTTTGTCTCATGTGAATTCACTCTTCCTTCTTGACTTTATGAGGTTTGGTGAGTATTAAATACCTTAAATCCACTGAAAAGATAGTTGAAGACCATTAGAATTCAAAAAATAGCCGTTTGGAAGCAAGTATGAAATTCTGAAAAACTAGCCGTTAGACCTTGAGTCGATCTCATGAGTCGACACTTGATGCAGAATCCAGAAAACTTGAAGTTCAGTCCTAGAAATTTTCTCAGGCGATGAGTCGACCTCATGAGTTGACACTTGATGTGTGAGTCGACCTCATGAGTCGACACTTGGGCGTGCCACTTCAGATTTGCATGCCGGTCTTCTGAAACTCTGAATTTTTCTTCATGAGTCGACCTTGTGAGTCAACACTTGCTTCTGTCCCATCCTAAAATCATGTCAAACTTGAATTCCTTAAGGATTTGTGCATGAATCCATTTGATCATTCTTTATAAAGTCCAAAGAGATTGTTTTGATGATGTTCCAAGGTGAAAAACTCAATCAACTATAAGAAACTTCTTGCTCTCAAAATTTTAAACCTGTTACCTTCTTGTTGGAGAAATTAATATACCTAAGGCCTGAAATTCATACTCCAATTAAAATATTAGTTCAAACATATACTCAGTATTTTGTTATTCATCAAAATTAAGGAGTCAAAGTCAACAATCTTTTCCTTTTTGATGATGACAAAACCTTGAGTATATAAGCAAATAAATTTCAAAGATTGATAAGTATGGTATCAAGAATTTTGGAAATATATGAATTTATCAAAGTATCTTCATAGTTGACAACAAACAAGGTTCATACACTTATTTTAGTGAGAAAAGATCAGATTTTCAGTTCATAGACTAAAGTTTCAAAGAGTTTCAAGGTTAGAGAAAACAAAAGTTTCTCCCTATCAAAACTAATCTATGAAACATTAAAAAAAACTTGAAAAAAAAAATTTCTTTATTGTTTGCTTTATTATCTTCCTTACTCCCCCTCTTTGTCAACATCAAGCATTAAAAAGGAGTAATCTCCCCCTGAATTAATGTATTAAGGTAAACAAAGAATGTTAGAGGCTAATATTAGCAAACAACAGTTAGTATCAAAGCAAATAGACAAGAGAAGAGTAATAAAAGCAAGTTCTCATATATAATGAGTGAATTTCATTACAAAATTGCTGATACAGCAAACATTGAAATAAGTCTATCATCTGATACAGTTAAGACAAACTAATACATAAACAAGCATAACAAGATAAATATTTGTAAGGCTACTCCTCATCAGAAGGAAGATCAAGAAAAAAGGGAGCACTGATCCTAGTCCTAGATGCAAGGGCTCTAGGCATCTTATAGATGCTCTGGCTCCTGGTCCTAAGGGCAGGTCCAGAATAGGAATAGATCCTAGGGGGCCTAGAGGAAGGAGTAGGCAAAGACTCTGCTAGAGTCACAAAAGCAGGTGCAATCAAAATTTGTGCATCAGAAGGATCAGCTGGAGGAGCAACTGGACTTTGGATCTCTCGGCTGACTATCTCGTTGTCTCCGGCTCTGTCATCACTGCCACCAAAACTATATGTATCTCTCCCAGCCTCATCGCCACCATCACCATCACCACCATCATGAGTATCATCATGTTGATCTAGGTGGTCATCATCATCATCTACTGGCAGAGGAGGAGGTGGATCTGAAGGTGCTACTAGAGGTAAAAGTGATCTCAACAGATCTCTAATCTCAGTAAAGCCTACCTCCATAGTCTGTCGAATGCCTAAGAGCTGAGTGTCAGTATGAGCTCTCAATCCCTCAATCTCAATCCTGAGCTGGGTAGACCTAACCGCCAGACCTATGATCTTGCTCCTAACCTCAGTGAACTCCTGCCTAACATGCTCCTCAAAAGATGTCTCTGTAGCTGAAGGAGGAATAGCAGTAGGTGAAACAACTGGTGTAGGTGTGACAGGCTCAGACTTAGATGCTGCTACTAGTGCCAGTCTAGAAGGTGTATGATAATCAGAAGGCCCAGATGGCCCTGCCTAAACTGCTCGAAGCTCATCCTCCTCATCTGGCTCCTGGCTAGACTCTCTACACACCCATCGACCACCGATCTATCTAAATCCCATCCTATGAAGAGATTTATCTCCATACGTGTCTGTATGGAGGATTTCTTTGGAGGGCTCCCCCTCCAATGGAACTTTGAAATCTCTAAAAACCTGGGTCAGTGCCATGCCATAAGGCAAACATAATCTTCACTAGGTGGTAGCCTCACCCATCTGATGGATCATAATCATAGGTAAGTTGATGGGGTTATGCTGTCTCAGAGCCACCATCAAAACCAACTCTCTCTCGGTAATAAAATCGAATCACCCGATCTTTGGAATCAGAATCCAAGCAATGATATGATGAAGTACTCACATCTCAATCGAGAGCTAGTTCACCAAAACAATTGAAATGCTAGCCACATCATCCCGCTCCAGAATACATCGAAAAGCTGTCTCTCGGTTTCCAACACAGTTTGTGGATCTACTACAGAGTGGGATCTGCCATATCTTGCTAATCACCTCAGGGGTCACCTATATCTTAACTCCCCTGACTATAGCTATCCAACAAAGGCCATCAATGGCCATACTTCCATAAAACTTCCTGATAAGCTGAGGATAGTAGCACTCTTGCATAGTACAGAAGTGTATAAGACCAGCTGTCCTCAGTAAATCTCTAATGATAAAGCTCTGTGAATCCCAGAAATGAATGTCTACTCGCCTACCACAAGCAATGGTCTTCCCCATGACTCTAGCTGCTCCAGGGAAAGAAGGTGAAAACTGCTCCTGAGTAGCATGCCCTATCTGCTCAGCCAGATCCTGACGGGCCTTAGTCCTCCTCTCTTTGCTAGACTGTCCCTGCTATGTTCTTCTTTTTCTGAATGCCAGCTGCTTTTGGGGATCCATTTTTAAGCAACACCGTGAAGAGGGACGAGGGAGAAGAAAGAAGGCAAGGAAAAGAGGAGAGGGAAGAGCAAATAGACCAAAAGAGGATCCAAGGAGGGGAAATAATTTGGAGAAGAGGGAAAGAGATGAAATGTGGGAGAGGTCGGAAGAAAATGAAACAAGGAAAGAGGAGAAAGGGGAACCGAGCAACTCACGAGCCAAAGAAATCCGAAGGAATAGGAACCGGCTTGGTTAAGAGAAAAAATCACGGGAGGATCAAGGATTTTGGCCAAAATCATAGTGAAGATACATGATTCAGACCAAATCCAAGAAAAAATGAAAGGAAAAACAAGGGGCTATGGTCCGACCAAAAAATCCATGAAAAAGGAGGGGAAATACCTGAAATCCGAGGGTTGGAAGGGGCAATCCATTGTTCTTGGAGGTTTGGAGAGAGTTTGGGGACCACACAGTGCTAGAAAGAGGAAAAAAATTAGGTTAAAAAGGGTTTATAGAAGCCCTTAAAAACTTAGTCCTAATATCATGAGTCGACACTTCGAAATGCTCAAGTGTCGACACTTCACATGAGTCGACACTGGGCAATTTTTCAAGTGTCGACACTTGATCCAGGAAAAGCAAAATTAATTCCAAAAAAACTCAAAAAAATCCAAGAAAAGATTTAGAAGATGTTATAAGAGATATTTTGGAAATTTTGAAACATTTTGAAGGATTGTAACAAGAATTTGAAGGGGTTTAGGCAAAAGGATCAATGACACTGAGCTCCCTTCTAATCATGCAAAATCTATCTTCACTTAGAGATTTTGTAAAAATATCCGCTAATTGATTATCAGTATACACAAAATCAAGCATTACATTACCATTTTGCACATGATCTCTTATTAAATGATATCTTATTTTAATATGTTTACTTCTTGAATGTTGTACAGGTTTAGTTAAATTGATTGCACTAGTATTGTCACATATTATAGGTGTCTTAATTAGTTTAATGCCAAAATTCTCGAGTTGTTGTTTGATCCATAGGATTTGAGTACAACAGCTTCCAACTGCTATATATTCGGCTTCTGCCATAGATAGAGCAACTGAATTCTGTTTCTTACTACTCCATGAAATCAAATTAATTTTAAGGAACTGACAAGTTCCACTAGTACTTTTTTTATCAAGTTTATACCTAGCAAGATCAGCATCAGAATAAGCAATCAATTCAAATGAAGAATCTTTAGAGTACCATAGACTAATATTAATAGAGCTAGACAGATATCTAAGTATGCGTTTAATAACCAAAAGATGAGACTCTTTAGGGGCAGACTGATATCTTTCACATATACAAACACTGAACATAATATCTAGCCTACTAGCAGTTAGATAAAGCAATGAATCAATCATGCCTCTATATAATTTTTGCTCTATAGATTTACCTGATTCATCTTTGTCAAGTCTACAAGAGGAGCTCATATGCATACCTAATGGCTTGGTGCTCTCCATCCCAAACTTCTTTAATATTTCTTTTGTGTACTTGGTTTGGTTGATGAAGATCCCTTCTTTTGTTTGCTTTATTTGGAGTCTGAAAAAGAAGTTAAGCTCTCCCATCATGCTCATCTCAAACTCTCATTGCATTAACTTTGCAAACTCTTGACAAAGACATTTATTAGTAGCACCAAATATGATATCATCTACATAAACTTGTACTACTAAGAGATCATCATTCTTCTTTTTCAAAAACAAAGTAGTGTCTACATTTCCTCTAGAAAAATCATTTTTAAGTAAGAAGGAGCTCAATCTATCATACCAAGCTCTTGGAGCTTATTTTAAACCATACAAAGCTTTATGAAGTTTAAAAACATGATCTAAAAATTCATGATTATCAAAATGGGGGGGTTGTTCAACATAAACTTCTTCTTTGATAAAACCATTCAAAAAGGCATTTTTGACATCCATTTGAAATAGTTTAAAATCCATAAAACATGCAAATGCCAATAATAGCCTCTTTGCCTCAAGTCTAGCAACAGGAGCAAAGGTTTCACTAAAATTAATCCCTTCCTCCTGATTGTAGCCTTTGGCAACTAGCCAGCTTTATTCCTAGTGACCAAACCATTTTCATCAAGCTTATTTCTAAAAACATATTTTGTACCAATTATTGAAACATTAGTAGGTCTTTCAACTAAAGTCCAAATATTATTTCTTCTAAATTGATTTAGTTCATCTTGCATAGCATGCATCCAATTACAATCAGATTCAGCTTCTTCAATAGATTTAGGTTCTACTTGTGAAACAAAAGGTAGATAATCACATACATTTCTAAGAGATGAACGAGTACTTACCCCTTTCGATGGATTACCAATTATAAGTACTTTGGGATGTCCATGAGCATACCTCCATTCTTTAAGAAGTGGATTTTGTATTGAGGATACTTCAACTCCTTGTACTTGTTCTCCTTCATTGTCTTGATTTTCATCTTGCTCCTTGGAAGGTTCTTCATTGTTGTTCACTTTTTCAGTTCTTTGTATACCTATTTCATCATCAACAACATCTTCTTTTCTAGAAGATTTTTGATCAGTCTCATCAAAAACTACATGAATGGATTCTTCAACTAGAAGTGTTTTTTTGTTGAAGATCTTGTATGCCTCACTAGAAGTAGAGTATCCTAAGAAGATACCCTCATCTGACTTGGCATCAAATTTGCTGAGATTATCTTTACCATTGTTTAGAATGAAATAATGGCATACAAAAACATGAAAATATTTAATAGTAGATTTTTTATTTATCAAAAGTTCATAAGGTGTTTTCTTTAGAATAGGATGGATTAAAATACGATTTAAAAATAGCAAGTAGTGTTTATGGCTTTCATCCAAAAATATCTTGGCAAATCATTTTTATAAAGCATAGTGCGTGCCATTTCTTCAAGAGTTTTATTTTTTCTTTCTACGACTCCATTTTGTTGAGGTATCCTAGGTGCAGAAAAGTTATGATGAATACCATTTTCACTATAGAACTTTTCAAAATCATGATTTTCAAATTCTGTACCATTATTACATCTTAAAGAAATAATTGAAATACCTTTTTCATTTGAGACTCTTTTATGAAATTGATGAGGATCCAAGAGTCTATTAGTATCCCTTTAGTCCTGTGAGTCTTTTGTTTCAAGTTTTGAGTCCTGTAATAAGTTAAGCTATCTCAACCTCATGAGTTCAGTTGAGTCTTGTAAGTTTGAGTTAGTCCAGTTTTGTACAAGAGGAGAGTTCACAGCCAGGAGATTCACCAGGCCCCCCCAACCAGAGCTGGCCTTCATGCACCTGGGCCCTTTCATGCCGCCAAGCCCACAAGAGAGAGCTCCAGTCCAAGAAAGGCCCAATGTTGACTAGGTCCACCAGGATTTTTTGGCCCACAAGTCAGGGTTTCTTAGCCCTTAAGTCATGTACCCGGGATGAATATATAAATACCCACCCCTCCCCTCTTGTATGAAACATCTTTTTCTCATAAATACAAATTAAAAGTTATTTTGTCTGAGTTTTTCCTCCAAATTGGAGTGGGTGTGAGATCCGTATTCCCTATTCTTGAGTGCAAGCCCTAGCCAACCTGCTCCCTCTTCTTTCTTCTTTCAAGCAAGCCCTAATCTCCTGGTGACTTCTACGAATCTCCTGGTGACTTCTACGCTTGCCAGCGATCCCCATTTTCTCGTACCACATCAACTTGGTATCAGAGCCAGAGGATTAGGCTTTTTTTTCCTCCCCAGCTCCATATCCTTCCTCCTGTCCAAATTTTCCTGTGCAAGACTCCTTCACAAACCTCGGTTAGCTACCGAGGTCCGTCAATGCTTTGCATCTGCCTCCCTCCCGTGACCCAATGCCCCATCGTCATCTTCTGCCCAAACCCATAGTAGCCAATGCCCAGCACCGTCTACCCAGATCCACACCCCATCACCGCACGCGATGCCTAACCGACTAGAGGACACCGCCACCGTCATCGTCCACCGCTGCCCGAGCCATCTCCACCGGACCTCTACCTATGAAGCCCGTCTCCACATCACTTGCAACTGGGAACACCTCCGATCAAGTCTCCCCCACCCCATCGACTCCCTCTCCGGATCCACCCATGCCACCACACAGATCTCCGCATCGCTTCGTCGCCGCTCTGCCGGTCGGTCTCCACCCGTCTAGACCTCCACCCCACCAACCCCATCTCCCAGGCCACTAGCCACCAGGGAGAAGCTGCCCGAACCCGCAGCACCCAAACCGGATCCACCTA
Source organism: Areca catechu (assembly GCA_021397845.1). Lineage (NCBI taxonomy): Eukaryota > Viridiplantae > Streptophyta > Magnoliopsida > Arecales > Arecaceae > Areca > Areca catechu. Next base: position 97,467,958 of record CM038039.1, read on the forward strand.
GCCCCTCTCATGGACACTGATAGCCGCCAAAATAGAGCCACGCCCCGTCTTTACATGCCACCGCCCCTCGACCAAACCAAGCTCCTCCCTAGGCACCGGCGATCTCGAAGGAGCCGGTGAAGTCCATCGGTCTTCTCCTGTTCTGTGGCTTCTTCTGTGAAGAAGATGAAAAGCAACGCATAAATGTGAAAGCTGTATAGTTTCTGGAGCTACAAGATTCTCAAAGCAATATGAATTTCAGAGCTACATGGACTTCTGAGTCACACGGATCTCAGAGTTATATAGCTCTCAGAGCAGAGCTGATAAAAAAATAAAATAAAAAAAGTGAGCCTAGCCTTTTTTTAATTTGATTGGTTTTGGTTCCATCAAAGCTCCCGCTGAACCTGACTCGACGGAGTCGAGTTCTCCCCACTCCAAAGGAATGATGGGGACCCAAGAGTCTATTAGTGTCCCTTTAGTCCTGTGAGTCTTTTCTTTCAAGTTTTGAGCCCTATAATAAGTTAAGCTGTCTTAACCTCATGAGTCCAGTTGAGTCCTATAAGTTTGAGTTAGTCTAGTTTTGTACAAGAGGAGAGTTCACAGCCAGGAGATTCACCAGGCCCCCCAAGCAGAGTTGGCCTTGATGCACCTGGGCCCTTTCATGCCACCAAGCCCATAAGATAGAGCTCCAGTCCAAGAAAGGCCCACTGTTGACTAGGTCTACCAGGGTTTCTTGGCCCACAAGTCAAGTTTCTTAGCCCTCAAGTCATGTATCCTGGGGTGAATCTATAAATACCCACCCCTCCCCTCTTATATGAAATATCTTTTTCTCATGAATACAAATTTAAAGTTATTTTGTCTGAGTTTTTCCTCCAAATTGGAGTGGGTGTGAGATCCGTATTCCCTTTTCTTAAGTACAAGCCCTAGCTGACGGGGGACTAACTAGATGCGACGATGAAATGATGCAAGTGATTTTTAGGGTTTTGTGGATTTTAGATTTTTTTTAGTTTTCTTTGGATTCCCAAAAGCAAGTAGAGATGAACTAGGGTTCTACAATGACAATAACTAGCAAGAAGCAGGTAGTCCCAAAGTAGTGATAAAGAAAGGACCCCGGGATTAAGAAATCCCATAGGACTTAGCTCTCCAATCAAGATCTACTTAGGAGTCAGGGACAAACCTCGAAGATCTAAAGTGCCCGGTGCAGAGATCGCTCACTTTGGCGGATGCGGCCTGGATAACCGAGCCGTCAACCTTGCGAAGGGGCTGGTGGGCTGTCCGAAGATCTCGAAGGCAAAGGCAACCATCTCCGTACCCGTGTCACCTGGAAGACCTGCAAGCATTCAAAGAAGACAAGGTTAAATCTCACTCAGAAAGCAAACAGTGGAAAGTTGAAAGAAGGGTTGTAGAGATGGAGGAGTTCTACTTGGTTCAGAGTCGGATGTCGGAGTTATGGAAGTAACGATAGTTTGAGGCCTCACACCTCTCGACGCCCGAAGGCGAAGGCGCTCCCTCTCAGAGATAGACATTCCTAGTGAATGAAGGCAACTAACAAGGGATTGGACTCAAGAAATATTCTTTTTCATTCATCAAAAGTTAAACATTACAAAGGAGGGGTGAGGTCCTTTAAATAGGCATCTTGGAACCCTTTTGAATTTCAAATGAAAAGATTACAAAATTCTTGAATGGGCGCCCAAAAGCATTGACTTTCTCCTCTCCTTGGCCAACCAAAAGCAGCTTGGATTGGGCATGGCATGATGCATGGCTTGGAGTGAGGTTTTTGGCGCCTTGATCTTGGAAAGAATCTACTTGGTTTTGGAAGAAGGCATGAAGAGGGGCTTAGAGCAAGGCATGTGTTCTTCCTCCTTCCTTGGTTGGTATTCTTTCTTTGGTACAAGGCTTGACATGGGGAGTGTTAGGTGGAGGCGCCCAAGGCTCTTGTCTCTCCCTTCCAAAGAGGTTGAAGCAATTTGGGAAGAAGGCTTGATTGGAGGGCTTGAAACAAGGGATTTGAATTCCCTACATCAACTTCCATTGACTTCCACCTTGGCCGACCACCCTTGCATGGAAATGAGCTTGATAGGGGGAGGGGAAAAAGGCTAGAGCCAAGTGAAGTGGTCCTCCTCATTGGGCATCCTTGCATGCAAAGTGTTCTGCCCACATGGCAAAATGTCATGGCACCATGTAGGATGCATAGGTGGGCCCTGAGTTGACTTAGATTCTTTCTCAACTTGATTCCAAGGAGACTAAATTTTAAGACCCACTCTTGCAATGGACCCATACTTCTAATAGACTCAGACTGGACTTGATTTGTGACTCGATTCAGTCCAGGACTCAATTTGACCTAATTGGTCAAAGTACATACTCAATTCAAAGCAAAAGACAATTACAAATTTGAGGCTTGAAGCCTTATTACAAGATCCGAAAATTGAAACCCAAATTGGAGATCCATAGAGGATTGAGGAGCCTCTGTCGGATCCTGGTGCCGACACCAGTTCTCCCGGGGTGGGAGGAACTCGACCCTGTCGAGTAAGAGTGAAGCTAGCTTAGATATTCCTCCAGAAGGTCGGGATCGAGGCGCTGCAAGTCCTTCCGGGTAATCCACGAGTCATCGGACTCAAGTCGGCCTTCCCATTGGACTAAGAAACATTGATAACCTTTGCCCCGGGTAGTGATAGCTTGGTCATCCAGGACATGCTCGATCCGCTCTCCTCGCTCAGGTATATTTGGAGGTGGACACTTAGTTCGGGTTCACTCTCAAAAGAATGGTCAGGTCCAAATGGCTCGCTAGGAATGTTTGCCGGTTCCCTGTACTCGACTAAGTTTAAGATATTGAAAGTCGAGCTAATGCCATAATTCGGGGGTAGCTCATGAACATAGGCATTAAGGCCGACTCTCTTTATCACTCTAAAGGGGCCAGCTCTGCGAGCATGTAGTTTCTTAACAGTTCCTGGTGAAAACCGTTCAAGCCAAAGCCTAATCATTACATAATCCCCAATTTCAAACTCTTTGGCTCGTTTTTGGGAATCAGCCATTCTTTTATATGTATTATTACTTAGATTAATTTTATTGCTAATTTCCTTATGTATGTCCCTAATATGCTGTGCAAAGGATTCGGCGGACTCAGAGACACGAGCATGGATAGGTAGGGGAATCAAATCAAGGGGTCGGTTAGGCTTGTAACTACTCACAATCTCGAAAGGACTTTTCCCGGTGGTCCTATTCACAGAACTATTGTAGGCGAACTCAGCTCGAGATAAAAGAAGATCCCAATTTCTGGTATGTTCACCTATTAAACATCTTAAGAGGTTTCCTAGGCTGCAATTGACTACCTCAGTTTGGCCATCGGTCTGCGGGTGGTAGGCAGTCGAGAACTTAAGCTTGGTGCCTAGTAAGTGCCAAAGGGTCTTCCAGAAATAGCTAGTGAATCGGACATCCCTATTGGACACTATGATTTTTGGAAGGCCATGTAACTTAACCACGTGATCAAGAAAGAGCTTGGCAACTTTGGAAGCATCTAGGGTCTGCGAGCAGGGTATGAAATGGGCCATTTTGGAGAACCTATCTACCACTACACAGACTGAATTGTGCTTCCTTGCGGTCTTGGGCAATCCTACTACAAAATCCATGCTAAGGTCTTCCCAAGGGCGGCTAAGCATAGGCAGAGGGGTGTACAGGCCAGTATTCTGTTTTCGCTGTTTGCTGACAGCACAAGTTCGACATCGAAAAATAATGTTGGCTATATCTTTCTTCAGGCTAGGCCAAAAGAACTGGTCTTCTACTGCTAAGATGGTCTTTTCCCTGCCAAAGTGACTAGCTATGCCTCCTGCATGGGTCTCCCAAACTAAGAATTCTCGAAGAGAGGTCTTGGGAATACACAACCTATTTGCTTTGAAAAGATAACCATCCTGGAGGGTGTACTCACTAAAGGCACTAGATGGTGTTGGGAATTGTGTCCCAAAGCCAATCGCCTGGGTTGTAGGTGGTTGAGCTAAGTATTATACTTTTTCTTTGAATTAATAAAATATTATTTTAGGCAGCTCATCACATATTATATTTTCCTGAAATGAACTCTTTCCATGTGATGAAGTCCTTAGGACTACACTGACTTCGATACAGAGAGGATGTATCGAGGGGTCCTTAAACCCTGTTCACAACCAAAGGATATATTGTACTGGATGGCAATATATCAAGTATAGGTTATTGTAGTTCATATGGTTTGGTTGTCCTCTTGACCAAATGAGTGTGGTGACACTGATGTGATCTACAAGTGGGATATATGATATCTCATTGAACGTGACTCCGTGCAGCCCCTTTCAGCCAAAGGGATACTCACGATTGGATATGGGTATATGTGTCCCTCTGACCTGAGGTCATCACGGTAGCTTGCAAGCAACTCCCTGTGCTTTGGTGCCAGACTACCCAGATTTTTAATCCGGTGATGGAAAGTTTCTGGGTACAGGCAAGTACTTGTGGAGCAGTGATGGACCAAGATGGAATTGACCTGTCTAAACAGTTTGGATTGAATGTCTCGCAGTATCTCAATTTAGCAAATCCTCAGTCGGGGTAGTCCTAGTGAAGAGTCACTGGGCTTGCAAGGTTGAGACACGTAGTCTACTGACTCAGCCTGGGTTGGCAGCCCAATGTCAGTCATCCCGAGCATTAGAGGTCAAAGGGATGAATTATACGGTAACCATATGCCAGAGGTTCGATAGTTTGCTCCTGCATCTTCGACCTATCCGGATGCCGGGATCCATTGCTAGATGGTTTCCTGTGCTGGTACTAGAATTGTTCTAGTGTTACCGTTTAGGATCGGACCTATGAGGTCACACGTCATAGAGGATTACTCTCTGATCTGGATACCGATTACGATTAAGAATCGTCTCGGTTTTATGGTCACGATATTTTTTGAGCACTCTTTTCCCGTCATACCCTTGTCTGTGTCAACCGAAAATTGTTCCGGGTTGACCAGGACTGCGCCAAGTTTTTTCTGAATCAGTTTTGAACTGATTCGGAGTTCGTTTTGGCCTTAAATTGGTTGTGAACCAATTTTAATCCCTTGAACCAGATTCAATTGGATTGAATCGCACTTAATTGGATTGGGAATCCATGAACCGAGGGATTGCTTGGATCGGTTTTGAACCGGTGTTCTTTTTGGTTTCAGCGTGACCGTTTTACACGGTCTTTCGCTGGAAAGAACACAAGAGGCCGAACAACCAAACGTTGCCGTCTCTTCCTCTCCCACCACCCGCTGCATTTTCTCCTGTTTATTGTTGATTAAATGAGAGAATGGCAGCTCTTTGATCAGACTCTTCACCTCCCTGGCATCTCCATCTTCCCCTTCTGTCCTTATAAATTAAGTAGCCCCTGTTTCTGCCAATAAGACACCGAGTAACAGCAAGCAACAAAAAATTTTGGGTACTGTTCTTTGAGAGGCTTATTCGAGCTTGATCCTTTCAATCCACTGGGTGCTTGTAGGGCTGGGTTTTGGAGTGTTTTAGGGAGAGAAAGAAGAGCTTATCTCTTGTTCATTATTGTGCTCAAACCAAGGACTGCAGCAAAGTTCTGTTGTTGCTATCAACCGTGACTAACCTCCCTTCCAGTGGCTAGCACCGCACGAGAAGGAGGATCCGAGAGCCCCGGGTGTGTCTCCCCTCTAGAGGGAGTATCATTCTACTCCTGGGTGCTAGAGAGACGAGCCCAGTTTGCTGTAGCTACTCCCAAACGAAGGATACTTGCTGCTATTTTCTTTCTCTGCAACAGTGTTTCTGGCAGCAGCTTTTGGGTGAATTTGTACACCCTTTATATTGTTTTTTCCTTGTAGATTTCGGTGGAAGATCGAAGAACATTCGATCACCTTGCTGCTATTTCGATTCGGGAGGAAATGGAGGTCCGGAAGCCCACTTTTGGACGCTCTTTTTCAGGCTCAAAACAGAGTGTTCAAACGTCCCAAGGAAGAAGATAGCTGGAATAGATTTATCCCTGCTATTCCAGCCTATTCCAGGTTTATTCCAGAGTTATTCCAATCGAAATAAAGGTATGAAATTTTTTTTTTTTTTAATCATGCATAAATAGATCTTTCTATTTATATATTTTGCAAATATTTTTATATCATGATACATGCCTACATGCAACATGAATGGATTAGGTTCTGGGCGGAGCAGTTTTCCGTTGCGCAAATTTTTAAAAAAGGTTTTAAAATCCATTCTGCTCTCGCAGCTGTTTGCATGCCTAGTGTAGGATCATGTCAAACCACCTGCACCGTTTTCTTTCAGTAGTATCAGAGCCAGGTTGCATGTGTAATCTATTCCTGTATGCATGTTTATAGATTAAAATTTGTTTAATCTAAATATGTATCCTGATTTCTTTTTGGAACCTAGTTGAGACCTTCACCATGACTATGTGTCTTTGACACGATGCGGATCGTCTGTGTTGGCCTCTTCAGAAGTATCCTTAAAGAATTTTGGAAATTAAAAATATTTTAATTTGCTGATACATGTTATTGGGCATGTTTTATATGGATATAAAATATTTGTAAAATATCTTGATGCATGATTTGTTATGTAAAAATGTTTTACATTGTGACTTAATTAAAAAATATTTTAATTAAGTGTTTGGCTTATTTTTTTTTTTTTTTAGGTTTATGAAATCTAATACAATTTGCATAAGCCATTTTGGGTTTAAATTGTGTTAGCTGACTAGTTGGGTTCATCACTGGGTTAGACCTAAGTTTAGTTGAACCGGATTACAAGAAGATTAAACAAAAGTTGTTTAAGGCCCTTCTTTAGAACTATCTAATAGTTAGATTAGTTGATCCGTTCATCTAAAATGGATCCAATTAGTGGCTCTGTGGATGCCCGAGTCTTTAGGCTAGTCTGATCGAGTCTGGTAAACCGACTGGTGTCGGGGTAGGTTTGGCATTGTGATCATGGTTGTATGAGGCTACCTCTTTCCTGGCCAACTTGGTTGGTGTCTAGGAAAGATGGTTAATGGCGGATACTCACCCATGATCTCACCTACCTGGCTAATCGAGTCGACCAGAACTGATTGGAAAAGCTCAATGACTCGAGTTAACCCATGTCACCCAGGTTGATCGGTCTGACTGATCTATAGGTGCCCATGGATCAATTTGTTGATTTATTTCAATCCTACTGGAATCTGATTGATTCAGTGGGAGGATGATCCATGTCCTTGTCTTTTCTTCTGTCACAATTAAAAAAAAAAATCCTCTAAAATTATTAGGTCCTTAAAAAGTCTAAGTCAAAGAGTTGACAGTGTTTTAGCCTCCCATTAAGTTGGATAGAAATGTGTCCACTAGCTTGGTGTGCATCGGCAGTTCCAAAGAACGGGTGTACATCCGGCGACTGGAATTTCTATTTGATCGATGATGGTTCAGTGCAACCTCCTTAACGGGACCAGGTGGGCCGGCCAAAGTCAGGATTGGTCTTTAGTTAGCTGGAAGCATTGGATTTTTCATTTTAATGGTTGGACCTAACCAGAGACCCGCAATAGGAGGCCCCAAGGCCGATTGGGGTGTTCTTTGGGGCAAAATGAAATACTGAAAATTGTTTAGGGAAACAATTGGTTTACGAACCTACCTTTAGGCTCGTATGGGGGAGCCGGCCAAAGTCGGGCTCATGCGTGGCCTATTGGATTTCAGTACCCACTTGAAAAAGTGTTTTCACGGATTGGAGTTAGAGGCTACCAATCTGAAAAATTAGTGGGAGAAACCTTTAGACTAAAGTCCAAGTCTTTTGGTTAAATTATTAATTCATACACTAATTTGGTCTTATTTTCTTTTTAGATATCTTCTAATTTATCGCTCCGGTCACTTCTCGATAATGAGAAGTTAAAGGGTCACAACTTCGATAGTTGGTATCGAAGATTGAGAATCGTTCTGGAGCATGAACGGATCCTCTATGTGATAATGGATCCGGCACCTGAAATCTCTCCCGCTAATGCACGGAGTGCGGTCAGAGACGCTTTTCTGAAGTGGGTCTCTGATCGGACTACTGTCCGGTGCATTATGTTAGCAGCGATGAACGACGAGTTCAGTCACAAATTCGAGGAGGCCCAACTTGATGAAATCCTTCAAAAGTTGAAGTAATCCTTCGGCACCCTGGATGATATAGAATGGTACAAAGTGTCTTGTGACATCTACAATTCCAAGATGTCGAATGGCGGTTCAGTCACTGATCATGTATTGTACATGATCGAGTTGATTGAAAAGTTGGGCAAACTCGGATGCCCCTTGCACGAGCAGCTCGGCAAGGATGCGATCCTGAATTCTCTTCCCTCCTCCTATCTTGATTTTCTCGAATGAACAAGCCTGCAGTCAACTACCATGGTCTGTTGGGGTTGCTGCAGACTTTCGAGAAAGTCCACCAACTAAATAAGGGGGTGGTGAATTTAATGGGAGGTAGTAGAGGTCGTCGTCCCTTTAAGAAAGGGAAGAAAAAAATAAATAAAAAGGAAAAGAAGGTGCTGAATGCTCCTTGCCCTAGTCAGACCAGGAAGTATAAGGCTGATCAGTCTTCTGCAGAGTGTTTCTACTGCAAGAAGAAGGGACACTGGAAGAGGAACTGTCCTCTTTATATTGTGTCCCTTGATCTGAACAGGCCGAGGAAGCAGAAGTCTGCTGAACAAGGTATTTATATGATAAAACATTGTAATTACTCAATTATTGATACTGCTAACTGGGTATTGGATACTGGTAGTCCAATTCACGTTTGTAATTCGTTACAGGGACTTCTAGTTAGCAGAAGATTTGAAGATGGAGAATAGTTTCTGAGCGTCGAGAATGGAAATCGTGTTCCAGTACTAGCGGTCAGAGTCCTGCATCTTGTCTTTGAGTCTTGTACTGTCGAACTAGTCGACTGTCACTATTGTCCTAGTTTCATTATGAGTATAATCTCTGTAGGCCTTTTGGCCAATTATGGTTTTGAACTATCAATAAAAGGAGATTTTTGCAATGTTATTTTGAATAACTCTGTTATAATGAAAGCTAGATTAAATAATGGCATATAAGTACTATCAAAGCCTGTTAGTGTAATGTACACTTCTAGCAAATGCCCAAGATTAGATAATGTCAACGATTTGTATCTTTGGCACTGTAGGCTGGGTCATATTAACCAAAATAGGATAAACAATATGCGAGGAGATGGACTCCTCGAGGTCAGTGATTCTGAATCACTGCCCACTTGTGAATCCTGTTTACTTGGTAAAATGACCAAGTCACCTTTTACTGGAAAAGGTGAATGAGCTACAGAACTTCTAAGTCTAATACATACTGATGTATGTGGACCGATGACAGTTAGTGCCAGAAGAGGATACAAATATTTCATTACTTTTACAGACGACTTTTCAAGGTTTGGTTATGTCTTTTTAATGAGACATAAGTCTGAGTCATTTGAAATGTTCAAACGATACCGTAATGAAGTAGAAAAGCAAACTGGAAAAAGTATTAAAACCCTTCGATCTGATCGAGGTGGTGAATACTTATCTGGTGCATTTTTGACATATCTTGAGGAGAATGGAATTCTCTCTCAGTGGACTCCTCCAGGAACACCACAATTGAATGGTGTGTCCGAAAGGAGGAATCGAACCTTGTTGGACATGGTTCGATCCATGATGGGCTTTGCAACTCTGCCGCTATCCTTTTGGGGATATGCTCTTCAAACAGCCTGTTACTTATTAAATGATGTTCCAAGTAAGTCTGTTGTCTCCACTCCGTATGAGATGTGGATTGGACGTAAACCCTCAATCTCACACCTTCGGGTCTGGGGTAGTCCGGCTTACGTAAAGCGTTTAGACTCAGACAAACTTGGTCCAAGGTCTGATCGGTGTTTATTCATTGGTTATCCTAAGGAAACCAAAGGGTATTTCTTCTATTTGGAGAATGAACAAAAGGTGTTCGTTGCTCTTAGAGCTATCTTTTTGGAAAAGGAGTTTCTTGGAGAAGGAACTATAGCCTCTAAGATTGAACTTGATGAAGTTCAGCCAATAGAAGAACCTGCACACTCTAAGGACATCGTAGAACCGGCTGTGATTGAATCACACCCAGAACCCATTAGGAGATCTGGTAGAATACCGTGTCAGCCGGACAGATACTACAGTTTCTTGGTCCGGGACGGCGATCCCATTGTGCTCGATGAGAACAATGAGGATCCGATCACCTATATGGATGCACTTATGAGATCTGACTCTGAGGCATGGCTTGGAGCCATGCGATCCGAAATGGAGTCCATGGAAATCAACAATGTTTGGACATTGGTTGATCCGCTTGAAGGAATAAAACCCATCGGGTGTAAATGGATCTTCAAGAGAAAAAGGGGTGAAGATCGGAAGGTAAAGACCTATAAAGCCCATCTGGTTGCCAAGGGGTATCGTCAGCGATATGGTATCGATTATGACAAGACTTTCTTCCCTGTGGCAATGCTCAAGTCCATTCGGATCATGCTTGCTTTGGCAGCATATTTTGATTACGAGATCTGGCAGATGGATGTCCGAACTGCTTTTCTAAATGGGGAGCTGGAAGAGGAGGTGTATATGATACAGCCTGAAGGGTTCACATCCATAGATGAATCAAAAGTATGCAAGTTGCAGAGGTCCATTTATGGACTTAAGCAAGCGTCTCGAAGTTGGAACTTACGGATTGATAGGTGTATCAAGTCGTATGGCTTCGTTAGGAACGGAGAAGAACCGTGCATCTATAAATGGGTTAATGGTTCTGTGATTGTATTCCTAGTACTGTATGTTGACGACATTTTCTTAATCGAGAATGATGTCGCAGCATTACAAGGAATAAAGGTTTGGTTATCATCTCAATTCTCCATGAAGGACTTGGGTGAAGCTTCTTACATACTAGGTATGAAGATCTATAGAGATAAATCTAATAAGCTTTTGGGATTGTCCCAGTCTACATACATTGACACCATGCTGAAACGGTTCAGCATGGAAAATTCCAAGAAAGGCTATCTCCCGATAGGTTCTGGAATTACTCTTTCCAAGAAGGATTATGCGACAACTCCTGAGGAAAGAGAGCGCATGAGTAGAGTACCTTATGCTTCTGCAGTAGGCTCTATCATATATGTTATGACTTGTACTAGACCAGACGTGGCATACTCACTAGGAGTAGTGAGCAGATACCAGTCTGACCCAGGTGAGGTGCATTGGAAGGTAGTTAAGTCCATCCTTAAGTATTTGAGAAATACTAAAGATCAATTGCTGATTTATGGAGAACCTGACTTGAAACTTGTGGGGTACTCTGACTCTAGTTTTCAGTCGGATAGAGATGATAGCAAGAGTGTGTCAGGGTTTGTATTTACCCTGAATGGAGGAGCGATCTGCTGGAAAAGTTCCAAGCAGGTAATTGTTGCAGACTCGGTATGCGAAGCAGAATATATTGCAGCATCAGATGCAGCAAAGGAAGTTGTTTGGTTGCGGAAGTTTCTTGGAGAGCTACGGGTGGCACCTTCCCTAGATGGTCCTGTTCCGGTGTATTGTGACAGCACTGGAGCCATTGCTCAAGCTAAGGATCCTAAAGCTCATCACCACACCAAGCACTTACTGCAGCGCTACCACCTCGTACTAGAGATAGTAGAACGAGGCGACATCAATCTTCTGAAGATCGATGGAAAAGAAAATCTTGCCGACCCCTTCACTAATGCCCTCGGAATAAAAAAGTTCGACTATTGTAAATGGGAAATGGGTATTAGATACTCTTCTGATTGGCTTTAGTACAAGTGAGAGTTGTTAGGAATTGTGTCCCAAAGCCAATCGCCTGGGTTGTAGGCGGTTGAGCTAAGTATTGTACTTTTTCATTGAATTAATAAAATATTATTTTTGTAGCTCATCACATATTGTATTTCCCTGAAATGAACTCTTTCCATGTGATGAAGTCCTTAGGACTACACTGACTTCGATACAGAGAGGATGTATCGAGTGGTCCTTAAACCCTGTTCACAACCAAAGGATATATTGTACTGGATGGCAATATATCAAGTAAAGGTTGTTGTAGTTCACATCGTTTGGTTGTCCTCTTGACCAAATGAGTGTGGTGACACTGATGTGATCTACAAGTGGGATATATAATATCTCATTGAACGTCACTCCGTGCAGCCCCTTTCTGCTAAAGGGATACTCACGATTGGATATGGGTATATGTGTCCCTCTGACCTGAGGTCATCACGGTAGCTTGCAAGCAACTCCCTGTGCTTTGGTGCCGGACTACCTGGATTTTTAATCCGGTGATGGAAAGTTTCTGGGTACAGGCAAGTACTTGTGGAGCAGTGATGGACCAAGATGGAATTGACCTGTCCAAACAGTTTGAATTGAATGTCTCGCAGTATCTCAATTTAGCAAATCCTCGGCCTGGGTAGTCCTAGTGAAGAGTCACTGGGCTTGCAAGGTTGAGACACGTAGTTGACTGACTCAGTCTGGGTTGGCAGTCCAATCTCAGTCGTCCCGAGCATTAGAGGTCAAAGGGATGAATTATATGGTAACCATATGCCAGAGGTTCGATAGTTTGCTCCCGCATCTTCGACCTATCCGGACGTCGGGACCCATTGCTAGATGGTTTCCAGTGCTGGTACTAGAATTGTTCTAGTGCTACCGTTTAGGTTCGAACCTATGAGGTCATACGCCACAGAGGATTACTCTCCGATCCGAATGCCGATTACGATTAAGAATTGTCTCGGTTTTATGGTCACGGTATTTTTTGAGCACTCTTTTCCCGTCTTACCCTTGTCTGTGTCAACCGGAAATTGTTCCGGGTTGACCAGGACTGCGCCAAGTTTTTTTCTGAATCAGTTTTGAACTGATTCGGAGTTCGTTTTGGCCTTAAATTGGTTGTGAACTAATTTTAATCCCTTGAACCAGATTCAATTGGATTGAGCCGCTCTTAATTGGATTGGGAATCAATGAACCGAGGGATTGATTGGACCGGTTTTGAACCGGTGTTCTTTTTGGTTTCAGCATGACCGTTTTACACGGTCTTTCGCTGGAAAGAACACAAGAGGCCAAACAACCAAACGTCGCCGTCTCTTCCTCTCCCACCACCCGCTGCATTTTCTCCTGTTTATTGTTGATTAAATGAGAGAATGGCAGCTCTTTGATCGGACTCTTCACCTCCCTGGCCTCTCCATCTTCCCCTACTGTCCTTATAAATTAAGCATTCCCTGTTTCTGCCAATAAGACACCGAGTAACAGCAAGCAACAAAAAATTCTGGGTACTGTTCTTTGAGAGGCTGATTTGAGCTTGATCCTTTCAATCCACTGGGTGCTTGTAGGGCTGGGTTTTGGAGTGTTTTAGGGAGAGAAAGAAGAGCTTATCTCTTGTTCATTGTTGTGCTCAAACCAAGGACTGCAGCAAAGTTCTTTTGCTGCTATCAACCGTGACTAACCTCCCTTCTAGTTGCTAGCACCGCACGAGAAGGAGGATCCGAGAGCCCTGGGTGTGTCTCCCCTCTAGAGGGAGTATCATTCTACTCCTGGGTGCTAGAGAGATGAGCCCAGTTTGCTGCAGCTGCTCCCAAACGAAGGATACTTGCTGCTATTTTTTTCTCTGCAACAGAGTTTCTGGCAGCAGCTTTTGGGTGAATTTGTACACCCTTTATACTGTGTTTTCCTTGCAGATTTTGGTGGAAGATCGAAGAACATTCGATCACCTTGCTGCTGTTTCGATTCGGGAGGAAACGGAGGTCCGGAAGCCCACTTTTGGACGCTCTTTTTCTGGCTCAAAATAGAGTGTTCAAACGTCCCAAGGAAGAAGACAGCTGGAATAGATTTATCCCTGCTATTCCAGCCTATTCCAGGTTTATTCCAGAGTTATTCCAGCTGGAATAAAGGTATGAAAAAATTTTTTTTTTTTAATCATGCATAAATAGATCTTTCTATTTATATATATTTTGCAAATATTTTTATATCATGATACATGCCTATATGCAACATGAATAGATTAGGTTCTGGGTGGAGCAGTTTTCCGTTGCGCAAATTTTTAAAAAAGGTTTTAAAATCTATTCTGCTCCCGCAGCTGTTTGCATGCCTAGTGTAGGATCATGTCAAACCACCTGCACCGTTTTCTTTCAAATGGTTGGTGTTGCTTGGATTGGAAAATTTCTCCAAAGTCAGGACAGGTCTTATATTGCTCTTTTAATCGATCAAATCCTATAACCTCAGTCCTAACGGTATTCAGTAGCAGGGCACGATGGCTAAGGGCATCAGCTACCTTATTCTCGGTACCATCTCGATGTTTAAGCACAAAGGTGTAAGCCTGGATGTATTCTACCCACTTAGCATGCCTCGGGTTGAGTCTTTTCTAGGAGTTTAGGTACCGAAGGGTTTCATGGTCAGAGAAAAGGACAAATTCTTGGGATAACAGGTAATGCCTCCAATACCTAAGAGCCTAAACGACTGCATAAAACTCCTTGTCATATATCGAGTACTTAACTTTGGCCTCATTAAGTTTCTCGCTAAAGAAGGCCACGGGATGATTTTCCTGACTAAGTACTCCTCCAATGCCAACTCCCGAAGCGTCACAAGCAACCTCAAAAACCTTAGAAAAATCAAGTAATCTTAGGACAGGTGCTTGTATCATCTTATCTTTGATTTCTTGAAAGGCTTTATCTACAGCTTTGGTCCATTGGAAGCCTTCCTTCCTGATGCAGTCGGTAATTGGTGCTACGATTGAACTAAATCCCATAATAAATCTCCTATAAAAAGTGGTAAGGCCATAGAAACTACGCACATCATGGACACTAGTTGGGATAGGCCACTCAACTATAGCTCTAACTTTTTCGGGATCTGTGGAGACTCCTTCTAGGGTGACTACAAAACCTAGGAAGATAACCCTTATGGTCATGAACTCACATTTCTTTAGGTTGGCATAAAGGCTATTCTTCCTAAGGGTCTGGCAGACTAACCTTAGATGGTTAAGATGGTCTTCTTTAGTCCTACTGTAAATCAAAATATCATCGAAATAAATCACTAAAAATTTTCCAGCAAATTCTTTTAGGACTTGGTTCATGACCCTCATAAAGGTGCTAGGGGCATTAGAAAGTCCAAAAGGCATCACTACCCATTCAAAAAGGCCATCCTTAGTTTTAAATGCCATCTTCCATTCATCCCCGGGTCTGATCCTAATCTGGTGGTAGCCACTCTTAAGATCTATCTTGGAAAAGATAGTAGCTCCGGCCATCATGTCAAGCATATCATCTAAACAGGGTATGAGAAACCTATACTTGATTGTAATCTTGTTTATGGCTCTGCTATCTATGCACATTCTCCAGGTTCCATCTTTCTTAGGAGTTAGCAAAGCAGGGATGGCACAGGGACTTAAACTCTCTCTAAGAAAACCCTTCCTAAGCAGCTCGCCCACTTGTTTTTGCAATTCCTGGTGTTCGGTGGGGTTCATTCTATAATGAGGAAGGTTGGGTAAGGTGGCTCATGGGACCAAATCTATGGCATGTTGGATGTCCCTAAGAGATGGAAGATGATCAGGTAATTCTTCCGGGAAGACATCCTTAAACTCTTCCAGAGCCTTAACAACTTCTTGGGGGCGCTCTATTTGGGTTGGTTCATGACTATCTTTGGTGGTTAAAATCCAAACAGGGGCTCCCTCAGCAATCTCTTTTTCCAGTTCCTTAGATTTGATTAGGTTGATCCCAGGCTTCTTCTCCTTTAGACTACTTGATCCTCTCTTAGCCTGGTCCTTAGGTTGGACTAGGTTAATGGTAAATTTCTTCCCATGGTGATTGAAGGTATAACTATTGGTCCGACCGTAAAGAGTAGCATCATGATCATAAAGCCACAGTCGTCCAAGGATAATACTGCTGACGCCCATGGGAAGGACATCACACCAAATCTACTCTTCATAAGACTGCAATTTGATTAAGACTTGGCACCTAGATTTTATTGGTATAGAGGTGGAATCAATCCAAGAGACCTTGTACGAGTTGGGATGAGGGCCTGAGGTCAATCCTAGGGCTTTGACGGTGCTAGAAGAGATAGCATTGACACAGCTCCCACTATCAACTATGATTTTGCAAACCTTATCCCCTAGCTTAATGAAGGTTTGTAGGATGTTTGTCCTACGCCAATCTTCCTGTACTACGTTTTGGGTAAGGATGCACCTAACTACCCCTAGAAGGTCTTCAGATTCAAATTACTCTTCCTCTCCCTCATATTCCTCCAGTAGCTGATCTTCTGGCTCATAGACTTCTCCCTCTGGATTAGCAATGGGTTCTACCTCACTCTCAGTTGGCTCTTCTATGACTAAGGCGGTGGAGGTACACTGGCTAGCTCTATGTCCAGGGTTATGACACCTAAAACAAGTGTTTTGGGGAGTGGGACTCTTATGGGGTCCAACAGCTTTACCCTTTTCCTCTTTGCTAAAGTGGGGTCGGTTCAGATCTGATCGGCTTGGGCTGGGTCAGTTGGGGTTGGGTCGACTCGGGTCAGGTCGGTAAGGATTAGGATGACTCGGGTAAGCCTGACTATACCCTGGGTTAGGTCCTGGAAGTCGACTAGGGTTTCTAAAGGGTTCAGGTTTGCGATAGATAGGGGCCCTCTGGAAATGCTCACAATTCCTTGCAACTTGGTAGGCATACTCTAAATCAGTGACCTCTCTAAAATAAAGCTCTCTCTGGATGTCTGGGTGTAGGCCAGCCCTAAACCTAGACAGGGTCACAGAAGCAGACTCATTGACATGACATCGCATGACATACTCATCAAATTTTGTGATGTAGTCAGCTACACTCTTGTTCCCTTGACTCAGATTCTGCCATTGGTCCAATAAACTCTGAGCGTAGGAACGAGGTCGATACTTCTCCCTAAGTTTGGCTTTCATACTTCTCCAGTTGCTATAGGTTCTTCATCTCTCTGTGCTACTAGCCTCTCAACACTATTCTAGAATAGCCTAGCTTGGCGAACCAACCTAGTCTTAGCAAACTTAAACTTCATCCTTTCAGTCACGATATACCACTCAAAATACTGCTACATATCCTCCTCCCAATCTACATACACTTTGGGATCTAGGCTACCATCAAAGGTAGGGGCTTCTAGTTTGATGTTCCTAAGGGCCCTTTCTTCTTGGTCCATGATCTCGGGATTGAGTCTCCTATGTTCAAACTCTTGGGCTGGGTTGACACGGGGCAGTCGCCTAGGTTCAGCCTCTACGGGTGGCTCATGGTGAGGATAATCCCTAGGGGGAAATGGTGATCCAGACTCAGGCTCAACAAAAGGCCTAGGACTATTCCTCTCTAATGTTCCAACTCTCTTTTCAAGCCTATCTAGTTTGCTATTCGTTCTACCCAGTTGCTCCATAAGATCCTTAAGTTGAACTTCCCTCTCCTTCTCCATAGGTTCACTGGCTTGGGAATGGTGAGGATGATAGGGTACTCCTGATCTAGTGGACATGGGTTAAGCACACACAACATCTAAGGTCTGCTAGACCTAGAATTTCAACCAGTTGCCTAAGTCCGGGTGGCAAACCAGTCTGCAGTAACTCTGACCTTGGCCAGGTAGGTATAGGGGAGTGGAGGTCCCTGATCGTCAACCTTAGACACCAATCTGGGATTGGCCAGGTAGGCGGACCAAACTCACAAGCCCTGATTCACCAAGCCTTGACACCAAGGGCAACATCACACACAGAATGGGCGGACGCCAAGAATAGACACTTGGTCTTGACTCGACCAATTGGTGTTCCTAAGCTCTCTAGAGCAAATTAAGTGTCTAATCGATTTTAGTTAGAGCTTGGGTTCGATATGGGGGTTAGTGATTTGTGGGCTAGGGACAGGTAATGAAATCCTAACCCTATGTCAATTTGTCGCCCTTAAAGTAATTTATGAAAATGAATGCAAGCAAATAAACTAATGAGATGTCACTAAATTATATATTTTTTTATGGGTTTTAATGTAGCAGAGTTAAGATGATGGAAATGAAATGATATTATTCTAAATGAAAGATTAAACTAGATGACAATTGAAAACACAAGAAAATGCAGATTGCTGGAATTATCAGAACAGAACTTGCTCTCAGGTAATATTTTGGCTTGTAGAAACTCTACAAACTGAAATAAAATCTGAGAAAATTCTAAAAATTACTTTGAATTATATGTGAACTAAAAAAGTAAAAATCACAAATTTTGGAGATTCCTACAGATAGTACCAACTAAAATAATAGACCATGTACGAAGAGGGAAAACTGCAGAAATTAAAAAAAATGAGCTCTATGATGCAAAATATTTTTGTTATTTTAGATCTATCCTTCTTTTGTTCCTCTTCCAAGGCTTGTCATAGTGGAACCCCTACACGCCTTAGGAGACCTCGTGGAATGAGATGAGAGGGTCTTGAAACCCTACTTTCTCCTAAGACTGGATATCCTGGTGAAGCACCTTTTTCAAGTACTTTAAGAAACGCTAAGTCCTAACCATGCTCTGATACCAGAAATGACGGGGGACTAACTAGATGCGACGATAAAATGATGCAAGTGATTTTTTGGTTTTTGTGGATTTTAGATTTTTTTTATTTTTCTTTGGATTCCCGAAAGCAAGTAGAGATGAACTAGGGTTCTACAATGACAATAACTAACAAGAAACAGGTAGTCCCAAAGTAGTGATAAAGAAAGGACCCCGGGATTGAGAAACCCCATAGGACTTAGCTCTCCAATCAAGATCTACTTAGGAGTTAGGGGCAAACCTCGAAGATCTGAAGCACCCGGTGTAGAGATCGCTCACTTTGGCGGATGCGGCCTGGATTACCAAGCCGTTAATCCTGCGGAGGCGCCGGTTGGCTGTCCGAAGATCTCGAAGCAAAGGCAACCGTCTCCGTACCCGTGTCACCTGGAGGACCTGCAAGCATTCAAAGAAGACAAGGTTAAATCTCACTCAGAAAGCAAATAGTGGAAAGTTGAAAGAAGGGTTGTAGAGATGGAGGAGTTCTTCTTGGTTGGGAGTCGGATGTCGGAGTTACGAAAGTAATGATAGTTTGAGGCCTCACATCTCTCAACACCCGAAGGCGAAGGCGCTCCCTCTCGGAGATTGACGTTCCTAGTGAACGAAGGAAACTAACAAGAGATTGGACTCAAGAAATATTCTTTTTCATTCATCAAAAGTTAAACATTACAAAGGAGGGGTTAGGTCCTTTAAATAGGCACATTGGAACCCTTTTGAATTTCAAATGAAAAGATTACAAAATTCTTGAATGGGTGCCAAAAAGCATTTACTTTCTCCTCTCCTTGGCCGACCAAAAGCAGCTTGGATTGGGCATGGCATGATGCATGGCTTGGAGTGAGGTTCTTGGCGCCTTGATCTTGGAAAGAATCTTCTTGGTTTTGGAAGAAGGCATGAAGAGGGGCTTGGAGCAAGGCATGTGTTCTTCCTCCTTCCTTGGTTGGTATTCTTTCTTTGGTACAAGGCTTGACATGGGGAGTGTTAGGTAGAGGCGCCCAAGGCTCTTGTCTCTCCTTTCCAAAGAGGTTGAAGCAATTTGGGAAGAAGGCTTGATTGGAGGGCTTGAAACAAGGGATTTGAATTCCCTACATCAACTTTCATTGACTTCCACCTTGGCCGACCACCCTTGCATGGCAATGAGCTTGATAGGGGGAAGGGAAAAAGGCTAGAGCCAAGTGAAGTGGTCCTCCTCATTGGGCATCCTTGCATGCCAAGTGTGCTGCCCACATGGCAAAATGTCATGGTGCCATGTAGGATGCATAGGTGGGCCCTTAGTTGACTTTGATTCTTTCCCGACTTGATTCCAAGGAGACTAAATTTTAAGACCCACTTTGCAATGGACCCATACTTCTAATAGACTCAGACCGGACTCGATTTGTGACTCGATTTAGTACAGAACTCAATTTGACCTAATTGGTCAAAGTACAGACTCAATTCAAAGCAAAAGACAATTACAAATTTGAGGCTTGAAGCCTTATTACAAGACCCGAAAATTGAAACCCTAATTGGAGATCCACAGAGGGTTGAGAAGCCTCTGTTGGATCCTGGTGCCCACACCACTAGCCGCCCTGCTCCCTTTTCTTTCTTCTTCCAAGCAATCCCTAATCTCCTGGTGACTTCTACGCTCGCCAGTGATCCCCGCTTCCCATACCATATCAGAAATTTAATGAATGCAGAAAAAATTTCATCTTTATGAGCTAAAAACATGACCCATATAAAACGTGAGAAATCATCTACAATAACTAGACCATACTTTTTACCTTCCAAACTAGATGTTCTAGTTGGTCCAAAGAGGCCCATATGACGTAATTCTAAGGGTCTAGATGTAGAAACTACTCCTTTAGATTTAAAAGATGATTTAGTTTGTTTTCCAAGTTGGCAAGCAGTACAAATCTTATCCTTTTCAAAACTAAGTTTTGGCAAATCTTTTATTAAACTCTTATTACAAAGTTTTGAAAGCAAATGCATACTAGCATGTCCTAGTCTACGATGCCAAAGCCAACTAGTTTCATTGATCCTGGCTTCCATAGCCACTAGGCACTGACCATTTTGAACTGGAAGATCATCAAGATCAGCCATATAAATATTGTCATGCCTATGACCGATAAACTTGATGCCATTGTCATCAAAACTAGAAACAATGTACATGAAAGATTCGAAAACAACTTTGAAATCTTTGTCACAAAACTGACTAATGCTAAGTAAATTATGCTTTAAACCATCAACATAAAGAACATTATCTATATAAGTAGAAGGGGTGATATGGACTTTACCAATGCCAACAATTTTGCCTTTTCCATTATCACCGAAAGTTACATTTCCACCATTTTGATATTCAAGTGAAGAGAACTGCTCCACATCTCCAGTCATATGCCTTGAGCAACCGTTGTCGAGATACCACATTATTCTTTTGTTGGTTGCAAGGAACACCTACAACAACAAATCAGGTAGAGACTTTAGGTACCCAAGTCATCTTAGGTCCTTCAAGGTTAGTAATTATGGTTCCTTTTGGAATCCAAACCCTTTTAACTTTCAATTTTCTTCTATTGCACAGATATGATTTATGTCCTATATTACCACAAAGAATAATAGGTAATAGAAGATGAAGCAGGCACAAAGAAGTTCTTGAAAAGCTTTTGTTGTTTTTGAGTTTTGAAACCTAATCCATTTTTGTTGAAAACAGCTCTTTGATTATTTAAAAGCATGTTAAGTTTTTTAGAACTATAAATAAATTTCTCCA
This sequence comes from Areca catechu, assembly GCA_021397845.1. Lineage (NCBI taxonomy): Eukaryota > Viridiplantae > Streptophyta > Magnoliopsida > Arecales > Arecaceae > Areca > Areca catechu. Next base: position 97,489,122 of record CM038039.1, read on the forward strand.
CAAAAGGTTTTAGTTTTTCAAGCTCATCCTTGTACTTCTTGTTTTCATGCAAAAGCTCTTTATTTTGTTTAGTAAAATTTTCATTGGAAATGAAAGAATTTATCTTTTTCAAATATTCCTTTTCCTTTACCAAAAAGATAATTTTAGCATTTAGCTTTTTGTTTTCTTGGAGCAAACAACCATTTTCAATCAAATACTTATCATTTGTTCTAAGCAAATCCAGATTTTGCTTTCTTAGTTTCTTGTATTTGATTTTAAGTTTTTGAAATTCATCTACTAATTCATAAAAAACTTCATGCAATTCTTCAAAAGTAAATTCTTCTTCAGGTTCATATATTACCTCATCATTGTTAGCCATTAAACAGAAATTTGCAACCTCTTGCTGTTCTTCATCAGAACTTAAGTCCTCGCTGTCACTCCAGGTTGCCATCATTACTTTCTTTCTTAATCTTCTTTTACTCTTTTTGAGGAGGGGCAGTCTAACTTGAAGTGGCCTGGTTTCTTGCACTCAAAGCATGTGGGCTACTCTTTTTCTTTCTCTTTGCTAGGCTCTCCCTTTTGAGGTTTCTTCTTGAAATTGTATTTCTTCTTTCTCATAAACCTCCTTAACTTTCTTACTATGAGAGCCATCTCATCTTCATCATCATCTTCTTCAGATTCATCACTTGACTCTTCTTTTGTAGTGGACTTGAAGGCAATTATTATCTTCTTCTTATCATTGTCCACGGTCTTTTGTTTCAAGGAGAGCTTATAAGTCATTAATGAGCCCAAAAGCTGCTTAAAAGGAAGTGTGTTGACATTTGTTGCTTCTTCTATGACAGTGACTTTAGCATCCCATGAAGCCGGAAGAGACCTGAGAAGTTTATTCACAAATTCATCTTTAGAAATAACCTTACCTAAACTTCTCATGCCATTTATAATATTAGTGAATCTAGTGTACATTTCACTAATAGACTAATAGATTCAGAAGGTTCCATTTTAAATATTTCATAGGTGTGAATAAGCATGTTCACTTTGGTAGTCTTCACTTGATGTGTACCCTCATGAGTAACTTCAAGCATGTCCTATATTTCCTTGGTGGAGAGATAATTTGAAATTCTATTGAATTCACCAGGGTCAAGTGCATAAAATAATAAGTTCATAGCTTTAGCATTAATTTCAGCTTGCTTAATGCATTCTCATCCCAATCTTCTTCAAGTTTATGAGTGAAAATGCTATTAACCATGTGAGTGGGCTGATAAGGCCCTTTAACTATAATTCTCCATATATTGTAATCAATAGCTTGTAAATAAATGCGCATGTGTGTCTTCCAGTATGTATAATTTATATCATTAAACAATGGAAAATGGTTAGAGGCTTGCCCTTCCACAACATCCATACTAATTGGGGTTGTCATAATCTTTCACTCAAGATCGTTGGATCTACAAGTAGAGTACCGGTGCTCTGATACTACTTATTGCCCAGAAATGGAGCCCAAGAGGGGGGGGAATTGGGTCTTTTAAAAATTAAAACAATTATGTGCTGGCCTTGAAGTGTTTGTAAAACAAAACGATTAGCTCTAAGAGATATGCAATGGATAACAGCAAATTAAATGCAAGTAATAAAGAGCAAGTAGGAAAGAGAGCAATCACATACAAACACAATGTTTTATAGTGGTTCGGTGCACACCAAGCACCTATGTCCACTCTCCAAGCTTTTCCTTGAAAATTTCACTATAATCTCTTCAAGATTACAACCGACTTATTTTCCAAGGCTCACAAATCAAAATCTAAGTTGGTTTTATTACCTAGGCTCACCAACAACCTTTATAACTTGTTTTGTCTTCGAGCTCACAAGTCAAACCCTAGTTAGTTTTATCCTTTGGCTCACCAACAACCTTTACAACCTAGTTTCAAAAATCTTGAAACCTAGGTCAACAAAGCAAGAATAAGAATATAATAAAGAGCACAATAAAAGCTTCTATAATGAGCTGAAATGACGATCGTTGAAGCTCTCTTGATTGCTTGAGTTGACTTCTTCTTAGAATCTCTTGAATGCATAATTATGGCCAAGCACTTGAAACCTTAACAACTTAAAAATGGAAGCCTTTTGCAAGAGAATCTTTTTAAATATACTCTTCTTGTCTTTTCAAATGATCGGAGTTTGTCTCATGTGAATTCACTCTTCCTTCTTGACTTTATGAGGTTTTGTGAGTGTTAAATGCCTCAAATCCATTGAAAAGATCATTGAAGATCATTAGAATTCAAAAAATAGTTGTTTGGAACCATTTGGGAGCAAGTCTGAAATTTTGAAAAAACTAGCCATTAGACCTTGAGTCGCCTCATGAGTTGACACTTGATCCATGAGTCGACCTCATGAGTCGACACTTGATGTAGAATCCAAAAAACTTGAAGTTCTATCCCATAAATTTTTTGAGGTGATGAGTTGACCTCATGAGTCGATACTTGGTGTGTGAGTCGATACTTGGGTGTGCCACTTCAGATTTGCATGCCGATCTTCTAAAACTCTAAAGTTTTCTTCAGGAGTCGACCTTGTGAGTCGACACTTGCTTCTGTCCCATCCAAAAACCATGCCAAACTTGAATTCCTTAAGGATTTGTGCATGAATCCATTTGATCATTCTTCATAAAGTCCAAAGAGATTGTTTTGATGATGTTCCAAGGTGAAAAACTCAATCAACCATAAGAAACTTCTTGTTCTCAAAATTTTAAACTTGTTAACTTCTTGTTGGAGAAATTGATGTACCTAAGGCCTGAAACTCATACTACAATTAAAACATTAGTTCAAACATATACTCAGCATTTTGTTATTCATCAAAATTAAGGAGCCAAAGCCAATAGCATTTTGTAATTGTATATGAATTTCTTAATGAATAAAAGTTGTTCTTTTGGTTGTTCATTGCATATGCATTTTCCTGAAAAGAACTCTTGTATGATGGAGTCCTTAGAACTACATTATATTTGATATAGAGAGGATATATCGAGTAATTCTTAAACTGGATCACAACCAAATGATACATTATTATAGGACGGCGATGTATCAAGTGTTGGTTGTTGTATATCACATTTGTTGGTTGTTCTCTTAACTAAGGATTGTAGAGATACTGATGTGACATATAGATAACATGAATAACATCTCACTGAATGTGACCAACTACGGAGCTCCTTTCTACCAAAGGTTGCTCATGAAGGAATATGGGTATATGTGTTTCTCAGACCTGAGGTCACCATGGTAGCTTGCAAGCAACTCACTATACTTTGGTGCCGAACTACCAGAATTTCTAATCTAGTGATGAAAGGCTTCTGGGTACAATCAAGTACTTATAGAGTGGTGGTGGATCAAGATAGGATTGACCCCTCCAAATGGTTTGGAGTGAATGATTCACTATATCTCAATTTAGCAAAACCTTAGCCAGGGTAGTTCTCGTGAGGAGTCACGGAACTTGTAAGGTTGAGACACGATCTGAATGTACCAAGTTAAGGTAGTCAGTCAAACCATAGGACATCTTGAGCATTATGAGGTCAAAGGGATAAATTATGCGGTAACCATATTTCAGAGGTTCTAGAAAGTTGCTTTCAATCTTCGATCTATATGGATATCGGGTATTTTTGCTAGATGATGACTTTGATAGGTACTAGAAGTGTTTCAGTGCTACCGGCTTAGTGTTCAAACCTATAGGGTCACACACCATAGGATTTTCTATCTGATCTAAAAGCTGATCGATGATTGAGAATCGTTTGCTATCACTAGAGGTCAATATGATTGACCATGATTGGCCATTCTTACCTTATAAGTATAGAGCCAATTTAGTATGGCCCTTGACCTTCTCCCCCAATCACTCCTCCTTCCTATTTCTCCCTCTCATGGTGCCTCTATAAATAAGAATTGGTTTAGGGATTGCTAGTTGAGAGAAAAAAAAGAAGAGTTTTCTTATTAAGTGAGATTACTGAAATTCTGAGAGGGAAAAGAAAAGGGGCTTGGAAGGACTATGGTTTTGGGTTTGTGACTACCTAGCACTCAAGCTAGGTCTTGGGAAGAGAGCTAGTTAGAAAGGGTTTCACCTCTCCTCCTTGTCTTTCAAGAAGAAGTAGATCGGCCTCAAGGATCCCAATGAGCTAGCACTCTAAGAGAGTTGATCAGAATCGAGCCCTAGTGTGAACTACCCATAGAGGCCAGACACATGTGTAGCTCGAGGACTTTTCACAACCTCCTCCTAAAGATATAACCGTAAGGTATCCTTATGCCTTTTGGTTCTTTTCCCACTTATGATGTCTTTTGCATGCTACATTATCATACTTGTTCCTGTTGCAAGCAGATTGATAGATCGTTTTGATCGATCTATCAAGCCTTCCACTATACTTATTTTAAAATTATTTTAAAATATTTTTTTTCTGTCATGCATGCTCGTTTTGATTTTCCTTCAATGGTATCAAAGCCAGGTTCTTCGTAGTATAATAATGCTAGCATTCTTTAACATCATAGTTTTCTTTTAAAATACTTGGATTGAGTGCTTCACCATGGCCGCTAGGTCATAGTAGAGAAGTAGGGCTACAAGTCCCTCTCTTCCCATTCAATGGGGTCTCCTATGGTGTGTAGGGGTGCCGCGTTGACTCATGAGTGCATAGTGTCAACATTTGACCTGAGAATGCAGAAAAATAGTGAATTTAAATTTTGATTCATTGTAAAATTATTTTACATTATAAATTGAAATTATTTTAATTTATAAAGGCTATTGAACTTAATTGAGAATTAAGTTTCCTTGAATGAGAAAGAACTCTAAAAATATGATTCAAATATTTTAAGTCATTTCAATAAGCCTTAAGGGTCATAGGTTAGCTTCTATTAGGTCCTTAATTGGGTTAGACCAAAGTTTAGATGCATTGGACTATGTAGAAAACTAATCTAATCAAATGTTGAGTTAGGATTTCTTCTCTATAGATCTCTCTAATAGTTAGATTGATTAGTCCATAAATCTAAATGGACCTAATTTGTGGCTCACTGGACAGCACGAGTTTTTAGGCTAGTCTAATCGAGTCTGATGAACCAATTGGTATCCAAGATAAGTTTGGCAGTTTGATCTTGGTTCTTTGGGGCTACCTCTTACCTGGCCAACTCGGTTGGTGTCTACGGTAAGATGGTTAATGGCGGAACCCAATGCATGATCTCACTTACCTGGCTAATATGGTCGATCAGAATTTATTGGATAGCTCACTGACTCGTGTTAACCCATGTCACCCAAGGTTAATCAATCTTGACTGATTTTATGTGCCCATGGACATAAGTTTTTGTAACCCTCCTTGATAACTGATGTGGTCAATGGAAGGTTGATCCATGTCTTCTCTTCTCTTCTTTTATCACATTAAAATTAAACCCTCTAAATTATTAGGTCCATAAAAGATAAAGTTATGGGGATAACCGAGTCTTAGCCTCCCTTTAAGTGGGATGGTAATGGATCCAATAGTTGGATGTTCTTCGGTAGATCAAAAGATCGGGTGTTCATCGGGCTATTAGAATTACTGTTCCTAATATGACGGCTCAGTGCGACTCTCTTAACAGTAGTCAGGTGGGCTAGCCAAATTCAGGCTTGATATTCATTAGTTAGAAGTATTGAATTTTGTCATGTTAATAGTTGGACCTAATCAGGACCTTCAATAAGAGGCCAAAGGCCAATTGAAGTGCAACTTAGAGCAAAACCTAAATACTAGAAGTTACTTGGAGAAGTAATCGGTTGAAAAACCTACCTTTAGATGCGCATGGATGAGCTGGCCAAAGTTGGGCTCATGTGTTGTCTATTGGGTTCTAGTACCTACTAAGGAATTAAAGTGATTCCTCAGATTGGAAGTAGAGGCTATCAGTCTGAACAAAATAGTGGGAGGGCTTTTAGACTAAAGTCCATGTCTTTAGATTAATAATTCATATACACTAATAAATTTTGATTTTCCTTTCAGATGTCTTCCAACTTGTCGCTCCGGTCTCTTCTCGATAACAAGAAGCTCAAGGGTCCCAACTTCGATAGTGGTATCGAAGGCTCAGGATTGTCCTAAAGCATGAATGGATCTTATATGTGATATCGGATCCGGCACCTGAAACCCCTACTCCCAATGCTTAGGATTCGGTCAGAGATACTTATCAGAAGTAGCTCTCCGACAGGACCACTGTCTGATGCATTATGTTGGCAGTGATGAACGATGACTTCAGTCGCAACTTCGAAGAAGACCAGCTAGAGAAAATCCTTCAAGGGTTGAAGGAGTCCTTTGGCATACCAGATGATGTTGAAATATACAGGGTCTCCTGTGATATCTACAACACATGGATGCGTGATGGGGCGTCAGTCACTGATCATGTATTGTGTTGTCGATCTCGCCGCCACGCCTGTGGCTTCGGTGCCGCCGATCCGATTAGACCGTCTCGCACCTGGGATCTCTTGGCTCTTCGAACCTGCAAGGCAAGGTCAGGAACCCTGCTGGGAATCCCGGCAAGGGAGCTTCGACGGTCAAGTCAGTAAACGGTGAGAGGGAACATGATCTCCCAGATGGGCCCCCGAAGGAGTCCCAGACTTAGAGATCGTGCTAGCAAGAAAGGTCTCAGGAAGAATAGAAATTTGGCCGGATTCCTCCACCGAGCTCACGCCAAAGGTCCCCTCTCGGGATCTTGGATCCTACTCTTGGTGCTCTTCTGGTTCCCAGCCTTCGTTTCTTGCTTACCTTGTCGTCTACTCCTCCCTTCCTTATAACTCCTCATGCTGCTTTTTGCTTGCCGCCCTTGGGAGCCTCCTTTGTCACTTTCACCTCCCCCTCTCCATCTCTTTCCCCTTTCCCCTTCTGGATCAAAGTACCAGGCGGCTTCCCTGCCTTGCTTGCCGAGCCTAGCGAGGAAAGAGTAAAGGGAGGGCGCCGGTCAGACCGTCGACCAGACCTTGGGCCGAGCGTGAGCGCTCTTCATCTCAGGCACCGACGATGCTCGTTATTGGGTCCTGTTTTGTTAGGACTTCACCTTTCGACTGCGAAACCTGTCGGACCGATGTAAGCAATGTTTAGCATGTCGCTGCCGACAGTACGGGTGCTTCTTTCAGCCTTCTCCAAAGGCAGCCACAGTCTTGGCCGCCTCCTTGTCAAGCTGCACCTGGAGGCTCTATGCCCTCCCCTCCAAGCGGGCCACCTCCACTGCGGAGGTAGCTAACCTCTCTGCCCTGTGGATGCTCTCCCCCTTCTCTTCATTCAGGGCAGTCTCGAGCTTGGCGAATTTCTTCTCTAGACCGGTCGCCCTCATCTCGGCACCGGCTAGCTAGTCCTGGAGGGCCTTCATTTGGCCCTCCATTTCTTGGACCCAGGCAATATGGGCCCGAGCCTCGCCCCTTTCCTTCCAAAGGCGGGACTCCCATTTCAGCAGCCCCAAGCAGGAGCCCCTGAGGAGCTGAACATCGAGGGCCACGTGCATGAAAAACAATAGTCAGAGCCTTTGCAGACAAAAGAAAGAAAAAATGAAGCAATTGGAAAGATGACTTACCGAGAACAATTGGGGGAACACCCCGGTGAAGGTGTCCTCCAGTGGCCGGTTGGTCCTTTCCTGGCAGTCCAGTGACTGGGCAAGGGCATTTAGGATCTCCTTAACCAGCTTTCCATTCCTCATCAGCCTGGCATCCTTGGGCATGACGAAGGAGATCTTCTTCAACCCCAACCTTGGCATTCCAGACGGATCCAGGGGATCAGGAGAATTGGCAGGTGGGGGAGCGATGTCGGCGGGACAGTCACTGATGGGTCTCCCCCTAGATGGAGGTGCCGGACTCTAGGCAGCGGCATCTCCAGCCACCACCTCCACCTCTAGCTGCGGTGGTGCTTCGGTTCGTGCAGGGGCCGGCGGAGGTGCTGGCATGGCCCCCTCTCCCGTTGAGCACTCCTTCGAGGCTTGCGGGCTGGAGGATGAGAAACCGGCCCAGGTGCGGCCAGAGCAGCAGGAGGCCCCCTCCTGGCAGGTCACCGGTTGGCCTTCATCTTAGCTCCTCCTAGGCCCTCTTCGCAGGCTCCCACTCGGGCCCAGTGGAGGTGGCTCTCTTCCTGGACATACTTTGGAGCTCATCCATCAAGAATCTCATCTCTGTGCAATGCAAAGAAGACCGATCAGTCATTTATCAAAAGCATACATTAAACTCAGAAAGAAAAAGAAAGAAGAATCCTAGCATCAAGCCTTATCCTGAGGTGGGGCCTGGCTGATTCCGGCCTCGACTAGGTTCTGCTCAGTCAGCAGATCCCGAAGAGCTAGAACCTCAAAAGTGATAAGCTGGTCGAATATCTCTTTATCGGCCAGCTCGACTGCAGATTGCCGGTTGGGGGAGTGGTCTGGGTCACTCCAAACCCAGTCCACCCCCTCAATCGAGGCAAAGAGAAACCTAACCTTCCAACCCTTAATGGAGGAAGGAAGGTCAAGTTTGAGGGTCCCCGGGTGGGGGGCTACAAACCACCACCCCTTGTCAGATGGGTGGTGTTTCAGGGTGAACAAGGCCATGAAGAGAGAGAAACGGGCAACAATCTCATGAAAGTGGCAGAGAACAATGAAGCAGAAGATGGTATGGACAGCATAGGAAGCAAGCTGAACCGGAACCAAGTGATAATTGCTTAGAAAAGAGAGGAAGGAGGGATGGAAGGGAAGGCGAAGATCCCCGAAAAAGAAGTCTTCATACTGGGCGATTCGGCCCGGGCCATTGGAAGTAACTCATTTCTCCGATCTTGGAACAAAAAGCTGAATAGAGTTATGGACCCCAAAAGCTTTCTGGACGTGGAGGAGGTCCCCATCGGTCATCATCGAAGCAATGTCGGAGGGACCGCCAGACTCCCTGATGGGAGCAGAAGGGGGAAGAGATCCCGGCTCCCCGACAGGAACAGAAGGAGGAGGTGGAGGAGCTGCAGGGTGTCCAATGACAATCCCTGGTTGGCAGGGACCCCTGCATATTACAACAGGCACATCCTCCTCGCTATCCGAGGGAGGAGGCCTCGATCGAGATGGCTCCACCTTGTCGAAAAAATCCGGGCGATGGCACCCACCATCGAAGGAACTCATGGTGAACGAGGAAGGAGAAAGCAAAGAGGAGAAAGAAACCTAGAGACCTAACAAGAGCACCTCCAACACAGGCCGAAGGAGAAGAGCAGGGGAAGCAAAGAAAAGGAGGGAGAAGTCTAACCTGCTAGAAACTTCAAACTTTGGAACAAGGAGGAAGACTGGGGAAGAAGATGGGCACTGCAGCCTTCTATGCTCGAAACACCCTTAAGGGATAAGGGGGCGGGAGGGCAAGCTCCTTTCAAGTGCCTACAGAGTCCCGTCGCCTCGTACGAATCGAAGACGTGCGCCTCTTCACCTCCCTAGCTAATCGAAGCTCATGACGTGTCAGGGTCACTAAGGATGATGCTTCGATTTGGAGGTGCCCGTGTCGGTTCTAGTATAGTAATTATGGAGTCCTAAAAGGAAGGCTGAAGTGGCACCGCTTCGTTTGGGGTGGATGCACGATCTCCGGAGCATCGGCACTCAAGGCATTAATGGCACAGAAAATGTGTCCCTTCATGTCAGCGCGATCATTACTCTCATTGTCCTAAGTGCCACTTCATTCCCCAAGCTCGAGAGCAGGGGCATTTGATGTGGTACAACTGCTAGGGGCATTTGATGTGGTACAACTGCTGACATGGAATTCAAGATGGTGATGGCTAGTCGCTGCGTGGGTAGAAAGTGCCACCAGGACGTGGCGCTCAAATAAAGACCCAAGGTGAGCCCTCTGTTCGAGGTCAGCTCCCAGCTAGGATCGTGCTTATGGGGCGAGCCCTCCGCCTGAGGTCAGCTCCCGGCCGGGGTCAAGCTCATGCATGCCAAGGAGAGCTTTTTGTCCAAGATCATCTCCCAGCCGGGGTCATGCTCATAAGGTGAGCCTCCGTCTGAGGTCAGCTCCTGGCCGGGGTCGTGCTCATGCATGCCAAGGCGAGCCCTCTGTCCGAGGTTAGCTCCTAGCTGGGGTCGTGCTCATAGGATGAGCCCTCCATCTGAGGTCAGATCCCGGTCGGGGTCGTACTCATCATGCCAGGGCGAGCCCTCCGTTCGAGATCAGCTCCCAATCGGGGTCATGCTCATAGGACGAGCCCTCCATCTGAGGTCAGCTCTTGGCCGGGGTCGTGCTCATGCATGCCAAGGCGAGCCCTCTGTCCGAGGTCAGCTCCCAGCCGGGGTCGTGCTCATAGGGCGAGCCCTCCGCTTGAGATCAGCTCCTGACTGGGGTCGTGCTCATGCAAGCCAAGGCGAGCTCTCTGTTCGAGGTCAGCTCCCAGTCGGGATCGTGCTCATAGGGCGAGCCCCTCATTTGATATCAGCTCCCGGCCATGGTCATGCTCATGCATGTCAAGGAAGTCCCTCGTTTAGGGTCGGGTGCCTGGTCGAAGTCATGCTCTCTGAAGGCGGCTCCCATATCCGGGGTCGGGCCCCCAGTCGAGGTCGGGCTCCCGCCTTCGGAGTCAGGCCCTTTGGATTGGCCTCTCCTTCTCCTCCTGGCGAGTTTGGAGTTCCCGTTAGTGGTAGAAAGAGGGAGGACCAGCAATGATACAGACTACGACATAGAAGCTTCCAGCCAACTGCTATCCCCCATAAGTGGCGCACGTCCTGCTAGAAAATTCAAATTCTGCAATGCGCCACCCGTATGTCCTGCACAATGCATGCCCCGCTAGGCTCCGCACCCTGTGGTGCATCGCCACGTCAACAACTATGCAACCGAGGACATTAATCCTCGCGACATCGAACTTGAACTTTTCCCATGAGGAGTATTCCATTAAGGCTACAGGCCCTGCAATGCACTGATGGTCCCTCCCAGAAGGGAAACGCTCCACCATGGCTTGGGGCTCAACGGCATGTCGCCCGCCCCTCCCACGAAAAATTGCACCATCAGATGGATAAGATCTGTACTACGCTGGCGATCACCCTCAAATAGAAGGATCTCCTCCAAAGGATCGGTCCGACAGGGGAGAGGCCGCAGACAAAGGAGAACCCCTCCAGAAAGGGATATAAGGAAAGGGACATCTTAATGAAGCCTCAGGCTTGGTTTAAGCCACTCATATTCATATAAAAATAGAAGAAAGGACCCCCGAAGGGGGAGAGAGAAAAAACGGGTAAGACTCAGAAAGCAAACGGGCAAGGAACCAGCCAAAAGAACCTCCCAGCTCTCTGATCTTCACTCTACCCTATCTTTCCATTTCAATTCCATCTTTCACCCTCTATGCAGAGAGTCCCCAAGCTCTTCGCCATAGAGGTTCTGTTCTCCTTGATCGTCCCAAACTGATTTGATCGTCAGAGTGTCCCCGTTGAAATCCCTGATCGGGTCTCCTCTTTTTTTTGATCGTCCCAAACTGATTTGATCGTCGGAGTGTCCCCGTTGAAATCCCTGATCCGGGTCTCCTCTTTTTTGTAGGCCACACTCGAAAAGGACCGAACGTCCAACGGGAGCCCGACGAGTTCGCGCCATGTCAGAGCTACAGGCCACGATGATCTTGGCGGCAACAGTTTTTATTTGCACTATTGGATGATGGCTTTTGGCATTGACATCATGCAAAAATGTTATTGTATGTGACCCCTTATTTAATATTCTAAAATTACAAGTCATCGAAACTTGAGGAAAAAATGATTTCTTTTAGTAGAAAACTTTGTCACTCATTTTTGTTAGATGGGATTTTGTTCAAATCCGTATAGCATTATCAAAGATTTCTGGTCAAAGAGGTTGAAATTTTGATTGTTGGTTGGTTGTAATAAGACTTGGTTCTAACTCAAATTAGTCCACTTCTTTTTGTTCTATTTATTTGGATTCATATAAGTATTGTTCATCGAGGGCTATGCTTTTATGACTGAAAGTTATTATTGTGGATTGTGGAATAGTTTTACCCTAAGATATTACTATATTATACTTTCAGGAGATTATCTATCTAGATTTTATTGGGAGTCATTGCATGGATTAATACTTTATTGTGTCCTATAGAACATTTTGCTTACTAAATTGCTGGCATATCAGGTAAAGCATCACATGTTGACAACATTTGGCTGTATAAGAGTAGAAGAACCTAATATACTTTGTTATGGGCTAAAGTGTAATGCATATAACTTAGAAAGTATAGGTAAATCATACTGAACACTAATGCTTTATACAAGGTTCTAAATTCTATTGTTTTTCATAGAAAGGGATAAGCTACTGTCTTACCCCATTCAAACATTTGGGACTGGGAATGTTCCAAGATATGCCATTCGAGATATTGGGATAATCCTGTCCCAATATATAGGATGGTACCTTGTTTTGGTATTTCATGGGATGTCTAGTCAGGATTTCAATCCTTGGTTTTATATGTATATGATAGTTGGAGCATTTTTCTCTAATTTATGTTCATTTAAACTGTAATTATCATTTTTGACATACCCAGTAAGTGGGGAATCAAGATCAATCCTATGTTTATCTTACTATATATTTTTTAGAACAATGCACTCAGGCCTCATATCCTAGTCAGCATTCTGGGCAATTAGTCCTTGCACAAGGGCCGAGTGGCAATTAGCTCGTTATTGACTTCATCTTTAATTACATCATTTGCATCATAAGCTGGTCTTACATCATCAAATACAATTTTTGATCGTGGATTTATTCATGTTTAATGCATATGAATTATTGTGATTGGTGTATTCATGTATTATAATTATGTATTAATTTAACTAATTAATTAGGTGTTTAATTTTATAAAACTTGTATTGCATAAAATGATAGATCCATCTTTTGATTAATGTACACGTTCTATGGCATCCGTACATTTATATATTTTTGTACGAGTGAGATAATTATATATATTGGTCAATTAACTATCTAGTTTGGATAGTTTGAAAATTATAATTAATTTTATAGATGATTATAATAGTCAAACAATATATTGAAGGTTTGAGAGAAATTTTGGATATTATTTTTTTAGTTCTCCTCATACATCTTTAGCTATGCGAAAAAAATTAAGAAAAAATACTATCAAAATTTTTTTTGGCCCCTATTGCATATCGTTTGATTATTGTAATTGATCCGTAGAATTAATGCAATTCCATTCATTATAATTGATCCATAGAATTAATGCAATTCCTGAATGGAATGGACTTAACTTTAGCTATTAGATGATGATATGATACATTTATTATGTAAGTCATTTTAAGCTCCATACATTAGCATCGAATCTAAAATATAATTTCATATTATTCTTAAGTTAGATGAGTTTTTGCTTCACCTTTTATGCTTGCTCTGGCTTTAAGAGAGTTATATGGCATGCATGTTTATAATTATAAACAGGATAATTGCTTATATATTTATGAGTATCATAGTTTTTTATATTTTACCTGTTGCATTAATATTGATTATATAAATTTTCTTATTTTTTAGATAAGTTACATGTTCGATCATTTTATCTTATAATGAACAAAAGTTGGATAAATAAATCAAGAAATAACAAAGAATATTTAGATGGAGTCCATGATTTCATCAAATTTGGTATAGATAAAAATAGTTTGAATGAAATGACTTTATGTCCATGCTGGAAATATGTAAATGGTTCTTTGTTAGATCCACATTGTTGAAGAACTTTTGGTATGGAATGGTTTTATAAGATATTATACTGAGTGGTCTTTCATGAAGATGATGCTCTCGTTGATCAGGTAAACGATGAGCATATATTTAGGATAATTTATTTTTTATTTAATTTGATAAAATTTCACCACACTTATTTTTTTACTTTTATGTATTTTTTGTAGACAGATTCAGGAGAGTAAGACCCAAATGTAGGTCCATAGTAGTATGAGATGTATGGCAGATGTATGAGGACGAGAGAATTATAATAGAGTGCAATCAATTGAAGCAGTCAGTTTAAAAAGTTGGTAGCTTATCGACTTCATTTTTGGATGCAGTTGTGTGGAGGCCTCAGCTATGTTACATGAATTATTTGAAATAGAATGACATACTTCCAACATACAAAATTGAGCTTCTACAACTTGTACATGTAAAAAATTAAATCTTTTATTATTTATTTGAGTTAATATTTATTTTATTTGTAGAGCAAGTTTGTACTCCCTCTATCTAGTCATGATTTTGTACTAAAGTTTTTCAATCGTAAATGGAAAGAATATAAAGCACATTTAAAGAAGGACTACATGAGAGCGGGTATGATAGACGAGGAGGTCTATTTGTCCTCCTGATATACCCTCTCATTAGTGGATGGAGCTAGTTCATTACTGGTTCTCCAAGAAGGGATAGATATGTTATATTACTTTCCAATAAATAACTTTATTAGAATATTCGTTTATATTGTAGATAATACATATATACTTTCCTCAGAATGATATAACTTGTTTACTTTATTTTACAGACATATTCTGATATAGGTAAAGCTGCACGAGCAGCTCAATCTATTTCTTATACATCGGGATCCAAGAGTTATGTACAAGTCAGATAGGAGTTTGTTTATTCCTTGTACTACAAATTTATACTTTTTATATTGAAACATTTATACTTTTTAATGAAACTAATATTATGTATCATATATCATGCATGCATTATGATACTTACATTTTTTGAAATTTATTAGAAATATTTTCTTATAGATGGATGTGTTGGAAGAGAATCCGGCGAGATAAAGTTTTATCAGATGACTCAAACTCACCGTGATGAAATTTTTATTTGAGATGAGTCAAGAGAGATATATGTATTAATTTATTATAATCTATTTTATGTAATGATTTTAGTTTGAATTTATTAGCTATTAAGATGTAACTCTTGTTTTCTAATAAATATAGAAAAGGGCTACGTCTCTTATTACATAGCATGCCGATGAGTCTATAGTATCTACACAGAGTGCATCAAGGCCGAGGTATTTATAAAGTTGATGAGACTGAAACACTACGATCGAGTAAGGAGTTATGAAGTTGGAGTCACCCCTACTTAGTTATCTGCGTAAGTAGATATACTCAGGATGCTAGAGATGTTGCTCAAAATGCATGCGTTCATAGATTCGAGACAGATAGAGGAGATGTGATAAGTTCATGCTGTCGATAGAGTATAGATGTAGGTCCTGATGTGACGGGATCGCTAACGGGTAATCCATGTCAGCCCAGTCAGGTGCCACATCGGAAGAAGCAACCATGTCGAACCTCTCTCCGGACTCCTTCACCGGGCGGCTCCCTCAAGGTCGAGACGCCCTGGCCGAAGTCGAGCTCCGCCTCTCCGGACTCCTTCGCCGGGTGGCTCCCTCGAGGTCGAGATGCCCTGGCCGAAGTCGAGCTCCGCCCCTTCGGACCAACCCCACTTCGGATGAAGGGACCAGCAGCTGAGGGACGTCGTCGCTCTCCTTTGGTGGCAGTAAGCCGCCCAAGGACCACAGAGAAGCGCCTGCCAGGCTGTGATAATTGTCTCAGCTACCACTTATACTAAAAAGGGGTCCCCCGATCGAGGCACTGCGCTCCCCACCAACCATTTGTACAATCCAAAAGAGGATGTCAACCAGGAGATTCGAATCCTGGAGGTGGCTGCCCCTCGATCGAGGCTCTGCTAAGATCCCCGAAATGGAGCGACCAGAAAGAATGTCAGAGCGCACGGTAAGTTCCTAATCGTAAATGAGGAAAGGCGTTCCGTTCACGGCACGAAACATCGCCGCACGTGCCTACAAACGAGGGGGAGATCCCAAGGTAGATGTCTGGCAGCCCCTCCGGCTTAGAAAAGCTCTCCAAGGTTCCAAGAAGAAGGTAGGTAAAGCTAAGCAAAACAAACGGGCAAGGAAGAGGGAACACAGGAGAGCAACAGGGAGACTGAGCGTCCCAGGGCTACCATAGACCCACAGGAAGGGTCTCAACGGACACAGCTCTCCGGCTCCGACTCTCCTCAGCCATCACTTCCCCCACTCCACTCTCAGCTCATTCATACTATCCTAGTACATTAACTTCTCCTCCTAGCATGGAGTCCATCTACGGGGCTCGACTAGAAGGATCTGTTTCTCTGGATCATCACTGACTTGAGCGTCGGAGTGCCCCCACCGGGATCACCGGTCCGGGTCTTCTGTTTTGCAGTTCTGGACGAGCAGGCAGGTCCCAGAGCGACAAGGACGCGATTCGAGGTCCTCTTCAGCTACAGGCCATGGCGGTTTAGGCGACAACAGGTCTAGATGCAGGTCATGAGGGAGCACATTGAGTGGTTTACATTTGTAATATAGATATATGCCCCATTTCAGGTAAACACATATTATTAAATATATATATATTTTATAAAATCAATGATTTAGAATATATTGTGATATTTGGATTCGTAACTTAAGCTTCTTATATGCTTCTTGTAGGCTCCTGGCACATCTGGCACTCGTGGATAGGTAACTATCCTCCGGCAGATGATTGACTTTTATATTTTTATTTTATCATTTTTTATATATCTTTTCATTTTATCAAACTCTGGATTGTAATGAACTTTTTATATGGATTTACTATATGGATTTCGATTGTAATAAACTTTTTATGTTTGGGTTGTAATGAATTTTTATACAGACCTTATCAACAAATTGCCTTTATATATATAAAATTTTTATATTATGAAATGGATTTTCTATTTATGTTGGGTTTTGTTATAGTTTTATTATTTATTGTACAAGTTTATTGTACAAGTTTTATTGTATAGATTTATATTATTATTTAAATGATAATAATTTGTATAGATTTTTTATTTAAATTTTTATATTTATTTTTTTAAAAAGATTGTTTTAAGCATTGTCAATCTTTTCATTAACCATGCTTTTAAGCAGCATTAATGAAAAGAACAACGACGCTTTTTAAGCATCGACCAAAGTCGATGTTTTAAAGCTTTGGCTTTGGTTAAGTCCCTTAACACCTCTTTTCTAACACTTTTAAGTGTTGCAAACTGCTGACAGAAGTGTCGGTATATACCTGGGCCAGGCCTAGTCAATATCGATACTTTAAAGCATTAGCAAATTTTTTAAGTTGATGCTTTAAAATGTTGGCATTTTAGATAATGATGCTTTTAAAAAGTGCCGGGAGAAGTTCTCTCCACTCTTACATAGTTAACACTTTACCGATGCTTTATAAAGCATCAAAGTGCATTGTGCCGATGCTATTTAGCATCTGGAAAATCCTATTTTAGCATAAATAGTATTGGGAAAATCCTTTTTTAGCATTGCCTTTTTCTTCCCTTTCCTATAGTGACACAAGTCTCTGAGAATGGAAGCCAACTCACCTATTGATGTTCTTGAATTTGACTAACAACCATAATACAAGCCATGCTTTAAGCAACTGTTGTTTGATCTCAAGTCCATTCCGGTTAAGGGTGGAATTGGGTGCCTGGTCCAAAAATTATTTTTGAGCTTCGGGCTGGCCTTAGCCCCAATGATTTTGAAAAAATCTAGGCTCGATCCCGGCCCAAACCTATTTGGGTTAGCCCAAGATGAAACCCATTTCTTCCCCTCGGATCTCTCTTCTCTGATGGAACCCGGATAAACCTCCCCCTCCTTGTGGCCACCCCCTTCTCCATCCCCATCGTTGCCCCTCCAACCCACCTCCAAACCTAGCGCCTTCAACAACCCTGCCGCCGTCGATGTTCTCCTCCACTTCTAGCTCGATGACTCCACTGCCATCCAATCGCTCGATCTCCACCTCCACTCTGTCGCCCTTAGCTGCTCCCACTATTACGCCGCTCTCCTCTATGACCAATGGCACTGCTTGGACTTTGTCAAAGATGAGATTTGGCAACTTTCCTTAAGTTCTTCCCCATTAGTGACCTCTGCCAATGCCTACGTTGTCATCCTCCGCCTCCTTCACATGCTCGACTTCACTGATGCCATGTACTCGATGGGCTGTGGTTGGTGCCTTGCAAATTTCGATGGTGCTGGAGCTCCTTTTCGATGAAGGGAGGTAGGGAGGAGTAGAAGGCTCGGGACTCGAGGGGAAAAGAAAGAAAGGAAAAAAGATTCTAGGTTGGGCTAGGGATCAGGCTTATGATCAGGCTCGGACTTGGGATGGGCCCGAGTCGGATTAATGGTAGGCCTGAGCCCTGCCTAAAAGTGAAATAGCATACGTATATCTGAGCCCTGGCTCGGGCTATGATAGGCCCGAGCCTGGCTCAAAAATGAAATGGAATGGAATATATATCCGAGTCCAAACCCGACTTGATTTTGTTCGGGCTTGGCCCTAAGCTTGATCCACTATCGAGCGGCCCGAGCCCATTTCCAGCCTTAATTTTGGTTGATAAAATATGGATAATTTCATGATCAAAAGTTTAATCTAATATACTCAAGTGATATTTGTAAAAAGACCCATGCTTCCTAAATTGATGCCACATACATTACTTTTGCATTTTACCCTGGAGCTACTGAACAGATGAATCATCCATCTATGAAGACAAATGATTAGAAAGATCACCATTCCTATAAAGTTTTCATGGGTTCCTGGACGTCAAACTACAATGTTAAAGCCGTTGCGCGTATGAAGTCTATTATTATTGTTGCTTTCATTATGTAAATCATGTTGACATGATTTTTTTTACTAAATTTAATATTAGTGAATATTTGAAACACAAAAGATTTTGGCACACTTACCTGTATGTAGATATCAAAAACTCTCCTCCCAGCACTTTGCCAACGAGGTGGATCAAGGATTCTTGTCTCAGCAAAATGCAACTTTATAGTGTAGTTTCCATTCTTTAGCCCAAGACCATAGTATCTTAAGGATGATGGAGATAGCCTTGCAGTCTGGTACAGCTCTGATTCTGTTGTGCTTGAGAACTGATCAGGTGAACTGTTCAGTATATAATTAGAATTTGACTCGTCCACCGGAACTGGATACACGTCGTCCACAAGAACTCCAACACTGCTAACTGCCCATTTGTTTGTGTCAGTCACATAATAAGATGCCGCGCCTAGAGGTTCGCTGTCTATTTCATACACGGTTCCATCAGAGGATGCTATGGGTTTATGACCACCACACGTTATAGCAAAGGAAGAATCTGCAAACCAGTGGATGAAAAAATAATTATTTTCAGGAATCAACTAGCGATAAAAATCCAATGAGAACAACTTACGAATGGGTGATCCACGATAGCAAGGTATATCTTGCTGAAGACAATGCAATCCTGAAGGCAAAACACTGCAGACATAACAAAGAAATGGCAACACTTCAGAAGAAAATAAGATTTAGTGCTGCAGAAGTTCTAATAGATATTTTAACAGTGGAAGGTACCTGCTGTTAGAACTATCAATCACAAAGTTGTTGGCAAATGGCCTTCAGTTTCACCAAGAAAAATTTCATCGCTGAAACATTGTACTATGGCTAAATAGTAAAATAGAGATGTTTTCTGCTTTTCCAACATACAGGTTCAAATTTTGTTGGCTAACCCAAGAAGGAAAGCTTCCTGATAGTTGATTATATGACAGGTCTCTGCAAGGAAAGATGCACAATTTGTCATCAACAGCATGAAAACAGAAAAAAAGAAAGCTTATTGTAAAGTTATCAAGTGACATTAGTCTAAATTATCAAGGGAATCATAAAATAATATGCTTAAAGAATTCAGTTAGATGAACATTCTTGTATACAAAATAGCGTAAACAATTTAAATGGAAGAAAAGGATCTGAAATAGGACAAGAAAGATTGAAATATTTTGTTATAATCAGTTTTGTATGCAAATTAAGAAGAATTAGATGAACATACATATTGAGAAGCGAGGTGATTTTGCTAGCAGGCAAGCTAGCAGATAGGCTATTGTTCCCAAGAAATCTGCACGAGAAGACATTAAAAAATAAAACAGAACTTTTAGTTCATAGAAATGAACAAGGAAAAAATCCTCCATAGGATATGCATTTTTTTTAGGAAAAAGTGCAAGTATATAATTATCAAGCGAAGACATCTATTTTTCTTACAAGTAGCTGGGCGAACTCAAATTGAAGAGAGATCGAGGAAGTTGGCCAGTTAAATTGTTAAAGCTCAGATCCCTATACAAGTAAATTTAGAAAAGAGCAAATACATTTTTTATTAGTACACAGGCCAATTCATATGGGCTCATATATGGAAGAGATCATTGATTTAACACAAGTCATCAACATGAATAACAAGTGACTCTAGCTGACTTACAATAAATTCAAACTGGTGTAGCTTGAAAAGTCTGGTGGAATGGTATCAGATATCCTGCTATTCCTTAAGATTCTGTAATCATTATAGGATAATGTGAACTTACAAAATGGCATAGAATGAAATGAAACATGATCGCAAGTTGTGCAGTTGAGATGCATGAACTTACAAGATGCTTAAGGATGTCAAATTCTTAATAAATGCTAAAGTCGAGCTTCCATTTGATATGTCGCCTAACCATCTGCATTGCCACATATATGTAGATTATGAATGAAGTAAGCATTTTTTCAACAAAGGCGTGGATACATATCAAGTCGATCAATGTCTAATGACTATATGTTGTTTTGGCATCATTCAAAAGCATTTTCACAGTGCTGCTAGTAGGACATCAGATCATCTAATGATATGGGTCACAAATTAATCTAATATATTGCTGGGAGCCAACTGAACTAGAAATAGACGAAAAAACTTACAACTCTGTCAAATTGGTGAGACTAGAAAAGCTTGAAGGGATTGGGCCTTCAAAAGAGCTGCCTGTCATTTTCCTATAACGAAGATTCAGGAATTAGTGGCTAAATGGAAAATTTATTGTATATCTAGATAAAGATGGATGAGCAACATCGCAAGAAATATGACATGGACGTCAAATGAAACAAATTGATGTCAGATTTCAAGGGCACCCAATGAAATCTCGTTTCTTAATCTTACAATGCGGTCAAGCTTGTCATCTCACATAAGTCAGGTATTTTGCCGGTGAAATTATTGTCCGATGCCCACCTGATATTACAACAAAATTAGTCGAGGCCGGTTTGAATTTGTATTGCCAATTTTTTGCACGCAAGAGTGTATGGGACTTACAACATCTGCAAGTTCTTGAGGCTTGACACAGCTGATGGGAATTCACCACCTAGTCCACAACTATCTATGTACCTGTTCAAGAAAGCATTAAGTCATAAGGCCCATGTTAATAGTTTTCCATTTACAAACATAAGACATGGTGCTTAAAGGTAATCGGAAGCTAACAATGCCTGGAGATTGCTCAAGTGCGAAAGCTCGGAGGGGAGTGAGCCATGGAATTTATTGTGACCTATGCCCCTGTAGAAGTTTATGCAAAATCAATCACCTTGTTCTTTTTTGCCATCATTTCCATGCCAAAACAATTTAATATCATGAAACACTAAAGTATACCGTTGACCTCCCTCCTAGTCATGGCAAAACAATTTAATAAAAGCATGAATAAAATTGTAATTTGTTTCTTACAATGCTCTGAGATTTGAAAGCTTTCCAAGCTCCTTTGGAATGGTCCCCGATAATGCATTTATATCAACATACCTGGTGATGAACAAATGGAAACTAAATTAAGAAAGGTGAGGACAACGGAGAAAGCATAGAAGCTTTGAGAAATCACCGCTTCGAATGAGCTTGTCACCGATCTTACAATGTTTGTAACTCGGTTAAATTCGCAATAAATGCTGGCAACGGACCGGTCAAGTAGTTCCAAGTCAAATCCCTCTAAAAATTGTTATCTTATCAAAATCACTGGATCTGATACAAATGCCTACTAAATACCATCTCTTGTTTATTTATTTAGGTATTTCATTTTCTTGTTCTCACGGTGGTGCAGCACTCGATCATCTGAATAGAGCCTTAACATTTTCTCACTTAAAATTTGATTTGACACAAGCATATACTGTAAGATTATTTTTTGAAAAAATAATCCCTAAATTCCTGGGATCAATCAAAATATAGAATCATATATTAGATCTAAAATAAATACTTACCTGTATTCGTGATAATCCTTTATCTCGATATTCACACGAACATTGTAGGCAAAGTTCTTCTCTTCCGGTGTTCCTCAGAAAAGGCGACTATCGATGAAAAAAATCATTGTATCATAAAATCACCGTATATGTGATATATAAATAGAGAAAGCAGAGAGGGGACCTAGCCAATAAAATGAAAATACCCTAACTGACTCTCCCATCACGAGTCAAGTCGGGCTAAGGCCTGCACTGTGCCGCCTCAACCACACCAAATTACATGAGGTGCTCCTAACCTAATCAATGATACATAATAATGGGCTCGACCTATGTCTATCAACATGAACCATAAAATCAAACAGATTTTAATAAAAGAAAAATACTAATTAATGTTAATCCAAATAAAAGAAATTCTCACGTTCTCCCACTTGGGCTACATTAATTATAATTTTGAAAACGTTTTATTTTAAAATAACTCTCGGGTTGAAAATAAAACGTGGCCACCATATGATTCATAGACAGCACCTACAAATGACTCGGTTCAACAGTATCTATGATACCGAATAATGGGATCGATGTACTACTTAATCGATATAGGACTTATCCATAGTTACAAGCATCATAAACATCGTCGACATGAGTCTTGATGTGGTAGTGTAGCAAGAAATAGCATCAAGGTGATCAAATAAACATACTATTTTTCATTATTAGTCCTCCAATTTCTTGTCAACATGCTTAAAAACAAATAAGCAAGAGAAATCGTGATGGCATCAAACAACAAGCAATCCTGTCTCACATACTCAACAATGGTGTCAATGACGAGACAGCACAACAAACCTAAAACTTGACACCAGGTCTCAATCAGGTACATAACCAAAAAAGATATCTTATAATCAAAATAAATTAACATATGTACCCTTAATTAAGATTTCTCTATAATCACATGTTATATCACAAGCTAGAGAAATCTCACGACTTCAAAAGAAGTCTGTATGTCTCCAAACACAATGAGATTTCATAATTCTCAAATGAGATATACCCATATAACTATCATTCTCAAGACAAAAATACATTCTTGAGATACTGTTGTACTTTATTCCATATGTGCACATATAAAATTATATAGGAATGCAATCCATCAACTATCATGTCAACAATGTATATAAATACACATGATAGAAAAATAAATAAAATCAAGCTTTATAATAATAAAGTACAAATATAATGCCACTCCCACAAACCAAGCACAACAAAAGAATTTAATATATCTATATTTTCAACATGCTTTGTAAAGCATACAGGCTTCAAAATTCTTAGTTAGAGGATCAACCAACATGGACTTTATACATTCGACACTTATGTGTCCTTAGATTACAGTCCAGCAATCAATGACAAATAAAGTTTGTCAATCAAGTCAATGTATAAATATATCAAACTCCTACTAATCCAAAGAAAAAAGATTTTAAAATGCCCATATTCATGACACATTTCATTAAAAAAACTATGGGTCTTAATTTTGATTAGGGGATCAACGAATATTGACTTTGTATATTGTATAAAATATCTCTCTTTCAACTACAACTTCTGACTGACAAATATTCTATCTTCACATAGATAGAAAAGATAAAAACTTTTATTGTTCCTTTAAGGAACATAGCTGCCTATAATTATAAAAATTATAAGTGGTTTTAAGACAATCAATAATTATAAGATCCAAGATAAAGTTTCATAATGAAGCAATATGAATTGTGACTTTACAACATACCACAAACTTTGCCTGTATTCCAAGAATG
This sequence comes from Areca catechu, assembly GCA_021397845.1. Taxonomy (NCBI): domain Eukaryota; kingdom Viridiplantae; phylum Streptophyta; class Magnoliopsida; order Arecales; family Arecaceae; genus Areca; species Areca catechu. The sequence continues at coordinate 97,512,817 of CM038039.1, forward strand.
CCACTAGATTCTATTTGCAAACCTTTCATAAAACAAAACTTCCAATCATTTACATTGTCATAAAAATGACATGTATCTATTTTATTTTCATATAATTTCTTTACTAGTAATGGAGGTACTATAATTTGTTTGTATATTTAATGTTACTCTCTCACTGTCCCCCAGTAGGATAAGAGCAACAACTTATTTTTCTTCAATGTCATACTTCCAATATATAGAAGCATCTAATATAATGCAAATTAAAATATACAAATATGGCATGATTTAACTCAATATTCTTTATACATCTCTATTAAAATAGTAGAATATATATTCATTTAAAATTATATGGATAATAAATAACATATTATTACAAAACCAAGGTTTATTCGCTAATGAACTATCAATGATTAAGAGTTGCAAGACAGCTCCAACCAAAAAGTTAAAAGATATTGGGCTTCCTACAAATCTTTAACTCAAAAGATATCTTGTATAACCTTTTATCAAGAATTTTATTCAAAATATAAATGGTAATCATTAGGATTATATACTAGAGATATCAAAGTGAATTGCATCTACTCATCATACTCATACTATATCTTTCGAAGTATACTATGCCTCTCAGTCACATTATTTTACTTAGAAATTTCATGCATGGTGTATTAAATAATTATCCCATACTTGTACAAATATTTGATAATACTATTAATTTACTATATATAGGATCCAAAAATATGACTGATAATCATATCAATATCCTTATCCTTTTCTCAAAAGTATCAAAAAACTTTTGAAACAGAATAGGATATGATTTATTATTTATTTCATATATATGATTTTAAGATCATTAAACAGCACAGCAGGAAAACCAAATATGATGAGCAGCCAATGTATTAGAGATAGAAATCTTATAATACTAATTTTAGGTGCAATACTCTCTAGTTTCAAGATATAAATCCTTATACCATCATACCATCCATCTCATATTAAGTTATCTATCCATCAGCTATCCAGACTTTCTTTTATCAGATTCTACATATCTACCACAAATAAGATCAAAATTAGATTACCATTCTTAAATACAACAATAAAAATAGAATAAATTAAATGAATATATTTCAAATAAAATAATTCATACTTTTTATCACTTTTAAGATAGCTTTATTTCATAGTACTTTAATAAGACAATCAAGATGGAAGATCATTATATAATGTAATATCTATATTCCATCATACTTAATGCTAGCACAATCTCAGTTTTTATATCTATATTTCAGTCAGAGACATCATAATGGGAGCATTAACTCTTTTGAATACAAATATACTAATTGCTAAATAATCTTTATCCAGTTAATCAATAGAGAATATAACAATAAATTTCAGAAAATCTTTATAAGTATTATTTTAATGAGAGCCCTTGGTCCAATGTAATAAAACTTTCTTAAAAAGAAAATGATCCATATAAGAAATCTCTCTCTAATATATAATGCTACACAACCCCTTCTAAAAAACTCATAGAAGGACTTAGTAAATCTCAATGAATAGGCCACTTTGGTGGTCACCATCCATCGAAAAATACTAACCTTCCCAAGAGGGATCATCAAGTCATGACCTCTAAGATGGCATAAAACATCAATCAAGCTCATGTATGACGCAACATACTTGAGGTACAAATAATAAAGCTATAAAGACTTTGAATATAATAAGCTATTTTCAACAAATGTACCATGTACATCATCATATAAAACTCTCCTATAGGCAGAGTATGTGATGTACTTTTGAGCTTCACAAATGAGATCAATACAAATTTTGAAAATATGTCTCCATTTGGATAAACAAATTTTTTTAGGCCTAATATATTTTTCTTTTCAAAGAAAAGAAAGGTTAACATAATGAGGATACAAGGCATTCGAAAATCTGTCTTCTTTGGGCAGACAAATTTTCTAAGCCCAATATACCTCTGCAATTGATATTTTGACCCAATCAAAATTGAATAACAATGTTATTATTAACATAAATGATTGTATAATAAAAAATGATAGAAATGCTAAATACTAATCAATGGGCATATACTATAAATGATATGCAAGAGTCCAAAAGCAATATCACATATTCCCCTTTGGGCAGAACATGTAATAAGCATAAGTACTCTTCACACGAAGCCACAAGGAAATGAAATATCCTAACATTCATGAACTATCCCCTTTTGGCAGACAAGCCCAAGAAAGCTAGAGTACCATTGCAATACAATGCCCCATGCAACCTTCCTGATTAAAACATACAACAACCCCCTTTGGGTAGGTAGTGATGCAATAACCAGAAACCCTCTCATAATAAAAAATTCAATGGACAGACACAAACAAATCAATTCGTTGATAAATATTTATGCCAACCCACAAATTATTCATGCAGAGAAGATAAATGCCCAATAAACATAAAATGATATACTTCAATGATATGTATGCCATAAAATATCAGTCCAAAATGGGATACTCTACAACATGCACCCCACTGATCATATTATTACATAATAATGCATTCCAACTGCCACATCTATGAATACACTTACTACATAACTATAAAATACCTTTGGACAAGAATTTTAGTATATAATAAGTGTTACAATCAATTACAGTCAATTTTAGATCAACGGTTATAGAGACATCAATGTACAATTTCCAAAAAAATAAAGACGAGTCATTAGTCCTTAATAACTCAGCTCTTCAAAATTCATAGAGTGCTCCAAACCCTTTGAGGCTATGAAAAAATACACTCGAATTATTTAATAGTGAGTAGAATTGCATATAAATGATTTTAAATTAGTTACATAGTTTACCAAATATGAAGAACTCTACCAAAATATTCTTCAAAATTATCACGAGTCCAATGATCCAAAAATTGCTCAAATCGAATGCAAAACATGAGCAAGTTAAAGCAACTTTTATCAAAAACAATAGTAAAGGACCGAACCATAAATTTTAGAAATTTATATGGACTCATATTTAATTTATAGGGGCTTAAGTACAAAAAATCTCCTTAATCCCAAAGTTAAAATAGACCTAATAAAATTGGATCCAGACAACTCATCAATTTGGGCTCAACACAATTAATGGTTTGGGTTTTAAATGGACCAAAAAATGATAATCCAAATCCAAAGTCTACTTAAAACTTATCTCTTACAATCCTTTCTATTCGATGATGGATCAACCATCATCAAGCCATAGAAATGGGACATATATCAACCTCCATGATCTTTAGAAACATTAACAAACAAGAAGATATGCCAGAGATATAGGATGTTTCATCTCAATGTTATTCTCAACATATTAAAGATCCTGTGAGCATGACTATGACTCGAGGGATGACAAAGGACCAAGCATGGCAAATCAATGTCCTTATAATTGATTATAGTCCTCATATCTATTAGAAATGCATGTGAGCATAAGGAAATAATTACTTAAAGATAAATATGGAACCCTAAAAAAGAAAGAGTCCATCAAGTGGATTAGGCACAAATGGTTCTTTAATCATTCAAATCATCGGATCTAGTTTCATGCAATCTAAGATCAATGTCAGCAATTTCAAGAGCAAACTCTAGGTCTTGCCACCATTTCTTATAGTTTGATCCAGTAAGCACCTCAACAACAGCATTGTTGTTGTTTACATCAAAAGTAACTATACAATCAAAATAAGGAATGCAAACATCAATTAACGAACATACTACAAACATATCATATCACAATAACAAATAAGAGCACAAACACAATATTATATATTCTCCTTTGGGCAGAACATACAATATGTATTAGAGCTCTTCATATGAAGCCATAAGCTAATCAGATATTCTGGCATTCCTGAACCTATCCCCTTTGGACAGACAGGCCCAAGGAAGCTAGAGTACCTTAGCAAAATAATGTTCCATGCCATATTTTCTAGTTAAAACACACAACAACCTCCTTTGGACAAGCGATTGTATGTCATAACCAGAAAATATCTCTCACATGATGAACAATTCAATGGACTGACATAAACAAACCATTTTGGTGATAAATATTTGTGCCAACCCACAAAATTATGCATATAGAAAATAAATATCCAAGCCAAAACAAAGGATATGTCAAAATATATGTATATCCAATACGATCAGTCATAATAGGATACTAATCAACATGTACCCCCTAATCCATTTCACAAATTGCATTGCATTCCAAAATGTACATCATCAATAAAAAACAACCATAAGAATTTGCCCATGCCCCTCCATCATTTTATTTTGGATCAAATATAATTATAAATTTTTCAAGGTCTTAATTGTAAAAGGACTAATTTATAATTCTAGAAAACTTAAGGGCCTAAATGTAAAATGGCCTTTTGGACCAAAAAGTAATTATAAATGTTAGAGGAACTTAACTGCAAAAGGGCTTATATTTGATTCCAGAAATCCTAGGGGCCTTAGTGCAAAATGCCCCTTTTTTTTAAAGGGGTTATTGGTTAACGAGTTGTTGGATTTTGGGTTTGAACCCAAAACCCAAAACCTGTAAGCCAATTTTCTTCCCCGCTGAGATCCCCCTTCCCACGAAACCCATATCATGGTCAAAAAATCGATCCACCACCCTTGGTTCCACGACCGCCACCAGCCCTGCTGCCGGCGAATCCACTGTCGAGACCGGCCAAGAAGGCTCGGTCGCCGCTCCGGTGAGCACGCCAGAGGTCAAAACGCCTCCGACGGCTGGCGGCACAAGGTAAGTTCTTCCCAGTTTTTTTTTTTATACGATTGGCCAGCGGTGAGACAGCGGCTCACCGATCACCGCCATCGGGAAGGAAGAGGAGGGGGGTTTCGGTCATAAGACCGATTGCGAACCATGGTCATCGGCGATGGCCCGACTGCGGCCTCCACGGTTGCCACCCTTAAGCGAACGACCTTCTTCCCAATTTTTTTTTTAGGTATGGTTTGGGATCTTAGTCAATCGATCGAGATCCAGCAGTTTCGCTGGTCTTAATGCCCGATCGCCGTCGGGGTTCTGAGGGTTTTTTTTTGTTATCTCGGGTGTCAAAAGAAAATGGAGACCGATAAACTGTAGGTTTCTCCAATCACCACGATCATGGCAGCATCATCTTGATGCCGTCGATTGCCCCACAGTACGGATAACGTCTGCCATGCTGAGATCCATGATGATCAGTAGGGAAGGTTTTATCAGATCTAAAATATTGAAATACGATTCTAAACCCAAGCTCTGATACCAAATGTAGAAAAAATAATCCCTAAATCCCTGGGATCAATCAAATATAGAATCATATATTAGATCTAAAATAAACACTTACCTGTATTCGCCATAATCCTTATCTCGATGTTCATACGAACATCATAGGCAAAGTCCTTCTCTCCGGTCTTCCTCAGAAAGACAGCTCTCGATGAAAAAAATCACCGTATCATAATATCCAAGCCAAAACAATGGATATGTCAAAATATATGTATATCCAATACGATCAGTCACAATAGGATACTAATAAACATGTACCCCCTGATCCATTTCACAAATTTCATTACATTCAAAATACATCATCAAAAAAAAACAACCATAAGAATTTGCCCATGCCCCTCCATTTTATTTTGGATCAAAATATAATTATAAATTTTTCAAGGTCCTAATTGTAAAAGGACTAATTTATAATTCCAGAAAACTTAAGGGCCTAAATGTAAAATGGCCTTTTGGACCAAAAAGTAATTATAAATGTTGGAGGGACTTAACTGCAAAAGGGCTTATATTTGATTCCAGAAATCCTAGGGGCCTTAGTGCAAAATGCCCCTTTTTTTTAAAGGGGTTATTGGTTAACGGGTTGTTGGATTTTGGGTTTGAACCCAAAACCCAAAACCTGTAAGCCAATTTTCTTCCCCACTGAGATCCCCCTTCCCACGAAACCCATATCATGGTCAAAAAATCGATCCACCAGCCTTGGTTCCAAGACCGCCACTAGCCCTGCTGCCGGCGAATCTACTGTCGAGACCGGCCAAGAAGGCTCGGTCGCCGCTCCGGTGAGCACGCCGGAGGTCAAAACGCCTCCGACGGCTGGCGGCACAAGGTAAGTTCTTCCCAGTTTTTTTTTTTATATGATTGGCCAGCGGTGAGACAGCGGCTCACCGATCACCGCCACCGGGAAGGAAGATGAGGGGGGTTTCGATCACGAGACCGACTGCGAACCACGGTCATCGGCGATGGCCCGACCGCGGCCTCCATGGTCGCCACCCTTAAGCGAACGGCCTTCTTCCCAATTTTTTTTTTAGGTTTGGTTTGGGATCTCAGTCAATCGATCGAGATCCAACAGTTCTGCTAGTCTTAACGTCTGATCGCCGTCGGGGTTCTGAGGGTTTTTTTTTTGTTATCTCAGGTGTCAAAAGAAAATGGAGACCGATAAACTATCGGTTTCTCCAATCACCACTGATGGGGCATGGGATAGGGGTAGGATCGTCGGCGAGCTAAAAAGTCACCGAAGATTAGGGTATCCTATTTTTTTTCTATTTTCTGATTTCTTTATGGTGGTGACGAAGGAAAAAATAGGGATGGAGGATAACGAGGATGGACTACCACGAACCCTGAAACCCACTCTCACAGAGAGACTTCACACCTCTAGGGCATTATACCTACCACCCACCTCACTACATGCAGTCTAGGGTATCTCACCTACCACCCATCTCACTACACGCGGAGCCCAGGGTATTTCACCTGCCACCCAGGTCACTCCTGGAGCCATGAGGGGGATTTCAAAGAATGTGGAGGAAAACGAAGATGGGGGGATAACTAGGGCATCACGCCCCTACGATGTCTTGAAGGACAAAGACAACATCAACACCCGCAGGTGAAGACATAATGGGCCATAGCCCTGAACAACAACTGCCAAACCAACTGACAAACCAAATCCCAAAAATTCAATTTCTTCTCCCTTTTTACAATAGGAATGAGGGGTTATTTATAAGCTCCATAACCCTCATTTGAATTTGAATACAGGATAGGGATAACTCAAATTTAAATAAAAGATAGGATAAGATAAGCCTATCCATATCTCAATCATAACCAACAAAATCCTAATTTAAATTTCAAATAAAAGATAAATCCTAAATTTATTTTTCAAATTTATTTGCTACTCCGAGATTCATGCTGCTCCGAGATTCGTGCAGGATGATGTCCCCATCATTCTCCTGAGGTGGGGAGAACTCGACTCCGTCGAGTCAAGCTCAGCGGGGTTTGCGCTCTGCTGGGTTGTATGTGAACTCGGAGGTATCAAGACCATACTTTTCCCTCATCCTCTGGCTCCACGCATCATTCCTGCTCTGATACCAAGTTGATGGGGCACGGGATAGGGGTAGGATCGTCGGCGAGCTAAAAAGTCACCGAAGATTAGGGTATCCTATTTTTTTTTCTATTTTCTGATTTCTTTATGGTGGTGACGAAGGAAAAAATAGGGATGGAGGATAACGAGGATGGACTACCACGAACCCTGAAACCCACTCTCACAGAGAGACTTCACACCTCTAGGGCATTATACCTACCACCCACCTCACTACATGCAGTCTAGGGTATCTCACCTACCACCCATCTCACTACACGCGGAGCCCAGGGTATTTCACCTGCCACCCAGGTCACTCCTGGAGCCATGAGGGGGATTTCAAAGAATGTGGAGGAAAACGAAGATGGGGGGATAACTAGGGCATCACGCCCCTACGATGTCTTGAAGGACAAAGACAACATCAACACCCGCAGGTGAAGACATAATGGGCCATAGCCCTGAACAACAACTGCCAAACCAACTGACAAACCAAATCCCAAAAATTCAATTTCTTCTCCCTTTTTATAATAGGAATGAGGGGTTATTTATAAGCTCCATAACCCTCATTTGAATTTGAATACAGGATAGGGATAACTCAAATTTAAATAAAAGATAGGATAAGATAAGCCTATCCATATCTCAATCATAACCAACAAAATCCTAATTTAAATTTCAAATAAAAGATAAATCCTAAATTATTTTTCAAATTTATTTGCTACTCCGAGATTCATGCTGCTCCGAGATTCGTGCAGGATGATGTCCCCATCATTCTCCTGAGGTGGGGAGAACTCGACTCCGTCGAGTCAAGCTCAGCGGGGTTTGCGCTCTGCTGGGTTGTATGTGAACTCGGAGGTATCAAGACCATACTTTTCCCTCATCCTCTGGCTCCACGCATCATTCCTGCTCTGATACCAAGTTGATGGGGCACGGGATAGGGGTAGGATCGTCGGCGAGCTAAAAAGTCACCGAAGATTAGGGTATCCTATTTTTTTTCTATTTTCTGATTTCTTTATGGTGGTGACGAAGGAAAAAATAGGGATGGAGGATAACGAGGATGGACTACCACGAACCCTGAAACCCACTCTCACAGAGAGACTTCACACCTCTAGGGCATTATACCTACCACCCACCTCACTACATGCAGTCTAGGGTATCTCACCTACCACCCATCTCACTACACGCGGAGCCCAGGGTATTTCACCTGCCACCCAGGTCACTCCTGGAGCCATGAGGGGGATTTCAAAGAATGTGGAGGAAAACGAAGATGGGGGGATAACTAGGGCATCACGCCCCTACGATGTCTTGAAGGACAAAGACAACATCAACACCCGCAGGTGAAGACATAATGGGCCATAGCCCTGAACAACAACTGCCAAACCAACTGACAAACCAAATCCCAAAAATTCAATTTCTTCTCCCTTTTTACAATAGGAATGAGGGGTTATTTATAAGCTCCATAACCCTCATTTGAATTTGAATACAGGATAGGGATAACTCAAATTTAAATAAAAGATAGGATAAGATAAGCCTATCCATATCTCAATCATAACCAACAAAATCCTAATTTAAATTTCAAATAAAAGATAAATCCTAAATTTATTTTTCAAATTTATTTGCTGCTCCGAGATTCATGCTGCTCCGAGATTCGTGCAGGATGATGTCCCCATCAACCACGATCATGGCAGCATCATCTTGATGCTGCCGGTTGCCCCACAGTATGGATAACGTCCACCATGCTGAGATCCATGATGATCAGTAGGGAAGGTTTTATCAAATCTAAAATATTGAAATACGATTCTAAACCCAAGCTCTGATACCAAATATAGAAAAAATAATCCCTAAATCCCTGGGATCAATCAAAATATAGAATCATATATTAGATCTAAAATAAACACTTACCTGTATTCGCCATAATCCTTATCTCGATGTTCATACAAACATCGTAGGCAAAGTCCTTCTCTCCGGTCTTCCTCGGAAAGATGGCTCTCAATGAAAAAAATCACTGTATCAAAAAATCACCGTGATATGGCAAGATCGTTGACGTGGAGTGTACGTCAACCTAGCTGGCTGGCAGGTGGTGCCACATGACGTTCTCTTCCAAGCTCTCCAGCTAGGTGGTTCAACCAGCGGTCGGAACCACCCTGATCTGAGCTTGGCGCCTCTGCCCCTTCGCCAGGTGTCGACCCAGGAGGGGTCCACCTTGGTCGAAGTTGGCCTACCTCTGCTCCTTCGCCATGTGGCACCCCCAAATGGGTCCATCTTGGCTAGAGTTGAGCCTGGCACCTTTGCTCCTTTCGCCAGGTGGCGTCCCCAGATGGGTCCACCTCAGTCGAAGTCGAGCTTGCCCCTGCCCCTTCGCCAGGTGTCGACCCAGGAGGGGTCCACCTCGGCCGAAGTGGGCCTGCCTCTGCTCCTCCGTTAAGTGGCATCCCCAGATGGGTCCATCTCGATCGGAGTCGAGCCTGGCACCTCCGTTCCTTCCGCCAGGTGGTGCCCCCAGACATTTCCACCTTGGCCGAAGTCGAGCTTGCCTCTGCCCCTTTGTTAGGTGTCGACCTAGGAGGGGTCCACCTCGGTCGAAGTGGGCATGCCTCTGCTCCTCCGCCAGGTGGCACCCCCATATGGGTCCACCTCGATCAGAGTCGAGCCTGGCACCTCTGCTCCTTCCGCCATGTGGCACCTCCAGACGAGTCCATGTCGGTCGAAGTCAAGCTTGCCTCTGCCCCTTCGCCAGGTATCAACCCAGGAGGGGTCCACCTCGACCGAAGTGGGCCTGCCTCTACTCCTCCTCCAGGTGGCACCCCCAAATGTGTCCACCTCGGCCAGAGTAGAGCCTGCCACTTCTGCTCCTTCCACCAGGTGGCACCCCCAGACGGGTCCACCTCAGCCGAAGTCGAGCTTGGCTCTACCCCTTCGCTAGGTGTTGACCCGGGCGGGGTCCACCTCAACCGAAGTAGGCCTGCCTCTGCTCCTCCGCCAGGTGGCACCCCCAGATTGGTCCACCTCGATCGGAGTCGAGCCTAGCACCTTTGTTCCTTCCACCAGGTGGCACCCCTAGACGGGTCCACCTCGACCGAAGTCGAGCCTTCTCCGTGGAGCACGAAAGGACCGAGGATGCAAGCCCCGAGGATGCTACTGAGGACAGCGCGCACAAGCGGTGCATCCAGTACGGCATTCCCAGATCTGTAACAGTGCGCGGAACCCCGTTTACACCAGTTTAGGAAGGACACCTTGATCAAGGAATTAGATCCAGTGACCGGTGACCTGGTATACCAAAAGGGAGAGCCATGGTCAATGCCTCAAGACAGAGGGCACCTTCGCATGGATCGAGGTCCTTCCGAGTTCCCCCTTTCTCGACAACACAAAGAACGGGACAAGCTCGCAACTTAATTCCCAACCGTAAGGAGAGGCGACCGGAGGCAGATGGCCAATGGGCACCAAAGCTCCCAGTGGGGGAGAACCGAGGCACCAAAGCACCTAATGACCTCAAAGGGGCGCCGAGGGGTGAGGGGGAAGGTAAGCAACCCAGAGGGTGAACACACAGCAGGAAAAGGTAGGTGACTCACAGGCAGAAGCTGGGAGAGGTCATAGGAGCGAATCCAGCAACCCCAGTCACAGGAGCCGGAGTGCTGACCCCTCTTATTCTTGTATACTTTCACTCATCTTCACACAAAAGACTTCTCTAAGCATGAAGACCCAGCGGGGATCCGTCTTAGTGGATCTGTTCCACTTTTCGCTTGCTAACTTGACCGTCAGAGTGCCCCCACCGGAATCCCTGGCTTGGGTCTCTAACCTTGTTTTGCAGGTCCGGGAGCATTAGGGTTCTAGAGTAAAGGAGACCAAGGACCGGCGCCAACTCATAGCTACAGGCCACAGCGGTAAGGTCGGCAACAGATTGGCCTGCCAGGAAGGGGGGACGAAATCCTTTACACGAGCAAGCCCCCCGTGAGCTTTAGAATAGCTCGGTTCCAAGCATGGTGGTGACTCGTGGACGTGAAGCCTCCACCAGCCGGGCAAGAGAGGTTCCTTCTCCCTCGGGCCCCCGCAACCTGGAGAGGGAACCTCCCGCTCCTCTTGCTCCTCCTCCTACTTAGCTGCCCTCGGTAGACGGTCAGTATGCTGTTATCTTTCAATAGCTGTAGACATTGACCATGGCCGTCAAGCAGCTGCAACATCAGCAGTGCTCCCTGGTCACCCAACCTCAGCCAGGGACCCCCGTGGCCCGAGCCGCGGGCCCCCGTGGAAGCTTGCGCTCCATCCAAGGCAGGCCATCCCATCCGCGGGTAGTGACCAATTCCCGCGAGAGTTATCAGACCCCCATAAAGAGGAATCATACCGAGTCGACGGACCACGAGAGCCGATCCCCGATGGACAACAATGATGCTGCCAAGCACAGCAAACGCCACCAAGGCAAGGCCCCTCACCGTGACCCATCGTCACCTTCTTCTCTAGTGGCCTCGGTGGAAGGTTCCACTGACGAGGCCATCAGGCATCTAGTTGAGAGGCGCTTGGAAGAGCAAGAGCGCAAGCTGGCGGAGCTCTCCCACCGGTTCGCCAACATGCAAGGCTCCCCAGCGAGCCAGTGGGCTATAACGCCCAACCCTCCTTTTCCTGGAAAATCCAAGAGGAATCGATTCTGAGTCAGTTCCACATGCCTCAGGTGGATCCCTACGATGGGACCACCAACCCCCTGAACCACCTGGAGAGCTATAAGGCTCTCATGAGAGTCCAAGGGGTGAAGGATGCCCTCCCGTGCATCGCCTTCCTCACCACTTTCCGGAAGGCCACTCGAGTTTGGTTCACCTGCCTCGAGCCCGAATCCATCAACTCCTTCCAGCAGTTGGAAAGAAGGTTTATAGCGCACTTCGACGCCTGTCGAAAAGTGTCGAGGGAGGTGGATAGCCTCTTCTCCATCCGGTAGCAAGACCAGGAGCCTCTTTGGGACTATGTCACCCGCTTCAAGACCACTGCCCTGGAGATCTACAGTCTGGACGAGCCCGTCGCCATGCTGGCATTGAAGCAAGGGCTCAAGACCTCCCGACTGACATATCCTTGGACAAGAAGCCCCCCAAGACATACTCTAAACTCCTCCTCAGCGTCTACAAGTACATCCGCGCTGAGGAGGTTGACTGCACCAGGTGAGAGCTAGACGGGAAGCCTTCGAAGAAGCCTGCCCCAAGGGATGTACTTGGAACCCAAAGGCCCAGACCCCCTATGGATTTTTGGTCAGGATCGAAGCCGAAGAATGGTCTCGTTTCGGAGCGGACCTTCACTCCCCTCCTTTCTCCAAGAACGAAGAACCTCATGGAGATCGAGAACGAGTGCTACCTCTGTCGACCTTCTCCTTGGAACCCAAAGAACTGTCACGACAAGACAAAATACTACCAATTCCATCGCGACCATGGCCATGACACGGAGGAGTGTCGTAACTTGAAGAGGGAGATTGAGGACCTGATCAGGAGGGGCTATCTCAAGAAGTTCGTAGAAAAAGAATCCCTAGCGAAGGACCAGCCACTTACGGCCCTTCCCCCCATCCCTGCAGTCGAGAACCGCCCTACGGAGAAGCCGATGGGCATGATCTCTTGAGGGATAGGGCATGCTCCGAAGAGAGCCCGGGAGGGAGGAGACCTGAAAAATGTACTCTCCTTTGAGAAGGGGAAGGAAGATGAAAATATAAATAATGATGCGGTGGTGGTCGAGATGACCATCGCCAAGCATCCTATACATCGAATTATGGTTGATAGTGGGAGCTCCGCCGACATACTTTTTTATGATGCTTTCTTCCGGATGAACTTATCTCATGATCGGCTAAGGCCGGTGCACACCCCTCTCATGGGTTTTACCAGGGACTCTGTAGGAGTCGAGGGAGAGATCACTCTCCCTGTTACCGCTGGGACCCCATCCCGACAGAGCATGGTCATGATGACCTTCACCATCGTCTGGCTCCCGTCACCATACAATGCTATCTTGGGCCGCCCAGGGCTCAACCAACTTGACGCGTCATCTCCACCAAAAGACTGCTGGTGCAGTTCCCTACCATTTTTGAGGTAGGAGAGATGAGGGAGGCAGTTCAGCCTATCCAGCATTGCTTGCAGACTGTCCTAGGAGCCTAGAGTGCCGAGCTCGGCTCTGACATCGACGACCTCGACCAAAGAGTGCAGGATCCTGGGGGCGGCCCCGTTGAGCACCTGCTGACGTACCCCCTCTACTCGGATCCGCTGAGGATGGTGCAGATAGAAGCCCAACTCCCAGAAGATGAGCGGGCTCGCTTGCTGAGTTTCCTCCTTGCGAATGCGGACGTGTTCACCTGGTCTACAGCAGATATGCCAGGTATTCCCTCGGATGTCATCACCCATCAGTTGAAGATAGATCCAAAGTGCCATCCAGTCTGGTAGCAGAAGAGGAGTTTTGCCACGGAGATGGAAAAGGCAATCAATGACGAGGTAGAGAAGCTCCTCGCCGCTGGATTCGCTCGCAAGGTGCAGTATCCCAGCTAGATGGCGAATGTGGTAATGGTCAAGAAGAGCAATGGAAAATGGAGGATCTGTGTGAATTACACCAACCTCAACTGAGCTTGCCCGAAAGATAGCTTCCCTCTCCTGAAGATCAACCAGCTCGTGGATGCCACTTCGGGGCACCGCCTTCTTTCCTTTATGGACGCCTTCTTTGGGTATAATCAGATCCGGTTGCATCCAGAAGACGAGGAGCATACCGCCTTCATCATGGATTATGGGACATATTGCTACAAGATGATGCCCTTCATTCTGAAGAACGCCGGCGCCACATACCAGCGGTTGGTCAACAAGGTCTTCAAGGCCCAAATTGGCTGCAACATGCAGGTATACATGGATGACATGCTCGTGATGAGCAAGTCGACCTCCGACCATGTCAACGACCTGATGGAGACCTTCCGCAACCTTTGCCTCCACCAAATGAAATTGAACCCAGTGAAGTGTGCATTCGGTGTGGTGGCAGGGAAGTTCCTTGGCTTCATGGTGACCCAAAGGAGGATAGAAGCCAACCTAGAGAAGGTTCGGGCGATCTTCGACATGGAGCAGCCCACCTAGAAGAAGCAAGTCCAGCGACTCACCGGCCGGATAGCAGTCCTGAGCCAGTTCATCTCACGGTCTGCTGATCGCTGCCAACCCTTCTTCAAAGTGCTGAGGAAGATGCACGACTTTGCCTGGACGAAGGAGTGCCAAGAGGCATTTGAGGAGCTGAAGAAGACCCTGGCATCACCACCATTTCTCTCCTAGTTGAGGAGGGAGAAGAGCTCCTCCTATATATGGCGGTCACTTCGGAGGCCGTCAGCTTGGTCTTGGTCCGGACGGATGACAAAGGAATCCAGAGACCTGTATACCACATGATGTGGCAAGATCGCTGACATGGGGTAGCTGTCAGACGCCACGTCAAAGAAAGCCACCATGCCAGATGCCGCAACAATTTCCCTGCTTGGCTCCTTTACCGGGCTGAGCTCCCCCAGGACCACGGGATCGCCCATCGAAGCTGAGCTCTGTCCTCCACGAGGTCGGACCTGCGAGCCCGGGATGCCTAGGCCGGAGCCAAACGGTGCCCTCCAGATCGAGCCCCTCTTCGAGGTTGAGCCATCTAGTCCGGACCCGTATTCTACCCTCCAGAGCGAGCCCCTCGAAGATCGAGCCCCATGGTCCGAGTCGAGCTCAGCCCTCCTCCGCCACGTAGAGCCTCTTCAAGGCGAGCCATCTGGACCGGGCCCGCGCTCCGCCCTCCAGAGAGAGCCCCTCGAAGATTGAGCCCCTTGGTCGGAGTCAAGATCAGCCCTCCTCCGCCACGTGGAGCCTCTTCGAGGTTGAGCCCTTTGGACCGGGCCCGTGCTCTGCCCTCCAGAGCGAGCCCCTCGGAGATCGAGCCCCATGGTCGGAGTCGAGCTCAGCCCTCCTCCACCACATGGAGCCTCTTCGAGGTCGAGCCCTTTGGACAGGGCTTGTGCTCTGCCCTCCTCCACCGAGGCATGCCCGTGAGCTCGGGATGCTTAGGTCGGAGTCGAGCCCTGCCTTTCCAGCTCAGCCCCCAGCTCAAGCATAAACATCGACGAACCAAGGGACAGCACCGCCATCCCTGGACGCCGGCGAGCTATCCGAGGATTGCATTGAGACATCCACCAGGCCGCAATGACCACCTGTGACCGTCGGTTACACCAGAAAGGAGAGAGGCCCACTGATCGAGGTGCCATGCTCCTCACCAACCACCTAAACCACCCGAAAAAGAAAGTCAACCAGGAGATTCGAATTCCGGGGATGGCGGCTCCCCGATCTAGGTACTGCCAGGTTTTCCAGAATGAGGTGACCAGAAGGAATGTCAAAACACATGACAGCTTTCCTTATCACGAATCGGGAAAGAAACCTCGGGACACTGTCGCACGTGCTTGACAGCCCAGTGGAGATCCCAAGACGGGCGCCCAACGGTAACCTAGACTACAAAGCTCGAAGGAAGCAAGACAAAAGAGGTAACATGCAATACCATTCAAACACAAGTGCAAGCTCAACCAAAGAGCACAGCACCACAAGCAAATCCAAGCAAAGGCAGGCGGAAAGGCCACCCAGAGATCCCTCTAGCTAGGCCGCTCTTCCCCTGACACACTTGCATCCCACTCTCACACCATTCACTCCTCTTAGAATGGAGTCCATCAAGAGGGGCTCGACCAGGAGGATCTGTTCCCCTGGATCGTCACTGACTTGACTGTCGGAGTGCCCCCGCCAGAAACTCCGGCCTGGGTCACTAACCCCTATTTTGCAGGTCCAGGACCACTAGACGGCCAGACAGCGAAGGGGACGTACTCCGGTGCTGATAGCAGCTACGAGCCATGATGATCTTGGCAGCAACATATTGGTGCGCTAGGAAGGGGCGTATTGTGAACAGTCTTTGATCTAGTTCAAGCCCTCCCTTTTTACAAGCAAGTTCCATGGAAGGATGGTGACGACATGGGTGCGAGAGGCCTTCACCAATCGTGCAAGGGACTCCCCCTCCCGGGGGAACCCGCACAACCTTGAGGCGGGGCCATCCGCTCCAGTTCAACCACCTCCAACGGAGTCTCAACTGGCTGCACTCGTCCAGCAAATGCAGAACCTTGCCACAACAGTGCACCAGCTTCAGCACCAGCACCGGTCCTTGGCTACCCACCAGCAGCCAGGGACTCCCATGGCCCATGCCGACGCCCCCTGCTATAGCCTGCATTCCTTCCAAGGAAGGCCTTCCCAGCCGTGGGCCATCACTAACAACCGGGATAGCCGTCAAACTCTGGCAAAAAGACAATGAGCCGGGTCTGCCGATAGGGAGAGCCGCTCACCAAACCTCGGGCGGGCAGCATCCAAGCCCCACCGAGGTAGGAAAAGTAAGACCCCCCGTCATGGGTGCCATTTACCCATGTCACCTTCTTCGTCTCCTTCGATGGGGGGGTCCACTGACGAAGCCATCAGGCGCGGGGCGGAGAAGCGCCTGGAGGAGCATGACCGCAAGTTGGCAAAGTTATCCCACCGATTTGCTAACCTACCAGGCTCAGCTAGCGAGCCAGCGGGCTACGACACCCATCCCCCTTTCTTCCAAGAAATCCAAGGGGAGCCGATTCCGAGTCGGTTCTGTATGCCGCAGGTGGATCCTTATGATGGGACCACTGACCCCATGAACCACCTGGAAAGCTACCAGGTCCTCATGAAGGTCTAGGGGGCCACCGACACTCTCCTCTGCATTGCCTTTCCTGCTACTCTCCGGAAGGTAGCCCGGTGTGGTTCACCCGCTTGGAGCTGGAGAGCATCAACTATTTTGCCCAGTTAGGGCAGAAGTTCGTGGCCCACTTCGACGCCTGTCGAAAGTTACCACGAGAGGCAGACAACCTCTTCTCCATCTGACAGCAGGATAGCGAGCCACTGCGGGACTACATGGCCTGCTTCAAGGCTGCCACGTTGGAGATCTATAACCTTGATGAGCCAGTTGCCATGTTGGCACTAAAGCGAGGGCTCAGGACCTCCCACCTGACCTACTCGCTCGACAAGAAGCCCCCAAGACTTATTTCGAGCTCCTCCTCCAAGTCCAAAAGTACATCCAAGCCAAGGAGGCAGATCGTACGAGGAGGGAGCTTGACGGGAAGCCACTAAAGAAACCGACCCCCACCGAGATGCCCGGAACCTGGAAGCCAGGACCTTAGGCTCTGAACTCCCAGAGGGGACCAAGACCGAAAGGCGCTCTCATTCCCAAGGAGAGTTACACCCCCCTCCTCACCCCGAGGACAAAAATCCTCAAGGAGATTGAAGGCGAGGATTACCTGAGATGCCCGCCTCCGATGAAGTCCTCCACTGGCCATGATAAAATGAAGTACTGTCGCTTTCACCGTGACTACGACCATGACACCGAGGAATGCCGCAACCTCAAGTAGGAAATCGAATAACTCATTAAGAGGGACTACCTCAAAAGGTTCGTGGGGGGCAGACCTCAAGTGAAATCCCAGGCGCTCGTCGCTCTTCCGCCAACTCTAGCAATCGACAACCGCCCTATCGAGAAGCCGGTGGGTATAATCTACTAGGGAGCCGCGCGCACACCCAAGAAGGCCCAGGGGCAGGGGATCCTGAGAATGTACTCCTCTTTATGAGGGAAGGGGAAGACGGGAGGAAAAATGTAAATAATGATGCCGTGGTCGTCGAGATGACGATCGCGAAGCATTCTATAAAATGCATCATGGTTGATAGTGGAAGCTCCATAGATATACTTTTTTATGATGCCTTCTCTAGGATGAACCTTTCTCCTGATCAACTCAAACCTGTGCATACTCCCCTTGTTGGTTTCACAGGTGATTTTGTAAGAGTGGAGGGAGAGATCACTCTCCTGGTTACTACTAGGACCCCACCTCAGTAGAGCACCGTTATGATGACTTTCACAGTTGTCAGGCTTCCTTCCACCTACAACATGATCCTAGGCCGACCTGGGCTCAACCTACTTGACACCGTTGTCTCCACCAAAAGACTACCTGTACAGTTTTCCACTCCCTACGGTATCGGGGAGATGAGGGGAGCACCCCAGTCGGTGCAGCACTGCTTCCAAGCCCTCCCTGGGGCCAAGGTCCCCGAGGATGATCCCAAGGCAGATGATCTCGACCAAAGGGCTCAAGACCCCAGGGGAGGCCCGGTCGAGTGCCTACTCTCTTATCCGCTCGAAGATGACCCCACGAGGATGGTGCAGATTGGAGCCCAGCTATCCAAGAAGGAGAGGGCTCAACTACTAGAGTTCCTGTAGGCAAGCGTGGATGTATTCGCCTGGACAGCGACAGACATGCCAGGTATCCCTCCTGACATCATTACTCAAAAACTGAGCGTTGACCCAAAGCACAAGCTAGTTCGGCAGAATAAGAGAAGCTTCACCCCGGAGAGGCACGCAGCTATCAAGGAGGAAGTGGACAAACTCCTAGTCGCCGATTTCGTCCGGGAGGTCCAATATCCACGCTGGCTGGCGAACGTGGTGATGGTAAGGAAGAACAATGGCAAGTAGAGGATCCATGTAGACTACACCGACCTCAACAAAGCATGCCCGAAGGACAGCTTCCCTCTATCGAAGATTGACCAGCTGGTGGATGCCACCTCAGGGCATAGGCTGCTCTCCTTCATGGATGCATTCTCTGGATACAATCAGATCCGTATGCACCCAGAGGACGAGAAGAACATCGCCTTCATCACCGACCAAGAGACATACTGCTACAGGATGATGCCCTTTGGTCTGAAGAATGCAGGAG
The DNA here is from genome assembly GCA_021397845.1 of Areca catechu. NCBI lineage: Eukaryota > Viridiplantae > Streptophyta > Magnoliopsida > Arecales > Arecaceae > Areca > Areca catechu. Next base: position 97,531,874 of record CM038039.1, read on the forward strand.
CCATGTACCAGCGTCTGGTCAATAAGGTCTTCAAGGACCAAATTGGCCGGAACATGCAAGTGTATGTGGATGACATGCTCGTTATGAGCTAGCCGAGCTCGAACCATATCGCTAACCTCGTCGAGTCCTTCCACAACCTGCGGCAGCATCAGATGAAGCTGAATCCAGTGAAGTGCACCTTCGGAGTGGCGGCAGGAAAGTTCCTCGGCTTCATGGCACCCAGAGAGGTATTGAAGCAAACCCAGAGAAAGTTCAGGCAATCATCGACATGGAGCACTGGAACTCCAAGAAGCAGGTCCAGCGCCTAATGGGGCGTATTGCCATCCTGAGCCGATTCATCTCTAGGTCGACCGACCGTTGCCTTCCATTCTTCATGGTGTTGTGCAAGATGCACGACTTCGTCTGGACGGAGGAGTGCAGGACGGCCTTCGAGGAGCTGAAGAAATTTCTCACCTCTCCCCCGTTGCTCTCCAGGCCTGAAGAGGGGGAGGAGCTCCTGCTCTATCTGGCGGTTACACCCGGAGCCGTCAGCTTGGTTCTCGTCCATGCAGACAAGGACAAATCTCAAAAGCGGTATACTACACCAGCAAAATCCTCCGTGATGCGGAGATCAAGTATACTCGCTCCGAGAAATTCATTTTGCACTAATAATGTCTACTAAGCATCTCAGGCCCTACTTCAAAACGCACTTGATAGTGGTCATGATGGACCAGCCGCTGAGGACCATACTTAGCCACCCCGAGACTTCCAAGAGATTGGCCAAGTGGTCCCTACTGCTCAGCGAGTTCGACATAGTGTACTGCCCGAGGTCCTCGCAGAAGGCCCAAGTCCTAGTTGACTTTGTAGTCGAGTGCACCGGGCTCACCGAGGAGCCAGAGCAAACAATAACGGAGCTCGGATTAGAGGAGGAGCCTTGGATCCTCCACGTGGATGGCGCATCCAATTCCGGCAGGAGCGGAGCAGGCCTCATCCTCGCGAACAGCGACGGGGTTGTGACATAATGCACCCTCCGCTTCAAATTTGTCACGACAAACAACCAGGCAGAGTATGAGGCACTCCTTGCAGGTCTAAGAGTCCCTTGCGATCTGGGTGTGCAGAATTTGAAAGTCTTCACTGACTCCCAACTGGTTGCCAGACAAGTCTCCGGAGAGTATGAAGCCAGGGACCCCTAGATGATGAAGTACCTAGAGCGGGTCCGCTCAAGCACGATAGGCTTCCAATGCTTCAGCATCTTTCATATCCCCCGTATGGAGAATGCACGCGCGGATGCACTATCTAGACTCGCGACCCTGCTAAACTCATCGCTGGGATGCGCCTACGTCGAGTACCTCAAGAATCCAAGCTACGAAAGCTCAAAGAAGGTATATCAAGTCACCCCCGAGTCGAGCTGGATGGACAGGTATGTCAGGTACATCACCGATGGCTCCCTACCTAAGGACTACATAGAAGCAGGCCTCATTAAGAAGAAGGCCTCCCGGTTCATTCTGATGGAGGGCCAGCTCTACCGCCGATCTTACTCCTACCCGCTCCTGAAGTGCCTCAGGCCCGTAGAGGCAACCTTCATGCTCCAAGAGATACACGAAGGCCTCTGCAGGAAACATGTGGGAGTGAGAACACTGGCTTATAAAGCCCTCCGCCAGGGGTACTTTTGGGAGACCATGAGGGAGGACACCGCCGACTTCATTAAAAGGTGCAACAAATGCCAGTGCCACGCTCATTTACAACATCAGCCGGTGGCGCCAATATCCCAGCTCTCAACCCCTTGGCCTTTTGCCCAGTGGGGGATGGACATCTTGGGACCGTTTTTCCTTGCACCAGGGCAGTGAAGATTCCTGCTAGTGGCGATTGACTACTTCACCAAGTGGGTCGAGGCAGAGCCACTGGCTAGGATCACGGAAGCCAATGTCCGCCAATTCTTCTAGAAGTCAATTATTTGCCGCTTCGGACTCTCCCATTGTATCATCATTGACAACGGGCGACAATTTGATAATCGAGAGTTCGAAGGGTTCTGCATCGAACACGGCATCCAACACCGATTGACCTCGGTAGCTCACCCTCAAACAAATAGGGAAGCCGAGGTGACCAATCGGACCATCCTTCAAGGGCTTAGAACCAGGCTGGACAAAGACAAGGGCAGATGGGCAGAAGAACTTCCAAGCATTCTATGGGCCTACCACACAATGCCCAGAACGGCAACCGACGAGACGCCCTTCAACCTTGTTTTCGATGTCGAGGCGGTCATCCTGGTTGAGCTCGGCATGTCCATGCTATGAGTGCAACAATATGACGAGGTGCAGAACCCGGCGCACCTCCTGCTCAACCTGGACCTTCTCAAAGAAACGAGGGAAAAGCTCGGCTACGAATGATGGCATACCAGCAACGAATAGCTCAGTACTACAATGCCTGGGTCAGGCCAAAAGTCTTCAGACTAGGGGACTTGGTGCTACGCTGGGCAGAAGCATCTCAACCCGGGAGTGCGGCAAGCTCTCACCGAACTGGGAAGGCCCTTATAAGGTGGTCGAGGCCCTCTTACAAGGGGCCTATTACCTCGAGGATCTCGATGGCGTCAGGTTCCCTCGAACGTGGAATGCCTGCAATCTATGAAGATACTATCAATAATGTAAGGCTTTCCCCCATAATAATAATAATGGTTTTTCTTTTGCGTGAGTATCTATCTGCCTTGCAGGAAAACCTCCAAGAAATCTTCGATCCTAGCTCCAAGACACCAAGACCTGAGCCCAGCTCTCAGGCAACCTTGGACCAGGGCCCAGCTCTTTGGCCAAGGGATCTTCGAGCCAAGCTGCTCTCAAATCATCAACGTCTTCGAGCCCAGCTCCAAGATGCCAAGACCTGAGCCCAGCCCTCAGGCAACCTTGGACCGGGGCCCAGCTCTCCGGCCAAGGGATCTTCGAGCCAAGCTACTCTCGATTCATTAACATCTCCGAGCCCAGCTCCAAGATGCCAAGACTGAGCCCAGATCTCAGGCAACCTTGGACCGGGGCCCAGCTCTCCGACCAAGGGATCTTCGAGCCAAGCTGCTCTCAAATTATCAACGTCTTCGAGCACAGCTCCAAGATGCCAAGACCTGAGCCCAGCTCTCAGGCAACCTTGGATTGGGGCCCAGCTCTCTGGCCAAGGGATTTTCGAGCCAAGTTGCTCTCGAATCATTAACGTCTTCGAGCCCAGCTCCAAGATGCCAAGGCCTGAGCCCAACTCTCAGGTGACCAAGACCCAGGGCCCAGCTCTCCGAAAAAAGAAGTCTTCAAGCCTAGCTCCGAGACACCAAGACCTGAGCCCAGCCCTCAGCAACCTTGGACCGGGGCCCAGCTCTCCGGCCAAGGGATCTTCAAGCCAAGCTGCTCTCGAATCATTAACATCTTCGAGCCCAGCTCCAAGATGCCAAGGCCTGAGCCCAGCTCTCAGGTGACCAAGACCCGGGGCCCAGCTCTCTGGAAGAAGACGTCTTCGAGCCCAGCTCCGAGATGCCAAGACCTGAGCCCAGCTCTCAGGCAACCTTGGACCGGGGCCCAGCTCTCTGGCCAAGGGATCTTCGAGCCAAGCTACTCTCGAATCATCAACGTCTCCGAGCCCAGCTCCAAGATGCCAAGGCCTGAGCCCAGCTCTCAGGTGACCAAGACCCGGGGCCCAGCTCTCCAGAAGAAGACGTCTTTGAGCCCAGCTCCAAGATGCCAAGACTTGAGCCCAGCTCTCAAGCAACCTTGGACCGGGGCCCAGCACTCTGGCCAAGGGATCTTCGAGCCAAGCTACTCTCAAATTATTAATGTCTTCGGGCCCAGCTCCAAGATGCCAAGACCTGAGCCCAGCTCTCAGGTGACCAAGACCCGGGGCCCAGCTCTCTAGAAGAAGCAGTCTTCGAGCCTAGCTCCGAGACACCAAGACCTGAGCCCAGCTCTCAGGCACCCAAGCCCGGGGCCCAACTCTCTGGCATCAAAGCCTTGAGCCTAGCTCCAAGGCATCCAAGACCTAAGCCTAGCTCTCAGGAACCCAAGCCCAGGGCCCAGCTCTCCGGCACCAAAGCCTCGAGCCTAGCTCCAAGGCATCCAAGCCCTGAGCCCAGCTCTCAAGCACCTTAGACCGGGGCCCAGCTCTCCTACTAAGAAATCTTTGAGCCTAGCTGCTCTCAACTACCAAAATCTTGTGCCCAACATGCGACACCGAAGTCTGGTGGCCAAACCCCAGACAAGGTGGAACCCTCCTCTCTGATCTCGCCACTCATCTCAAAAAAAAAAGAGAGAGAGAGAGAAAGGAGAAGGAAAGAAAGAGGGTAAGAGGGAAAAGTCAGGCAATGCTCGGGAATAAGTAGCAGGAAAATTCTCATTTTATTAACAAAAGTTAGCTACAAACATCTTCAGGTCCCTGACATGCCAGGTGACCCCGACCAAGTACATAAAGGAAAACAAAAAAAAAAGTTACTCCACTCTGGCTGGCCCCCGGCTGGGCCTTGAGGCTGCGAGGTCCCATTTTCGGGAACCTATCACTGAACGGCTCCGGACCTCGGGTGGCCCAGTCTCAGCCTCAACTAGCAGGGAAGGTTCGGATCCAACAGCTTCCTCAACTCCCGTCTCCTGGCCTGACTCCGCATCCAAGGCTAGAGGATACCTGAGGCAGCTGCGACCCTCGTCAGGAACAAACATCTCAACTCGACCGTGTAGGAACATGAAGCCTTTTTAGAAGGAGTCCGACGCCGTCTGGGAAATCTCGGCGATGAACTCCTCCAAGACCTTGTACCTGGTGACAGCCTCTTTGGCATCCTTCCTTGCTCCGATGACCTCCTTCCTAGCCTCGGCGGCCTCCACCCTGGCCACCTCCGCCGACTTGGCTGCCACCTCTGTCGCCCTCTCAGCCATGGCCAACCTTTCCTTCTCTGCCGTCAGCTCCGCCTGAGCAGATTGAGCGGCCTCCTTATGCCGAACGGCCTCGGCATTGAACCACTTTAGCCTCTTCTCAGCAAGGGCGAGCTCATCAGCACTCTTCCTCGAGTGGCTCTGTTCCAGGTCAAGGCCCTCTCGGAGCTTCTTCGCTCGCCCTCAGAGTTGGCAAGCTGCTTCTCCAGGTCCTTGACCCTTCGCTCGAGCTCTCCGTTCGCCTCGGTCCTCTTCTTCAAACCGGCCTTCAGTGGCTCGATCTCAGCCGCCCGCTGCTGTTCACTACGCTGCCAGTTTCAATAGCAGTCCCTGATGAAGAGGGCCTCGGCACCGATCTGCACCATGTAAAAGGTTAGCAAAAAAAAAAGAAAAAAGAAAAGAAGAAGAAAAAGAGAAAGAGAAGTGGAGCCACTCATCGAGTAGAGCTGAGGGAAGATGGCGCTAAACACATCCCCTAGCCGCAGTTTAGCCATCTCCTGCCGGTCGCATGGCTAGATTGAAAAATCCATCATGCGCTCGACCAGTGTGGGACTCTAGAGAAAAGAGCTCTCCGGCCCCAGCTTGAATGGAAGTCGGCGCCGCGCCTCTTCCCTCTTGCTCTCTCCGGGGATAGGTGCCCATGCCCCACTAGTAGCAGGGCCCTCGGGGCAGGCTGAGGACCTGTCATCTTTGCAAGCGGTGCCTCGATCATGAGCTCGACCCTAGCCCGGACCTCCCTATCCTCGACCTCGATCACAACCGGGCTCGGGGGACTGGGGGATGTCGCGGCAGCAACTGTAGCCCTTGCCCGGATGACCACCTCGGGCTCCATGGCAGGGGTCATTCCATGTCGACCGTGCCACTCTGGAACCTTCCAGACTGCCCGTTGGACTGGCCCCGGCACCGCGACGTCACCCTTTCCACCGGTGCAGGAGCAATTTTGGTCACCCCCGAATTCTGGCCAACCGGTGCGGCAAGAGCAGCTTCATTCGCCTCCTGACTCGGGTCGGCCACCGTGACGGGAGCAGCCGTGGATGCGCTCTAGCCCCGGACCCATCTTGACGTAGGCTCCTCGACCAGCCCAGTTGGTGGCCTCTTTCGGCTGATCGCCAGCAAGTCGCTCTTCGTGAAGATCATGCCTGCATACAAGCCATACAATAGTCAGAGCCCACAGAAAGCAATGTAAGGAGTACAAAAAAAAAGAGAAAAGAAAAGTTCAGGTCGAACTCACCCAACCCATTCGTTGGGTCGACCCCAACTTCGGAGAGGTTCTGCTCTGACAACAGAACCTTGAGAGGAGGGACCTGGGTGGTGCGGAGCTGCTCGTAGTCATCCCGGTCAGCTGCATCGACCATAGAGTTTCGGTTGTGGGACTGGTCCTGGTCACTCCAGACCCAGTTGACCCCCTCAACCGTGGCAAAAAAGAACTTGCTCTTCCATCCCTTGATGGAAGAGGGGAGCTCAAACCTAATGCCCTTTGGGCGGGAAGACAAGGACCACCACCCATCCTCAGTCGGGTGGCACTTCAGGGCAAAGAAAACCCTAAACAAAGAAAACCGGGCAACAAACCCGTGAAGGTGACAAAGCACAACAAAAGAAAAGATGACCCTAATGGCGTTTGGTACTAGCTGAGCAGGGACCAAACGGTAATTATTCAGCACCGACATGAAGAACGGATGGAAGGGAAAGTGGAGACCCCCAGAAAAGGTCTCCTCATAAAAAGCAATATGGCTCGGGCCACTGGAAGTAACCCATTCCCCCGGACGAGGGATTAGAAGCTGGACAGAGTGCAGGATGCCATAGACATCCCGGATGGTCCCCAGTTCCTCGATAGTGATCGTTGAGGTGATCCTGCCAGGACCTGTGGACCGGACAGACTCAGGAACAAGTTCAGAAGAGGGAGGGCGAGAAGGATGAGAAGGACCAGATCCTGGTTCCCTGATGAGTACTGGACCAGGAGGGCGCTTTCTACTGAACTCGAAATGAGCCACATCCTCCTCCTCACCAGAAGAAGAAGGAGATGCTAGCCTTCACTCAGAAGGACCAGCCTCGCCCTGGTTAGTGGTGGGGCGGAAGCTCAGGCCAAAGCAAGACATCCCCAAAGAAGGAAGAAGCAAAGGACTCGAGAAGAAGATGAAGGGACGGACTTGATCCGAGGAAAACCCTAGACTCAGAGGGAGGACCCTACTCTAATAAAGGAGGAAGAAAGAAGAAACTAACCTGGTTCCTTAAAAGATCTGAGGTGATCGAAAAGAAGGAGAAGACTCGGGTACTGCAGCGGGCACGAAGAATTCAAAATAATAAATACTTTGGGTAAGAACTTCTTTTCATTTCGAAGTGACCCAGCATATCCGTACGTTACGACCTCTCCGCCAATGGATTCACGCAACGTGCCGACCATCGATGAAAAAGGCACCCCAACCGCTCTGAATTCTACACCAATATTAACTGTTCCTCGGACGTGGCCACGTGGCACCCCCGCACTGGCCTGAAGGACCATTTCACGGAGCACCAACAATCATGGCCATCATTATACCAGATCTTCACCTTTCCATGTCAGCATCACAATTACTCCCTTCGGCCCGAGCGCCGTGCACTAACGAGCCTCGGGAGTGGGAGGAAAATGATGTGGCAAGACCGCTAATATGGGGTAGCTGTCAGATGCCACGTCAAAGAAAGCTGCCGCGCCAGATGCCGCGTCAATTTCTCTGCTCAGACTCCTTTGCCGGGCTAAGCTCCCCCAGGACCACGGGACTGCTCGTCGAAGCCGAGCTCTGTCCTCTGCCAGGTCAGACCCGCGAGCCCGGGATGTCTAGGCCAGAGCTGAGCGGCGCCCTCCAGATCGAGCCCCTCTTCGAGGTCGAGCCATCTGGTCCTCTTAATTCCCAACCGTAAGGAGAGGTAACCGGAGTCAAACGGCCAATGGGCACCAAATCTCCCAGAGGAGGAGAACCGAGGCACTAAAGCACCCAACGATCTCAAAGGGGCGCCGAGGGGTGAGGGGGAAGGTAAGCAACCAAGAGGGCAAACACATAGCAGGAAAAGGCAGGCGACTCACAGGCAGAAGCTGGGAGAGGTCGCAGGAGCGAATCCAGCAACCCCAGTCGCAGGAGCCGGAGTGCTGACCCCTCTTGTTCTTGTCCACTTTCACTCATCTTTACATAAAAGACTCCTTTAAGCACGGAGACCCAGCGGGGATCCGTCTTAGTGGATCTATTCCACTTTACCGCTCGCTAACTTGACCGTCGGAGTTCCTCCACCGGAATTCCCAGCCCGGGTCTCTAACCTTATTTTGTAGGTCCGAAAGCGTTAGGGTTCCAGAGTAAAGGGGACCAAGGACCGATGCCAACTCACAGCTACAGGCCACAGCGGTAAGGTCGGCAACACACCGTATACGTAATATATAAATAGAGGAAGTGGAGAGGGGACCTAGCTAATAAAATGAAAATATCCTAACTGATCGTGATGTCGGGCTAAGGCCTACACTGTACCGCCTCAACCATACCAAATCACATGAGGTGCTCCTAGCCCAATCAATGATCACATAATAATGGGTTCGACCTATGTCTATCAACATGGACCATAAAATCAACCCGGATTTTAATAAAAAAATACTAATTAATGTTAGCCCAAATAAAGGAAATTCTCATATATTTAACATATAAGGGCACTTAAGGAACGATAGATCTAAGCACTTTCTTATATGCAGGTTAAGATGGCCTGGTCCATTGGACCAGCCCACCACCGATCAGCCTAAATGCCATCTAAAAAAAAGAGTTGGAAGAAGACTCTCGATGTAAGTTCGGGTGTTTCTCTAACGAGCATGTGAAAGAAAAGCATTCCTGGGGCTGCTGGACTTTACTCCAAGGAAGTCCTCTGTAGGTAGGTGTTATGGATATCTACCCTAATCGAGACTGGACTTGACCCTTAGAGGAGGCTAACCTGGACCTCGAATCTATCTGAGATGGGCCTAGATTGGCTTTATCCGACCTCATCATAACCTAAGGTTTTGACCATGGCCAACGGAGCCTCAGGCTTGTTGCACATGACTCTTCCCCGACATCCATGCACTAAAAATAGCAATTACAATTGCCCAGATCTTGCCGGTAGTAAAAAGGGCAACTGCCCAACTCATCCCACATCACGCAACTGTAATGCGATTCTCATCAAAGTAATCCCCAAGCATTTTCTAGAAATGGCCAACGGCCATGGTGTGACTCACCAGGACTTGCACCCCTAAAATGCTCCTTTTCCTCCTACTTGGCTCTCTTCCTATTCTCACAGCCCAAGCTGACTTGGGCATTGCAGGGTTTTCATAAAAAAAACTTTCCAATTAGGAACTTATTTTGCAGGTCTTGGCTCTAGCAAATTCCCAATAAATGCTAGCAATGGACCAGTCAAGTAGATCTGAGACAAAATCCTGTCAAAATTATCATCTTATCAAAATCACTAGAATTGACACAAATGCCAACTAAATACTTATGATTCTCTACGTATTTTAGTGTAGCACTAGATCATCTGAACAGAGGGTTAACATTTTCTAACTTAAAATTTGGTTTGACACTAGCATATAGTGTCAGATTCGTTGAACATAAAAATACATTTGAGGAATGCTGGATCTAAGCTCTTTCTTAGATGAAAGTGATGTACATATGATGCACACCTAGCATGTCACTTATTTTTCTGTAAGGTCAACCCCAAATCTGCTCCAACCTGCTACCCTCATGTATTCCCAGCCCATCTCATCACCTCCCCAAATAACCGGTTCTATATGTTTAACGCTGATATAAAATTCTGGGCGCTGAATATTTCTAATGTGCTGAAAAACCGTGAGAGCTTCTTCTCCCTTTGAAAGCTTCTTCATTCTTTCCACCGGTTGTTCTTGGGGCTGAGTGTGGTGAGTGATTGGGAGAGAGAATGTTCATTGATTCCCTGTGCTTCTTGGTGCTCAATCAGTGGAAGAAGGAAGATCAGTTTTGGTGAAAACAAATTCAGAACTTGGAGTTCTGTTTCTTCCTTCCTCCCTCCCACTGTTTCAAAGCTTTCCGGCGACTAGTATCGCGCATGAAGCAGATCAGAGGAGCCCCAGGCGTGTCCCCCCTCTAGAGGGTGTTCGCTTGAGCACCTGGGAACCGTTGGAACCTCCATTGCTGCTGCTCTTCCTTTCTCTGTTTTTGGTAGCGGGTTTGCTGAAATTGGAGAAGAGGAAGACAATAATCAAAGCAATCGAAAAGCTCTCCATTGAAGCAACTTCCTTTATGTTGTAGCCCTGCTGTTGGTGAAGGAGAAGAAACCAAAAGATTGCTGCATTTAGTTTGGATTGCTGCTGTTGAAATAAAGGAAGAAATCCACATTTTTAGAGGCCGCAGGAAGAAAAAAACTGGAATAACTTTATTCCAGTTATCCCAGCTATTTCAGATTTATCCTAGAGTTATTCTCAGCAAGAATAAGATAAATATTTCTGGTTTTATTTACCATGCATGCCTAGATCTGGGTTTATAAAATTATTTATAAATATTACATGCGTTTCATGCCTTCCTGTCATCTTCTTCCAGCACCTTTTGGAATGCTGGTTTTAGCTCTTCTCCAAGAACAGCAAAATCCAAACCAAATGGCCACACTTTGATCTCTCCACTAGCAGCAACAGCAAGGGAAATACTTGATTGAACTTGCTTCAATGGATAGCCTTTAGATCATCCAACATTTGGAACTTTCCTCTCTTCCAAATGCTGCAACAAAAGTTCCTGCAACCCAAAAATAGAACAGCAAAAGCAGCAGCAATGGCGATCCAAAAGCTCTCAGGTGCTGATGGGAATACCCTCTAGAGGGGAAACATGCCTGGGGTTCGCCTGATCCAGGTTCTCGTGCGATGCAAGTCACCGGAAGCCTTCAAATGGTGAGGGGTGGAAGGAAGAATATAACTCCAGGTTCTGAAATTAGTTTTCTCCAAAACAGATTTCCTTCCAAACTATGAGCAGCAGCAATAAAAGGGATCAAGAAGGTTATTCTCTCCCAATCACTCACCAAAACCAATTTATGATTGGAAATCATTTCTGTAACGGTTTGATTGAGCACTTTATATTGACTCGGGTTTAGGTCGATCAATTTTTATTCGGGTGTACCGAGAATTGTTCCTGGGTAACCAAAACTTGTCCAAGCCATTTGTTAATTAGATTTGGATCTAATTATTGTGTTGAACCGATTTTGAACAGTTTGGAATTTTTGAACCGGTTGTGAACCGGGTTGGATCAATTCATACGGTATTTGGCTTGGGCGAACGGGGAACAAGGGCGTCTCTTCATCTCTCCCGTTTCACATTCGTTTTTGGCTGAATTAAACCCCTGGTTAATTGCTATTAATTGCAGTATTGAAGATTGAATTTGATTCAATCTGAAACCGGCTGCCTCATCGAATTCCCAGCCAGTCCCTTTCTCCTCTCAATGCACCATTTTGAATGGGTTTCTCATTGATATAAAAATCCGGGCGCTGGAATTTTCATGTGCTGAAAATACCGTGAGAGGTCTTCTTCCTTGAGAGCATTATCCATTATCCATCCACTGAAATTGGAGAAGAAGAAGAGCTCCAAACATTGGAAGTTTGATCCTATTTATCTCTCCATCGAAGCAAGAGAAGTTCCCTTGCTGCTGTTGAAGGAGAAGAGACCAAGGTTTGCTGTTTTAGCTTTGGATTTGTTGCTGTTGAAGCAAAGAAGAAATCCACGTTTCAAGTGGCTGCTGGAAGAAGAAGACTGGAATAACTAAATTTCAGATATCCCAGCTATTCCAGTGTTATACTAGATTTATTCCAAGCAAGAATAAGATATACGTCATGGACCTTCTGAATGCAATTAGCACAACTAATGCGCATGTTATTCGAGAAATGATTAGATACTCATGTTAAAACGTTTAACTACACTAACTTACATATTTTGCATGTCTTAAAAAAAATCACCCCTTTAATTTGAATGGAAGTTCGAGATAGTGAGTAACCATACAAATAGTTAAGATATGTCAAGTTTTGTAGCTCCTCCGGTATTGTGCCTTCCACGTCTAAGGCATCTACTTTCCTGCATACAAACATATTAGAAAAAATAAGCATAAAAGAGTGTTATAGCAAAACAAGCAAATTGTTAATTTGGAGAATGAAGCAGTTTTTGTCCAAAATATATCTAAAACAAGAGTCCTTACAAATCTATAAGCTAATTTTCTAGATTTTTTAATGCAAACTAGTTAAATATAGTAGCTCTACAAAAGCCAATTAGATTACTTGGTTCATTATCGGCGATCATTATGGAAAGTAGGTGAGATGATAATTGGGCAATAGTCCAATAGTCACACGCATCCTTTTGTCCAAACCCTCATATTCTCCACCAAATGGTAGTGGTTTATTGCTGAGTGTTTGTCAACAAACAGTAAAATTTAGGACCCATTTTTAAGAGGGTAGAAAATTTACCCTGAATCTGTACTTTTCTAGATAAGCATTTTTTGAACAATATTTAGATAAAAAAATAATTTATCTATATTTTTTATATATTAAAAAGTGGCTGCATAATATGTTGTTCATGTTCTTTTACATTACTACTATCTTATATAAGTTACTAAGATTTATCTATATTTTTTAAATATATTTATTATATAAATATTATTATATATAATATATTATATAATTATGTAATAAATATAATATATGAAATATTATATAATATATTAATATTATTTAATATCATATAAAATAATTATATAATATAATATAATATGATATGATATAATATACTATTATTGTTTATTGGATTAGGGGTATTTTAAGAATAAATATAAAGATTATTTTATCTATTGATTGGAAAAAATGACTTATCCATCTTGTAGGTGGGTATGACTTCTTCCTATTTTATATATAAATATTATTAAAAAAATAACTTATCTATCTAAAAAAGCATGAGAGCATAACTAAGTTAGTAGATGGAAAAGGTGACCAACTTTTTTAAGATATTTACCTATCAAAAAATTTGTCTTTTAGGTATAAAGCATCAGGCTCGAAGGATCAAAGTATCCTTAATTCATATTAGTACTACTATACATTTGCATGACCAAGCCCATACCTAACCATAGCATAACCCAACTCAGACCCCACCCATCATGTACAATGAAGACGGCGCAAGCCATTTTGATCTTTTCAACATAATTCTTTTTTTCTTGTAAAAATGTTATATATAACCTTATTTATTATTAATGAGATAGAAGTCTTAGAACAATCGATTGTATCATTAAGGATATCCTTCTCATCCAACTAATAACTAATATCATTAATTATTTTATTTTAATATCTTGGGATGATCATAGCTTAAGTTATAATCTTAAAGCATGGTACTATATTATTATCTTCATTTATGAGAAAGAGTTTTTTTTTTTTTGAAAAGAACATAAAGAGAATGAAAAATACTAGTTAATTTAATTGCAAGGACTAATTTATCTTATCCATGAAAGAATAATTCTTAATTCTTAACTAGAAATAACATATATTTTTGTATAAAATTCTATTTAATTATTGATTTTGCAAGAAAATCAGATTAATTTTCTTTAAAATGACACATATTTTAGGAACTCCAGAAAATTTTACTCTAGGATGATACACTAAATAACTAAATATGGTACACATTTGCTACAAGTCTAAAATATAATACTTTATATAAATACATATATAATGTACATACATACATGTATGAGTGCGAATATCTACATATCTATTTCTCTTTTTTTTGTAATTACAATATATCTAACACATTTGTTTAGTAAACAACTTTGGTTCTTGTTGCTGCGCTTATCCCTGGACCGGGCTTGCCTTGCTGCGCTGGAGAGCTTCCTGGCTTGACAACCTGCAAAAGGCCCCCTGGACGCCGGAGATGCTCCGGCGGGGGACACTCCGATGCTTAAGTTAGTAAGGGGTTTGAGCAACAGAATGGAAAGAATCGGAGAAAAGCGTAGAGAGGAGAAAGAGCGTCTTACCCCTACGGAAATCCCCTGGACACCTTTTATGGGCATGAGATCCTGTCAAAATTCGTTGGAAGACAAAGTGGAGTCCCTGATTTACCCTCCGGAGGATCGAAGTGATGGCCAGGTGGCACAAAGTCATGACCATGTCGTGGAGTCCGTTGTAACAGAATTCTGGTACCAACTGGAGGGAATCTTTCGAAACTTTCGGGTGGCTCCTCGGACATGGATCAAGTTGGACGGCCTTCATTAGGTCAGCCTCAGATAGGTCGGCCTCCAGTAGATCGGCCTCGAGTAGGTCGGCCCTGAGAGCAATAAATCCAATGATCAATCAGCTCATTGGACCTTCGGCGGAGAACATGTCAGGACCTCCAGAAGAGCCGATCGGTGGGGGTTTCAACCCGCATCAACCAGCTGAACACCCTGTCCGGCCCAACACAAGCCGGCCGGATGGATATAACAGTTGCCCCCCTGCTGCTGGGCTTTGAGGAGGCACGTGACCTTGAAGTGCAGGAGCATAGCATTTGGTATAGATTGTGTTCGTTCAGGCCCGATCCGGAATCATCCCGATGGGTCATTTCGAATCTCCCGCGATCGACCTCTTGGACAGGTGTCGGCCCCTTATTAGGGGCGCAAGGGTCGCAGTTAACGGCAAAATGTCATCATGATGGAGAGTCAGGCTGGCGAGGGTACCAGCGAGAACGAGGGAACGCGCCGCTCCATGTGGCAGCATCCGGGCGGTCGGCTATGACCTCTTCACCATTGATTCAGCCTTCACGCAGATCACCGTCTGGCCTCAGGATCGGCATGTTGCTTCGGTCTCGGGGATGCGAACGGACGCGTCTCCCGATAAGGCGGTTGAAATGCCAACGAAGAGGGGCGGTGCCCCCCACCCCCCCAGAGATCTATAAAAGGAGGGGCGACGTGCTCTGGGATGGTTTTCTGGTTGTGTCTGCGCTCTACAAGGGAGAACTTCTTCTTCTTCTGCGAGACCCGGTTCCTAGAGGTTCATCTTTAGGTTAGCTTCCGAGTTCCCCTCCTTCTTCACTGTTAATGGCGACCACTAGTAGGGGCCCAGTCCATAGACCTAGGCAGCCAGGGCTGAGCGAGATCCCATCATCCATGACCTGAGAGCGGGTCGAAAACCTTAGGGTAGTGTACAGGATCCCCACCACCTTGCACCTTACGTTGCCAGGCCGAGAGGGGAGAGCGAACAGTCCCTAGGGCCGGGGACCTTACTGATGTACGAGTCGTATCTCAAAGCTGGTCTGAGGTTCCCATTGCACCCTTTCTTTGTAGAGGTCTTCCGGCATTATAGGGTAACCCCGGCACAACTGACTCCGAACAGCATCCGGATCATATGCTGTTTTGTCGTGTTGTGTAGTAGGGCTGGATTCGAACCTAGGTTACCCCTTTTTGGCAATTTCTTTCTTTTGAAGAAAGATTTTAGGAGCCGGGAATGGTGGATGTTCAGTTCCTGTCCCGGCCAGAAACTTTTAAAGTGTCTTCCATCAGCCATCCATGGATGGAAGGCCCCGTTCTTTCTCGTGAGCAGCCTTCAGCCCTGGGGGTTCGAGCCCTTGTGGAGGGAGCCATGGGCGAGGCTCCGAGAGGGAGGTCGATCCTGATGGCCGACCAAGCCAGCTACAATGAACTCAACGAAGCTGGTCCGACCGCAGCGTTTGAACTGCTGGGCGAAGATCGCCTTCACCAGGCAGGGATCAGCTCTCAGAGATTTTTAGGCAAGGGCTGAACTCCCTTTTCATGGTTCGCCCCCTCTGTCTTCGTCTCTTCTCTTTCTTTGACTAACCCTGAGTTTCTTTGCAACAGGAGAAAGGATGAGGAAAATAGACAAGGCCAAGGTCGTTCAGCGAGCGGCGCGGAAAAGGCCCGCCCCAGGGTCGGCTCCAACCTCGATGGCCGAAAGGCATAATAAGAAGCGGGAGGAGAAGCCGCCTGCACCCATCATGGAGGTGGAGTCTTATGAGGACAACACCCCTCTCACTGAGGTGTTAGCCAGGAAGGCATCTGGAGCCCCATCCACCATCGGGGAGTCGACCATCCCACAAGAGCAGGAGCAGTCGGACCTACCCGCTGCGCTGGACGCGCCAGCCCTTGTGCCCATCAACTCGGACACAGTAGGGCCCTCAAAGGGCAAGGGAAAGGAAACAGCCGCAGAAGAGGCCGACGAGGAGGGGGCCGAAGGGGAATTGGATGACGAAATCTGCCAGGAGGAGTTCCAACACTGGAACGCTCTGGACCACCCCTGGAGAGCACAGAGCCTGCTTAGAGGGGCGATGACCGACTTCGACTGGGAGCGGTCAATCCAAAGAAACCTGAGTGATGTGGCTGTAGAGTCCTACCGCAACCTTATGAGGGTATGGCACCTTACTTGATTCTTTGCCTCCACTTCCCCCTCCCTTTTCTTTTCTCTCTCTCTCTTTTTTTTTTTTTTTTTTTTTTTTTTTTTTGCGCTAACCTAGTCTTGTGTCTGCAACTCCTCCATGACATTTTGCTGATGGATGACTGCATCGGCCGGGTGCTCCATGCAACGAAGATCTCCGCCAAGAAGGTGCAGGAATTGGAGGCCTCTCGGGCGGCCATGGAGGCAACTCAGGCTGCCTTGGAGATGTCCCTAAAATCCATGGAAGAGAGGTCGATAGCCGCCCAAGCAGAGGCCGAGTCATCGAAGGAGGCCCTGAAGGAGGTAGAGGGCCGACCGGGAGGCTAGACTGAAGAGGAGGAAGGCGAAATTAGCTTCCCTCATGCACCGACTGCAAGAAGAAGAATGTTGGTTCTCGGAGGCCGACAAGAAAGCACAGGCTGAAGGGGCCATGGTGGCGCAGCTGACGGCCCAGCTTAAGGAAGCCAGGGAGCAGGCTGCAAGGCAGACCCGGGAGGCGATAGCAGCATATAAGGCCTCCTCCGACTTCGACTAGGAGGTTGAAGAGGCAGCATCAGACTTCTACAGGGAGGGCTACGACGACTGCTTGAAGAAGGTGGCCCTCCTTTTTTCGAAGCTGGACCTGTTGGGTGCAGAGCTGAAGGGGCCTGCGGAGGAGGGAGAGCCCCAAGGCGAGGGTGAAGTGGAGGAGGCCAGGGCCAAAGTAGAGGTAGCGGGCACTCCGGTTGAGTGCCCTAGAGCCGCAGTCCCGGCCATCCTCCTTGTTGTAGCAGACGGGGCCGAAATGGAGGTCCTTGAAGCACCTTCCGTGGGTCCAACCTAAGGGGTTTGTAAAGGTCCGACACACTCTTTGTAAGCATCTGCTTTTGTATGCAATAATAATAAAACTTTTTCGTTGTCTTATATGTGCATGTGTGGGATGAATGTTTTCTCTCCGAATCCTTCTAAGTCTTTTAGTCGGCTTCTCTGTACTGTAGGTTACTTTCTTTTTCTTTTGAAATTTTTCTAAGTGTTTCCAGTCGGCTTTTTCATACCACAGGTCACTTTCTTTCTCCTAAAACTTTTCCAAGTGTTCCCGGTTGGCTTCTTCATACCACAGGTCACTTTCTTTTTCTCCCGAAACTTTTCCAAGTGTTTCCGGTTGGCCTTTCGAAGTTCGAAGCAGGAACGTTGGCAACTATTTAGTTCGGGCTCCTGAACCAGGAGATTCGCTCCTAGTTTGCTTCGTTAGGTGGCCCAGGTTTGCCATCTGTTCTTTACACGATCCCTCATGGGGCATGCGCGGTGATTGCTGACCGAAGTTGTGCTTTCAGAGTGGGCAGCCCTAGAGCCTCTGCCGACCGGAGTCGGACTTTCGGAGTGGGCTGTCCTAGAGCCTCTGCCGACAGAGTCGGACTTTTGGAGTGGGCTACCCTAGAGCCTCTGCCGACCAGAGTCAGACTTTCGGAGTGGGCTGCCCTAGAGCCTCTGTCGACTAGAGTCGGACTTTCGGAGTGGGCTGCCCTAGAGCCTCTGCCGATCGGAGTCGGACTTTCGGAGTGGGCTGCCCTAGAGCCTCTGCCGATCGGAGTTGGACTTTTGGAGTGGGCATGGAGGAAACTGTAGACTTTATTGGTAGTACTTGCGAAGGTTGTCTACATTCCACGGGCGTGATATTTGCTGCCCGTCCAAACTGCTCAAGCCGGTAGGTTCCCCCGGATTACTTCACTGACTCGATAGGGACCCTCCCAATTAGGAGACAGCTTTCCTTGCTCAGTCGGCTTTGAAATCTCCATCCTCCGCAGGACCAAGTCCCCAACTGGAAGGTTCGTGCCTTAACCATCGAGTTGTAATATCGAGCCATCTTCTGCCGTAAGCTGCCATCTTCATGCTTGCTCGTAGCCTGGTTTCCTCCAGCAAATCCAGGTCAGCCCTTCGTTATTCTGAATTGGTCGGCTCGGTGGGGTGGTCAACCCACAAGGATTGCAACGAGATTTCTACGGGGATGACCGCCTCACTCCCATAAGTCAAGTTGAACGGAGTTTCTCCGATTGTCGTCCGAGCGGTGGTCGGTATGCCCACAATACAGAATAAAGCTCTTCCACCCAAAGTCCTTTGGCTTCATTTAGCTGAGTCTTCAACCCATGCAAGATTGTCCGGTTGGTGACTTCAGCCTCTCCGTTGGATTGTGGGTGGCCGATCGAGGTGAGTCGATGAGAGATATGGTATTGCTGGCAAAAATCTTGAAACCTTGAGTTATCAAATTGCCTTCCATTATCTGTGATAATCATTCGTGGGATACCGAATCTGAAGATAATGCAATTTCAGATAAAGTTTTCCACCTTGGCTTCCTTTATTTGGGCCACTGCTTCAGCCTCCATGTTGCCCAGAAATGGTGCCCAAGAGGTGGGGGTGAATGGGTATTTTAAAAATTAAAGCAATATATGTGCTAACAAGTTCTAAGGTGAAGAGTGATAGTGCTCAAGTAATTGTACAACGGAAGCAATAAAATAAAACAACAATTAAAGAGCAAAAGAAGATAAAGAGTAAAGCAATGCAAACACACAAGAAGTATAGTGGTTCGGTGCACCTAGCACCTACATCCACTCCCTAAGCTCCACTTGGGAATTTTCACTATAATCTTTAGATTACAGCCGACTTGTTTTACCAGGCTCACAAGTCAAAACCTTACACACTTGTTTTGGCTTCGGGCTTACAAGCAACCCTAGTTGGTTTTATCAATTGGCTCACCAACAAACCTTACTCACTTGTTTTGGCTTCGGGCTTACAAGCAACCCTAGTTGTTTTATCAATTGGCTCACCAACAAACCTCACTCACTTGTTTTGGCTTCGGGCTTACAAGCAACCTAGTTGGTTTTATCAATTGGCTCACCAACAAACCTCACACTAGTTTCAAATTCCCTTGAAACTAGCCTACCACAAATAGAATATGAATACAATGAATAAAAACAGACAAACTCCTTTTTGAGCAAAAGGTAATTCGATGTAGCTCTTGATGGAGACTCTTCAAGCCTTTCTCTTGGAATCTTGGACCTCACTAAATGCCAAACTCTTGAAAGTTGGATTCCTCAAAGATGGAAAGCTTTTGGCTAAGGAATCTCTTGGATTTCTCACTCTTTTTGGCTTGGAATTGATTGAAGGCTTTTACTTTCACTCTAATCCTTTTCACTTTGTCTCCATGTCTTTTTTGAAGTTTGGTGGAGGTTAAATACCTCATTCAAGCTGAAACAACTCCACAAGACCGTTAGAATAAAAAATATGGCCGTTTATGGCCGTTAGAAATCAAATCAAAAGTTCAGAAAAACTAGTCGTTATGCCATGAGTCGACCTCATGAGTCGACCTCTGGATCAAGTGTCGACCTCATGAGTCGACCTCCAGTTTATCTTAGGCAAAAATCCAGAAAACCATAGTTCTGCCCAGTTTGAATTCTCAAGCTATGAGTCGACCTCTGGTGTCGACCTCTGGACAGGTGTTGACCTCTGGTGTCGATCTCTGGACAGGTGTTGACCTCTGGTGTCGACCTCTGAAGCGTGCCACTGAAATTTTGCCGTGCCGGCCTTGCTGAACCATCTTCAAATTGAAACTTTAACCTCTTCAAGTCCTTTCATATTAATTCCAAAGTCCATATATTTGATTTTCCATTAATTTAAGGACTTTTTCAACTGAAATACAAGCATTTCTTCATTCAACATGGTTGAGTACTAAGATCTGAGAAATACACTTAAACATAATTAGTACTCATATATACTTAAACATTTTGTCAATCATCAAAATCAAGACCAGAGTCAACAATCTCCCCCTTTTTGATGATGACAAAACCTTTAAGTATATGAATAGGGTAAGCTTAAAAAGATTAACAATAAGATAAACATGTAAGCTCAAAACAATAAGCACCAAGCTCCCCCTCAAAATATGATCCAAAAAATCTTCAAAAATATTTTTTAAATATGCAAAAAAAATTTAAAATTTTCAAAATTTCTTCTTCTTACTAATTCTTTCCTTTAGATAAAAACATTTACATTCTTCTCCCCCTTTTGCACTTTCTTTTATTTCTCAAAAGATTTTTCATGTTTATCCAATCTTCCCCTTTTCATACTTAACAATTTTCTCCCCCTTTTTGACATCATGAAAAAGGGTGAAAGGCAATACAAAGTGGGAATGAAGTTGGAAAGAATAGCAAGTAGGTCATCAAAATCAATGCATGAAATCAAATATTTATGATATCAATTGAATATGATATAAGGTGAACAAGATACCAAAGAATGTAAGCACATGCAAGAAATGATTTGATGTATATTATCCATTCGCCTTACTTGTTCATGGGATAAGGTCACAGCGGCACCCCTACACGTCATAAGAGAGCCCGTTGAATGGGAAGAGAGGGTCTTTAAGCCCTACTTATCTCCTATGACCGGACGACCATGGTGACTAACCCAATCCGAAGCGGTTACTAGGAATTCTTATAAAATTTTTTTTGATGCTAATAGAATATGATACCATTTGAATGTAACTCCTCCAAAGAATTAGATTTGAAAACAAGAAGGAGTACCAGAGCAATATAAGCAAAGCATGATATCAACAAGATATTCAAAGCATCAAATATGATAACAAATCTTTGGATGCTCCCCCTGAATGTTATTCCTCCTTTAAAAATATGCATTTATTTCAGGAATAAAACATGAAAGCTTATGCATCAAGATTTGAAATTTTTCAAAATATTCATGATTTTCAAAATACAAAGCATTTATATCGCATAAAAACGTTTAGCATTATTTCAAATTCATTTTAAGATGATTTGATATCCATACAAATGCTAGAAGTAATATGATATAAAGTCTAGCTATTAGAGCAAGGGTTTGTCAATAAGCATACCTTCTTCTTAAAAGTAACCCTTAACTACTAGTTCTATACTTGATCCAAATCATTTCTAGATTATGCATAGATGCCAAAAATAAAAACATATAAATCATAGCATTTCACTTGAAATAATTTAGAAACTATATTAATCAAAATCAAGTGAAGATCTAATAATCACAAGTTTGACCATGAGAGCTTGAAATCCATCAACATCAAAATGGTCATGATCACAACAAATGATTATTAGTCTAAGCTTGATTCTAATCAATCAATTAAAACATTTTTCAAATCAATATGCATCTTTAAAAGTATTTTTCATGAAATACATTAATCAAAATCAAGTGAAGGTCTTACAATCATAAATTTAATCATGATAGCATGAAATTCATCAACACCAAAAAGTTCATGATCATAGCCAATGATGATAAGTCCAAACTTGATTCTAATTAACTATTTAAAATAATTTTTCAAAGTAATTGATGCAATAAAAATTAATCTACAATTTTAATTATGGAAGGAGATGTTTAGAATTTACCAATATACATAATCCTTCCTTTTACCATTTAGTCCAAAATATAGATTGGAATTGATTGAAGGCTTTTTACTTTCACTCTAATCCTTTTCACTTTGTCTCCATGTCTTTTTTGAAGTTTGGTGGAGGTTAAATACCTCATTCAAGCTGAAACAACTCCACAAGACCGTTAGAATCAAAAATATGGCCGTTAGAAATCAAATCAAAAGTTCAGAAAAACTAGCCGTTATGCCATGAGTCGACCTCATGAGTCGACCTCTGGATCAAGTATCGACCTCATGAGTCGACCTCCAGTTTATCTTAGGCAAAAATCCAGAAAACCATAGTTCTGCCCAATTTGAATTCTCAGGCTATGAGTCGACCTCTGATGTCGACCTCTAGACAGGTGTTGACCTCTGGTGTCGACCTCTGAAGCGTGCCACTGAAATTTTGCCGTGCCGGCCTTGCTGAACCATCTTCAAATTGAAACTTTAACCTCTTCAAGTCCTTTCATATTAATTCCAAAGTCCATATATTTGATTTTCCATTAATTTAAGGGCTTTTTCAACTGAAATACAAGCATTTCTTCATTCAACATGGTTGAGTACTAAGATCTGAGAAATACACTTAAAACACAATTAGTACTCATATATACTTAAACATTTTGTCAATCATCAAAATCAAGACCAGAGTCAACACTCCACCCACTTGGTAAAATAATCAATAGCCATGAGGAGGAATTTTCATTGGCCGGACGCCGGGGGAAAATGTTCCAAAATGTCCATGCCCCACTGGGTGAATGGCCACAGCGCCACAAGCGGGATCAGCTGACTGGCGAGCCTCCTTTGGACTCCCGAAAACCTTTGACACGCGTCGCACCTCTGCACGAAGTCTGATGCATCTTTTTGAATTGTGGGCCAGTAATATCCCTATCGAATGATTTTATAGGCCAGGGATCTCCCTCCAAGGTGGTCGCCACAAATGCTTTCATGGACCTCCCTAAGTGCATAGTCTGCATCAGTCAACCCCAAGCACTTCAACAATGGTTATGAGAATGATCACTTGTAGAGGGTCCCGTCAAGGATGACATACTTGGAGGCTGTTAAGCGTATGCGTTTGGCTTCAGCCAGGTCATCTGGAAGGGCACCCTGGGTCAGGTAAGTACAGATTGGGTCCATCCAAGATGCCCCCTGCTCAACCTGGTGGATGTCGATCGGCTCTTCAGAGATGCTCGGACGCTGTAGATGCTCCACAAAGGCCCGGTCGGAGGTGCCAGCCACAGCCGTGGCCAACCATGATAAAGCGTCCACCTGGGAGTTCTGCAGTCGAGGTATACGGAGAATCTCGAAGGACTTGAGCAAGGATATAAAGTCTCGTACCTTGTCCAAGTACTTAGCCAAGGTCGGGTCCCTTGCTTCGAACTTGCCTTTCACCTGGTTGACTACCAACTGGGAGTCAGAGAAGGCCCGGATCTTGCTGATGCTCAACTCATCGGCTATCTTTAGCCCTGTAAGTAAAGCTTCGTACTATGCCTGGTTGTTAGATGCTTGGAATGCAAAGTGTAGGGCATACTCCAAACATTGTCCGTCGAGGTTGGCTAAAATCAGCCCCGCCCCACACCTGGCAAGGTTGGAGGCTCTGTCTACATGAAGAGTCCAGGTGGGCTCGCACTCTCCTGCGGGATCAGCCACGGGTACTTCGGCAATTGAAGGGGCGGCCTCCGGCCCCCATGTACATTCTGTAATAAAATCAGCAATTACCTGGGCCTTCAAGGCCGACCGGGATTGAAAGGAGATGTCGAACTCGTCCAGCTTGACAGCCCACTTAGCGAGCCGTCCAGAGGTGTCAGGACTCCGGAGGATTGCCTTGAGGGCTTGGTCAGTTAGCACGATAATCGGGTGCGCTTGGAAATAAGGCCGGAGGCGCTTCGCCGCCGTGACCAACGAGTAAACCAACTTTTGGACTTTGGGGTACCTCGTCTCGACATCGTGGAGGACTTTACTGATATAATAGACAGGTTTCTGCTGGCCGTCTTCCCCCATCCACACAAGAATAGCGCTGACGGCTTCGTCAAAGGCTGCCAGGTATAGGTACAACACCTCCCCTTCCATGGGCTTAGCCAACAGTGGGGGATTCTTCAAATAGTTCTTCAAGGCTTCGAAGGCCAACTGACACTCATCGGTCCACTGAAAATGGTCCGACCGGCGCAAGGTTCTGAAAAAGGGTAAGGACTTCTCTACCGACCAAGAAATGAAGTGGCTGAGAGAGGCAATATGGTCCGTAAGCTCTTGCACCTGCTTCTTACTGGTCGGATGTTCCATGTCCATGATGGCCTTGATCTTCTCAGGGTTGACTTTAATACCCCTTTAGATGACTAGGAAACCAAGAAATTTCCTGGAGGTCATCCCAAAAATGCACTTGGTAGGGTTTAACTTCATCCGATGGCGTCTCAATACGTCGAAGGATTCCTGCAAGTCCCTTATATGGTCATCCTTTCGGAGGCTCTTAACAATCATGTCATCGACGTAAGCCTCCATGTTTCTTCTGAGTTGTCCCTCAAAAACTCGGTTGATCAGTCGCTGGAAGGTAGCACCCGCATTCTTCAGACCGAAAGGCATCATTCTATAACAATACAATCCCTATCCGTGATAAATGCTATATTCTCCTCGTCCTCGGGGTGCATCCTGATCTGGTTGTAGCTAGAGAATGCGTCCATGAAGCTCAATAACTGGTGGCTGGCTGTGGCATCCACCAGTTGATCAATATTTGGCAAGGGGAAGCTATCCTTTGGACAAGCCTTGTTGAGGTCCGTGTCGTCCATGCAAATCCTCCACTTTCCATTGGCCTTCTTCACCATAACGACATTGGCCACCCACTCTGGATAGTGGGACTTCCTAACGAAACCAGCATCGAGGAGCTTTTTCACTTCTTCCTCGATAGCCTTCTGCCTTTCAATAGCAAAGCTCCTCTTCTTCTGTCGGACAGGTCTGTACGTTGGATCCACCTTTAGTTGGTGAGTAATGACATCCGGGGGGATGCCTGGCATGTCCGAGGGCGACTAGGCAAAAATGTCGGCATTGTTCCTTAAGAACCCAATCAGCTCTTGTCGGGCTTTTTCACTTAGTGTACTCCCAATTTGAAGTACCTTAGTGGGATCATCCTCTCTTAGTGGAACGAACACAACCTTTTTGATAGGCTGACCACAGTCATCAGCTCTATCCCTGGGATCCAGTTGTTCCAACATGGGGCGCTCATTCAGCTTTTTATCATGTATGGCTAGACATTGTCTGGCCATCCTGCGGTCTCCCCTTAGTTCGCCGACCCCGTTATGAGTTGGGAACTTAGCCAGCAAATGATAAGTGGATACGATGGCGCGAAACTTATTAAGGACTGGTCAGCCCAGGATGGCATTGTATGCCGAAGTCATGTGGACGACCACAAAGTTGATAGGAAAAGTCTGTTGGCGGGGTTCCATCCCGAGGGTTACGGGTAAGATGATTTCTCCTTCTACTCTAACGGAGTTTCCCCCAAATCCAGTGAGCGGCACTAAGGAGTCCCGCAACCTTGATCTAGACAAATTCATCCGAACAAAAGCATCATACAGAAAAACCTCCGCACAGCTTCCATTGTTAATAAGGACATGTTTTACATCATAATTGGCAATGATTGCCGACACAACGACAGGGTCGTCTCCTGGGAGATGGGGTTCCAAAAGATCTTCATCAGAAAAACTGATCATACCAGAGCCCCTGGGCCTCTTCACAATGTCTTGGCCCCCTCCGGACCCTTGGTCGAACCTTCGGTGCAGCATGCCAACACCTCCGCCCGTCAGATGTTGATTGGGGAGTTCGGCCTCTTCAGGTGGGTCTCTGACAGTAGAAGCTTCAGCCCGATCCCTGCGGGGACGGACATATTTGCTCAGATATCCCCTCCTGATGAGGTCTTCGATAGCATCCTTCAGTTGGATGCACTTCTCAGTGTCGTGTCCATGGTCCCTGCGGAACCGGCAATATTTACTCTTATTTCTGGCGGCAGGGGGGTCCCTCATCGGTCGAGGCCTTTGAAAGTAAGCCTCGTTCTCAATTTCCATGAGAATTTTCTCCCTCGGGAGGGAGAGGGGCGTGTAGATCTCGAACTTCTTAAAGGAATCTCTCGGCTTCGGGTTCCGGTGCCGAGTGGGTCGGCTGTCATCGCCAGGAGGTCGGACTGCAGGGGCTTTGTCGCTTCGTTTCTTGGCGGTTGATCTCCCCTCCGCCTGGCGGCGGCTTGCAGATTGCTCCTCCGCCAGGGCGTAGTTGTGAGCCCTGGTCAACAGCTCGGTGTAGTACTTTGGAAACTTCTTGTCAGGGAGAATGTAAGCCTGGATGAACGGAGTCCTCTCTTGAAGGCGGACATTGCTACCGCCTCGTTCAAATCTGGAACTTCCATGGCCGTTGAGTTGAAGCAGGCCACGTAGTCCCAGAGAGTCTCCCCTTCCTTCTGGAGTATGAGGAAGAGGCAGTCGGTATTCTTCGGGGCTCGGTTGCATGTCCTGAAATGTGAAAGAAAAAGACCGGATCGTACCTGGTCGGAGGGTCATGAACCACATCCGGGCGGCCCTCTTCAGAGTAGCTAGGAAGGCGATACAGTGGAGGGCATCGGAGGCGCCCTGTGCCATCATATGGACTTTGTAGGTGCCCAAATGATCTAGTGGGTCGGTGGTACCATCGTAGGGGTCCACCTGAAGAATTTTAAAGTGTCGGGGATAGACTCCCCCAAGATCTCAGCAGAAAAAGGTGGGCGGGTGTCATAAGCCTGCCCCCCTTCGACCTTTTTCCATTCAATACTCTTCGCCATGCGCTCTTCTATGCGCATGATCTTACTGCCGTAATCATGAGGTTCTTTAGCAGGGCACCGACTGCCGAGGGAAGCAGAGTCAGCGAAGGATGGGGAAGCAGACCTCGCCTTCTTCCCACTAGCGTGAGGCCTCAAAGATCTCCGGGGCTCCAGAGCATCATGGGAGAGAGGTGGCGGCTCCTCCGGCTGCTGACTCGCCCCAGCAGCCGATTGATGGTTAATGCAGGATGTCGCGGCGGTTGCCATCGGTCTTCAGCCGCTTCCTGAAAATGCTGGACCGCTGAGGTTAGTGTTTCGATGCGGTTTACCAGCATTTGGAATTGCTGCAGCCCTAGAGTGATAGTGGGCTCGGCAGCAATGGCCGTGGCATCCTCTCCACGAAGTGCTTCAGGCGGTGAGGGGAGTGCCTCCCCCTGGTGGAGACACTCTGCGTTCTTCCCCTCACCATCTGTAGCTTTCTTCAATCGATCTCTCCTTTTAGAACAGGGAGCGGAACGAAGGTTCAAGTGGCCCTCCTTCTAGCGCCAATCTATTGCTGCGCTTACCCCTGGACCGGGCTTGCCTTGCTGCGCTGGAGAACTTCCTAGCTTGACAACCTGCAAAAGGCCCCCCTGGACGCCGGAGATGCTCCGGCGGGGGACACTCCGATGCTTAAGTTAGTAAGGGGTTGGAACAATAGAATGGAGAGAATCGGAGAAAAGCGTAGAGAGGAGAAAAAGCGTCTTACCCCTACGGAGGTCCCCTGGACACCTTTTATGGGCATGAGATACTGCCAAAATTCGTTGGAAGACAGAGCGGAGTCCCTGATTTACCCCCCAGAGGATCGAAGTGATGGCCAAGTGGCACAAAGTCATGACCATGTCGTGGAGTCCGTTGTAACATAATTCTGGTACCAACTGGAGGGAATCTTCCGAAACTTTCGGGCAGCTCCCGGACGTGGATCGAGTTGGTCGGCCTTCATTAGGTCGGCCTCAGATAGGTCGGCCTCCAGTAGATCGGCCTCGAGTAGGTCGGCCCTGAGAGCAATAAATCCAACGATCAATCAGCTCGTTGGACCTTCGGCGGAGAACATGTCAGGACCTCCAGAAGAGCCGATCGGTGGAAGTTTCAATCCGCATCAACCGGATGAACATCCTGTCCGGCCCAACACAAGCCGGTCGGATGGATATAACAGTCCCCGAAGAGAGAGATTATTAAGACATACAACTGGGTGATGTGGCAGGTGGTGCCATTGTTGTAGTTGCAGACACATTTGATGGCGGGGCTGAAGTCGGTGCCCTCAAAAACGATGGAGTTAATGGCGGTGCCGCTGCATGGCTCGCCATAGATGTTCCACCCCGTCATTGCCTTCTTCCCCCATCTCCTCAGCATCATGTTCAACGCCTCAACTGCAACCGCCAAAAAGAAAAAAAAAAAAATCCACATCAGCATGATGCACGCACATCATCTAATCTTCGGAACATGTTTTTCCCGACGTGGTAGGTCGGGCAAAATTAGTTGTTTATCTATTTCAGATTTTTTTTCTTTTTTCCTTCTAAATGCATGGCTTGACCCACTGAGTAAAAAAATAATAAAATAATTGATAATAATATTTTTATAAATAAAAAGGATAGAAGGATAAATTTGGTTTAATTATCCTCGCAGGCTCCCATCCCAACTTGATAAGATCAGTGAACGAGGACATCTATCTGTATAAGTGCTGCTGTGCCAAAGAATATGAACGACGTATCTTCCAAATTAAAGAATAATACCTCCTTGAAGAAATACCGATATCCTAAAGTTTTAACGCTTGTATCTATTTAACAATGGAGAATAAATAAACAGGAAATCCTATCTTTCTTTGAGCCGTTAAAATTTGCTACCTGAGAAGTATTAATTAGATAATCTTTCATCTAGAAAAAAGAGAAGCGCTAGATCTTTCCAATGGATAGTTTTTCATCTAGAAAAAAGAAAAGTGTTAGATCGTCTGAGACTCTTTAGTTACACTAGGTCGAGCAAATTTTTTGTTATCTTCCTTAGATTTTCTTTATTTCCCCCAAACACTTGGCTTGTCCTAGTGAGTTGAAAAATAGTAAAAGAAATAATAATAATAATTTTAAAATTCATCAGCAACCTTTGACTGTTTTGCATATTACTTCAAGTAGGATTTAAATGAAATGAGATAAAGATAGGATATCAATATATCTATATCTATATTTATTTATTTAATAAATATAAATATAGATACAGATATTAATCAAATATAAAAATTTATATTTATATTATTTTAGATAGATATGAATATAAATTAGATATAAAAAATTTAGATATAAATATGAATATGAATCGGATAATTAAATTTTATGATCATATAATTAAAAATATTTCAAAATGAATTGTTCATCAGGTCAATAGTATACTAATATTAATATAATTATATATTTTTTAAAGTATATAAATATTATTGAATATTTAATATAATTACAAGTAGAATTATATATTTAGATATGAACTGAATGGCTGTTTACTTTATATTTTTCTTAATGGATATGAATATAAATAAGGTTAATTATTAGTTAAATATTCTAATTTTTATCAATATCCAGATAGATTCAAATATAAAAATAAATTTAATAAATAATATTTATATGATTATGTTCCTAATTACTGTGCATAGCATGAACAATTCAAACCATCCCAATTTGATGCGGCATAAAGTAATTGGTTAAGAAAGAGAAATATTTTACCAATGAATACCTTGACATAGAGCAATATGTATTAAAAATACTGCAACTTACAAAGAATATATATAATATATATATATATATATATATATATATAATATATATATATATATATATATCCGTACAAGTGTTTTCGTGCCAAAGAATATGAAATTATCTATCAAAAAAAATAAGGTATTCATGCACCACAAAAAAAAAACCAAAAAATGAATAATAAGATGCCTCAAGTTAATCCTTTTATCAAACAATGGATATTATGTAGACAAGAAATCTTACATTAAAAATAAAACAAGAAGTCTTAACTATTTTTTTATTTGAGCTGTTAAAATTTTCTATTTGAGAAGTGTTGGTTAGATCGTTTTCCATTAAAAGAACGAGAAGTGTTGGATTTTTCTTACAATTTTGGAGTTGGCGTGCATGCCTTCAGCTGGATCGGTTGTGACTCGAGCTCCGGATCTACCAAAGAAACAAGAAGGAAAAGAGAAAGAAAGCTGAGAACAAAACTGGTAAATAAAATATCGAACATTTCTTTGGCGCCATCTCCAAATCTCCCCCTTCGCTCCCGCGCCCCCCCCCCCATTTTGAATTAGTCAAGATAGATACTTAATTAAATATGAGACAATTCCGAATAGTGACATATGAAAAGCATATGAAAACTCCGTGAGTTTTTTAAATAATATTTTTTAATATATATTTATCAAGCTAGAGTTGTTTGGAAAAATTTTACCTCGTATTCCCATGCTTGCACAGCAGCCATATTAAAAGACACGGATTCAACCCGCATCTTCATTTTAATGAAGACATAGGTTTAACATGTATCTTCATTAATGGACTCCTCTTCACTAAATTTTAACATAATAAAATTTAAAAAATATAATAAAATTTAAATAACAAAATAAAATATTTAAAATATTTAAAATATATAATAAGATTAAAAATTAAAATAATTAAAAGAAGCTGTAGGTAAAGTAAAGCCGCAGGTTGCACCTACGACTTCATTTTATTCCTATACTTCTATTTTTTAAATAAAAAATTTTAAATTTTAGATTTTAAAAAATTAAAATATATATAAGTCATAAATGGTTACCTTAATAATACTATAAATATAATATTATAAAATAAAATTCATTATAATATATAATAAATATTATAAATATTATAATAAATATAATAAGTATTTATAATATAATATAAAATTTATAATTTAGTCGGTGATAGTCTAATTGTCAGTTCGGTCCCCAATTCGCTTGTCGGGTCAGTGCCAGTCCGACTGTCAACCCAATGCTAATTCGACCGCCAGTTCGATCGCAAGCTTGGTGCCAGTTCGGTTGACAACCTGGTACCAGTCCGGTTCCCTGCCTGGTACTAGTTCGATCGCCAGTATATGTCAGACTGGCACCAACCTGACGGTCACACTAGCACCAGCTGGCGGCCAAACAAGCAATCGAATCAATGACCAGACTGGCTATCGGATCGATGGTCAAATTAAACTAGCATCGACCTGGTGATTGGACTGGCTATCCGACCGATAGCCGGATTGGCGATCAGATCGACGATCGAATTGGCACCATCTTAGCAACCATACTAGCTATCAAATCAAGTGCTGGACTGACGATCGAACCGGTGGCCATCGGTTAAATAGCCAGTCCAACCACCAGGTCGATACCAATTCGATCGCCGGTCCGGTTGTCAGTCTGACCATCAATCTAACAACCGACCCGGCTACTAGGTCGGTGCCAGTCCGATCATCGATCCGGTCATCGATCCGATAGCTAGTCCAATCACCGGTTGGCTCGCCAATCCAGCCTCTAATCCAATAGCCAGTCTAGCTACCAGGTTGGTGCTAATCCGACCATCGATCGGGCTGCCAATCGGCCACTAGCCCGATAGCCAATTCGGTCGTTAATCCGGCTACTGGTCCAACAACCAGTCCGCTCCAGCCATCGGTCCAACAGTTAGTTGGTTGCCAGGTTGCTGTCAGTCTAATCACTAGTCTGGCCATTGGTCTGGTCACCAGTCCAACTCCTAATCCGACAACAGCTTGGTTGCCAGGATGGTGCATGTCTGATCGCCAGTCTGGCCAATAGTCCAACCACAGGTCTGACAGCCAATCCAGTC
This sequence comes from Areca catechu, assembly GCA_021397845.1. Lineage (NCBI taxonomy): Eukaryota > Viridiplantae > Streptophyta > Magnoliopsida > Arecales > Arecaceae > Areca > Areca catechu. The sequence goes on from CM038039.1 coordinate 97,563,176, forward strand.
ATCAAGTCGATGCTAGTCCAATCATCGGTCAGGTTACCAATCTGGCCACCGATCCGATTGCTAGTTCGGTCATCGATCTGATTGCTAGTCTGGCCATTGATCTGACAGCCAGTCGGTAATCGATTCGATTTCCCGTTTGGCCCCAGGTTGGTGCCAGTCCGATCGCCAGGTTGGTACCAATCTGACTCATACTAGCAACCAAACTGGTATCGGATAGGGGACCGGATTGGCACCGAACTGCCGATCAAACTAGCACTGACCCAACAGACGAATTGACAACCGGACTGGCAACTAAACTGGTACAGACTAAATTATAAATTTATATTATATTATAAATATTTATTATATTTATTAAATTTTATAATATATTATATAATATATTTATTATATTATATTATAATATATTTATTATATTTATTAATATTTATAATATTTATAATATATTATAATGAATTTTATTTTATAATATATATAATTTATATATTATTAAGGTAACAATTTATGACTTTATTTTTATATATTTTATTTTTTTAATTTTTAATTTAAAAATAGAGGTGTAGAAGTAAGATGAAGTAGCAGGTACAATCTATGGCTTCACTTTACCGACAACTTCTTTTAATTATTTTAATTATTTTAAATTTTAAAATTTAATTATATTATTTTAAACATTTATATATTATAATTTTATTATATTATTTTAATATTTTTAAATTTATTATATTATTTTAAATATTTTAAATATTTTGTTATGTTTGTTTAATTTTATTATATTAAATTTAATGACGAGGGAGTTCATTTAATGTAGACGTGGGAATGTGACTGCCACGTAATCATAAAAATATTAATTTGGTAAAATCTTTTCAAATTATCCTATTTGATAAATATATATTAAAAAAATATTATTTAAAAAATATTAGTTTGGAAAAATCTTTTCAAATGATTCTAGTTTGATGAATATATATTAAAAAAAATTATTTAAAAAAAAAACCGTCATCCAAGCCTTGGTCAATAATCTTTGAACAGCCAGGTAAGTTTGACCATTGGGATATAAGCCTTAGTTATGACAATTATTATAACAGCCAGGAATCGTAGCCATTGGAGGCCAGTGTTTTTAGCCTCTGTTATAATGATGTATCATAACTTGCTCAGCAGGAAATGGGATCCGTTCTTCCACACTGCAATGGTTTTTTTTATTCATTTTGAAGACACAGGTTCAATCCCGTGTTTTCAAACATTATTTTTTATTTTGATTGATTTAGAAGATGCAGGTAAAATTTATATCTTCAAGCTCTTTATTTTTCTAGTGGCTTACAAGATACAGGTACTATCTGCGTCTTCTCTAAAGATGCAGGTACTACCTGTATCTTTCTATTCATTTGCATCTTTTTCTCATAATAATAAAAAGTTTAAAATGGTAACACGCGGCCATAATCATGTTAATTTGATAAAATTTTTTAAAAGGACTCTATTTTGTAATTTTATTTATTAAAATATTATTTAAAAAAATCCAAACTCTATAGTATGAAATATGAAAAGAATATTCAACCAAACAAATAGACTGATTAAATTAACATTGGCATATAAAAAACAAATGAACAAATCTGCCAGCATGAAGGAAGTATTCTTCCCGAGAAAAATATAAAGGAATTGATTTTTTGTGCATAGATTAGGATATGAGCACCCCTAATTGTGATAGTATTAATTTTATAAGGTAGGGATGAAAGTGGGAGTTATTAGCTATTAGATTTGAATATATCAAGATATATGAATATAAATTTGGACATTCAACTAATATATATATATATATATATATAATATATATAAATAGATAACTATTCAATGTATATCCAAATATTAGATTTTATTTATAACCTTATCTAATTTTATATATTATTTATTAATTTTTAAAAAATAAATGATCATATTGATATGCAATTAACTTGATTTATATTTTACTTAGCAATATCTATGATTCTGTGTTTATAAAATTTAATTATCTAATTTTGATCTAAATTTATATCTATATTTCTAGTATCTGATTTGTATTTGTATCTATAAAATAAATATATAAATAAATTTTTGTATATGACTAATATCCATATCTGTATTTATATTTGTCAAACAAAATTAATATGAATATGTATAAACTGATAATTATTTATTATTACTCCAAAAGATAAAATGGATTACAATAAATATGTAATTTTTTCTAGGATTATATATTATTGTTACTAAATCCTTGCTCCTGGAACTTCGACGATGCCTAGTGATCCTACTACCTTTTCAGTGAGACGTGATCCGAGAGCTCTATGCTTCTTGCAAGGGAAGACCCTTGATCGATGGTTCCAGTGAAGATCTTCCGATGTTCAAGTCAATGATAGATTTAGGCAACAGTAGAGTTGAGAAAGAGATGGCAAGAGACTGAATGAATATTTGAGAGTGATAAGAATATGTTACCTATCGAGAGTCTTTTCATACTTATTTATAGTTGCTCGGTGTAATTGAATTATATTAGGAGGTGGCCTCTTCTTGACATGGATACCAACTTTCTATTAGGTGTTGGGATCCTATCTCCTGGATTTTTTTGTTGGAATCTTTTCATAGGATAATAGCTTTTGTCGAGATCCTATCTACTAAGATCTTTGTTGGGACAGTGGTGATTTATCTATCTTTGCCGCTTACTTGGGTGCTTAGGATTGCGGTGTTTGTAGGCGGTTCGAGCCCATCATGCCTTGAACTCACTGGGGAAGTGGCGCTCATGGTTTGCCTATTATTGACCATGGTAGCCTTTGAAAGGATCACCGTGCACTTGTGTAGACCTGAGGAGACTAATGAGGAAGCTCTCAACAAAGGTTTACATTGATTGAAATTTGTTTAGACAACCAACGATCAAACCCTAGATCACTGCGTACTAAGAATCTTACTGCAGTGACCTAGTTCACGTCTCTTCACTTCTACGGACATAAAACACACCTCCAGATCTGAAATCCCACTCCCAACATCCTAAGAACTAGGGCTAGGGATGTAGATCCTTCGGCCTAGCAAATCTAGATAGAAAATTTTGGATGAGGAGTCTCAGTGCGATAGAAACTCCAAGTTAGTATCTTCCTTCAATTGCCTTTGCCCATGATCACCACTTTGTGCACTTCCTCCACCATGCCCATCTCAAAACCCTCTCCATGCCTCCTCATTTGATTCCTAATCAGATTAGAGGCCTGTCTTGGATGTGGAGGCTTCCTTGGGCATTGGGGAGAGAGTCCTTGAGGACTCCAACACCCTACCGCACATCCTTAGTGCGCATCCTTCTTTTCTCCTTGCATGGGCACACATTCTCTCCAATTTTTCAATAGGAAATCGGAGGCTTGAAGCCTCTCTTTGATATGAAACTCCTTGCCACATATCTTGGTCTGTGGAGAGAGAGTCTGTAAGAAAAGGGACTCAATACTCAGAAGCGGGGCCTGCATGAAGAACCTGCGTGTGCCCCCTTCTGCTTCCTTGTCTGGCATGAGGGCTCCTCCTTATGATTACTTCGATGGCAAGAAACCAAGGAGAGAGGGAGAGAAAGATTAAGGAGAAGTTGGGTTTCATTTCTTTTTGAAATAGATTACATGGGTATCCTTTTACGGACCAAAGGGCTCTCCTAATCTAATTAGAAATACAACATATGAATTCAACCTAACTCAAACTTCTTCTAAGGCTAGTCTAATTAGAAGAGAATTTATCCAAGCCCATGTACATCCATAACTTGACCAAAATCTAATCTAACATGGATTAGCCTCCTTAAGAACCAAAACCCTGGACCTTGAGCCCATGAACGGCTAAACCTCCATCCTAGGACAAAATTGGTCATAGCCTTAGGACTCTAAACTATCCTAGACTTCTAGAACCATCATCATAACTCCTGTCCTGGCCTTCTAAAGCTTGGAAGCACTATATTCATGCCAATAATTTTCACCTTGGTGCCAACAACCTTGGCACACTCCGCACGATCCATTTACACCAACCTGCTACCGCCACATTGCCGCTATGCACCTTGATAGCTTTCTATGCAAACTCCAATGCCAATACTAGTCTCTTCAGCCTTGGAGGCCTATGAGATAATCACCTCCACCTGGGATGAAGATCCTTGCTTGCATCCTGGTATCCTCTTGTATTGTGTAGGTGTCTTCCTCTATTGTATCTACACTAGTCATCACTTCAGCTTCTACTAGAGGGATTGTAGCTTCTCTATTCGGGCTAGGACCTACCTATCTCTCCTAGGGTATGCATCAACTTTCTCATAGGTATCCTGATCTTCTCTTACTATAATTAAATCATCTAACAAAGTCTCTTAAGAGCTATGCCTTTCTGGTGCTTGTACAACCTGCATCGACCCGTATAGTGCATCATTACCATTGGTCCCGAAATTCAATGCCTTCCCCTGCACCTCTTGGCTCTGAACCTACGACGAATTTATGCCAAACCTCATTCCAGCTATGGAGATATCTTTGGATGGTGCTCCACCTAAGTGATGGCTCCTTCTAGTGCTCTTGTAGAAGAAAAAAGTCAAATCCAAGTTTAGCTACCCAAAGTTATCTTGCTGGACCTCTTGCTGCACCTCCACCACTATTGCTCCTGTTTCGGACCCTCCACACTTTATAGACCCCTCCGAAACTTCCAAGAGGACCTTCTCCTTATCTGAAGCAGTAGTGACACTATAGGAATCAACCATCTATACCACTCCAAGGCTTTGCAAATCTAAGCTTTCGTCAAAACGTTAAATGTATCCCAACTACTTTCTTACCTTTATTCATGTAAAGGCTATATAGTTGCTTCTTCAACTCTACCTTGACCATTATCCCTTAGGGAACCTCCCTTCTACATTCCTTATCCATCAAACAAACCCTTGCTGCCCATCTTTCTCAAAGAACTCTATTGCCTATTTGTCATACACTTCGGCCTTTCCTCCAAGACCATATCCGATTGAAGCTGGCCCAAACAATCTACCATCGAAACCTTCCACCTTGGGAAGCTTTCCTTCTCATCAATCCTCTCAACCTCCACTTTCAACCCACTACTCCTGATTGGCCAGGCCACAACAAAATAATGGTAATTACGAGGCATACCATAGAATAGGTGTATAGATTTTTGCAAACCTGAAATAGATTTAACAGCCTTCTTCCTTCATTCTTGAATGCCTCTCTCTATTTCCTTTTCTCGAAACTTAATCTCCAGCGAATCCTCTCCTTGTCTCCTACCTTGTGTAGGAGTCTCACTAGGTTCTAAAATCCTGGTGGACTAGCAGAGAGAGCAAAAATGTCCTGCTATCAAATTCTATTTTGAATAGAATTTTTGCAGTGCCTTGCTCCTCTCTTCCATGCTCACTTGGCTCTGATACCATTAAAAAGGACCACGATGCACCTGCATGAACTTGAGGAGACCTATATATGTATGTATATGTATGTATATATGTATGTATATGTATATATAAATGTATGTATGTATGTATGTATATGTATATTCTACTCAATAATGTATAAATGTACATGGCATGGGACTAAATATAAAACAATTATTGATGCATGTGTCGTGCATTTTCTAATAATTTTCTTCTAAATTTTCTAAATTTTGAAGAGGGATGGAGTTCTCTCTCGTTTCTATTTAGCAAGAACATAGATGCCGGTCAAAATCTCTATTCAACAAAGAAGAAAAGGTCATTAAAAATGAGGGATGGAAATAAAAATTTTTAATCATTAGAAATTAAACATAAAATGAGAATCAATTCCAAAGATAGATAACCTTTAAAATTTTTAAAACATAAAATATCACAATGTTGTAAGACTCTGCTCTTCTTACCTATATCATCATCTACCATTTGGTTACATCCCGAAAGAAGTGAAGCCCGAATCATGTATATTTTTATATTAGGAACCAAATAGACTAACAGTGAATAAACAAGAGAAAAGTTAGACTAGATTTGATATCCTATAAAAAAAATTAATTTTTAATAATGGCAGAGATTACCAATAATAAAACTTTCAAAAGTCATCCCTAAACATATTTCATGGCAGCCACTATTGGCTGCCATACTGGTCACTAAAATTTCGATCACTAAAGCAATTAGTGACAAAAATTACGGCTACTACTAAAAAAGCTCTTTAGCAATGGTCGGATCTTGGTCACTAGAAGACCAAGGTTTAGTGGCGCCATATAATAGCTACCATAGATGAACTTTTTAGCAGCGGTCATAATTATAGAATGGTATTTTTTTTTTTCTTTTTTTTGACTTCTCCAAAAAGTTATTATTAAAAATTATTTTAAAGTGGCAGTCAAGTAATAGTCATTAAAGATTGATGTTTTAATGTGGGCGATACATCAATCATTAAAGGATTATATTTTTTTTGCAACTTTCACTAACGGCTGCCACTAAAGAAATATGACGGCCACCTGGGGCTAATAAAAGAGCTGCATATTATAATAATGAATGATTGTTGCTATTAATATATCTTTAGTGATAGTCATATATGATTGCTAAAAGTGATATATTCTGTAACAAAGAGGCCACCACTAATAAATGGCAGTGGCCATGAAGTTACATGATAATAGACCTAGTCCCAAAGCCTTCAAACTACTTCAAGCAAAGATAATAATAATTTCATTCTCACTCTAATAAGGTTTCTATTATAGTAAAAATTTGGCTCATCATTGGAATATACCGGAGAAAATGTGTTCACATGCTATACCTACAAAAAAATCCTACCGGAAGTGATTTTGGTGAAGGTACTTCGATGTTCAAGTTAGTCTCCGACAATATCAGGAGAGAAATAGAGCGGACTAAAATGATGGGTAGAGAAAAGCATTGAGAGAGCATACATTGGAGACTCTCAGGATGCCCCCTTATATAGATGAAGGAGGAGAGTATTTATGGAATGTTGGAATCCTTAGTAGATTTTAATGAGAAGTGACAGGATTGTAAGCCCTGTCAGATTGTTTATCTCATTTTTAAATATTGTCTTTTTCACTTGAGCTTTGTCTCTTCTATGTTGCCGTTATATTCTTTAATGGTAACAAGGGCCGTAGCCTGAGATGTGTCATGTCCCTCTTAATAGAGGGGATTTGGTAGAGATTGTGAGAGATGGCCTCCTGGGCATGTCATGATTTGTATATGAGTGAGCATCGGATGATTCTCTCTAGAATTGCTTGGTAGTATGTTGCCGGGGGTCTTATCCTACTCTAGGTTATTTACTTTCTTGGTTGCTTAGAAAATTTTACTAAGGGATTTCCCTTTTCTTGAAGGTGAACCTGATCGAGGATGAACCAAGCTAAGGGTCTTCAAGGTTGAGGCACAATCAAGCCGAGGCACGAGACTTAGCCAGGATAAAAATCAACTAGCTGGCAATTTGTCATACTAAGGACCTAGGATGAGGATCTACCAGGCCAAGGTATAGTCAGGCCGACGCATAAGAATTAGAGAGGATAAAGATCAACTGAATGACAATCTATCATACTAAAGATCTAAGATAAGGGTCTGCCAAGCCAAGACATAGGACTTAACCAGGATGAAGATCCACTGGTTGACAATTTATCATACTAAGAATCCAAGATGAGGGTTTGTGTGAGATATGGATTTTTTTGGGCCGTAGACATAGGACTTAGCTAGGATGAAGATTCACTGGTTGACAATTTATCATACTAAGAATCCAAGATGAGGGTTTATGTGAGATTTGGGTTTTTTTGGGCCGAAGTCGGCAGGCCTAGCCGACTTCAGCCCAAAACATAAGAAAATAAGAGGAGAGAACCAGAAATAGGGGACTCGTTCTCCCCTCTTATCTGGCTAGAAACCTCGCCAGAAAAGACGTCGAACCACTGTGGAGGGTAGGGACAAGGCTGGCAATGAGTTGGGATGGGATGGGGACCTTCGATCGACGAGTTTCTTTTCTCCATGGTAAGGAAAACTCGTCAGGAGATTTTCTTTAAATCTTCTCTCACCGTCGCCAATCAAGCCCATCGAGCCTTCTTCCACATTGTCTTCCTTCTCTTCGGTGAGCGACCGAGAGCTCTTCAATGCCGATGAGTTATTTTCTCTTATTTCCATTCTTTTTGGGAGGTTTTAATCAGGATTTTGGATTGATTTTTCCAGTTTTGGTTTGCCTTGGGCCGTGCATCTTCCCTCCGGTCCTCCAAGCCCCTTCCTGGTAACCCCTTTCCATGGTCGCTGGCAACCATGGGAAGCTAGTTTGGTCAAGCCGAAGAACAACAATAGGGGTTCAGGGGAGAAGAGAAGAGAAGAAAGAAAGAAAAAAAGAAAGAAAAAATAAATAAAATAAAATAAAATAAGGGGCCTCTGTTCAATGCAAAAAAAGGGAAGAAGAGAGAAAAAGAGGAGAGAGAAAGAAGAGAGAGAAAAAGAAGAGAGAAAAGAAAAAGAAAGAAAAAAGGGGAGAGATCGAAAAGCCCTTTTTATGGAAATTCGTGAGATTAGAATTTTATGGGTGAATCGTAGAAGGAATTTGGATAAAAGATTTTGGATTTATAATTATCCTAGGATTGCTTATTTTAAAAATTTATTATTGTAGGGGAACAACCTTCTGAGCAGGAAGGTATTGGGCGAGCTCCAGGTATAGATTAATATCAGGTATATTGGATAAGCTCCTGAGAGGTAAGGATTTCTGGATATGAATACCGGTTTTATACATATATCTTATATGACAAGATTTGATCCATGTACATGGGCATTGACATTCATGATTGTTTTCGCATAGTATGTTTTGACTTCTCATGATGGATAGTACAATTGATATTATTATTATTATTGCTCCTGTATACCATATTTTATTAAGCATAAATACTTTTAATAGTTTGGATTGTGATGCCAATCATTGAAAAATTTGAGATGACATGATTTGACAGCATGATAGAAATTGATAAAATGATAACCAAGAGAATGAGATAATTAGACTAGCCATGCTATGGGATCATGGTTACTGAAATTGCCAGTCATAGGTTGAAGTGTGACAATGAGATTGCCCATCACAAGCTGAAATGTGATAATGAGCTTGCCAGTCATAGGCTGAAGTATGACACTAAGATTGCCAGTCATGGGCTGAAGTATGATCATAGTTAGTCCAGAATTCTAAAGAAGAAGGATAACTAATAGAACATGAAAAGAAAATATAGTTTTATCAAAGATTTTATTATACATGGCATTTGAGTTATTTGATTGCATGATATGACATTCTATTATTTTCTTATTATTTTCAGAATTATATTATTATTGGTGTGACTGTATGGAATCCTTACTGGGCCATGAAGCTCATTCCCCACTTTTTTATTTTTCTTCCAAAGATACAGGATGCATTGCAAGGTTCGGGCTGGGCGTGAGACTGAATATCAACACTTAGATTGTTTAGTTAGTTTTGTTTAGTTAATTCGATTGCTGATACTTATAATAAATCAGTAAACCATTTAGTAGTTTGAATTGAATAAATAGATTATTTAGTTATTATTAAATTACTTAAATAATATTGGTTTAATTGTTGTGATTGTTGAATGAAGTGAATCTTGTGTATCTAGGCCTGGCATGATTCTTAGGATGAAACCTAGGATTGTGCGGCCAGTCACATAACCAATTTCGATGCTGGATTTGGGATGTGACAGAGTGGTATTGAAGTGAACCAGGTTGTAGGATCTTTGGGTATTAGTTCATTGAGATGGTGGGGTAGAAAATGTAATATATTCTTGATTATTTAAGTGATATGTGTACACTAACAATGACTGGTATAGGATTTTCATGGCACGTGGTGGCGGGCATAGACGTGAAAGGAGGCCTACAAGATTTACGAATGTTCAAATGCTGGTGATGGGGACCCAAAAACCTATTTTATTTTATGTTATTTGAATCCATTAGTCCTGTGTTACTTGAGTCTAAGTGAGCCACTTGAGTCCTGTAATAAAGTGGGACAACTGAGTCAGTTGAGTCCACTTAGTCAGGTCCAGTCATTTTATTTCAGTCAAGAGTCCAGTTAAGTTATTCAAGTCAAGAGGAGAGTCATTAGCAGCTAGGAGATTCACCAGACCCCTCCAACCAGAGCCGGCCTTCATGCACCTGGACCCTTTCATGCCGCCAAGCCTGCAAGAAGGAGCTCCAGCCCAAGACAGGCCCACTATTGACCGATCCACCAGGGTTTCTTGGCCCACAAGTTAGGATTTCTTATCCCTCAAGTAATGTACCATGGGATAAATCTATAAATACCACCCCTCCCCTCTTGTATTAAACATCTTCTTCTCATGAATACAACTTAAAAAGTTATTTTATCTGAGTTTTGAGTTTTCTCCGGATTGGAGTGGGTGTGATGCCCGGGTTCCTAGTTCTTGAGTACAAGCCATAATCTTCTGGTGACTTCTATGCTCGCTAGTGATCCTTCCCCTGTTCTGTCCTGCATCAACTTGGTATCAGAGCACCGCGGATTAGGGTTTTCTCTTCCTCCCCGGCTTCCCAGCATTCCATTAGATCTACATCACCTATGCTGCCCCCGTTCTCTCCTGCTGCCATCACCCGTGACGCACACCTCCGTCGCGTGAAGCCTCCCGTCCCTTGCCCGTGAAGCCCTGTTCCTACTCACCGCCAGCAGCCGACACCCTAAACACCCCCCCAGCGGGATCTCATGACCCTTGCCGTACCCCTCCCCCTCCGCCCCGACGAGTCTTGTGCCAAGGCCACCGCCACTGCCCTCGCCGACGCTGGCCTCGGTCGCACAGCCGACCGCGGTGTCTCGCCTGCGAGTCGTCTGCCCCTGCAGATGCTGGGCTTCCCCCCAGCTCCCATGGGCACCCGCCCTCCTGCGGCCCTCGTGCAAGTCGTCGCCAGGCCAGGGGCGCCGCCCGCACCCTTCCCTGTGCCTCCACCGCCGAGGCCCGGGATGCCCCCCCACCCTGCCGATCAACACCACCGATGCCCTCTGTCCATCAGTGACACATCTCGGATCGATTGCATGCGGGAGGACCAACTGCACCTTCGTCATCCTCAGCCCCCAGAGCATATCCACCCCCTCCTTCCCACCAGATCCTCCTTGCTCTTCGATCGGAAGTTGACGATGCCCTGCCGTTGGAGACGTCGGCTTCGCCTCCTCCCTCTTCGCTTGTGCGCCCTCCCATGGCAAGCCGAGCCCTGCAACAGGGCCTCGAAACAGAGTCCCTTGCACCACCAAGCCATGCCGACACTGCCATCTTCCTCCCGTGCCGCCACCGTCTCCGCCCCAGCGCTGTCACCGGCGAGCACCGGGCTGCCCTTTACACACCTCCCCTGTTCCGACTTTGGTTCGTGGAGAGGAAGTCCATCCACAGCACGATCGTGAAAGCAAGATTGTTCACTACTACCGACTTCAGATCTGCACGGACTTCAGGGCCGCATAGATTTCAGAGTGATAGATTTTTGAGGTTGCACAGATCTCAGAGCATCCAATAAAAAAAGAAAGGAAAAGAAAATTGAAACTAGCCTTTTTGTTTTAATTTGGTTAGTTCCGGTTCCGTCAAACCCCACTGAGCTTGACTCGACGGAGTCGAGTTCTCCCCATCGCAGGAGAATGATGGGGACCCAAAAATCTATTTTATTTTATTTTATTTGAATCCATTAGTCCTGTGTTACTTGAGTCTAAGTGAGCCACTTGAGTCCTGTAATAAAGTGGGACAACTGAGTCAGTTGAGTCCATTTAGTCAGGTCCAATCATTTTAGTTCAGTCAAGAGTCCAGTTAAGTTGTTCAAGTTAAGAGGAGAGTCATCAGTAGCCAGGAGATTTACCAGACCCTTCCAACCAGAGCCGGCCTTCATGCACCTGGACCCTTTCATGCCGCCAAGCTCGCAAGAGAGAGCTCTAGCCCAAGACAGGCCCACTGTTGACCGGTCCACCAGGGTTTCTTGGCCCACAAGTTAGGGTTTCTTAGCCCTCAAGTAATGTACCCTGGGATGAATCTATAAATACCACCCCTCCCCTCTTATATTAAACATCTTCTTCTCATGAATACAACTTAAAAAGTTATTTTATCTGAGTTTTGAGTTTTCTCTAGATTGGAGTGGGTGTGATGCCCGGATTCCTGGTTCTTAAGTACAAGTCCTAATCTTCTAGTGACTCTACGCTCACCAGCAATCCTTCCCCCATTCTGTCCCGTATAGGGTCTCACTTGATAGTGATGAGCATCTATAGGAACCATTGCCCAAACCCTTGGACAACACCCCAGAGACTGGAACTGTAGAAATGGGAACTCCAAGAGGACCTGGAGTTTAGCCTAGGGACCAGGTTGGCCTCTTTCAGCTTATGTAATTACTGATGCAACAACAAGCCACTGCGAGAACTGATATGATGAGATTAATAGAAGTGCAATAGCAATAACAATAATTTATACAACAACAACAACAACAACTAATGCAGCAATAGTTCATGCAGCAATAATAGAGATTCCACAGTGACAGCTGGAATCCAGGGTTCCACAAGAATGTCAAATAACCTTAATATATTTTAAGAAATATGAGCCACCAGTATTCAAGGAAACATTTGATCCCATGGAAGCCGAGGGTTGGTTGAAATTAGCTGAGAAAGTATTCAGGCCTTGAGGTGCCTGACAGAGGAAAAGGTTACTTTTGCTACTTTCTTGTTGCAAGATGAGGCAGCCACTTAGTGGAAGTTGGAGCTTGGGAAGCTGGGATCGAATGATGCACCTTTTGCATGGATAGATTTCAAGAGGGTTTTCTATGAGAGGTATTTTTCTCAGAGTATTCGGATACAAAAATTTCAAGAATTTGATCGCCTAGAGCAGGATAGTTTGACAGTTGCTCAGTATGCTATAAAATTCGAAGAACTATCCAAATATGCCCTGACATTGATAGTGGATGAAGGCATCCGGGCTAGAAAATTTGAGAATGGACTCAGAGGTTGAATCCAACAACAGGTGACTGCCTTTGAGCTACCTACTTATAAGGAGGTCATCAACAAGGTACTAATAATAGGGAGAGAGTTAGACATTGCTCAAGTAGAGAGATAAAAAGCTTTAAAGAAGAGATTCTTATCAGGAGGATATCAGGTCAACCTAATAAAAATACCGGTACAAAGGTAAGGAAGTTTGACAATGCTACTCCAAATGACAATACTTAACAAAAAAATGATGTTAAGTATTATAAGTATGGTGAGCCTTAGTATCAGTGACATTGCACTTAGCCAGGAGGGAAGTGTTATAACTGCGAAAAGGAGAGTCACAAGGTGATTATGTGCTGCAGTGGAAAGGAATCACAGTATCAAGCACCTCAAGGTGGACATCAACAAGGAGGAGGGCAGCAGAAGCCGAGCACCCAAGGATAGGTGTATACACTCATGCAACAGGATACCAATGCTTCTACTTTAGTAGTGATAGGTATGATTAGGTTATTTTCTAGTAGTGTTTATGTTTTGTTTGATGCTGGTGCCACATATTCTTTTATATCAGCTAGACTAGTTAGGAAAAATAATGAGTTGACTTCGACACCTCTAGAAATTGATCTTTATGTTTCTACTCTAAGTGGGAATGTCATTTTGGTTAACCGGATCTACAAGGATTGTAAACTGGACATCGAAGGTAGGGAGATGAAAGTAGATTTGATAGTCCTGGATATGAAAGACTTTGATTTGATTTTCGAAATGGATTGGCTAGCAGCATATCATGCTTCCATCAATTACATCGAGAAGATAGTAAGATTTTGGATCCTTGATTAGCCAGAGTTTAACTTTATGGGTAACAAGCTAATCTCTCAGTGGAGAGTGATCTCAGCCTTTAATGCCAAACGACTTCTCAAAAAAGGTTGTGAAGGATTTCTAGTGATAGTGATAGATACACAACATGAAGAGCTCAAATTAAAAGACATTCTTATTATGAAAGAATTTCCAGAGGTCTTCCCCGATGACCTGCCAGGGTTACCTCTCGACAGAGAAATCGAGTTCTCCATTGATCTCATACCGGGCACTGGAGCCATCTCCAAAGCTCCATACAAGATGGCTCCGATAGAATTAAAAGAGCTTAAGAAATAATTACAAGAGTTGCTAGATAAAGGATTTATCAGACCAAGCATGTCTTCCTAGAGTGCTTCGGTCCTATTCATGAAGAAGAAGGATGGTAGTTTTTAGCTCCGTATAGACTATCGGGAGTTGAACAAGGTGACAGTAAGGAATAAATATCCTCTACCGAGGATTGATGATTTATTCGATCAACTATAGGGAGCACAGGTATTTTCAAAGATTGATCTTCATTCTAGTTACCATCAAGAAGATGTGCCTAAGATAGCTTTTAGAACCAGATATATACATTATGAGTTTTTGGTCATGCCCTTCGGGTCTGACAAATGCACCTGCAGTTTTCATGGATCTCATGAATTGAGTGTTAGACCATATCTGGATCAGTTTGTGGTGGTGTTTATTGATGACATACTGGTTTATTCAAGGAGTCCACAAGAATATGAAGAACACCTAAGAATAGTATTGCTAACATTCAAGGAAGAAAAGTTGTATATCAAGCTACAAAAGTGTGAGTTTTGGTTAGACAAAGTCTCTTTTCTTGGCCATGTTATCTCTAAGAAAGGTGTTTCAGTAGATCCAAAGAAAGTTGAGGCAGTGTAAATTGGGTGAGACCCACCAATATATCTGAAGTTCATAGTTTTCTGGGAATAGGAGGTTATCATTAAATATTTGTTGAAGGATTCTCCCTTATTGCCATACCTTTAACTCACCTAACCCAAAAATGAATATAACTTATTTGGACAGATGAATATGAGTAGAGTTTTCAAGAGTTAAAAAGACGGTTGGTGACCGCTCCAATGCTGACTATTCCTATGGAGACGGGGGATTTCATCATATACAGTGATGCATCTCGTAAAGGTCTTGGCTATGTATTAATATAGAATGGGAAGGTAATAGCTTATGATTCTAGACAGTCGAATCCGTATGAGTCAAATTATCCTACACACGATCTAGAGCTAGTAGCAGTGGTCTTTGTCCTAAAAATATGGAGGCATTATTTGTATGGTAGTCGATGCAAGATTTCTATAAATCATAAAAGTTTAAAATATATCTTCACTCAGAAGGAGTTGAACTTAAGACAAAGAAGATGGTTAGAGTTGCTAAAAGACTACGACCTAACCATCAACTATCATCCAGAAAGGCAAATATTGTAGCAGATGCCCTAAGTAGGAGTCTCCAAGTAAATTGGCAGCTTTATTTGCCGATCAGAAACATATCCTGTTGGATTTGGAGAGACCTAAGATTGAAGTACTGTTACATGATCCTGAAATTCAACTAGCAAATCTTATGGTACATCCTATCCTGATTGAAAGAATTAAATCAGCTCAAAAGGAGGACCTAGAGCTATAGAAGATTATAAAGATAGTAGAGTCTGATGCTCAGTCAAAATTTTCTATATATGTGGATACACCTTGAGGTTTGGTCACAGATTGTGGGTTCTCAAGCTTCTAGAATTAAAGAATGAGATTTTAGAAGAGGTGCACGGCTGAGCATATATGATGCATCCAAGTAGTACCAAGATGTATCGAGATCTAAAGAAAAATTTTTGGTGGACTGGTATGAAGAATGATATAGCATAGTATGTGGCTCAATGCTTGGTATGTCAACAAGTGAAAGCTGAGCATCAAAGACTGTTGACTCCGTTAGTGATTTTGATGATAAGCAAAATAGTTAAATATAAGTTAAGGACTAATGATTTCCTTTAAGTATGTTTTTATTGAAAAAGGTGCTTACAAATTTAAAGAAGCTCATTTATTTGAAGAAGCCAAGTTTGAATGAAAAGATTGCTAAAAAAGGACCTGGACACTCAAGAGTTGGTTGATTAGATAGTTAAGTTAAGTGAAAATATGTTTCAGCTAAAGTTTAGGCCTTTCTATGTAGTTTTCAGAGAAGTGTAGACTCAAAGTGTCGACACATGACATGAAGTGTCGATACATTGAAGTGAAGTATCTACTCAGGCCGGTACACAAGAATGTTTCAAATGGCATAGACGAAGTGTCAACACATGGACCAGAAGTGTCAACTCAAAGTATCGACATATGGATCAACACATTGCCTGAGATTTTCAAGCCACAGAACTTACTGAAATTGAAAAAGCAGCTGAAGTGTCGACACATGGAAGCAAGGTGTCGACTCAAGGTGTCGACTCAATTGAGTAAGTGTCGACACATCTGAGATTTCCAGAGAATCAGTTTGGAGCAATTTGAATTGGGTATCGACTCAAGAAGTTTAAGTATCGACCTTATGTGTCGACTCACAGCTAAAAGTATCGACTCAAGAAATTCTGACAACAGTAACGGCTAGTTTTTCAAGCACAGAATTTGTCCTTTTTGCCCTCCAACGGCTAGTTTTTCAAGTCTAATGGCTAGAAACTGGATTTGAGGCATTGAGGAAGTATTTATATGCTCCAAATCAAATCAAAATATAAGAGATTGAATATCATTGAATACCTTTGAAGAGTTTGAAGAAAAGTGAGCTTTAACTCCTATTCCTTGAAGTTTCAACTACTCTCAAGCTAAAGCAAGCCTCCAAGCATTCAAGAGCCTTCAAGAGTATTGAAGATCATCCATTCTTGAGCATTCAAGAGGCTTCAACAAGTTCAAAGCATCTCTACTTCGAGCTTCAAAGAGATACTCGCTTTGTTTTAGAAAGCTTACTTTGTTTCATTACATCTAAACCTTATTTGTTGTAAGGGTTCTTGGTTAGCCTATTGTAAAACCAAGTGAGGTTATTGGTGAGCCTTTGCAAAACTAATTAGGTTGGTGGTTTGCCCGCAAAACCATTAAGGTTCTTGGTTAGCCCGAAAAATCAAGGGAGGTTATTGGTTAGCCTTTGAAAACCAATTAGGTTCTTGGTTAGCCCGTAAAACCAAGTGAGATTTTGACTTATTGGCCTTGTAAAAACAAGTTGGGTTTTTGATTAATGAGCCCGCAAAACTAATCAATTGTAATCGGGTGTTATTATAGTGAATTTCCAAGGGAATCTTGGGGAGTAGATGTAGGTGCATTAGATAGCACTGAACCACTATATTTTTTGATCTTTGTGATTGCTTGATCTCTCTTCTTGCTCTTTACTTATTGCTCTTTAATTTCGCTGCACTTTTATTTTAGAGCATTGCAATTGAATTGATAGTACCTTGCTAATTTATTTTTTGAATTGGATTGCATTACTTAGTATCAAGTAATCTTAAGTTTTAATTTTTAGAGACCCAATTCATCCCTCCCTCTTGGGTTGCTTACTGGGAAACGAGTGGTATCAGAGCCTTGTTCTCAGTGTATAGGCTTTATCGCCTTGGGTAAAGATCTATGGCAGCCCCAATTGGTACTAGCATAGTTAAGGGTCAAGCCTCAAATAGACCTCCATTTTTCAATGGATCAAATTATACTTATTGGAAAACTAGGATGAGAATTTATATGCATTCTATTGATTACAATTTATGGAAAGTAGTAGATAAGGGTTCTCATATTTCTTCAGTAGTGGTTAATGGTGTTTCCATCCCAAATCTCGAAGAAGATTGGGATGAAAATGACATTAAACAATCTAAAATTAATGCCAAGGCAATGAATCTCCTCTATTGTGCATTAGATCCTAGTGAATTCAATAGGATATCTACATGCATGTTTGCTAAAGAAATATGGGACACACTTGAAGTTACCCATAAGGGTACCGATCAAGTGAAAAATACTAAAGTAAATATGTTAGTGCACATTTATGAGATGTTCCGTATGGAACCTAATGAATCAATCACTGATATGTATACAAGATTCACAAATATTGTTAATGGTATGAGAAGTCTTGAAAAAGTTATGTCTAACGCTAATCTTGTAAATAAAATTCTCAGGTCACTTCCAACATCATGGGATCCGAAGGTGACCGCAATTCAAGAAGCCAAGGATGTTAACAAGTTACCTCTTGAGCAGCCAGTTGGATCGCTCATGACTTATGAGCTTAATCTGAAACAAAAATCAATGGACATGGACAAGAAGAAGGGGATTGCTTTTAAATCAAACATTTAAGAAGAATCCTCAATAGATGAGTCCGAAGATGAAGAGGAAGATGAAGGTGAAGAAGCCCTCCTTGCATGAAAGTTTAGAAATTCATGAATAGGAGGAAATTTCCTTACAAAAAGAAATACCAATCAAAGGATAAAGGAAGAGAAAAAGAAAAAGAAAAAGAAAAGGAAAAGGAGAAGGAAGTACCTACATGCTTCGAGTGCAAGAAGCCGGGACACTACAAGTTTGATTGTCCTCTCCTTAAGAAATCTAGAAAGAAATTAAGGAAGAAAGCAATGATGGCCACCTGGAGTGACAGCGAGACTCCAGTTCTGAGGAAGAGCAGACCGAAGTTGCAAACCTCTACTTCATTGCACATCAAGATAATAATGAGGTAAATTCCGATACCGAAATCGATTTTACTTTTGATGAACTTAGAAATGCATTTGATGAACTCATGCATGATTATAAACTGATTTTATCTGAAAACAAGAATTTGAAAAAGTATGCAAATAGTTTCTCTTTTGAAAACAATTCATTACTAAATGATGTTAGTATTTTGAAATCTAAATTAGATATTTTAGAAAAGAAAAACAATGCTTTATCTATGAAAAATGAAGTTTTGAAAAGACCTAAAATGCTATTTCAAATAATGAACTTTTAAAGAAAAACAAGGATTTAGAACTTGAAAATGTTATGTACAAAAATGAACTTGAAAAGATAAAACCTTTTGTTGAGAAATTCACTTATAGTTCAGAAAAATTAAACCCACTTTTGAGTAATCAAAGAGCCATTTTTAATAAAGCAGGATTAGGATAAAAACCATAAAAGCAATAAAAGTATTTCAAAAACTTTTTTGTACCTGCATTATCTATCATTACTTGTTTCTTTTGCAAGAAGTTAGGTCATAAATCATTTCAAAGTAAGTTTAGAAAAATCAATTCTTTCGGTAAAGTGTGGGTTCTAAAAGGAACCATTTTGAATGCTAATCCTAAAGGACCCAAGTTGGCTTTTATATCTAAAAATAAAGCTTAATTTTATTGCAGGTGTGTCTTGCAACCAAGGAAAATAAAAGACTTTGGTATCTTGATAGTGGTTGCTCAAGGTACATGACTGAAGATGTGAAGCAATTCACTTCTCTTGAAGCTTTGAATGGAGGGAGTGTGACCTTCGATGATAATGATAAAGAAAAAATCATTAGTATTGGTAAGTATCACATAACTCCTTCTAGTAATATTAGTAATGTACTTTTAGTCGATGGTTTGAAATATAATCTTTTAAGCATTAGTCAGTTTTGCGATAAAGGTTTTCAAGTAGTTTTTAAATCATCATATTGCATGATTACTAGTCCGGATTTAAATGGAGTACAATTCATTGAAAAAAGGCATGGAAGTGTTTATTTGGTAGACCTAGATGATCTATCTTTGCCTGATGGAGAATGCCTTGTTGCAGTGAATTCTACTAAAGATGAGACTAGTTGGCTATGGCATAAAAGATTAGAGCATGCTAGTATGTATTTTCTTTCAAAACTTTGCAAAAAGAATTTAGTTAGAGATTTACCTGAACTTTGTTTTGAAAAGGATAGAATTTGCCAAGCATGTCAATTTGGTAAGCAAGTTAAGACTTCTTTCAAACCAAAAGGTTTTATAACTACTAGTAGGCAACTTGAACTACTTCATATGGATCTCTTTGGACCAACTAGAACATCAAGTCTAGGAGGCAAGAATATGGATTAGTCATAGTGGATGATTTTTCGAGATTTACATAGGTTTTCTTTTTGGCATAAAAAGATGAATCATTTTCAGCATTCATAAAGTTTTATAGAAAAGTCTCAAATAAAAAAAGAGTTTCAGTTGTTTGTATTCGTAGTGATCATGGAACTGAATTTGAAAATCAAGATTTTGAAAACTTTTATAATGAAAAAGGAATAGAACATAATTTTTCTACACCTAGGACACCCCAGCAGAATAAGGTAGTAGAAAAGAAAAATCGTACTTTGAAAAAAATGGCACGCACTATGCTTTGCGAAAACGATTTGCCAAGATATTTCTGGGCCGAAGCTATTAATACAGCCTGTTACATTTTAAATCAAGTTTTAATCCACCCTATTTTAAAGAAAATTCCATATGAACTTTGAAACCAAAGAAAACCAACTTTGAAATATTTTCGAGTTTTTGGTTGCAAGTATTTTATTTTGAATAATGAAAATGATAATCTTGGAAAGTTCGATACCAAATCTGATGAAGGTGACTTTTTAGGATACTCTACATAAAGCAGGGCATACAGAGTTTTCAATAAACGAACTTTGGTTATAGAAGAGTCAGTACATATTATTTTTGAAGAATTTACTAACAAATCCTTTAGAAAAGAGGATACATCTAATGAATGTGCATGTGCTGACAAGCTTCAGAAGCTGACACTGAATGATCAATCTCAGCCAAGTGATGAAGATTAAGACAAGAATCAAAAAGGTGATGACACTCCAAAGCATCAAGATATACCTAAGGAGTGGGGGTATGCTCATGGACATCATAAGGAATTAATCCTAGGTGATCCATATAAAGGAATAAGAACTCGAGCCTCAATTAGAAATCATTATAAAAAAACTGAGTTACACCCACATAGAAAATACGTAGATAACAGCTTAAAAAATGTGGATATATGTCTACACCCACATTGGTACACACGTTTGGTTAAACATGGGTATGTCCGGCATGGCTATAGCTTATATCCACGTTTCTTTTTTCCGTGTGTATAGACTTGCTTTACCCATGTAATATTTAACGTAGGTAAAATTATATACGTGGGTATAAATCTAGTCTATACTCTCCTTTATAAAACATGGATAATTAAATATATACAAATTAGAAATATGGATAATTAAATACATACGAATTAGAAACATGGATAATTAAATACATACGAATTAGAATTCATTGGAATTAATAAAGTATAGGTATAAATGAACCTGTACTATCAATAATAAAATGTAGATATATAATTAAATATAGTCATGCTCAATTCAATTTCAAAATATGGATCACATGTAATAACAAATAAAAATAGAAAAACATAAAATAACTATAAACAAGATAATTTTCATCATTATATTAAATATAGTTTAACATACATAGTGATAGTCTTACAAAAATATTGTTTCAACAACTTTATTAATTTCATCTAAATCCAAAGAACAACAAACAAAACATGGTGCTGATTTCAAAAGAAAGTAAATACTAGAACTCAAAACATATCATAAAATAAATTCCAACTATTTTGCTACATCACAAAGAGAATAAAGATATATAAAGTAAACTTTGTAAAATCTCTATTTCTTCCTTGATACCTTCCATCATATCACCTGAATCTGCAAAAACAAAGGAATCATATAAATATACATCATTTCAGAGATAATATAAATCATTATTAAACCAATAATGTATACATATATATACATAATCTTTCCACCAAATAATATGAGCGCTCATAGCATGTTTCATTAAAGATCGACTTTTGTCCTTTACAAGCAATGAAGCATCGGGCTCAATTTCATATGAAACAGAAACCTCACAAAACACATCTCCTAAATTTTTGTCCATCAACATCTTGTCTTTATCATCAGAAATAAATATTCCTTTATCTACTTCATTCTGTGAGATATTCAATAAAATTACTTCTTTATCCTGCAAGTACTGATTTCATATAATATAATGAATAAGTCCTGATGATCACCACTTAATAATATTGAACCATTCTATTTAAATCTATAAATTTATTAAATTAAATTTTACTTACAATTTTAGATGATTCAAAAATGGATAATATTTTTACTTGAGATGAGTTTAGCATGCAGGACACAGCAATGATGCACTGAGAGAAAGCAGCTGTTATAGGAATGAGGAGGCAGAATTTATACATGCCAATACGTTTATCTTGTTTTACCTCTCCACCACACTCGTAGACAACCATATATTACCAATATCCTCTATAAGACCGATCAATGCTGCGACAATGAACATTATGGGAAGGCATCACCGCATCAGATGCTTCATGGTCCTGACTGCAAGGTGCGACTCTTCTAGCCAGATGGGGGACGAAGTGGTAGGTTAAAGTGCTCCTTATTTCGTGCTCCTTATTTCACTATTTTTTACTCAACAATACAAGAGGGTCTGAAAAGCTGACAAACTCTGAATATTCCTAAAGGCATTTACATCATTCTATTTGTTCTCGTATATATTAGCATGGCTACCAAAAATAAACAGAAACCATGAGGACTGGACGATAATGTTACAGGAAAAAAAAAATTACAACTTTTCACCGGTTGGAGGTTTGAGACCTTATCCTGAAAATGGTACAACAGTTTTAACTTACTGGCATGCCTGCTCTTCATTACAGGAAGGTAAAAAAGTAGAGTAAATCTAATCCACAGAGAGAGAGAGAGATTTCATCCCTTATGTGTCCCAAGCTTTCATCCATCATGTGTCCCGGTAAATTGGCTGCGGCGTCCACTTAAGATGCAAATTCAGCCTTCCAGATTTAGCCCACTCTAAAGGAAAGCTATCATTAAATTCTCCCTCTATTATCACCCTCGTTAGTGTCATGATGCATCTCCCGATGTAATCCTAAAATGGTGAATGATATCGTTAGAATTTTTATTTTTTTGCCAAATTTTAATGCAATTGCAATGATTTGAGAGATTCGAATGTTTTTGTTTCAGTTGTAAAATCAGAACTCTGAGACTTAACAAACAGCCAAACCAACAAAGTAGCCAAGAAGAATTTCCTTCAAGAATCGTATGTACCTTGGGATACTACCAGAATAAACTTAAAAGATACCCAAGCTTTTGCAAACTCGCATGCAGCTTATTTTACTGCAACCAACAAATGAAAAGGTCAGAAAAGAACTCACCTTTCCAAATGTATCATGGTCATAGCCTTCCAAGATAAGCAAATCATGCAGTCCATCTTCCACGAGAAAGTCAAAAGTCTGATTCCAGGTCGGATTCAAGCTGTCATTTACCACCTGCAAAACAGGGCCAACAGTTCTTCACATTTCACAAGAATACAAGGTTCTCAAATTTCACAAGGATCAGAAAGCTACCCTTGTTTTGTTCTTTGTTTCTAATTTCTTCAAACGCAGCACAACAAATGGGTCTGCCTTCCCCATCACATCCATTGCAGGCAAATCTTCTGCCGATCTAACTGTCACACAGAGAACTCCTCTCATAATAACAACCTTTTTCCTAAAAGTTGTCCTGTCAATCTCAGCAGCCTCGGTTCCATTCACCTCACTTTTGAGGGCCTTCTCCAAGGAAGTCAATGAAAAATCTTGACTGGCAAAAGGATTAGAAAACTTATTCTCCATGCCAAAAGGACAGTACAGAAGCTCTAGATGCACCTGAAGCACCACGCAGAAGATATGTTACTGGAACTATTGCAGTTCCAGAAGTCAAAAATACATACATCCACACAAATATATGCATATGATCAATAAGACACAAGTTTTGAGCAATACTAAACTAGTTGAGCCTCAACTTTCCTCCAACAGGTTGTTCTACTCAATGACGGTAAGTAACAGTTTGATAGGCATTTAGAAGGAAGGACCAACAAAAAAGGTGACTAGATATTACAAACATCAGTCTGATGTGCACCCTCCACGTTGAATTATAGAGCATTAGGAAAAGAATTATGCAAAAACTTCTAAACAAAAGCATCTAGATGTAAATAACCTTTACTCCAACCAACAAAGCATCCCACTCCCACATGCATATGACAACCTCTCAACCCTAAGTGCTTCCTGGTGATACAGCAACTTCAGACAAAAGAGGGACCCTGCCACAAAGCAAAAGCCAATTGACAACCAGGACCCTTCCTTACTGTTTGTGCAGTTTAAGTTCATGCAATTAGGAAGCCATGCTTGAATATTCTGCTACATCTGAAGAAACTCTAGACAGACATGGGGATTTTGATACAAGGCATAAATGAAGGGAAAAAAGGATAAAAAGCATAAACAAAGCAAAATAACCCAATTAAAATGAAGTAAACATATAAATTAATCAGATGAAAGAGTGATATCAAGCAAGCACATGCATGACTGCAACAATTCTACAACAACATTATACTAAATTTACAAAGTAACATAATAGGACAATTTTCAAAATATAGCATAAAACATCATTTGAGAATTTAAGGGGAAGAGCTACCTTGTTGGAAAAGGTGAGAAAGAACCAGGCTACTAGAACTATGGTTATTTGAGGGGTCCATGGTGAGACCTAAAAGACCAGTTAGATAAAATAAAGGAGCTAATCAACCGATATGCAGTACAAGCTCATTCAACCACAGAGAGCATGTCCAAAAAGAACTTCCCAAGACAGGAATAGCATAAAAGATATCAGTACATAACTATATACCAAACAACATGATATAATTATTTATTAAGCTTTCATAAAACAAACATAACAGGAAAGAACAGAACAGCACCAAATACTTAACATTTTTCTTTGACATTTTCTCACAAAACACCGATTGATAGTCCCTTTATGTTACTTGGTCAGTCATTTCATTGGCCAGCTTAGGAATTTGCGAAGGGGAAAAAGAAACAATAACAGATCTGAAGATTAGGATGAGCATTTTTCAACTATATCCATAAAAAGCGAAAAGATTTATTAAGTACGATTTTATTTAGTTATTTGTAAATGCATGCCAATTCACACAGCAGTGTGTAAGCCACTCCTAAACATGCTTTGTTGAATTCAGTCCAGGAATCAATTAACAACTACCTTGTAGATTTTTTTCCCCTTTTAAAGTTAAAGTTAAGATTTTCACCATGTCCAAACATCCAACAACAGAATCCATTATTAAATCAAGAAATTGGATCAAACACAGAAGCTCATAGAAACTAGTGCATGTGAAATTGGAGAGC
The DNA here is from genome assembly GCA_021397845.1 of Areca catechu. Classification (NCBI taxonomy): domain Eukaryota; kingdom Viridiplantae; phylum Streptophyta; class Magnoliopsida; order Arecales; family Arecaceae; genus Areca; species Areca catechu. Next base: position 97,588,104 of record CM038039.1, read on the forward strand.
GAAAAACATTATCCTCATATTAAGAAGAATCCAACAGATAGCAGGTGACAGATTAAAGTACTACCTTCTTTTTTTATCTCTTACTTAGCCATTCTTTACAAGTATCTGGCCTTCTTTATCTGATACATTGTTGTACTTTGGAGGTCTGAATTTGTGAAAACTGAAAAGAAACTCTATTTTTATTGTTTCTTCTATAGCATGTCCAATATGATATATGATCTTTAAAATACTTAATTTGTCGTGTAGGAAAAAAGATAGATAGAGAAAAGAAAAGTTTTATGATGTATAAGCTTACTTGACCCCTATCTTTCCTGTCTCTCTGGACTTCTAGATCTTTGACAAGTTTCAACCATATGTAAGTCTCACTTCGACGGCCCCTACGTCCAAGACATCATCTCTCGTCACACCTCTTGCAACATTGTCAAAGAAGGGAATGGTGAGACAAGAATCCAGTGTAGTAGAGCTCAACGGGAACTTAGGAACCAAAACGTCGATGTCCGCCACAGTGACCGGCCGAAAGTACTTCTCCGTCTGTTCCCACACATTCATGCCCGCAAGGGGTTGCCCGTGCCCCGAGGGCTTCTCCCCGTACTCCCCATGGGACTTCTTGTGCTTCCTGCGGCTATCCTTCGGCTTCGAGAGAAAGGCGGCCAAGCCGGAGGGGAGCGTCGGAACCCTAGTGCCGGCCTCCTCCGCATCGAATGGGGACCGGTCAGAGAGGGCCTTGCAAGCCTAGGCGAAGGGATCCACCCTGGAGGCCGCTAGCGCCACCTCCCCCATTGACAGTGACGGCCAGGAGATGAGGCAGGGCTTCTCCTCGGTGCCGCAGCCCGCGATGGCTCCCTTGCCAATCATACTTCGTCGCTGGCATCGGTCACCGCTCATGGCTGTGACTTGCGACAGCAGCCCATCATCACTACAGAAACCCTATCCCTAACCCTAATCGTAGTCCCCTCGGCGTAGGACTCCTCCACGTGCGACGATGGCGGGGGTGCTAGGTTTAGGGTTTCAGTCATCCCTTCTTTTTTGTTCTAGACTGGGATCAGTATTAATTTTTTTGGATACTCTTTTCTTAGTACACCAAGATTTATTCATTATATTTGATTTACTCATGTTTAATAGTTGAAATGTAAGTTACAAATTAATTATAGCATTTTCACGTTTGCCAAACATGGATATATATAACTCTTTTTTTAGAATTTGAATTTTTATTCACGTATATATTTACGTGTCTAAAAAGCATGGATATATGTAACTTTTTTTGTAGTGAATGAATGTGATTATATAGCTTTTGTATCTCAAGTAGAACCTAAATGTTATGAAGAAACTAAAAAAGATCCTAACTAGATTAATGCCATGCAAGATGAACTAATTCAATTTGATAGAAATAATGTTTGGACTCTAATAGAAAGACCATCTAATGTTTCAATTATTGGCACTAAATGGGTATTTAGGAATAAATTAGATGAAAATGGTATTGTTGTTAGAAATAAAGCTAGGCTAGTTGCTAAAGGCTACAATCAGGAGGAAGGGATTGATTTTGATGAGACTTTTGCTTCTGTTGCTAGACTTGAAGCAATTAGACTATTATTAGCATTTGCTTGTTTTATGAATTTCAAACTATTTCAAATGGATGTTAATAGTGCTTTCTTGAATGGTTTTATAACTGAAAAGGTTTTTGTTGAACAACCACCTGGATTTGAAAATCATGCACATCTTGATCATGTTTTTAAATTACACAATGTACTTTATGGATTAAAGCAAGCACCTCGAGCTTGGTATGAAAAACTCAGCAAATTTTTGATTGAAAATGAATTTTCTAGAGGAAATGTTGATAAAACACTGTTTTTAAAAAAGAAAAATAATGATTTATCAGTAGTACAAATATATGTTGATATCATTTTCGGTGCTACTAATGAAATTCTTTGTCAAGAGTTTGCTAAGCTAATACAGGGTGAGTTCGAGATGATCATGATGGAAGAACTCAATTTCTTTCTCGGACTCCAGATTAAGCAAACTGCAGATGGTATCTTCATCAACCAAGCTAAGTATACAAGATAAATTATCAAAAAGTTTGAGATGGAGACTACTAAAGCAATAGGTATGCCTATGAGCCCCTCTTGTATACTTGATAAAGATGAACATGGTAAATCAATAGATCAAAAGTTATACAGAGTATGATAGGCTCTTTATTATATTTAATTGCTAGTAGACCAGATATAATGTTCAGTGTATGCATGTGTAAAAGATATCAGTCTGAACCTAAAGAATCACATCTTTTGACTGTTAAGCGTATTATTAGATATCTATCTGGTACTATTGATATTGGTTTATGGTATTCTAGAAATTTATATGCTGAACTGATTGGATATTCTGATGCGGATTTTGCTGGTTGTAAATTGGATAGAAAGAGTACTAGTGGTACTTGTCAATTTCTTAGAGTTAACTTAATCTCCTGGTTTAGCAAGAAACAAATTTCAGTTGCATTATCCACACTGAGGCTGAGTATATTACAGCAGGAAGTTGTTGTGCTCAAATCTTGTGGATTAAGCAACAACTTGAAAATTTTGGAATTAAGTTAACTAGTACACCTATTAAATGTGATAATACTAGTGCTATTTGCTTGACAAAAAATCCTGTTCAACACTCTAGGAGTAAACATATTGAAATTAGACATCATTTCATTAGAGATCATGTAGAAAATAATGATGTTTTGCTTGAATTTATTAGTACTAAATTTTAATTAGCTAATATTTTGACTAAATCTCTTCTGGAAGATCGATTCTATATGATTAGAAGAGAGCTCAGGATCATCAATCCTTTTGATTAAATTTTTTATTATATTTGACTCAAACTAGATCAATTCGATCTTAATCATGATAAATCTTACTCCATCATTATTGATTTCACTCTAAGATTGTCATATTTCTAGTGATTTTGATTTACTCATGAAATCCCTAAATTTTTAGTTTTAAGTCGATGTGTCGATATATCTATATGTCGACACCTGAATGTGTCGACACATGCATGAGCCGACACATGAACGATAGCGGACTGAGAATAAAGGATTTTTCGAACCGTTTTTCTCCCCATTTCTTCTCTCCTTTGAGCTGACACATCGTTTCAAGGTATCCTCACTGTTCCCATTCTCCATTTTGCATTTTATCCTGTTGTTTCTTCGATTTGGACACTCGGTAGCCTGGATTTTGGTTGAATTTCTTCTTGCACTTGATTTCTAAACCCTAGAAACCCTAGATTTCAACCAAAACCTTGCTCAATTTCTTAATCCAAGCAATGGGACCTCGAAGCAAGTTGTCCATCGACCTCGTCAATCAAATCAAGAAGAAGAGCGAACGACGAAGGCCATACATGAGTCGAGAGCTCCAGATCCACCCGCACGATCACTTTTTGTTCCGTCTAGCCAGATGAGCTCGAAGATTATAGTTGGAGGATGGTGAGTGGACTTTGCATTTATGGACTAGCAGCATTTTTGGATTGGTCAGTGGATTCATCAGGCTGGTCGGACTACATTCTATTCACTCAGTGAGAGGTATTACCCCAAGCTTATGCGAGAGTTTTATGGATCACTCGCCCGTGGGATAGATGGATGGTTAGCATAGGTCAGAGGACGAGATATCCCTGTTACTTCAGATATTCTGAGCAGAGTATGGGATATACCGATGATAGGATCTGTGGTAGACAGTTTGATGGATAGAGTCAGTGGACTTCAGTGCATCTTTGAGTTTGACATTCTACCAGAGGGAGCTATTGTACCAGCATCCAGATTATCTGCAGAGATGAGACTATTGCATCACATCGTCGCCTGGATACTTCTGTCGAAGACTGGACATTTCGATTATATCATTGAGTGGGAGTTGCTCACGATGGTCTCTTTGGTTCAGTACATGCTCGTTTGCATTCCAGTACTTATGGTTCATCAGATGACAGAGGCGTCGACTAGCCAGCGATTCTGCTTACCCTATGGTATGGGACTGACAGTTTTGTTTAGGAAGTATGGAGTCAGCTTTGAGGATGAGCCCTACCGCACATTACTTCATACTGATGTGTATGACATCAGGTCATTACATCGGATGGGCTATCATTTGTTCCAAGGACAATGGACTCGCAGGATATCTGGTCAGGCCGAGGACAGAGCTGATGATGATGATGCAGCAGAGGAGGAGCGAATTGTCTCCAGCAAGGCAGGACCCAGCGAGAGTCAGCCTAAGGCAGCAGCACAGCCAACGATTGCTTCTCAGTCTGATCCTTCTACTTCAGCACAGCCTCAGCTAGCTTAGACGGAGACTCCAGGCACATCAGATAGCTTATTGGACATAGTCAGATGCATCGAGATTGACGTGTTTATCATGAGGCAGCGTCTTAACTGTTTCATAGCTGAGACGAGAGAGAGCCATGCTGGACTTAGTAATAGCATCTCAGCTATACTCTCTGCACTGTCCAGATCTTCAGCGAGTGCTCTGGTTGCTGAAACTGCTCCTACACTTGCTCATGCACCTGCTCCTGTACCTATTGATGATGATATTATTGTTGAGCATGTTGATACTACTGCTGGAGATGGTGTTACTATTGGTGATACTGTTATTGGAGATGATAATAAGACGATAAAGAGACTGACTCAGACAAATTTGATTTCACAGATCTTACTTTAGAGCCAGTAGCGGAGGTGACGGTTGACTTGCCTAGAAGTCCTGTTCATGACCCTTCATATTCACCTGCCCAGACTCATATTCCATCTTCTCCTTCTAGATCGGATGATCACATTCCTGTTCCTATTCCTATTCTCTCTCCAGTTATCGATACTCCTATTCTGATACCTATTATTGATTTTCCTGATATTGATACTCCTGTTATACATACACCTATTATTGAGACCCCTCTTATTGATACACCGATTATAGATATACTGATTCATTCTATAGCTGATACTTCTATTCTTGATATGCCTGTTGTATCATCAGCTGTTATCCCTATCATTGCCACACTGATTGTTGATACTCCTATTCATACATCCTCGCTTATTCGAGAGCTTGGGTTTTATACACCCGGTTTTCAATATCTTGACTCAGGTCCTTCATTTGATCGCACACCTCTTCCAGCGGTTGCTAAGATTGTTGATCTGATCACTTCTGTTCATGTGGAGGACATTGCTTCTACCTCTACTGCTCCAGCCAGAGATCGGACATATGCTCGTCGCAGAGGACATGGTCTCGTACCCCTCCACAGCCGACTAGGACCCGTCTCAGAGATCTTAGATCAATTTGGCCGCGAGCTCGATCTTCTATTGATTCAGGACTGATTGAGATCAGTTCATCTTCTGATGATACTAAAATGGATGAGAATTAGGATTTTTATGTATTTTTAGTTTGTTTTTATGCTTTATGTACTTTTATTTTTGTTATGTATCTGTTGTACAAGTTCTAACTTTAAATGAAAAAACTTTGTTGTTATTTATCTTTATGTCTTTAATGCAAATGAATGATCTATCTTGAATTGCTCTTCAATGTGTTTACTCTTAAATGAATGAATGTCTTAATGGACGAGTAGAATAAATGCTATATCTTGACTACTCAATCTATTTGTTTTCCTACCTTTTTAATGATAACAAAAAGGGGGAGTAGAATAATAAAACTTAAGTATAAATGAGTACAAATGCAATATAATCTGTGATATATTTGTGATATGGCTGAACAATTTTTTTTAAAAAAAACTTGAATCAAGATTTGTTTACAAAATTCCTTAAGAAAGGTGGAGCTTTACTTTCAAAGTGAATTTCATCCCTCTTTAAATGTTTGAAAAGATATTTACAAACTATTTTATGGATCATCGATTTAGGGGGAGCTTTGTTGTTTGCTAAAATTTTCTTGTAGAGTATCATGATATATGTTTTTATGCTTAAATGTATCCCAAAGCTCTAATACTCTCAATCATTATAACAAGCTCTGACTTTGTTATAGTTATTATGAAATGTCATATCATTAATGCAAGTAATATTGACACATTTAATGTTTTTAGTTTTATGCAGCTTAATAATTTCTTTTAAATGCTTTTTCAAGCAATTATACTTAAGGGTTTTGTCATCATCAAAAAGGGAGAGATTGTTGACTTCGTTATTGATTTTGATGATAAGCAAAATAGTTAAGTATAAGTTGAGGACTAATGATTTTCTTTAAGTGTGTTTTTATTGATAAAGGTGCTTACAAATTTGAAGAAGCTTATTTATTTGAAGAAGCCAAGTTTGAATGAAAAGATTGCTCAAAAAGGACTTGGACACTCAAGAGTTGGTTGATTAGATCGTTAAGTTAAGTGGAAAATATGTTTCAGCTAAAGTTCAGGCCTTTTTGTATAGTTTTTAGAGAAGTGTCGACTCAAAGTATCGACACATGATATGAAGTGTCAACACATGAAAGTGAAGTGTCGACTCAGGCCGGTACGCAAGAATGTTTCAAATGGCACAGACGAAGTGTCAACACATGGACCAGAAGTGTTGACACATGGATCAACACATCGCCTGAGATTTTCAAGCCACAGAACTTACTAAAATTGAAGAAGCAGCTGAAGTGTCGACATATGGAAGCAAGGTGTCGACTCAACTGAGTAGGTGTTGACAGATCTGAGATTTCCAGAGAATCAACTTGAAGCAATTTGAATTGGGTGTCGACTCAAGAAGTTCAAGTATCAACCTTATGTGTCGACTCATAGCCAGAAGTGTCGACTCAAGAAATTCTGACAATAGTAATGACTAGTTTTTCAAGCACAGAATTCGCCTATTTTGCCCTCCAATGGCTAGTTTTTAAGTCTAATGGCTAGAAACGGGATTTGAGGCCTTAGGAAAGTATTTATATACTCCAAATCAAATCAAAATATAAGAGATTGCATATCATTGAATACCTTTGAAGAGTTTGAAGAAAAGTGAGCTTTAACTCCTATTCCTTGAAGTTTCAACCACTCTCAAGCTAAAGCAAGCCTCCAAGCATTCAAGAGCCTTCAAGAGCATTGAAGATCATCCATTCTTGAGCATTCAAGAGGTTTCAACAAGTTCAAAGCATCTCTACTTCGAGCTTCAAAGAGATACCCACTTTGTTTTAGAAAGTTTACTTTGTTTCATTACATCTAAACCTTATTTGTTGTAAGGGTTCTTGGTTAGCCTATTGTAAAACCAAGTGAGATTATTGGTGAGCCTTTGCAAAATTAATTAGGTTGGTGGTTGGCCCGCAAAACCACTAAGGTTCTTGGTTAGCCTGAAAAACCAATGGAGGTTATTGGTTAGCCTTTGAAAACCAATTAGGTTCTTGATTAGCTAGTAAAACCAAGTAAGGTTTTGACTTGTTGGCCTTTTGAAAATAATTTGGATTTTTGATTAGTGAGCCCGCAAAACTAATCAACTATAATCAGGTGTGATTATAGTGAATTCCCAAGGGGATCTTAGATAGTGGATGTAGGTGCATTGGATAGTACCAACCATTATATTTCTTGGTTTTTGTGATTGCTTGATCTCTCTTCTTTCTCTTTACTTATTGCTCTTTAATTTCGCTGCACTCTTATTTTAGAGCATTGCAATTGAATTGATAGTACCTTGCTAATTTATTTGTTGAATTGGATTGCATTACTTAGTATCAAGTAATCTTAAGTTTTAATTTTTAGAGACCCAATTCACCCCTCCCCCTCTTGGGTTGCTTATTGGGCAACAAAGACCTACCAGACTACTACAATCCCTTATGATTTCTCAATAGAAATGGGAACACATTACTATGGACTTTGTAACAGGCTTGCCCAAAACCCCTAGAGGTAATAATGTAGTGTGGGTGATTATGGACCGACTGACAAAATTAGCTCATTTCTTACCATGCCGAGTTGGTCTCTCTCTAGAAAGATTAGCAGGCTTGTACATGGAACAGGTCATGAGACTACATGGAATTCTAGCTACTATAGTATTGGATCGAGACAGTAGATTTGTTTCATAATTTTGGAAGTCTTACAAAGTCCTGGAAACCAAATTAAGTTTCAGTACAGTATTTCATCCTCAAATCGATGGACAATTAGAGCGAACCATCCAAATTTTGGAAGACATGTTAAGAGCTTGTGTTATGAACATTGGTAGTGCTTTGGACTATCATCTATCATTAATAGAGTTTGCTTATAATAATGTTATCAAGCTAGCATATAGTGGTACCTTTTGAGGCTTTGTATGGTAAGAAGTGTAGATCTCCTATTTGCTGGGATGATGTAGGAGAAAGAAAATTATTGGGTCTAGAAATGGTGTAGCAATAGTGGACAAGGTATAAGTGATTAGGGAATGGTTGCATACTGCTCAGAGTAGACAGAAAAGTTATGCAGATAAGAGACGGAGAGAGCTAGAATTCAATGTAGGTGACCCATGTCTTTTTGAAAGTTTCTCTCATTAAGGGTGTGATGAGATTCGGTATACGAGGCAAGTTGAGTCCAAGATATGTGGATCCATTTGAAATTCTGGATAAAGTTGAGGAGGTGGCCTACCAACTAGCACTACCACCAGCCTTATCAGGAATGAATAACGTATTTCATGTATCGATGCTACAAAGGTATATTTCCGATCCCAACCATGCAGTGGATTATATGCCATTGCAGCTTCATGAAGATTTGACCTAGAGGAGGTGCCTATACGGATCATCGATAATAAGGATCAAGTGTTGCGACACCGAACCATACTATATGTGAAGGTGAAGGTGCAATGGAGTAATCACAGTGAAAGGGAGGCTATATGGAAACCTGAAGCAGAAATGAAAGACAAATATCTATAACTTTTTAAAATAGCAAGTATGTAAGTTTGGAGGACAAATTTTTTTAATGGAGGGAGAATATGAGATACAGATTTTTTTGGGCCGAAGTCGGCAGGCCTAGCCGACTTCAACCCAAAACACAGGAAAATAAGGGAAGAGAACCAGAAATATGGGACTCATTCTCCCTTCTTATCCGGCTGGAAACCTCACTAGAAAAGATGTCGAACCACTATGGAGGGTAGGGACAAGGTTGGCGATGAGTTGGGGTGGGATGGGGACCTTCAATCAACGAGTTTCTTTTCTCCACGGCAAGGAAAACTCGTTGGGAATTTTTTTTAAATCTCCCCTCATCGCTGCCAACCGAGCCCATTGAGCCTTCTTCCTGCTATTTTCCTCCTCTCTGGAAAGCGACCGAGAGCTCTTCAACGCTAGTGAGTCCTTTTCCCCTTATTTTCATTCTTTTTGGGAGGTTTTAACCAGGATTTTGGGTTGATTTTTCTAGTTTTGGTTTACCTTGGGCCGTGCATCGCCGGTGGTCACGCCGCCGTCTTCCCTCTAGTCCTCCGAGCCCTTTCCTAGTAATCTCTTCCCATGGTCGCTAATAACCATGGGAAGCCAGTTGGTCAAGCCAAAGAAGAACAACAGGGGTTCGGGGGAGAAGAGAAGAGAAGAAAGAAGAAAGAGAAAGAAAGAAAGAAAGAAAGAAAGAAAGAAAGAAAAAATAAAAAAAATAAGGGGCCTCTATTCAGTGTAGAAAAAAAGGAAGAAGAGAGAGAAAGAGGAGAGAGAAAGAAGAGAGAAGAAGAAAGATAAAAAGGAGAGAAAAAGAAGAGAGAAGAAAAGAGAGAAAGAAAGAAAAAAGGGGGAGATCGAAAAACCCTTTTTCTAGAAATTCATGAGATTAGGGTTTTACAGGTGAATCGTAGAAGAAATTTGGATAAAAAATTTTGGATTCATAATTATCCTAGGATTATTTATATATATTAATAATTGTTATTGTAGGGGAACGGCCTTCTGAGTAGGAAGGTGTTGGGCAAGCTCCGGGTATAGATTAATATTGGGTATATTGGATAGCTCCTAAAAGATAAGGATTTCTGGACATGAACACCGATTTTATACATATATCTTATATGGCATGATTTGATCTGTGCACATGAGCATTGATATGCATGGTTGTTTTTGCATGGTATGTTTTGACTTCTCATGATGGATAGTACGATTGATATTATCATTTTTATTTTTGTTCCGTACACCATGTTTCATCAAGTATAACTATTTTTGATTGTTTGGACCATGATGCCGGTCATCAAAAAATTTGAGATGACATGATTTGATAGCATGATAGAAATTGATAAAGTGATAACCAAGAGAATGAGATAATTGGACTAGCCATGCCACGGGATCATGGTTACTGAGATGCCAGTTATAGGCTGAAGTATGACAATGAGATTGTCCATCACATGCTGAAGTGTGACAATGAGCCTGCCAGTTATAGGCTAAAATGTGATATTGAGATTGCCAGTCATGGGTTGAGGCATGATCGTGGTTAGTCCAGAATCCTAAAGAAGAAGGATAAACTAATAGAACATGAAAAGAAAATATAATTTTATCAAGGATTTTGTTATACATGGCATTTGAGTTGTTTCATTGCAAGATATGATATTTATTATTTTCTTGCTATTTTCAAAATTATATTATTATTAGTGTGACCATATGGAATCCTTACTCGGCCATGAAGCTCATTCTTCACTTTTTTATTTTTCTTCCAAAGATACAAGATGCATAGCAAGGTTCGGGCTGGGCGTGAGACTAAAAATCAACACTTAGATTGTTTAGTTAGTTTTGTTTAGTTAATTTGGTTGCTGATACTTATAATAAATCAGTGGACCATTTAGTGATTTTGAATTGAATAAATGAATTATTTAATTATTATTAAATTATTTAAAATAATGTTGGTTTAATTGCATGATTTTTGAATGAAGTGAATCTTGTGTATCTTGGCCTGACATGATCTCTAGGATAAAACCAAGGGTTGTTTGGTCGGTCATATAGCCAATTCCAATACTGGATTCGGGGTGTGACAGTTTGCCAGTTCGAGACACAGTCAGGCCGAGGCACAGGACTTAGCTAGATCATACTAAGGACCCAAAATAAGGATCTACCAGGCCGAGGCATAGGACTTAGCCAGGATCATACTAAGGACCCAAGATGAGGGTCTACCAGTCGAGGCACAGGACTTACTAGGACGAAGATCAACTAGTTGACAATCTATCATACTAAGGATCTAAGATGAGGGTTTGCCAGGCTAGGGCACAATCAAGCCGAGGCATAGGACTTAGCTAGGTTGAAAATCAACTGGTTGACAATCTATCATACTAAGGATCCCTGATAAGGGTTTGCTAGGCCAAGGCACAGACAGGCCGAGGTACAAGACTTACCTAGGATGAAGATCAACTTGCTAATAATCTATCATACTAAACATCCAAGATGAGAGTTTGCCAGGCTGAGGCACAGTACTTAGCCAGGATGAAGATCAACTGGCTGACAATCTATCATACTAAGGATCCAAGATGAGGGTCTGCCAGGCCAAGGTACTGTCAAGTTGAGGCAAAGGACTTAGCCAACATAAAGATCAACTGGCTGATATCCTATCAAACTAAAGATCCAGGATAACGGTCTGCCAGGTCGAGGCACAGTCAGGCCAAGACACAAGACTTAGCCAGGATGAAGATTGGCTAGCTAAAATCTATCATATTAAGGACCAGGATGAGGGTCTACCAAGTTGAGGCAGAGAACTTAGCTAGGATGAAGATCAACTAGTTGATAATCTATCATACTAAGGATCCAGGATGAGGGTTTGCCAGGTCGAGGCATAATAAGGCCATGACACATTACTTAGCTTATTCAGATAGGGTTGTCTTTAGAGCTGTCAAAATGGGCTAGAGCCCGTGGGCTAGCCCATTTGACCTTATAAATGGGCCAGGTCAGGCCAAAAAAATAACCCATTTATGTAACCGGGCTTTTTGGCCCAGCCCTTATAGCCCATAGGCTGAAATAGGTTAGGGCCGGGTCAGCCCATGGGCCAGGGATTTTTGTTAAAAAAATAAAATTTAAATGAGCCCGTCAGTCGTGAGCCATGAGCCTGTCATAATAGATTTTTTCCCCCTAAAAATTGCATTCAACAGATTCTAGATCTTTCTATTCCTGTAATCCCATCTCACCATCACCGAGTCACTCATTTGGCCATCCTATTCTTCACTTCTTCTTCTTCCATGGCATTCCCTCTTCCCACTTCCGATTTCTTTTAAGCCTATTCCAAATTCTAATTCACTAATCATTGGGGCTTTACTGCTCTCCCATTCTGGTGGAAGAGAAGAGAAAAATCATTGGCGACGGTGATGCCGGTGGTGACAAAGGGGCGGTGGAGGAAATAAGTGGCGTTGGCATCGAGACAAGTATAATCGAACATCAGCGATGAGGACTCCTCATTCCTCAATCCTTTTTTTTTTGATTTTTCTCTCAACGAAGAGTTAGAGACTTAGAGACAGGGGTCCCAGGGGGGTGCCACTGTCGTTGTGCTGGCATGCTGGGAGGGCTCATAGTCACCGAGCTATGTCTTCTTCCTCCTTGGACATACTTCCATTTGATACATTATGCATTAAATCCCACAGAAGGTTATCATTCATTTCCCCATACTTTGGGAGGATGAACAAACTACCGTGCTTAAATCCTCTATGACCACAACTTTTAGTACGAATATTAGTCATGGCACAAACAAAATAGGTATACTCAAAAAAGATATTGAGAGTTCTACTTTGTCATTGTTGGAACTAATAAAAAAAGGATATCAGATTGCTGAAGATTACAATTTACAAGAGATGCCTATATATAGGGAATCTAAGAGTTTGTATTTTGAATGTTATTTCTATAATCTTTGGAAAGTTTTTTTTTTTCACATCATGTCCAAGATTTTGTTGAAATTATATATAATTTGGTGCAAGTGGGCTGACCCGGCCCTAGTCCACGGCCCATATAAGGCCAGGCTGGGTTGGATTTTCTCGGCCCATTTGTGCAAGTGGGCCTAGCCCAGCCGGGCCCATATAATATCAACCCATATGGGTTAGGACCTGGTCGGGTCGAGTCGGCCCACATCGACAATTCTAGTTGTCTTGTATGTTAAAGAGGTGAAGGTTACTTATCAGGATCGAGAAAATTTGATTGCCCCTATTTTACCTTTGGATGTCAAGAATAAGCCTCGGATGTGGCTATTTGAAGAGTCATCATATATAGGTGACATATAATTGATATTGTTCTATCAACTATTTAGGGAAGGCCTTTGCTAACCCTTCTTATTTCATCTTTGTAGATGTTTGGACGATACTCTATTGAGTAAATGCTTCACATATAAATAATCTAAGTACGATGGGCCCGATGCTAAGGATGGTGATGTCGAGAGAGGCTTGAACATAGCCTTGGTTCATTTGAGAGATGGCTAATGATTGGTTGTACCTTCATTCTTCTTGAAAATCCTTGGGATATCGAGGGTGGGAGGATTTTTCCCACAACAATACCCCACTCCTTAGTCTGAGTATGAAGTCTTGGGCTAAGGAGTAGCTCTAGCTATATGCTCGAAGGATATCAAGGATTGCCTAGTTAGTTATCTCGATTATTTATTATAGAGTAAAGATGTAGCAGTATTTCTCGGTGCCCTTATGTAAAAATTGATGTCAGACCAGGATTTCAAAATTAATCATGGTTCATCATATTGGCAAGCAGTAATATTCGTAGATTTAATTTTTGGTGAATCGATCAAAGGTCCTTAAGATTTCGGCCAACCAAAAGTCACTGAAAAGTCCTGGGACTATTTGATCAATGGCTATTTAGTATAAATTATCTTGGGGCTTTGACTGATCAATGGTCATTTAGGGGCTATTAAATGTCGATTAAAGGTGCCTCCATAGAATGGGCACCGATCAAGGGTGCCTTCATAGAATGAATGCCAATTAAGGGCCTTTATGGGGATGAGGGTCCTAGTAGTTAGCCCTCACCATTAAGTTGGGTCCTTTTAGTTTGTCTAATATGTTGGTGGACAAGGGTACTTTTGGTTATGCATCGATTATGTTGGGACCTTCTAGTTAGCCCAACGTGCTAACTGATGAGGGTCTTTATAGTTACCCTTTGCCATTGAGCGCTGATCGTAGGCATTTTTTCTAGCCCCCTTCTGGTTTTTATCTTAGTAGTCTGTGTACAGTTGAAGGTACTGCATATGGTTGGAGGGGGTCTTCCTCTAATGCCATTATATTTCCTATAGATTAACAGGAATGTACACCATTTTAATTTAAATCTTCTTTATTAAAAGATGGAGAAAATTACCTGGGACTCTGATCGATCAAAGTTTATTTAGAGCCATGGACGTTAAGTAACCTTGGAGCTCTGATTAATCAAAGGTTACTTGAAGCTATGGGTGTTGAATGGTCTTGAGTTTTTGATCGATCAAAGGTCACTTGGAGCCATGGGTACTGAGTGGCCCTGGGGTTCTGATCGATCAAAGGTCATTTAGAGCCATGGGTGCTGAATGGCCTTAGGTCTTTGACTAATCAAAGACACTTGGAGCCATGGGCACTAAATGATCTTGGGGCATTGATTGATTAAAGGTCACTTGGAGCCATGGATGCTGAGTGGCCTTGGGAGTCTGATCGATCGAAGGTCACTTGGAGTCATGGGAATTAAATAGCCTTGGAGCTCTAACCGATCAAAGATCACTTGAAGCCTGGACACTGAATAGCCTTGGGGTTTTAATCGATCAAAGGTTTCATGGAGTCATGGATGTTGAATTGCCTTGGGGCTTTGACCAATCAAAGGTTTCTTGGAGCTATGGGTATTGAGTGGCCTTAGGACTCTAACCGATTGAAGGTCACTTAAGCCATGGATATTGAATGGCCTTGGGACCATGATCGATTGAAAGTCACTTGGAGCCATGGGTGCTAAATTATCTTAAGGCTCTGACCAATTAAAGGTTACTTGAAGCCATGGACACTAAATGGCCTTAAGATTCTGATCGATTAAAGGTTACTTGGAGTCATGGGCACTAAATGGCCTTGAAGTTATGATTGATCAAAGATCACTTGGATTCATGAGCGCTGAGTGGCCTTTGGGCATTGACTAATCAAAGGTTACTTAAAGCCATGGGCATTGAATGGCCTTATGGCTCTGATCGATCGAAGGTCACTTGGAGCTATGCCGCTCTTTATAGATTAGTAAGAATATGTGCTATCTTAATGCAAGTTCTCTTTATTAAGAAATGAAAAAATCACCAGGGACGAGGCGGGGAGAGTTGTTTGAATAGTTGGCTAAGATACTTCAGCTCGCTATAGTATAAATCTCCAAAGTTGAAGCCAATTATAAGGCTAAGATGGCTGAAATAAAGGATTTAAAGACTCTACTTGGAAAAAAATAAGGCTAAGGTAATTACTTACGGATGCCAAATCTATGAAAATGCTAATTCTAATCTAAGCTAAATATTTGAGAATGCTCAATATAATTTGAGGCTAGTATTTGATAATGCCAAATATAATCTGAGACAGATTTTTAAGAATGCCAAATATAATCTAAGGCAAGTTTCTAAAAATGCCAAATATAATATGAGGCAAATTTTTAAGAATGCCAAATATGTTCTGCTCAAATAGTGTCGATATTTCACCAGACTCAGAGGGTCTTCCAGTGTTAACCCTTCACCCCTCAAAATATAAGTCATCACATGCAAATTAACTATTGAATTTGAAATTCTTTCAAATAAAATTCACAATACTAATAAATTGGAGGAGTTCCATGATCTGGATAGTGGAGTCCCATCAAGCTTTCTGGATTCTCCACTGAGCTACCCTTGGCAATGATTTCTAATTACTCTTGCCACAAGTTGATTTTTTGTAGTTTTCTGCAAACTTATGGACCTGCAAGAAGAAAGAATAGAATGGTAGATGGGGGTTCTCCAGAAAAAATAAATTTAGTTAGGAGCTCGGGTGATGAGTTGAGGATGTCTTGGAAAGTAATTAAATATGACTGATGTCTTCAATGTGTGAGAGCACCTGACTCGCTAACGGGAGAGGGTCCTAATGATTAGCCCAATATCTTATTGTACTGATGGATGAGGGTATTGGTGGTTAGCCCTCAATGTTTCTTAAAATATAAATCATCATGCAAAACTATACACGTTAAATAATAAATACATAATTTCTTGAAAGAAATTTAAAGTTTTATCACTGATGGATTGGAGAAATTTTGCAGTCTGGGCAAGAGTTCCAATGGATGTGTGGGCTCACCACCGAGCTACCCTCTAGTGGTAACATTTATTGCCTCAATCGTAAGTCAATATTTCATAGCTTTTTATAAGCCTGTAGACCTACGAGAAAAACAAAGTGATAGATGATAGGCTTTAATGCCTTTTACCATAGATCCTTTAAAAAGTTGGCTTCCTTGGAGCTTGGACTACTTGGAAGCTTAGATATTGGGATGTCGGCTTTGGAAGGCTGGTCTCTAGATTTGCTCGGCTTTGACTTTGTTCTTCTTGGCTCGATTTTGACTATATTCTTCTCTGACTTAGATTTCACCTTGGCTTGGCCTCAGCTTTGAATCGCACCATCCTGCTTTGATGACCGTGCATCAGGAAGTGATGTACCGTCGCTGGGGGGCTATTGCATAGCATCATAAGGGGCCATAAGAAGGCTAGAGACAGCTAGCAGGACATCATCGTGCCGCTGTTCTTTCTCTTGTTATTGTTCTCTGTTATGGCTCTCATTCTCAATCTTTAGATCACATTATTATGTGGGAGGAGATGATCCTCTATAGCATAGCAGCCATTCCCCTACCCCCTAACCTACCATCCTCCTAGGCTTGCTTCTCCAATGAACTAGTTCATCAACAGGATGGCTCTCCCTGTGAGGACCATCACCATAGCTATCATTGTTAGAAGGAGAGGAATTTAGGAAGAAAAGTGTTTCTTCATTACTTGCTTAAATCCAAATGACAAATACAAGGAGCATTTATAGGTAAAAAAAAGATCCTTCGATTCTACATATTCATGAACCTGAAGAGACTCTTCATTTTCAAACATATATTATACTCATTCAATACATTAATCACCCATTTAAAAATTAAATGCTGGATACATGAACTTCCCCATGAATTATCCCATTAACTTCTCCAAATATAACTCCAAGAGAGATATTTGTCTATTCAAATTCTAAAACATTCAAATTAATTATTTTAAACACTCCCCCTTAATTTGAAAATTTTTGTTTCTTCAATCCAAGTTCTTCTCTCAATCTTCAAAAATCTTTAAATCTTGTTGCCTAATAAGCAACCCAAGAGGGGGGTGAATTGGATTTCTAAAAAATTAATTACAAGTGTGTGAACCAATTCAATAAACAATTTAAGTGCAATGAAATGCAAGAGTAATGTGTTCTTAAAGAGTATGCAGCAAAAATTTAAATACAATAAATATAAGAGCAAGAAAGAGAGACAAACAATCACAAACACAATCCAAGTATAGTGGTTCGGTGCTTGCCAATGCATCTACATCCACTCCTCAAGGTCCACTTGGGAATTCACTATAATCTCCACTGATTATAATTGATTAGTTTTTTGAGCTCACTAATCAAAATCCCTTTTAATTTTTTTGCAAGGCTTATCAAAAGAAACCTCTTGGTTTTCAAAGGCTAAACAATAACCTCCTTGGTTTTCCACTAGGCTTACCAAAAACCTTCTTAGTTTTCAAAGGCTAACCAATAATCTCCTTGATTTTCAAAGGCTAACCAATAGCCTCCTTGGTTTTCAAAGGCTAACCAATAACCTCCTTGGATTTCAAAGACTAACTAAAAACCTTTACAACAAAGATAGAGTTAAAGTAAAGCAACAAGAAAAGCTTTTTTAATAAAAGCAGATATCTCTTTGAAGCTTGGAGGAATTGCTTGTCTTGAACTTGATGAAGCCTCAATTAATGCTCAAGGGTGTTGGACTTGAATGCTCTTGAAGGCTTTGAATGCTTGGAGACTTTTTTTTGCTTGAAGGTAGTTGCTCTCAATGAATATGAATGAATGCTCTTGCTTTCTCTCATTTTTGTTATTCTTTTCATTCTCATGTGTTTAGATTTGATTTGAATCACTTAAATATCATCCCAAGGCCTCAAAGTCAGTTTATGATCGTTAGACATGAAAAACTAGTCATTGGGAGCCAAGAGGGTCGAGTTCTGTGTTTAAAAAACTAGCCTTTTCTTTCCCAGAACTCCAAGTGTCGATACTTCAAGCAGTGAGTTGATACTTAGGGTCGACACTTAAGTCCCATGAGTTGACACCTAGTTCAAAGTTCTGCATTGAGGTTCTCTAGAAATCTCAAGTGAGTCGACACTTCTTCAGGTGAGTCGATACTTGAGTCGACACTTGATATCCATGAGTCGACACCTTAAGCAAGTCTTCAATTTAAACATGTTTTGCAAGAAATTTTTCTTAGACGATGAGCCAATCTTTGAATCGACACTTGAGTCGACACTTGAAGGCCATGAGTCAACACTTCAGTCGTGTCATCGGAAACTTTTTCTGCATGTTGGCTTGAGTGACACTTGCACTACCATGAGTCGACACTTGATCAATGAGTCGACACTTTGAGTCGACACTTACTGAGAATTCTTCAAAAAATTACTGAAGCTCTGCTGAACTCTTTTTGTGTTGAACTCTTTATATCCTTTCAAGTAATCTTCAAGTACTTAAGTCCATTTATAACTAATCTTTTACTCAAGGAAGGGGCTTCTTCATCATTTGACAGGCATTCTAAATTTGTTGAATAAAAGAGTACCATTTTCTATTTAACACATTTTAAAGAACAATTAGTACTCAACTTATACTTAAGTATTTTATTTATCATCAAAATTAATAATGGAGTCAACAATCTCTTCATTTTTGATGATGACAAAATCTTTAAGTATAATTCATATAATAAGCTCTTAAAAGAATTTTCAACTGATATAAAGCTTATTGCCATTTGCATTAGAGTAAAAGAAAGATAGACATTTAAGACTAAATGTGTATCAGAGTTATGAGGAATATGAGAGCTAAAAGTTTTATGAAACAAGATACTTCAAATATGAATTAAAGATTAAACATACTTCAAGACAAAGGAAATTCAGCATATAACATATAAAGAATGTAATTAAAAAGGAATCTTTGAAAAATAGATTGAAGAGTATAGATACTCCCCCTCAAAAGATGATTCGGAAAATTGATTTTCAAAGATCTATCATAAGCGAAAAACTGAATTTAAGGATTTTGCAAGAAAATTTATCAAAAGGATTACTCCCCCTTTCTCATTACTCTTTTTCTTTTTACTCTCACTTTTGTCTAACAACCACAAACTGATTTTCATTTTATTCTCATACTCTTCACTCAAACTTATCTCTTACATATTTATCTCCCCCTTTATATTTTACTTATCTCTCCCCCTTTTTGTCATCATTAAAAAAAGAGAGAGAAAGGAAGGGAATGAAGGATAAATAATAGAAATAATAAAACATTTCAAACATGTCAATCATTCATTCATAAGAGATAGTATCCAAAGATAAAACATTGAAGTAAAGATTCATTCATTCATGAAAATTTACATTTCATACAAGAACATGTTTGATACATTAAAAAGAAAATAACCAGAAAATGCATACAAGAGTGCTGAAATATAAACTATCTAAACATAAAGACTATCCTAAGCAGATTTCTCATGATCCGAGGATCCAATCTCGATTGATCCTATATTAGTTAAAGAAGGAGATTGAGGCCACATGGATTGAAGATCACGAAGATGGGTCCTAGTCGGTCTCGATGGAACACGACGGTCTCGTCCTCTGCGTCTAACATAAACCTGCCTCTAGCTAGTACAGAAAAGGTAGAAGTTATGTAAGCAGCAGGAACAGCACTGACAAGAATGACAGTATCAAAATCAGTATGAAGCGAGGTATGATCAAAGATAGGTCCTGAATCAAGACGGTAGAAACCAGGGGTATAAAATCCTAGTTCCCTGATAAGGGCAGATGTATGCAATAGAGGAGAATGAATGATAGATGTATTAGAAGCTGAAGGTATGATAGGAGTAGGTACAGGAATGGAAGTGTGATCATCAGGTCTGGAGAGAGGAGTGGATAGAATAGGAGTCTGGAAGGATGAACTAGATGGATCAGGAATAGGACTCCTAGGAAGGTAAGCAGCAGACCTGGTACTGGCTCTGTCATCAGATCTGCCATGTCAAACTCATCAGAGTCAGTCTCATCATCATCCAAATCTTGTCCTAGAGCAGGTGGTGCTGGAGCTGAATCAGCTAGAGCAGAAGGAGCAGGTGGTTTGCCTGAAGAAGGTAAAGCCAAGGCAGATAGAATGGCAGAGATCCCATCACTCAATCTTCAATGGCTCTCCCTCATCTCTATATGGATCCTATCGACTCGCTGATGAATGATCATCACCTCAGTCTCAATACGAGCGACCCTGACCTCTAGACTCTTTGAAACTCCAGGGATATCTGTCTACGCTGGCTCAGGCTGAGGAGCTGGCTCAGGCTTTGCTGAAGGCTTGGGCAATGTCTTAGATGTCTCTTAGTGAACCTCAGATGGCGCCGCCTATCTAGAAAATATGCACTCCTCCTCTGCTATGTCCTCATCTTTATCAGTGGCCTGACCAGATATGCGTCGTCTCCACTAGCCTCTGACAAGTTGATCCCCATCCAGTGCAATGATCTCATATCATAAACATCAGTGTGCAGTAGCTGCCGGTAGGGCTCATCATCCATGACTACTCCATAAGCTCTGAATAGTAGTGTCAAACCCATCCCATAGGGTAGACACAATCTCTGACTGATCGATGCCTCAGTCAGTTGATGTACCATAAGTACCGGGAGGCATACTGGTGCGTGCTGTACCAGAGAACCATCATTAAAAGCTCTCGCTCTATGATGAAGTCAAAATGGCTGATCTTCGGTTGAAGAATCCGGGATACTATATGATGCAGCAACCTCATCTCAGGCCTCAGCCTCGAAGCTACTACAACGGCTCCCTCAGGTAAATTATCTATCTCGAAAATGCAACAGAGACCACTGACCTTGTCCACTAAGCAGTCCACAACAGATCCTCTCATGGGTATGTCCCATACTCTTCTTAGAATCTCTACAGATACTAGGATACCTCTGCCTCAAACTTGAGCAACCAATCCATCACTACCTGGGGCGAGTGAACCATAGAACTCTCGAATCAAACCTGGGTAGAATCTCTCTGTCAAGGAGCAAAATGGTGCCAGCCCTGTATCCCTAAGCCACTGGCCTATCCTAAACTGCTGCTGATCAATGAAGTCGAAGTCCACATGACGTCCCTCGATGATGGTCTTCGATCCCATCCGACTGGCTGCAGGAAAGAGAGATCTAGCAAGAACATCTGGTGCATTTGCTGCTCTGGCCTCATGCCTTACTTTGGTTCTCCTTTCTTCTTGATTGGATGGTCTTGGATGCCGGACAACTTGCTTCCTAGGCCCCATTCTAAAGATACAAGATGGAAATGCAAGAGGAGAAGAAACCTAGGATTTCTATGGTGCAAAATCAATGAAAATAGGGTGAGGAACAGTAGAAACCGAACACAAACCATCCCAAATAAAGATTCAAGCAATTTGGAGTTGAAATCTGGAGGGAAGAAGTTGTTGGAATAGAAATAAGGATGAGTTGGCTCGATTTGAAAAGAAAGAGACGAAGAAAACTCTTTGTTTTCCTATTTTTATCTCGGTCTGTCGCCGTTCAAGTATCAACTCATGACACAGAGTCTAGTGTCGACACTTCCAGGTGTCAACACTTCCAAGTATCGACACTTTGACTTAAAATCAAAAGAAAAATAAAAAAAAGAGCATTGATCAAAATGAATAGAATTTCAATGGAATTCAGAAGAATTAAGCATGAATAACATGTAACTTTGATCAAACAAGAGTTCAAGATGTGAAGAGATGGAAGTTTTCAATCAAAGGGTTGATGACCCCAAGTTCTCTTCTAATCATACTGAACTGATCTTCTTGGAGAGGCTTAGTCAATATGTCAGCTAGTTATATTTTAGTACTAACAAATTCAAGCATGATATCATTATTTTCAATATGATTTTTAATAAAATGATACCTAATTTCAATATGCTTACTTCTAGAGTGCTGAACAGGATTTTTAGTTAAGTTTATAGCGCTAGTATTATCACATCTTATGGGTGTCTTAATTAGTTTGATTCTAAAATCTTCAAGTTATTGCTTAATCCACAATATTTGAGCATAACAACTTCCTGCTGCAATATACTCAGCCTCAACTGTGGATAGTGCAACTGAAGTTTGTTTCTTGCTAAACCAAAAGATTAAGTTAACTCCAAGAAATTGGCAAGTCCACTAGTACTTTTTCTATCAAGTTTACACCCAACAAAATTAGCATCAGAATATCCAATTAAATTAATAGATGAATCTCTAGAATACCACAAACCAATATCAATTATACCGGATAAGTATTTAAATATACACTTAACAGCCAACAGATGAGATTCTTTAGGTTCAGACTGATATCTAGCATATACATTGATACTAAACATGATATCTGGTCTACTAGCAATCAAATATAATAAGGAGCCAATCATTCCTCTATATAATTTTTGATTAATAGATTTACCATGTTCATCTTTATCAAGTTACAAGAGGGGCTTATAGGTGTACCTATTGACTTGGTAGTCTCCATCCCAAACTTCTTTAAGATTTCTTTTGTATACTTAGCATGGTTAATAAAGATTCCATCCTTAGTTTGCTTGATTTGGAGTCTGAGAAATAAATTGAGTTCTTCCATCATGCTGATTTCGAACTCTCCCTGCATAAGCTTGGCAAATTCTTAACAAAGGATTTCAATAATAGCACCGAATATAATATCATCAACATAAATTTGTACTACTAATAAATCATCATTTTCTTCTTTAGAAGTAATGTAGTGTCAATATGGTCTCTAGAAAAATCATTTTCAATCAAAAACTTGCTGAGTCTTTCATACCATGCTCGAGATGCTTGTTTTAAACTATAAAGTGCTTTATATAGTTTAAAAACATGATCAGGATGTGCATGATTTTCAAAACCTGGTGGTTGTTCAACAAATACTTCTTCTGCTGTATAACCATTCAGAAAAGCACCTTTAACATCTATTTAAAAAAGTTTGAAGTTCATAAAATATGTAAATGCTAAAAGTAATCTAATGGCTTCAAGTCTAGTAAAAGGTACAAAGGTTTCACCAAAACAATGCCTTCCTCTTGATTATAACCTTTACCAACTAGTTTAGCCTTGTTCCTCGTAATAATACCATTTTCATCCAATTTATTTCTAAATATCCATTTTGTGCTAATAATTGAAACATTAGATGGTCTTTCTATTAAAGTCCAAACATTGTTTCTTTCAAACTGATTTAATTCTTCCTGCATTGCATTAATCCAATTAGAGTCTTTTTCAACATCTTTAAAATATTTTTGTTCAACTTGAGAAACAAAAGCAATATAATCACATTCATTTCTAATGAGGATCTTGTTCTTATCCTTTTTGATGGATTACCTAGGATTAACTCCTTAGGATGTCTATGAGCATACCTCCACTTCTTGATAGATCTTGATACTTTGGTGTGGATTGTATGGCTTCTTCTCTTTCATTTTTGTCTTGATCTTCTTCATTTTGTTGAGAAGGTTGATTATCCAATGTCAGCTTCTTTAACTTTTCAGTACCTGCACATGCATCAGAAGTATCCTCTATCTAGAGGATTTGTTAGCAGATTCTTCAAAGACTACATGTATAGACTCCTCTACTACTAAGGTTCTCTTGTTAAAAACTCTGTATGCCTTGCTTGATATAGAGTATCCTAAGAAGATACCTTTATCAGACTTAGCATTAAATTTTCTTAAATTATCTTAACCATTATTCATGATAAAATATTTGCAACCAAAAACACAAAAATATTTTAAAGTTCGTTTTCTTTGTTTCCAAAGCTCATATGGAGTTTTCTTTAAAATAGGATGAATTAAAACATGATTTAAGATATAACAAGCAGTATTAATTGTTCAGCCCAAAAGTACCTTAGCAAATCATTTTCACAAAGCATAGTGCATGCCATTTCTTCTAAAGTACGATTTTTTCTTTCTACAACTTCATTCTGTTGAGATGTCCTAGGTGTAGAAAAATTATGTTCAATTCCTTTTTCATTGCAAAATTTCAAAATCCTGATTTTCAAATTCAGAACCATGATCACTACAAATAGAAATTACTGAAGTACCTTTTTCATTTAAAACTTTTCAGTAAAACTTCATGAATGCTTAAAATGATTCATCTTTATGAGTAAAAAATAAAATCCATGTAAACTATGAAAAATCATCCACTATAACTAATCCATATCTCTTACCTCTTAGACTAGATATCCTAGTTGGTCCAAAGAGATCCATATGAAGTAGTTCTAATGACCTAGAAGTTGTAACAAAATCTTTAGATTTAAAAGATGTTTTTACTTATTTTCCAAATTGGCATGCTTCATAAACTTTATCTTTTTCAAAGCTAAGTATTGGCAAATCTCTTACTAAATCCTTTCTTCAAAGTTTTGATAATAAATACATGCTAGCATGACCTAATCTATGATGCCAAAGCCAACTAGTCTTATTAATAGTAGAATTCATTGCAACTAGGCATTCTCCATTAGGCAAAGATAGATTATCCAAATCTACAATATAAATATTACCATGCCTTTTTCTAATGAATCTTACTCTATTTTTATTAAGACCAGCAATCATGCAACAAGATGATTCAAAAATAACTTGAAAATCCTTATCTCAAAATTGACTAATACTTAAAAGATAATGCTTTACACCTTCAACTAAAAGTACATCATTAATCCAAGTAGAAGGGGAGATGTGAACCTTACCAATACCAATGATTTTTTCTTTACCATTGTCACCAAAGGTTACACTCCCTCCATTTATTGCCTTAAAAGAGGTGAATTGCTTCACATCTCTTGTCATGTATCTTGAGCAACCACTATCAAGATACCACAATCTTATGTTTTCATTGGTTGCAAGGCACACCTGCAAAACAAATTAAGTTTTGTTTTTAGGTACCCAAGCCAACTTGGGTCCTTTAGGTTAGTATTAAAAGTGGTTCCTTTTGGAACCCAAATCTTTCTAAAATTATTATTATTTTTTAAATTATATTGAAAAACTTTATGACATACTCTTTTGCAAGAAAAGCATGTAATACTAGATGATGCAGGTATAAAATTTTTTTGAAATACTTTTGCTATTTTTGAGGTCTATAACCTAATTCGGCTTTATTAAAAATAGCTCTTTGATTGTTTAAAAGAAGATTTAATTTTTCATAACTATATATGAACTTTTCAACCAAAGGTTTTATCTTTTCAAGCTCATATTTATATTACTTATTTTGTATTTCAAGATCTTTACTTTTCTTTAAAAGTTCATTATTTGAAATATTCTTTAGGTCCTTTTAAAACTTCATTTTTCATAGATAAAGCATTGTTTTTCTTTTCTAAAATATCAATTTTGTTTTTCAAATCATTAACTTTGTTTAAAAGAGTAGCATTTTCATATAAAAAAGAGTTTGCATGCTTTTTCAATTTTTTATTTTCAAAAATCATTAATTTATAATCATGTATTAGTTTATCAAATGCAGTTCTCAATTCATCAAAAGTAAAATCTACTTCAATATCAGAATTTACCTCTTCTTGTTCCTGTTGTAGAGCCATGAAACATAGATTGGCAACTTCAGTTGGTTCTTCATCTAAATTGGAATCCTCGCTATCACTCCAAGTTGCCATCATTGCCTTCTTTCTAAGCTTTTTCCTTGATTTCTTTAGGAGAGGGCAGTCAAACTTGTAATGTTCGGGCTTCTTGCATTTGAAGCATGTTGGTACCTCCTTCTCCTTGTCCTTTTCTTTCTCCTTTTCTTTTTCCTTCTCTTTACTTAGTTAAAACTTTTTCTTGTAAGGGAATTTTCTTTTTTCATGAATCTTCTGAATTTTCTAGCTAGAAGAGCTTCCTCATTCTCATCTTCTTCATCTTCTTTTGATTCTTCATCTGAGGATTCTTCTTGAGTTGTAGACTTAAAGGCTATCCCCTTTTTCTTCTTGTCCAAATCCATAGATTTTTGTTTCAAATTTAGTTCATAAGTCATAAGCGATCCTACTAGCTGCTCCAAAGGTAGTTTGTCAACATCCTTGGCTTCTTGTATGGTAGTCACCTTTGGATCCCAAGA
This sequence comes from Areca catechu, assembly GCA_021397845.1. Classification (NCBI taxonomy): domain Eukaryota; kingdom Viridiplantae; phylum Streptophyta; class Magnoliopsida; order Arecales; family Arecaceae; genus Areca; species Areca catechu. Next base: position 97,614,202 of record CM038039.1, read on the forward strand.
TATTATAAGAGACCTGAGAATTTTATTCACAAGATTGGCATTAAACATAACTTTACTTAAGCTTCTCATGCCATTTACAATATTTGTGAATCTAATGTACATATCAGTGATAGATTCATTTGGTTCCATGTGGAACATCTTATAAGTGTGCACTAACATATTAACTTTGGTGTTCTTCACTTGATCAGTACCCTCATGGGTAACTTCAAGTGTGTCCCATATTTTTTGGCTGATGTGAATGTAGAAATCATATTGAATTCACTATGATCCAATGCACAATAAAGGAGATTTATTATTTTCGTATTGATCTCAGATTGCTAAATATCATTTTCATCCCAATCCTCTTCGAGCTTTGGGATGGAAACACCATTAACCACAACCAAAGAAATATGTAGACCTTTATCAACAACTTTGCACAAATTGTAATCTATAGAATGCATGTAAATTCTCATTCTAGTTTTTCAATAAGTATAATTAGTTCCATTAAAGTATGGAGGTCTGTTTGAGGCTTGTCCCTCAACTACACTAGTACCAAGGGAGGTTGCCATAGATCTTTACTTAAGGTGGTTAGACCTATATACTGAGAATGAGCTCTGATACCACTTGTTGCCCAGTTAGCAACCTAAAGGAGGGGTGAATTGGATTTCTAAAAAATTAATTGCAAGTATGTGAACCAATTCAATAAATAATTTAAGTGCAATGAAATGCAAGAGTAATGTGCTCTTAAAGAGTATACAGCAAAAATTTAAATGTGATAAATGTAAGATCAAGAGAGACAAACAATCACAAACACAATCCAAGTATAGTGGTTTGATGCTTTCCAATGCACCTACATCCACTCTCCAAAGTCCACTTGTGAATTTACTATAATCTTCATCGATTGTAGCTGATTAGTTTTTCGGGCTCACTAATCAAAACCTCTTTCGATTTTTTGTACAAGGCTCACCAAAAGAAACCTCTTGGTTTTCAAAGGCTAACCAATAACCTCCTTGGTTTTCCACTATGCTTACAAAAAACCTTTATAATTTTCAAAGGCTAACCAATAACTTCCTTGGTTTTCAAAGGCTAACCAATAACCTTCTTGGTTTCCAAAGGCTAACCAAAAATCTTTTACAATAAAGATAGAGTTAAAGTAAAGCAACAAGAAAAGCTTTCAAAATAAAAGCATATATCTCTTTGAAGCTTGAAGGAATTGCTTATCTTGAACTTGATGAAGCCTCAATCATTGCTCAAGGGTGTTGGGCTTGAATGTTTTTGAAGGCTTTGAATGCTTTGAGACTTCTTTTTGCTTGAAGGTAGTTGCTCTCAATGAATATGAATGAATACTCTTGCATTCTCTTCTTTTTGTTATTCTCTTTTCATTCTTATATGTTTAGATTTGATTTGAATTTCTTAAATACCATTCCAAGGCCTCAAAGTCAGTTTATAACTGTTAGACATGAAAAGCTTACCATTGGGAGCCAAGAGGGCCAAGTTCTATGTTTTAAAAACTAGCCGTTACTATTCCCAAAACTTCAAGTATCGACACTTCAAGCTATGAGTCGATACTTAAGTTCCATGAGTCGATACCTAGTTCAAAGTTCTGTATTGAGGTTCTCTGAAAATCTCAGGTGAGTCGATACTTCTTCAGGTGAGTCGATACTTGATATCCATGAGTTGACACCTTAAGCAAGTCTTCAATTTCAGCATGTTCTGTAAGAATTTTTTCTTAGAGATAAGCCGATCCTTGAGTCAATACATGAGTCGATACTTGAAGGCCATGAGTTGACACGTTGGTCATGCCATCTAAAACTTTTTCTACATGCCAGCTTGAGTCGACACTTGCACTACTATGAGTCGACACTTGATCAGCGAGTCCACACTTAGAATTCTTCAAAAAATCACTGAAGCTCTGCTTAACTCTTTTTGTACTCAACTATTTATGTCCTTTCAAGTAATTTTCAAGTACTTAAGTCCATTTATAACTGATCTTTTACTCAAAAAAGGGGCTTCTTCATCATTTGATAGGCATTCCAAATTTGTTGAATTGAAGAGTACCATTTTTTATTTAATACACCTCAAAGAACAGTTAGTACTCAACTTATACTTAAGTATTTTGTTTATCATCAAAATCAATAACGGAGTCAACAAATCTGAGTGGGTTTATAAAAATATCAGCAATTTGATCTTGAGTCATCACATATTCAAGCTCCACTTCTTTATTGGCAATGCTTTCTCTAATAAAATGATACCTTGTATCGATGTGCTTGCTTCGATCATAAAACACTGGATTTTTAGCAAGTACTTGTGTAGACTTGTTGTCAATACAAATTTTTGTAGCTTCTTCTTATGGCAATTGAAGTTCCTTCAATAATCTTCTTAGCCAAATAGCATGACAAGTGCAAGACGTTGGTGCCATATATTTTGATTCACTAGTTGAAAGTGTGATGATGGATTGCTTCTTTAAACTCCATGTAATAGGACAATCATCCATGAAAAATATAAAACCAGTAGTGTTCTTTCTATCATCTATATCTCCCACAAAATCACTATCACAAAAAACCACAAGCTTGAACTTATTAGAAGGAGAATAAAATAGCCCAAAATCAAGTGTACCTTTAAGATAATGAAGGATCCTTTTAGTCACTTTCATGTGAGTAGAGGTAGGGGCTTCCATAAAACGACTCACTACTCTAGCTCCAAAGAGGATATCAGGCCTTGTACATGTCAAATATCTCAAGCTTCCCATGAGGCTTTTGAAAAGCGTGGGTCTTCCTTTTTTCTTTCATCAAACTTGGATAATTTTACTCCAACTTCCATGGATGTGTTCACAGGATTGCAATCAAACATTTTGAATTTCTTCAAAACTTCCTTTTCATAGCCTTCTTAGAAAATGAAGATACCTTCTTCCATTTGCTTCACTTCTTGGCCCAAATAACATGACATGACCCCTATGTCAGTCATCTCAAATTCAAACAACATTGCCTTCTTGAATTCTTCAAACAAAGTTGGATTATTACTAGTAAAAATAAGATAATCCATATAAAGACAAATAATCAACATATCTCCATTGGTATAAATTTTATAATAAAGATCATACTCAAGAGGGCAACGAACAAACCCATTGTCTTGAAAGTACTTGTCAATGCGACTATTCCATGCCCTTGGTGCTTGCTTTAACCGTATAATGCCTTTTTTAACACATTGGTCCTTTTTTAGTTGTATCTTGTATGAGTATCAAGGTCTTTCTTTCTTTTTCTTCAAAGTATGGAAATAAATCATAAACTTTTTTATCTTAGGCTTCCCAATTCCATGTTGCTTCTTCATCAAATCAATATCATGGCTCACCATCATCTTGCCATTGCTTGGATTATACAACTTGTAGCCTTTAGAGTTTGAGTCATAGCCAATGAAAATATACTTGACACTGCGATCATCAAGCTTAAATCTCTCTTGGTGTGGTACATGAGCATATGCAATGCTCCCAATGATCCATAAATGTTTGACATTGGGCTTGCTTACACTCCATACTTCTTGAGGATCTTGATCTTTGACATTTTTTATTGAAGAGCAATTGGACAAATAAACTACACAAGAAATAGCTTCGGTCCAAAACTCCTTGGGCAAATTTTTGGCTTTAACTGCTTCGAGCCATGATAAGAATGGTTCTATTCTTCCTTTTTGCTATACCATTTTGTTGTGGTGATTGAGGAACTGTTAAAGGATGACAAATTCCATGAATTTCATAAAATTCATTAAATTCTTTTGAAGTAAATTTGCCTTCTCTATCGATCTCAAAGCCTTAATTTTATAACCACTCTCCTTTTCCATAAGAGCCTTAAAATTTTTGAATGCAATAAAGCTTCTGATTTTTGTTTCCAAAAATAAACCCAAGTCTTTCTACTAAAATCATCAATAAAGAGCAAGAATATTTACTTTTACTAAATGAGGATGGATTGATGGGTCCACACACATCGATATGAACAAGTTGGAGTGGTTCAATTACTGTTGATGTAGCTTCTCTTGGAAAACTCCTTCTAGCTTGTTTGCCGAGAAGACATGCTTCACATAATTGATTGGGGTGGTTGATTAGAGGCATCCCATTCACCATCTTCTTTTCTCCCACGGCCTTTAGTGCTTCAAAATTCAAATGGCCAAACCTCATGTGCCAACTCCATGCTTCATCTTGTACACTAGCCTTCAAACACTTTGCATCAATTATTTTGAGATTCAAAATAAACATTCTATTGCTTGACATAAGAACTTTGGCAATTAAATTAGCATTTGGATCTCTAAGCCAAAGACACATATCTTTCATGAGAATTTCATTGCCCTTTTCAAAAAGTTAGCCCAAACTCAAAATATTTGTTTTTAATTTAGGCACATAATAGACTTCAGCTATTAGCATATGGCCACCATCTTTAGAAGAGATTAAAATGGTAACTTTTCCTTTAATTTTAATTTTATACGAGTTTCTAAAAGATACTTTGCCCATTTTCTCCTTAAGCTTCATAAACTTTTCTTTGTTGCCACACATACGGTTGCTTGCTCCATTATCCAAATACCATGATCTATTGTCATCCATTTGTTCCTCCTTGAGTGCTAACAATATGGTTGTCTCGTTAACTTCTTGCTTGTCATCAACAAGATTAGCCTTCTCTTCAACATTAGCTGTAGCATTGCAACATTCCCAAGAATAATGGATAAATTTATAACAATTATAGCATTCAACTTTTGATTTGTCATATCCCTTTTCATTTGATTGTTGATAGTAGCCACGTCCTCTTCCTTTTGCTCTTCCATAGCTTCTTGATGATGGATGAGTTTTTCCCTTATTGTTTGAATTGTCACTATTGCCATCTAGATCATCATAGCCTGCAGCTCCTACTCGGCGTCAGTTGGTGGTAATCCCGTCCGACATCCAATGTACGTGCCTGGGCCTATAAAAGAAAGGAGATCTGGGTTGGGGATCCCTATGGGGGGACTCTGATGATAAAGTCAGAGGACAATCTAGAAGAACAGATCCTCGTCGGTGGATCTCGAAGAGGTCTCCACTCTCGGAGGTTTCTAAGAAAGAGATGAAGTGAAAGTCTGAGTCAAGAAGGAGGGCAAGAGCAGTGGTGGCCATCGGGACCCTTTCTCTCTGGGAGTTTTTAGAGGCTTCTAGTGTGCCTTGTGCTTCACTGAGTAGCCTGCTCCTTCTCGCTTACCTTCTACCAGAGGCCCACTTTGATTTTCTTATAGACGGGTTGCACCTTGAGTGAGGTACGGAGTTTTGCCTCTTTTGTCTCCCTTTGGGTGCTCCCTGCACCAGTGGGATGCAAGCCCACTCTCCTCCCCCCTTCTCCCTTCCCCCCCGAGGTGGTAGGGGGTCTGTTACCAGCTAAGTTCATAGATTATGGAGGGGCATGTGTCTCTCTCATGGCAGGGAGATATGTTGCAGACCCTGATGGCCCGTCAGGATGCTACTCCTTATTGGCACCATCCCATCATCTGAGGGGTGGACTTGGTAGAGCACTGGTCTAGGCACAAATGTTACAAAGTCTAAATTCTTTGATGAGACCTTTCTCTTTTGGATGGTGCAGATGGTAGGTAGCAGAGCTCTCTTTTCAGGTGGCACCGACAGTGGATTGGGATTCAGTTGCTCCGGTGAAGCGCTCCCTTGCAGACCAGCATGCCCTGGCGAAACTCCACTTTGCAGGGGTACAGTCGGTATGCTTTGGAGGGGAGCCATTCCTCCAGATATTCCAGGTGGCATGCCATCACCCATCAGGCATGCCATTTTCCCGGCCATGCCAGGGTGAGAGCGATGGCACCACTTTCCAGCACTGCCACTTGTCCACCTGGGGAGAGGTTGACTCTGACCATGGAATCGACCTTGAGCAGGAAAGAGGACTTTCCCTGCAGGCACAAAGAATGAGAGCCTGACCTCGATCGAGGCTCGACCTTGGAGGAGCGCTCTAGCATGGGGGGCACAAAGAACGAGGGCCTGACCTTGGCCGGGCTCGACCTCAGGGGAGCCACTCTAGCATGGGAGGCATGAAGAACGAGGGCCTGACCTTGGCCGGGGCTCAACCTTGGGGTAGCCGCTTCGGAATGGGGGGCACGAAGAACGAGGGCCTAATCTTGACCAGGGCTTGATCTCGGGGGAGCCGCTCTGGCATGAGGGGCATGAAGAACGAGGGCCTAACCTCGACCAGGGCTCAACCATGGGGGAGCTGCTCTGGTACAAGGGCATGAAGAACGAGGGCCTGACCTTGGCTGGGTCTCGAACTTTGGAAAGCTACTTCGACAGGATGGGCATGAAGAACGAGGGCCTGACCTCAACCGAGGCTCAACCTCGGGGTAGCCACTCCGGCATGAGGGGTCTAGATCGAACGATTCCCTATTGGGGTGTTCATCCAGTTGGCGCTGCCCACTAATGTTGCCACCAGCTAGGTCCGAGAGGGGCTCTATGTCAGCGGTCCTACCATATCAGTTGCCCCCCACTCCCAACTCTTGATGCAACATAGTGCTCGGGATGAAGAGAGTTATGGTGATACTAACATGGAAGGACAAATATTCGATGGCATTAAATGCCATGATCGCTGGTGATTCATGGATCGTAACACGAGGCCAATGCATGGATGCCATGTTAGTGGGTCCAAGGTATCATAATGGTTGATGCCATGCTCGAGACGATCTTCAGAGTATCGAGGTGCCATTCTCGGTCGGTGTCGACACGTGGCACATATCCAGCGGCAAGAGGATCGAAAGGATGCATGGGCGTAGCCCATCCATTTTGAAAGGGAGGAAAACTTTTCCCAAGCCATCTCTTTCGAGCTTTCGGACCTCGCAACAAGATAGAGCCCTTCTTTCCCAATCGCCCTTTTTCTTTGAGGCATCCAGGCCAGTCTTTCCTATCCTTGTCTTCTTTCTTGTCTTCCTTGCCTTTGATTAGGTTAAGAGAGTCTCACCTTAGGACTCGCAGGACTTATGTTCCTTGTTCTTCCACCTCTTCATCTAGAGATGAGTCCCTCGAGTTGGGGTCATCCTCCCTCAAGCAATCCTAACAAAGCTGGACCTTCCTAGCTGAGGACCCCATCCTTTGATGAGGAGGATGAGGTTCCCTTGAGCCTTAGTGTCCGTATGAGCATTCGACCAACAGGGATAGTCATAGGTGGTCCTGGGGTGCCTCATCCTGCTCATCCTCCTTCCAGTCCTTTGGCTTCTCCTTTCGATTTGACTGGTCCCTCTGGCGTCGCCTCGGTGATGACCAGAGAGGATCTCTCATGGCTCCTGGATACATACGGGATCCCAGACTCCGTCCGGCTCTCTGTCCTAGGGTCAAGGGTACGGGTCACCTCCGGTGGCCTGGGTCGGATAGCTTTGTACGAGGACTTCTTTCTCGGGGATCTTCATCTTCCTTTACATCCTTTTTTCTTCTCCTTCCTTAGCAACTTTTGCCTAATTCTGGCCCATCTTGCTCCCAATGCCATTAGAGTCATCTCCTGCTTCATAGTCCTCTATCATTTCTATGGGAATGTTGCCCGTTTTTCCCTCTTCAGGGCATTTTTCACCTTGAAGCACCACCCAACCGATGAGGGTTGGTGGTTTGTTTCTCCTCTCTTAAAGAGCATTAAGTTTGAACTTCCCTCTTCCATCAAGGGATGGAAGAGTAGGTACTTCTTCACCTCGGTTGAGGGGGTCAACTAGGTTTGGAGCGATCTAGACTGATCTTTGAACCGTAACTCCCAGGTGGATCCAGCATATCGGGAGGTGTATGACCAGCTCGTCACCTCCCAGATTCCTTCTCTCCAGGATTTGCTAATCGAGCATAACTTGCATGACGCCGGGGTCAGCCCAATTCGGGCCCTAGGTGAGCCTTCTTTGAATATGTCCCTTTTCCTCTTTTGAATCCTTCTCGACTTTGGTACTGACTTGCCTTCCTTCACCTTTGCATGCATGAAGTTTTTCCTGGATCAAATTATGGAGATGACCTGGAAGAGGGGTGCATCTCTTGGGTCCAGCGAAAGCCCAGCAAAGAGGGCCGCGAGGAACCTAGCTAGGGGCCCAGATCGACTACCCTGTCTGGCTGGGAGAGCAGATCGGTTAGGCCAGCCTCCTCGTTGCCTGGGCCACAGGCCCAGCTCCTTTCCGGGGGCTCGATGCGGCGGCACGAGCTGGGCCCAAGGCCCATGTTGCAGCTGAAGCCTCGGAGGTGGTCGAGGTGGAGGCTGAGCCAAAAACAAGGGAGAGGGTGCCGTGTCCACCGCCACCGTTGGTGACTGGATCGGCGGGTCCTACCCCAGTGGCCCAGGTCCCTCCACCATCGACTTCCTCGGGTTCAGTGGTGGACATAGCACAGCCAGCCCCAACGGTATGCTGTGCCTCCGTCATCATGCAGTCGAACTCGTTGGTCACCCAGGACATTGCATTGGCCAAATGGATGATGGACTTTGCCATCCAATCACACGATCGCTAGGAGAGGGGCTGCAAGATGTTCTCGGCGGCCATCACCGGCATCCTTCCTCAGCTCTTCATGATAAGTTTCTTTTTCATAGCATCTTTCTTTCACTGCTAGTAGAGTTGCATTTGCTGATGCTTCTGCTGATGTAGATTGGCCCGAACATCCTTCTCATCTTGGACTTCTGCGCCTAGTGGAAGAAATGGGAGGCACGACAGAAGGTGTAGATGGAAGCACTCGGGGAGGAGGCCAAGACCCATATAGAAAGGGTCCAAGCTTTTGAGGATCGAAGGAGGGCCCTCCTCGCCGAGCTGACCGACGAAAGGGTAGTGGTGGCCGGAGCTGACAAGCGAGCCAAGGACATGGAGGTGTCCTTTGCCACCGAGAGGGGGAAGTTCACCCATCAAGCAAAGAAGTCTACCATAGAGGTGGCATGTCTAGAGGGGAAGTCCCTGTTGCCCTGCGAAGCAACCCAAGAGGGGGGGTGAATTGGGTATTTTAAAAATTTAAACAGTTATGTGCTAAACTTAGAGTGCTTGTATAACAAAGTGATTGTGCTCAATGTGATGTGCAGCAGAAGTAGCAAATTAAATGCAGAGTAATAAAGAGCAAGTAGGGGAAGAAGCAAGCAATCACAAACACCAAGATGTATAATGGTTCGGTGCACTCCAAGCACCTACATCCACTCTCCAAGCTTTTTCTTGAAAATTTTTACTATAATCTATCCAAGATTACAGCCAACTTATTTTTTAAGGCACACAAGTTAAACCTTTGTTGGTTTTGTCACCTAGGCTCACCAATAACCTTTACAACTTATTTTTAATCTAGGCTCACAAGTCAAACCCTATTTGGTTTTGTCTCTTAGGCTCACCAATAACTTTTAATACTAGTTTTAATACCTTTGAAACTAGTAACAATAAATGGAATCAAGTATATAGAAAATAAGCATATGAAATAGCTCCTAAATAAGTAGAAATAAATATTGATGAAGCTCTTCTTGAATGCTTGAGTTGTCTCCTTCTTGGAATCTTTGAATGCACACTTTTGGATAATGATTTGAAGGCTCAAAGATGAGTAGAAGGCTTTTTCAGGTGGAATCTACTTTAAAGCTCACACTTATCTTTTGTCAAAAGATAAACTTTATTTCTTCTTGTTGTTAATGTCTTCAATGAGTTTGGTGAGTGATAAATAGCTCAAAACTACTGAAAAAATTGTTGGAGACCGTTAGAGTGAAGAAACTAGCTGTTTAGAGCCGTTTGGAATCAATTCTGAAGTTTTGAAAAACTAGCCATTGCACTAAGTATAGTGGTGTGGACACCAGGGCCAGAAAATATCGACAGGTTAAACCCACATCTCTGTGGATCACATATGAATAAAGCCCTGAACCCAACTCCTTTTATCATGTAAATATTTTATTTTAAATTATGTTATTTTGGCTTAGTTAGGGTTAGTCATTTTTACCAACTATAATTAGGGTTTTGTTATTTAGCCTTTTGGGCTAAACTCTTTTTACCATATTGAGTCAAAACCCTATTTATCGATTGTGTCAAATCCTATTGGGCCAAACCTTGTTTACCAAATTTATTTTTTTTGTTGCATGAGGTTATGCCTTTTGATCAATTAATCAAGTGGGGCTTAGTTATTTGGTTGGTTTAATTTTGAGTCTGGTAATAATTAGTATTGAGTCCTGTAATACAAGAGGGACACAATTGAAGACCCATGTGACTTCATGTACACCTAATTGAAGATCCCATGTGCTAGCTCAAGACAAACCATGTGATTTCATGTGCTAGCCCAAGTCAGCTTGTTCTTGGTGCCACCTTTTCAAGGATTTGGACATCAACACATGTCATGTTTGAACATGTCATGACACATCATTAGGACAACACCACTTGGCACTTCATCCAGGACAAGAACACTTGCCATGTCATTCCATGTCTTACACTATTAATCAGCCAAATAAATTCTAAATTGGCACCCCTCCTTTTGAGATAAGTAAATGAGGAGTCTTCACCCTTGGCGCCATTGACTTCAAGTATTCCATGTCAAATCCAAGGAGTCGACAGCCAAATAAATTCTAAATTGGCACCCCTCCTTTTGAGATAAGTAAATGAGGAGTCTTCACCCTTGGCGCCATTGACTTCAAGTATTCCATGTCAAATCCAAGGAGTCGACCCACTCTTCCTACCCTCTTTCCAACATAAATCCCAAGGAATTTTATTTCATCTTGTTGCCCAAAATGGAGAAGATTGGAAGGATTTCTTCCTTCACATATTTGGATCAAATAGATTCCTAGCTGTTTAAGTTTCCAGAACTCAAGAGTCTCACCAAAACTCTTGAGTCTTTTTCTATCTAGACTGGAGAGTCCAATTACCTGCAGGAGCCCACATCATCCATACTCCAGAGTTCAGCAATCAAGGCAACCCAGGGAGCCATCTTGACCCTATATCATGACACCTCATCAATCCTCATAGTTAGCGCCCAAGATGGATAAGAATCCCATGATGATTGCCCACTTGAAGAGAGGTCCAGATCAGCCCAGAGACAAGAGTCCAGGACACCCAGAGCCAGAATTCCAAGAGTTGTAGTCCAAGGAAAAATAAGTCTAGTCTTTGTATCTCTTACACCACTGGTTGAGGGTCTATAAATATCCCATCAACCCCCCCTGTATTATTCATAATTTATTCATCAATAAAGCTCTACCAAATTTTCTTCCTTTACTATGTGCATTGCGGGGTGTGAGGCCCTTTCCTTTGTTCTACGAAATATCGCAGGGTGTGAGGCCCTACCTATCCGCCGACAAGAAAACCTAGCCACCTCTTCTAACATTTCCCTTCCATTCATTTTCCTTTCTTTGCTACTTCCTAACTTAAGTTTCATTGCCAAGTGTTTGCAGGTGATCTGGAATCAAAGATAGGTGTTCTTGCCTTAGAACCGGCATCACATAGAAGATTGGAGCCCGGGATCGAGATCTTGAAACCCTACCATAGAATCTTGAGAGTCCAGCCAGATCTGCATCAGAGAGACAATTCTATGTTGGTAAAACTTAAAACCTATTTCCTTCTCTTTGATCTCTAAATAGTTGATAAGTAGACCCTAGTTTACGATGGTTTCTTAGCCACCAAATCCTGATTTTCTTGATTACTTGTTAGGTTTACTTGCGGGTAATTAACTAGAACTAGTTCACTTTGTTGCATACTTTGAGTTTCTTAAAAATCTAAAAAATATATAAAAAAATTAATATCTACTTTTCTTTGATAATTATGACTTTTAACAGTAATTTAGTTTTAATTATTGTCCCGTATCATATAGACACTTGAATTTCTTCATGAGTCGATCTGTAAGTCGATACTTAGATCGACACTTGGGTCGACAGCAGATATAAATTTGAATTTCTAGGGTTCTGCTTCAATTTTGTTCTTAGGCTTTGAGTCGGTCTCTGAGTCAACACTTGAATTTGTGAGTTGACACTTAAGTCTGTGAGTCGATCTCTTGAGTCGACACTTGATAAAAATTTTAAAAAATACATAATTCTGTCCATTTTTTGCTCAGGCTATGAGTCGATCTGTAAGTCGACCTGTGAATCGACACTTGAAATTATGGGTCAACTTGTGAGTCGATACTTAGGTCGATAATTTCTCTGTGCCATTTTAAAACTACGTGCCAAATTCTAAAATTTTAATATTTTATCCAATAACCTCTTAGACTCATCTTCATAAGGACCAAAGTGATCATTTTATCAATATTCCAAGGTGAGTAGACAACTTAAACATTGAAATTCATCTTGCTTTGATGTTAGTAACTTTGATACTCTTGAATGAAGAAATTGATGTACTTATGTCCTGAAATTCATACTCTGATTAAAATATTAGTCCAAACATATACTCAACATTTTGTTATTCATCAAAATCAAGGAGTCAAAGCCAATAATATCCTCCTTTTTGATGATGACAAAACTTTGTGTATATAAGCATATAAGTTCAAAAACTTGACTAGTATAGTATCAAAAGTTCTGAAAATGAATAAGTTTATCAAATCATCTTCATATTTGTCATCAAACAAAGTTCATACATGTATTTAGGTGAAAATGAATCAAATTATTAGTTCATATAGTATTGTTTCAAGAGTTTCAAGGTTAGAATTTCTCAATTTCTCCCCCTATCTTAAGTAACTTATAAATTCTTGAAAATTTTGAATTTGTTGCTTATATGTCCTTTTCTACTCCCCTTTTTGTCATCATTAAGCATTAAAAGAGGTTTCTCCCCCTAAATTGGTACTTTAGTCAAAACAAATTGTTAAATAGACAAAAAAAAGAGCAATGAAGCAAATTTCATAATTAAGAATGATAACTTTTATTGATAAACAGTTTCAATACAACATGACATAACATAACATAACATAACATGGCATAACATAACAGAACATAACATAACATCTGTGAGGCTAATCCTCGTCTGACGGAAACTCATGTACAATGGGTGCCATGATCCTAGAGGATGTGGATCTAAGGTCTTATGCAGCATGCTCCTAGTCCTAAGAGAGCCACCAGATCTACCTATAACTCTAGTGATCCTAGTGGCTTGGGAAGCAAGCATCTCTGCAGGAGTCTCATAAGCAGACGCATAGTCAAGCTGAGCATCAGTAGGAGCATCCGGAGTCTGATCAGGAATAGTTGATGTCTGATGCTCCCTACTGATAATCTGATAATCTCCTACCCCATCACCACCATCACTATCTGAGTCACCATCACCATCAGCATCGGTACCACCATCACCATCAGGAGCAGCATCACTACCGGCAATGTCATCATGGTCATCATTGTCTATTGGCGGAGAAGGAGGTGGAGCTGAAGGTCTTGCTGGAGGCAATAATGATCTCATCATGTCTATGATCTCTATAAAACCAGCCTCCATCATCTATCGAATACCTATGAGCTACTTATCAGTGTGGGTCCTCAATTCATGCAGCTCTAACTACAATCTGGTGGTCCTAACAAACAATCCTAAAACCTCCTCTCGAACTCCAATAATCTATGCCATGATTCGCTCCTCAAATGTAGACCAAGTCTCTATAGTATCTCTAGGAGCTGTGGCTGGAGAATGAGTAGTAGCTGGTGTAGAAGGCTCAGATCCAGAAGTAGTAGCTGGTGCAGGTCTGGAGGGAGTAAACTATGGAGCAAGTCCTGATGCCCCTGCCTTAACGGCTCTAATCTCATCCTCCTTGTCTGGCTCCTGCCCAGACTCTCGTCGAACCCACCTACCACTGACTTGCCTGAATCCCATTCGGTGAAGAGATTTCTTCTCGTAGGTATATGTATGAAGAATCTCTTTGGAGGCCTCGCCCTCCAATGGGATACCGAACTCTCTAAAGATCTGGGTGAGTCCCATACCATAAGGTAGACAAAATCTATGCTATGTAGTAGCCTCACTCATCTGATGGATGATGATCATAGGTAAGTTGACAGTTGTCTGCTATCTTAGAGCCACCATCAGAACTGACTCCCACTCGATGATGAAGTCAAATCTCCCAGTCTTTGGAATCAGAATCCGAGCAATGATGTGGTGGAGAACTCTCATCTCCAGAGATAGCTGGTTTGCCGATACCATTGATATACCCTTGATATTCTCTCTCTCCAAAATGCATCTAAATGTAGCATCCCTGTTACCTACATAGTTTGCTGCCATACCTCTAAGAGGAATCTTCCAAATCTTGCTGATAGTATCAGGAGTCATTGGAATACGTACACCCCTGACCACTGCACTCCACCTGAGGCCATCAGTAGCTAGGTTGCCATAAAACTCTTGCATCAGGTGTGGGTAGTACCTCTCTTGCATGGTGCGGAAGGGTACAAGACCAGCTGCTCTTAAAAGATCACCAATAATGAATACCTTAGAGTTCCAAAACTATAAGTCAACTCGCCTGCCAAATGCTGTCACCTTCCCTGCCACTCTCTCAACTGTAGGGGAAACCTGTGGAGCGAGAATTCTGTCAGCTGGTTGATCTTGGGGCTGCTCTTCATCATGCTTCTAGGGTCTTACGAGCCTTGGACCTCCTTTCTCTAGAACTCGGCTCCCCATGCTCGAAGGCTGACCTCTTCTTGCAAAACACTACTTGCTTTTTGGGTGCCATACCACTATAAGCAACTAGGAGAAGAAGAACAAGAACAAGGAGGGTAAACCGAAAGAGGAAAGAATCAAGAGATGGTGGATTGGATCAAAAATGGACCAAATAAGTGAAATCGGACTGAAGAGAAGAAAGATATGCCGGAGGAAGGAGAAATATGAGTGAAATGGGGAAAATCGAGCCATAACAAAGGAAAACCACACGAAATAGAAAGGAGAATTGGACCAAAATGAATCAAAATAAGAGGAATAGGAAGAAATTTACCTAAAAAGGAAGGTTAAGAATGGGAAATCACTGTTCTTGGGGGTTTGGACGATTTTTGGGGACCACACCAAGGAGAGGAAGGTGGAAAGAAAGTGAGAAAAAGACTTTCGAGATGCCCTAAAAATACTATCAGTTCGGTCATGAGTCAACACTTGGAAAATGCTCAAGTGTCGATACTTCGGTGAGTCGACACTTGGTCGATTTTAGAATAAAATGCAAAATAAAACCCCAAAAATTTAATGAAGTGTCTAGGGACCATTCTAAGATATAATTAAGAAGATTTTTGAGCATTTGAGAGGATTTAACAAGAATTTGAAGAGACTTCAAACAAAGGGGTCAATGATGCCTAACTCTTTTCTAATCATGCAAAACCTATATTTACTAAGAGGTTTTATGAAAATATTAGCAAGTTATCTATCAATACATACAAAATCAAGCATTACATCACCATTTTGCACATGATCTCTTATGAAGTGATGTCTTATTTCAATATGTTTGCTTCTTGAATGTTGAACTGGATTTTTAGTTAAATTTATTGCACTCGTATTATCACATCTTATGAAAGTTATATTTAATTTAATGCCAAAGTCTTCGAGTTATTGTTTGATCCATAGAATTTGAGCATAATAACTTTCAGCTGCTATATATTCAGCTTCCATCGTAGATAAAGCAACTGAATTTTGTTTCTTGCTAAACCATAAGATCAGATTCACTCCAAGAAACTGGCAAGTTCCACTTGTACTTTTTCTATCTAGTTTATATCTAGCAAATTCAGCATTAGAATATGCAATTAATTCAATAGATGAATCTCTAGAGTAACATAGTCTAATATCAATAGTGCTAGATAGATATGTAAGTATGCGCTTAATAGCCAATAAATGAGACTCTTTAGGAGTAGACTGATATCTAGCACACATACAAATACTGAACATGATATCTGGCCTACGTGCAGTAAGCAATGTATATAGTATAATAGTAAACCAATGATACCTCTATATAGTTTTTGATCAACATTTTTACCTGATCATCTTTATTAAGTTTGCAAGAAGGGCTCATAGGAGTATCTAATGGCTTGGTGCTCTCCATCCTAAACTTCTTTAATATTTCTTTCATGTACTTAGCTTGGTTGATGAAGATCCCTTCTTTGGTTTGCTTGATCTAGAGTCTGAGAAAGAAATTTAGCTCTCCCATCATGCTTATCTCGACTCACCCTGCATAAGCTTGGCAAACTCTTGACAAAGTATTTCATTAATAGCACCGAAAATGATATCATCAATATAAACTTGTACTACTAATAAATTATCAATTTTCTTTTTCAAAAATAGTGTAGTGTCAACATTGCCTCTAGAAAATTTATTTTCAAGCAGAAATTTGCTTAATCTATCATACCAAGCTCTTAGAGCTTGTTTTAAACCATACAAAGTTTTATGAAGTTTAAAAACATGATTAGGGCATTCATAATTTTCAAAATCAGGTAGTTGTTCAACAAACACTTCTTAATCAATAAAACTATTTAGAAAAATACTTTTGACATCCATTTGAAATAACTTGAAATCTATAAAACATACAAAGGCAAGTAATAATCTAATTGCTTCTAGTCTAGCAACAGGTACAAATATTTCATCAAAATCAATACCTTCTTCTTGATTATAACCTTTTGCAACTAATCTAGCTTTATTCCTAGTTACTAGACCATTTTCATCAAGTTTATTTCTAAAAACCCATTTTGTTCCTATTATTGAAACATTAGAGGGTCTTTCAACTAGAGTCCGAACTTTGTTCCTTTTGAATTGATTTAATTTGTCTTACATGGCATTTATCCAATTTGAGTCTTTTTCTCCTTCTTCAATTGATTTAGATTCTACTTGAGATACAAAAACTAAATAATCACATACATTTCTTATTGAGGAATGAGTACTTATCCCTTTTGATGGATCACCAATGATAAGTTCTTTAGGGTGTCCATGGGTATACCTCCATTCTTTAGGTAATGGCTTGGATGTTGATGCTCCAACTTCTTGTACTTGTTCTTCATTTTCTTGATCACCGTCTTGCTCTTTGGAAGGTCCTTCATTGATGGTCATTTTTCCAATCTTTTGAACACCTGTTTCATCATCAATAGCATCTTCTTTTCTAAAAGATGTCTCGTTAGTTTCATCAAAAACAACATGGATGGATTCTTCAACTAGAAGAGTTCTTCTGTTGAAGACCTTATATGCTTTGCTAGAAGTAGAGTATCCTAAAAAGATATCCTCATTTGACTTGGCATCAAATTTACTGAGATTATCTTTACCATTGTTTAAAATGAAACAACGGTATCCAAAATATGAAAATATTTAATAGTGGGTTTTTTACCTTTCCAAAGTTCGAAAGGTGTTTTCTTTAAAATCAGATGGATTAAAATATGATTTAAAACAAAGCATGCAGTGTTTATGGCTTCCATCCAAAAATATATGGATAAATCATTTTCACAAAGCATTGTGCATGCCATTTCTTCTAATATCTTATTCTTTCTTTCTACCACCCCATTTTGTTGAGATATCCTAGGTACAAAAAATTATGATTAATTCCATTTTCATTGTAAAACATTTTAAAGTCATGATTTTTAAACTCAGTACCATGATCACTATGTAAAGAAAGAATTGAAACACATTTTTTATTTGAAACCTTTTTATAAAACTTAATGAATGATGAAAATGTTTTATCTTTATGAGCCAAAAACATTATCCATGTAAAACATGAATAGTCATCTACAACCACTAAACCATACTTGTTGTGGTGTGGGCACTAGGATTAGATAAAGGCTCCTTAAGTCTCTGTGGATTTTTGATTAGGGTTCTAAGTCTTTTTGGGTCCTGTAATAAGGCTTAAGACATTTAAGCCTGAGTAATTTGCATTCGAATCATGTAATTAGTATCTAGTTGGTTTCAATTTTGGTTTAGTCTTGTAATTTGCACAGAATGAGTTAATTTGGTCAAGTTTGGGTCAATGGATCCTTTGATTAGCCAAGTAGGTTCATAAATTCAAGTCAGTTTGAAGATTGGTTCAAGCTAATTTGAAGATGGGTCCACAAGTGAGCAAACAAGTCAAGCCTGATCAAGCCGCTTCTCCTCCATGCCAAGTTAAGACTACCAACTCATCTTCGAAGTCATAAGAGTGCCACTTCACCATTGCCATATGTCATGAGAGCGCCACTTCACCATTGCCACATGTCATGAGAAGCACCGCATCACCAAAGCCATGTCAAACACCTTGGGTGGCCAAGATGAAATTTCAAATTTAAACTCCAAGATGGGCACCCTTGATCCAAGCAGACAACATCCTCACTCCACTCCCCAAATCAAGCCATTCTACCAAGATCAAGCCAAGTTATGGTCGGCCAAGCTTCATGAACAAAAAAATTCAAATTTCAAGTTGGACGCCCCTTGGTTCATGTGAAATGAAATTTCAAATTCAAAAATGGGCACCCCCTTGATTCATCCTCAAATCAAGTTTTGTAACCCCTTTTTAATTTGAATTTAAATGAGGACTTGGGAACTTATAAATATGGCCCTAACCCTCTTGTAAAAAAATAATGAAGCATGAATGAAAATCTAATTTTTTTTTTCTCTAGCCCTTGTCTTGTGACTTGGAACTCTGTGAGAGAGTGTGCCTTTGTTCTTCGAAACATCGAGGGGTGTGAAGCCCTAGATATCCTCTTCCTACACAAGCTAGCAACCCACCTCCTAAGCTGGGATGCCCCATTGGAAGCTCTTCCTGGATGCCCAACAAGAAGGATCTCCTATCGACTGCCACCCTTAACTTCACCCCTCTTCATTTCTTTGCTATCTTAATCCTTCTCATTTTATAACTCGGTTCTAGGTTGCTCGTAGGTCCTTTTAGGTGCCACGACAAAGGAGTCGACCTATCTTGCCTTCAGGACCATCTGACGAAAAGCTGGCGAACCTGCAGGGTCTAGGGCTTGATCTTCCAGGCTGCATCCGTAAGTGTGAGCGAACTCGGCATCGGATACTTTAGAGTTTTGAAAGGTTTGTACTTCCTAATCTTCTGAGTAGGGTTATTGATCTAGAGCTAAGTCCTATAAGGGTTTTCAATCCCAGGGTCTTGCTTTAATCACTATTTAGGATCTATTTCTACATGCTAGAGTTTCTTGATCTTTATGCGAGTCCCTAGATCTATCCTTTGTTTGATTTCGGGAATTGGTCAATTCATTAAAACATAAAAACAACAAAGAATCACTTGCATACATCTTAGTCCCTCATCATGTTGCCTCCTAAACTAGTTATTCTAGTAGGTCCAAAGAGGTCCATGTGAAGTAATTCTAGGGATCTAGTTGTAGATACTATTCCTTTCGGTTTGAAAGAAGATTTTGTTTGTTTTCCAAGTTAACATGCACTACAAATCTTATCCTTTTCAAAGATGAATTTTGGTAAATCTTTTATAATATTCTTTTTGTTTAATTTTGAAAGCAAATGCGTACTAGTATGGCCTAGTCTATGATGCCAAAGCCAACTAGTTTCATTGATCTTGACTTCCTTTTCCACTAGACATTGATTATTTTGCATAGGTAGATCATTGAGATCAACCATCTAAGTTTTTCCATGCCTATGATCAATATACTTGATGTCATTGTCATCTAGACTAGATACCATGCACATAGAAGATTCAAAAACTACTTTAAATCCTTTATTACAAAATTGACTTATACTAAACAAATTATGTTTCAAACCATCAACAAACAAAATGTTATCAACATAAGTAGAGGGGGTGATATAGACTTTACTGATATCGATAATTTTGCCCTTTCTATTATCACCAAATATCACGTTTCCACCATTTATAGTTTCTAGAGATGAGAATTGCCTTACATCCCTAATCATGTATCTTGAGCAACCACTATCAAGATACCACAATCTTTTTTTATCCTTGATTGCAAGACACACCTAAAGTGAAAACTTTAGGTACCCAAGTCATCTTGGATCCTTTAGGGTTAGTTGAATTGATTCCTTTTGGAACCCAAACTTTTTTAATAGCATTTAACTTTTTTTTATCACACATATAAGATTTGTGTCCTAATTTACCACAAGCATAATAAGTAATGCTAGAAGATGCAGGTACAAAAAAGTTTTTGAAATAATTTTGTTGTTTTTATGGTTTAAAGCCTAAGCCAGCCTTGTTAAAAACAGTCCTTTGGTTATTTAAAAGCATGTTCAATTTTTCAGAACTATAGATAAACTTTTCAACAAATGGCTTTACTTTTTCAAGTTCTTCTTTATATCTCCTATTCTCTAGCAAAAATTCCTTATTTTGTTTAACAAGTTTTTTTTAGCAAAAATTTTATCATTTTTCAAAGAGTTTTTTTCTTTCAAAAGATCTTCTTTTTCATTTTTCAAGACAATAATTTGTTCATTCAAGTTTTTGTTTTCTTTAATCAAACTATCATTTTTTTATCAAAAACTTATCAGTTGATTTTGAAAGCTCTAAATTTTGCTTTTTCAATTTTTTATTTTTCAATTTAAGTTTTTGATATTCTATAACTAATTCATCAAAGACATCATGCAATTCATCAAAAGTAAACTCATTTTTAGTTTCAGATCTTACCTCATCATCATTGGCCATAAAGCAAAGGTTGGCCACTTCTTGATGTTTCTCATCGGAGCTTGAATCTTCACTTTCGCTCCATGTTGCCATCATAGCCTTTTTTTTGAATTTCTTTTTGCTCTTTTTGAGTATGGGACAATCCATTTTGTAGTGTCCCTGTTTCTTACACTCAAAATATATTGGTTGCTCTCTTTTCTTTTCTTTTTCTTTCTCCTTGCTATGATCTTCTTTTTGTGGTTTTTTCTTCTAGTTATACCTCTTCTTCCTCATGAATTTCTTGAATTTCCTTGATATGAGGGCTATTTCATCTTCCTCTTCATCTTCATCAGATTCATCACTTGATTCCTTCTTGGTTGTGGACTTGAACGCAATAGCTTTCTTCTTTTTTTCATTATCCACCATTTTCTGCTTCAATGACAGCTCATATGTCATCAATGATCCTAGGAGCTGCTCAAGTGGAAGGGTGTTAACATCCTTGTCTTCTTCAATAGTTGTGACCTTTGGATCCCAAGAAGCAGAAGAGACCTGAGAATTTTGTTGACAAGTTTAGCATTAGAAATTACTTTTCCCAAACTCCTCATGCCATTAACAATATTAGTGAATCTAGTATATATTTCACTAATAGTTTCATTTGGTTCCATCCTAAACATCTCATAGGTATGAATGAGCATGTTAACTTTATTGGTTTTCATTTGATATGTACTCTCATGGATAACTTCAAGTACATCCCAAATTTCTTTGGTAGAGATACAGTTAGATACTCTATTAAACTCACTAGGATCTAAAGCATAAAATAATAAATTCATGGCCTTGTCATTAAGTTCTGCTTGCTTAATGTCATTCTCATCCTAATCTTCTTCTAATTTAGGGGTGGGAATGCCATTAACCAAAACTGTAAGTTGATGAGGGCCTTTAACTATAGTTCTCCAAATATTATAATCAATAGCTTGAATATATATGCGCATGCGTATCTTCAAGTAGGTATAATTTGTGCTATTAAACAGTAGGGGGTGGTTTGAGGCTTGACCTTCTACAATACCAACACCAAGCAGAATACCAAGCTCTGATACCACTTGTTTTTTAGCAAAGCAACTCAAGAGAGAGGATGAATTGGGTATTTTAAAATTTTAAATAGTTATGTGCTAAATTTAGAGTGCTTGTATAACAAAGTGATTGTACTCAATATGATATGCAGTAGAAGTAGCAAATTTAATGCAGAGTAATAAAGAGCAAGTAGGGAAAAAAGTAAGCAATCACAAACACCAAGATGTATAGTGGTTCGATGTACTCCAAGCATCTACATCCACTCTCCAAGCTTTCTCTTGAGAATTTTTACTATAATCTATCCAAGATTATAGTCAACTTGTTTTTTAAGGCTCACAAGTTAAACCTTTGTTGGTTTTGTCACCTAGGCTCACCAACAACCTTTACAACTTATTTTTAATTTGGGCTCACAAGTCAAACCCTAGTTGATTTTGTCTCTTAGGCTCACCAATAACCTTTAACACTAGTTTCAATACCTTTGAAACTAGTAACAATAAATAAAAGCAAGTATATAGAAAATAAGCATAAAAAATAGCTCCTAAATGAGCAGAAATAAATGTCGATGAAGCTTTTCTTGAATGCTTGAGTTGTCTCCTTCTTGAAATCTTTGAATGCATACTTTTAGCTAATGATTTGAAGGCTGAAAGATGAGTAGAAGGCTTTTCTAGGTGGAATCTATTTTTAAGCTCACACTTGTCTTTTTTCAAAAGATAAACTTTGTCTCTTCTTGTTGTTCATGTCTTCAATGAGTTTGGTGAATGATAAATAGCTCAAAACCACTGAAAAGACTGTTGGAGACCATTAGAGTAAAAAAACTAATCATTTAGAGCCATTTGGAATCAATTCTGAACTTCTAGAAAATTAGTCATTACACTAAGTGTCGATACTTGAATTTCTTTATGAGTTGATCTGTGAGTCAACACTTAAGTCGATACTTGGGTTGACACTAGGTATAAATTTAAATTTCTAGGGTTCTGCTTTAATTTTGTTCTCAGGCTTTGAGTCGGTCTCTGAGTCGAAACTTGAATTTGTGAGTCGACACTTGAGTCTGTGATGAGTCGATCTCTTGAGTTGACACTTGACAAAAATTCCAGAAAATACATAGTTCTGTCCATTTTTTATCTCAGGCTATGAGTCGATCTGTCAATCGACCTGTGAGTCAACACTTGAAATTGTGAGTCGACCTGAGTCAACACTTAAGTCAACACTTGCTTTGTGACATTTCAAAACTGCATGCCAAACTCTAAAATTTTAATATTTTATCCAATAACCTCTTAGACTCATCTTCATAAGGACCAAAGTGATCATTTCATCAATATTCTAAGGTGAGAAGACAACTTAAACATTGAAATTCAACTTGCTTAGATGTTAGTAACTTTGATACTCTTGAATGAAGAAATTGATGTACCTATTTCCTGAAATTCATACTTCAATTGAAACATTAGTCCAAATATATACTCAATGTTTTGTTATTCATCAAAATCAAGAAACCAAAGCCAATAGTCCCGGGTCCTCCAGACACACCTAGAGGCAGTGCGGTGGAGGAGAAGGCGGCCACGATGGTGGCTTTGATGGAAGCCACCAAGAAGGAAATTATAGAGGCAGTCACGAGGTACAAGGCCTCGATGGAGTTTGCAAAGGAGGTGCAGGAGGCAATCATGGACTCCTTCATGAAGGGGTTCACGGTATGCCAGTTGAAGGTGGTGCAAGCCTTCCTTGAGCTAGACCTAGAGGCCATCGTTGTTCCGGTAGCCCCTGGCATAAGTGTTGATGAAGTGGAGCCTTCAACCGAAGCGAACAAGGCAGCGGGCCCACCATCAACTTACAAGGTGGCACCCCCATTGGTGGAGAGCCAGGGGGATGCCGGCGACCCCCCTAGCCATCCCGGGAAGGAGCCCGTGGAACGGTAGTTGTACTTAGGATTTTCATTTTCCTTTTGACTTCTTTGGGGGCTACTCGGCCTGTCATGGAATTGGGGCATTTTCGGCTTCGGGCCTGTCTGGAGGTTCGGGGTCGAACCGGGTCTCTATGACCTGGAGGCTTCTTTCTAAGATTGCTTCTTCTGAGGCCTCTCATCTAGCTCCCTTCTAGTCTGGTCGGCCTCCTCCGTACGGATGTACTTGTGGATGTAAAGGAGGAGCTCGGGTAGGTCTTTGGCAGCTTCTTGTCCAGGAAGTAGGTCAGACGGGAGGTCCTAAGCCCTCTTTTTAGTGCCAACATGGCAACAGGCTTGTCCAAATTATAGATCTCCAGGGTGGCAACCTTGAAGTGGGATACATTGTCCTGTAAGGACTCATGGTCCTATTGCCGAATGTAAAGAGGCTGTCAGTCTCTCATGGCACCTTCCTGCAAGCGTCGAAGTGCACCACAAACATTCTCTATAGCTGGGCAAAGGAGTGGATGCTTTCAGGCTCGAGATGGGTATACCAGACTTGAGCAGCCTTCCGAAAAGTGGCTAGGAAGGCAATATAGAGAAGGGTGTCAGTCACCCCTTGGACTCTCATGAGAGCCTTGTAACTCTCCAAATGATCCAGAGGGTCGGTGGTCTTATCGTAGGGATCCACCCGGAGCATACGGAACTGATTGGGGATTGGTTCCACTTGAAATTCTTGAGAGAAAGGGGGCGGGCATCATAGCTCGCTAGCTTGCATGTGGAGCTCTGCATGTTGGCAAACTGGTGGGATAACTCAGTCAGCTTATCTTTTGCTCTTCTAGGAACTTCTCAACCTGGTGCTTAATAGCCTCGTCAGTGGAACCTTTCATCGATGACTATCAGAGGAGATGGAGGCGACAATTGGGGAGGGTCACGCCGGAGGCCTTGCCTTGATGGTACTTGCGACGCTTGGCGGTGACACGGTTAGAGGTCGAGGACCGACTTTTTTGATCAACCGACCCACTCCATTGCCTCTTTCTCGGGATCTGAAAGCTTCCTCGATGATCAGATGTGGCCCATGGGTGCGACGGCCTTCCCTGGAGGGAATACATTCTACCTCGAGTCCGGCTGCCTGAGTTGCCTGGGTCCCTGGCTATTGTTGGGTGGCCAGGGACCGGTGCTGATGATGAAGTTGCCATACCACTGCAGTCAGGGTCTGTACCTGATGGGTGAGAGTGGCAAGCTGGAGGTCCACTAGAGGTAGCGGTGGTGGAGCGAGGAGCTCCCTCTCCGAATTGCATGGGCTTTTATGGGGGGGAGGATCCCCTACATGGCTATTATAGGCTTCCCGTGATTGCGTGACCACCATTTTATGGGTGGAACTGCTTCAGCAACAAGAGATTGGCTCGAACTGTGGACCATCCCCCTTATTAGCATACCAATCTGTTGCCGTCTAGATAGTCGTGGCCTGCAGCTCCTGCTTGGCATCAGTTGGTGGCACTCCCGTCCGGTGTCCAATAAACGTGCCCGGACCTACAAAAGAAATGAGACCCAGGTCAGGGATCCCGGCGGGGGGACTTTGACGATCAAGTCAGAGGATGATCTAGAGGAATAGATCCTCATCGATGGATCTTGAAGAGGTCTCCACTCTTGGAGGTTTCTAAGAAAGAGACGAAGTGAAAGTCTGAATCGAGAAGGAGGGCAAGAGTAGTGGTGGCCATCAGGACCCTTTCTCTCTAGGAGTTTTAAGAGGCTCCTAGTGTGCCTTGTGCTTCACTGAGTAGCCTGCTCCTTCTTGCTTACCTTCTGCTAGAGGCCCCCTTTGATTTTTTATAGGCGGGTTGCACCTTGAGCGAGATATGGAGTTCTACCTCTTTTGTCTCCCTTGGGTGCTCCCTGCACCAGTGGGATATAGACCCGCTCTCCTCCCCCTTCCCCCCCCAAGGTGGTAGGGAGTCTGTTACCAGCTAAGTCCATAGAGCGTGGAGGGGTGCGTGTCTCTCTCATGGAAGGGAGATATGCTGCGGACCCTGACACTTGTTAGGACACTACTCCTTATTGGCACCGTCCCATCATCCGAGGGATGGACTTGGTAGATCACTGGTCGGGCACGGGTGCTACAAGATCTGAATTCTCTGACAAGACCTTCCTCTTCTAGGTGGTGCAGATGGTAGGAGTGAAGCTCTTTTTTCTAGGTAGCATCGACAGTGGACTGGGAGTTCAGTGGCTCCGATGAAGCACACCCTCGCAGACTGGCATGCCCTAGTGAAACTCCACTTCACAGGGGCACAGTCTACGTGCTCTGGAGGGAATCTATTCCTCTAGATGTTCGAGGCGATGTGCCATTTCCCATCAGGCATGCCACTCTCCCCAGTCATGCCAGGGTGAGGGCGATGGTGCCAGTTGCCGGCACTGCCGCTTGTCCGCCCGGGGGAGTGGTTGCTTTGACTATGGAATTGGCCTCGAGTGGAGAAGAGGACTTCTCCCATAGACACGAAGAATGAGGGCTTGACCTCGGCTAGGGCTCGACCTTGGGGGAGCCACTCCGGTATGAGGGGCATGAAAAACGAGGGCTTGACCTCGACTAGGGCTTGACCTTAGGGAAGCCACTATGGTACGAGGGGCATGAAAAACGAGGGCCTGACCTCGGTCGGGGCTCGACCTCTGGGTAGCCGCTCTGGCACGATGGGTACAAAGAACGAGGGCCTGACCTTGGTCGGAGCTCGACCTCGGGAAAGCTGCTTCAACATGAGGGGTACGAGGAATGAGGGCTTGACCTCGACCGGGGCTCGACCTTGGGGGAGCCGCTCCGGCACGAGGGGCATGAAGAATGAGGACCTGACCTCGACTGGGGCTCGACCTCGGGGGAGCCATTTTGGCACGAGGGGCACAAAAAACTAGGGCCTGACCTCGATAGGGGCTCGACCTTAAGGGAGCCGCTCCAGCACGAGGGGCATGAAAAATGAGGGCCTGACCTCGACCGGGGCATGACCTCAATGGAGCCACTCTAGCATGAGGGGCAAGAAGAACGAGGGCCTGACCTCGGCCGAGGCTCGACCTTGCGAGAGCCACTCCGGCACGAGGGTTCTAGACCGAATGAGGCCCCACTAGGGTCTTCATCCAGTTGGCATTGCCCGCCAACGTGGCCGCCAGCTAGGTTTGAGAGGGGTTCCATGTCAGCGGTTCTGCCACATCTGTCACTATTATCTCTTCCTCTTCCTCCTTGACCACGACCATGTCCTTTTCCTCATCCACGTCCTCTTTGACTCTTTTCTTCCCTATTATCTTTTAAAGAAACCTTAGCTTTGAGAACTTGCTCCAGTGGCTCTTCTTGTCTCCTTTTAAGCTTCTCTTCATGGGCTCATAAGGAGCCCTCCAATTGTTCAATAGTCATAGAGTCTAGATCTTTTGACTCTTCAATTACACAAACAACATAATCAAATTTGGGAATCAAGGATCAAAGAATCTTCTCCATCACACGAATATCTTTGATCTTGTCTCCATACCTCTTCAATTGATTTACCATGGCCTTCACCCTTGAACAATAATCCAAAATTGATTCGGATTCCTTCATTCTTAAGGCTTCAAAAGCATCTCTTAGTGATTAAAGTCTTACTTTCTTCACTTTATCAACACCATGGAAAAAATTCCTTAAAGTCTCCCAAGCTTGCTTTGAGGTGGTCGCATCGGCCACCTTCTCAAACATAGAGTCATCCAAATATTGATGGATGAGAGTGAGAGCTTGTTGATCCTTCTTCTTTATTTTTGACAAAGTTTCTTTCTCATTTTGATACAAATTATCTTCATTTTGGAGAGCTTCATAATCTTTTCTACAATCTTTTAAACATCTTGAGAGCCATGTAAGGCTTTTATGCGAAGACACCAACTCTCATAATTTTCTTTTATGAAACAAAGAAAGCGAAAAGAAAGAATTCCACTCTCTGTAATTTTTTTTTTCACTCAACTCTTTTTTTCTCTCTCACCATTCTTTTCTCTCAATTTTTTTCTCTCAACTCTAAGGATCAAAGCTCTGATACCACATTATTAGAAAAAGAGGAATTTAGGAAGAAAAGTATTTCTTCGTTACTTGCTTAAATTTAAATGACAAATACAAAAAGCATTTATAGGTAAAAGAAAGATCCTTCAATTTTACATATTCATGAACTTGAAAAGATTCTTCAGTTTCAAATATATATTATCTTTATTCAATACATTAATCATCCTATTTAAAAATTAAATACTAAATACAAGAACTTCCTCGTGAATTATCAAATAAACTTTTTCAAATATAACTCCAAGAAAGTTATTTACCTATTCAAATTATAAAATATTTAAATTAATTATTTTTAACAATCATGTAGGCTATCACCCATGACGCCATGGTGCTCGCGTCCGGGGGAATTCATGCCTGAGCACTTCGTGGTGGCCAATGGGGTGCTGGCACGGATGCTGGCAGCGAAAGTCGGGAGGCGGAAGCCTGAGGCTGGCCCCGCTTTGGCACTAAGGGTTCTCATCGACGGTCGCCAAGTCCTGTGCTACAGTGTGGAGGAGGCCGGCGCCAACTTCGAAGAGTATCGGCGAGGGGGATGAAGTGCAGACAAGGTCACCGAAAGTGGTGGATGGTCACGGTTGTAGGAGAGGCGTCCGCGGCTGAGATGCTCGTGGCTGAGGTGTTCGCGGACGACGCTCATGGCTGACGCTTTTGCAGCGGAGATGCACCCGGCTGAGGCTCGCGGCAGAGAGGCTCGCGGTCGAGGTATTCTTCAGGCCGAGGCGCTTAGCTCGATGCACGCGGTCGAGGAGTCATTCTGAATGAGGCATCCTTCTGGACGGGCTCTCGCGGCCGATGCTCGTGCGGCTGAGGCTCCAAAGGTTCCGAACAGTGGGCTGCCGTCGCTACCTCTGCACCTTTGAGGCCATGCTCCAAGCGTGGGTTCCGGCCGTCGTAGAGGTCGGATGGTAGCGACCTGGGTGAACGTGAACTTCTCGATGGAGTCCATCGCCAACCGGATGTTTCCCCTGGGGATACCGACGGTAGTTGTCACGCCCCGACCCAAATCCAAGCGGGATATGCAACATACGGCTGTGTCCTAAAATTTACGGCTGTGTCCTAAAATTTATTTTTTCTTCGGCTTGTATCAAATCATAATTTAAATACTAATTATTTAACAAAGCATACGCATAAATTTTAATTTAAATATTTATATAATTAACAGCTACGCACTGAAATTTTACTAAATATTAAATATAAAAATAATAAAATTTACTATGTCTTAAGTTTCTTACTATCTCGTTTCCAAGCACACATATTCCTGGTCCTGAAAAAAATGTACGGAAATAAAGTGAGTTTCCTAAACCAAGTAAGTTATTTACAAATTCATCGTGAATCAAAAACAAGATAACTTGAATAAATCAGTACATATAAATAAATTAAATAAAATAATAAAATAAAACCAATTCAGTTAAGTTTCATTATTAGTCTCCTTTACTATTTTTCTGACAACTCACTCTTTAGGATGACCATCCACACTCACTCACCTAGTTCCTCTGACTATGGTCACAATCGGCTCGTGGCTAGCCCCGAAAGAGACTAGATCCTGTGTACACATACCGCTCATCGGTCATGTACCAGTGATAGCCCCACTGGAGACCCAAAAGGAAAACTAGCTCTAAAATTATACGAGAAATATGCATCCTCTGCATGAACCAGCGATCGTCCAGCTGGCTAGACTCATAAGGAAAACTCGCTCCTATGTACACATACCGCTCATCGGTTATGTGCCAGTAATAGCCTCACTAGAGGCCCAAAAAGAAAACTAAATCCTAACTCGTATAATCATAGTCGAACTAGAAAGTATCAAAAATCAACTCAACCCATGACATAGAGCATACTAAACATATGTGTTTCACCCCATATCATGTCAAGTCATCAAAGTATAGCATACAACGTATACTGTTAAATTCAATAACATAATAAGTATTAAGCTCACATGATGCATGGCCAAATATACCAAAGAAAGATAACTTACCGAAGTGTATCCACCAACTAAGTCTAGTTCAACACTAGACTTGGTTTTCCAAAAACAACGACGATCCTGAACAATAATTTTTTTTATCATACAATCAATTTCTATATATATATATATAAAGAAACTAAAAAAAAAATTAAATTTCCTGGGACACCCTCATCAATCAATTCTTTTCCTCCCTTCCCCCTTTCTTTTATTTATTATTATTATTATTATTATTATTATTTATTATTATTATTATTATTATTATTATTATTATTATTATTATTATTATTATTATTATTATTATTTTTTATTTTTTTTCTGCTCTGAACCAAATCCCTTTTTTTCTTCTCTTCTTTCTTTCTTTTTCTTCTCCCCAAACCCATCTCCTGCTGCTCCCCTCGGCTCAACCGAGCCAGCCCATCCCTCTTAACGGAGCCGACCCACGACAGCGATCTCCACGATTGTCTGTCAAGAAGGATGGCCGGAGGGAAAAGAGAGACCGGCAGCGATCATGATGATCGTCCGGCCATTTACCAGAAATCCCAAAAACAATGCACAAAACCCCTCCCCCACTCGTTGGTCGTCTCAGCTCACACCCATGCTCAAAAAGAAATGGAGGAAA
This sequence comes from Areca catechu, assembly GCA_021397845.1. NCBI lineage: Eukaryota > Viridiplantae > Streptophyta > Magnoliopsida > Arecales > Arecaceae > Areca > Areca catechu. The sequence continues at coordinate 97,644,168 of CM038039.1, forward strand.
AGGAACTTACCGGCGAGGTCAGCGTCAGAGTTTGGCGACCACCAGAGGGAGACGGGTTCGGATTGAACCGAGGCATGCGAGGGATTGTTTCTTTATAGAGGAAAACCCTATTCCCCACACCGTCGACCTTCCTTTCCGACTCCTCCGCCGATTGTTCCCATCTTCCTGACACTCATCCATCGTGATCTTCGACGATCATAGTGGTAGGATAAACAGGGGCTCCATCCCCTATTTTTTCTTCTCAACATCGAATTGAAGTCGGCAAGGGCTGCCGACTTTAGCCCAAAAATGGCCTAATAAAACTGGGCTTCACATTCTCCCCCCCTACAAAAAAATTTTGGCCTCGAAATTTAAAAAAATTTAGGCCTTCTGAAACTCAAATATACGTGATCCAATAGTCACAAGTACCATTCTGTCCAAATTCAATAATGATCCAATACTCACAAGTACCATTCTATCCAAATTTAATAATTCTAATAAAAGCTTCCATTTATCCATCATAATATACTTTAAATTAATCATAATATCTTTGGTCCACCATGCTTCTGCTATGCACTCTGATATAAATTTTCAAATCCTCTAATGAATTTCTGGTAAAGATACCACTTTACAATAAAATCCAACCTTCAAATATTTTAAAATAAATAAATCAAGCTGTTAATTTTCTTTTGTCCTTATTAGGCCTCAAGCATATTATATCAATTTAAACTTGATCCATTCTCTACGTTTAAAGTCTTTACATAAAATTGTATCATCCATTCAATACATCAATAATTCTAGTCCAAATTTGAACTATTTATGCTTCCCTTAACAATTCATTTAGACAATTTGGTTCAACTATTCTCCATAATACTCTTATGAATAGAATTAATCATATTATTACTCATAGATCGATCTTATCATGATTCTTAGCATCAATTAACAAACCAACTAAAATGTTATCCCTCATAGACTAAATTCATATAAGTTTTTCAATATCCATTTCTTCACTTAACGTAACACAGTAGCAAGGTAATCTAAATTTTAATATCACTCAATCATATCCTAACTACTTATATCAGTCTCAAGTGATCATAACCCAAACTTCGATATCATTCAGTCATGCCTTAATAACCATCATATTAATTTCTAATCACTTGTATCACAATTTGCAATTATATCAAAATTAGATTCTCAAATAAATCAAATTCATGACATAACTCAAAATATACCTCCATATATCCATTATCTGGTCTCGATGATATTCTTCCAAAAACTAAGCTAAGAGAATTTAATCATTTTATTCGTGCAAGCCTTCAAAACTTAACAAAACCCTTAGAACTATAACATACACCTGTCCAAAGGAATTAAATAAATTCTTAGTATCGATAATTATTTATAAATATTCAATCAAAACCCTAATTCTATCATACTCTCACTAACTAAGTCATCTTGATTTTAAACATTTGCTCTGATGCCACTAAATCTATCATGCCCCGACCCTAAACCCGAGCCGGATGCGCAACAGATGGCCGTATGCCCTAGGATTTATTTCTCCTTCAGACACACAAGGCCTATATCAAATCATAATTCCAACACTAATTATTCAACCAGGCATATGCATAAATTCTAATTCAAATGTTCATGTAACTAACAGCTACACACTTAAATTTTACTGAATATTAAATATAAAACAATAATATCCACTATGTCCTAAGTTCCTCACTATCTGGTTCCCAAGCCCACATGTTCCTCTGGTCCTGAAAAAAATGTACGGGAATAAAGTGAGTTCCCTAAACCTAGTAAGTTATCATAATCTCTGGTACAAATCCACCATGAATCAAGAGTAAGATAATTTAAATAAATTAGTGCATACAAATAAATTAAACAAAATAATAAAATAAAACCAATTCAGTTAAGTTTTATTATTAATCCCCTTTACTATTTTTCCGACAACTCACTCTTTAGGATGGCCATCCACACTCACTTACCTAGTCCCTCTGATTATGGCTACGATCAGCCCGTGGCTAGCCCCGAAAGAGACTAGATCCTGTATATATATACCGCTCATTGGTCATGCACTAGTGATAGCCCCACTGGAGGCCCAAAAGAAAAACTAGCTTTGAAATCATACAAGAAATATACATCCTCTGCATGTACCAGTGATCGCCTCGCTGGCTAGGTTCACAAGAAAAACTAGCTCCTATGTACAAATACCGCTCATCGGTCATGCACCAGTGATAGCCCTACTAGAGGCCCAAAAAGAAAACTAAATCCTAATTCATGTAATAATAGTCGAACTAGAGAGTATCAAAAATTAACTTAACACATGACACAAAGCATACTAAACATATGTGTTTAACCTCATATCATGTCAAGTCATCAAAGTATAGCATACAATGTATATAGTTAAATTCAATAATATAATAAGTATTAAGCTCACATAATGCATGAAAAAATATATGATGTGGGACTAAAAGCATGCAAGTGATTTTTTTTTGTTGTTTTATATTTTAATGAGTTGGCAAATTTCTGAAATCAAACTAAGAAGAAACCTGGAGATTCACATAATGACCAAGAAGCTCTAGCACCCAAAAATAGACCCTAAATAGAGATAAAGTAGGACCCCAGGATCGAGAAACCCTGGTAGGGCTTAGCTCTAATTCAATAACTATACTCAGAAGATTAGAGAATGCAAACCTCTTGAAACTCTGAAGCGCCCAATGCTGAGTGCACTCACACTTCCGGATGCATCCTGGAAGGTCAAGCCCTTGACCCCGCGGATTTATCATCTTTCTGTCAGATAGTCTTAAAGACAAGGTAGGCCGACTCCTTTGTGCGTGGCACCAAAGGGACCTATGAGCAACCTAGAACCGAGTTAGAAAACAAGAGGGAATTATGGAAAATAAAAAATAAACAAGGAAGAGGAGGGAAGTTGAGGGTGGCAGTCGAGAGGAGATCCTTTTGTGGGTGTCCAGGAGGAGCTTCCAATGGGGCATCCAAGCTTGAGAGATGGGTTACTGGCTTGTGTAGGAAGAAGATACCTAGGGCCTCACACCTCTCAATGCTAAATAACAAAGGCTCATTCTCTCATAGAGTTCCAAGTCACAAGACAAGGGCTAGAAAAAAATTTCAGAATTTCATTCATTAATCATCAAGTCTTTACAAGAGGGTTAGGGCCATATTTATAAGCTTCCAAGTCCTCATTTGAATTCAAATTGAAAGGGGTTACAAGCTTGATTTGTGGAGTGAAATGAGGGTGGTAGCTTGCATGAATCAAGGGAGGTTAGTGGGCGCCCAACTTAGAGTTTGTATTTGAATTTCTTCATGGAGATTGGCCGCCCAAGGTGCTTGACTTGGTCTTGGTGATGTGGCGCCTCTCATGTCATGTAGCATTGGTGATATGGCATTCCCCATAGCTTGGAAGATGAGTTGGCAATCCAACTTGGCATGGAGGAGAAGTGGCTTGATTCTTCATCAATTAGGCTTGACTTGTTTGCTCATTTTGGACCCATCTTCAGACTAGCTTGAATGTGTGAACCCATCTTCAAATTGACTTGAATTTGTGAACCTACATGGCTAATTACAGGACCAATTAATCCTAACTTGACCAAATTAATTCAATTTGGCTAAATTATAAGACTAAATTAAAATTGAAACTAATTAGATACTAATTACATGACTCGAATGCAAATTACTTAGGCTAACCACTACAAAAAAAATAGCATTTTAGCAACCGATTTTGCAACCGATTTTTTGATTATATTTGCAACCAATTTTGCAACCAATTGATTTTCCAAATAATTTAGCAACCGATTCAAATAGGTTGCAAATTCAATTGCAAGATTCCAATTTTTCAACGAATTTTCCAACTGAAACTGAAATTGATTTAAAAATATTTTTTAAAGTTTTTTCTTAATTTTGCAACTGATTTTTTGGTTGCAAAATTACATTTAAAATAAATTTTAGTTTTTTTAGAATTTTGCAACCAAAAATTTAGTTGTAAAAGAAATGATTTTTTAAAAATATTTTTTTAAGTTTATTTCATAATTTACAATCAATTTTTCATTTTCCAAATTTCAATTAAATAAAATTTATTTTTTTTAGAATTTTGCAACCAAAAATTCGGTTGCGAAAATATAATTTTTTAAAAATATTCTTTAAAGTTTATTTCTTTCATTTTGCAACCAAATTTTTGGTTGCAAAATTTCATTTAAAACTTATTTTAATTTTTTTAGAATTTTGAAACCGAAAATTCAGTTGCAAAATAAATGAAAATTGAAAAATATTTTTTAAAGTGTTTTTCTCAATGTTGCAACGAATTTTTTGGTTGCAAAATTTCATTTAAAACTAATTTTAATTTTTTTAAAATTTTGTAACCAAAAATTTGGTTGAAAAAAATGATTTTTTAAAAATATTTTTTAAAGTTTTTTTCTTAATTTTTCAATCAATTTTTCGGCTGCAAAACTTATTTTAAAATTAATTTAATTTTTTTTAGAATTTTGCAATCAAAATTCAGTTGCAAAAAATGAAAATTGGAAATATTTTTTAATGTTTTTATCTTAATTTTGTAACCTATTTTTTGGTTGCAAATATTATTTTAAAATAAATTTTAATTTTTTTAGAATTTTGCAACCAAATTTCGGTTACAAATAAATGATTATTTAAAAATATTTTTTAAAGTTTATTTCATAATTTTGCAACAAATTTTTTGGTTGCAAAATTTCATTTAAAATTAATTTAAATTTTTTAGAATTTTGCAACCAAAATTTGGTTGCTAAAAAAATGATGTTTGAAAAATATTTTTAAAAGATTTTTCCTAATTTTGCAACCAATTTTTCGGTTGCAAAGTTTCATTTAAACCTAAATTTAATTTTTTTAGAATTTTGCAACCGAAAATTTGGTTGCAAAAAAATAAAAATTGAAAAATATTTTTTAAAGTTTTTTTTAAATTTTGCAACCAAAAATTTGGTTACAAAAAAATATTTTTTAAAATATTTTTTAAAGTTTATTTTATAATTTTAAAATAAATTACCCTACAATAAACTTACTGCAGCCAACGAACATTGCAAAGTCCCGTATGGATAGGAACCATATGATTGTGCTGTCAAACTACAGCAACCTTATTGTGAGTAGCCGAGATACTCTAGGTCAAGGAACTATTCACACAACTACAGCATCAAGAAGTTATCGACGAGTGAGTAGTCATCCATAAAACTTCCGGTACTTGGTCATGCTCAGTATCGTTGATCTCTATCAACTACCTGCACTATCACTCCAGTGTCACCACACTATAGGTCAAAGACTCATCTACCCTAAAAGGGAAGTAATTTATGCATCGATTTTAATGGATCAATCACCGTTCTTGTGATATTCCAATAATCGGGAGCCTTTAGGAGTTAATCTATAAAGACACATGTCTCAGATTCTCAACTCTTGAGAATATGTGTCATTGTTCATTAACTCCATGGACGATTCATAGACACATCAATATGAATGAAACTAATGCCCTTTATTAATAAAGAAGAATTAAGTACAAAGTTAATGCCCTAAAAATTATAATGTGTCAAGCCAACATGGCTTCCAGGGCATACATTTAACAATCTCCCACTTGTACCAAAGCCAATTGGCTACATATCTATGTCCCATTTTCTCAAAGTGGACTTCAGCCTTCTGTTGGATCAGAGTCTTAGTCAGTGGGTCTGCCACGTTGTCCATGGAGTCTACTCTTCGCACCTCAACATATTTCTTCTCGAGGTAGTCGCGCATGATATGAAACCGCTGCTCAATATACTTAGACTTCTAGTGAGACCTGGGCTCCTTAGCAAGAGCTATTGCACCATTATTATCACAATATATGGGGATGGCATCATATGGCATCACTCCAAGCTCCGCAATGAACTTTTTGTACGAGAAGGCTTCTTTTGTAGCTTCAGAGGCAGTGATGTACTCTGCTTCCATTGTTGAATCTGCTATGATGGGCTACTTGGAACTTTTCCAACTAGTTGCCCCACCATTGCACAAAAACACAGACCCTGATGTAGACCTTCTATCATCAAGATTAGACATAAAGTCTGAGTCTATATATCCCTTTATCCCTAATTCTGAACTCCCTCCAAGGACTAAGAACAAATCTTTAGTTCTCAAGTACTTAAAAATGTTCTTCACAGCTATCCAGTGTTCTTCACCTGGATTCGACTGATATCTGCTCGTGACACTTAAAATAAGAGCTATATCACGTCGAGTACACAACATGACATACATAAGGCTTCCAATTATCGAAGCATATAGAATCTTGCTCATGTGTTGAATCTCTTAGATGTGTTAGGACACATTTTCTTGGAAAGATTAATGCCATGCCGAAGAGGTAACAATCCACTTTAGAGTTCTCCATGCTAAACCTTTTCAACACTTCCTCTATGTACAATTTTTGTAAAAGGCCAAGTATCCGATTAGAACTATCTCTATAGACCTGAATCCCTAAAATATAAGATGCTTCACCTAAGTCTTTCATAGAGAATTCCTTAGATAACCAACTTTTGATCGAAGTCAACATAGGAATATCATTCCCAATAAGGAGGATATCATCCACGTACAATATGAGAAATGTCAATGCCCTCCCACTGGCCTTCCTATAAACACATGGCTCATCATCATTTTTGATAAAGTCAAACGATTTGATTGCATCATCAAAATGAGTATTCTAACTCCGAGAAGCTTGCTTCAATCTGTAGATTGATCTATGTAGCTTGCAGACCTTATAATCTTCATCATTGGAAGTGAAATCCAAAGGCTGCTCCATATAGATATCCATTTAGGAATACAGTTTTTATATCCATCCGCCATATCTCATAATATGATATGCTGCAATTGCAAGCAATGTACGGATGGATTTCAACATAGCTACTGGTGAAAAGATATCATGATAGTCAATGCCTTCATGTTGACTATACCCTTTCGTCACCAACTTTGCTTTAAAGGTCTCTACCTTACCATCTGCATCTTTTCTTTTATAGATCCATTTACAACCAATAGGTACGATACCCTCTAGTGGATCCAATAAGGACCAACTTGGTTAGAATGTATTGAATCAATTTCTGACTCCATAGCATTCAACCATTTCTCGGAGTCGATGTCTGACATCGCCTCATCATAAGTCTTAGGATCAATCAATTGATCCTTGTCCCCAGCAAGAAATATTTCCTTTATATCCTCTGTAAGCATACCCAAGTATCTTTCAGGAGGTATGGAGACTCTAATAGACCTACGAGGTGGAAGAGCATTTACATGTATTGATTGATTAGGTTCGATCTGATCTACAGTTGGTTGCTGTTCAGAGACTTTCTCATCAAGCTCAATTAATCTTCCATTACCACCTTCCTGAATAAACTATTTTCAAGAAATGTGGCATGTCTACTTACAATCACATTATGATCTTCTGGAAGGTAAAATAATATCCTAAAATTTTTTTAGGATATCCTATAAACCGAGCTTTCACAAATCTAGATTCCAACTTGTTTACCATTAGTCTTTTGACATTGGCAGGACATCCCCAAATCTTCAAATGGGCAAGACTTGGTTTCTTACCATGCCAAATCTCATATGGTGTGGTAGGAACAGATTTAGATGGAACCCTATTTAGAATATAAATTGAAGTTTGTAGGGCATATCCCCAAAGAAACAAAGGTAAGTTAGTGAAGCTCATCATGGATCGGACCATATCTAATAATGTCCTGTTTCTCCTCTCAAACACCCGTTAAGCTGAGGCGTACCTGGTAGAGTCCATTGTGAGACTATGCCATTGTCCTTAAGATAACCTAAAAATTCTCTACTAAGATATTCTCCTCCTCGATCTGATCGAAGAACCTTAAGGGTTTTACCTGTTTATTTTTTAACCTCATATATGAATTCCTTGAACTTTTCAAAAGCTTCAGATTTGTGTCTCATAAGAAACACATAACCATACCGTGAACAATCATCAGTAAAGGTTATGAAGTAGTAAAAATCATTCCTGGACTGCACATCAAATGGACCACACACATCAATGTTTACTAGGGAAAGTAATTATATGGCCCTTTCTCCATATCCTACAAAGGGTAACTTAGTCATTTGCCTTGAAGTCATGACTCATAAGGTGGGTATGATTCAGAATTAACTAAATCTAGGATCCCATCTCTTTCCAGTTTATTAATCCTGTCTTTACATATATGACCGAGCTTTAGGTGCCACATGTATTTGTCATTTAGGTCATCTCTAGGATGTTTATGTCCTATGGCATTCACTTTAATTTTCTCGTTAATGTTCAAGATGCATCGACATCCAAATGATAGAGACTGTCAATTAAAATATCTTTTGCAACCAATTTATTTCTCATATAAATACTACAAAAGTCTTTATTGAATATAAATTCAAATCCTTCCTGTGCTAGCATAGAGGCAGAAATCAAATATCTACTAGCTCCAAGCACAAAATAACAGTCACTAAGAACTAGTCTAAATCCTAAGGTAACATAAGAGAATATGATCCAACAGCTTGAGCAGCAACTTTTGCTCCATTTTCGACATGTAGGACCATCTCACCTTCTCTTAGCATTCTACTTCTTTCCAGACCCTGCATTGAAATGCATATATGAGCACTAAAGCCAGAGTCTAAAATCCAGCTGGAAGTAGATGAAACCGTTAGCTTAGATTCAATAACGAGTATAGGCTTACCTTTAGAAGGTGCAACTCCTTCTGTTTCTTCAGGCTTTCCAGGTAGAGAGGACAATTCCTTTTCCAATGGCCATCTGTGTTGCAGTGGAAACATTTTCTTTGCTAACCTTGGCTTTCTTGGGAGTGTCCTTCTTCTTTTGTTTGCTTTCCTTCTTCTGCTTCTTTGCAGGTTTCTTCTTTTTCCAAGTAGACTTTCTTTTGGAAGAAGACTGCTCCACAGAGTAAACAGAGCCCCTTGAACTCTTCAGGGTCCCTCATTGCTTACCAACATGTTCAAAATTTAGGCAAAATATAGTTCAACTTGTTCATATTATAATTCATAACAAATTGAGCATATGAACTAGTCAAGGACTGGAGGATCAAATCCACCTGAAGCTCCTTGTGAATAGAAATGCCCAGCTTCTCAAGTTGTTCAATGTCTTTGATCATTGTCAAACAATGATCGTGCATTGACTGCCCTTCACGCATCTTGTTATTGAAAAGCCTTTTCGATACTTCGAAGTGTGCAATCCAACTTTGTTCACCATATAACTCTTGTAGATGAATCAGAATCGATTTAGCAATTGGCAATCCTCATGTTGGCTCTGTAATTCATTTGACATTGAGGCCAACATATAACACTTAACCTTATTATCATCTTCCATCCATTTCTCATGTGCAGTCGTCTGACGAGCACTTGGATGGTTAGGTAAGATAGGGGGTTCCTGGTCAAGCACATAGCCCAACTTCTCAGAACTCAAAACAATTTTGAAGTTTCTCAACCAATCTTAAAATTGAGGCCAACTAGTCAGTTTGTCTCAAGAATACGGACTAAGGGATTTGAAGCAGACATGGTTAACTGCAAGAGTAGAAGATTCAAATTAGATGCTTTATACTTAATTATAAAAATTATTCTAGGGTCTTTAAGAAATAATTTTAGAACTCCCATTATTTTCTTGGATCTCTCACACTCCGGTGGAGATGTGAAAACATGCGACTCTAAGTTTCTAGTGGGTGCTACAGTCCCATCAATGTACGGCACCTCACCGTATCCAATTATTGGTAACACGCTACACCAATAAGTGGCCAACTCTTGTCCAATGTATCTAATACAAGTTGTAGCTCTTGGTCTCTAAATCATGGAACCTCAACGTGCCCATTTATTGGTCCAATCATTAGTTAAGTCAGACCCACCATTCCTGCTAGAAAAGCCATCATTGAATCCCTCAACGTGCCTGTTTATTGGGCCCAACTCCATCAGTGCCTAGCAACATCTCATGCCTAATAGGGTGGTTATGTTTTCTCGATGCAACTAGACCACTATAACAGCCAAGAATAATCAACACCAGTAGGACACCCGCACACATACAATGGTGGAAGACCTATGACTTAATATTTATTGGGAGCTTAGGTTCAGGTCTCTTCTAAATTGATCAGCCAAATCATGACTAACCAATTACATTCAGTCAGCACAATCTCATGTCTGACTAAATTACATTCGATCAGCACAATCTCATGTCTGACTTAATATAACCAGCATGGGTGAACTCAAATCAAAAGTGACCCTTTTGAAAACTTAATCAACCAAATTGGCCAGGTCAGTTTGATCCATGGGAGGGTTATGCCAATATACCCTCTTTCCACCAAACTAGTTGGTTAAGAAAGAGTTAGCCCCAATTAGCAAACCATGATTGAAACCTTCCTTAGACACCATTGATTGACAAGATTCAAATAAGGTCATCTAATGATTTGGGCTCATCACTGAGCCAAATTATGTCTTAACTTATCGATTCACTATCAAATGAATCGATCTGGCCAGACTACATCTAAAATCAATTTGAGCACACTTGACCTAACCCAAATCATCATCTAATTAGGTTGAGTCACTTGCTCAAAATCATATTAGGGTTACTAGTTGATCTAATCAAGCCCTGATCACATAGCCCAATCGCTAGACCTAATTTGTTCAACCCAAACCCTCATGCACCTAATTTGATTTTCTTGATCAAATCAATTTTAAAATTAGGTTAAGTCATGACATTAATGGTTTATGATCATGAATCACATTTAAGATCTAAACCCTAATTTTGTGCATCGCATACATCAATATCAAAAATCATAAATCGATCAAAATCCTTTTAAAAATTCCTTTTCAAAACTAGGTATACATCAAAGTAGGACAACCTTTGCACTATAGGGGGTAAACCCTATAGCAGGACAACCTTATGTCACTTTGTGCAACCTTTGATCAATTTAATTTCATATTATTAAATTTAATTTCAGATCTAAAAATTATGATTTTATTTTGAAAATAATTTTTCAAAACATAAAATTCTATGCTTGAACAATCTCATGTTCAACATAGATCTAATACAATTATAATAACTATCTGATCTGATTATTTTTCAGATCTGGTTCTCATGCATGCATGTTAAAGAGAGAACCGCAGCTCTGATACCACTGTTAGTTTTCTCACAGGAACAGGAAATTATAATTAAACAGGCATTAGTAGCCTGTCGCGCGAAAGTAGATATAAAAATAATTTATATCTAATCATGCAATTCATAAATAAATCTAATTTATTTATCATAAATTCCTAACATGCTGCATAACATGAGAAAAATATTGGATATGAATAAAAATTATTTCAAATACAAAATACTTACCTAAATCACTATTCGGGCATGCTCTGAAAGCGGGCAAATCCGCTACTGAAATCGGGATTTTGTCGGAGCCGCGCTATTGCCCAGCCTCTGCTGGTATCCACATGAAGCTATCACAACTAAGTCATAGAAGGCACCGGACTGCTAGATCCTTGCAGCCCTCTCCTCTTTCAGCAAATCGTCCGCTTTAAAAGCTGTGCCGATCCGAATCCGGACTGGCTTTCGGCTTTTGTCTTGCAAATCTGAGTGCAAGACCTTAGACCCTTTTCTTTTCTTCTTTTTTTATAGAAGACCTCTCAACACTTTTGAAGATCACAAGGAAGAAATAAACTTGGAAGGGAGAAGAAAAGATGGCGCCATGAGAGAGACTCTCGGGTATTAGCTCCAAGAGAAGAAAGATGTCCAAAATTAATTCATGATGAAAAGGAGAAGCTTTTCATGCCAATTATATTCTCTCTTGGTCAGCCACCTTTCATTCTATTTAAATTTAATATCTCCCATCCCAATGAAAAAAAGACCGGTGTTTCATTTTATCTGGCTAGGATTTAAGAGGAGTGGAAGAGAAGGACTCTTCCCTCTCTTAATTAATTTATGCCAACTCCATTTTAGCGCCCTCCTTTTTGTCATACAAATATTCTCCGTGCCAGGATAAGCCTCTTAGTTTTGTCTAAAAAAATTCTCCACTCCAAAATAAAAGGAGTTTGAACTTATCTAGTTTAGGTTTCAAGAGGAGTAGAAGAGAAGGACTCTTCCTCCTCTCTTATTCTTAATTCACGCCCATCATGTTTTGTGGCACAAAAGCATGGGCCCACTAGGTTGGCGTGTGGAGGGAGGGGAAGACATGGAGAGAGAGTCTCAGTCTAACTGGACTCTAAGTATTGGTCCAAATGTAATGGTTTTACAGTCAAATTGAAGTGATTTTAAATCCAATTGAACCATTTCGAAGCGGACATTGACCTGAATCAATTAGGATTAATTAATTGAGTCTAACTCTATTAAATTTAATCTAATTTAATTTAATTAACAATTAATCCATAATCAATTAATTGTAACATGTATAATTAGGTCAAATATTAATTATAACACTTACAATTAGGTCCAATTGATTTGCTGATTGATTACTTGAGCTCTTAATGTGTGTGACCCCTCAGGTCCTATCCTGTCTAGTAATGAGACATACTATAATCTTCATTATACATCATCGAAACTTCTTTGAATGGACTGAAACAATTTCAGCTCAACCCTAATTAGGATAATTGATCCAAAAACGATCCTAACGAGCTTTCATATTCCACTAGTGACACTTAGCAGTATGTAGTGGCAACCCAGCAGAATAAGATTGGAATCCCTAGGTGTAGTTACCATATGATTCGATTCCTCTATCAAAATCCTGACATGATGTTGGTTACGGATACTCGTCAAACCCATCAATCATATGCTTAACCTAATTGACTCAAGTCTTGTTGTGATACTAATGAAAACACTTTTTCATTATCACCCTAATATGGGCATAGATTTTTGGACTTAGTCTCATTAAGCTTGAATAGGATTATTCCTTACTACTAAAGCTGATAGATCCCTACAAGTGAACACCCTACTCCTATAATAAACTTACTGTAGCCAATGAATACTGCAAGGTCCCATATGGATAGTGTTGTCGCCAAGATCACCGTGGTCCGTAGCTACTGCCGGCGCCGGAGTGCGCTCCCTTCGCTGTCTGGTTGTCCTCTGGTCCTGGACCTGCAAAACAGGGATTAGTGACTCGGGCCGGGGTTTCCGGCGGGGGCACTCCGATGGTCAAGTCAGTGACGATCCAGGAGAACAGATCCTCCTGGTTGAGCCCCTCTTGATGGACTCCACGCAAGGAGGAGTGGATTGTATAGAAGTGGGATGCAAGTGTGTTGGGGGAAGTGCGGCCTGGATAGAGGGAGTCTCTCCGTGTGGCCCTTCTGCCTCGATCTTGCTTGAAAGTGCTGGTGGTGCCATGCCCCTCTTCCTGGTGGGGGTTCCACACTCTTGTCTTTTTTTTGTGTTGTGTTTTGGCTTGTGTTTTGCCTGTGTATGGGTGTTGTTGTGTTACCTCCGAGTTTGTTGCAAACTAGGTTACCGTTGGGCATCCACCTCGGGATCTCTGCTGGGCTGTCAGGCACGTGCGGTGATGTCTCGAGGAGCCTTTCCTGATTCGTGATAAGGGGAGCTATCATGCATGCCGACACTCCTCTTGGTCGCCTCATTCTGGGAAACCTGGCAGTGCCTCGAATGGTGGGCCGCCGCCCATGAGATTCGAATCTCTCGGTTGGCTTCCTCTCTTGGATGATCTGGGTGGTTGGTGAGGAGCATGGCATCTCGATCAGCGTGCTTCTTCCCTTTCTTGTATAACTAGCCACTGCAGGTGGTCAATACGGCCTGGAAGGCGCTCCAGTGTAGTCCTCGGTCGGCTCGCAGGCGTTCTGGGCTGGCGAGGACCTCGTCCGAGCAGGGGCTGAGCTGGAATGGCAGGGTTCGCTCTGACGTAGATGCTTCAGGCTTGCAAGGGTGTCTCGGTGGAGGAGGGGAAAGTGCATGCCCGGTCCAGAGGGCACGCGCTCGGAGAGGCTCCACGTCGGTGGGTGAGCGTTGAGCTCGATTCCGACCATAGGGCTCTAACCTCTGAGGGTCTCGCTCTAGAAGGCGGAAGGCGAGCCCGGTCCAGAGGGCACACGCTTGGAGAGGCTCCACGTTGGCGGATGAGTGCTGAGCTCGACTCCAGCCACAGGGCTCTAACATCCAAGGGTCTCGCTCTGGAGGGTGAAAGGTGGGCCCGGTCCAGAGGGTGCACGCTCGGAGAGGCTCCACATTGGCGGGTGAGCACTGAGCTTAACTCCAACACAGGGCTCTAACCTCCGAGGGTCTCGCTCTGGAGGGTGGAAGGTAGACCCGGTCCAGAGGGCGCATGCTCGAAGAGGCTCCATGTTGGTAGGTGAGTGATGAGCTCGAATCCGACCACAGGGCTCTAACCTCCGAGGGTCTCGTTCTGGAGGGCGGAAGGTGTGCCCGGTCTAGAGGGCGCGCGCTCGGAGAGGCTCCACGATGGCGGGTGAATGCTGAGCTCGACTCCGACCATAAAGCTCTAACCTCCGAGGGTCTCGCTCTGGAGGGCAGAAGGCGGGCCCGGTCTAGAGGGCGCGCACTCGGAGAGGCTCCACGTTGGCGGGTGAACGCTGAGCTCAACTCTGACCACAAGGCTCTAACCTCTAAGGATCTCGCTCTGGAAGGCGGGAGGCGGCTCCGGCCTAGGCGTCCTGAGCTCACGGGCCTGACCTGGCAGAGGACGGAGCTTGGCTCGCTGTCTTGTGGGAGCTCAGCTCAGCTTGGCAGTGGAGTCCGGGCTTGGAGAATTGACGCGGCATCCGATGCGGAGTCTTCTCTTGACATGGCGCCTGTCGATTCCCCCACATCAGCGATCCTGCCATATCATTTGCTCCCCCACTCCTAAGGCTCATTAGTGCATGGCACTCGGGTTGAAAGGAGTAATTGCGGTGCTGATGTGGAAAGGCAGAAATCTGGCACGATGATGGCCATGATTGTTGGCGCTTCGAGGGACGGCCCTGTGAGCCAATGCGGGGGTGCCGCGTGGCAACGTCCGAGGAGCAGTTAATGTTGGCACAAAATCTAGAGTGACCGGGATTCCATTTTCGCCGATGGGCAGCACGTGGCGTGGATCCGTTGGCAAAGGGGTTGAATCGGTACGAATCCATCGGGTCATTTCGAAATGAAAGGAGGGCCTTACCCGAATCATCTATTCTTTTTGAATTCTCCGTGCCCGCTACTACTGCACCCAAATTTTCTTCTTCCTCACAGTTGCCTCAGGTTTTCTAAGGAACCAGGTTAGTCTCTTCTTCCTTCTCCCCCTACTAGAGTAGGGTTCTTCCTCCGGGTATGGGTCATCTTCGAGTTGAGTCTGCTCTTCCGTCCCTCACTTCGAGTCCATTCTTCCCCTTATTCTTGAGGATGTCCCATTTTGGTTCGGGCTTCTACCCCTCCACTGATCAGGGTGAGGCCGGTCCTTCCGAGCGAAGGCCGGCGTCTTCTTCTTCTTCTGGTGGGGAAGAGGATGCAACTCGTTTCGAGTTCAGTAGAGGCATCCTCCTAGTCCGGTGCTCATCAGGGAACTAGGATCGGGTCCTTCTCTCCCTCCTCCTTCTTCTGTTCCTATTTCTGAGTCTGCCCGGTCCACAGGTCCTGGCGGAGTCGCCTCGACGATCACCGCCGAGGAACTAAGGACCGTTCGGGATGTCTATGGCATCCCGCCTTCCGTTCGGCTCATGATCCCTCGTCCGGGGCAACGGGTCACTTCCAGTGGCCCGGGCCGTCTTGCTTTTTATGAGGACAACTTCTCCGGGGGTCTCCGATTTCCTTTTCACCTTTCTTCCTGTCCATCTTGGACAACTACCGCTTGGTCCCTGCATAGTTGGTGCCAAACGCCATTAGGATTATCTTTTCTTTCATTGTACTCTACCACCTCCATGGGTTTGTCACCCGGTTTTCCTTGTTCAAGGCCTTCTTCATCCTGAAGCGCCACCCAACTGAGGATGGGTGGTGGTCCTTGTGCTCTCGCCCGAAGGGCATCAGATTTGAGCTCCCCTCTTCCATCAGGGATGGAAGAGTAAGTTTTTCTTTGTTGAGGTTGAGGGGGGCGATTGGGTCTGGAGCGATCCAGACAGGTCCCCTAATCGAAACTTTGTGGTCGATGCGGCTGACCGGGATGACTACGAGCAGCTCAACACCATCCAGATTCCTCCTCTCGAGGTCCTGTTATCTGAGCAGAACCTCACCGACTCCGGGGTCGATCCAACGAATGGGTTGGGTGAGTTCGACCTGAACTTTCCTCTTTCTTTATCTTCCATTTCTTGCACTGCTTCTTGAGGATTCTGACTGCTGTGTGACTTGCATGCAGGGATGATTTTCTCCGAGAGCGACCTACTGGCGATCACTCGGAAGAGGCCATTGATCGGGCTAGCCGGGGAGCCTCCCTTAAGGTGGGTCCGGAGCGAGATTACTCTTGTGGCTGCCCCTACTGCGGTGGTTGGTCTGAGCTCGGCTGCTCCAGCCGGTCTGAGCTCAGAGGCGACTCGAGCTGCTCCTGCACCAGTGGAGAGGATGGGTTCCGTGGCGTTGAGGCCGGTCCACCAGGAGGCCCGGATGGCCCCCGAGCGACGTGGTCAACAGGGGGCGACCCCTGCTGCGGAGCCTGATGTAGTGGTCCGGGCAAGGGCCGCTGCTACCGTCGCTGCGCCTTGTCGTCCTCCAAGTCTGCCCATCATCGAGATTAGGGATGAAGAGGTCTGGGCCACGACCAAGATCATGACCGAGGCACAGCCTGCGCCGGCGCCAGCTTCTCAGCCTACCTCCCGGGGCCCTGCAGGTAGCTGGGCGAGGTCGCCCACTCCAGGAGAGGGTAGGAGGGAGGAGGCACGACGCCGCCTCCCCTTTAGGATGGGGCCAGAAAGTTCATTCCTCCGGAGTCCCGAGTTGGCCGAATGCATGATGGACTTCTCGATCCAGATATGTGACCGGCAGGAAATGGCCGGGATGCGCTGGGCGACGTTATTAGCAGCATCTTCCCCCAGCTCTACTCGGTGAGCTATCTCTTTCTCTCTTTTCTTCTCTCTTTTTTTTTGAGCTGACCTCTCTTCATGGTGCAGATTGGTGCCAAGGCCCTCTTCATCAAGGGCTGCTATCAGAACTGGGAGCATCTCGAGCGGCAACAAGCGACCGAGATCGAATCCCTGAAAATTGACCTGAAGGAGAAGGCCAGGACGAACGGGGCACTTGAACAGAAGGTCAAGGACCTTGAGAAACAGCTTGCCGATGCTGATGAGCAAGCGAAGAGGCTCCTAGAGGCCCATGACCTGGAGCGGAGTCGCTCGAAGAAGGCCGTCGATGATCTCTTCTCCATGGAAAAAAGTTGAACAGATATAGTGCCAAAGCGGATCGGCACAAGGAGGTCTCCTGAGCTGCCCAGGCAGAGCTAGCAGCCGGGAGGGAGAAACTGGCTGCAGCTAAGAAGGCGACAGAGGAGGCAGCCAAGTCGGCGAAGGCTACTAGGATGAAGGCAGCTGAGGACAAGAAGGGCGTCGAGGATGCCGTGGCGAAGTTCGAGGCTTCGGAGGAGTTCGTCGCTGAGATTCATCAGATGGCATCGGACTCCTACTACAAGGGCTTTATGTTCTTGCACGGCCGGGTCGAGGCACTGGTTCCCGAGAAGAGCCGTAACCGCCTCAAGTATCCTTCGCCTCGGACACGGAGCCCGACGAGGAAGTTGCTGAGGAAGCCATGGCCTCAGAGCCTCTGATGCCAGTCGAGGCTGATCCATCTGGGACTATAGCTGCCCAGCCAGAGGTTCCTGAAGGTGGGAACTCTCAGCCTCATGGCTCAGCAGAGAGGCGGCCGGCGTGGAGTAGCCCTTTTCTTCTTTTTTTTTTTGCTTTGCATTTTTGGTTCTTGTGCTCACTTAGGGTCGCCCGGCATGTCGGGGACCCGCAAAACACTTGTAACTTGTGTTCAATCAATGAAACTTGGACTTCCTTGCCATCTATTTTCTTTGCCTGGTTCTTCCCTTCTTTTTCTCTTTCTTGCACTCCCCTTTCTTCTTTTCCTTTCTCTTTATGATGAGTGGGGATATCAGAGAAGAGGCCTCACCTTGCCCGGGGTCGAGTTATTGGACTTCAACATCGGCAAGTTGAGCGCAGGGTTGTGACACTTGAGAGTTGTTGAGCTTGAAGGTGTTGTTGACCACGAGCTAGGTGGCTCGAAGGTCCCTTGGCCGGAGGTCCGAGCTCCGGTCTTAGGCAAGCATCCTGGAGTTGGGCACGAGGATGTGGATGATTGAGAGCTGCGTGGCTCGAAGGTCCCTTGGCCGGAGGTCCGAGCTTCGATCTTGGGCTGGCATCCTGGAGCTGGGCTCCGGAACGTGGATAACTGAGAGCTGCGTGGCTCAAAGGTCCCTTGGCCAGAGATCTAAGCTCTGGTCTTCGGCAGGCGTCCTGGAGCTAGGCTCGGGGACATGGATGACTGAGAGCTGCATGGCTCGAAGGTCCCTTGGTCGGAGATCTAAGCTCCGATCTTGGGCTAAGAAGTGTAGCTTTATTGCCATGTTTTCTCTCGTTCTCTTTCTTTCCCTCCCTTCTCTCTTCTTTTTCTTTCTTTCTTTTCTTTTTTTTTTTTTGATGAGCGGGGAGATCAAAGAAGAGGGTTCTTGCCGATTCCCTCTCGTTCTCTTTCTTTCCTTCCCCTCTCTTTTTATTTTGAGTGGGGAGATTAGCGAAGAGGGTTCTTACCGTGTTCCCCTCTCGTTCTCTTTCTTTCTTTCCACTCTCTTTTTATTTTGAGTGGGGAGATAAGAGAAAAGGGTTATTGCCATGTTTCCCTCTCGTTCTCTTTCTTTCCTTTCCCTCTCTTTTTATTTTGAGTGGGGAGATCAGAGAAGAGGGTCACAGATTTGATTGCCTTGGAGCTAGGCTCGAGGCCTTCCTGGATGAAGAGCTAGGCTCAGGTCCAAGGGTTGCCTGAGGGCTTCGCTCAGGTCTTCGGTGCCTTGGAGCTAGGCTCGAGGCGTTGATGGAGCTACTTGGCCCATGATCCCTTGGTGTCTCGGAGCTGGGCTCGGAGATGTTTGAGATAGAGAGCGGCTTGGCTCGGGTATCCCTTGACGTCCTGGAGCTGGGCTCAGGGATGCTTGAGATTGAGAGCTGCATGGCTTGAAGATCCCTTGGCCGGAGGTCTGAGCTCCGGTCTTGGGCCGGCATCTTGGAGCTGGGCTTGGGGACGTTGTTGATTGAGAGCTGCATGGCTCGAACATCCCTTGATGTCCTGGAGCTGGGCTTGGGGATGCTTGAGATTAAGAGCTGCATGGATCGAAGATCTCTTGACCGGAGGTCTAGCTCCGATCTTGGGCCGGCGTCCTGGATCTTGGCTCGAGGACATTGTTGATTGAGAGCTGCATGGCTTGAATATCCCTTGACATCCTGGAGCTGGGCTCGGGGATGCTTGAGATTGAGAGCTGCATGGCTCGAAGATCTCTTGGCCGGAGGTCTGAGCTCCAGTCTTGGGCCGGTGTCTTGGAGCTGGGCTTGGGGACATTGTTGATTGAGAGCAGCATGGCTCGAATATCCCTTGATGTCCTGGAGCTGGGCTCGGGGATGCTTGAGATTGAGAGCTGCATGGCTCGAAGATCCCTTGGCCGGAGGTCTGAGCTCCGGTCTTGGGCCGGCATCCTGGAGTTGGCTCGGGGACATTGTTGATTGAGAGCTGCGTGGCTCGAATATCCCTTGACGTCCTGGAGCTGGGCTCAGGGATGCTTGAGATTGAGAGTGGCTTGGCTCGAATATCTCTTGACGTCCTGGAGCTGGGCTCGGGGATGCTGTCGATTCTTCCCTGCAAGAGAAGATACTCGTGCAAGGAAAAAGTCATTATCATTATTATTGATAAGAAACCTTACATCATTGGTGGGGTCTTCGCAGACCGCAGGCATTCCATGCTCGAGAGGGAGCCTGACGTCGTCGAGACCTTCGAAATAATATGCCCCTTGTGATGGGGCTTCGATTGCCTTGTGGGGGGCCTTTCCAGTTTGATGGGAACTTACCGCGTTTTCGGGGATTATTTTTTGGGCCCAAAGGTTCTTGGCCGAACCCGGGCGCTACAGCGCCGAGGCTACTCATTGCCGACGTGTTTTGTTAGAGTCGCTCGAGACGACGTTGTGGGCCGCAAGAAGCCTGTCGATAGCAAAAGTCGTCGTAGTGGTGCTCTTGGAGGAGGCGTCATAAGGAAGCATGTCTGCGGAGCTTCCGTTATCGACCATGGTATATTTTTTTAGGGTGGTTCGCGATCATCATCCTAGTAACCGGGGCATCATTACTTACATTTCTCCCCCGCTTTCTTTCTCCCGCACAATGGGGAGTACGTTCTCAGGGTCCCCTGCCCCCGGGTCCTTTTGGATGCACGTGTAGCTCCCCAAGTGACCACGCCCACTGGTTTCATGGTAGGGCGGCTGTCGATGGTTGGAGCTAGCAAGAGAACGGCGAGCACCTGGGGCCCCGCTTAAGGTCTGCCCCTAGCAAACCTTTGGAGGTAGCCTCTCTTGATGAGTTCCTCAATCTCCCACCTAAGGTTGCGGCATTCCTCGGTGTCATGGCCGTGATCGTGGTCAAAGCGACAATACTTCGTCTTGTCATGGCCGGTGGAGGACTTCGACGATGGCGGGCGTTTTAGCCCGCTGGCTCGCTAGTTGAGCCTTGCATACTGGTGAACCGACGAGAGAACTCCTCCTGCTGGTGCTCATGTTTCTCCAGTCGCCCTTCCACTACGCGCCTGAGAGCTTCGTTAGCAGACCCTTCCGCCAAAGGAGACAGAGAAGGTGACGTGGGTGCCCTTGGGAAGGGGAGTCCTTTGCACGGCTGGTGGAGGCCTTTCGAGCTTGTGTTGTCACCATTCTTTCGTGGAGTGTCAATCTGTAAGGAGATGGAGGGCTTAATCGTCCCCCTTCCTGGTGCGCCAATCTGTTGCCGCCAAGATCGCCGTGGCCCGTAGCTGCTGCGGCGCCGGAGTACGCTCCCTTCGCTGTCTAGTGGTCCTCTGATCCTGGACATGCAAAACAGGGGTTAGTGACCCGGGCCGGGGTTTTCGGCGGGGGCACTCCGACGATCAAGTCAGTGACGATCCAGGGAAACAGATCCTCCTAGTCGAGCCCTCTTGATGGACTCCACGCGAGGAGGAGTGGATTGTATAGAAATGGGATGCAAGTGTGTCGGGGGAAGTGCGGCCTGGATAGAGGGAGTCTCTCTGTGTGACCCTTTCGCCTCGACCTTGCTTGAAAGTGCTGGTGGTGCCATGCCCCTCTTCCTGGTGGGGGCTCCACACTCTTCTCTTTTTTTTGTGTTGTGCTCTGGCTTGTGTTTTGCCTGTGTATGGATGTTATTGTGTTATCTCCGAGTTTGTTGCAAACTTGGTTACCGTTAGGCATCCGCCTCGGGATCTTCGCCGGGCTGTCAGGCGCATGCGGCAGTGTCTCGAGGTGCCTTTCCTGATTCGTGATAAGGGGAGCTATCATGCATCCCGACACTCCTCTTGGTTGCCTCATTCTGGGAATCCTGGCAGTGCCTCGAATGGTGGGCCACCGCCCATGGGATTCGAATCTCCTGGTTGGCTTCCTCTCTTGGGTGATCCGGGTGGTTGGTGAGGAGCGTGGCATCTCGACCAACGCGCTTCTTCCCTTTTTAGTATAACTGGCGGCCGCAGGTGGTCAGTACGGCCTGGGAGGTGCTCTAGTGTAGTCCTCGGGCAGCTTGCCAGCATTCTGGGCTGGCGGGGACCTCGTCCGAGCTGGGGCTGAGCTGGAATGGCAGGGCTCGCTCCGACCTTGACGCTCCGAGCTTGCAGGGGTGTCTTGGTGGAGGGGAAAGTGCGGGCCCAGTCCGGAGGGCGCATGCTTGGAGAGGCTCCACGTCGGCCGGTGAGCGCTGAGCTCGACTCCGACCACAGGGCTCAAACCTCCGAGGTTCTCGCTCTAGAGGGCGGAAGGCGTGCTCGGTCTAGAAGGCGCATGCTTGGAGAAGCTCCACGTTGGTGGGTGAGCACTGAGCTTGACTCCGGCCACAGGGCTCTAACCTCCAAGGGTCACGCTCTGGAGGGCGGAAGGCGGGCCCGGTCTAGAGGGTGCGCGCTTGGAGAGGCTCCATGTTGGCGGGTGAGTGCTGAGCTCGACTCTGACCACAGGGCTCTAACCTCCGAGGGTCTCGCTCTGGAGGGCAGAAGGTAGGCCCGGTCCTGAGGGCATGCGCTCGGAGAGGATCCACATTGGCAGGTGAGCGCTGAGTTCGACTTTGACCACAGGGCTCTAACCTCCGAGGGTCTCGCTCTGGAGGGCGGAAGGCGGGCCCGGTCCAGAAGGCGCGCGCTCGGAGGGGCTCCACGTTAGCGGGTGAGCGCTGAGCTCGACTCCGACCACAGGGCTCTAACCTCCGAGGGTCTCGCTCTGGAGGGCGGGAGGTGGCTCCAGCCTAGGCATCCCGAGCTCGCGAGCCCGACCTAGCGGAGGACGGAGCTCGGCTCGCCGTCTCGAGGAAGCTCAGCTCAGCTCGGTAGTGGAGTCCGGGCTTGGAGAATTGATGCGGCGTTCGACGCGATATCTTCTCTTGACGTGGCGTCTGTCGATTCCGCCATGTCAGCGATCCCGCCACATCAGATAGGAACCATGTGATTGTGCTATCAAACTGCAGCAACCTTATTATAAGTAGCTGAGACAATCTAGGTCAAGGAACTATTCACGCAACTACAGCATCAGGAAGTTATCGATGAGTGAGTAGACATCTGTATAACTTCCTGTACTTGGTCACGCTCAGTATCATTGATCTCTATCAACTACATGCACTATCACTCTAGTATCACCACACTGTAGGTCAGAGACTCATCTACCCTAAAAGAGAAGTGATATGTGTACCGATTTTAATGGATCAATCACCGTCCTCGTGATATTCTAACAATCGGGAGCCTTTAAGAGTTAATCTATAAAGACACATGTCTCAGATTCTCAACTCTTGAGAATGTATGTCATTGTCCATTAACTTCATGGATGGTTCATAGACATATCAATATGAATGAAACTAATGCCCTTTATTAATAAAGAAGAATTAAGTACAAAGTTAATACCTTAAAAATTACAATGTATCAAGCCAACATGGCTTTCAGGGCATACATCTAACACTGGAGGTGCTCGTTGGCCATGATTTTCTTCCCGGGGCTCCGATATTTTTACCAGGAGGCCGCTTGTGCTCCAGGTTGTGCACTGCCCTCGGTGGCAGGAGGCGGTGGAGGGAAGGGACAAGTGGGGGGAGTTCCTCCACTTGCCTGGGAAGAGGTTTTACGACTTCTCCGAAATTCGGCACGAGATTCAGGTCATTAGGGTTTAACACTTTTTTGTTTTAGGGTCTTGGATTGATAGATTTCCCCCTCTTCTTAAGAGTAGTTGACTTAGCTGATTGGAAAAAAATTAAGGGTATAACAGCTTGTTCTCTGTATGTGAAGGCAATTTGTCTTCTCCAGTATTTTTTAGTATATCTTAAAAATCTTCCAAGCATCACAAGGTAGAGAGAGTTATTTGCAACATCATGGGATAAATGCAGATTAAGCAATCCCTGATATGGGTTTTGTTTCACCTGAAAAAATTGTTTCCGGCATACAAGTACTTTTGTTAAATGCTGTTGAATTAATAGTTTTGATGGTAAACTCATGCTTATCTTAGTTAACGTCTTCCTTATATATAAGATGCTGTCGTCAATTTTGCAAAAATGACTCCCTCAGGAGTTTTGACTAATTTTAGGCTTTAGCATCCACCTCAACATGTTAATTTCAATATTAATGGAACCTTTTATGTCGTTAGTTATTTTTTATTTGAACAGTACTCCTGATTCTTTTAGTACTTAAAATTCACTATGCAGACAAATGATATTGCAGTTGCATCATTATGATCATTGTTAATTGCTTATTCTCTAATAATTCATCATGGCAGCAGCTATGCCTATTTTGAACTAACCAACATGGACATACTCCATTGATTGTAGGATGAAACAGATAGGGAGGCAGGAGGGAACAAGGGAGTTTCTGACAAACAAATTCGTTTGAAAATTTCACCAAATGTTCTGAATATTACTTTGGTAGATTTACCTGGAATAACTAAAGTACCAGTTGGTGATCAGCCCAGTGACATTGAGGCTAGAATTAGAACAATGATCTTATCATACATCAAACATAGGACTTGCATAATATTTTAGCATTTTCACCAGCAAATGCAGATTTAGCAAATTCTGATGCACTTCAGATGGCTAGACTTGCTGATCCAGATGGTAAGTTTTTCCAAGAAAGCATGTAGCTTGTTGGTAATTTAAATATAAACTTTGGACTTTAACCATATAATCAATAAATAATATAGCAGCTGTGATACAATACTAGAATAACTGCTACTGCTTCTTTTTTTTGGGTGGCTACAGGTTCTCGGACTATTGGTGTCATCACAAAGGTCTTATTTGTTTGTTTTATAGTTTTACATTCAAAGATTGTTATTATTAATCTTGGACGAGACACTATAACTTTTGCTTTCGGTTTTCAGCTGGATATAATGGATAGAGGTACTGATGCCCGTAACTTTTTACGGGGAAATGTTATCCCCCTTAAACTTGGTTATGTGGGTGTGGTGAACCGTAGTCAACAGGTATGTCCTTTCTTTCCATTAAAAAATGCCAAAAAGGCTAATTTTCTGTTGTATTTTCTCAGTAAATTTCTGTAAACATTCATAATTACATATGAATAGTTTCTCTGACCATTTTGCCTAGATCTAAATGGTGTTGCAAATTTGGATGGCTTGCTATTATTGCAAGCAACCATTTGCTGCTTTAGACCCTTCTCAATATATAAAAATAGGTAATCTTGAGCCTATGAATCTTCTTGTTTTACACTTTTGTTCTCTTTTTGTTTTATTATGCATTTTCATGGATTGCCTCATCTTGTTATCTGCAGTTAGAGGCTGTGATGAGTTACCTTGGTATCTTCATGATGCTTCAAGTGCTGAAAGTATATGCTGGATCGGACCATTTTGTCTTGATCTAAATGGTGTTGCAAATTTGGATGGCTTGCTATTATTGCAAACAACTATTTGCTACCTTAGATCCTTCTCAATGTATAAAAATAGGCAATCCTGAGCCTCTGAATCTTATTGTTTGACACTTTTATTCTCTTTTTGTTATTTTATTATGCATTTTCATGGATTGCCTCCTCTTGTTATATGCGGTTAGAGGCTATGATGAGTTGCCTTGGTATCTTCATGATGCTTCAAGTGCTGAAAGTGTATACTGGATCGGACCATTTTGTTTGAATCTAAATGGTGTTGCATATTTGGATGGCTTACTATTATTGCAAACAACCATTTGCTGCCTTAGACCCTTCTCAATAGAATGAAATCTTGTACTAAACAGTGTGTGCATATGAAGAAGCATCTGCTTTGGATGGAGAAAATGATTATCAATAACGAAATTAACAAATAGCAATCATTGTTCAATTTATTGATCATGGTAATTTCTGAATCATATTCTATAATCTTTAAATCTGTAAAGAAATTTCTATCTTACAAGTTCAAGTTTCTGATTTCACATTCTCAGTTATTTATGACTGACTTGGCAGTTTTTGTATTCTTATATGTTGTAAATTTGGTTTCAGGGATTGTTTGTTTATGGGAGGCAGGGTAGAGAAGTATGTAGAAGGAACTTCGACCAAAATGTTTGTAGAGAGGTAAGAGTTGTCTGTACTTGTTAAAATCAGGCAGAGGTCATGCCTTCACATGAGCACCTCTTAGCATCTGCTGAAGTACAGGTAAAGCTGCTTCTAAAATTTGACCAAAATATAGCTACATTTTCCAAACATTTATATAGGATGTTCTGAGGTAGTTTAAGCATGGTGTATGCATGTTTAAATAACTTTATGTTTGTGAAGTGCTAAAGTTAGTATACTATCTTGTCTTCAGTAGCTTAGGTGCTGTTTGAGTATTTCATGATTCTTGTCATGGATGGAATGACCAAAATAGTCCAATTTGTTAATAACATTTTGATATTTCAGGTGATATGAGGCAAATCTTACATTCAGAAATAAATTTATCTTGATATCCCTTCCTGATAGCTGATAGCTCCATTTTTTTGGATTCATCTTAATGTGCTATGTAATATTAAGCTTACCATTTTGGTTCCAATGATTGCCCTTGCACAAGTGGCAATCATATTGAAAATTCGGCCTATCTGTGGCAATGTTATAAAATACAGGAAAAAAATAATATTTCAATTTTTTTAATTATTTTATTTTAGCAACCGATTTTTATTTTTTTTTAGATTTTTATTAATTTGCAACTGATTTTTATTTTTTTTTTCAATTTTTTATTAATTTGCAACCAATTTTGCAACCAATTTTTTTCCAGATTTTTATTAATTTGCAACTGATTTTGAAACTATTTTTTTTCATATTTTTATTAATTTGCAACCGATGTTGCAACCGATTTTTTTTTTTCAGATTTTTATTAATTTGCAATCGATTTTGTAACCGATTTTTATTTTTTTCAAATTTTTATTAATTTACAACCGATTTTGTAACCAATTTTTAATTTTTTTTCTAGATTTTTATTAATTTGCAACTAATTTTTATTTTTTTAGATTTTTATTAATTTGCAACCGATTTTGAAACTGATTTTTATTAATTTTCAACCAATTTTTATAAAAATTTAATACTTAGTAACCGAATTTGCAACTGATTTTCTGACTTTAAAATCATTAAAAAAATTTTAAATTTTATAAATACATCAAAATCGGTTGCTAGATCGGTTGCTAAATTTTTACAACCGAATAAAATCGGTCACAAAATTTTGCAACCTTGGTTTTTACAACCAACATATTTCGGTTGCAAAATTGATTGCAAATTAATTTTGCAATCGATTTTCAATTATCAGCAACCGATTTTTCGGTTGCTAAAATAGTGTTTTCTTGTAGTACATGTCTTAAGCCTTATTACATGACTCAATAAAGACTTAGAACCCTAATCAGAAATCCACAGAGGGTGGAGAAGCCTTTGCCCAATCCTGGTGCCTGCACCAATATACCAGAGAAATATAACTTATCGAAGTACATCCACCAACTAAGTACAGTTCAACACTAGATTTGGTCTTTCAAAGACAACGACGATCCTGAACAACAATTTTTTTTTATCATACAATCAATTTATATATATATGTAAAGAAACTAAAAAGAAAACTAAATTTTCTAGGACACCCTAGTCAATCAATTCTTTTCCTCCCTTCCCCCTTTTATTTATTATTATTATTATTTATTTTTTTCCTGCTCTGAGCCGAATCCCTTTTTTTTTCTCTTCTCCACCAAACCCATCTCCTGCTGCTCCCCTCGGCTCAACCGAGCCGGTCCATCCCTCTTAACGGAGCCGACCCATGGCGGCGATCTCCACGATCGTCCGTCAAGAAGGATGGCCAGAGGGAAAAGAGAGACCAGTGGCAATCGTGATGATCGTTCGGCCATTTACCGAAAATCCAAAAAAAAATGAACAAAACTCCTCCCCTGCTCGTCGGTCATCTTAGCTCACACCCATGCTAAAAAAGAAATGGAGAAAAAGGAACTTACCAACGAGGTCAGCGTCAGAGTTTGACGGCCACCAGAGGGAGATGGGTTCGGATTGAACCGAGGCATGCGAGGGATTATTTCTTTATAGGAAAAAATTCCTATTTTCCACGCTGTCGACCTTCCTTTCTGACTCCCCCGCTAACCGTTCCCAACTTCCTGATGCTCGTCCACCGTGATCTTTGGCAATCACAGTGATAGGATAAACAAGGAATTTTTTTTTTCTGGTATCCAACTGAAATCGGTAAGGACTGCTGATTTTAGTCCAAAAATTGCCTAATAAAATTAGGTTTCATACGACTACTATGAGAGTTGCCCCCATGGAGGGCCGTCACACCGGTGGACTTTTGTGGAGTCCTTGGTCTGGGCTTATAGCTTTTTCCAAAACTTCCCAGTCTCAGCTTGCCCGTCCTCGGCTTCGTCCACCTGAGCCCGAGCCAAGGAGTCCCCCGACCTCTAACCGGGTTAAAATCTGAGGACCTTTTCTTGACGTCGAGCATGGTGTACTCGCCGAGTCAGCGGCCGGAAAGCAGGGCACAAAGTTGGAAGTTCAGATCCAGTCCTCTGCTGCCTGCTCACCGAGCGTTGTCGGCAACCCACATCTCATGGCCCTCTATACTGTGATGTTCTTCTGGTTGAGCTTGTAGAGCCGGTCAATCGTATAGCCCTCCTTTTGTTGCTGCCGGCTGGCATTTTCCCTCGAAACCAGCCCCGAGAGCTTGATGCTCTTCACTGTTCGTGCTTCTTTGCGTGACCTCATGGTCGATCTTTCCAATCACCCTCAGCTGTGTAGCCGCCTGGAGGTCGCTCTGTATGGTGATGCCTGTTCTCTGGAGCCTCTAGAACTCGGTCATCATCCAGTTTACTTTGCATCGAGTATTTCGGAGCCCCACCGGTTTGGGGACGGACATCCAGTGGACTTCCCGTTGGCGGAAAGGAGGCGAAGGTGGAGACCCTCCGGTGCATTTTCCATGGGCAGAGAGGAGACGACGGCAAAGAGGCAGCTCCGGCGAGCTTCCCGTGGGAACCTCCGGTGGGTTTATTACAGACAGGGAGGAAATAGGGGTGAAGACCCCGGAGGGCTTCCCCATATACGGTGAGCTTCCTTCATGGGATTGGGTGATGGCTGAGCTCCGCCTTAGCTTGGGACTTGGAAGAAAGAAATTAGGGCTCCTCTTTTTGGCTTCTAGCTGGAGCACATGGTGCGCGTTCGTGGATCAGTAAACCCCGCCAAATCCCACGGTGGATAGCACGCCACTTTTGTATGTTACCTGCTCTCAATTGCAAGCTATTCACAGTATATATGCTTTGTGATTTACTTAGATGTAGAGCTATCAACGGGTCAGATTTGAATCGAAACTCAGATATCCATATTTAGATCCGATTTTAACTACTGGACCTAGATCCGGACCTGAATATCCCACGGATCTAAATTTAAACTACCAAACCTGGATCCGAATGGATTCGGGCCAGATATCCAGACCCGAATCCTGATCCGAATGAAAGGTATCATCATGGACTTGTAAGAGTGAAAGATTCTATTCTTTTTTTTTTTCATTCTCTAATTATAGGAATGGCAATGACAAAAACTCATAACTTAAATTTTTTCTTATCATGCATTTAAGCGAAAAGTTATTTATGCACAAATGGCAGCAAAATATTTTTCCAATAGTTATCAACTAGTCTGAAAAACTAACCATTTCTACTAGGTTTGTGCAGTTAAAAAAATTTAGCATTGTCAAAAGACAGCTGCTTGTAACCATTCCATAATTCTATCATTCAGCTCTAGGATTTCATAGACAGAATATGACTTTCGAACCAATCAATACAAAAGAATGCATGAAGCATATCAACATTGCTGGATCCTCCGATATTGTAATGAAAATCACCATCTGTTCCAAGATTATAATAATACTATCAACCGAATAGTTTGAAAATATGAGTCACTTTTAGCAATACAGTGGAAACACTCTCCTTGAATATGTGCATGTGTGTGTATATATCTGCATCCCCACACACACAGGGAAGGGTTCACTCTTACAGTGAGAGAAGAAAATAAGAAAAATTACAAAGAGGCACTGTTGATCATAGCTATTAATATAAAACAAGAACAAGACAACAAGCATCTAACTAACCGAGGCATTGTCGCACTGTGGCCTGTAACAGGGGCTCGGTTCCGAGGAAGACAAAGCCTGGGAACGATATCAGGGCAGGGGCAGTGGCAGTCGGTGCGGGAGTGGGGACGATCGACGATGTTGGTGGCCAGCGGAGCTCGGAGCTGTCAACAACACTGTAGCAAGGGCTCGGATCCGAGGAAGACAAAACCTGGGAATGATATCGGGATAGGAGCAGCGGCAACCGGCGAGGGAGTGGGGACGATCGACAATGTTGGTGGCCAGCGGAGCTTGGAGCTATCAATGGTAGCTACGGGGGGTCGATGTCGAGCACTCGGTGCGGGGGGTCGATGTTGGGGTAGCGTTGCCAGTGGGGCTCAAATCCGACAAAGGCAGCGCTGCTGGAGTTAAGGAATGATGCCTAAGTAACGGCGGCCGGTGGGGCTCGAAGCTAAGGAATGGAGAGCTGGACTCGCCGAAGGGGTAGGCCGATGTCGGAGGCTCGGAGCAGCACTGTAGTAGGGCGGCTAGCGAGCAATGAGGGATGATGTCAGCCATCGAGGGTTCCGCCGTCAAGGGGGGAGGCATCGGCCGTTGAGGGGGGCAGGCAGTGGCCGTAGAGGGGGGATTTGGGGATTCGGTGGAAGGGAAAAAGGGGCTAGGGCACGATGGAGAGGGTTTTTATAGTAAAAGCAAGAATGATCCTCAACCATTGGATCATGATCTAACATTCCATATTTATATAAATATATATAAATATATAAATATATATAATATTATTTTATATAATCGGGTCTCAAGTCTGCCGGGTCTGGATATTACATATCCAGACGCGGATCCATTTAATTGTGACTAAACTGGTCCGGATCTAGGTCCGGTTAAATGGGTCCAGATTTAGATCCAGACCCGGACCTGTTGGGTAATTACCTGCGGGTCTCGGGTCCGGACCTGATCCATTGATAGCTGTACTTCGATGCACCTAAACATAATCGATGCAATAATTTTTGCATCTTTTTCTTCTTCTGCTTTTTTAAATAGCCTTGTAGCCCATCTAGGCACCACGATCCGTATGATAAAGTATGCTGATGATTTTTTTATTTTTTTTATTTTTTAAAGTGGCCTCGTGGCTGGCCTGGGCACCACCATACATACCAGAGAGGATACTAGATATACTTATTGGTATAGCGGGGTCTTAGCATTAAATTGCCTAGATCATGATTGGATCTAACTTGATCCCGCAGCTAAGCGGCATCAGTTTGGGAATTTTAAAGTGGGGCTTCCGATAAGTTAATTAGGCCCACAGGGAGGTAGTGGTGCCAGAACATCGATTGGACATATTTTTAGATGGCGTTGATACTCTACTCATTGCTTTTTCCTCAAAAATAAGTAATATAAAGGTAAACATAAATCTTTGGATGGGCCCTTCTTCTATTTGTTATGGCTAAAATTTGGCTTGCTGCCAAAGTATGCTGAAGGAGAGGCACTCACAGGCTATACCTAAAAAAGCTCCACCGAGGGAGGTCCTGGTGAAGGTACTCTGATGCTCAAGTTAGTCTCAAATAACAGCAACGAAAAAGTAGAGTGGAGTAAAATGATGGATAGAGAAAAGTATTGAGAGAGCATACCTTGAAGGCTCTTAGGAAGTTTCTTTTTATAGACAAAGGAGGAGGGTATTCCTGAAATGCTGAACCCTTAGTGGATTTTAAAGAGAAGTAACAGGGCTATAGGCTTTGTTAGAATATTTATCTCATCTTTAAATGTTGTCTTTTTCTCATAGAGCTGTCTCTTCTATGTTGCCAGTTGTATCCTTTAATGGTAATAGGGGCCGTAGCTTGAGATGTATCATGTCCCTATTAATAGAGGGGATTTGGTGGAGACTATAAGAGATGGCCTCCTAGGCATGTTGTCGTATATATGGGAGTGAGCATCGGATTATCCTCTTTTGAGTTGCCTGGTAGTATGCTACTTGGGGGTCTTATCCTCCCTTAGGCTATTTGCTTTCCTAATTGCTGGGATATCTCACTAAGGGATTTTCCTCTTCCAGAATGTGAACCTGGCTAAGGGTCTTCTAGGCTGAGACATAATCAGGTCGAGGCATAGGATTTAGCCAGGATGAAGATCAATTGGCTGATAATCTGTCATATTAAGGATCCAGGCTGAGGATCTGCCAAGCCAAGATACAGTCAAGCCAAGGCATAGGACTTAGGATGAAGATCAACTAGCTAAGAATCTGTCATACTAAGGACACAAGATGAGGGTCTATCATGTCCAGACATAGGACTTAGCCAGGATGAAGAGCAACAAGCTTACAATCTATCATACTAAGGATCCAATATAAGGGTTTGCCAAGCCGAGGCACTGGACTTACCCAGGATGAAGATTAACTAGCTGACAACTTATCATACTAAGGACCCAAGATGAGGGTTTGCCAAGTCAAGGCACAGGACTTAGCTAGGAAGAACATTAACTAGCTGATAACCTGTCATACTAAGAATTCAAGATGAGGGTCTACCAGGCTAAGGCATAGGACTTAGCCAAGATGAAGATCAATTGGCTAGCAATCTATCATACTAAGGACCTAAGATGAGCATCAGCCAAGCCAAGACATAGTCAGGCAGAGGCACGAGACTTAGCTAGGATGAAGAGCAACTGGCTAACAGTTTATCATACTAAGGATCCAAGATGAGGGTCTATTAGGTCGAGGCATAATCAGGCTAAGGCACAGGACGTAGCCAGGATGAAGATCAACTGGCTAACATTCTATCATACTAAGGATCCAGATGAGGGCCTGCTAGGTTGAGGCATAGTTAGGTCGAGGCACAGGACTTAGTCAGGATGAAGATCAATTGGCTGACAACCAATCATACTAAGGATCTAGGATGGGGGTTTACCAAGCTAAGGCATAGTCAAGCTGAGGTATAGGACTTGGCCAGGATAAAGATCAACTGGCTGACATTCTATCATACAAGGATCCAGGATAAGGGTCTGCCAGGCTGAGTTACAGTTAGGCCATAGGACAGGACTTAGCATATTTAGATGGAGCTATCCTAGATGTTGAAGAAGTAAGCACACTTATCAGGTTCGAGGGAATTTGCTCACCCATGTTTTGCCTTTGGATGCCAAGAATGAGCCTCGAATGAGGCTTTCGAGGCTATTTAAAGAGTCATCATATATAGATGACATGTAACGGGTGTTATTCCATCAACTATTTAGGGATACCTTTGTTGACCCTTCTTCCTTCATCTTTGTAAATGTTTGTTGATGTTTTATTTGAGCAAATGCTTTGCATATAAATAATCTAAGTGCGATGGGCCCGATGCTAAGGATCGGTGATGTCGAAGGAGGCTTGAACATGACCTTGGTTTATTTGGGAGATGGCTAATCATTACTTGTGCCTTCATCCTTTCCAAAAATCCTTGGAATACCGAGGATGGGGGGATTTTCCTTACAACAGTTTCAATTTGACAAAAAATAAATAACCCAAAACATTATTTATAAAACATCCATAGAAAAATATTCATACATCCTATAATGGTTGTTAATTTCAAATTTCAAACATTTTACTGCAAGGATAAAACTAGTGCATAACATCCAAATTTACTATTTACAACTTTGTAACTTCGAAGTTTTGAATTCATAGCTCTCAACAATCTTGTCCTTTGCTTAACTATTTTCTTATTCAAAAGTAAATTGGATAACAAAAATAATATCATTTAAGTAGAAATAAAGGTAAAACATGATATACAAGATGCAGTATACAAAAAAGAATAGAAAAAATAAAAATATGTTCTTTAGAATTTTGAAATGATATAGACAAAACTGTGTCTTATTATTTCCAATATATAAAGAAGTTAAATTAGCTATGTATGAAAAAATACTAAGGTAAACCTAACCATATTAGAAATCATGAGATATCATGTTACTCCTTATCTTTGCTATAAAAGCACTTCAACATATCCTCTTTACTTTTCTTCCTTTCCTCTTCAATCATCTTCTTCAACTATCCTATTTCATCATTTATCTTCTCATTATGCCTGATATGGCTACATCGCTAATGTGGGGCGCGTGTCAGGTCCAGCTGGACACGGTCAGTACCACATGAGTTTTTTCTTTCAAAAGATCCCTCGTTCGAGAAGAAGTACTCCTTCTCCTTCGCCAGGTGGCACCCCAAGATGGGTCCACCTCTACCGAGATCGAGTCGGGCCCTCCTGCTCCTACGCAGGTGGCACCCGAAGATGGGTCCACCTCGGTCAAAGTCGAGCACCTCCCTGCCACTCAGCCAGGTGTCCACCCAGGAGGGGTCCACCTTGGCCGAAGCTGGCGGCCCCTCGCTCCCTCTCCAGGTGGCACCCCAAGACGGGTCCACCTCGGTCGATGTTGAGCCGGGCCCTCCTGCTCCTTCGCCAGGTGACACCCGAAGACGGGTCCACCTCGACCGAAGTCGAGCCTCTTTCTGCCACTCCGCCAGGTGTCCACCCAGGAGGGGTCCACCTCGGCCGAAGCTAGCGGCCCCTCGCTCCCTCGCCAGGTGGCACCACAAGACGGGTCCACCTCGGCCGAGGTTGAGCCGGGCCCTCCTGCTCCTTCGCCAGGTGGTACCCGAAGATGGGTCCACCTCGGCCGAAGTCGAGCCTCTCTCTGCCACTCCACCAGGTGTCCATCCAGGAGGGGTCCACCTCGGTCGAAGCTGGCGGTCCCTCGCTCCCTCGCCAGGTGGCACCCCAAGACGGGTCCATCTTTGACGAGGTCGAGCCGGGCCATCCTGCTCCTTCGCCAGGTGGCACATGAAGACGGGTCCACCTCGGTCGAAGTCGAGCACCTTCCTGCTACTCCGCCAAGTGTCCATCTAGGAGGGGTCCACCTTGGTCGAAGCTGGTGGCCCCTCACTCCCTTTCCAGGTGGCACCATAAGACGGGTCCACCTCGACCGAGGTTGAGCTGGGCCCTCCTGCTCCTTCGTCAGGTGACACCCGAAGATGGGTCCACCTCGATCGAAGTCGAGTCTCTCTCTGCCACTCCGGCAGGTGTCCACCCAAGAGGGGTCCACCTCGGTCGAAGCTGGTGGTCCCTTGCTCCCTCGCCAGGTGGCACCCCAAGACGGGTCCACCTCGGTCGAGGTTGAGCCTGGGAGGCCTCAAGAAGTTCTCAGGCATGAGCTTGGTGAACCCAGTGCAGGAAGCCGGGCTTCAACTCCCCTCTTTCTCACACTTCTTTCGTTTACATCTCCTCTAAGCACGGGAATCCTTCAGGAACCCGCCTTAGGGGATCTGTTCCATCTTGCCGCTCTCTAACTTGACCGTCGGAGTGCCCCCGCTGGAATCCCCGACCCGGGTCTCTGACTTTGTTTTGCAGGTCTGGGAGCTTGGAGATCTCGAGGTGAGAGAGTCCGAGACCGGTGCCAGCTCAAGAGTTATAGGCCACCGCGGTGAGATCGGCAACAATGCCTATGTGATTTTTTCAATTCACTAATAAGGTCTACATGAGTTGGAGATTTTTTAAATATAGAAGTGGATGTTGGAGAGAATTTATATTTATATTGTTGAGTCCAAGGATTGATTTTGATGAATAACAAAATATTTGAGTTATAATATTATTAATAAATTACTTGCGATAACATTTTATGAAAAGTTAAGGGTAAGAACTATCATTTTGAAATATAAGCTTTTGAAGGCCAAAAGATGTTGAAAAGTTAATTAATTTCATGAAAAAAGAGTTTGTTGAGACTTGGAGTTCAAATTCTTTTGGAAAATCAAAGTTTTAGTATGTGTTGAAAGAGTTTTAGCTTGGCACAATAGAGTTTCAACCAGCATATTGCTGAGCTGACTCGAATGAAATTTGAGTTGACTCAACAGAGGATGCCAAGTATATAGAAAGCTAATTTTTGGAGGCTGATTGATGAGCCAACTTAAATGTCACTTGAGTGACTCGGATGGAATTGAGTCAATTTCTTAGATTTGAGTCCACTTAGTAGTCGAAAATAAAAAATATTTTTTGGAGAAAAAAGACTGAGTCTACTCAATAGAGGACTGAGCTAGTTTGGATGTGATCCAAGTCATCTCGATAGTTATTTGGATCGACTCGAGAACTGTTGATAAGTATAATGGCTAGTTTTGTAAAAAGTTCAGATTGAGCTAATTTAATTTTGATCCTAATGGCTATATTTTATTTTTCAATAGCTAGAAATAACTAGTTTAACATTAGAAGCATACTTAAAGGCCACAAAACTCATGGGAGACAACAACAACCATCAGTCAAACTTAAAATATTTTAAGTATCATCAAGAACAACAAGAAAAATCTAAAATCTTGATTTGAGAGCTCCAACTTCTAACCACCTAATATTATTCCTTCAATCATTTGTTTTCTTACAAGGAGACAAGCATTGAAGATTCTCTAGACTTTAGGAATCTCCTTTTGAGCATAAAAGTTTTATTCTTGCTCTTTTTGAGGGTTTTTGTACTTTTATTATTTTATTCCTTTGTTTCATTGTTGCCTACTTCAGTTGGGACTAAAGTTAGGTATGTTTAAGCTAAGGATTAGCTTGTAGGGTTTTGGATCATGAGCCCTAGAAAATAATTTATGTAGGGTTTAGTTTGTAAGCCAAGAAAATAAACTGGCTGTAATCTTTGGAGAAGGTTATAGAAAACAAATTTTTAGAAGACCTGGAAAGTGGATGTATGTAATGGACTCCCCGAATCACTATAAAATCTCTTGTGTTTGTATATACCATCTTGTTTCTATCATTTAATTCAGTACTTTGTATTTCATTTATTTTAGCATTTATTTATGCTCACTTACACTCTATAAGCAACACATACTTATCTATAAATTTTTAAAAAAACTAATTCACCCATTCTCTTGGGTTATCTAGTTAGACGACAAGTGGTATTAAAGCTTGGTACTAAGTTGTATTTGATCTAATGATCAAGAATAAGATCAAATGGCAACCTAATTAGGCATCTTGCTTGCCAAAGGGCAATCTTCAAATAGGCCCCTTTTATTCATTGGCACAAATTATACTTATTAGAAAGCACGAATGCGTATCTATGTTCAAGCAATTGATTATAAACTTTGAAAAGTGATAATAAAAGGGCCACGTACACATACCCACTATTAAAATAGATGGAGTTGAGATTTCTAAACTCAAAGAGGCTTGGGATGAGCATGATATGAAATTGGTAGAACTTAATGCTAAGACTATAAATATTCTTTATTTGCATTATATGCTACTGAATTTAATAGAATCTCTACTTGTATCTCTGCTAAGAAGATTTAGAATAGGTTAGAGATTATCCATAAGGGTACCAACCAAGTAAAATAAACTAAAGTCAATATACTTGTACATAAGTATGAATTGATTAAATAGAGCCAAATAAAACTATTACTAGCATGTATACTCATTTTACTGATATTACTAATATTTTGAAATGATTAGGCAGGACTTATTCTACTAGCAATCTTGTTCAAAAGATTCTTAGATCTCTTCCAAAGTCATGAGATCCAAAGGTTACTACCTTTCAAGAAGTAAAAGATCTTGATAATCTTACATTTGAGCAACTCATTGGAAACACTCTTTGACTTATCAGCTTACAATGAGGCAAAAGGATGAAAAATAGTCCAAGAGGAAGAAGACTATCACCTTGAAGTCTACAATGAATGAAGAAAAAGAAAGTAATGAGTCGAAAGAAGAACATTTAGATAATGATGAGACAGACTTGGTTGCAAGAAAATTTAAGAGAATGATGAGAAGGAAGAAGCTAATCTACAAGAAGAAGCTTACAAAGGTGAAGCTAGTAAAGACAAAGAAAAAGAGAAAGAGAGGGAGTAGCCCAAATGTTTTAAGTACAAGAAGTCTTGTCATTTCAAAATGGACTGCCCCAAACTCAAGAAGGCTAAAAAATATAAGGAATAAATACTTTTGGCTACATAGAGCAATAGCAAAGACTCAAGCTTCAAAGAAGTAGCCAATCTTTATCTAATGGCACAAGAAAGTAAAGTAACTTTTGAACTTTCTTTAGATTATGATGAGTTACAAACTACTTTTGTTGATCTTCTTATTAAATTTAAAAAATTAAGAAAGATCAATAAGGAATTGAAGAAATAAAATGCTGAACTTTCAAAGAAAAATCAAAAGATTTTGATAGATAAAGAGAATGTTTTGCAAGAATTTATAAAAGAAAAAGAAAGTATCTTAAAAGAGAAATAGAGCATTGATAGTTATTAAAAATGTTTTAATTAATCCAACTTTATATAATTAAAATTGATACTTTTATGCAATGTTTTGTAGAAAATGACTTAATTAATATGAAGAGCTCGATTTTAGGAGTCCAACGGTGCAAATGGCATTCAAATTGGACTTGAAATGAGCTCAGAAATGAATTTCAAAAAATTAAACAAGGAATGAATGAATTTTGGCATAGCCGGTCCACCATAGACCGGTTGAATGGTTTATGGTTCGGCTTGTGGTTCACGGGATGCCATGGCTACAGTCCACGAAATAGAGCCACGGACCGCGAAGCTTGTTTTGAGCCAAAATTGTCAGAGTTGCTTTCCCGTCGCCACCCAAGCTTCTAGCGCCCTCCTTGGCGGTCGAAGAAGCCTCCCATGGCCGTAAAAATGATTGAAAAAGCCGCTGGCCCTCTTTTTCTTCTTCGCTGATCTTCCAATCTAATTTGACGTGCCCATGTTGCCAGCCCCCTCCCCTTCACTGCCGAGGAGTTCTCCATGGTTGGAGAAACCATTGCCACCTCCCAAGCCATCGTTTCCAGCCACTATTCGCCATCCGAGCCATCCAAGTCATCGGACACTCACAGTTATCATCCACAGTGCCCTCTCCTCCCTGTTCTCTATTCACCAGCCATGGACCCGAGCCACCAAGTGCCACTACCTACTGTGAGCCATCCATTGGAGCTTAACGGACATAGTTGGAACTGAAGTTGCCATCACCTACTACGAGCTCAATGAACATAGTTGACATAGCCAGAGATCATTGGGATAGTTTGGAGATCGGTGAGTTTAGTTGGAATGGATGGAGTTTGGAGGTCATTGGACGTAGCTAGAGACCGTTGGACACAGCTAGAGTTCAGTTGGAGCTCAGTTCGATTGGATGCCTGCTGCGAGCTCAATAGAATTCAGTTAGAAGATGCTGTAGGGATGCAGTTGGAGATCAACAAAATTCATTGTGAGAAACTGTATTCAATTGGGTTCTGCCTATAAAATCTTGAACAGGGAGTCCAGAAAGGAGTCCATCAAAGCATAGAGTCCTATTCTCTCAATACCTTCTCTCAATTCCTTCTCCACTCTACTCCATTTCTCTCTTCTCCATTTTTCCTTTCCTTGCTTCCACTCTCTTCCATCCTTCTGACCCCCTCCATCCTGGCTGGTTCCCACTCCTACTGCACTGGCCTTGGTTCCCCACTCTCCGCTCTCCACCACGTCACTAGACTGCTCCATCTTCTGGTAGCTTCGAATATGTTGTAGCTTCACTCTGGAAGCTTGTTTGGAAAAAGGGATTTATGTTTTTTTATTTATTTGATGTACTCCTCATTTTATGAAATGAAAAGAACTTTCGATTAATTCATATTTTATTATTTTGTTTCAAGCAGATTAATGAGTAGTGAAAAGCTTTTGAGGTAAGTTTCTTTACGTGAATATAATTTTGATTGATCTATTCCCAAAAGGACAGGTCGTGATCTATGGGTACGAGCCGTGCTCTCGTTAAGATAGATTATATCTTGATTATTTTCATAATTTTCATGTGGTGTTCAATGAAAGAAACCTATACAAGGACCGGAGTGTTTTAGACAGAGCAAGACAAGTAGACAAGGAGAAAGAATAAGTAGAGTTGAAAGAAATCATGAAGGAGTACATTGCTAAGGGAGCAAGAGATCCTGAACCTGAGCCAGAGATACCTCAGCTAAGAAGATCTACAAGGACCCCGAAACCACGTGTAAGGTATTCACCCTCATTGCATTACCTGCTGTTGACAGATTGAGGGGAGCCTGAGTACTTTGATGAAGCCATGAAGAGTGAATATTCGATCAAGTGGGAGCTGGCAATAAAGGATGAGATACAGTCCTTGATAAAGAATGAGACATGGGAGCTCAGCACACTACCAGAAGGAAAGAAAGCATTGCACAACAAGTGGGTCTACAATATTAAGGAAGAGCATAATGGCAGCAAGAGGTACAAGGCAAGGTTAGTTATCAAAGGCTTCCAACAGAAAGAAGGTATTGATTATACTAAGATCTTTTTTTCTATTGTTAAGCTCTCTACAATAAGGGTTATTCTAAGTATAGTAGCTCATAAAAGTTTATACTTAGAATAACTTGATGTTACTACTACTTTTCTGCATGGTGAGATAGACGAGAACATTTATATGCAGCAGCCGGTTGGGTTTATAGTCCTTGGTAAAGAAAACCTGGTATGCAAGCTGAAGAAGAGCTTGTATAGTTTGAAATAGGCCCATCGGTTATGATACAAAAGGTTTGACGAATTCATGACTAATAGTGGTTTTGCAAGGTGCCAGGAAGATCATTGCTGTTACTATAGGTCGTTTGATGGTAGTTTCATTATTCTACTCTTGTATATTAATGATATGCTGATAGCTGGACCGAGCATGCAGGAGATCAAAAGATGGAAGACGGAGCTATTAAGAGAATTTGCAATGAAGGACACGGGTGCAGCAAAGCAGATACTTGGGTTAAGGATCGAAAGAGATAAGGTGGAGGTACACTGAAGCGGTTCAAAGTAATTATATTGAAAAGGTGCTGGACATGTTCAACATGGCAGATGCAAAGCCTGTGAAGACACGTTTGGCCATGCACTTCAAGCTTTTGAAGGAACAGTCACCCAATATTGATGATGAGCTGAAGACAATGACCAGGGTTCCATATGCTTCAGCGGTCGACAGCTTGATGTATGCAATGGTTTGCACGAGGCTCGACATTGCAAATATAGTAGGAGCTGTGAGCAGGTACATGGCAAATCCGGGCAAGCAATATTGGGAAACTATCAAGTGGATCCTAAGATATCTGAAAGTTACCAAGGATATCGACCTATGTTACCGGAGAGGCAGTCAGACTTTATAGGGATATGTTGATGTAGATCTAGGTGGTGATACTGACACTAGGAGGAGTACGACAGGCTATGTGTACATCGTTGGTGGGACAGTGGTGAGCTGGGTCTCACAGTTGCAAAAAATTATAGTTCTTTCTACCATCGAGTCGGACTACGTTGCAATCACAAAAGCCAGCAAAGAAATGATTTGGCTGCAGAAGTTGCTGACAGAACTAGGTAGAGAGCAGAGTTGCAGAGTTTTGTTTGGTGACAATCAGAGTGCTATCCATCTGGCGAAGAACTCGATGTTCCATATAAGGATGAAACACATACAGCTAAGGTACCATTTTATTAGGGCACTGCTTGAAGATGGATGTCTATTACTATAGAAGATCCAAGGATCGAAGAATTCGGTGGATATGCTGACAAAGATAGTCACTGCAAAGAAATTGGAGCTATGCATGGCCTCAATTGGCCTTTAAAACTAGTTGATTGGAGGCGCCACACATGATACTGACATATTTTTACTTTTCTTTAGAAGTTTACTTTTGATGTTTTAGATGGATGCATGATTGGGTGTCTAAGTCTCCAAGTGGGAGAATTGTTGGGTGTGGAGGTGTATCCACCCAAGGAGAGCCCAGAAAGCCTAAAACCCAAGAGAAAAGAAAAGAAAAAAATTGCTCCTTGGCCCACCAGATCGGACCTGGCCCAGACCCACGTGCATGGCCCAAGCATGCCAGCGCGCAGCCAAAGCCCATGCATGGGCGCACGTGCGCGGGCTCAGCCCAGCTGGAGGCGGTGTGCGCAAACCCGTTTCCTAGGTCGTTTCGCGTGGCTCACCGTGGATCGCACGTGGTTCATTCGGTCCACGAGCATTTTTGGGGGTTTTGGACTATCGGATCAACGATCTAATGATTGAGGTTGATCCCAAATGAGATCAGGCTTGATTTGAGGCATTTTGACTCGGATTCGGACGTGGTTTGGATTGTTTTTCATCCTCTTCTCAACAGGGGATGCTAGAGAGTAGCAGAGAGCAAGATTAGAGAGCCAGGGAGAGGTTTTTGCAACCCAGAAGAGTGGTCCAAAGGTTTTCTAAGAGAGAAAATAAGGGGAAGAGAGAGAGAAAGGTAGAGGGAGGGCAAGAGTTTTTCCTGTATTATTCTGTTCTTTGTTCTTTCTTTTTATTGGGCTGGAGTTTGCATTTAGAGAGGGTTCTTTATTATAAAACTTCATGTATTCTTTTTTCATAGCAGAGATTTGATCATGTGCGGCCATGGATATAGGAGCAAACGGCTCCGAACTATGTAATTCCTGTGTGTTGTTTGTGCTTGTATTTTTATTTATCTTTTAGACTTTTTTTTTTATTTCTCCTGTAAACTTTTCCGGCGTCCCACTGTGCACCATCTCCTAACAGCTAGTGCAATGGGGTCAAATTCGAATTCAAGTCTCTCCATCATAAAACAATAATTCATCAAACTTGATCGGTTTGATGGATCTAATTTCACCTGCTGGAAAGACAAGATGGTTTTCTTACTGCTCTGAAAATTTGTTACGTTCTGGATCCAAACCTTGCCGCACTTCCAGAACCAACTGAGGGAGAGTCAGAAGAAGTGAAGGCAGAAAGGAAGAAACATGAAAAAGATGAACTCAAGTATCGCGGGCACATTCTGAATACTCTAACCGACCTCCCCTATGATCTGTACTCTAATCTGAAGTCTCCAAAGGAAATCTGGATTGCACCGGAGACAACTTATAAGAATGAGAAGAAAGGTGTTGACAAATTCCTATCTTTGCAATATTTCGATTGTAAGATGCATGATAATCTGCCCATAATGGATCAAATATATGAACTGTAAGTATTAGTGTCTAAATTAAGAGATCTTGATTCAAAATTCTTGATGCACTTCAAGTTGGTGCAATTCTATCCAAACTGCCTCCTTCATGGAGTAATTACAGAAAGAAAGTCCTACAGTCCTGTAATACTATAACTTTAGAACAGTTCAAAACTCATCTCCAAATTGAGTGCGAGACTCGTGCATGTGATGCACAGTTTATGCATTCCAATTCTAAGGTTAATAATATCATGCGTTACCCTCATGATGAGGCAAAGTATCAGCCTTCTGGTTCTGGTTTGAATGTTTCGAAAAAGGCCTTTAAGAAAAAGAGTAACAAGCTTGTAACATGTTTCCATTGTGGAAAGAAAGGCCATGTCATTCATGAGTGCAGGTTCAAGAAGGCTGCAAGGAACTCTGCTATAGAGAATTCTTGAAACACAAATCTGGTTGAAGAAGACGTCACCGAATTGGTTGCGATGGTTTCTGATATGCAGATTGGCATGATAACAGAAGCAAACACGGCTGATGTTTCCAAGTCTGAAGAATAGTAGCTTGATTCTAGTGCTACTATTCATGTGTGCAGTGACAGAAACCTCTTCAAAACATATACTGAATGTAGATACCATGAAGGAGTTCTAATGGGCAATAATGTTGCGGCCAGAGTTGAAGGAAAAGGGACTGTTGAGTTGCCATTCACTTCGGGACAGAAGTTAACTTTAATGAATTGTGTATCATGCTTCTGAAATTAGAAAGAATTTAGTTTCTACAAGTTTGCTTTGTAGGAAGGGTTTTGAGATTATTATCGAGTCTAACAGTAGTTGTATCCAAGGGTGGTCAGTTTGTTAGAAAGGGATACTGTTATGATGGATTGTTCAAGCTTAGCATTAATAAAGTGAATACGGTTTCTGCTTAGATTGCTGAATCTGATTCTTTATTATGGCCTGCTAGATCATGACATTTAAATTTTGGTTCTATGAAATTTATGTCCAAAAATGGATATATAATTATGCAAACATGAAAAAAATAGATGAGTGTGAAATATGCATACAAGCAAAAATGACAAAGAAACCCTTTCATAGTGTCGAGAGAAATACACAATTGCTACATCTAGTGCATTCTTACATATGTGAGTTAAAAGGACATTTAACCAGAGGAGGTGAAAGATATTTTGTTACATTCATAGATGATTGCTCTAGACTAACATATATATATTTAATTAAAACAAAGGATGAAGTCTTTCAAAAATTTAAGGAGTATAAATCTGTTATAGAGAATCAACTAGATAGGAAAATTAAGATTTTAAAAAGTGATAGAGGAAGAGAGTATTTTCCTACTGAATTTGATAATTATTGTAGAGAGCATGGATTAATACATCAAAAAAGTGCTCCTTACACACCACAACAAAATGGTTTAGTTGAAAGAAAAAATAGAACTTTGGTTGATATGAGTGCTTTTGAATGCTCATTTACCAAATGATTTATGGGGTGGAGCTATATTAACTGCATGTTATGTTCTTAATAGAGTTCCTTCTAAGAGTATTGAAACTACACCTTATGAAATTTGGTATGGTAGAAAACCTAACTTGGATTATTTTAAAGTGTGGGGGTTGTACAAGTTTCCGGATCCACAAAGAACAAAGTTAGGTCCAAGAGACATTAAAAGTATTTTTGTTGGTTATGCACAAGATTCTAAGGCATATAGACTTTTGGATTTATAATCAAATGTTATTGTAGAATCTATACATGTTGAATATATTGAGAATTTTTTTTTACAATTCTTGTGATAATTCTTTATACGATTCAAATGTAATTGCTCCTAATTGTGAACCAAGTGACTTGACATCTAATGCTCCATTGAATAAGAGAATAGATGTTGACATTCAAATTGAGCATGGAAGAAATCAAAGAACAAGAAAAGAAAAATACATAGAGTCTTGACTTTATTTCCTCCCAAGAAATAGTGTAGCTCATGGAAGGAAGTAGAACCAATGTGTATAAAAAGATATCCATATTGCTAAATATTGAAGATGATCCAAAAACTTTCAAGGAGGCTATGCCTTCACACTATAAGAATTTGAAGTATTATCAATGGTTATTAGCAACAGCTAATAAGCAATCGCTAATACGTATTTTTAACCATAAAAAAAAATATCAAAAAAAAATTTCCATTGCTAATAGTATTAGCAATGGAAGATTATTTATTAGTGATGGTAAAAGCATCACTAAAATGTTTAAATTGTTTTTATTTCTTAATTTTTTTAGTAATAGATTATATAATTAGCTACTAGCGATGGTAGTTGCTGTCGCTAAAACATTTGAATTTTTTTTGTAAAAGGTTA
Source organism: Areca catechu (assembly GCA_021397845.1). NCBI lineage: Eukaryota > Viridiplantae > Streptophyta > Magnoliopsida > Arecales > Arecaceae > Areca > Areca catechu. Next base: position 97,689,039 of record CM038039.1, read on the forward strand.
TTTGTGATGGCCTTAGTGATGGCAGATTACCATCACTAATAGTAGTATAAAAAAATATTTTAGCAACCACCATTAGTGATAGCAAGCGATGCCATCACTAATAGTCACCCTATTTGCCTCCAAAAAGCCTGAGCTGGGAAAAATAATTTACCCAAAATATTTCCCTCTCCCCATGGCTGGTCTCCCATTTCCGTTGGTTCCCCCAACTAGCTCCCCCTCCCTTGTCGGTGCCTCTTCTCCTGCTGGTATCCCTGCACTACTATCCTAGCATTCCACCTATCGAATTTGCCCAATCCACCAAAAAAAAAAATTCCCCCTGCCTCCCATCCCCTATGAACTCTCTCTCCACGGTAGTGATTTCCTTGTCCTCATGCTCGATCACCCTCCCCATGCTGCCATCCCCCATTCTTCTCCCCTCATTGGTCATTGGAACCTGCATCCCTGCCCTTCCATGCTGCCATCTATTTCGGTGCTTTAGTCCCTCCATGCATGTCGGATCTGCCATCTACCATCAATGGGGCTCTGTTGCATTAGCGACGACAGTGACGAAGTACCAAAGTTGTTATTAAAAGTTAATTTTTTTATATTAACTATATTTTATTAGATATTTAATTAATTAATTAGATGTTAATTAATTAATTAATTAGATGTTCATTTATTTATTTAATAAATGATAGCATACAGGGTAACTAGCCCTCACACACCCTGCATGTTCGAGCTAAGAAAAGGTGCCGAGCAATATTGCAAACGTGGGGCCTGGGGTGTGCCTTGTGCACTCAAGCCTTACAAGTCACAGTTGACATCCAGGGCATCCCATAATTAGATATTAATTTAACTAGTTAATTAGGTATTTATTTTTATAAAATTTGCATTATACAGAACCATAGACCTATCTTTTGATTAATGTACATATTCTACGGCATCCATACATATATATATTTGTATAGGTGAAAAAATTATATACATTGGTCAATTGATTATCTAGTTTAGATAGTTTGAGAATCATAAATAATTCTATAAGTAATTATAGTAATCAAACAGTATGTTAAATATTCGAGAGAAATTTTGAACAGTATTTTTTTAGTTCCCTTTATACATTTTTAGCTATGTGGGAAGAATTAAAAAAAATACTATCAAAATTTCTTTTGGCCCCTATTACATATCATTTAAATATTATAATTGACCTATAGAATTTATATAACTCCTAAATAAGGTAGGACTTTCTTTACCTATTAGTTGGTAATAGAATGTATTTATTATGTAAGGCATTTTAAATAATAAAATAATTAGTTAGCAATTGCCTTGTATTTGTATATGTAGAATTCATAGATAGTGTACCATGGACTATAATTGGATGGACCGTCGAGTAATCAACGAGATGATTTCAATTGAATACAAGGAGGGTGTAGAGAAATTCTATGATTATTTTTTCGAGAATGCAACACTTTCACATCAAGGACAGGCTTATTGTCCTTGTAAAAGATGTGAAAATAGAAAAATATTTGATAGGGATACAGTCATTATTCATTTATATAGAAATGGATTTATGCAAAACTATAAGCATTGGTATCTATATGGGGAGATATGGAATATAGTTGCAAGGGTTAGAAGTCAGCAAAAGAGGGACATAGATAGAATAGTGTTGAACTCAGGAATGATTTTAATGATTACAAAATATTGGAGCATGAAAAAATACTAACATCATGCAAATGGTTAAGAATAATTTTGTAGAGATCATTTGATTACTAAGAATGATTCATGAGCTATTAGAATATTTAGTGAAGTTACAAGGATCATTGTGAACTCATATGTTTGTTGAAAATCCTTTGAATGCCTTGAGGGATCCTTAATTTGTATAGTTAGAGAGTTCATTTGTATCATTGAAAGTCATGAAGATGTTTAGAGAGCTCAATTGTACTTAAATATAGGTAAAATGAAAGTTAGAATGCATGTTTAGAGTGGAGTGAAGAGTCAACTTCTAAAGTTTAGATCCAACTCTGGCACATTTTGTAAGTGGCACACAAGTTTGGCATGTAGATGAGCTGACTTATGAGAGGAATGAGCCGACTCTCTCAGTTTGACAAAAAGCTAATTTTTTGTGGAAGGCAGAAGAGCCGACTCCTATAGTGTAAGAGCCAACTCTCTCAGAAAAATAGTATGCTAAAATTTTGCAAGTCACCAAACAAGCCGACTTGCACAATAGAAAAGCTGACTTTCTTAGTGACACAGAAGAGCTATTTTCCAGCATAGACAGAGATGTCTTAAAAGAGTAGTTGCCGGCCTATGAAGAACTGCAGACAATGCTCTTCCAGCATACTACAAGCCCCTTCAAAATTTTGCTAGTAACTGAAGGAAGTCATGTTCAAATTTATTGATTTTGAATGGTTGTGTTCATCAGCAGTTACACCTTTCCAGAGATGTTGTCTCTTCAGAATTGTCATTCAAATAGGCTTTAAACTGCTCAAAATTAAAAATTAAAAAGAAAAGACCTTTTATCTCAAAAGCCAAAGCTCAATTCCTAGTCTAAATCCTTTAAATATAGATATAATATATATTATATCATATCATATGTAACATCTGGCCCATTAATTAAAAAAGTTCTTACCTCGACAAAGATGGGCTATCTTATAAGCCTTTCAACAACACAACAAACTTTCAATGTGGAACTAAAAATCCTAACAATATTACAAACTATCTAACAATCCTCCACTAGTTTGTAATATTATCCTCATAATACCATTCATAATAGAATGTATCTCACGGATTAGAACTTCTTAATAATGTAAATATTTTAAAGTTTAGACGAAGTTAATGGTATTACCTAGAATTTAACCATAATAACTTCTTTGTGTTCAAACCAAAAAATCACACACATAGTATTATGCAGTCACTTAAGATTATATCTTGCTCTAACACTTAAAGGCCCTGTGCTAATCCAAATTCATGAGTATTTACAAAAGTAAACCCCGTTAAGTCTTGTTTGAAGCGGCACCACTTCGATATTCATATAGAAAAAAAATGTTATTATATCCCTGTTACTCCATACATTTAACATTTTTATTAAGAGCTTATGTTCACACTCCCTCTCGGTAACAGTCAGCACTAAACTTCCTAGAATGAGGCCAATTTAAAGAATAATTTAACTTCAGTGCCAAATACAGTATAATTAGTAACTTCTTGTTATCCATTAAACCTTTATCGTTAGTTTTGATAACCCAAGGTTGGGTTTCCATTATCAGTGCCTTTTACATTAAAGATTTTGGTCCCATTCCACTAGATGTTGATGTTATAGCTTCTCTTGGTAGCGCGCGCTTTTGTAAGCGAGTTAGCCAAGTTCCTATAGAATTTAACATAAATGATTATTATGACACCACTTGTAATTAGTTCTCTTATGTAGGCATGTCGTACACTCATGTGTCCAGACTTTCCATTATAAATTTTATTATAGACAACACTCATTCTTGCCTCACTATCGCAATATATGGAAATGGATGTCATTGGTTGTGGCCACAATGCTATGTCTAACAGCATATTTCTCAACCATTCCACTTCTTTTCCAGCATCTGCCAATGCTAAAAATTTAGATTTTATTGTTGAATGAGTAATGCAAGTCTGCTTCTTAGATGCCCAACTAACAACACCACCATCCAAAATAAAAATACATTATGATGTGGATTTTTATCATCATCAGTTATCCAACTGGGATCAGAAAATCCTTCCAAAGTACTAGGAAAACCATTATAATAAATTCCCAAACCTTTGGTTTTCTTCAAATATCCAAGTATTCTAGAAATGGCCCTCCAATGATCATTCCTTGGTTTACTTGTATACCTTGAAAGTTTGCAAACTGCATATGCTATATAATGTGACAGATTTAAAAATATTCCATTTTTGTCTCTTTGACCTTAATTCCCAAGATAGTGTCTACTTCATCAAGATGTTTCATTTTAAATACTGAAGTTAGATACTACTTAGTTTCGTCAACTCCAAGCATGTTTGTACCAAAAATTAATAAATCATCCACATATAGATATATGATCACTCCAAAGTCTTTTGTGAATTGAGAACAAATGCATTTATTAGCATTATTATGTACAAAGCCATTTCATAGTATAGTACTATCAAATTTTTTATGCCATTGCTGCAGAGCTTGTCTTAATCCATAGAGACATTACTAATTTGTAAATTTTCTTCTCATTTCCTGGAAGAACAAATCCTTATGGCTGTTATATATATATTTTTTCATTTAGATTGAAAAGGTTGTTTTAATATCCATTTGATGCATGTATAACTTATAAATCAAAGCTAAAGTAAAAGTATTTTTATAGATATTATTCTTACTACAAGAGAATAAGTATTAAAATAATCAATCCCTTCCTTTTGTGTAAAATCTTTAGCAACTAATATTTTCTTAAAAGCTTGCACCGAACCATCTATATTATATTTTCTTCTACATACCCATTTGTAACCTATAGGTTTTTGATCCAGAAGGTAGATCAACCAAAACCCAAGTATTATTAGATAATATTGAACCAATCTCAACATTTATTGCTTCTTTCTAAAAGATTACATCTCTTGATACTACAAAAAAAATAGATTATTAGTGACAACTTATTGCTATTGCTAAAGAGCACTTTGCCATCACTAATAGTATTAGCGATGGCATGCCATCGCTAATAATTTGTCTGAAATACTTCGGTCATTGAAAGCAATTATTAATGATGGCATTAGTTGCCATCACTAATAAAGCTATTAGCGATAACTATTAGCGATGGCAATTCTGATCACTAATAGTTTTTTTATTTTTTAAAATTATGAATAAATAAATAAATAAATTATTAGTGACTAGGAAGTATTATCTCTAATAATTGCTAGCAATCAGTAATAAGTCTTTAACAATGGCATTTACCATCACTAAAGCCATCACTAATAAGAAGTAATTATTTATTTAAAAACCTATTTTAATTATAATAAAATATTAATTACATGTCTTAAATCCTATTATAAGTAAATTAATAATTAAATGACATAATTATAAATAAAAAATTAATTATATTACATTAAAAATATACATTATATAATTTTACAAATTATCACTAATTTACAAGTAAAAAAATTAAATATATATCTTTAAAAAATCAAGTGAGATCCTCCTCCTCATCATTCTCCTATTGCTGCTCTTGTACATCCACTCCAGTAGTCAGTGCACGAGAACCAGATGTCCCAGCATCCTGTAAAAAAAAAAAAAAAATATTATTAATAAGTTTCGATATAGAAATGTATATGTCGATATAGAGGCGTATATTTTGATATACTCGTTTGATTCTTGAATAGATTGTTCTTATACATTCCGTTTGATGATATGGATAGTTAGATTAAATTTTTACCCTCTATATCCCCTTCTCCAATTGAATTCTAAATATATAAAGCTTCTAAATATACAAATTTAAAACAAGTAAAGGATTTTATTAATAGACTTGTTATGATGGCTATGATAATGAAGCCAACTATTCATGCAAATGTTGGTTTTGAGAATCTCGATGATTGTATCATGGACGACATCCCAGAAGCATTGAGGTTGTTGGACAAAAAGTCTTTGCATGACAACTTGGATATGTGCATCACCCCATGTCAGGGTCATCAAGGTTTGAGAGAAGGATGCCAGAGAATAGCAAGCTACTAGAAGGCCAAAGTTCTGCCCGAATTCTATGACCTGGCTCCTACTTATCCCTTCGATAGTCCTGAGCCATCCCCCAAGATCAAAGAGGGACTGAGAGGATGGGTGCTCACCGTGCAATGATACTACATACTATGTGTAATCCATCTATATAGTTTACAAATTAATTAGTCCAATTATACATATCATTATATAATAAACTAATAAATAATGCTTTAAGTTATTACTGTAATACATCAAGATCTAAGATCTAAGTAATCACCAGTCCTCCTGGATTGGTATGTGACCTCCCATACTATAGTTACCCTGGTGCATGATCCAATTACCATATCCATAACAAATAAATAATAAAAATAAATTAGTTAATATATGATTAATTTAATATGAAATTAATATAAATATATAATTCTTATCATTCTATCTGCTATCGCATGTGTACCAATGGAGCTGCTAGTATGCTTGATCGAATCCTACTGAGCGGCCTCCCATATGCCACCGCATGTGTAACACCTACCGGAGTATTCCTCGTTGCTCCACTGGTCATAGAGTGCCTCCCATATGTCTGCCCTCATCCAGTGATGCTTGAAAGACTTTCAGTCCAATGGCAACTTGGAACTAGAGTGCTCTATGGTGAAATACTTGAGATTGTATAGTCTATCCCAGAGCCTACATGTGGCCACTTCCTTAAAAGTTGGATGGCAAACATCCTCATCCTAAGTCTCGAATTAATAGTATTCTTATAATAGAAGTAAGCTTGTTTTAAATAAATAGAATACAAATATTTTATGAATTTAAAAATTAAATACATTTGACTTATCACAAACATCTTCCAAGCTATATCATGAGCTCCCAATGACCAACTAGAGAACTCATTCATCGGTCTTGACATCATCGATGAATGATCTTGGTAATCACCTGAGACTCCAGGTTCTCTGAAAGTACTACAAAATCAAAATTTAATAATAAGAGTTAATTCTAAAATGATTAAATTTTAAACATATTAATTAAAGGTGCGGTACTTATGAGTGGCTTTGAATGTGGTTGAGTTCTCTATCCTCTAGCTAAGTTGGAGGTGCCATGAGATGGGTAGGTCTTTGACCATGGTGCTGAGTCTATGAGCCGGTCATTGCTACATGCGATTATGAAATTAATGGTGACCCCACATCCTCTAAACCTGAGTATAAAATATCTAATATAAAGAATATTATATTAAATAATAAAGAATAAAATAATATAAAAAATATATAAAGTGCTAGAGTTTATCGCATGGTGTGAGTGGCATAGAACCATGCTAGCTAGCAGCATGATCGCTCTCTCCTCGAGAGCTCTGTCTTCTCGAGCTCTCTCCTCGATTGGCATGACTCTAAATTTTAAAAGATACAATATATCATCTCTAAAAGTAAAAATAAATAGATTCATCAAATTAATTATACAATCATGGATGGGAATGCAAGATTTAAAATGATGCAAGATAAGTATTTAAAATAATTCAATGATTGTTACTTAACACTACTTATCGACCTCTTCAGATGTTTGATACCCTTTGAGTTCTTCTAATGATTCTTCCTCATCTTTCATTTCTTAATCTTATTTCTCTTCTTCTATTACTTCATCTTCTTCTCCTTCATGGACATGATTGCCTTTTACAATCAACTCAGTATGATCTACCTTCTCATGTTGGTCATTATGATGGAGAATTTATGGAGCATCCAACTCTGTATCGATGAAAGATTAATGAACCCCTAACATTTCATCCTTTTGAAAGCATTCTAGTAACTAGGGCTTTTCTTCTTCTTCTAATATGTAATGAATGACTTGAGACTTAATTTTGCATGCAATCCATCAATCTTTTCTTTCTCTCTCCCTTGATGGAAAAGGAGTATAATTTACTTGAATACCTTGTTGAGGTAGCACAAGTGGCTTGTTGATATATACTTTTGATCCATATTTGATTTCAATAAACCCATGCTAGGGATCAATTTTCATATCATTGTCATTATCAAACTATTGGTACTTAAATAGAATGATACCATTAACTTTAATATAGGTCAATTTGATCACTTCTTCGAGAATTTCATAGTAGTCACTATCTACCTCTTTGTACCAACTACCCTTTAAATATACATCACTGTTCATTGTACTCTTATGATATCCATATTCATGAATGTAAAATTTAAAATTATTTATAATATAGCAATTATAACATATCATATATTTTGTTGCCCCATAATCTAATGGTCTTAGCTTTTTAGATATGGATTCATCCCCTTGCATTATGAGCATATTATAAAAAGAAAAAAATAGAATATATATAATAATAATATATGATTACTAATTAATAGAACCAATCTATAAAGTTCTGTGAGTGCCATGTGAAAATTTCTTACTCATTTTTCTCAGGTTATATCATCTCAGCATCCCATCATATTGCCTAAACATGCATAAACTAAGTATACTGCAATAAGTGATTGAAGAATTGGGATTATGATTGATACTTAATATATGGGTGACCTCCTTGCAATTTTGTAAAATATATTTCTCTACTTGTCAAAATTCAGTATTAGTTAAAACATGGCAAATCTCATACCCAAATTCATGAGCAAGATAAGCAAATATTAAGATCTCCCACTCTGATCTCTCAACTTTAGTCAGTTTTATTCGTACACTGGGATTAAAGTAATAAAGATTGAAATTCAAATTTTTTTCTATCATGTAAGCCTTCTTAATAGAACCTTCGACTCTAGCCTTATTTTTTACAATGTTCTTTAAATTACGTATGTATCTTTCAAATAGATATATCTACCTGTACTGCACTGATCCCCTCATCCTAGCTTCATATACCAAATGAATAACAAGATGCTCCATAGAGTTGAAGAAGCTAGGAGGGAATATGAAAAAGCTAGGAGGGAATATCTTTTTTAACTTACAAATGATTTTTACACTATTAGCCTCGAGATTAGAGATGTGGTTGGTAGATAGTTTGTTAGCACAAATATCTCTAAAGAAAGAACTCCATATGGAGTTGGAAAAGAGATCATGCCAAGCCAATGATAGTAATTATTGGATGAAGACATAGCAGTCATGACTCTTTAGCTCATAAAACCTGCAATCTTTAATATTGATGTACCGAGCTAGATTACTTGCATAACTATCTAGGAATTTAAAATTTTTATACCATTCATATGCATCCTTTAATTGCTTCCTCATTAAGGTATATGATACTTTTAGCTTCGGAAATTTTCTAGGTGACACCTCAATCAATTTTAATAGAGGATGCTTGTATATGTTCTTCATATCTGCTCGAGTCTTAGGATTGTCCTTCGTCTTACCCTTGACATTTGTAATAGTATATAAAATATTATCAAATATATTTTTCTTAATGTGCATAATGTCAAGGTTATGATGAATCAAATTGATGGACTAATATGGCAACTCTTAGAAGTTACTGTGCTTTACCTAGTAATGAGTTATCCCTAATCCCCAAGATTTTTGCTTGTCAAATAGTTTACCAAACTAGACTTCGTCAAGTTAGGATACCCTTTGAAATACTTCTATATTAATAAGATATGGGGGACATGGTCTTGCTCTATCTTGTTCCTCTTAAAACTATCCTGCTGCTTTCAAAAGGGATAATGCTCGAAAAGAAATTGACGATGACAATCAAACCAACAAGGTTTATGACCATCTAAAGCTGAAATAATTTTATGTTCTCCATGCAATGGAGACATGCTAGCTTCCCAGGAGTGCTCCATCCTAACAACATCCCATAAGCAAGAAAATCACTAATGGTCTACATTAATGCAGCCTTCATCATAAAATTTTGCTTCTTCAATGCATCAAACATATATGTGCCATTGGACCATAAGAATTTTAGCTCATCAATAAGAAGTTTTAGATATACATCAATGTTTCTACCAAAATATTATGGCCCAAGAATAACTAATATAACAAGGATGTATTCTTTCATGTACATCCCTGGCAGTGGATTATATGGAGTAATAAAAACTAACCAATATGAATAAGAGATTAGTGCATGACTGAATGGCGTAAATCCATCCATAGACAAACCTAGTCTGACATTATGTAATACTAAGTAAATAAAGGATAGTAAGCATCAAATTTTTTTCATGTTTTACTATCTAATGGATAACTCATCATATCAGTGTATTTGTGAATCCCTTATTTGTGCCATCTCATTTACCTGGTAGTACTCTTAGAAAGTAGAGCTCCAAAGCCTAGGAGTGAGGGGAAGGTATCGAAGAACCTTATATAATATATCCTTATTTCGACCCTCTTGCCTTGGATTAAATCAGCTTTCGCCACATATGTCACATGACCTCTTTAGTAGTTCCTCCTCGTAGAAAAGCATGTAATCATTATGGCCTGCATATATCTTCTTGTATCACATGCCTAACCCTTTCACCATTTTCTTTGAAGCACAAAAACTTACAATAAGCTTCTCATCTTTTGGTAGCATTTTCTTTAATATTATTACTATCTTATCATAATATTTTACCATCATATTAAATTTGGCCTTCAAGTTTAACTACTCTGACATAGTTGATAGTACAGTGTGTATTTCACATTCCAGTCATAGTGGTTCATTAGTATTTTTTGGCATATAATAGAAATCACCATTATCAACTTTTGCATCATCCTATACATCCCATTCAAATTCAAGACCAGCCACATCCATAACCAAGTCTACCATTTGTTACCCATATTGACAATCCAAGAGGGAAGGTGAATTGAGTTTTTAAAAATTAAATAGAAATGTGCACTTTAAAAATACTTAAGAATGTATGAGCTAAGTGTAGTGTGATATACTGGTAGCTAAATGAGAGAGTGAGTCAAACAATCATACAAACACACTAAATTTATAGTGATTTAGAGCAATCTCGGATTCTACATCCACTTTCCAAGGTCTACATAGGATTTTCACTATATTCTTGCAAGAATGCAGTCATATTATTTTATCCCGAGCTCATAATCTAAAACTCAAATACAATATTTATTTTTCAGGCTCACAAATAATCTAATTGGCTTTCCAAGATTGGCCAATCAAAATCTTAAATCTAAATCCAAGTTTTAATTCCCTACTGACACTTATAGCAAATAAAATAAACAAAATAGAGCAACAAAAAAATAAACTCCTAAAGAGCTGAATGTTGTTGATGAAGCTTGACTTATAGTTGCTCAAAAGCTCCAAAAGTTGCTCTTCAATGTACACTTTATTCCTCACTTAATGCTTCGAAAGAGTAGGTGGGAAGAAGTGAAGCTTCTCTTGAAATTTTAGGTGACAGAACTTATATTTGCAATGATTGTCAAGGAATCTTTCCAAAGAATGTTGGTCTCTAATTTTAATCCTTGCTTACATAATTTCCCAAGTATTCTTATAATGGTTCATAGTCCTTTCTTGCCATTTTAACCAATGAAAGTTAAAAAATAGCCATTAGAAATTTTAAAATTTAAAATCTTGAAGTTCTGAAAACTAACCATTACTATACTATGAAAGTGCTACGAGTTGGCTAGCCTAGTTCACAAGTCGGTGCGTCTATAGTAATTCAAAATTCTGGCTTTATGGTCTACAATGAGAGTTGGCTCTTGACTTATAGGAGTCGGCTTGTCTACTTGTGTCGGAAAATAGCTATTCTATATCACCGAGAGTCGACTCTTCTGCTATGCAAGTCAGCTTATCTAGTGACTTACAAAATCTTAGCATATTGTTCTCCTAAGAGAGTTAGCTCTTACATTATAGGAGTCAACTTTTTTGCCTGGTACAAAAAATTAGCCTTCTATCCAACTGGGAGAGTCGACTTGTTCCTTCCACGTACAAGTCAGCTCATCTACGTGCCAAACTTATGTGCCACTTTTAGAATATGCTAAAGTCAGCTCTAAAGTTTAGGAGTCAATTCTTTACTCCAAACATATATTCTAACTTCCATTTCACTTATATTTAAGAATAATTGAGATCTCTAAACATCTTAATGACTTCCAATGATACAAATGAACTCTCTAACTATACAAAGGATCTCTCAAGGCATTCAAAGGATTTTCAATGATACATATTGTTGGGTTTCAGAAGTGCAGTGGAAGACTAGATTTTATAATTTTAAACCTTGAAACCTAGTCGTCGAAACCTTCGGCCCAGAACTTCCTTGATTATATCAATAATAAAATATTTTAAAAATAGAATAATACCTGTAATGCTAAAATCCTTTTCTTTTCATTAGGCACATAAGTGTATGCCCTCCAAAGATGATCCATATAGGAACCAAACTAAGGAAGCACTCATCTTGCTTGCTTGACTCCTTCCGGCAATCTTTCTTCCTTCTACAGCATTTTCTCCCTTCTAGGACTTTTTCTTTTTTGAAGAGTAGCTTAGTACCTTTTTAAAAACTCTCTTACTATCCTATTATCCTTTCAAATTCTCTTCCTAAGTCCTTGTCTTAAAATAATAAACTTGTCCTAACGAGAGAAGAAAGAACATTATTAGGATAACTTTTGGATACCTTGGCTTTAATCACCGAAGCCTTTAAATAGGAAGAGAGTAGGCACCTATACACCTTTTTACCAGTCCCTTATCTGTTATTTAACATATCATATAAGACCTTTTAATTAGAAAGAGTTCCATGGTAGAAAGGTATAAAGTGAAATGCCGTTTCACTAATTATTGGTACCAAGAGTTGCTTATCGCAACTTTTTGAGAAAATCTGATAATTAATTCTTCATTTCATATTTAAGATATGGTTCCACATCCCAATAGGCATATCAAGTAGGGAGCTTATCAGGAAAAAAGTGATTAACAGGTCGAAGGACTCAATCTATGTGCCATATACATGAAGCATCGCATCCCTTCATTATTCATGCCCTTCTTATATCAATTGATCGGCCAATTCTAGTCAATTTGGACATCCAATGGGTATGATAGGGGCTAAACCTTATCACATAAAAAGTGATTAATTTGCAGAAGGACTCTTGGTCCTTCTATGCCCCTTTATTTATGCGCTTGCCAATATGGCGCCAAGAGTCCCATGCCCTTGGGACTCTTAGTTTAAATAATGGATAAGGGCTGATAAATTAGGATAAATCCCAATTTGGCTGTCCCACTTAAGGCTCAACCTAATTTAAGTCCTATTCAAATTAGTTAGCCCAAATAGCAAGCATTTAGATCCAATCTAATTAGGTTATGAGTTAGGCTAGCCAATATATACTAGTATGTTAATTAGCTAGCCAATTTTGATCCTATGATCCTAATAAAAATATAAATGACTTACTTGATCAGTTTCTTAATATGTGTGACCCTTTGGGCTCCTTATCTATCCAGCAGTAGGTCTAGGTTCATATCAATTTAGTTTGATTAGAAACCAACTAATCGAATTAGGTTAAATTGAACTAACCCTCGTTACCAATTTGAACCATCTTTCAAATTGACTCATGAATTTAATCAATTTAATTCATGATAACCTACAAGACATGATTGACATCTAGCAATGTGTCATGCCTACCTAGAAGATGAAAAACTTAGTAAAAATTATCAAAATACCTTTCAGTGGCAAGTTACCATGTAATTCAATCCTTATATTAGTATCCCTACACAAGTGGTCGTGAGGCCAACTACTCTCTCCATCGAGCATACATAGGATATGCCAGTCTCTCTAGAAATATTGATCCCTAACTCGATAATCCTATGACTGAGAATATTTTAAATTAGGATTTATTAGATCTTAGGTCTCACTATTTCGATCTCCATTGTAACCCTAAAATTATTGCCATAATTTATGGGGTTCATCATAATCTCAAATAATGAAGTATAAGACATAGAATATGATGAAACAAAATGCCTTTTTATTAACATCACACATGAGTTGAGAGATTTTTATAGATAAGCCCCTATTTTATAAGAAATATGATTAACTTTTAGGGCACTATTCTTTCAATCTTCCACTTGTACTAAAGCAAATCATCCTTGTATTTAATTTCCATACAATCTAAATGATGATCAAATTGCTATTGAGGAAGGGTTTTAGTGAATGGGTTTACTATGTTGTTCTTTGTATCTACTCGTTCGAAAACATGTCTTGTCTTTCAATGATTTCATGAACGAGATGGAAGCCCCTTAGGATGTGCTTGATTTTTTGATGAGACCATGGTTCCTTAGCTTGTGCAATAGCTATAGTGTTATCATAATAAAGTGGCATCGATTATTGTATTACAGGAACTACACCTAATTTCGAGATGAATTTCTTCATCCAGACAGCTTCCTTAGCGGCTTCACTAGTAGCTATGTTTTCTGTCTTGTAATTGAGTTAGCTATAGTTTGCTACTTGGTACTTTTCTAACTCACTGTACCTCTATATAGAGTAAAGACATATCTTGATATAGATTTACTATCATCTAGATTTGATTAAAAACTAGAATCAATATAGCCTTCTAGTTTTAAATCTAATCCTCCATATATTAGAAAAATATCTTTAGTCTTCTATGGTACTTAAGAATATTTTTCATAGCTTTCCAATGATTCTCTCCTGGATCAGCCTGGAATCTGCTTATTATGCCTAAGGCATAAGCAACATCAGGCCTGATATATAACATGGCATACATGATTGATCCTACAGCTGAAGCATAAAAATCTTACTCATTCTTTGTCTCTCTTCAGGTGTCTTAGGAGACATCTTCTTAGGAAGATGTATGCCTTGACTCATGAGCAAGTAACCCCTTTTACTTTCCTCCATATTGAATCCTTTCAATACTAAATCAATATACCTGAATTGAGATAAGCCGAGCATCTCTTTTGATCTATCTTTATAGTTATTTATACCTAGTATATAGGATGCTTCTTCCGAATCTTTCATGAAAATTATTTAGATAACTAAGCTTTGATCGATTGCAACATTGGAATATCATTTTCAATGATAAGTATGTCATCAACATACAATATTAAGAGGACAATGGCACTCCTATTTATCATCTTATACATATATGGTTCATCCACACTTTTTATGAAACCAAATTCTTTAATTATTTCATCAAATTGGATGTTCCAACTCCTCGATGCTTGTTTTAATTCATAAATGAATTTTTTAAGCTTGCATACTTGGTTTGGTCTCCCACTTGAAACAAACCCTTTTGGCTATGACATATAGACTTCTTCCTCAAGATACCTATTGAGAAAAGTAGTCTTTACATCTATTTGTCATATTTCATAATCATAGTATGCAGCTATAACAAGTAAAATTCTAATAGACTTAAGCATTGCTATTGGTAAAAATGTTTTATCATAGTTAATTCCATGTTTTTGTTTGAAACCTTTTGCTACTAGCCTATTCTTGTAGGTTTCTACTTGGCCATCTGCTCCAATCTTCCTTTTAATAACCCATTTACACCCTATTGGATTTACTCCCTCAAGTAGATCAACCAAGGTCCAAACTTGATTGGTCTTCATGGAGTCAATTTTAGATTTTATGGCATCAAGCCATTTGTTAGAGTCTTTACTCTTGATAGCTTCTGTATAAGTCAAAGGATCATCTTCTTGAATGATACTGGTTTTATTGTCATTACTAATGACAAAGCCATATTTAAGAGGTGCATCCTGCACTCTCTTTGACTTACAAAGAGATGGTGTGTGTTGTGGTGGTACCTTATTAATAGATACTTCTGGTTGAGAAATTTGAGGTTTATTGTCTATAGGAGTAGGTTGATCTTATATTTCATTAAGATCGAGTATCCTCCCACTACCTCCTTCTTGGATAAATTCCTTTTCTAAGAAAGTGGCATGCCTACTGATACAAACCTTTTGTTCAGTAGGATGATAAAAGAGGTATCCAATACCTTCTCAAGGATAACCTATGAACCTATATTTATCAATTATAGTACTCAGCTTATGTCTAAATACATTTCTTACATAAGCTGTGCAATCCCAAATCTTAAGATATTTTTGACTTGGTCTTTTGCCTTTTCATAATTCATTTAGAGTACTAACTACTGATTTTGATGGTACTCTATTTTGTATATAAGTAGCAGTCTCTAGAGCATAATCATAGAAGGATACTAGAAGATCAGTGAAGCTCATCATGGACCTTATCATGTCCAACAAGGTATAATTTCTCCTTTCTACTACACCATTTAATTATGGTGTATATGGAGGTGTCTATTCTAAGAGAATGCCTTTGTCTTTAAGATGATCAAGAAACTCACTAGATAAGTATTCTCCTCCTTGATGTGACCTAAAAGTTTTAATACTCTTTCCAATTTGTTTCTCAACCATACTTTGATACTCTTTAAATTTATCAAAGGCTTCAGATTTTTGTTTCATGAAATACACATATCCAAACCTAGATAAATTATCAGTAAAGGTGATGAAATCAGAGTATCCTCTTCTAGCTTGAGTTGACATGGGTCCACATACATCTGTATGTATTAACCCTAATACTCAATTACCCTATCTCCATGATCAGTAAATGGAGATTTGGTCATTTTATTCATGAGACAGGATTCACAAGTTCCTAATGATTGATAATCATAAGGATCAAAGAATTTATCTATGTATAACTTATTTATCCCAGACTCACTAATATGACCTAATTGGCAATGCTAGAGAAAAATGACATTAACATCTTCTCTCTCTTTTTTTCTTGTTTTTAACAAGTAAAACTTCATCATTGAGTGAAAGAACTAAAAGATCATTAACAAATAAACCAGCCCCAAAAAATTTATCAGAATAAGAAATAAAGCATCCACTACTCTTTATATTAACTTCAAAATCTTGTTGTAACAACAAGGGTACAAAAATAATATTTCTGATAACATTTGGAACATTGTAATAATCTTTCAGTTCTAAAATTTTGCCAGAAGGCAATAACAACAGATAGGTGCCCATAGCTTCTGCTTGAATGGCTTTACCATTCGCACCATAAACCTCGAAGTCACCCTTCTTCAAGCTTCTAATTCTGTGAAGTCCATGCAAAGACTTGCATATATGAAGCCCACTTACGGTATCCAATATCCATGAATCAGAAGCTAAAGTACTCAATGACAAGTTAGTTTATATCATGTACAAATATTTTGATGCTCCACTAGCATCATCAGGCTTCAAACTAGCAAGATATGAATTGTAATTTTTTTTTCAACGTCCCTACTTACCGTATTGAAAACAGGTTCCATTAATAGAAGGCTTCTTTACCTTCTTCCTTTTCTGGATGCTTTTATTAGGGTTCCACTTTTTTTTTGAACCCTTTTTTATTACTATTTTCTTCTTCCCATCAACTAGAAGAAGATGAGCCATGTCCTTTTTAAAATGCTCTCATCTATCTTAAGCATGTTAAGCAGCTCAGGTAATGAAATGTTCAGTTTGTTCTTGTGATAATTCATGATAAACTGGTAGAAGGATTCAGGGAGTAATTGTAGAATTAAGTCCTGATTAAGCTCTCCATCCATAACAAAACCTATTTAACCTAATTATGTGATTAAATCAATCATTCTTAGTACATGGACTTGAACAAATGAGCCCTCACTCATTCATGCATAGAACAACTGCTTTGATATTTCATATCGGGCAGCCCTACTTTGCTATCCATAAAGCTCTTTAAGATTGAGCAGTATGGACTGAGATTCTATATCTTTATGTTGCCTTTGTAATTCTTTGCTCATAGAGGCCAACATAATGTACTTAATAGTTAAGCTATCATCCTGCCACATTTTATATGTGGCCCTTTCCTCCTCTGAAGAATCATTTCCGATCGAATCTGGATCAAAGAATCGAGGAAGTAGGATACCTTCTCTTGAATTAAGACAATTCTCAGGTTCTTTAACCAATCCACATAATTAGGACCGATCAACTTATTAGTATCTAAAATATCCTATAGTGATAAAGTAGAAGCCATAATAGTAATATACATAAAGAACAATGTATAAGCAGGCTACTCAAGATGATATGCATAATTAGATAAGGACTTATCGATCTAATTATGTCTCCCATTATTTTTCTATGAATACCATAGCCCTCACCTATGGTAAGCGAGAAACCCTAACAAGATTTTTTTAGTGGGATTGAGATCCCAATTCCTCATAAATGCCTTGTGTTTATACAACAAATAGTTATGAGTCAAGGATAGAAAATTTTTCTTTCAAATTGCAACCCATGCAACTCTCAACATGACAATTATTTTTAAGACACTTACAGCCTTGTGTTTATACAACAAATTATAATGTCTTAGTTTAATCAGACCCTTCATTTCTATATAGCCATGATTGAATAATGTTGCCCTTATGTTACACAACAAAGCAACACCATCAATCATGCTATAAACTATTAGATTCACCAAACAAATTTTACATCAAACCCTATAGTAAACCTTGTGTTACATAATAAACCTACTATAATTTTGACATATATTTGGCTTAGTATGAAGGCAATTAGTAGTGTTTTAATCAATTAGCATTTCCAAATCAAGTTCTAAATCAATCGAAATGGCCAAGTAAGTGGGAGAGAGGTGGGAGTTCCTTGTGCTTGTCTTAGACACTAAAAATTTTTTGGCCAGGTAAGCAACAGATCCAATTAAAAACCACATTCTCTTTACCTTCCCAAAATCACTTTCCTAGACATCAATTGATCAATCAAACCCTAAATGGATTTGCATTATAATTTTATTACACTACAACTAAATATAATTTTTAAAGAGGGCTTTCATGGTCTCATGCACATTCTATTACTACAAACTTTCTAAGAGGCACAACAACATCATATATGTTAAGTGTGTCATCATTCTAAGACAACCTTATAACATAGCATAATCTACTGCTATGTTAGAACAACCTTATTTCAGAATGATGACTAAATTATCTAAACATATCTCTATATCAATTAGAATTTAAGTGAAACCCTAATCAGTAGCATACATCAACAATCATATGCTACAATTATCATTTAGATATAATTAGATAGCATATAATCATTCAAACATTTAATTGACTATTAATTGAATGAATCAAGGTGGCTCTGATATTACTATTGGATTTTGGAAGCACAGTAGAAGACCAAATTTCAAGATTTTAAACGTTGAAATCTTAGTCAACCGAAACCCTAGACCCAAGACTCCCTTGATTATATCATTAATAGAATAAAATATTTTAAAAATAAAAGAATCCCTATAATGATAATATCCTTTTTTTTTACTAGGCACATAAATATATGCTCTTCGGAGGTGATCCACACAGGAAACAAACCAAGGAAGCGCTCCTCTTGCTTGCTTGACTCCTTTCGGCAGCCTTTCTTCCATCTACAGCCTTTTCTCCCTTCTATAACCTTCTCCCTTTTGAAAAGTAGCTTAGTACCTCTCTGAAAACTCTCTTACTATCCTATTATCCTTACAAATCCTCTTCTTAAATCCTTTTCTTGAAATGGCATACTTATCTTAAAATAATAGACTTGTCCTAACAAGAGAAGGAAGAAAATTATCAGGACAACTTTTGGATACCTTGGCTTCAATCACCGAAGCCTTTAAATAGGAAGAGTGTAAGCACTTGACACACCTTTTCATCAGCCCCTTATTTGATATTTAACATATCAAATAAGACTCTTTAATCATAAAAAGTTCCTTGGCAAAAAGGTGCAAAGTGAAATGCCGTTTCACTAATTATTGGTGCCAAGAGTTGCTTATCACAACTCTTCAAAAAAGTCTGATAATTAATTCTTAATTTTAAATTTAATACATGGTCCCACATCCTAATAGGCATATCAAGTAGGGAGCTTATCTAGAAAAAAGTAATTAACAGGCAGAAGGACTCTATCCATGTGCCATATACATGAAGCATCTTGTCCCTTCATTATTCATGCCCTTCTTACATCAATTGACCGATCAATTTTAGTCAATTTGGGCATTCAATGGATATGATAGGGACTAAGCCTTATCACATAAAAAGTGATTAATTTGTGGAAGGACCGTTGGTCCTTCTGCACCCTTTTATTTATGCGCATGCTAATATGGCACCAAGAGTCCCATACCTTTAGGACTCTTGGTTTAAATAATGGATAAGGGCTAATAAATTAGGATAAATTCTAATTTGGTTGTCTCACTTAAGGCTCAACCTAATTTAAGTCCCACTCAAATTTGTTAGTCCAAATAGCAAGCATTTAGATCCAATCTAATTAGGTTAGGAATTAGGCTAGCCAACATATGCTAGTATATTAATTAGCTAGCTAATTATGATCCTATGACCCTAATAAAAATATAAATAATTTTCTTGATCAATTCCTTAATGTGTGTGACCCTTTAGACTTCTCATCTATCCAGTAGTAGGTCTAAGTTCATATCGATTTAGTTTGATTAGAACCAACTAATCGAATTAGGTCAAATCGAGCTAACCCTAGTTGCCAATTTGAACCATCTTTCAAATTGACTCATAAATTCAATCAATTTAATTCATGATAACTATAAGACATGATTGACATCTAGCAACAAGTCATACCTATCCAGAAGATAAAAAATTTGGTAGAAATTATCAAAATATCCTTCAGTGATAAGTTATCATGTAATTCAATCCTTCGATCTTCCTTTATCCTGAATAAGTGATGGGTATGGAATTTTGTTAAACCCTCATACTTTATTCATTCAAATCTCAAATCACCAATGAAGACTTGATCAATGAAAAATTAGAAATCATTTTCTAATTTCATAATGCTTTGATCAATGACTTCTTGAGTCATCATTCAATAAATTACATGGGATAAATACTCCCCTTACTAGGAGTGATTCATTCCTTGTTGACCTACTATAACCTTCATATATAATTCACTATATCCATGAACATCCCGTACATAACTACTATATCATGAATGAGTATGAACCAAAATATGGATTCATGTGTATAAGATACCATGGTGGTTCAGGTCTAAGGATTACTTATACAACTTTCACTAAGAGAATCATCTTTTGATAGATAAGTAAGATTCCATAAGATATTCTCGTGATAGATCAATTCAGTGAACTCATATCCTGATGAGCACCCATATCCTTGTATTAGTATCCCTATATAAGTGGTCGTGAGACCAACCACTCTCTCCATCGAACATATATAAGATGTGCCAGTCTCTCCGGAAATATCGATTCTCGACTCGATGATCCTATGATTGGAAATATTTTAAATTAAAATTTATTAGATCTTAGGTCTCACTATTATGCTCTCTATCATAATCCTAAAATCATTGCCATAATTTATGGGATTCATCATAATCTCAAACAATAAAGTATAAGACACAGCATATGATGAAACAACATATCATTTTATTAATATCATACATGAGTCAGGAGATTTTTATAGATAAGCCCCTATTTTATAAGAAATATGATTGGCTTTTTAGGGCACTATTCTTTCACATATGAGTTTACAATGATCCTTGTAACCTCACTAAACATTCTTATAGCTCATGGATTATTCTTTGTAATCAAATGGTCTCTACAAAAATATTCTTAACCATTTGAAAGATATTAGTGTACTTTTCATGCTTTAATATTTTGTAATCATCAAAATTATTCTCAGGGTCAACAATCTCTCCCTTTTTGATGATAACAAAATACTAGGTATGAAGATTAAAAACTTGCAATATAAAATGTATCAAAACTTTATATATATTTAGAAACTTTAAAATATAAAAGGTATATCAAAGATATAAAGGCATCAAGATAATATAGTATCAGAGTATTTCTTATATCAATGTATGAAGATGGGCATTTCTATTGAATATATTAGCACATGTATCAAAGCATTTTATGGAATGTATTAGAACCTTTTGATATGTTAAAGCTTTTAGAAATTTACATCTATCAAAGTTGTATGGGATGTATCAGTAATGTATTAGCATGAAATGAGTTCGTATCAAGATTTACGAATTCGCATCAGAGCTTATAATATGATATATCAGAGATAAATAAATTGATGTTGGAGCTAAAGGCAATATATCAGAGTTGTAAAAATATGTATCAAAACTTGAAGTGAGGAGTGTATCAAAACTTGTAAAGATTGAAAATGTATCGAAATAGTACTCCCCCTTAATTTAAGCTTCGATTTCAACTTTAGCTCATCTTTTAGCTCTTCCTTTATTGCTTCCTTTTTTTATTTTAAACTCATGTTAATCTCATGCATACATAATAATTTTTTTAAATCTCATATACTACCCCCCTTTAAATTGTAATCTTATTATATTTTTTTAATCAGATTTTAATCTCATGCTTGTAATTCTAGTTCGTCCAAATAAGTCTATATGAAGTAGTTCTAATAGTCTAGAAGTTGAAACAATATTTTTGGATTTAAAATTTTCCTAGTTTGTTTACCGAATTGACAAGCATCATATACATGATCTTTTTCAAAATCCAATTTTGGCAAACATTTAAATAAATCTTTAGAAATCAATTTAAATAAAGTGCTAGCATGTCTTAATCTTCAATGCCAAAACCATCTAGTTTTTTTGATCCTAGCATTCATGGTCACTAGACTTGTGCTACTCTTCATAGCTAGATCATTTAAATCTATCATGTATATATTTTCAAGTCTATGTCCTACAAACTTAATGCTTATATTAAATAAATAAGTAACTACGCATATAGAAGATTCAAACATGATTTTGAAGCTTTTATCATATAATTGGCTAATACTTAATAAGTTATACTGCTGAGTTATCTACTAGCAAGATATTTTTAATATAAGTAAAAGGGGTGACCTTGATTTTATCTATATAGATGATTTTTTATTTACCATTATTACAAAAAATAACTTCACCTCCTTCTTTTATTTCTAGGATACAGAATTATTCTTTGTCATCTGTAATATATCATGAATAACCACTATCCAAATATTACCTTTTTTAGTTTCCTGGGATGTAGGATATTCCAATAAAATAGATCAAGTAGCTTTCTTAGGTATCCAAGCTTTCTTGGATCCTTTGAAATTAATGACCATAGTTCCTTTATGAATCTAAATTTTCTTAACTTTATTTCTAAGTTTCTTTCTCAAATTATATTCATAAGCTTTATGTCTATTTTTTTACAGCAAAAACAAACAATGTTCAACTTTAAAGAGGTAGTAGGAGTAGAAAAATAGCTTGCTAAAAATTTGTTTTTGTAATTTGTATTATAGCCAATTCCAGCTTTGTCATATATTTCTCTTTAATTTTTAAGTATCAACTCAAATTTGTTCGAACTTAAAGTTAGTTTGTCAACCAATGGTTTAAGCCTTTGAACTTCTTTTTGAAGGTTTTCATTTTCTTATTTCAAAACTTTGTGTTTCTCAAAACCTTGTTCTTTTTCTTTTTTCAATGATTTATTTCTTTAAAGTAAAATATCTAATTCTTTTTGCAAAATGTCATTTTTCTTTAAAGCATTATCTTTTTTATGGCCTAGCTAGACAATCCAAGAGGGGGTAAATTAGGTTTTTCAAAAATTAAACCTTAATTATGTGCTGCAATATAAAGTATATATGAGCATAAATATAAGTGCTGAAAGTAAAGGAAATAGGCAAGCAATTATAAACATAAGAAATTTAATAGTGGTTCGGTGCTCCCAACACCTACATCCACTCTCCAAGTCTTCATTTAGGATTTTTCACTACAATCTTCTTCAAAGATTATAGTTGATTTATTTTCTCGAGCTCACAAACCAAATCCTATGCTAATTATTTTCTCGAACTCACAATCAAAACCCTACATGCCAATCCCTGGCTCAAGAAATACCTAACTTCAGTCCCAACTGAAGTAGGTAATAAGAAAACAAGGAGCAATTTAAGTGCAAGAAAACTCCTTAAAAAGAGCAAGAGAAGAATTTATACACAGTAGAAGAAGATACAAGGAATCTTTAGAAGCTTCACTACTTGTTTCCTTACTGAAAAGCTAATGATTTGATGAAATCACTTCAGGTAGTTAGAAAAATGAGCTCTCAATTCAAGGTTTTTAACTTTTTATTGGTGTTCTTGATGACTTTGAAATATATTCTCTTGATTTGATAGTTCTTGGATATCTTCAATGAATTTGGTAGTCTTTAAAAAGCCTTCCAAGATCAAACTAGCTATTTCTAGCTATTCAAGAAGGAAAAATAACTATTAGGAATAAGACAGGCCAATCTATACTTTCCAAAAACTTGTCGTTATGTTTGTCAATAGTCTTCAAGTCAACTTAGATTCCTGTCGAGTCAACTTGGAGTTCTTCCAAGTTAGCTCAGTCTTCTATTGAGTTGGCTTAGTCATCTTTCTCCAAAACATGGCTTTCTATTATCCACTATTGAGTCAACTTAGTTCTATCAAGTTAGCTCAAGGTCCATTCAAGTCGACTCAATATTTATTTGAGTTAGCTTAAAAGACAATCATAAAAATTAGCTTTATGTTATTTTGGCTACATCCTATCGGGTCAGCTCAAATATTGTTCAAGTGGACTCGATAGCATGCTGGTTGAAACTCTGTAGTATTAAGCTGAAACCTTTTGATACAAGGTTGAAACATATTTTTTTATAACTTTTAAGATTCCAAACTTCAACACACCTATTTCTTCATAAAATCTTTTGGCTTTTCTTAAGCATTTGATCATCAAAAACTTATGTTTTGGATTTGTTGGTGTTACCCTTATCTTTTCCTAAATTATTGACTTTTATAGTTCATTAGTAACTATATACTCAATTATTGTTGCCCAGGTGGCTTTCTCAAGAGGGGGGGTGAATTGGGAAAGAATTTTTTTCTCAAGTATGTGCTCTTTTGAAATCTTAGTGTGGTGAGTGAAGTATTTAAAGAATTAAATGCAAAAGTAAATAAATGAGCTCAAACAAAAAATCATAAATACCATAATTTATAGTGGTTCGGAGTAACCCGGCTCCTATGTCCACTACCCAAGATACCACTTGAAATTTCCAATATATTCTTCCTAGAATACAGTCGGATTGTTTTACCGGGATCACAATCCAAACCCAACACTTTTGGTTTTTATACCGGGCTCACCAAAGAAACCCAATCTTGGTTTTACACCAGGATCACCAAGAACCTAAACTTGGTTTTCATGGGCTCACCAAAAACCCAAAACAAAAACAAGGAAAACAAATAAGTAAATAATGCAACACAAAATACAAACTCCTTGAGAGTGGATGGTTGCAGCTTTAGCCCATTGAATGTAGCTCTTCTAAGCTCTCCTCTTTCTTCAAATAAAGCTTCAAGAGTTGTGATAGGAAGTGAAAAACCCTCTCTTGAATTTGAATATTAAAGCTCTATCTTTTTCTCCTTTTCTTCTTCTATATCTCTTCTCTTCACTTTGATCCATCATATATAAGTTTTGGAAGTGTTCCCAAGTTGTTTTGACCATTGAAGTCCCTTGGGAATCGAAATATGACCGTTTGGAATCGTTGGAAGGAAGAAAAATAATTTCTACAACTAGCCGTTACTGCCCAGAATTCTAGGATTTGAGTTGGCTTGGATGGCTCGAGTCGGCTCGAATTCTCAGTACTCTAGAACCTTCACTCTGGTCTAGAACCTTCACTCTGGTCAAGTGGCTCTTTTAGTCGAGTCGGCTCAAATTTTTGGAATAATTACAGTTCTGCCATTCTGGAGTCAGCTCTATTCAGAACTCAATTTCAGTCACTCTAGAAGAGTCGACTCGAATTCTTAGCAAGTCAGTTCGAGTGAGCTTTGTCCAAAAGGCTTCCAAAAGTCTCCAAACTTCTTCCAACATCTTCCAAACCACTTCAAACATCTTCTAAACCTATGATATTCTAAAAAAAATAATCTTTACAAAGATAAGTAATAACAAATCATGCATCAATATTTTGTAATCATCAAGATCAATCCTAGGGTCAACAATTATTTTGTTATTCATCAAAATCAATTCTTGGAGCCAACAATCTTTTCCTTTTTGAGGATCATAACAAAACTTTGAGAATATGAGAAAATTAAACATGCAATATCTTTAAGAAATAGTAAAGCGGACTAAGGTGTAAAAAGTAAATTGACAAGTATCAGAATACATGGACTGTAGAAAAATATTAGAGTACATTTTATTATTCATCCTTTTGTATATTCAATATTCATCCTTTTGTATGCAATATTACTTCCCTTTGTTGTTTTATTCAATATACTTCCCTTTTTTAGTATTCAATATTACTCCTTTTTGTTAGCATCATTAAAAAAAATGTAGGATAGAAATAGATCCCCTTAAAAGAAGCAATTAATGCAAGATGTCATCCATATATATAAAACATAAATGATTCAATCAAACATATGAGGCATAAAGTATATATATTATTGTCAGTTCGTCGATACATGAGACAAAAAGGTACATGATGATATAAGCAAAAAGATACACATATTATCAAAGCAAAAGACCTAATGTATTACATATGACCTAATATATATAGTGGACTAAAACATATCTAAATAATTCCTAAGTTATGGAGTCAGTTGTCTGACTTCGAGTCCTTATAGCTGGTCCAGTAGGTGCTGTAGGTGGTCTCTTGGAAGATCAACGTTACTGCTATTGTCACCTATAAGTCTTAATAATGATCCTAGAAGATGGTTTGGGCTATGTAAGGTCATCCTGATTTGTCCTAGAAGGTGAATCCTGAAAAGGGTGACTAGTCATCTGAATTGCCAAAGAGGAAATAAGAGGAGAAGGTGGGACTACTGCTGTTTTCTAATTAGATACAACATCTAAAAATTCTCATAGTCATATTATGTACCGGATCAATATTTGCTATCATCGACATCCTAAGTCTATCAACAATAGTCTGAACATCGATGAAATCATCATCTAGTCTCCTAGTCAAGTTGTTTGTAATACCTAATATAGAGGAGTCTGAGGATAGCTACTTATTGAGTCAATGTGTGTTGGTAATCTCAGTTTGAAGTCCGTTGATTCTATCAGTCTACAACTGTATCTCGGCTATCATAGACTGAAGTTCTTCTTTGATGGTCTATCCAACTATCTCAACTATCCTCTGCACCATAATGTCATCTATTATAGTTTGTGTACAAGAGGTGTCAGGTGTCCTCTAAGATGGAGCAAGAATATTAGAAGATCCTGCTGCTCCCTCATATATCCCAGGTGGTGGTAATGGCTCAGCTATATAGATTGGAGATTCTGATCCTTCCTGTGCCTCTAGACTAGAAACTCACCACACCCAGTGATCACCTTCTCTCTAATATCCAATCCGATGAAGGATCTGGGCACAGTACTCATTATGACTCTAGGCTTCCTTGAGGACCCCTCCTTAATGGACTCCAAAGCTCTCAAATATGCAAGTCAGTAACATGCCAAATGGTAGGCAGACCTTCACTCTCTCTACCGCCTCTCTCATCTTAATCAACATAATCCCGGTAGATTGATCAATATGGACTGCATAAGATGATACATCACTACTGGCTTCCTTTCAAATATGAAATCAAACCTACTAGTCTTGGATATAAAGATCCTCCCAATAACGTGGTGTAAAAACCTTAGATCAATGGACAAGGTATTAAAGTTGAACTCACCATTACCCTCAACATCCATGCAGTTTGATATACATCTAAGTCCAACTCTCCTATTAACTAGTTTGTCTACTATCATGCCCTTAGCGTTAATACCAAGAATTTGACATAGAGATGCATCAGTCAAAGTAATCTCTATTACTTTCACCATAGAAAAATACCACTAGAAATTCTTCTTAGATGTTCATAAAACTCTCTAACAAGTCTAGGAAAGGTTAATATATTTATCTTATAGAAATCCTCCCACCCCTAATTCCTAATCCACTCATAAAATTTAAAGCCATTCTCATCAAAGAAGTGAAAGTTGATACACCTACCAGTCATAACGAACCTACCTGCCATCCTCTCAGCCATTGGATGTGGAGAAGGTGGAACCTGAGTAGTGAACAGCATGGGTGGCTCAGTGGAAGGTGGTGGAACATCCTCTTGGCAACTTGAGCTCTACTTTGTCTCTTTAGGCTTCATGTCCCATGAACTCATTTTGTTTCAATCCGTGGATGCTTCATTCAAAGAGCCAACATCCTTTTAGGGAACATAATTACTATGAAATGGGTTGGAATCAAGGGAAAATGGAAAAGAAAGGTGGATTTGGAGGTTTCTTGGATAGCTGGAGGGTTTGAATGGGGATTCCTACTGTTCCTAAGGTAGGGGATGACCTAATGACTGAAAAATGGGACCTACGAGTCCTTATTTTAAAAACCTTGGGCCCAACCTCAAGTCAATTCAAATTTCCTATCGAGTCGACTCAAACATGAGTCAACTCAATTTTAGTTCGAGTCGACTCAGATCCTAGTCATAACAAATTTAGAGATTTTTATTCAAAAAGAAATTAGAAGGATCTCAAAACTAATTTTGTAAATTCTAAGAGAGCCAAAAATATGAGAATACATCTAGATATAGATTTTCCTAAAAGAAAAGAAAAAAGAAAGAATTTTAATCAAAAGGATCACAAATACCTAATTCTTTTCTAATCATACTAAATCTATCCTTGCTTAAGGGTTTTGTAAAAATATCAGCTAATTACTAATCAATACTAATAAAATCAAGTACAATATCACCATTTTGCACATGATCTTTAATGAAATGATGTTTTATTTCTATATGTTTAGTTCTTGAGTATTGAATTGGATTTTTAAGATTTATGGTACTAGTATTATCACATCTTATAAAAATGTTGTTAAGTTTAATACCAAAATCTTCTAATTTTTGCTTAATCTACAAGATTTTAGCATAACACATCTGGCTATAATGTATTTAGCCTCGATAGTAGATAATGCCACTAAACTTTATTTTTTTCTAAACTAGAAAATTAAGTTTACTTCTAGAAATTAGCAAGTTTTACTAGTACTCTTCCTATCTAATTTACATCCAACAAAGTTAGAATCTGAATATCCAATCAATTCAATTAAGGATTGCTTAGAGTACCATAATCTAATATTAGCAGTACCAGACAAGTATCTAAAATTTTTTTTAACATCTAGCAAGTATCACTCTCTAGGATTAGATTGGTATCTAGCAACATGCATACACTAAACATTATATCAAGTCTACTAGCAGTGAGATAGAGCAGAGATCTAATCATATCTCTATAAAATTTTTTATCTATACTTTTACCTTTCTCATTCTTATCAAGCTTACATGTTGAACTCATTGGTATGCTAATTTTCTTAGAACTCTCCATTCTAAACTTTGAGTATCTTCCTGGTATAGTTTGTTTGGTTGATGAAGATTCCTTCACTAGTTTGCTTTATCTAGAGTCTAAGAAAGAAGTTTAGTTCTTCCATTATGCTCATCTCAAACTCCACCTATATTAGCTTGGTAAATTCTTGACAAAAAGTTTCATTAGTAGCACCAAATATAATACATCTACATATATTTGAACTACTAATAGGTTATTGTTCTTCCTTTTTAAAAATAATACAGTGTCTACATTAATTCCCTCTTATAAAATCATTTTAGAGTAAAAACTTGCTTAAACATTCATACCATATACAAAGGGCTTGTTTCAAACAATAAAGAGTTTTAAATAATTTATAGACATGATTTGAAAACTCATGACTTTCAAAACTGGATGGTTGTTCTACGTAAATCTCTTAAAAAATGTAACCATTCAAAAAGGTGCCTTTAACATCCATTCGATAAAGTTTAAAATCCATGTAGCATACAAAAGCAAGCAAGCAGTCTAATTACTTCTAATTTAGCTAATAGTACAAAGGTTTTATTAAAATCAATTCCTTCTTCTTGGCTATAACCTTTTACAACTATTCTAGCTATGTTTCTTATTACTTTGCTATTTTCATCTACTTTATTTCTAAAAATCTATTTTGTTCCAATTATAGGATGGTCTAAAGGTTTTTCTATAAGTGCCCAAACCTTATTCCTTTCAAATTGTTTAAGTTTGTCTTGCATAGCCTTGATTCATCACTATCCTTTTCAGCTTCTTCAATAGTCTTAGGTTCTATTTATAAAATAAAAGCTAAATTATTGCAAGGATCTCTTAGAGATGAATGAGTTCTTATCCCTCGAAATGGAATGCCAATAATTAAATTTTTTGGATATCCATGAGCATACCTCTATTCTTTGGATAGATTATTTTGTCTTTGAGACAACTTACTATTTTGAGTCAGCTCAAGTTTATCATCCTCTTCCTTTGCTTCTTTATCTTTGTTTTTAGGAGTTGATTTTTTCAATGTGAGATTTCTACTTTCTAGTTAAGTATGCCTGCATCATCATTTAAAAAATCTTTTTTTCTCAAAGGACTTACATTTGTCTCATCAAAAGAAATATGTATCGACTCTTTAACAACAAATATTCTCTTGTTGAAGACTCTATATGCCTTGCTAGATAATTAATAACTTAGAAAGATTTCTTCATTTGACTTGATATCAATTTTTTCTAAGTTATTTTTTTATTGTTTAATATAAAATACTTGCATCCAAATACATGGAAATAACTAATGTTTGTTTCTTATTTTTTCAAAGTTTATATGGAGTTTTTTTAAATTAGTTGGATTAAAATATGGTTCAAAATATAGTATGCTATGTATGGTTTCTGCCAAAAAATATCTAGAAAGATTGCCTTCACACAATATAGTGCATGCCATTTCTTGTAAAATTCTATTGTTTATGTCTACTATTTCATTTTATTGAGATATTCTAGGTACTAAAAAGTTATACTCAATACCCTTTCCATTATAAAATTTTTAAAATAATGATTCTCAAATTCGATTCATGATCACTTCATATTATGATAATTGAAAATTCTTTTTTATTTAAACTTTTCTATAATACTTTGTAAATGTAGAAAAAAGTTTCATCTTTTTGTACAAGAAAGAAAATCTAAGTGAATCTTGAAAAATCATTTATGATGACGGGTCTATAATGCTTACCACTATGATTAGTAGTTCTAGTTGGTCCTAATAAATCCATATAAATAAGTTCTAAAGGTCTATTAGTTAAAACTATGCCTTTTGGTTTCAAAAAACTTTTAGATTGTTTTTCAAATTGGCATGCATCACAAATTTGATTCTTTTCAAACTTGAGTTTTAGAAATCCTTTTACAAGATCTTTTCTATAATTTTCAAGATTAAATCAAATACTTACATGACCTAGTTTTTTATGCATAACCAACTGGTTTCATCTTCTCTAGCATTCATTGCAACTAAGCATTGACCACTTTTTAAAGAAAGATCATCCGAGTCTACTACATAAATATTGACATGCCTTTTTTCAATGAATACAATGCTCTTTTCTATAAGATTATATACAATACATTTAGATAATTTAAAAATTATTTATAACATCTATCACATAATTAATTTACACTACTCAAGTTATGCTTTAAGCCATCTATATATAAGACATTTTCAATAAATATAGAGGGGACAATACAGATTTTACCAATTCCTCAAATGTGTTCTTTTTCATTGTTCCCAAAAGTTACCATTCCTTCCTCTTCTATATCCAAAGTCATAAATTGAGTCTTGTCACCTGTCATATATCTTAAGTACCTGCTATCAAGATACTATCTTCCTTTTCTTGAACTGCAAGACACACCCATAAAAAAATCAAGTTTTTATTTTAGGTACCCAAGTTATCTTGGATCTTTTAGGATTAATCTTAATTATTTCTTTTAGAATCATACTTTTTCAATCATTCTTTCATTAACCCTTCTAAAGTTGCATATGTATGCTTTGTGTCCCGACTTTCCATAATAAAAACTAGTAATACTTGATATAGAGCTAAGAGGTGGTATTTTAAAGAAATTTTTTAGATATTTCTATTTTTTGAGTGTTATAACCTAAGCTAGCTTTGTTGTAAACTATCCTTTGATCATCCAAAATCATTTATAATTTTTCAGAACTTAAGATAAATTTGTTTACAAAAGTCTTCAATTTCTTTATCTCATTTTTTAGAATTTAAGTTTTTATAAAGATTTTTTTTTCATTCAAAATGCTTTCTTTTTCTTTTAAAAATCTTTGTAGCTTAATCTTTTTCTCTTTCAAAATGTTTTCCTTTTCATTTGAAACCTTTTGCAAGATATTTTTTTTATCTTTTGAAATACTTTCATTTTCCTTGATTAATTTAGTATTTTATTTTTTGTTTTTTATTGATTTTTCTTAACTTTTCAAAATCAGCAAGTAAATCACTAAATGCAGTTTGTAATTCATCATAATCTAAAATATGTTCAGAACTTAGCTCACTTTCTCGTACCATCAAGAAAAGATTTATAATTTCCTTGGTTATTTATTTTTCAGAGCTTGAACCTTCATTATCACTCCAAGTAGCTATCAAGGCCTTCTTCTTATATTTCTTGTCCTTTTAAGTAAGGGGCAATCTATTTTTAAAGACCAAATTTCTTGCATCCAAAACATATGAGTTGCTCCCTTTCTCTTTCCTTTTCTTTGTCCTTACTAGCTTCACCCTTGTAAGTCTTCTTCTTGAAGCTGGGTTTCTTGTTTCTTATGAGCCGTCTATATCTTCTTGCTACCATGGCTAACTTATCCTCACCATCTTCTTTTTCTTCCAACTCATCACTTTTCTTTTTATTTTTTTATTTGTTA
The DNA here is from genome assembly GCA_021397845.1 of Areca catechu. NCBI lineage: Eukaryota > Viridiplantae > Streptophyta > Magnoliopsida > Arecales > Arecaceae > Areca > Areca catechu. The sequence continues at coordinate 97,721,267 of CM038039.1, forward strand.
TAGACTTCATGGTGATGGTCTTCTTTTTCTTAGACTCTTCTTCTTGCTTTTATCTCATGGTCAGTTCATAGGTCATGAGAGTCCGATAAGCTGCTCGAGTGGAAGCTTATCAGTATCCTTGACCTCTTAAACGGCTATTATTATTGAATCCTATGATGATGGAAGAGATCTTAAAATCTTTTGCATGAGCTCACTAGTAGAGTTAGTCCTATCCAAGCTCTTTAAACTGTTAATAATATTAGTGAAACGAGTGAACATGTTTGTAATATTTTTTTTTTATTCCATTTTAAATGTTTTATACTTGTATACTACCATATTAACCTTAGTTCATTTTACTTGATTGATATCATCATGGATAACCTCAAGCCTATCCCAAATCTCCTTGGAGGAGTTACAAGTGCAAACTCTATTAAATTCAGCACTATATAAAGTATAATAAAGAATATTCATGGCCTTAGCATTAAGTTTGGCTATTGTTGCCACCTAAATCACCGTGGCCTGCAGCTCCTACATGGCACTGGTGAGTGGTCTTCTCACTTAGTGCCTCCAAGTGCATCCAGTCCTGCAAAAGAAAGAAGACTTAGGCTGGGGATCTCGGTGGGGGTACTCCGATGATCAAGTTAATGGGCGATCAAGAAAAACAGATCCTCCTTAGTAGAGCCTAGAGTAGTCCCTGCATTTAGAGGATTCTTGAAAGATAGAGTGGGAGTTAGAGCAATGGGTGCTAGAATAGCAAGAGCTGGAATAGTGGGAGCCCTCGGGGGAGTTTTCAGATGTTACTCCTGCTCTCGCTTGGACTTCCCTTTGTTTGCTCATGCTTCGCTTGCTTGTTCTTGCTTGCACTATTTTTTTTTTTATTTTCACTTACCTTTGCTAGAGGCCCCTTCGAGCTTCTTATAGAAGCATCCCTCATCTGGTGGAGCTTAGAGCCCATTCTCTTAGTGCACCTCTTCTGGGCGGAGCGTAGGCCTATCCCTCCTTCTTCTGAGAGGAGGGAGATAAGTTTCGAAGCCCTCGTAGGGATGTTCTACCACAGGTGCAGGTGAAGTAATATGAAGTCCTCATTCTCACCATGACGAGTGCACATGGCGTGCCACGGGGCCTGACACCCCGATAGGACACTACTTTTTATGAGCATCATGCCACCATGTTTGAAGACCTAGTAGTGCACTAACCTGGTAGGAAATGCCACAGGGTCTGTGACTCTTGGTAAACATTCCTCTTTCAGATGGTACAGGCAGGGGATTAAAGGGTGTGACACCCCAAGCAAAGCGCCTTTCCAAAGAAGGTGCCAATAGTGAGCTAAGAGGCCTGATGCTCCGATGGGATGCTTCTCCATAAGAGATACGGGAGGCATGCCCTGGTGCAGTGCCCCTCTACAAAGGTTGCAAGCGACGTGCCTTGACAGAGTGCCACTCCACAGAGGTGGCAGGCGACGTGCCCTGGCAGAGTGCCACTCCTCAGAGGTGGCAGTTTCTCTAAGTAACATGAAAGTTCTGGCAGGGATAGTGACACCACCAGCTGGTGTTGCTATCCTGGCTGCTTCCAAAGTCATTCGAGGAGGAGATCGGCTACACTTGCCTTTATCCATACTTGGCTTTAGGTGAGAAATTTGACTTTGACCAGGAGATCAACCTCGAACAGAAGCTCGACCTTGATGGGAGCTCAACCTCGAATGGGAGCTCAACCTTGGCAAGGAGCTCGACCTCGGATGGGAGCTCGACGTTAGCAGGGAGCTCGACCTTGGATAGGAGCTCAACCTTAGATGAGAGCTCGACCTCGGATGGGAGCTTGACCTCAGCAGGGAGCTCGACCTCGACAGGGAGCTCGACCTCGGACGGGAGCTCAACCTTGGTAGGGAGCTCAACCTCGGACAGGAGGTCGACCTCGAATGGGAGCTCGACCTAGAAAGGAAGCTCGACCTTGGATGGGAGCTCGACCTCGGTCCTCTTCTAGTGGCAACATCCAGGTGGCACCTTCTACCAGCCTGTCTGCTAGTTGGGTCCGATGTGGACTCCATATCAGCAGTCATGCCACATTAGATGCCTCCACACTCTTGACTCTAGAGCATGATGCAGTGCTCAGGACGAAGGGAATTATGGTGATGCTGATGTGGAAGGATATTTAGCCTATGCCATTTAATGCCTCGATCATTGACAACTCGCAGATCATGCCACAGCGCCAATGAGGGGGTGCCATGTCAATCATCACCGAAGAGATATGATGATTGTGCTTAGCCTGAAGTGATTTCCTGCATACCGAAGTACCATTCTTAGTGGATTCTAATGTGCATGGTGAGCATCTGATGGTCGGAGAGGTGAAAGGATGCACGTTTCGACTTGGACGATGTAATGGAGTGCTGTCAGGCTTTTGAAAAGAGGCCATTTTGCCTTAGCCATCTCTTAAGAATCATCGAGCGAGGGAGCAGGAGGAGAGCCAGAGCTTTTTCATCCAGTTTTGACTCCCTAACCCGAGGCACTCAAGCCAGTCCTTCCTCTTCCTTCTTCCTTCTTCTCCTTTGGCCTGTGTTGAAGGGGATCAGTTAGGATTTTAGGTTTTCTTCTTCTCCATATCCTTCTTTCCCTCCAAGATGAGTCCTTCCGATAGGAGGCACCGCCCGGATTATTCCAGCGAGGTGTGGCCATCCCGACTAAGGCCTCTTTCCGATAGCGAGGAGAAGGATGTCCCTCTTAGGATTCGTAGGGGCCCTTGGTGGATAGGGAAAGTTATAGGACCCCCCATAATTCCTTCCCTTCTCTTCCTGCTCAGGATTTGGCTGGTCCTTCTAGCATTGCTTCGGTGATGACCCGGGAGGACACCCTTCATCTTCGAAGCACTACAGGATTTTAGAATCCATCCAGCTATTGGCTTCGGGGTCGAAAGAGCAGGTCACTTCCAGTGGCCCAGGCTGGATCATCCTATACGAGGACTTCTTCCTTGAGGGCCTTTGCCTTCCCTTGCCTCCTTTTTCCACTCCTTCCTTAGTAACTACCGTTAGGTCCTGGCCTAGCTTGCCCTGAACGCTGTTAGGACCATCTCTTGCTTCATCATCCTTTGTTACTTCCACAGGATCGTTGCCTATTTTTTCTTTTTCAGGACCCTCTTCATCCTGAAACACTGTCTGGTTAATCACGGGTGGTGGTTCATGGCCCCCCACCCTAGGGCCATTAAATTTGACCGACCTACTTCCATCAAGGGATGGAAGAATAGATTTTTCTTTGCCTCGGTTAAGGGGGTTGATTGGGTCTGGAGTGACTCAGACCGCACACCCAACCGGAATGCCCTAGTGGAGCCTGTAGATAGGGAGGTGTATGACCAGCTCGTCACCTCTGAGGTTCCTCTACTTCGAGACCTACTAACCGAACATAACCTGTTCGAGACAAGGGTCAGCCCAATCCGATCCTTGGGTAAGACCTTGAACTTGGGCTTCTTCTTGGTGAGAATTTCTTTCCATTTTATGTCTAACCGGGGTTTTCTTCTCTTTGCAAGCATGAGGTTCTCCTTGGACCAAATTCAGGAGATGTCCCAGAAGAGACCCCATCTCCGGGTTCCAGGAGGATCCACAAAAGAGGCCCCATGAGAAGTCAGGGCGAAGGCCCACTGCAGAGCCTTCTACCGAGCTAGGAGAGTGGAGGCCTAGGCTAGCCCCAGCCTCATCAGGAGTGATGACCCAGACCCTGGCTTGTGGGCCTGGTAGGAGCACCACCACTGGAGAGGGGGCCATGTAGGTCCCTCAGGCGGCCCCTCCCAGCATTGAGATCCCACCATCGTCAAAGGTGATGGAGGTGGCGGCCGATAACACCACGAGGGGAAAAGCGATGGTGCCAGTAGCCACAGAAGCATCTACTACTCAACCAACAACTCCTGCACCCTCATCGTCCACCATGCCGAGCCTAGTAGTATCTCCTATGACACCATGCCCAGGGGTGACCAGGGTGTCGCACTGGTGCCGCCGAACGTGGCGGTCACCCTCGATGTCGTGCTAGCTGAGAGGATGGTGGACTTCATCCAGCTGCATGACCACCGGGAGAGGGCTGTCAAGTAGCTGGTGGTGGTCATCACCGGCCTGTTCCCTCAACTATTATCGATAAGCTTTTCTCTTTCTTAGCCTTCTTTTTATTGCTTGCATTGATTTAACTGATATTTTCTTTTCTGTTACTATAGGTAGCCACTGATGCCTTGCTGATCTGGGACTCCTACCTAGCACTGGCCTGGCGGGACAGCAACCATGCAAGCACATGGAAGCCACGGAGGTGGAGGCCTAGGCTCAGTTTGAATGGGTGCATGACTTGGAGGGGCAAGCCAAGGCCCTCTAGACTAAAGTGGCTGGCTCTAGGACCATGGTGGCAGAGCTAGAGAAGTGGGTCATGGACCTTGAGGTGGTGCTGGTAGTGGAGAGAGAGAATATCGCCCACCAAGCAGAGGAAAGGGCCCAGTTCATCATGGAGGTGGAACGCCTGAAGGGGCAGGCACAGACCCTTCAGGTCTAGCTTGAGGTGGCAGTGGCCTAAGCTACAGTGGCTGAAGAGAAGGCCATAGTGGTGGTGGCCCTAATAAAGGAAACTAAGAAGGAAGCCACCGAAGCCATGCCCAAGTTCAAGGACTCGGAGGCTTTTGTCGACGAGGTCCAAGAGGCAGTCCTTGACTCGTTCCTCAAAGGGTTCGAGGACTATAAAAGGAAGGTGGGCTAGGTCTTCTCCTTCAAGGGCCTAGGTAGCATCATCCTTTACATGGCCACTGATTCCAGGGATGAGGGGTCTTCTCTTGTTGAGGTTGACATGGAGGTGAATGCCAAGCTGGAGGCCAAGACCAGGGATGTTGCTCCAGATGCTGAGACTAGGGTAGCTACACCAGAGGTCGAAGCAAGGGGCTAACCTAACCACCCCTCTGATTGAGGGCCAGCAAGAGACCGGCGAGGTCTCCCATCGACACAGCAAAGCTCCGATGGTGTCTCCAATGTTTTTCTTTCCTTTTTGTACTCGAAACATTTTGAAGGACTCCCTGACCTATTGGGGGGTCCTCTTTACTGTAAAAAAGTTCCTTTATCAATGAAGAGCAAAACTTTACTTCTTTAATGAGTTCCACCTTGTCTCTTCTTTTTTTCTTTCTATTCATCTTTTCTCTCTTTTTTGTACTTGATGGATTTTGACTCCCTAGCCTGTCGGGGTGTCCTTCTCATTGTAAAAACTTTTTATCAATAAAGTTTTTATTCTTCAATGAGGTGTCTTGTCTCTTCTTCTTCTCTTTTTTTGCATGGTATAGATTGAACCACATGGTAGCTAGGTATAAGATTCCCAAGGTCTCGATCCTCTTTGCCAAGTTTGAAAGCTGGTAGATGGCCATGGGGACTTTGAAAATTCTCTGGCTCTCCTTGCTAGACTTAAAATCATACAGATAGCAATGTGGGGCTTCTGAAATTTTTCAGCTTGTATCATCAAACTTGGAGTTCGATGGATAGAGTGCGGGGCTTCTGGAGTTTCCCGGCTTGCATCGTCAAACTTGGAGTCTAACGGATAGAGTGTAGGGCTTCTAGAGTTCCCCGGATTGCATCACCAAACTTGGAGTCAAATGGATGGAGTGCGGGGCTTCTGGAGATTTCTGGTTTGCATCACCAAACCTAGAGTTCGACAGATAGAGTACGGGGCTTTTAGAGTTTTCTGGCTTGCATCACCAAACTTGGAGTCCGACGGATAGAGTACGGGGCTTCTAGAGTTTTTCGACTTGCATCACCAAACTTGGAGTCTGATGGATAGAGTGCGAGGTTTTTGGAGTTTCCCGGCTTGCATCGCCAAACTTGGAGTCTAACGGATAGAGTGCATGGCTTTCAGAGTTTCCTAGCTTGCATCACCAAACTTGAAGTCTGACGGATAGAGTGCAGGGCTTCTGGAGGTTCCCGACTTGCATTGCCGAACTTAGAGTCCGACGGATAGAGTATGGGACTTCTAGAGTTTCCTATCTTGCATCGTCAAACTTGCAGTCCGATGGATAGAGTGCATGGCTTCTAGAGTTTCCTGGCTTGCATCACCGAACTTAGAGTCTGATGGATAGAGTGCCAGGCTTCTAAAATTTCTCAGCTTGCATCGTCAAAGTTGGAGTTTGACAAATAGAGTGCAGGGCTTTTGGAGTTTCCCAACTTGCATCACCGAACTAGAAGTCTAATGGATAGAGTGCGGGGCTTCTAGAGTTTCTAGCTTACATCGCTGAACTTGGAGTTTGATGGATAAAGTATGGGGCTTCTAGAGTTTTCTAGCTTGCATCGCCAAACTTGGAGTTCGACGGATAGAGTGCAGGGCTTTTGGAGTTTCCTGGCTTGCATCACCAAACTTGGAGTCCGACGGATAGAGTGCGAGGCTTCTGGAGTTTTCTGGCTTGAATCGTTAAACTTGGAGTCGGACGGATAGAGTATGGGGCTTCTAGAGTTTCCCGGCTTGCATCATCAAACTTGGAGTCGGATGGATAGAGTGCATGGCTTATAGAGTTTGCCAGCTTGCATCGTTGAACTTGGAGTCCGACGGATAGAGTGTGGGGCTTCTGGAGTTTCTCAGCTTGCATCGTCAAACTTAGAGTCTGATGGATAAAGTGCGGGGCTTCTGGAGTTTCCCAGCTTGCATCACCAAACTTAGAGTATGACAGATAGAGTGCAGGGCTTTTGGAGTTTCCTGGCTTGCATCGCCAAACTGGGAGTCCAACGGATAGAGTTGCTCCATGGATGGGATATAGTGCTGCACCAAAAAAGGAACTTTTATTATTGAAAGAGAGTCTTACATTATTGATAGTACATTCTCAGGTTATTGGCATTTCGAGTCTGGGGAAATTGAGTGCCATCGAGTCCAGCGAGATGGTAGGCTCCATGCAGCAGGACCTCGATCACCTTATAAGGACCTTCCAAGTTTGGAGAGAGCTTGCCACATTCCCCTGATTGAGAGACTTCAGTTTGTCATAGGACGAGGTCGCTCAAGCAAAAGGCCTTCGACCTCATATGAGAGTTGTAATACCGGGCTACCCATTGCTGGTAGCCACCATTCAAAGTTGAGCTTTGTCTCTTGTCTTTTCCATCAGGTCTAGGTTAAGGAGGAGGTAGGTCAGATTCTCAACTTCATTGTACTGCTCCACCCATAATGTGGGTAAACCCACCTCCATCGAAATCATGGCCTCGAAACCAAAGATGAGATTGAATGGTGTTTCGCCGATCACCGTCCGAGGCATGGTGTGGTAGGCCCACAGTACACTAGGGAGCTCTTCAGCCCATCGACCCTGGCCTCATCTAGTCTAGTGCGAAGCCCTTGGAGGATGGTTCGGTTAGTCACCTCAGCTTCCCCGTTAATCTGAGGATGAGCTACTGAAGTAAAACGGTGGTAGATGTTAAGGTTAGCACAAAATTTTTAAATGCCTGGTTGTCAAACTGCCATCCATTATCAATGATGATTGAATGCGAGAGACTAAGTGGTAGATGATTGACTTCTAGAGGAAAGATCTAGCCTTGGCCTCAGTAATCCATGCTAGTGGCTCAGCCTCGACCCACTTTGTGAAGTAGTCGATGGACACAATCAGGTACTTCTGTTGATCGGACATGGGAAAAAAGGATCCAAAATATCCATTCCTCATTGAACGAACGGCCATGAATCAGAAAGCTAGGAGAGTAGCACTGCCAGCTGACGTTGTATGTGGGTTGGCAGTGATTATACTTCCTCATGAAGTTAGCCATGTCTTCCTGCATGGTCTCCCAATAGTATCCTTGCTGGAGGGCTTTGTATGCTAGCATCCTGCCCCCCACTTGGTTCCCACAAAGGCCCTTATGTATCTCTTGAGCACGTAGGTGGCTTTCGAGGGTCTCAAGCACTTCAGTAGGGGTAGGAGTAGGACCTTTGGTGGAGCTACCTATCCATCAGCACCAAGCATGTGGCCTTCTCTTTAAGGAGACCGGCCTCCATGCGGTTCTTGGGCAGGGTGCCATCGATGATGTACTTGATGTAGGGATCCATCCAGCTTGCCTCGGGAGCCACCTGTTGGACCTCATCGAAAACCTTGTAACTGGGGGCTTCTAAGTATTCGATGTAGGCATGCTCCAGTGATGAGTCTGGTAAGGTCACCAGCTTAGAGAGGGCATCGGCACGGGCATTTTCCCCATAAGGATGTGGAAAATATTGAAATGCCGGAAGCTTGATGCGCTTGAATGCACTCGTTCTACGTAGTTTGCCATTTGAGGATCTCAGGCTTCATATTCTCCCAAGACATGGCCTACAATGTGGTTCGACTCCCAACCACTCATCACAAGCATGTCATCCATGTGGACCTATATGTTGCGGTCGATCTAATCTTTGAAGACCTTGTTGATCAGGTGCTTGTACGTAATCCCAGCATTCTTCAGACCGAATGGCATCATCTTATAGCAGTAGGACCCTCGATCTGTTATGAAGGTTGTGTGCTCCTCATCTTTTGAATGCATCAGGATTTGATTGTACCCAAAGAATGCATCCATGATGCTAAGCAAATAGTGCTCCAAGGTGGCATCCACCAGCTGGTCAATCTTAGGGAGTGGGAAGCTATCCTTTGGGCATTCCCGGTTGAGGTCGGTGTAGTCTACACAGATCCTCCACTTCTCATTGGCCTTCTTGACCATGACCATATTTGCCAGCCAGTTGGGGTACTGGACTTCTCGGATGAAGCCTGCAATAAGGAGCTTTTCATCTCTTCATTGATTACCTTCTGTATCTCCATGGCGAAGATCCTCTTCTTCTACTGGATTGGGTAGCATTTTGGGTCGATGTTCAACTTATGGATGATGATGTCGGGTGGAATCCCAAGCATATCGGCCGTAGTCCAAGCAAAAATATCAGCATTCACCCGGAGGAAGTCGAGGAGGCAAGTCCTTTCATCCTCAGGTAAGTGGGCTCCCACTTGCACCATCTTCGAAGGATCCGCCCCAAGGGGAAATGACAGTAGGGGCTCGATGGGGCTGCCCTTGGCTTCTTGCATTCTTTGGTCCAGCTAGTTGGCATTGGATCCTCCTCGATGCTCCTCGCCATAGGGATAGCTTGTAGGCAGTGCTGAACTGGCTATGGAGTCCCCTTCATCCTTCCAACTCCATAGGAAGTCGGGAACTAGACTAATAGCCGCTTGGTAAATATAACTGCATCAAGCTGGTTGAGCCCTAGTGACCAAGGATCACATTATAGGCTGAAGAGAGCCTAACAATCGTGAAAGTCATCATGATAGTGCTTTGCCGAGGAGGCATCCCAATGGTGACTGGGAGGGAAATCCCCCCTCCACCCTTATTGAGTCTCCAGTAAAGCCAACCAGAGGGGTGTGCACCAGCCTTAATAGGGTAAGAGATAGATTCATCTTAGAGAAAGTATCATAAAAAAGGATATCAGTCGAGCTTCCACTATCGACCATAATTCATCTTACAAGATGCTTCACTATCATCATTTTGACGATGACGGCATCATTTTTTATATTCTCCACCCCGATTTCTCTTTCCCTCATAAAGGGGAGTATATTTTTGGTCCTTCCCCTTGCCATGGCCCTTTTCGAGCCATGCTCTACTCCACAGGTGATCATCCCCACTGCCCTCTGTTGCCCAGGTGGCTTACCCAAGAGGGGGAATGAATTGGGTATTTAGAAATTATTGCAAGTTTGTGCTCCTTTTTAAGTTCTTAGTGTAGTATGTGCTGTGAATTAAGTTAACTACTATGGAAGCAAGTAAGAATAGGAAACACAATCACAAACATAGCAAATTTTATAGTGGTTCAGAGCAATCTCGCTCCTATGTCCACTATCCAAGATACCACTTGGGATTTCTACTATATTCACCCTCAAAATGCAGCCGGATTGTTTTCACAAGCTCACAATCCAAAATCCAAAATTGGTTTTATCCCAGGCTAACCAAAAACCCAATACAAAGTTAGTTTTGAACGGGATCACTAACAACCCACTACACTTGGTTTTTAAGGCTCACCAATAACCTATCAAACTCTAAGTTATAGCCCCTTTCTATACGTGGAATAACTCAAAAGATGAGTTAAAAGAATAAAGCAACAATATGACAAACTGAAGTTGTCAGATGGTTGCAGTTGCAACACTTGAGAAGCCTTCTTGATTGCACTTTGAATGCTCTTCAAGGTTTCTTAACTTTTTCAATGAATGCCTCAAGATTCAGATAAAAGTTGGTGAAGTCTTGAGTGCTTGCTTTGAATGCTCTCTAGTGTGTTCTTTTGAATGTTAAGTGAAAGCACTTTAATTTCTCCTTCCTTTTTCATTAACTTCTCATAACTTCTTCAAAAGTGGTTCATATCACTTATAAATACTCTCTCCAACTGATTTCAAGTGGTTTTAGCCATTATAGACCATTGGGATTCGAAAATATGATCGTTGGAGACCATTTTGGATTCAAAATAAGAGTTCTGGAACTAGCCGTTACTAACCTGAACAGTCACTCGAGTCAGCTCGGATAGCTAGAGTTGGCTCGAATCCTCAGGTAGGTCAAAACTTTACTTTGGTCGAGTTGGCTCTTCTGCTTCGAGTCGGCTTGAATTCTCAATTAGGTTAAAATGATACTCTAGTCGAGCCAGCTCTTTTGCTTCGAGTCGGCTCGCCTGGTTGGTTCTTCAGAATTGAGATTTTCATCACTCTAGAAGAGTTGGCTCTTTAATACTCAAGTCGGCTCCGTTGTCTGTGTGCCAGAAAACTTCTTATTGTGCCAAACTTCGAGTCGGCTCGCCAGTCTTGAGTCGGCTCTTGAGACTTAGTTCCTCAAATATTCAAATTTCTTCAGACTTTTTCCAGTGACTTCAAAACATCTCAAAGACTTTCCAACTTCTTCAAATATTGATCTTGAAAAAATTAAACTAGAAAATTACATAGAAGTGGCCCTTTTTATGAAAACATGATTGATTCTTCTTAGGGCTCTTCTTTACATGTATTTCAACAAAAAATAACTTGACATTCTATAATGTTGTAGGAAGCAAGGTTGTTCAATGAAAACATCCTACATAAACTTTGAGAATACTTGAAAGATAGTTAGTAATTAAATGCATGCTCCAATGTTTGGTTATCATCAAAATCATTCCAGGGATCAACAATCTCTCCCTTTTTGATGATGACAAATTATTAGGCATGGAAAAACTTTATGTATGTAAAAGAACTTGTGTATTACTTTCAAATTGGGATATATTCATGTGTATCAACAAGTATCATCAAAGTATTGACAGTATCAGGGTTTATCAACAAAGTATCAAATCTTTTGAATTAGATGTAATGAGTATCAGAGTTAATATCTTTCAAAGGATACTTTTACTTAAAATAAGTTGAAGTCAAGAATGTATCAGAGCTTAAAAAATATCAAGATATAATGTATCAGAGTTTAAAAAAATCAAGACACAATGTATCAGAGCACAATGTATCAGAACTTAGGCAAAAATTATCAAGACAAACAAAATGCATCAGAGCTTGGTTAACAAAGAATATTGGAGCTAGTATAATAGGATTGAATCAGAGCTGTTAATAAAGCAAATTGTGAACAACAGGGATGACTCCCCCTATTTCACTCAAACCAAGCACAGTTTTAATAGATTTTTGCCAAAAGATTTTGCAAGTTTTTCATGCACATACAAGTACTCCCCCTTTTTGTCATTAGTCAAAAAGGTGGTTAGAAACAAATTACTTTATCTTTTTAAATAGAATGAGAATATTGATAACATAATTTCACTTTCTCATAGAATATTTTCAATTGAAATTCTTCATTAACACTCTAAAGAGGTGTTTCTCCCCCTCATTAGGTTAATTAAATAGATTAAGCATTGAGATCATTAAAGAAGCAATAAAATAGAATAATAAGAAGGCACATCATCAACATAATGATTTATAAAAGATAGCATTTCATTACTTTGAAGGAAAGTACAAGACATCCAAAAGATACATCAAAAACAAAAATACAAACTAGTCATCTTTCTCACTAGAGAAAGATCTAACGTCTAGAACAACAGATGAGGTTTTTGTTTTCATAGGTTTAAATCTAAGATCCCTGTGTCTAGTCCTAGTAGGGGTCTTAGTAGCTTTAGGTTTTGTTTTAGCCCTAGCTTTAGGTTTGGCTCTAGTGGGTGTGGGCTCCACTTTAATGTCAAAAGTTGGCATACAAGATTCTACTGGAGCTGGCAAAGTAGGCTGTGAAGAGATAGGTATGGGATCAAATAAACTAGGTGGTACAAAAGGTGGTGCCTGAGCTGGTGGTGAAGGTGAGTGTGCTGGTAGATGCCTAGAGGAAGATGCTTCGAATGCCTCGATAGTAGATGATAGTTTGGATAAGAAGACCCAAATAGTTTGTAGGTCTTTCTTCAATCCTTCAACTCCCTTTTGAATGCACTGCATCTCAGCTATCTGCTGTGCACTAAAAAAATCATCAGCTCCTCTCAATCTGCCAAAGTCCGCATGCAACTCTCTGATAGTAGCATGAATGTCCTCCTATGAGTGCGGTCTACTCTCCACTGTCTTTACCCTGGTAGTCAACTATGCCAGCTATGCCTTGATCTCCTGTAAACCAGTGTCGACTGTCTGATGAAGGTCGCCAAACATTGAAGTAAATGAGCTCATCAGGGTCTCAGAAAGAAGTCTAATCTGTTAGGCTATGAAAGCCTATGAAGCTGATGGTGCTGAAGTAGAAGGTCTAGGAGAATGTCCAATAGAAGGTGCTGGGGGTGTCTTGGGACTGTCAGGCTCTCTCTGTGTCTGTCCATGCTCATCAGTGTCAGCCTATATGGTGGGGACACCAGAGGCATCAGAATAAGACAGAGGCTTCTCAACCCTCTATGGATTAATTAGTAGTATTTGAGTCCATTTGTAATAAAGGCTTAGTCCATTTGAGTTGTCATTTTATTATTTGAGTCTTGTACCAGTCAGCTCATGTTGAGCTAGTCTTCTTCCTGAGTCCTGTACATGTCAGTCCAAGTACAAGTGAAGACATGTCAGTCCAAGTACAAGTAAAGACTAAGCCAATATAAGTAAAGATCAACCCAGCCTGAAGACATGAAGACCATGGAAGGCCCAGTAAAAGAAATCAGAAACCCTGGAGTCACATCAAAAGCCCGGGAGTCCTGGACCGCAGCCTGAAGCAAAATGGGCCAGCCAAGGCCCAAGAGGGAACCAAGGGGCGCCAAGCCTTATGCTCACCACCCCTTGGTCAGCCATTAGGGTCACCTCCCTTGGCCGACCAAGCCAAGAGAGAAGAGGTGAGATTTGAGAGATTTTTCAACCTAAACCTACCATGTATTCTAGCTAGGGTTTGGGTAGGATTAAAACTCCTAGGTAATGTATATTGTAACCTTACTTGGGGGCAGTCTAAGAGTCTATTTAAGAGACTCTACTCTCTTGTATCAAGGTACTTTATTCATAAAATATAACTGAGTTTCTTCTAATTACTGTGTGCTACCTGCTGTGTGCTAAGGGGATTCTGTGTGAGCCCCTCCTTCCTGGTGTCCTGCGCCCTGTCTCCAGCCGCCAGCCATCTCTCCAAGCCTTGTCCGCCCACCCTCAACCTTCCTTCCCCTTGCTGGTTTTTCAATTAATACTCCATCTTTGCTTTGTTCTCTAACCCTAGAATGGCTGTTTGTAGGTCCCTCGACTTCTACGAATCCAACGACTCCAGCCGGGCAGCGATCGAGTCACCGGGTAGAAAGCCGAGAATCCACCGATCTCTGGCTTGATTTTCCAAGCCACATCTGGGAGCGAGAGTGATCCCTTCATCTATGATCTGCATCGGGCGCATCAACCATTGCCAAGTACACCCCCTTTGCCTGCCAGTCGCTTTATTGGAGAAGAACTAGCCCAACCGAGACTTCTCAGCCTCGGGGTCCTCTTCTTATTACTTTTTAGGTTCTACTTTGCATGCGATTGTTTCTTTCTTGCATAGAATTCTCTTCTTAGATTCATGGTCTATTCTTCGGGATTTAGATTCACAACTTAACCTACAAAATTACAAAAATATATTTGCATGCAATTTTAGTTCTGCATCATTTGGTATCAGAGCCTGTTTTGGGCTCAGTTCTCTTTGGATATTCAGATCGGGTGCTTCACCATGGCCGTCCGGTCATAAGAGACTAGTAGGGCTACAAGACTTACTCTTCCCAATCTACGGGATCTCCTATGGTGGCAGGGGTGTCACTGTAAATTGACCCTTGAAGAAGAACATAAAGAGTTTCATTAGGATTTTTGCATTCTCAGCCTTCTTAGTACATCCCCTATTATTTTAATTATTTCTACCTGCATAAAGATTAGAAAATTCTAAAATTTATTTTTCTAAATTTCTCATAATTGAAATTAATTTTCAAAATTTTCCTAGAAATTATTTCGATATGTGGATTTTCTCCCAACCAAAACAATGCTTGAGAATAGTTCTGCTTTGTTTTGGTAGCAAAGCCGATTTTGAAAAGTTTAGGGTTCTTTGGTATAACTTTTTTTGCATATCTTTAATTTTGGCATGTTCCCTGCATATTAGGTCATAATTTGCAAGTTATGTTTCTTCTTTAGAAAAATACCAAAACAATAAAAAAAATTTACATATATTCTTAAAACACCAAAAATAGCTAAACCCTAATTTGCATTTCCATCTGCCTGCCATCATTGCTTAAAATACTTTAAGGGCACTTTCTATATGTCATATAAAGGGAGGAGTTGATAACCTCTCCTTAGCCCAAAACCACCATCCTTGCATTCTGTCCCAAGCCTAACTTAAAATTAACTAGACTTAATTTGCCCTAGTAGGCTAGGGACACCCATCGGTCGGGTTCATTTATTGTGGGATGACTAGTGCACTCAATTCTTTTCCTATTACTGGATACTGGTGTCTAGGCAAGAGGTACAGTGTCAAACGACCTAAACGGATTGGTAGTTCCTTAATTGGGTCCCTGCTAGAGCAGGGGGCCTCCCACCATCCCATCTCTTACCTGGAAAGACTGAAGGACTAGGGGTTGAGTTGTGTGTAAGTTGAGTCAACCCATTCTATTTGGACTCTAGGTCTAGGTAGCTATAGTCGATTCGTCTTTGAGTCTTGCATGTGCACTAACTTAGGAGTCGATGTGTGTGTTTGATTGCATGACCATTAGATTAGAAGTCCAATACCGATAGCCTCAACCCAAATCAACCTAGTGAAACCATAAAGTCCAACCCTAGGAGAACCCCATACCATGATCCCTATTTGGAGCCCAACCCTAGGAGAGCCACTAGGTATGTTGTGTTGGTAGCACCTAAATTTTGTGATCCTGAGTGTCAGGATTATCTTGCTTGGGAAAGAGATATGGACCTATATTTTGAACAAAATATGGATTTCTATTCTGAAAGACACCAGTTCAAGTTTGCTAAAGCTAAGTTAGTTCACCAGGCCAGGGTAGACTGGGATAATGTTGAGAGAATACTTAGGCAAGAAGGCCATGAACCCATAACTACCTGAATTGACATGAAACTTGAACTAAGGATAAAGTACCTACCCAAGTCCTATGAGTCCAAGAGATCGAAAACCTATAGATCTTATGACTCCAAATCCTATGAACCTAGAACCTATATATCCAAAACCTATGAACCTAGATCCTATGACTCTAGATCCTATGCACCCACACCCTATAAGCCTAGTAGACCCATGACCTATAGATCCGAACCCATGACCTATAAGCAGAATGAACCCCTAGGCCATCGACCTGAACCCCATAAGGTTAGTACCCCTAGATATGAGCACAGTAATAAGCCACTACCCCTTAGACAACCTGAACCTACTAAGATTAGCGCCCATAATCAGAGACCAAGACCTAGCCAATTTCTCCCTTGCCGACCTTTCCTTACCATCCCTTTGATTTACAAGGCTAACATCAAAATGGAGGTGTATGAAGCTGATGTGAGCTTGGTGAATGAGTATGAGGGAGAAGAGGAGACATCTCTAGAAGACTTAGGATTAGTTGACCCCGTAGGTACCCAGGTAGAAGCCAATCTAGAGTTAGTTGACCCTGACTATACCTAGCCTAAAGCTGTAATGGAAGAATAATTAGAGGAAGAGAACCTAGAGACTGCTGCTAGAACCTTACCTGAGGAAACCTTAGAGAAGAGCCAAATTATAGAGTCTAGTCCTGAAATACAAGAACCAGAAAAATTTATTAAGGACCTGATCTCTTTGAATCAGTACTCTCAGGATGAGCCCCCTCCTATAGTTCCATTAAGGACCTCTTCCCTAAGATTAGTAACCTATCCTTCCATTATGCAAACCCTATAGATATATCTCAACCTTGTAATGTTAGCCTCATTAGTCTAGGATTAGTCCCTGACACGCCTTCTTATATCCTATTTTATCCAACTAACCCTGAACCTTTTTCCCTACCCTACCAGACTAATCCTGAACCCACCTCTTATTTTCTACCCTTTCCAAAACCTTCAGCATCTCTAGGATCATTAGATTGCATTTAGTTGAGATTAGCATAGTGCATGCATTCATTATGCATGTTAGGTTTGCATCTTACTTCTGGCATACTCTATGGAATTTGCTAGGAGTCCACTGTAAATTTTTGTGTGCATATCAAACTAGGATCAAACCTAGAGAACCTATAATCTATTAGGTTTAGGTCCAAAGAGTTCAATAAATTTTCCTTCGATAGGAATGCATAGTCGAGTCTGTTAGGTATTAGTTTGAGTCCTTTGCATTACATGTTAGGAGTATGCATGTGCCCAGCATGTCCATACCTGCATTAAACACTACATAGCATATGCATTAGGATATTAGCCATAAGAGTAATTTAAGTAATGAAACATATAACACACTGGCTAATTCTCGAATAAGAGCTAATGGATTCAATGTAGGGAATTCTATCTTGGTTAGGCTTAGGCCTAAAAGACGCTTCATGCTCACGGAACCGGACCTTTTAAAGTGATAGAGAGGGTTGGACCAAATGCCTGTGTTAGATTTGCCTCCAAATTTGGGCATTAGTTCTACCTTCAATATCATAGACCTGGTTGAGTATAGGAAACCAGCAGTGATACCTAGTGAGGCCTTTGGACCTACTCCTTTCATTGTGAGTGACCCTAGCCCAGAGTGTCACCAATTAATTGGCCTGAGAGAGGATAATGGATCGAGCATATCCTGGACGATCAAGCCATCACGACCCAGGGCCGTGGCTATCAATGCTATCGGTCCAATGCAAGGCTGGCCAGAATCAGATGATTCATGAATTTTTGAGAGGACTTGTAGTGCCTCGACCCAGACCTTCTCTAGAGGTATGTGAGCCAGTGTGACCCTTACTCGACAAGATTGAGTTCCTCCCATCCCGGGAGAATTAGTGGGGACACCATAGGCACCAGAATAAGATAGAGGCTTCTCAACCCTCTATGAATTAATTAGTAGTGTTTGAGCCCATTTGTAATAATGGGTCTCCTCCATTTAAGTTGTCATTTTATTATTTGAGTCTATACCATTCAGCTCATGTTGAGCTAGTCTTCTTCCTGAGTCCTGTACATGTCAGTCCAGGTACAAGGGAAGACATGACAACCTAAGTAAAAGTGAAGACCGAGCAAATACAAGTAATGATCAACCCAGCCTAAAGATATGAAGACCATAGAAGGCCCAGTAGAAGAAATCAGAAATCTTGGAGTCACATCGGAAGCCCGGGAGTCCTGGACCGCAGCCTGAAGTAAAATAGGCCAGCCAAGGCCAAGGAGGGGAACCAAGGGGTGCCAAGCCTTATGCTCACCACCCCTTGGTCGGCCACTAGGGTCACCTCCCTTGGCCGACTACGTCAAGAGAGAGGAAGAGAGATTTGAGGGATTTTTCAACCTAAACCTACCATGTATTCTAGCTAGGGTTTGGGAGGAATTAAAACTCCTAGGTAATGTCTATTGTAACCTTACTTAGGGGCCAAATCTAAGAGTCTATTTAAGAGACTCTACTCTCTTGTATCAAGGCACTTTATTCATGAAATATAACTGAGTTTCTTCCAATTACTGGGTGCTACTTGCTGTGTGCTAAGGAGATTCTCTATGAGCCCCTCCTTCTTCCTGGTGTCCTATCTCCAATCGCCAGCCATCTCTCCAAGCCCTGGCTGCCCACCCTCGCCTTCCTTTCCCTTGATGATTTTTTAATTAATCCTCCATCTTTGCTTTGTTTTCTAACCCTAGAACGGCTATTTGCAGGTCCCTCGACTTATACAAATCCAACGACTCCAGCCGGGCAACGATCGGGTCACCAGGTAGAAAGCCAAGAATCCATCGTTCTTTGGCATGATTTTTTAGGCCATATCCGGGGGCAAGAGAGATCCCTTCATCTACGATCTGCACCGGGCACATCAACCATAGCCAGGTACACCCCCTTTGCTTGCCAATCGCTTTATTGGAGAAGAACTAGCCCAACCGAGACTTCTTAGCCTCGGCAGTCCTCTTCTTATTGCTTTTTAGGTTCTACTTTGCATGCAGTTGTTTCTTTCTTGCATAGAATTCTCTTCTTAGATTCATGGTCTATTCTTCAGGATTTAGATTCATAACTTAACCTAAAAAATTACAAAAATATATTTGCATGCAATTTTAGTTCTGCATCACTGTGTACCATCATCTCCTCTGGCTGCAGTGGTCTCAATATCATCAGCTGAATGCCCTAGCTGATCATCCTCATCCTTGTCATCATCAGAGGAGGTGGAAACCCTCTACCCAGATATCCTTTTTCGACCAAACACCTTCTACCATATGGTAACCCATCCTTTGAAGGGATTTTGCCGAATAGGTATCCATGTGGTGTAACGGTTTGCCATCCTCTCCTATTAGGTCCAATCCAACCTCCTAAAATAGCAATGTGAAGACCATTCCGTAGGGCAAGCAAGCCTTTACCTTTCTTGCCACCTCTCTCATATGCATAAGCATGATGTAAGGTAGATTAAAGGCCTCCCCTCAATCAAATGTCTCATGAATACTAGGACTCGTTCACTTACCCAATCAAACCGACTGGTCCTAGCAGGAAAATGACTGATAATATTGTGCAGCAGTCTCATTTCCAATGAGAGCATATTTGCTTGCACATTTTTAATTGAGTCCATATCTGATCTTTCCAATATTAATCTCAAAGCCCTTTGCTTGTTTTTCAGAACCAAGTGATGGTGCAGGCACCAGACTCAGAAGAAGACTTCAAGGCTCCATCTGGATGTCTGATTGACCTTGCCCGAAGAATTAGGGTTTTCTGGTTTTGTAATTAGGGTTGACTTGGTCAACTCAATTTTAGTCTTGGGTCTGTATTTCCTATAATTTAAATTTTGTTGAGTCATGTTGACTCAGTACAAGTCCTAGTAGTGGTCTAGGTCTTCTCCAGGTTGGTGCCATTTTTTTAAATCAAGTCAAGGTCCAAGGTGCCCAATTTTTTTCCCAGGCCCAAGCATGTGGGCGCCACACTCCCAGCCACACGCCAGAGTCCAGGAGGCGCCACATCTCCATCCAGTGTACCTTGGTCCCCACGCCTCAAGTAAGCAGTTCTTTTTTCTTGCACCACTTGGGGGAGAAATCCATCAAGATACCTCAATCCAAGGAGGAGCCAACTTCTTTCCAGATAAACCCAAGCCAGGATGGCAAGAATTTTTCTTGAAGAGATGATCAAGGAGGTGCCCCACAATGTTCCATAAAAATCCAAGTTATAAAAGGGAAGAGAGCATGTCTTGGGGAGAAAATCAAGGAGGCACCCAAAAGTTTCCAAAAGTGCCAAAGCCATGAAAGGAAGAAGCCTAAACTTGTGGAGCAAGACTAGGATGTCCAAAAGAGCCAAACCATGAAGGAAAATCCTTGATTCATGGAGAGATACTAGGAGACACCCCATAACCTGTCATTTGGAGCTGATTTTCAAGTTTTCTTGGAGTTTTGGGCTGCCCACTCATGGAAGGAGTCTTGGGAAGAGAATTTGATGCCTAAATGTGGGTTAGTCCTATTAGTCCCACATGGAAATGTATAAAATTTTATTTCTTTGTTATGTCTATATATTCAACTCTATGTAACTCTTGAATTTAAAATGATGAATGAAATCAATTTCTTTGTGAGCAACTTTGTGTTTCTCTCTTCCGCACTTGTATTCAGGTGTTGAGCTCCATGAGGGAGTAAATCCGGGTTCCTAGAACCTTGAGGAGGTGTGAGATCTCCAACCCCAAAACCCTACCAAAAC
Organism: Areca catechu; assembly: GCA_021397845.1. Lineage (NCBI taxonomy): Eukaryota > Viridiplantae > Streptophyta > Magnoliopsida > Arecales > Arecaceae > Areca > Areca catechu. Next base: position 97,741,422 of record CM038039.1, read on the forward strand.
CCTAGGTTAGCCACTTCAATTCCAAACCCTAGCGCCCATCATCTCTTCATTCCACCAATCATCCAAACCCTAATCTACCTCATCATCTCATGGCCCCTCTCTTCCAAGTAGAGGACCGACCACCAGCATCAGGTCCAGATCAGCTACTTCGAATACAGAGCAAATCTCAGAGGAAGTCAGATCAGCATCCTGGAGAATCAGAATTTCAACACATCAATTTTCAAGTTCTTCTTATCTGGTAAATCCTTTCTTTGAGTATCTGGTTCCTTAACTTGTTCTTCTTCTTTCCCAGATCCTGAGTTCAGGAGAAGCCAACTTTGCCAAAGGACCAGTATTGGAGGATCCATTGAGAAGATATCCGAATCCGAGGATCCAACAATCTGCTCGAGAGAGTCCTTCCACCAAACTCTGTGAAGATCACTGCTGGTACATAACCCTTCCCTTCTCTTTAGTTCTATCCTGTTGAAAGTTTCAGAGCGAAACCCTAGGTCTGGGAGTTTCTCAACCCCCAGCGATCCTTTACTTCTGAACTACTCTGATAATCTAGTTTCTTTTAATTGTGTTTTCTGTCATTTCTTAGTTTCTTTCAACATTAGTTTATCTTTCCTTGAGTCAAAGCCGACTTCTGAAATATATATATAAAAAAAAATATTAATTTAAATTTGCTTTCGCATCGCATCATCTCTTTTGCTCTGCATCATTTTTGGTATCAGAGCTTTCGTTCTGCATCATTTTGGTATCAGAGCATTTGTTCTGCATCATTTTTGGTATCAGAGCCTGTCTAGGGTTTCTGTTTTGCTTGCTTGTTTTGAGTCTCTCTCCTTTTACTTTGTCTGCTCGAAGTAGACTCCCTAGGACATCCGGTCCTAGGAACGAAGCGAGGTGCAAACCTCCTCTTCCCATTCCATGGGGTGTTCCTAGGGTGTGTAGGGGATCCGTTGGGTTACAACTTCGTAGCAGGAATTGTAAACGGGGAAGCACCCTATTTTCAGTCTGTAACTCCTGTTACAGAATTGTTTGTCACTACAGATAACTCCAAATTGTATGATTTTTATTTTGCTGGAACCAGTATAATTGAAGCTATATTAAATAATTTTCCTGTGATTTATTGGTTTCCATGAAATTTTGAGAGTTAAATTACTGCAACTCTATTTCTGTGTTTCGCAATTCAAATTTTTTGAGTGATCATCTCCTAATTCATCTTAAGGGCATTTGAGCATCTAAGATAAGGGGAGGAGTTGATAACCTCTCCTTAGCCCAAAACTACCAGCCACTCATTCGATCCTAAGCCTAATTTTAAAATTTATTAGACTTAATTTGCCCTAGTGGGCTAGGGACACCAACAAGTCGGGTCTAGGCTAGTGTTTAGTCAGTTTGTCTGGTTACTCTGTGTGTGCTTTGTACTCAGTGTCTAGAACGGTGGTTCAGGGATTCTATCCCGAAGGGCTTGTGTGCTAGTCTGCCTACCTGGCCAATCTTGATTGGTGTCTAGGATTGGCATTTAGGGACCTAACACTCCCTTACACCTGCCTGGCTGAGTCCCGAGTTACTACAGGCTAGCTTGCCACTCTGATTGGGCATCTAGTTTGGACTCTAGGTCTAGTGAGCCAATAGTTGCTTTAGTCTAGTCACATTCTGTGTGCTTGCTTGCATCATCATGTCTACCCGGAATAGAGTACCCTACCAACCTGGTCAAACCCAACCAGATTTAGAGGCCATGGTTAGAAATCTTACCGAAAGTATGACCAAATTGAGTCGGATATGAATGAGGGTTTTTCCCAGTTTAGAGATCGAGTCCAAGTACTTGAGAAATGTAGACATCAAAATTGGACCCCTGATCCAAAATTTAATAGGCCCCAACCTCACCCATGCCAGGAACCTAGGAGGACCTTATACCGTGATCCTGAGCATAACCTTAGGAAGCCTAACCATGATATCTATAGTGTGGATCGTGTCTATGAGAGGTCCTTACAATATTCTAGACCAGTCACTCAACAACCCAAGTCTTCTAGATCAAACCATTTAGATCCACACCCATGCCCAAGTAAGGTCTCTACTAGCTTGAAACCAGTGTAACCCAGGTTTCTATATCGCAAGAATGTTGGTTTTGTGGAGAAAGAGGCCATAAATCTAGTCAGTGCCATGCATAGGACTGGCTTGTGCACAGCTAAGTGATAAGAATCCTAAGGATGACATTAATGAGGGAGAACCCAAGCCTACCAGTGAGGAAGAAAGGTTAGGTATGACAAGCCCAGAATCAGTTGACCCGATTACCACTGACCCGAAACCCATTGAAGATGGCATTGAGGAAGTATATGATGCTAGCTTGAGTCTAGTTGATGAATATGAGGGGGAAGAACTTGAAGATGTGACATCGATACTATTGGTTCCTTACTGAGGAGACCTTGGAAAGCAACCAACTGGTAGGACCTAGTTCAGAAATTCAAGAGATTTGTGAGAACCAGGTTCCTTTAGTCAAATACCCCCAGGAAGAACTCATAGTATTAGCCCGAGCGATCAGTTCGTACCCTCTAATGACAGTCATTCCCCAAGTACCAATTGAAGATCTTTGCACTGAACTGTTTAAGTTTGCCCACCCTATGGTAGATCCTCTCCTTAGGATGACTGAATCAAGCCTCTTACAATTGGACCTTGTCCCATGCCCAGCCACTAAGGTCTCTCCGTAATCTCAATTAAACATCCTTGTCTTGAGCGGATCGATTCACCCAGTCCTGTAGAAGTCCTCCTTATGGCCCCAGACCCTTCCTTCGCATGACTGACCTACCCTCCTATAGAGTATACCTTTTCTCACCCATAGGTCAAATTTCAAGTCTTGAGGTCAACATCCATAGACCCTCCCATGAATCATTCTCTAATCCATTTCTTGAGAAAGTGGATCATTGTTTGCTTAGAGAACAAACCTTAGCTATTGCAATCACATGTCCTAGGCTACTCCCCGAACCATCTCTTGATCCATTCCTAGGAGTAGCAAACTTTTCCTTTCGTAAGGATGACCAGTTGACACTAATAGATCACCATTCAAACCTTCAGGTCACCACCTTTAGTCAACAGGTAATTCGAGACTCCACCTCATATTTCCTCCCTTTCTCTAGGACTTCCAATGCTTCTTACACCATCCAAGTATACTTTGTCGAAGTCTTTAGAGTGAACCACGTGTCAGAACCTATTAGGTTTGCCACCTACTTCTGGAAGACCTTATGGCACCTACTAGGCACCCATGATAAGTTTTCATGCTCTGCATGCCATCCTCCGACACAAGGTCAAACCTAGAGAGCCGTAGTTTGTTAGGTTTAGACCTAGGGTTCCTTTGAATAAAGTCCATTCTTTAGGAGTGCATCGTCAGTCGAGTTTAGGACATTGTCTCAGATTTTGGTTGAGTGAGAATACCAGGAATTGGGATTTGTATTTTTGTCCAGGACTGAAATTGCATTCAATGTTTCGATCAATAGGTCTATAGGCTAGAGTCCCTTTGAAATTGTTCATGGATACAAGCCTCACACACCACTTGATCTGATTTCACTATTAGCCCACACACACAAGTCTCTTGATGCACTTGCATAGCTAGTAAAGGACTTGCATAAAGAAATTCATGCCAAAATAAATTTAAGTAATGAAACATATAAGAAGTTGGCTGATTCTCAAAGCGAGTCAAAACATTTGTTGAGGGAGACTATGTAATGATTAGGTTAAGGCTTGAACGGTTTTCCTCCTGGAACCGTTAGAAAGTTACATGCTAGAGGAGCTGGACCATTTAGAGTAGTGAAGAGAGTAGGATCCAATGCCTATGTGCTCGAGTTGCCTCCATAACTAGGCAATAGCTCTACTTTCAACATTACAGACCTAGTAGAGAACAGGGAGCCAGCTGTGATTCCCAGTGAGCCTTTTGAACCTAATCCTGTTATTGAGAGTGACCCCGATCCTGTGTGTCCACCAACAAACTGGCCTGTGAGGAAAGAGCAGATTGAAAAGATCCTGGATGATCAGGTTATCTCTACTCATAATCGAGGATACCAAAGATACCTGGTCCGCTGGCAAGGAAGGCCAGACTCTGATGACTCTTGGATCTCCCAAGAAGAACTACAAGATTTGGATCCAGACCTCTTGGAGAGATACCAGAGCCAACTTGAGCCTTACTCGATAGGGTCGAGTTCCTCCCACCCCGGGAGAATTGGTGCGGGCACCAGACTCAGAAGAAGACTTCAGGGCTCCATCTGGATGTCTGATTGACCTTGCCCAAAGAATTAGGGTTTCTGGTTTTGTAATTAGGGTTGACTTGGTCAACTCAATTTTAGTCTTGAGTCTGTATTTCCCTATAATTTAAATTTTGTTGAGTCATGTTGACTCAGTACAAGTCCTAGTAGTGGTCTAGGTCTTCTCCAGGTTGGTGCCATTTTTTTAAAATCAAGTCAAGGTCCAGGGTGCCCAATTTTTTCTCCCAGGCCCAAGCATGTGGGTGCCACACTCCCAGCCCACGCCAGAGTCCAGGAGGCGCCACATCTCCATCCAGTGTACCTTGGTCCCCATGCCTCAAGTAAGCAGGTTCTTTTTTCTTGCACCACTTGGGGGAGAAATCCATCAAGATACCTCAATCCAAGGAGGAGCCAACTTCTTTCCAATAAATCCAAGCCAGGATGGCAAGAATTTTTCTTGAAGAGAGGATCAAGGAGGTGCCCCACAATGTTCCATAAAAATCCAAGTTATAAAAGGGAAGAGAGCATGTCTTGGGGAGAAAATCGAGGCATCCAAAAGTTTCCAAAAGTGCCAAAGCCATGAAAGGAAGAAGCCTAAACTTGTGGAGCAAGACTAGGAGGTGTCCAAAAGAGCCAAACCATGAAGGAAAATCCTTGATTCATGGAGAGATCTAGGAGACACCCCCATAACCTGCCATTTGGAGCTGATTTTCAAGTTTTCTTGAAGTTTTTGGGCTGCCCACTCATGGAAGGAGTCTTGGGAAGAGAATTTGATGCCTAAAGTGTGGGTTAGTCCTATTAGTCCCACATGGAAAATGTATAAAATTTTATTTCTTTGTTATGTCTATATATTCAACTTTATGTAACTCTTGAATTTAAAATGATGAATGAAATCAATTTCTTTGTGAGCAACTTTGTGTTTCTCTCTTCCGCACTTGTATTCAGGTGTTGAGCTCCGTGAGGAGTAAATCCGGGTTCCCTAGGAACCTTGAGGAGGTGTGAGATCTCCAACCCCAAAACCCTACCAAAACCCTAGGTTAGCCACTTCAATTCCAAACCCTAGCCGCCCATCATCTCTTCATTCCACCAATCATCCAAACCCTAATCTACCTCATCATCTCATGGCCCCTCTCTTCCAAGTAGATGCCGACCACCAGCATTCAGGTCCAGATCAGCTACTTCGAATACAGAGCAAATCCCGAGGAAGTCAATCAGCATCCTGGAGAATCAGGATTTCAGCAACATCAATTTTCAAGTTCTTCTTATCTGGTAAATCCTTTCTTTGAGTATCTGGTTCCTTAACTTGTTCTTCTTCTTTCCCAGATCCTGAGTTCAGGAGAAGCCAACTCTGCCAAAGGACCAGTATTGGAAGATCCATTGCGAAGATATCCGAATCCGAGGATCCAACAATCTGCTCGAGAGAGTCCTTCCACCAAACTCTGTGAAGATCACTGCCTGGTACATCACCCTTCCCTTCTCTTTAGTTCTGTCCTGTTGAAAGTTCAGAGCGAAACCCTAGGTCTGGGAGTTTCTCAACCCCCAGCGATCCTTTACTTCTGAACTACTCTAATAATCTAGTTTCTTTTAATTGTGCTTTCTGTCATTTCTTAGTTTCTTTCAACATTAGTTTATCTTTCCTTTGAGTCAAAGCCGACTTCTGAAAATATATAAAAAAAAAAAATATTAATTTTAATTTGCTTCCGCATCGCATCATCTCTTTTGCTCTGCATCATTTTTGGTATCAGAGCTTTCGTTCTGCATCATTTTGGTATCAAGCATTTGTTCTACATCAAGTGATTTATACCCTCATTCGGCATTCATAAAATGTTGCTCAATTTTTCTTCATCTACAATCAGTCTTACCCCTTTTACTGTAGATTCAATATGATACTCCTCAAGGATAAGATTCTCAAAGAAAGCTTTCACCAAATTTGGGTAAGTAGGGGTGTCTAAAGAATAGAAAAAAGTCTAGCCCTGGTTTTAAATCCATTCCCCTATCCTTACTCCTAATTCATCCAAAAATGAGAATACAATCCTTCTACCACTAGTGATATGTCTGTTGGCCATCGAAATTACCTGTCGAGGGGGTAAAGGTGACTCATTTTTCACTTCCTCTTCTTGCTACCTTCGAGCTGACTCTTCTTCTTCTCTTCTTTTACTTCTTCTTTTACTTTGTGCACTAGAGTCGATGGCCGAGGACACATCCTTACTACCCATTTTGGAGCCATTCGAAAAACAAAAAGGAAAAGATGTAGAAATTAAGGAAAATGGGAAGGAAGAGTGGTTCCAAAGCTTTTGGAAGGGTTTTTGGTGGTTTGGATAAGATTCAACAGTGAAAATGAGCACTAATTCGGTCTTACGGGTTTTATATAAAAAGCCCTAACCCGACAATCGAGTCGACTCGGCCAGAGGCATGTCTACTCGAGTCGGCTTGAGCAAAAATGCTTGAAAAGGCTCTAAAAACCTACCAAAAGAATCCTAAGGGTAGTAGCACTCTAGATAAGGTGGTCATTATCCTTAAATTTATATAGGAGATCTTCTAGATAATTTTTCTTAATTTTAGAAGAAATTGATCAAAAAATCTAAAAAGGATCACACAACCCTAATTCACTTCTAATCATTTCAAATCTTTCTTCATTTAATTACTTAGTAAAGATGTCAACAAGTTGGTTTTCAGTTAGAATGAATTCAAGTTAATATCTCCATTTTGTACATGATCTCTAATAAAATGATATCTAATTTTAATATGCTTTGTTCTTGAATGTTGAATAGGATTTCTTGTAAGATTGATAGCACTTGTGTTATCACATTTGATAGGAATTTTAGTTTGAATAACACCATAGTCTTCTAGTTGTTGCTTAATCCATAATACTTGTGCACAATAACTCCCTACAGCTACATACTGTACCTCAGCAGTAGATAGTGCTACGGAGTTTTATTTCTTACAGTACCATGAAATTAAGTTCAACCCTAGAAACTGGCAAGTACCACTAGTGCACTTTCTATTAATTTTACATCCATCATAATCAGCATCAAAAAAGCCAATTAAATTTAATGAAGATTGCTTAGAATATCATAGACCAAGATTACTTATTCCTTTAAGATATTTTATGATTCTTTTAACAGCAATCAAATGTGATTCTTTAGGATTATATTAGAATCTAGCACATATGCATACACTGAATAAGATATCAGGCCTACTAGCAGTTAAATACAACAGTGATCCGATCATATCTCGATAAAGCTTTTGATCAATGTTGTTGCCATCTTCATCTTTGTATAATTTGCATGTAGGGTTCATGGGTGTGCTCATTTCTTTGGATGACTCCATACCAAACTTCTTAATAATTTCTTGATGTACTTTGCTTGGTTGATAAAAATTCCTTTCTTTGTTTGCTTAATTTGAAGTCCAAAGAAGTATATCAATTCGCCCATTAAGCTCATCTCAAATTCACCTTGCATTAACTCAGCAAATTGTCTACAAAGATTCTCATTAGTTGCACCAAAAATAATGTTATCTATATAAATCTGTACAACTGACATGTCATTTTCTTTCTTTTTGATAAACAAAGTTGTATCTACATTACCTCTAACAAAATCATTTTTAAGTAAGAATTTGCTTAATCTATCATACCAGGCTCTAGGTGCTTGTTTCAATCCACACAATGCTTTATTAAGTTTGAAAATATGATTTGAAAAAATATGACTTTTAAAACCTGATGGTTGTTCTACAAAAACTTTTTCAGATATAAAATTATTAAAAAATGCACTCTTTACATCCATTTGAAATAGTTTGAAATTCATATAGCAAGCAAATGCAAGTAATCTAATAGCTTTTAGTCTTGCTACGGGTGCATAGGTCTCATCAAAATCTATTATTTCTTCTTGATTATAACCTTTTGCCGCTAATCTTGCTTCATTTCTAATTACTTTTCCTTGTTCATCTAGCTTATTCCTATAAACCCATTTGGTTCCTATTACTGGATGGTCTGAGGGTCTATTTACTAAGGTCCATATATTATTTCTTTCAAATTGATTAAGTTCTTCATGCATGGCCATTATCCAATTGGGATCATTTTCAGCTTCTTCTATATTATGTGGCTCTACTTGTGAGACAAAAGCTAGATAGTCATCTGCATCTCTAAGTGAAGACCTAGTCCTAACATCTTGTGAAGGATCACTAATAATTAAATCTCTAGGATATGAAGTTACGTACCTCTAATCCTTTGGTAGATCACCATGATCTTTACTTACCATCTCTTCTCCTTCTTGAGTTGCTTTGTCCTTTAAGCTCATATCCTCTATTTTTTTATTAAGTGTACCTGCATCATTATCTATACACTCTTCTTTTCTAGAATGTGAGGGGTTAATTTCATCAAAGATAACATGAACAGAGTCTTCTACTCTCAATGTTCTTGTTGTCGACCTTACCACCATAGCCTGTAGCTATGAGTTGGTGCCAGACTGGGTCCCCTATGCTGCGAATCCCAGCACTCTCGGACCTGCAAAAATGAGGTTAGAGACCCAGGCCGGGGATCCTGGCGGGGGTACTTCGATGGTCAAGTTAGAGAGCGGTAAAGTGGAACAGATCCACTAAGACAGAAACCTGCTGGGTTCCCGTGCTTAGAGGAATATTTTACGAGAAGAAGAATGAGAATGAGAGGGATCAGCGCTCTGGTTCCTACAATCGAGCTCGTTGGACCCGGTCCTGCGAGTTCCTCTGGAGCCTCTGGCTTAGGATTGCCTCCTCTTCTTGTGCGATTGCTTGCCCTCTCGATTGCTTACTCTCCTTGCCCCTGGTGTTCCTTTTAGGTCATCGATCCCTGGATCCGTCCGCACCTCGATTCCCCCTGGGGGCTCTGGAGGTCAGCGAAGCTTAGCGACCGTTCCCCCAGGTCATCCCCCTTACGATCGGGAGTTAAGTGGTGAGCCGGTCTTATCTGTCATGCAGTCATGAAAGGGGGAACTTGGCGGAATTCTGATCCTTGTGAAGGCGCCCTCAGGCCTAAGGCATTGACCGTGGCCCTCCCTTTTTGGAGTACCGAGTTACTGGATGCTGGGTTTGGTACCTGGGCAGGGTGCCCCTTCTAAACTGGTGTCAACGAGGTTCCGTGCTTTGTTACAGGCCTGTGGACATCGTACTGGATGCGTCGCCTATGTGGGCCGTTAACAGCAGCTTCCTTAGAGCTCACGCCCTTGGTCCTTTCGTTCTCCATAGAGAAGGCTGACCTCGACCGAGATGGACCCATCTGAGGGTGCCACCTAGCAAGGGAGCAGAAAAGCCTGGCTCAACTTCGGTGAGGTGGGCCCATCTGGGGGTGCCACCTGGCGAAGGAGCAGAGGGGGCCACTCCAGCCATGGTGGACCCCACCTGGGTCGACACCTGGCGGAGTGGCAGAGGCCAGCTCGACCTCGGCCAAGGTGGACCCATCTGGGGGTGCCACCTAGCGAGAGAGCAGGGAGAGCGTGGCTCAACTTCGACGATGTGGGCCCATCTAGGGGTGCCACCTGGCGAAGGAGCAGAGACAGGGCCACTTCGACTGAGGTGGATCCTGCTTGGGTCGAAACCTGGTGGAGTGGTAGAGGCCAGCTTGACCTCGACCGAGGTGGACCCATTTGGGGGTGCTACCTGGTGAGGGAGCAGGCAGAGCCTGGCTTGACTTCGGTGAGGTGGGCCCATCTGGGGGCGCCACCTGGCGAAGGAGCAGAGGCAGGGGACCGAGGTGGACCCCGCTTAGGTCGACACCTAGTGGAGTGGCAGAGGCCAGCTCGACCTCGATTAAGATGGACCCATCCGGGGGTGCCATCTGGCGAAGGAGTAGGGATAGCCTGGCTCGACTTCGATGAGATGGATCCCACCTGGATCGACACCTGGCGGAGTGGCAGAGATGCCGAGCTCAGCCCCGAGGTCGGCTTGACTGCTAGCCAAGCCACCTGGTAGGAGAGCCCTGAGATGACATCGTGTGGTACCACCTGGTGGCTAGCTGGATCTGACGCATACTCCACGTCAGCGATGTTGCCACATCAGTTCTTTTATTAAACACTCTATAAGCTTTGATATTGATTGAATAACCAAGAAAGATAGCTTCATCAGATTTAGCATCAAACTTTCCTAGGTTATCCTTTTTATTATTTAACACAAAGCATTTACAACCAAAAACTATAAAAGTAATGAATATTAGGCTTTTTGTCATTCCAAAGTTCATAGGGGGTTTTCTTGAAAATTGGTCTAATCAAAATATGATTTAAAATATAGCAAGCAGTGTTCACCACTTCTATCCAAAAGTACCTTGGAAGATTGCCTTCACATAACATTATTCGGGTCATCTCTTTCAAAGTTCTATTTTTTCTCTATACAACACCATTTTGTTGCGGTGTTCTAGGAGCAGAGAAGTTGTGATTAATGCCATGCTCAGTATAATAATTATCAAAATATTGATTTTCAAATTCTGTGCCGTGATCACTTCTTATTGAAATAACTGAAAGATTTTTTTGACTTGAAACTTTCTTATGAATTTTTGAAAAACTTTAAATGCTTCATCTTTGTGTATAATGAATTAAATCCAAGTAAATCTTGAAAAATCATCTACTATCACGAGTCCATATTTCATACCACCTAGGCTTGTAGTCCTAATTGGTCCAAATAGGTCCATGTATAGTAGCTCAAGTGAGCTAGAAGTTGAACCATATTTTTCGATTTAAAACCCTTCCTAGTTTGTTTACTTAGTTGACAAACATCATAAATATGTTCAAAATCAACTTTAAATTTAGGTAAATCTCTAACTAGATCTTTGAAAATTAACTTAGCAATTGTATGCATGCTAGCATGACCTAATCTTCTATGCCAAAGTAAGCTAGACTCCTTGGTTTTAGCATTCATTGCCATAAGACTTGTACTACTAGACATGGCTAGATCATTCAAATCTACCATATATATGTTTCCAAGTCTATGACCAATGAGCTTGGTGCTAGAATCAAGTGAATTAGTTGTAATACACATAGATGATTCAATGACAACCTTGAAGCCTCTATCACATAATTGACTAATACTTAGCAAATTATGCTTCAATTTATCAACTAGCAATATATTTTCAATGAATGTATAAGGAGTTATTATGATCTTACCAATGCCAATTATTTTTTCCCTTACCATTGTCACTAAAAGTGACCATTTCTCCATCCTTCATCTCTAGGATGATGAATTGATCCTTGTCACCTATCATATGTCATGAGTAGTCACTATCCAGATACCATCTTTTCTTCATGTTCTAGGCTGCAAGGCATTCCTACAAAATAGTCATGGAGTTCTTTAAGGTATCCAAGCTTTCTTAGGTCCTTGCAGGTCAGTAGAAGTGGTTCCTTTGGGAACCCAAATCTTTCTTATCTTACTTTTTACATTTCTTTTAAACTTGCATTGAAATGACTTGTGACCAACCCCATTGCATGTATAACAAATAATTCTTGAATTTTGCAAAGATACAAAAGTTGAAGCTCTAGATGTAGATATAAAAGCATTTGAAACAAATGACCTTTGATTTGAAAACTTAGAAACATAAGCTTTTGAAGGTGTAACTTTGTAGCTAAAATTCTATTCATTTGCAAAGAATTATAACCAATTCTAGCTTTGTTACTTGAGTCTCTTTGATCTTTCAAAATCAATTCAAGTTTATTTGAGCTCAATGCTAGCTTTTCAACTAATGATTTAAGTTTTTCAACTTCTTTTTGCAAGCCAATATTTTCTTTATGCAAAACCTTATTTTTCTCAAGGAAATCATTCTTTTTAATTTCCAAAGCAATATATTTTTCAGAAAAGGTGTTCAATTCTTTTTGTAAGATCTTATTCTTTTCTGAAATCTCTTCTTTTTCTTTTATCAAAATATCATTACTATTTTTCAAAAATTTTATTTTCAAAATGGCCTTTTTATTTCATAACAATTCATGAAATGCATTATTTAGCTCTTCAAAAGTAAATTCTTCATGAGGATCAGGGAACATTGCCTTATCTTCAAGACCCATTAGGCATATATTTGCAATTTTTGTGGTCTCTTTTTCTTCATTTGAAGTAGACTCTTCACTATCACTCCAAATCGCAACCATAGCTTTCTTCTTCTTCTTTTTGAAAGTTTTCTTCAAATTCGATAGTCTGATCTAAAATGTCCAGGTTTCTTGCATTCATAGCAAATGGGCTGTTGCTCTTAATCCTTTTCTTTTTTCTTTTCTTTGTCCTTGCTGTAATCTCCTTTCCTATGAATTTTTTCCAATATCTTTCCTTTTTCTTGCCCATAAACTTTTTAAATCTCCTCACTACAAGTGCAATGTCTTCATCTTCAAGATCATCTTCGAAGGAGGGGCTTTCATCATTAATTTTTTCTTCTTGTTTCTTCATTTCTACAGCAACTTTGAAGGCAATTGACTTTTTCTTTTTTAGGTCATCTTCACTTCTATGCTGCATAGCTAGCTCATGAGTAATCACGGATCCTAATAGCTCATCCAATGATAGAGTATTTAAATCCTTTGCTTCCTAGATGGCAGTCACTTTCGGGTCCCACTTATCTGGAAGTGATTTTAATATCTTTTGTACAAGATCTGCATTAGAGTAAGTCCTGCCAAGACTCTTTAAATCTTAATAATATCTGTAAAATATGAGAACATGGCAGAAATAGTCTCATTGAGTTCCATCTTGAACAGTTCATAATTATGTACAAGAAGATTAATTTTGAGATTTTCACTTAGAAAGTTTCTTCATGGGTTACCTCGAGTTTATCCCAAATTTCTTTTGCTGACATGCAAGTAGAAATTCGATTAAACTCATTGATGTCCAAAGCACAATATAACAAGTTCATGGTTTTGGCATTCAGCTCTCCCATTTTCATGTCGTGTTCATCCCATTCCTCTTCAGGTTTTGGAACATCCACACCATTAACTTTTATCATGGGTACTTGAGGTCCATTAAGAATGACCTTCCATAATTGAAAGTCCACAACCTGAATATATATTTTCATTCAGGCTTTTCAATAAGTATTGTTAGTGCATGTGAATAGTGGAGGTCTATTAGTGGATTGTCCTTCGGCCAAAGAGGTACTCATAGGGTTTGTCATTAATCTTTACTCTAATTAAAATTCAGAGACACTACTTTGATACCAATTGTTGCCCAGGTGGCTTACCTAAGAGGGGGGGTGAATTGGGTATTTAAAAATTATTGCATGTAATCCTTTTTAAGTTCTTAGTATGGTATGTACTGTGAATTAAGTTAACTACTGTGGAAGCAAGTAAGAACAGAAAACATAATTATAAACACAGCAAATTTTATAGTGGTTCGGAGAAACCTTGCTCCTACGTCCACTATCCAAGATACCACTTAGGATTTCTACTATATTCACCCTCGAAATATAGCTAGATTATTTTCATGGGCTCATAATCCAAAATCCAAACTTGGTTTTATCCTGGGCTAACCAAAAATCTAATACAAAGTTAGTTTTGAACGGGATCACTAACAACCCACTATACTCATTTTTAAGGCTCACCAATAACCTATCAAACTCCAAGTTATAGCCCCTTGCTATACTTGGAACAACTCAAAAGATGAGCTAAAAGAATAAAGCAACAATATGATAAACCAAAATTGTCAGATGGTTGCAGTTGCAGCACTTGAGAAGCCTTCTTGATTGTACTTTGAATGCTCTTCAAGACTTCTTAACTTCTTCAATGAATGCCTCAAGATTCTGATAAGAGTTGGTAAAGTCTTGAGTGCTTGCCTTGAATGCTCTCTAGTGTATTCTTTTGAATGTTTAGTGAAAGCACTTTAATTTCTCCTTCCTTTTTCATTAACTTCTCATTAACTTCTTCAAAAGTGGTTCATATCATTTATAAATACTCCCTCCAACTGATTTCAAGTGGTTTTAGCCATTGTAGACCGTCGGGATTCGAAAATATGACTGTTGGAGACTATTTTGGATTCAAACTAAGAGTTCTGGAACTAGTCATTACTAACTAAAATAGTCACTCAAGTTGGCTCGGATAGCTTGAGTCGGCTCTAATCCTTAGGTAGGTCAAAACTTTACTCTGGTCGATTCGGCTCTTCTGCTTCGAGTCAGCTCGCCTGGCAGGTTCTTCAGAATTGAGATTTTCAGCACTCTGGAAGAGTCGGCTCTTCAATACTCGAGTCAGCTTGGTTGTTGTGTGCCAGAAAATTTCTTGCCATGCCAAACTTCGAGTCAGCTCTTGAGCCTTAGTTTCTCAAATGTTTAAATATCTTTAGACTTCTTCTAGTGACTTCAAAACAGCTCAAAGACTTTCCAACTTCTTCAAATACTGATCTTGAAAAAATTAAACTAAAAAATTACATAGAAGTGGCCCTTTTTATGAAAACATGGTTGATTCTTCTTAGGGCTCTTCTTTACATGTATTTCAATACAAATTAACTTGACATTCTACAATGTTGTAGGAAGCAAGGTTGTTTAATGAAAACATCCTATAAAAACTTTGAGAATACTTGAAAGATAGTCAGTAATTAAATGCATGCTCCAATATTTGGTTATCATCAAAATCATTCTAGGGTCAACACCCTCTCAGTGGGTTGGTTGTCGATAGGAGGAAGGGCTGTGATCGCTTTAGAGTTGAATGGGGCCTTGCCCCCATGAACTTCCCAAGGCAGTCCCTTCTGATTAAGTCTTCAATCTCTCTCTTAAGGTGGCGGCATTCCTCGATGTCTTGGCCGTAGTCATGATGGAACTAGTAATACTTCAACTTGTCATGGCCACTTGATGGCCTCAAGGGGGGAGGGGGTGCAAGTAGCATTCACCCTTGATCTTCATGAGAATTTTGTATCTTGGGATGAGGAGAGGGGTGTACCTCTCTTCCTGGATTGGAGCCCCCTTTGGCTTCGAGCTTGGCCGGAGGTTCGGGGTCACCTTGGGCCCATGTATCCCGGAGGGCTCCCCTTGGGGCTACTTTTTGAGGGGCCTCCCATCCATCTCCCTCCTGGTCTGATCTTCCTCTTCCACATGAATGTATTTGTGGGCATGGAGGAGGAGCTCGGAGTAGGTCTTGGGGGCTTCTTGTCCAGGGAATAAGTGAAACAGGAGATCCTAAGCCACCTCTTTAATGCCAACATAGCGAGGTGCTCATCTAGGTTGTAGATCTCAAGGTGGCAACTTTAAAGTAGGACACGTAGTCCTGCAGGGACTCATGGTCCTACTGACGGATGGAGAAGAGGTTGTCAGCTTTGTGTGGTACCATCCGGCAGGCATCGAAGTGTGCCACAAACTTCTTCTCTAACTATTTGAAGGAGTCGATGATCCTAGGCTTGAGGCAGGTGTACCGGACTCGAGCTGCCTTCCAGAGGTAGCTGGGAAGGCGACATAGAGGAGGAAGTCGATGGCCCCTTGGACCCTCATGAGGGTCTTTTAGCTCCCGAGGTGGTCTAGGGGGTCGGTGATCCCATCATAGAGATCCACCTGAGGTATATGGAACCGGCTAGGAGTCAGTTCCTCTTGATTCTGTGAAAGAAAGGTGGATGGGCATCATAGCCCGTGGGCTCGCATGAAGAGCCCTGTAGATTGATAAACTAGCGGGATAGCTCAGCTAGCTTATGCTCCTATTCCTCCAAGCACCTTTTAGCTCAGTGCCTGATAGCCTCGTTGGTGGAGCCTTCTACCGAGGCTATTAGAGAAGGAGATGAGGGCCGAAGGAGGTCACGTCGGGGGACTTACCATGGTGGTGCTTGCAGCACCATGAGGTGCTATGGTCGAAGATCGGGGACTGACACTCCCGACCAGTTGAACCACTCTACTAACTCTTTCCTGGGGTTCAAAGGCTTCCCAGGGGATAGATGTAGCCCGTGGATATGACATTTTGGCATGCCAATCTATTGTTGCCTAGATCATGTGGCCTGCAGCTCCTACATGGCATTGTGAGTGGTCTTCCCACCTTGTGCCTCCAAGCATGTCCAGTCCTGCAAAAGAGAGGAAACCCAGGCCGGGGATCCTGGTGGAGGTACTCCGATGATCAAGTTAGTGGGTGATCAAGGAGAACAGGTCCTCCTTAGTAGAGCCCAGAGTGGTTCCCACGTCTAGAGGATTCTTGAAAGATAAAGTGGGAGTTAGAGCAGTGGTGCTAGAACAGCGAGAGCTAGAACAGTGGGAGCCTTTACGGGAGTCTTTAGAGTTCCTCCTGCCCTCTCATGGACTTTCTTTTGTTTGCTCGTGCTTCACTTGCTTGTTCTTACTTGCATTATTTTTTTCTTCTTGTTTTCAGTTACCTTTGCCAGAGGTCCCTTCGAGCTTCTTATAGAAGCATCCCTCATCTGGTGGAGCTTCGAGCCATTCTCTTAGTGCACCTCTTCTAGGTGAAGCATAGCCTGTCCCTCCTTCTTGAGAGGAGAGAGATAGGGTCCAAAGCCCTCGTAGGGAGGTTATGCCATAGGTGCAGGTGAAGTACTATAAAGTCTGCGTTCCCACCACAGTGAGTGCGAGTGGCGTGCCACGGGGCCTGACACCCCGACAGGAACACTACTTTTTATGGGCATTGTGCCACCATGTTTGGGGACCTAGCAGAGCACTAACCTATGGGAAATACCACATGATCTGAGACTCCTGGTAAACATTCATCTTTTGGATGGTACAGGTGGTGGGTTAAAGGGCGTGATGCCCCGGGTAGAGCACCTTTCAAAGAAGGTGCCAACAGTGAGCTAAGAGGCCTGGTGCTCCGACGGGATGCTTCTCCGCGGGAGATATAGAAGGCATGCCCTAGTGGAGTGCCCCTTACAGAGGTTGCAGGTGGCGTGCCATGGCAGAGCGCCACTCCTTAGAGGTGGCAGGTGGCATGCCCTAGCAGAGCACCACTCCTCAGAGGTGGCAGTTTCTCTAAGTAACATGGGGGTTCTAATGGGGATGGTGACAGTCACTATCCTGGCTGCTCCCAAGTCCACTTGCCTTTATCCATACTTGGCTTTAGGTGGGGAATTTGACTTTGACTAGGAGCTCAACCTTGGATGGGAGCTTAACCTTTGACAGGAGCTCGACCTCAACAAGGAGCTCAACCTTGGCAGGGAGCTCAACCTTGGACAAGAGCTCGATCTTGAACGGGAGCTCAACCTCAGCAGGGAGCATGACCTTGGACAGGAGCTCGACCTCGGTTGGGTGCTTGACCTCAAACGGGAGCTCAACCTCGGTCCTCATCTGGTAGTAGCATCCAGGTGGCACCTTTTACCAGCCTGTCTGCCAGCTGGGTCCAACACGAACTCCATGTTAGCAGTCATGCCACATCAGCTATCTTTATATCATTTTCATCCTAATCATCTTCAGGTTTGGAGATTTCAACTCCATCAACATTACTAGTGGGTTAGTATGGTCCTTTGGTCATTACTTTTCAAAGATGATAGTCTATAGCTTGAACATATATACACATTCATGTTTTTTAATAGTAGTATATTCCAGTGAATAGTGGGGATCTATTTCAAGATTGCCCTTTAGCAAGAGACATGATTAGGTGGGTTGTCATTTGATCTTACTCTTGATCATTTGATTAAATGCAACTAAGAACCAATGCTCTGGTAGTACTTGTGGCTCAGCTAGATAATCCATGAAGCAAAAATTAGACCTTAATTAGAGCTACGGTGTAAAATATATGTAAAAAAAAATGTAAGTACAGAAAATATAAGTGCTAAAAGTAAAGGAGATAGGCAAGCAATCACAAATACAAAAAAATTTATAGTGGTTCGGTGCTTCCAGCACCTATGTTCACTTTTCAAGCCTTTTCTTGGAATTTTCTACTATAATCTTCTCCAAAGATTACATCCAATTTATTTTCTCAAGCTCACAAACCAAATCCTATATTGATTATTTTTTTGGGCTCACAATCAAAACCCTACAAGCCAATCCCAAGCTCAAGAAATACCTAACTTCATTCCAACTGAAGTAGGCAACAAGAAAAATAAGGAATAGTTTAAGTACAATTTTTTTTAAAAAATGAGCAAGAGAAGAACTTATGCATAGTAGAGGAGATACAAGGAATCTTTGGAAGCTTCAATACTTGTCTCCTTATTAGAAAACTAATGATTTGATGAAATTATTTCAGGTAATTGAAAGAATGAGCTCTTAATTCAAGACTTTTGACTTTTTTTTGATATTCTTGATGACTTTGGAATATATTCTCTTAATTTGATGGTTCTTGAATATCTTTACTGAGTTTGGTAGCCTTTAAGAAGCCTTAAAAGGTCAAACTAGTTATTTCTAGTCATTAGAAAAAAAAAAGAGCCATTAGAAACAAGATAAGGCCAATCTAAACTTTCTGAAAAACTAGCCATTGTTCCTATCAGCAATCTTTGAATTGACTCAGATTTCTATTGGGTTGACTCAGAGTTCTTTTGAGTTGGCTCAATCTTCTATTGAGTTGGCTCAATCATCTTTCTCCAAAACATGGCTTTCTATTATCAAGTGTTGAGTCGACTTAGTTTTGTTGAATCGGCTCAAGGTCTATTTGAGTCAACTCAAGGCTTATTCAAGTCAGCTATAAAGATAGCCACAAAAATTAGTTTTCTTTTATTTTGGGCACACCCTATTGGGTCAACTCAAATATTGTTTGAGTCAGCTCGATAGCGTGCCTGCTAAAACTCTTCAGTATCAAGCTAAAACCTTTTGCTATGGGGTTGAAACTTATTTTCCTATAACTTTTGAGATTTTAAACTTCAACATACCTATTTCTTCATAAAATTCATTGACTTTTCTTAAGTATTTAATTATCAAAAACCTATGTTTTAGATTTGTTGGTATTACCCTTATCTTTTCCTAAAACATTGACTTGTATAGTTCATTAGTAATATTATATACTCATATATTTTGTTATTCATCAAAATCAATTCTTGGGGCTAGCATTTTTCTTTTTGCAAGATATCATTTGATTGTTTGAGTACTTTGTTTTTCAAACCCACATTTTTAAATTCAGTAAATAGATCATAAAAGGCCATATGCAATTTATTGAATATAAATTTAATATTAGATTCAGTGCATACCTCATCTTCTAATGCCATTAAGCATAAATTGGCTATCTTCCCTTGCTCTTCTTTTTCATTGGAGCTTATATCCTCGCCGTTACTCAAAGTTATAACCATGGCCTTCTTCTCTTGCTCTTCTTGAAGGTCTTTTTTAATGTTGGACAGTCAGACCTATATTATCTTGGCTTCTTATATTCGTAGCATATAAGTTGATCCTTGTCCTTTTCCTTCTCCTTCTCTTTTTCTTTGCTTGGATCTTCATTTGCCAAGTGCCTTCTTCTATATTTTGATCTTCCCTTATCCATGAATCTTCTGAATTTCCTTATTACAAGGGTTATGCATGTCCTAGTTTTTCTATGAATGAGAGACTTTCTTCTTCTTTTTTTCTTTAGATGCTATTTTGAGGGTGATAGTTTTCTTCTTTCTTTCCTTTTCTTCACAATGATACTTCATGTTCAGCTCATGAGTATCAAGGATCCTAGAAGCTCTTCAAGAGGTAGATTAGTGAGGTCCTTCTTCTTGAATTGCAATGACCTTTGCATCCTACTTGTCTGGTAATGATCGAAGGATTTTTGTACTAGATCACTATTAGATATGTCCTGCCAAGACTTTTGAGAATGTTAATAATATCAGTAAAACATGTAAACATTTTGGATATGGTCTCAGTTGATTCTATTTTAAACAGTTCATAATTATACACAAGTATATTAATTTTTGACTCTTTAACTTAATTTGTACCTTCATGAGTTACATAAAATCAATCCCAAATTTCCTTTACTGAGTTGCAGGTAGAAGTTTGGTTGCATTTAGTGAAGTCAAGTGCACAATACAGTAAATTCATGTCTTTTGCATTTAGTTCAGCCCTTTTCATATCATGATCATCCTAATCATCCTCTGGTTTGGAAAGATTAATACCATTAACTTTTGTTGTGGGTATGTGAGGACCTTTAATGATTTCTTTCCATTATTGAAAATCAATTGCTTGAATATAAATTTTCATCCAAGCTTTCTAGTTTCCATAATTAGTGGTAGTTTGTTGCTAGATTGCCCTTCAACTAGTAATGTGCTCAAATGGGTCACTATGATCTTTTTATCTTAATCATTAGATTAATAGCACTGAGGATGTAGCTCTAATTTCACTTGTTGCCCAGATCGACAACCCAAGAGGGTGTGAATTGGATTTTCAAAAATTAAAATAGAAATATGCACTTTAAAAATATTTAAGTAATGTATAAGCCAAATGTAGTGTGATGTGCTGGTAGCTACATGAGAGAGAGTCAAACAATCACACAAACACAATAAATTTATAGTAGTTCAGAATAATTTTAACTCCTATGTCCACTCCCCAAGGTTCATTTGGGATTTTCACTATATTCTTGCAAAAATATAGCTAAATCATTTTATCCCAGATTCACAATCTAAAATCTAAATACAATGTTTATTTTCTGAGCTCACTAATAACCTAATTGACTTTTTAAGGTTAGCCAATCAAAACCTTAAACCCAAATCCAAGTTTAAGTTTCCTACTAAAACTCATAGCAAACAAAACAAACAAAATAAAGCAATGGAAAAACAAACTCCAAAAGAACTGAATGTTACTGATAAAGCTTGACTTATAGCTGGCTCTAAAAGTTGCTCTTCAATGTACTCTTTGTTCCTTATTTAATACTTCAAGAGAGTAGGTGGGAAGAAGTAAAGCTTTTTTTGAGTTTTTAGATGACAACGCTTATGTTTACAATGATTTTCAAGGAGTCTTTTCCAAGAATGTTGGTTTATCCTTGCTTTATATACTTCTTTCTAGCCATTGAAAGTTAGAAAATAGCTATTAAAAATCTCAAAATTTGAAATCTAGAAGTTCTAAAAACTAGTCATTACTGTGTTGTCAGATAGTTGTGAGTTGGCTCACCTGGTCCATGAGTGGCTCATCTACAATAATTCAAAATTCTAGCTTTCAAGTCCATTATGAGAGTCAGTTCTTGACTTGTAAGAGTCAGTTGATAATTATTATGATAAACCGATCCGGAGAGTTAATTATCGGTCCGAAGATTTAATTAATCGATCCGGATTGGTCGACTAGATGGATTGGCACAACGGTATTTCTGGAGCCCAACATGAGAACGGATTGATAAGGCACTTCAGCCAGCAGCGACATATGACTTGCGATCAGCCTTTGGCCTACTTCGAAGCAAACGGCCAATCTACAATCGACATGCTCCGAAGCAACTAGCTAACCTACAGTCAACCAATCTACTTTGACCTAAGTCCTGTCAAGAACAAACCTGGTTGTTATAACCAACCAATCATATAACTGATAGCCACTGCATCAGTAAGACCAAGGTAACTAACCACCAACAGTAGCTACAATAGATGAAGGGAAGTTATATTAATTAACTTTCCTAACAGAATCAGAAAGTATTAACTGCTTTCAGTTAGAACGATGCCTATAAAAAAAGGTAAGAGGGGACCCATGAAAAAGAAATCCTAAAAGAGTCTAAGGCTATCCTAGACTATGCCAATTGATTCTTCTCTTTTTCCATCTATCTTTGAACTCTCCATTCTGTTGCTTAAACTCTACTGACTTAAGCATCGGAGTGTCTCCCACCATATAAATTCCAGTCAGGGGTTTGTTTTGCAGGAATCAAAGGAAGTGAATCGATGATTCGAGCACTCTATCCAGTCCATGGGGATCAGCATCAATAGATTGGCGTGCTAGGTAGAGGGTGAATAGGTCTTTTAATTATGAAAATTATCCCCCACTTGGAAAGGAGAGCCCTCAAGAAAATACAAGATGGTAAAAGGGGAAGCCCAAAATGTCTCGGTGAGTAGGGGACGCCCTACTTCCCAAAGGAACGACCCCTAGTAAAGAACGATATGACACCTCCTGCATTAATTGTGGGACAGCAACAATTAAAAGCCCTCATGAATTGAGTGGACACTGGCACCATAGTGCAAAACATCCAAGAAACCGCCCTCCATGGATAACATCCACCAGCGACCTCAAGACACAGCCATCAGTCTTTGAGGAGAGAGGATCAGTAGCAAGAATTCAATCAACTACTATTGGTATATCCGACAAATGTGCAAGTGAGCCTAACTCGCCTATCAGCAAAACTGGGCTCTTTAGTCTACAACATCGACGAGATCGATCGAAATCGGTAAGGAACCCAAAATTATTCTATAGAAATGCTCTGAAGCCATTCATTTATCATGTCGATGTCCATATACTTAAGGAGATTGAAAAAGGTCTGATGATACTATACTTAGAAAAATTTTCTTCTCAAAATGGAAGTTAAAGGATAGCTGACTACTTTATACTTCAAAAAAATTTGGAAAAAACTATGAAATGACATAAGTTGGGAAAGAACGATGTTTTTCATTCATATCTAAAGGATCTGTTACATTTACATCGTAATCTTATTACAAAAAGAAGAAGGAAAAGTATAGAATCAATCCTCAGTCATCGAAGCAATGTACGGATCAACCACAGAAGGAACCTCTTCCGACTGTCTTAGAACTTTTGGATCAGCCATAGAAGGAGCCTCTTCCAATTATCTTGGAACTTTTTCGGCCTCACGACATGGGTTCTTCTTCAATCTCGTATAACTGAATGCTCGAGATGTCTAAACCCGAATGAAGCCCAAGAACCTACTTGATGCCAACATTAAAGCCCACCTGGTAGCTGACTGCCCCAGACTGGATCATTTTGTCTTTGAAGTTTGAAGACTTCTTGTAGTCTTCAACAACCTGGGTAGCTTGCTCCTTCACAAACTCTACTTCCTTGGCTGCCTCTTTGGCCTTCTTCTGACTTTCCTTGGCAATGTTCCAAGGAATGGATCTTCTTCTTCCTCTTTCTAAGCTTCGCCTCTTGCTCATATATTTTTGTTTAGGCCTTCTTCAGCTCGGCCTTCAAAGTTTGAACATCGGTGACACTTTTATTAGTTTCTCCTCCATTACCGATCTTAACTCTTTGGCCACCTCTTTTTTGGCTTTCGTAGACTATAGTTCCTCTCGAAGGCCCTTTTTGAGACTTGCGAACCTTGATATGCGTTCCTCTATCAGGGTCACTTTGTGAATCAGCTGCACCAAGCAATGAAAAGAAAAGTTGGTTACATTAACCAAAACTTCAAAGGAATTAATAAGTAAAAGTACTGCTTACTTTCATGACGTTCGGATATATTGCGTCGGCAACCTGCTCCAGCCAACAGTTCTTCGTCACTTCCCATTCTCTCAGAAGGATCATAGCTTTCAATAATTTCTTAGCCAATTTGGGTTCTCCAAACCCCTCCCTTTGAAAAAGACAACAAATTTCACTTCATTTCCCTCTCGGAGGGAATGTTTCTCTCCAGCCCCTCTTCAGTCGGAGGAGCCTTACCTTTATGTTGGGAGAGAGGCTAGACTAATGGTGTGTCGGCAACAGGGGCTAGAGTCGACCACTCCAGAGTCCGAGCTGGAGTAGTGCCCTTGGAGTGGAGCTCTGTCAGAAGAACATCGTCGTTGTTTGACATCATCCTCAGTGGTGTGGGGGCACTTCTCGTGGCCTCTTCAGCCCGAGCTTTCTTTCGGCCCTTCGATTCTGTCGAAGGGACTGGTACAGACCTCTTACAGGCAATTTGATAAAGCTTGCTGAAGTCTGATTTCATCTTATTACCTATAAGACAAAAAAATAATGGTGGTCAACTATCAAGAAAATGAAGACATAAAGGGAATCGTATATTATGAAGTATACCTAACGATAGAGATGGTCTATCTAAGCGAGATGTAAGTTATGCTTGCTCAGTAACTCTTTCGCTATGTGAACTTCAGACCTCGAGAGCCTATCGAAGTCTACTTGGTCAGCCTTCAGAACTTTCTTGCTGATATTATCATCCAAACGGGGTTCTCTCCATTCCATGTTGAAACCCTAAGGATAAGAGAAATACAAGAAAAGAAACAAGGCTTCCATCTGTGGATAGTGGATGGCAGCCCTGGACCAACTTCCGACCAGGCGAGGGCCGATGACCCACCACCCTTAGCCATGGAAGTCCTTCTTCAACATAAAGAAGGAAGTGAACAGGGAGGTTCTCAGCTCTATATTTGCTCTATGGCAGAGGACTAAGAAGGCACAGATGACCCGAATATTGTTCGGAGTCAGCTATGCTGGGACTATATGGTATAAATTAAAAACTTTGATAAAGAAGGGGTGCAAGAAAAATTGAAGATCAGCCTTCAGGTGGTCTTCGTACACTAATATGGTGCTAAAAGGAGTACGATTTATCCTTTCATTCCACTGAGAAAGCACTAATGGAAGGATTTCAGGGATGTGGTAATGATCCCGTGAAGAAGCTAGTATAGAGAATGACAGGGAACTCGTAATAGACTCTGGTTTCGACTCATCGCCACCTCTCCTAGAAGAACTTATGGGGCCGGAGGGGTTACCTTCTCCCCTACCGGCCGAAAGCTTGCCGGCAACAGGAACCCTTAAGGACCTAACCATATTGGAAGAAAGGAAGAGACTCTAACCTATAAAGTGGGAAGAGAACTTGAAGAAACAGAAGCTTGAAGCAGGATGTAGAAGAAGAAGATTTTGGTGGTAGAAGATGAACATCAAGAAAGTTCATTCTCTATGGCAAGCACCTTTTATATAGACGACGGCAATGGTTCAGATGTCCCCTTCGGAAGGTGTGAAGCATCTTCGATCGTGCCATGTACGAATGGCGTCGATCATGGGTACGAACTACTAAGAGATGCTAGCCGACTCGACAAAAGAAAAATCAGCATGTTAATCATGATCCGCAAGAATACAGTTAACAGCCAAGATGGAGTTCCAACACGATATTAGATGGTTATGATGATGCCACGTCCCATGATCCGAGTCGAAGAAGGAAGTTAGCTGAAACACCATAATGAAAAGAGTCAGCATGACTCTTAAACCCATGCCGAATCTTCCGAAGCTAATAAGAGTTTGACACCTGTCCAAAGCACGATGCTCAAAATAGAAAGCAGTTATTATGGCTAGCCAGATCTGAGATTTGCCATCATTAGCAATCTTCTCTTTTACCGAAGGATGATAAAAAAATTAATACTCCCATCTTTTAGAATAATAAATTGCCTTAAAATTGGGCGTGCGGGGCAACTGTTATGTAAATCGATCCAGAGAGTTAATTACCGGTCCGAAGATTTAATTAATCCATCCGGATTGGTCGACCAGACAGATCGGTACAATGGTATTTCCAGAGCCCAACATGAGAATAGATCGACAAGGCACTTCAACCAGTGGTGACATACGACATGCGATCGACCTTAGACCTACTTCGAAGAAAATAGCCGATCTATAATTGACATGCTCCGAAGCAACTGGCCGACTGGGCCTACTCTGAAGTGAATGATCGATCTACAATTAGCATACTCCGAAGCAATTGGCTGACCTACAGTCAGACAATCTACTTCGACCTAAGGCCCGTCAAGAACGAACCTGGTTGTTATAACCAACCAATCATATAACTGATAGCTACGGCATCAGTAAGACCAAGATAACTAACCACCAACAATAACTACAATTAGCTGAAGTAAAGTAATATTAACTAACTTTCTTAACAGAAATCAGAAAATCTTAACTACTTTCAGTTAAAACGACTCCTATAAAAAGAGGTAAGAGAGGACCTTCGGAAAAGAAATCCTAAGCGAGTCTAAGGCTATCCTATATGATGCCAATTGATTCTTCTTTTTTTCCATCTTTGAACTCTCCATTCTGTTGCTTGAACTCTACTGACTTAAGCATCGGAGTGTCCCCCACTGGATAAATTCTGGTCACGGGTTTATTTTGTAGGAACCAAAAAAAGTGAATCGGTGATTCGGGCACTCCATCCAGTCCATGGAGATCAGCATCAACAATAATCATACTTCAAGCCCTTAATCGCTTCTTTTTTTCTCCTTCTTTCAAATTTTTTAACATTTAAAAATTCCTCTTACATGATGAGGTAGTAGGGGGCCTGCCAATGATAGAAATATCTAGACATCCATGTCAAAGCAACTCCTCATCTGCCATAGGTGACCTTGGCTTGCAAGGGCTCGTGTTGTATGTGCAGCCCTCGTGGCACAGCGATCGCGAGCGGCTAAGGCTAGAAATGGGCCGGCCCAAAGTTCATTGGATCGGTCCAAAGATTATATTTTGAAAATTTTTGGATCGAATCCAGGCATCTCTTTGATCCAAAAATTAAATGGACTCTATTTTACAATCCGAAGACTAGTCAGATATGCTTAAAATTTGGTCCAAAACCTGAACAAATTTCAAGCCGGCCTGAAGTTTATTAAACTGGCCCAGTCTAATTTCAGACAATAAGCTTTTGGGCCGGCCATTTTCAGCCCTACAAGCGACAGTCTTCGAGTGCAATTACGGATGAGTGGTAGGCAGAATTATTTCCAGACAACTTAAACATGTGATGGGGCGCTGTGAGCGGTATAGTGGCTTTGCTGCCACGGTCCAGTGAGATCCAAGCCAGAATTGTGAAAAGAAAAAAAAAAAAAAAAAAAAAAAACAACCGCCAAAGCAACGACACTAAGTTGTCTATCAATATGAAGCCGGGAGGAATGAAAGCTAAACTAAATAAATATTTGGGAATAAATTTTGAATGTTCTATCGCTTATCACCTAGTAAAGAACTAGAAAAGACATAAACCTTGGGCTACATTTGGTCAAACAATAAAATTTTGAAGGAATAATAAAAAGTTATATAGAGGAATAAAACAATTTTATGGAATAAGATATTTCTTGTGTTTGGTTGGATAGATAAGTTAGGGACAATAAATTAAAGAGACAAGTAGTTTTCATTTTATCTAGATAAAATTACATTTCTACCATTTGTAAAAAAAATGCTAAGTATGATTGGATATGGCATTTCTACCATTTAGTAATTACTAATATTATTATAAAATTAACATTTAAATAAATAAATATTTTAAATGTTTTTTATTAATATAATATTATATCCATACTATTATTTTTATTAAATTATATGAAATAATATTGGTAATTTAATATTATCAAAATAAATAATGTCAATATTATTTGATTATTAATTTATAATATTAATTAGTTGCTTATATATCATTATTTATTATTTAAATATTAGAAAATTAATAAGGCGAGTGGTATTGAAGGAGGGAAAGGGGCAAAATGGTAACTAGGAGGGTAAGAAGCAAAACTGGTGGAATTGCAATTCCATCCGTCTCCATTGTATTGCTTGTACCGCGTGACAGAGTATAAGCAATTCCTCGCCCTCTTTTTCGGTGTTTGGATGGATAGGATGGAATAACTGGCTTGGTCCGTCCCTACGCCGCAGCCTAGAAGATCACTATTTTATTCAGGTTAACGACACAAATCTTAAGTAGCTATACCTCATGTTATTTAAAACTTGATCAAATTTTTAAAATAACAGTCTTAATGGCGTAAATTAAATTCACTTGAAAACAACCACTGCTTTATATAAGAACCTAACTATATGATATTTCTCTTTTCCACAAAAAAAAACTAAATGATGCTCTGCAAGAACTTTTGTGATTCACCTTGTTCTGCCGCTCATGCCCCATTTGTGCACAAGAAGGGTTCAGGCCTTTCATTATTACGCCTGGCTTGAAAGTTGTAATTAGTGAAACCTTTTTGGTTGTCGGGCTTCTCTGGCCAGAGCGTCAAATGCCGTAAGAATTCTAGTAGTTTTTGATTTGCCTTCTTAAATTGAATTAATCAAAATTCAATCAAACCAATCCAGGTATTTTTATACGGGGCTCTTTAGCTTAATACCCTCATAAATCCTTCAATCTTGAAAGCTTCTCTCGATCGCTAAGGTCTCTCTCGTCCTCCCCCGCCCCCACCTCGGCGCCCCGCCCCCAATGCCATCACCAGACTCTGCATGACCGTTGTCCTAGCCCCCTACTATTCCGCCGCCAGTTCCTCCATGACCATCGTTCCCGCCGTCGATACCACCGCCAAATCCTCCATGGCCCTCATCCTCGTCGAGGCCGACCTCCTACGCTAGTCAAGGAGCGGATGGAGTCCACTCCGTGGTGGCCGTGGCCGCTGCCAGTGGTGGTTGTGGCCATTACTAGTGCCACCGCTGGGGTGGTGAGCCCGAGACAACCTCATGGCGGTGGTTTCACCCTGGCTTCTGGGCCTCTTGAACGATCTTCATCGCTGTCACCGTTGTAGCCATCACCATCGTCTTCTAGATTTGGCTACTGCCCCAGCCCCCAAGGCTCCTCCCACCCCCGTGGCTCCCAAGCACCCCCTCTCCCGTTGCCCCAACCCCACCGACCGTCACCCCTCCCGCTCTACCCCCTCCGTCCCCAAGGCAGCCTCCATCACACCCAGTTCCCCCAAATGATGGTGGAAGCTTTGCCTCTGGCTTCCAGATCAGATCTCTCACGACCGCAGATTCTTGATTAGATGTTCGGATGGTTCAAAAAAAATAATAAAGAACAATATCTTAATACTCTTATTTATTAATTTAAACAAATTTAATAAAATATTATAAAAAAGTACCATCATAAAATTCTTAGCAACCACGCTGACAGGCAACCAACCAACTCATCATATTGAATGCATTTAAGATTGTGGTTCCTGCTAATTTGACTCTGTAAGAAAGAAAAAAAGAACAAAAAAGTAGAAAAGCAAAAAGTACAAAATTTAAGGCTAAAAAGCGAGCAATTAATTTCTGAAGATCATAGTAGCGTTGCATTATATTTCCTCGAAAGAGCTACTTGTACTGTTATCATGTAGCTATTTACAAAAAGGGATAAAAAATACAAGAAGCAACTACGCGAAGGGAAGAAGTAGGCTTAAACCTTGGCGTCTGGATCATGTGCTTGAATTGCTCCACGTCGCATGGAATCTTAAGAACACCTTCTTGTTCATATCCAAACTCTCGAGCCGCCATCTCTAGTAATGCTTTGATGTGTGGATGCTCAAAGAGTTTGGTGTGCACCAGAAATTTCTCCATCTCCTCCCCTATCCCTACAAACACTGGAATATACCCTCTCGGCATCACTGTCATATCCTTCTTCTTCAACCAAGTCATTAGATTGGCCCCAGAGGACAAGCCTTTTAGAATAAGCTCTTTTAAGTCCTTCCTCATTTAATTTGCAGGACATTGATGCGGGTACCCCTACCAGATGTGAGGGAAAAAGCAAGCCAAGTCGTGGAGATTATATGGAAAATTGCATTGAAGAAGGCAGCAACTACAGTGGGTAGTCAAGGAAAAAAAAAGTCGTAGGATGTGTGAGCGGTCGAAAAATCTATCCATGATTCGGATATCTACTTTTTTGGGAGTTATATGGCGATTGCGTGGATTTTGGAGTTTCAAAAAAGTTGTAGGATGCGTGAGCGGTCGAAAAATGTATCCATGATTCGGATATCTACCATTTTGGAAGTTCTATGGCGATTGTGTGGATTTTGGAGTTTCTAGGAACTTACATAGGAAAGAACGAGGAGGAAAGGTCGGCGAAATTGGTTCTTTTATTCAAAGATATTGAATCAAAAAGGAGCAGCCTTTGAATTTTCCTGGATTTTGTTTGATTTGAGAAAAGGACTCGGTATATATATATATATATATATGTTTGTGTGTGTGTGGAGTTTTTTTTTAAATAATATTTTTTAAAAAATAATTACAAAAATAGGTTATGTAAAACTTATTTACCGATGTAGGTGGGTAGAGTGACGTGGATGAATTCGTCCTTTGAAAGGACGAATTCAATTTAATTGAATTCATCTTTTCAAAAGACGAATCTAGTTAAGTTGAATAAAGACGAATTTAATTTAACTAAATTCGTCTTTCTTAAAGACGAATTCAATTGAATTGAATTCGTCCTTTTAAAGGATGAATTCATGTAGAAATTGGTAAAAAAAAAAAAATCCCATGAATTTTGTGTTTTAAAAATATTGATTTTATATTAAAAATTTTGTTATTAAAATGAATTTGTTTTAAAAAAAATTTAAAAACACCCATGAAATTTATATAAATGTATCAAGATTTTATTATAAAAAATAAAAAATTAATAAAAAAATTACAGGACCGATATGTGGATCGATGGTCTGACCGATAGGTGGACCGATGGTCACTGGTAGCAGGACCTGTAGGTGAATCGATGATCGGATCCTGGTGGTAGCCGGACTGGCAATCGAGATGGTGACAGGACCGATGATCAGATCCTGGTGGTAGCCGGACTGGCAATCGGGATGGTGACAGGACCGAGGGTTGGATCCTTCCACGATTTTACTGAAAAAAGGAAAAATTTATTATTATTAAATTAAAATATTTTAAATATATTATTTAATAAATTACATTAAATATTTTATGGATCTCGGTCGAAGTCGAGGTCGGTCAGGGCCCTCTCGCTCCTTCGGCAGGTGGCGCCCGGAGACGGGTCCACCTCGGCCGAAGTCGAGCGCCCCTTTACCGCTCCGCCAGGTGTCCGCCCAGGAGGGGCCCACCTCGGCCGAAGCCGGCGGCCCCTTGCTCCCTCGCCAGGTGGCGCCCTGAGCCGGCCCCACCTCGGCCGAGGTCGAGCCGGGCCCTCTCGCTCCTTCGCTAGGTGTCCACCCAGGAGGGGTCCACCTCGGCCGAAGTCGAGCGCCTCTCTACCGCTCCGCCAGGTGTCCGCCCAGGAGGGCCCACCTCGGCCGAAGCTGGCGGCCCCTTGCTCCCTCTCCAGGTGGCCCCCTGAGACGGTCACTCTCGCCGTTCTCTAACTTGACCGTCGGAGCTCCCTCGCCGGGACTCCCGGCCAGGGCCTCTGACCTTGTCTTACAGGACTGAGAGCCAGGAGACCTCAGGACGAGACAGTCTAATCAAATCAGTGGCTCTGAAGCCACATGCACGGCGGCGAGATCGGCAACACAAATAAATAATGCTTGTCTATTTTAGGCCAGAACACATATAAACACATATGTAAATAAACACTTATATAAATAATTCTTATATAAATTAACAAGAAAGCATGAATTACAATAAATTCTAAAATAAATGACTATTTGGTCCCACATGGTGGCCGTCTCCTAGTGCGTGCAGGCTATATACGACGATGGATCGGAAGTGGCTGATGCTGCTCTGTCTCATGCTCTATATCGTGTGATGCATGATATGCAGCATGCTCTACATCATGTGATGCCTGCTGTGCAGATATATGATGTGACGACGATGCTCATGTACGGAATAATCATGCTGTCAGCCCATGAAATCCGGTGCAGTAGTATAATCAAAATGTGATGCCACATCCAAAGTAGATGTGAACTCGTGCATCGGATGTGGAGAGGTGCTATGTCGTCTCGTACCTCGTCTGTGATGAGCTGACGGAGGTGCTCCGAATGAAGATGCAAATGGATAATAAGGCGAAGGAGTCTCGTCCTCCCTGTCTCCCTCCTGATAAAACTCATGGAGTGGAATCTGTGCATGCTCGCCAAGAGTATGGAGGGCAGAGTGATATATATCCTATATATCCGGGAAGGTCGCACGCTCAAGTATCGTCGCAAAACTACTACCCTGTAAATAAAAAAATTAATTAGTTTGACAAAATTTAAACGTATATTATAATTTAAATAATAAAATTTAAATTACTTACCATGTAATCATATACTGCACCATTGCGACTGATGAATCGACGAGTGATCCTACGATACCACTGCATATAAGGATCGTGATAATCCATGGTACCATCGAATGGATCGCCATGTATAATATAGTCATGACGACTCATCCATAACTGTATATAATCCCGATGAACGGTGGACCAATCTTGATCAGATCGTCCTCTCATATCAATACGATGTAGTGCAGATAACGTATCAAATTGATCTGGCACGACCTGTCGCAACCCGAACTGGCGCATCACTCTATCGGGTAAATGCCACTCTACTATATAAAAATATACTAGTGGCACTCTACTACACCAGATCTCCTGACCCTGTAGACAGTAGTCTGGTAACTGTGCAATCATTGCGGCAGTATATGGCTACCATATGACCTGTTTATAAATAATTTAAAGTATAATTTATTAAACAAGAACAAATAAAATAAGATAATCATTATCAAAAATTCAATATTTATTACCTCATCGGGTCACAGTCGATCAAGTAAATAACGATACGAAGAGACCACATGCATAGGTACCTGTGTGACAGAAAAAAGATCTCTCCATCTACAAAATAAATTAATTAAATTAATTAATTAAAATAATATATATCATACATGGCATAAAAATATTATGTAAATTCTAAACTCACCTCATCCCTAATGGTCCCTGTGGTAAACCGGCTCCATCATCATCAAAATTGATCATCGGATCTGGAGCCTGTCGAAGTAATCTGTGGGGTGCAATAATCGGAACTCTATCCCATGCCCATAACTGTAGTAGCAACAGCGGACCAGTAATATCAGTAACATCTCTGTGGCTCGCCCTGCACATCTCTCTATACAACCAAGCAAGTTCAGCGCTACCCCAACTATACTGTCCGGCCGTCTCGAAATCCGCTAATAAAGGTAGAAATAATAGATGCATGTTGTTCCCAGATTTATCCATAAAAAGGCACCCATCCATCAACTGTAAAATATATGCTCGAGCATAGCACTGAATGGCTGCCTCATCCGCATCGAATGCTAAATCCTGGAAGTGCTCGGTAAGCCAGACCAAGCTCAGACATGATCCATGCAATCTATCATCCGGTGGGACGACCCCTAATAACTCAAGACAAAGCTGCCTCCAGTCTACCCGTGTACTACCCGTCACTGGTAGACCATCTACTGGCAAACCTAGCTGAACAGCAACATCCTGTAGGGTGATGGTCGCCTCTCCATGCGAAAAATGAAAAATATGCATTTCTGGACGCCACCGCTCGACGAGAGCAGTGATCAAATGCCAGTCCAATCTAATAATCCCAACACATGCTAGACCATAGAATCCGGACTGCATCAGCAATGGCAAAATACGACGATCGAGCGGTATCGATCTGCGCATAACCATCTCTCGACATCGATAGTGCAAAACAACATCCTGTCCCTCCCAGACCAAAGATGATCTTTGTGAAGGCTGACCGTGTAGTACACTACTATCAGAAGGACCAGGATCCATAACTGCGATAACTCAAAGAAAATCAATCACAAAGCCCATTTAATGCATAGTAAGGATATCAATCCATATACAAGCTATAAACATCTGACAATAAAACATATCCATATATTACAATCCATCAAATAAAATACAAAGCAATGACAAGATTAGCCTAATACATTACAATCCATATATTAAAACATTTGTAAAATATGACTGATAAAATTTAACTAATCTGCTTGTAGAAGCCTTGGACATGACCGCCTATCATGCCCTTCTTCTTTACAGATTGTACACTTGCATTTGTTGTTGGCTTCTCTTATATCCATATCATTTCTGATCCTCGTGGATCGTGGCCTACCTTTCTGTTGCAGCCTATTTGCATCAGGTATAATGATATCGTGTTCATTTTGCTGGGGCCAATATTCTTCATGAGGAATTGGTTGAAATTGTGGCATATAAGTTCGATGATAATCGTGTAATGTATAGTACCGATCAATGTATATTTTAAAATCAATGGCAACATGTGCACAAGCAGCCATGACATTAGAACAAGGTAAATGAAAACATTGCCACTTCTGACATGTACATGTCTGCTGGGAAAGATGAACAACCTACAGCATCAAAAATCATAATTCAGTATATACACAATGTAATAACATATTTTCAATGATACATAAAGATCGTAAATCCCTGTGTATTATCACCCTTGTTCATGTTCGGTCCACGTCTAGCAGTTTGGACTTGAAACAAGCCAGTTGCTCTATCAAATCGGGTAATGGTATGCGATGTCGCTTTGGCTTGGTTGGAGATGACATGTCCCGTAACAAAAGGAGTAAACATTTTATTTCTGTCCATTGCCTCTATTGCTTGGACACGTCGGCCTTCAAAATATGACACAAGCCGAAAGAAAGTCAACTGTACCAATGCTGTTATGGGAAAAAATCGAGCATTTTTCAGAACTCCATTGAAACACTCGGATATATTAGTTGTCATCATCCCATACCATCGTCCGTCATCATGTGAACGTGTCCATTTTGCTAAAGGAATTTCATTCAACCACTGAACAGCTTCTGGGTTAAATTTCTCAATATTTCTCATGTATTTATGGAATTTTCTAGGCTGCGTTTGCATTACAGCTCTTTTCACCACATCTCTTAGTTTGGGATCACGGAATCTTGAATTGAAGTTACTTGCCACGTGATGCAGGCAATATACATGATAAGCATGCGGTGGCTGCCAACCCAGATACTCATTCTGTACTGTAGCAAGTATACCAGCATGTCGATCAGAAATTAGATAAATTTTCTGACGTGTTGTAACAAAATTTCTGATACAAGCTAAAAACCAACCCCAAGTGTCTGCTGACTCTTCATCAACAATACCAAATGCAAGTGGAAAGATCTGATTATTTCCATCAATAGCAGTTGCAATCAACAATTTCTCCTTATACTTTTCATTCATGAAAGTAGCATCGATACTTATGACCGGACGACAGTGCTTAAACCCTTCAATCGAGGGTGCAAAGACCCAAAATACACGATCAAACTGGGCATAATTTGGTATACCAGTTGGAGTGCTGATAAATTTAACCCAGGTACCCGGATTAAATATTTGTACATCATGCAACCATTTCGGAAGCAATTGATATGACATATCCCAATCTCCGAACAGCATCGCTATCGCCTTCTGTTTGGCATCCCATAATTTTCTATAACTTGGTGTATAGTTGTATTTGTTCTTTATGACTGCACCAAGTCCAGCAATAGCAATGGTAGGAATTTCTTTAACCAGGTCCCGAATTTCATTAGCAATTAAAGTGGAGTCCAAACCACAATGATCTTGAGACATCATTGCAGATAGGCATGTATGAGGACCGGTATATCGTGAGATCTCAAAAAAAGTATGCCGTTTAATACCTCTCAGCATCCACTGACAACCAAAATCTTTGCTCTTACATTTGACATGCCATAGATTTGGATTTGATTCAATAACTTTGAATTCATGATGTCTTTCAACAGAATATTGTTTTACTGCAGTCTGCAATTCTGCCTTATCTATAAAGCGGAGTCCTTTACGTAACTCCTCATTCTTTTGCCATATAACATGTTGTTCCTGCATTGAATAATACATTGATATATTTGCAGCATTCCAATCAATCTGGGTAAATGTTCTAGATGGAGCTTCAAATGTAGAATAATTTGGAATAGTGGTATCATCCGGACTTCGTACTGGATGTGAAGTACCGGCCTCGTCACCTTTGTCAGCCAAGTCATGTTCACTTTCATCATCATTCTCATTAAAAAGTTGATTATCGACATGCACCCTGTCATCAGCAGCTATATATATTGATGCTTCTCTAATATTACTTTCCGGTACAGTACTATCCACCGTACGTAACGGATCTACAGTAAAAACTGAGCCAATATTTTCTACTTCATTATCTGCAATATTTGGAGTACTATATGATAGAACATGTTCAGTTACACGAGTTGTTGCTATATTTCGAACAGCTTCTTCGTAATCATCCTGTTCGCAATCAGGTTCAGGAGCTTCAATTGTTTGGATATCTATATATAACTCTACACCCGATATACATGAATGTGAACCGATAGTTGAAAACATCATTTCCATGTCTTCATCATCGGTTAATGAAACAGGTTCGTACTTTACAAATGTCGGCTGGACAACTTGTGGATATCTATAGATAATCAAAACTTTTTTTCCAGTTCTATCAATACGGAGAACTCTACATATTTTGTTCTCCAACTCTTGAAATGTTATATCAGAACTGATTCTAATTGCCTTTTTTGGTCCCTGATTGTACTCAATTCCATTTGATCCATTAATCATAGAACCACCCATATAACATAATGCTGTGATTCTTTCTCCCATTATATCCTACATATTTAATTAACAAAATATATTTAGAAATAACTTTCTCATATATTGATATCATTAACAAACTAATTAAATTACATAATTAATATGACAATAAAATTCAAAACATAATTATTTTACTATCATGATGAATGCATCCTATCATCAACTACTAGGTAAAGGCCCTATCCCATTCAGGAATTGCATTAATTTTACGGGTCAACTTATAGTAATCAAACGGTATGCAATGAAGACCAAATGAAATCTCGGCAGCATTTTCCTTAGTTCTCCACGTACAAATATTTATGTATGCGAAGAATAAAAGGAAAATGATGATCAAAATTTCATTCGGCCTTCATTGCATATCGTTTGATTACTATACATTGACCTGTAAAATTATTTGCAATTCCCAAACTGTCCAAATTGGACAATCAATTGATCAACATGCATAATTCTCATATCTGTACAAGTATAAAAATATGTACGGATACTACAGAATATGCATATCAAGCAATTGACGGGTCTACGGTTCAATGAAATACAAATTTTATAAAAATATATATAAAAAATTCATCATAATTAATCATTTAAATATAATTATAATTACATCATAATTACATCACTGATATCAATATGTACACAATACATGCTATAAAAATTCATGCTACACATTTATTTAATAAAAAAAACTACAAATACGTAAACTTCAAATTTTATTCATAACTAAGTATTACTAAATAATTATTTAATTAAATAATTATTTACAAGATAGATATAATTAACGATAAAATAATCTTAATGATTAATCCATTTACTAACATAAATAAATTCATATTTATAATATTTTTTTAATAAAATTTTTTTAGTATATCATTATTTTTTTACATTAATTAAACCATTAATTAATTTTTGAAATATAATACTAAATTTTTAAATTTTAATAATTGGAACTACATATTATTTAATTAATCATTATAAATACATATCATTTTTTTAATTCATGAAATAATAAATATTAAACAAAAAATATATAATCAAAACTTCTTATTATTTAATAAATTTTAAATATCTTAAAGTTTTTATATATACATCTTAATATTTACTAAAATTTTTATATATACATCTTAATTTCCCTGCGAGATTGATAACCAGTTTAGTAACCGAGTTGGGTCACATAGCTTTCTCCCCTTTCTTCTTCACTTAATTTAGACTCGTCATTTTCCAATTTCCAGAGTTGCAAAAGGAATCCTTGATATGTATGACACCGCACCAGTCCAGGTTTCTTGTATCAAGACGAGAATCTACCAACTCGGCCAGTTGTTATCCTTGTGAGCTCTGATACCACTTAATAGATTTGGCTCATTGGTGTAACGGCAAAGGAGTATCGAGCAATTTTATATCTCTGGTCGAAGAACAAATCAAGAGAACGATTGTAAAACATCCGAATAAGGAGAAACAATGCTCATAAAGACTATTCCATCGTAGCTAATCAATAGCCCATCTGTACATAATTTATAGATGTCGTGTAAATGAACCTATCAGGATAAAATGACCCGGTGCCGAGAATTCAACCTGGTAGATAAGCTAATACGTCAAAAAAGACTGAGCAAAGCAATGGCAAGTCACTTCAGATTACTTTTTCCCAGGCTGAAGTCACTTCAGATTACTTTTTTCTTTTACGAGCCAGTCCAGGAAACTACATTGGCCAGGTTTCTGGTCAACCAAACATCCAAGGTGGCTTCTTGGAACCTGAACGAGTTCGGATGCCTAGCTAAGGACAGCCAAACGGATATAGTCTAGAAAGAAATTTCGTCCACTACAGCAATCAACTCTTGTTGCGTAGTATCACTTCTCTGTTTTTTTTCCTCCTCTCTCCATCAGCAGTGATCATTTCCAAAGGGCGTCGGTTGATGATTGGTTTCGAAGAAGTAATTTCGAACATAAACTTACCAAGGGTGACCGAAAACAAAAAACATTGTCCCTAGACACGACTCGGAAGGCAGAAGAAAAGAAGCATTTCGATATAAACTCGAAAAAGTCGAGAAGAAAACTTTGTGCTTGATGTTTACTCATAACAACCTAGGCTACTTTGTTACATTCATCGGTAAGATACGGCCTCTGTCGAAGGACTCGGATGCTTTATTTTGACCTTGGTTTCATGAACCCATAATATATACTTACATCTAATCCACCTCATTGCAAGTTGCTCGGATATTTAATCATAAATGGGTTCTAAAGTTCAAAGATCAATTTGTTCTAAATTTTAAAATTTAGTATATCATTATTTTTTTACATTAATTAAACCATTAATTAATTATTGAAATATAATACTAAGTTTTTAAATTTTAATAATTGGAACTACATATTATTTAATTAATCATTATAAATATATATCATTTTTTTAATTCATGAAATAATAAATATTAAACAAAAAAATATATAATCAAAACTTCTTATTATTTAATAAATCTTAAATATCTTAAAATCAGTTTTTTAATATTCATTTTTAATATTAAAATAATAATATAAATTATTAAATAATAAAGTCGAAAAAAATTTATCATAAAAATTCAAAACATAACATTTAATTACTCAAATATGTAATAAAAAATTTAATTCAAATTTAAATTAATATATACAAAATTTAATTTAAACAATCAAATATTTATAAATTTTAAAAAAAAATTTACCTTGAATCCGGATAATGAAATATGGAAGAACAAGATCTAGATCATCCAACGAAAAGCCAATAATCAGATCTACAAAAAAAAAAATATTAATCAAAATAAAATTTAAATACTAAAAAAATAAATAAATAAAAAAAATTTATCGGAATGGATGAGCAAGAGTGATCTTCGACATAAGGACCCTACAGGAAGATAAAACAAAATTTGTAACAGGACCGGACCGGAGCGGTGAGGGACCACCGGAAAAAAAAAAAAAAAACTAGAGGAAGAACAGCGGAAAAAAAAAAAAAAAGGGAAGAACCATGATATATAGGGTCTGCCTGAGTTCGTCTTTTCGAACGACGAATTCTCAGACGAATTCGTCGTTTGGAAAGACGAATTCATATTCGTCTTTCCAACGCCTGTACCCGAAGCCAACTGTCGGCCGGTAAGACCTTCCGATCGACACGTGTCAAAGCAAGGAGGCCGGTTACCAGGCTTAAATTCGGCCTTTGAAAAGACGAATTTGAATTCGTCTTTTCAAAAGCCGAATTCAGAACGGTCTTTGGGCTAAGATGAATTCATCTTTGGAAAAGACGAATTCACTTTAAAATTCATCTTTTCCAAAGACGAATTCGGCCACGCTGGTCACCAAAATGCCACGTATCATTTTTCTTTTTTTTTTCTTCGCAGTTTTTGCCACGTGCCACCTAGATCCATAAATATTTTACGGATTTCCTATTTTTGTAATTAAATTTTTTTTTATATTATTTTTAAAAAAATTCTGTGCGTGTGTGTACGAGCAGCCTTGTGATGTCACGACCAATTGTAGTACAAATGTAGAAGGATAGGTTACGGAAAAGAAAATATATAATAATTTATTCTGTATCCCGGTACATATATATTGTCATATTGTCATATGCAAAATACATAGTTGCATATATAAATGCAAGTTTTACCTTGTTTGTAAAGGCCCCGTCACTATTATTTGGTCAATCTCCTCTTAAGCTGGTTTGGGAACCAACAGAGCCGTCTTCGAAGACCCTTTCGAGACCCAACGGACGGCTGAAATTATCTTTATCGCAAAAATATACATGGTATATTACATGATATGGGGAAAACTCTATACCTGAAATCTCAAAGGTTTCAGGATCGAAAACAAATTGATCATATTCAATTCAGGACAGAGAGAAGCCACATCCGATAATTTCAAATCCGACATCGGGTTCATAATATTTTGAATATGAATAAGCAAAATGAAGATCCGGACAAATCGAATCTATCCAATTGAAACAGTATGTTACCGAACTTACTGGAAGTACAAACCCTGTCTCAAAACATCTCACGCCCGTCCGGTCCTATTTTCCTAGGAGGAGAAGGCCAGGAAAGATACTTCGGCTCCCAGTTATCGAACTTATCGGAAGGACAAACCCTGTCCCAAAACATCTCACGATCATCCGATCCTATTTCCATAGGAGGAGAAGACTAGGAAAGATATTTTGGCTCCCAGTCCTACCAGTAGTAATTTTAACATACAGCAAATCTAACCTTCGGCATTTCAATTTCTTCTCAAACTAAAGATCCCTACGAATTTATTCTGGAACCTATCTCTGGCCCTCCTAGCTCCCAACAACCTAGACCGAGCTATCATAATGAACATGGCCAGCAAGGTTACTATCCTACCGACCTTTAGTTAAGATGCATGTACTTATTTACCTTCAGAATATCGGGGATCCGGTTCTCTTGATTCCGAGTTCTATAGAACCTCAATTACAAAAGATCCTTAAACTTACCGAACTCCTGTATAAGATTCTGACCCAGTCAGCCACTACTATTATAGCACCATAAATAGCCAAAGGAAGAATCCCCCGACATTCACTTTCATGAACCTTTCGCAATAGAAAATACTCAAATTTCATAATCAAGAATAGATCTCAGCCATTAAAGGGCCGTGCCTTTTTTTGAGCCATAATTCTCTGAGCCATTGAGGTAAATGATGGGAAGACATATAAGACAAAGCTTCTCATCAATAGAAGGAGGATATTCCAAATAGAGAAGGATGATTTTTATCTAGAAATCCTGATATCAATCCCAAAATCTGGTCATTTTCTGTTTACTAGCTGCCATATTTGATTATCTCCAAACTACCCCTGAGGTTTAAGTATAAAAGAGGGTTCTCAGTGAATCCTTCAGAGTTATGCACTCCATCACCTGCTTCATATATATTCTCATGCACTTGCATGCTCATTCTGGTATCTGAGCAAATTCTAGCACCATTAGATAGAAGAAGGGGTTTATGGCAGCAATACTGGATCTGCTCCTGGCTATGATACAGTCGTTGATGTTGCAGGTACCGCCAGATGTTGCATCTCTCGAACAATGATAGTTAGCTTATGCACTTGCTAGGTGAGCCTTTTTAGGATATCAGGTTGATTTTCTTATGGAAGGGGGTCAACCGAATCCCTGGGATCAAGTTTCTGATGGGTTGACTGTCCTATTGGGAAGTGGTGGTGCAGGAGCACCGAGTCGACATGTCCTTCGGAGGCATGCAATATGTAGTACAAGTCACTTTTCAAATGGTGGGCCAAAAATAGACATGCCATTCCAGGAGCTTAAAGCTTATCTCGGTATGCCGAAAGTGGGCAAGGAGTTGTTCTATATTTGGCGGTCTCTTTTTCTGCTATCAATTCCGTTATTGTCCAAGAAGAGGATCGAATACAAAAGCTAGTGTATTATGTCAGTCAAATCTTATAAAATACTGAAACAAGATATACTTGGCTAGAAAAGCTTATCTTCGCTTTTATGATATCGACCAAAAAGCTTCGACCATACTTTCAAGCCCACACAGTCATGGTCCTCACTGACCAACCCATCGGATGATTTTACACCGACTTGACACTTCAAGTTGGATGGCTAAATGGGCTCTTGAACTTTTCAAGTTTGATTTGGTATTTTGATCAAGACCTTTTTGTC
The DNA here is from genome assembly GCA_021397845.1 of Areca catechu. NCBI lineage: Eukaryota > Viridiplantae > Streptophyta > Magnoliopsida > Arecales > Arecaceae > Areca > Areca catechu. The sequence continues at coordinate 97,783,215 of CM038039.1, forward strand.
AAGGCACAAGTAATGGTAGACTTTCTCACCTATGTACATTTTTAAAGAAGAATCAAAAGAAAGAGATTTGATGTTTGAAGATCCAAAGAATCAATAGATGCTATATGTAGATGGAGTCTCAAACACAAATGATTCCAGAGCAAGGCTCGTGCTCATTAGTTTAGAAGGATGGGACATCCAATATGCCGTCCATTTTAGATTTTTCTCTATCAATAATGAAGCTGAGTACGAGACCTTGATTGCCAGCCTTACCATTGTCAAGAAAATGGGGGCACAGCATCTCAAAGCTCATAGTGACTTTTGGCTTGTAGTAAATCACGTCCTGAATGAGTATTAAGCCTAAGAACAAAACATGAAGTAGTACCTTCAAAAGGCCAAGAACCTGATTTCGGTCATTTTTAGCTTTAACATTTAGTAGATCCCTAGAGAAAAAAATATTCGGGCTGATACCCTATCCATACTTGCCATGTTTGTGCCCAATAACCTGTGCACATAGGTCTTCTTCGAAGTTCTAGAATAGCCCAACATCAACATGCAAACATCGGTACTCCAAATAGATACTGAATTTTACTGGATGGATCTACTCATCCGGTATCTCCGCAATGGAAGCCTCTCCACAAATATGGAGGAAGCTTGAAAGATGCAAAATCAAGCCTCTAGATTCATCCTCCATAAAGAAAAGCTCTATAAGAGGGGGTTCTTCCAATCTCTATTGAGGTGCCTATACCCCTTCGAAGCAAAGTATGCCTTCCAAGAGATTCATAAAGGGATCTGCAGTAGTCATTGAGGGGCAGGGCTTTATCTTTCAAAATCTTAATACAGGGATACTATTGGCTCACCATGGAATAATATGCAAAGGACAAAGTTCAGAAATGAGATCGGTGCCGGCACCACTCCAATGTACAGTAGCTACCAGTTGCTCTACTTGCACCTGTAAGTGCATCATGGCCTTTCGCTCAGTGGGGCATGGACATATTGGGTCCTTTCACTCTAGCCACAAGAGGATGAAAGTTCTTATTTATGGCAATCGACTATTTTACTAAGTGAATGAAAACTGACCACTTGTTAAGATTATTGAAGTCAAAGTAAAAGACTTTATTTGGAAGTCCATTATATGCCACTTTGGATTATCTTGGACCATTATCATCAATAATAGTTACAATTCAATGGCTTTAAACTCACTGAATTCTATCAGGATTTGGGTGTGACCCAACTCTTCACTTCTATCGACCACCCCCAAGCTAATGAGGAGGCCAAAGTTGCTAACCGCATTCTCCTGTAGGGATTGAAGATGCTATTGAATCAAACAAAAGGATGGTTGGTGGATGAATTATATCATGTCCTTCAAGCTTACCGAACCATACAAAGGATCTCGATAGGCGAGATCCCCTTTAATCTTTCCTTGGTACTAAAGTTGTCATCCCTTTGGAGCTCGATCTTCTATCTTCGAGGGTAGAGGATTTTGAACAAAGTAGCAATCCTGAATGACTTCGAGCAAACCTGGACTTGATAGAAGAGGTACTTGAGGATGGCTGCATACCGAAGGAGAGTCGCTTGTTACCATAAAACCCGAGTCCAAGGCAAGTTCTTCAAGGTGAGGGATTTGCTTCTAAAGCGAGTCAAAGTGTCCCAACCTTCTCACCAAGAAAAGCTCTCTCCCAACTAGGAGGGGATGTATCAAGTGAAGGAATTATTCATCCTAGCACTTATCGTTTGATGCAATTAGACGTCACACCCCAGCATAAACCATGGAATTCAAAAAATTTATGGTTTTCCTATCAATAATGTGTATATTTACTCTTGAAGATGTTATGAAAATCATGTTTTCTTTTAGCAAGGTACCTAAAGGGCTAAATAAGTGACCGAATCAAAAATCTCCAAGGAGAAATTACACTCTTTCTAGAATTTACTGAATTAAAGCACAAACCTTCAGAAAAAAGAGGAAAATAATCATAGGTCCAGAACTCAACCGGCAATGAGCACATGGAATTATGCTTGAGAAATATGAAGAACAATCTTCTTTTTCATCAAAAAGTCTTAAGATATACACATTTCTATGTCACTCATCATGGAAGTATTCTTTGAAACATAGGTGGGATATAGAAAACTATCAAGAGGGCTGCACCGTGGTAAAGAGGTATACCATGTAGATGGATGGAACCGAGGGATGGCATGCCTGGACACTTGCCGCATGGTGTTAAGGCAATGCAAAGAACCCCTCTAGCCCACTGGTGAACGAGAAAGAAGGAGCTCATGCGGACCAACAGCTCCACCCATTATAAGAAAGAAAGGGAGAAGAACATCCTAGAGAACCTCAGCCACTCGTCACTGATGGCCCAGGTTATTGGAAAGTGTTCTTAGCCTTTCCTTCATTCCCAGTACTTGTTGATACTGGGTGCTAAAGGGAATTGAGGAAGGAGACTCATAATGAGAGACCCTCCTCTAGTCTTATACCCTCACCAGCGAGAGTATAAGCATCACAGCTGGGCTACCACCATTTCTAATATCTCTTATGACAAGGTGAACATCTCTCACCGTGCTACTAATCCTACTTGGGCACCTTTCTCTGGCTATATTTGAAGGAAAATCATGCATTTTTAATACTAACACATATGGCTAAGAGTACCATTAGGAAAAATCCACATAACCCTTTTGTCAGGATCAGAAAAAGCCAGTAGTGGTGATGGGAGGGTAACATCCTAGACTTCCAATTTATAGGGAAACCAGATAGAAGTTGACCAACTAGATGATCGACTCACAATTGATTAGGGTCTCTTTTTGCCATTAAAAATTTTTAGGAAAGAAAAATGGCATGGCAGATTTTCATGATGAAATTTCATGCCTTTTATCCTAAAGTTGGCACCAAATTCGGTGGGATTCTTGGCCAAGCAGCACTGTACGCGTACTCTTGGCTCAAGAAAAAATAAAAATTCTTAGGATTTTATATTATTTGTAAGCTACACCTGCTATCTTTAAGAGCATAGGATCCCACTAAACAAGGTCAAAGTACTGGAGGCAAGATATCCCAAAAGCCCTTGTCTAGGATAAAAAAGATTCAACACCCGAAACCTTTGACCGGGCCAGCATTAGAAAGCCTTTGGCCTGACGCTCAACTCCCGAAAGCCCTTTACTGGGATAAAAAAATTCAATACCTGAAAGCCTTTGACAAGAACAGCATTGAAAAGACTTTGACTTGACACTCAACTCTCGAAAGCCCTTGGCTAGGACAAAAAGGATTCAACACCTGAAAGCCTTTGACAGGACAATGCTAGAAAGCCTTTGACCTGATGTTCAACACTCGAAAGTCCTTGACTAGGATAAAAAAGTTTCAACACCTAAAAATCTTTGGCCAGGCTAGTGTTGGAAAGCCTTTGGCCTGATGCTCAACTCTCGAAAGCCCTTGGCCGGGGCAAAAATGAGTCAATACATGAAAGCCTTTGGCTGGGACAACATTGAAACGCCTTTGGTCTGATGCTTAACTCTCGAAAGTCTTTGATCGAGACAAACAAGATTTAACATCCAAAAGCCTTTGACTGAGCTAATATTGGAAAGCCTTTGGCTTAACCCTCAATTTTTGAAAGTCTTTGATTGTGATAAAAAAGATTTAACACCTGAAAGCCCTTAGCTACGCCAGTGTTGGAAAGCTTTTGGCTTGATACTTAACTCTCGAAAGTCTTTGACTGGGATAAAAATGATTCAACATTTGAAAGCCTTTGATCGAGCCAGTATTAAAAAGATTTTAGCATGATACTCAACTCTTGAAAGTTCTTGATCGGGATAAAAAAGATTTAATGCTCAAAAGCCTTTGATCGGGCTAGTGTTGGAAAGCATTTAGCCTGACACTTAACTCCCGAAAGCCCTTGGCCGAGATAAAAATGATTCAATACTAAAAAATCTTTGGCTAGGCCAGTGTTGGAAAGCCTTTGGCCTAACGTTCAACTCTTGAAAACCCTTAGCAGGGATAAAAAATATTCAACATTTGAAAGTCTTTGACCAAGTCAGCATTGGAAAGCCTTTAGCTTGCTGCTTAACTCTCGAAAGTCTTTGGCCGAGATAAAAAGACTCAATGCTTGAAATCCTTTGACTGGACCAGCATTGGAAAGCCTTTGGCTTGATACTTAACTCTCGAAAGCCTTGGATCGGGATAAAGAAGATTCAATATCCAAAAGTCTTTGACCTGGCTAGTGTTGGCAAGTGCCCGAAAGCCAACGATCGTACCCCATACGTGGTCTTGAAAAGCTTGCAACTAAATGTGCAATGCTATAAAGCAACCCTTGCTCCAGAACCATATCGACACTGGTGGATCAGCAACTGAATGAGAATAATACCATACATTTTTGACTTCCTGGACAGTTCCAATCCGTGTCATTTCAAACATTATATTGAGAGGGGCTCGGTCTGGTAAACATTCAATGTTGGGCAACATACTCCAATGAAAGTTGCTTATGCCATAATCTGAGTCACCATCTAAGGATAGAGGTAGCAAAATATTTCATCATACAAATTATGCCAAGCTCTTTGCATGATGATAATAGTCTCGGATCTTAACTGATGGCTAGTGAGTTTTTAATTTTACAATATTAAATATGGTATTAGAGAACATTTATAATCAAACATGCCAGATCACAATACTTAGTCAAAAAAATTGAAACTTTCTCATTAATAATATTGAAAAAGAATCCAAGTGTTCTACAAAATGACCATCTTTATAAGACTGGGTGGTTGTAATACATTGACAAAGAAAAGAAAAAATAATGGAAGTTTAGATGGGTGATGTGCTAACATCTCATTTGATTCCAGTCACTCCTACTCCTGAAGCCAGTGCACCTTCGATCGGGACATCATCATCCAACTCGTCCTTATCCAAGAAGTCTAGATTGAGGTTTGGGTGGCATTTGAAGATCCTCCTCTGATGTAGGATGAGATAAAAGATTTCTAATTTAGTAGATGATTTAATTTGTTGAGCAATGATCCCTACAAACATAAACTTAATTCAACTACAAAATGGCAAAGAGTCATATGAAGGGAAAACTAAATAAGGAATAACTCAAACTAGGGCTGCATGTTTATCCATGAAGATTGGACCTAAGACTTGTGAAACCATCCTATCTAAGGCAGAGACCATTCAAAGATTCAGACCTAAGAAATAAGGAGGGATTTCTTATTAATATTGATGTCTCACGCCATTGGTAGGGATTCAATTTTAGTACTCTCGAATTGAGATTGGTACTAGAAACTATCACTCCAAGAGATGCAGACATCTGGCTTGAAAGGTTCCAAGGGCAAGGCCAACTTCCTCTTCAACTTGTGATCTTGGAGAACCCTAGAAAGAAAAGGGATTAAAGACTTGAGATGACAAGAAAAATGAAAGTTACTAAAACTTCAAGGAAGAATAATATGATGGAGTTGGAGGAGATCAAGTGGCTTCATTCAGTGTCTGGAATGTAATCTCCTTGGACTCCTTGAATTGCAACTGGAGTTGGCATCCCATGATAGTAAGGAATGGCATCCAAAATCTGCTGTAGAAGCCTCTTTGAAGATTGGAGTTGGCAACCTTGAAGAGAGAAAATGGTGAAGAAGCCTTGGTTGGAATTTGGAAGAACTTCTTTGGATGGTGGTGGGGCATTTTCTAGCTAGAGTATTGGTGGGTTTAGGAGAATACTAGGATGGCTAAAGGATGATGTTTTGGATCTCTCACCCACTTTCTCTCAGAGGACACATTGCATATAACAAGTGGAAGAAAAACTCTTTTGATTTCATTCATCAATTATCTCCTTTACAAGGGATTTGGAGTGGTATTTATAGCCTCTCCAAAGTCATTTGAAATTTTGAATTCAAAAGGAGGTTACATAACTTAGGGAGAGATAAGTGGGAAAGTTGAAACCATCCTTGATTCATTCCTTGATAAGTGGGGAAGTTGAAACCATCCTTGATTCATGCCTTGATAAGTGGGGAAGGTGAAATCATCTTTGATTCATGCCTTGATAAGATGAAGTGAGGTGGCCTCATGAGGTGGCTTCCATGTGGGCTTGGGAGATGAGGTGTCTTCCATATAAGTTTGATGATGTGGCACTCCAACTTGGCAAGGTTTGTTGAAGTGGTTTGCCTCACCTAATCTTTATGTCTTCATGCTTCATTTGAACTCAAACCAAACCAAACTTGAACCCAACTTGGAAATTCACTAATTACAAGACCAAATTGACCTTAATTGGACTCAAAAGACCAAATTGAAATAAGTCCAACCCTAATTACAGGACTCAAACTTGACCAAAGAAACAAATTTTCCTATTTACAGGATACATGTTCAATAAAAGAAATAAAATTGAAATCAAAAGTGGCATTAACTCAATCAATTGAAATCCATAATGAATTTGGCTTGATAAAATTGGATTGAAGCTTCTTTCGAACTGTGGCACCCGCACCAATTCTCCCGGGATGGGAATGACTCGATCCTGTCGAGTATGGGTCTCTCTGACTCTGATAATATTCTAGTAAGTCCAGGCTGATTCGTTGTAGGTCCTCCTGAGTGATCCATGAGTTATCGATTATGGTCGACCTTGCCATTGCACCAAATAGCGTTGATAGTCTTTATTTCTGGTAGTGATAGTTTTGTCGTCCAGAATTCTCTCAATTTGATCTCGCAGCTCTGGTATAGAGACTGGTGGACACTCAGGGGTAGGGTCACTCTCAATAGTAGGTTCAGGCCCAAAAGGCTCACTAGGTATCAATATTGGCTCCTTGTATTCTACTAAGTCTAAAATGTTAAAGGTCGAGCGGATACCTAGGTCAGATGGTAGTTCCAATATATACTCATTAGGTCCAATCTTCTTTAGGATTTTGAATGGCCCTGCACCACGGGCATGTAATTTTTTCATAGTTCCAGGTGGGAACTATTCGGGTTTGAGTCTAACCATTACATAGTCTCCTTCAGAGAACTTTTTGATTTTTCTATGTGAATTAGCCATACGCCTGTAGGATTCATTGCTCATATTGATTTTTTTATTTATTTCTTTATGCAAGTCCTTAACATGCTGTGCGTATGACTCAGCAGACTCAGAGACTCGTGCATGTATGGGTAAAGGGATAAGATCTAAGGGTTTCCTAGGTTTGTAACTATGGACCACCTCAAAATGACTCTTCCTAGTAGATCTATTGACTGAGCTGTTATAAGCAAATTCAGCACGAGGAGTAAGAGGTCCCAATTTCCCATACTGTCACTAGCTAAACATCTCAGAAGGTTTCCTAGACTCCGATTGACTACTTCAGTTTGGCCATCAGTCTGAGGATGATAGGCAGTAGAAAATTTTAGCTTAGTTCCTAGCATATGCCAAAGGGTCTTCCAAAAATAGCTAGTAAACCTAACATCTTTATCTGAAACAATGGTTTTGGATAAACCATGTAATCTAACTACCTCGTCAAGAAAACGTTTGGCCAGTCTTGAAGCATCTAAGGTTTGGGAACATGGGATGAAGTGAGCCATCTTAGAAAATCGATTGACTATAACGAAGATGGAATCATGTCTCCTAGAGGTCTTTGGGAGTCCTAGTACAAAGTCCATACTAAGGTCCTGCCATGGACAATCAGGGATTCGTAGAGGAGTGTACAACCTAGTGTTCTACTTTTGCTGTTTGGCAACAGCACATATTCGACATTACGCTACAACTTGGGTTACATTCCTCTTAAGACTAGGCCAAAAAAATGGATCTTCTACCGCTAAGATGGTCTTATTTCTTCCAAAATGGCCGGCTAAGCCTCCAGCATAAACTTCCCAGGTTAATAATTCTCTAAGAGAAGTTTGGGGAACACATAGTTGATTTCCTTTGAAAAGGAATCCATCTAGGAGAGTATAGTCACTATATACACTAGATGGTCCTTGTTAGAGGGATTGATAGATCTCACTAAAGTCAGGACACTTAGGGTATTCCTCTTTCAGTCTATCAAACCCTACAACCTCGGTGCTAACTGAAGTCAAAAGCATGGATCTCCGGCTTAATGTATCTACAACCCTATTCTCAGTGCCGACACGGTGTTTTAGGACAAAGGTATATGCTTGGATGAATTCTACCCATTTTCCGTGTCTAGGGTTTAGTTTTTTTTAAGAACTAAGGAATCGTAAAGCTTCGTGATTAGAATAAAGAACAAATTTTTGTGGTAGTAAGTAGTGTCTCCAATACCTCAAGGCTTATACTACTGCATACAATTTCCTATTATATGTCGAGTATCTCATTCTTGCCTCGTTCAACTTTTTGCTAAAGAATGCCACTGGATGACCTTCTTGACTCAAAACTCCTCCAATTCCTACTCCAGAGGCATCACAAGCAACCTCAAATACCTTTGAAAAATCAGGTAACCTCAACATAGGTGCTTGTGTCATTTTCTTCTTTATTTCTAGGAAGGCTCTATCGACGGGTTTTGTCCATTCAAATGTTCCCTTCCTAATGCAGTCAGTAATGGGTGCCACTATTATGTTGAATCCTCAAATGAATCTCCTATAGAAGGTGGATAAACCATAGAAATTACGAACATCATGGATGCTCTTGGGTACAGGCCACTCGACTATGGACTTGACCTTTTCGGGGTCGGCAGACACCCATTCAGTGGTGACAATGAATCCTAGAAAGATAATTCTGTGGATCATGAATTCACATTTCTTGTGGTTGGCATAGAGACTATTTTATCTAAGGGCTTGGCAAACTTGCCTGAGATGATCCAAGTGGTCTTCCTTTGTTCTACTATAGATGAGAATGTCATCAAAGTAGATCACTATGAATTTTCCTATGAATGTCCTTAAAACTTGTGTCATGATTCTCATGAAGGTACTAGGTGAATTGGACAAACCGAAAGGCATTACTACCCACTCATATAGGCCATCTTTGATTTTGAAAGCAGTCTTCCATTCGTCCCCGGGCCTAATTCTTACTAGATGATAGCCACTCTTAAGATCAAATTTGGACAAAATCTTGGCTTCGGCCATCATATCCAACATGTCGTCTAAACAGAAAATAGAAAAATGATACTTAATGGTGATCTTATTTATGGCCCTGCTATCTACACACATTCTTCATGTGCCATCTTTCTTAGGGGTCAGAAGGGTTGGTACTGTACATGGGCTTAGGCTCTCTCTAATGAATCCCTTTTGAAGAAGTTCTCCAACTTGATGTTGTAACTCAGAGTGTTCTGTAGGGTTTATTCTATAATGGGGAAGGTTCAGTAACGTTGATCCTGGGATCAAATCTATGGCATGTTGAATGTCTCTTAAGGATGGAAGGCGATTAGGAAAGTCCTTTGGAAATATGTCTTGAAACTCCTCTAGAAACCTTAACACTTCCTAGGGTTGTTCCTTATGGGGTTGGTCCTAGGTTTCCTTAGCTATCAAAATCCATATGGGGGAACCACCACTAATCTTCTACTCTAATTCCTTAGCACTAATCAGGTTTACCCCTTGTTTCTTATCCTTCAAGTGACTTGATCCTCTCTTAAATTGATCCTTAGGTGGTGAAGAATTGATTACAATCTTTTTCCCATTATGAGTAAAAGCACATGAATTAGAGTGACCATAGAGTATAGCATCATGGTCATACAGCCATGGTCATCCTAATATGATGCTGCTTACCCCCATGGAAAGAACATCGCACCAAACCTTTTCTTGGTAGGACTGGATTCGGATTATGACTTAGCACCTAATTTTAATAGGAATCGAGGTTGAATCTATCCAGGATACCTTATATGGATTGGGATGGGGCACAGTGGGCAATCCTAAGTTCTTGACCGTACTAGTTGATATAGCGTTGACACAACTTTCTCTATCTAAGATGATCTTGCAGACTTTTTCCTCTATTTTAACAAAAGTTTGTAGGATGTTGGTCCTACACCAATCTTCTTATTCCTTACCCTGGGTCAAGATACATCTCATAACTCCTAGGAATTTAGATGAGTCTATGATCTCTTCATCCCCTTCATACTCATCAGCTAGGTTCTCTCCGGCCTCATATATCTCTTCCTCATAATCTTCTATGGGTTCAGGGACGTCCTCATCTATTTCTCCTATGTGTAATGCTCTGATAGGACATTGGCTTGCAATATGACCTTCCTGACGACACCTAAAACAATGGACACTATCTCCTCTTCGAACTTCAAGGCTTTTTCCTTTGTCATCTCTATGGGCTACTGGAGTAGTAGGATTTGGTCTGTTGGATGGGCTTGGGTTTGGGCTGGGCCTACTTCCAGGGGGATTAATCCTAGTGGGCTCAGGTCGGCGAAATAAAGGTCTCCTTTGGAATCTCTCACAGTCCCTAGCAACTTGGTAGGCTTGGTCTAGGTCATGGACTTCTCTCAAAAATAGTTCTCTCTGGATCTCCTCATGTAGACCTGCTCTAAACCTAGACAACGTTGCTGCTTCAGACTTGACCACGTTACATTTCATCACGAACTCATCGAACTTGGCAATATACTTGGACACTGTCTTATTTCCTTGAGTTAATCGTTGCCATTGATCTAAGAGTCTTTGTTCATAGGACATTGGTAAATACTTCTCCCTAAGTTTCACCTTCATAGCTCTCCAAGTGGCTATGGGCATGTCTCTCCTCTATCGGCTCATGCGTTCAACGTTACCCCAATACAATCTAGCATGACGGACCAATCTAAGTTTGGCAAACTTAAATTTCCTATCTTCCAACATTTCATACCAATTAAAATATTGGTCCATATAACCCTCTTAGTCTATATACACCTTAGGATCCAAGTTTCCATCAAATGTGGGTGCATTTAGATGAATGTTTCTAAAGGCCCTTTCATCCTGGTCAACATAATCATGGTGAATTCTCTTTGGATGTGGGTCAGGAGTATATTCCTAGCATTGGACTCTAGGATGGACTGGTGGCAATTTGGGTGATGTGGTTCAGTAGGAGTCAAACAGGTCTCTTCAAGGGTTCCTATCCTCTCTTTCATTTGATCAAACCTAGTGTTCAATTGCTTGAACTGCTCAGTCATAGTTCTCATCAGGGTCTCTAGATTGGGATCCATGGAAGAACTGGGATGGTCAAGTGAATGCTGATGGGGAGTTCCTGATCTAGTTGCCATGCGCACACATACTCAAACTTGGGCTAGGGATTTGTTAGACCTAGAGTCCAAATCAAATATTAGGTCAAGATGACAATCTTGGTTATAGTAACTTGGCACCTGGCCAGGTAAGTGTAAGGTTGGTGGAGGTCCCTCTTTGCTTTCCTTAGACACCAATTTGAAATTGGCTAGGTAAGCAAACCAACCTACCTTCCTTCGGGCTCTTGTCCCTGAACCACTTGCCTAGACACCAGATACACAAGTACACATAAACAAGTTGTCTAAATTGGCTTGACACTTGGTTCGACCCGACCTTGTGGGTGTCCCTAGCTCACTGAGCAAATTAAATGTCTACTCAGTTTTAATTAAGGGTTGGGTTTGCTATGCAGGTTGGTAATTTTTGGGCTAGGGACAGGTAATGAAATCCTGACCCTATGTCATATTGATGCCCTTAAATTGATTTACCATGAGATGAATGCAAACATGCATAAGAATCCTAATTTCATGTGCAGAAATCAGTGTGATGCAGTTCTGATATGGGACAGAAATGTGATGTGTATCAATGTCAGAAAATTCAAAAAAAATCACAGAACATTCTTGACTCATAGATGATATACCAGATGAAAGAAAATTTAAAAATAAAATCTGTGTTAGGTGTGGTAGTTTCTGGAACATAGACAATGCATGCAGGATAGAACAGCAGAAATTTTAAAGATGCTAGATTAAAATGATGCAAAACTATTCTTTAGGATTTTAAACTTACCTTCTTGGGTTCCCCTTCAAGGGTCAATCACAATGGCACCCTGACACGCCTTAGGAGATCCCTGTGGAATGGGAAGAGAGGGTCTTAAAACCCTACTTTTCTCCTAAAATCGGACGGCCTGGTGAAGCACCCAAATCCAGGTACTGAAGATGATGCAAAGCTCTAACCTACCATGCTCTGATACCAGATTTGATGTGGAAATGAGATGAAAGATTTCTAATTTAGTGGATGATTTAATTTGTTGAGTAATGATCCCTACGAACATAAACTTAATTCAATTACAAAATGGCAAAGAGTCATATGAAGGGAAAACTAAATAAGGGATAACTCAAACTAGGGATGCATGTTTATCCATGAAGATTGGATCTAAGGCTTGTGAAACCATCCTATCTAGGGCATCGACCATTCAAAGATTCAGACCTAAGAAATAATGAGGGTTTTCTTACCAATATTGATGTCTCATGCCATTGGAAGGGATTCAATTTCAGCACTCTCGAATTGAGATTGGTACTAGAAACTATCACTCCAAGAGATGCAGACCTCTGGCTTGAAAGGTTCCAAGGGCAAGGCCAACTTCCTCTTCAACTTGTGATATTGGAGAATCCTAGAAAGAAAAGAGATTAAAGACTTGAGATGACAAGAAAAATGAAAGTTACTAAAACTTCAAGGAAGAATAATATGATGGAGTTGGAGGAGATCAAGTGACTTCATTCAGTGTCTGGAATGTAATCTTCTTGGACTCCTTGAACTGCAACTGGAGTTGGCATCCCATGATAGTAAGGAATGGCATCCAAAATCTGCTGTAGAAGTCTCTTTGAAGATTAGAGTTGGCAACCTTGAAGAGAGAAAATGGTGAAGAAGCCTTGGTTGGGATTTGGAAGAACTTCTTTGGATGGTGGTGGAGCATTTTCTAGCTAGAGTATTGGTGGGTTTAGGAGAATACTAGGATGGATAAAGGATGATGTTTTGGATCTCTCATCCACTCCCTCTCGGAGGACACATTGCATATAACAAGTGGAAGAAAAATTCTTTTGATTTCATTCATCAATAATCTCCTTTACAAGGGGTTTGGAGTGGTATTTATAGCCTCTCCAAAGTCATTTAAAATTTTGAATTCAAAAGGACGTTACATAAATCATGGAGAGATAAGTGGGGAAGTTGAAACCATCCTTGATTCATGCCTTGATAAGTGGGGAAGTTGAAACCATCCTTGATTCATGCCTTGATAAGTGGGGAAGTTAAAATCATCCTTGATTCATGCCTTGATAAGATGAAGTGAGGTGGCTTCCATGTGGGCTTGGGAGATGAGGTATCTTCCATATAAATTTGATGATGTGATACTCCAACTTGGCAAGGTTTGTTGAAGTGGTTTGCCTCACCTAATCTTTATGTCTTCATGCTTCATTTGAACTCAAACCAAACCAAACTTGAACCCAACTTGAAAATTCACTAATTACAAGACCAAATTGACCTTAATTGGACTCAAAAGACCAAATTGAAATAATCCCAACCCTAATTACAGGACTCAAACTTGACCAAAGAAATAAATTTTTCTATTTATAGGACACATGTTCAATAAAAAAAATAAAATTGAAATCAAAAGTGGCATTAACTCAATCAATTGAAATCTATAATGAATTTGGCTTGATAAAATTGGATTGAAGCTTCTTTCAAACTGTGGTGCCCGCACCATCCTCTAAGTATCATCCATGCCTTTAGCAAAAGCTGGCTAAGTAAAGAGCAACTTCTTTTGGTGGCATTCTTCAGAAGCTTTGTAAGCTTCTATCACCTTTCGTGCCACCTCCTTCTTTTGCACTTTGAGATTAGAGATCTCCTATCCATAGCTTCTAGAGCCCCCTCTTCTCGGGAAAGCTCCTCCTTCAATTAGTCTCTCTCAATCTCAATTTATTTAAGACTAGCTTTGATAGTTTTCTGGCTAGCCTCTGCCTCCTTTAGGCACGCTGCCACATCTTTTTTTCCTTCTCCTCGATCACCTAGCAGCTCCTTAAAATTGTAATAGTTCCTGATATAATGGCATATCTATGAAGCAACAAATTCAATGACAAATCATCAAATAAATAAACCCGAATTCAAAAGAAGGAAAATCGACCTTCAGGGCGGTCCAAACTACATCTTTGTGGCATTGGTAATTTTTTTTCCATGACTTGATTTATATCAATGGAATGAATGAATTCTTTGAAAAGGCCTTTGGCAACGTCCTAGTTGTCGAAGGCACAAATTTTGGACCCCATAGCTTAATCACTCAAGACTCCTTTGAAAGTAACCAATTGAGGAGTGGAGGAAGAGGCCCCACCCTTAGATAATCAGGAGCATTTAGCCACAACCAGAGGAGCAAACCCTGGAGCATTGGATATGATGATTTCAGGTTCGGGAGTGATCATGGCCTGAACTCCTAAAGGCTCTCTAGTGGTAAAAGGAACCTTAGATTTTCTTTTCTTTAGGGTCGCCTTCCTTAACTCATGGGCAACCAAAGGATCCATGTCTGAAATTAAAAAAAAAATAATTACAAAAAAATAAAGACCGAAATAAAAGAGCAAAAGAAATGGATAAAAACTTTTCTTACCTTTCGGCTAAACTTGGCTAAATCCCATCTTGAAAAGGGTTACCTCAGATATCAAAACTTTTAAGCTAGGGACTTGAAAGCACCAAGAACACCAACCCATCTCTCCTCCTCTTTGAACAAAAGGGCAGGATGGGTCAATTGTCGAGATTGGATGCCCCACTATGTGAAACCCAAGTGATCAACATCCGGGTACCTTACAAAAAAAATTGCTCCTTCCAATGATGTATAGAGGAAGAAGTGCCCCGAATCAAAGGACACTGACCTTTATAAGGATAGGCAAACCACCATTCATGGTATTAGTAATATTTGTTGAAGGAGAAAAAGGCTTTGAAAAGCAAGATCGAAGGATAAATCCTAGCTAAAATACAAACTATTGCAAAGCCAAGAAGAAATCAAAGAGTATTTGGTGTGACTACATAAGGAGGAAGACCTTAGTCCTAAAGAATTTGATAAAGAAAGGGATCAGAGGTAGCCTTAATTTGGCAAGAAAAAACTCTCGTTATAGAGCCTACCGGTATGAAGGAGGCTTGCATGCTCGATCAATGTCGAGCAGGACTTCCAGTTCAAAGTCTAGAAGGATTTGAAATTTCTTACAAAGCCTCTCCAAGTCTAACTCCCAGATTGTACACTGGATAAGCCTGGAGAAAAAGTCTCCCTTGGGGTCCCCTAGAGGCTCCTCTTCGGGGTTCCCTAGAAGCTCTTTCATAGGGATTGTAGAGGATCCTTCTTTGGGATCCATCAGCTCCTGTGGCAAAGTCACAACAATTGATACTTCAACAGCTGAAGCAACCTCCACCCCTTCGTTGGAAATCTTAGAATCAGCAAGTTCATGGTCTGAAGACCATGAACCCCCCATTTTAGAGGTCCACTCAGAATTTGACATCTTAAGATCAAACCAAAATAGTTAAAAATAAAAAAAAAATTCTAAAAAGCAAATGTAAAGAATACTAGGAACCCAAAACCAAGAATAGCAAGGGACCCCTGGAACTAATATAAAAACTATCTCAAAAAGAATAAGGAAGCCCCCTAATGAATCTACATAGAGATTTGAAGAACCTAGATAAGAAAAAGGAGAAATGAATGGCAATGAATAATGGTAGGACTCATCAAAAATGAATAGGGAGGAGAAAGAAGAACTTGAAAAAGAAAAAAGTGAGAGGTGGAAGAAAGAGTTTCAAAAGGCTAAGGAAGAACCATGCAACAAAGGCTTCCCCATTTATAAAAAACCTGGCCAAGGGCCTAGATTAGGTTAACACAAAACCAATCCTTTGGATAGAAGATAGGTGGCATCCAACAATAGGTTGGATCATGTCCCCATAGATCATTGGAACCAAAGTGTCTTGAACTCATTTCCACCACCTCATCGCCTTTCTTGTAGGAAAATTATGATCCATCTCGAGCACTACGATGTCTTGGATTATCATGAAGCCATAAATATTCTCCGGCCCCACTCCGAGTAATCCACGATGAAACATCTTCTCAAGCATCACACTATATCAATAAAAATCTAGAAATTAATATGATTTGATCGAGAATAAACTTCTATCATTCTACTATCTACTCTAAAAAGTATTAATGAATGAAAACTATTATGATAGAAACAAGGTACTTCCAAAAAGTACCAAATCTTGACACTTGAAAAATTTTATGTTTCATTTATTTTGAAGGTATCTTACAAGTTAAAAACAAGTAAAAAGTTATAATTTTAGTTCTCTTGTCCTTGCACCTAGTTAGCTTGACTAGGATGGAGAGATGGTATGGCTTGTGCTATGATAGGACTCCGAAGCAGACGCGCTCCTGCCTCTAAAAGAATCTGGGTTTCCAGGGTTCTGCAATCCTTGAAACTTGCTCTATATGATTTGCTTTTAGCATGCCGAAGTCAAGTCTCAGCAACTCCTATGCGTGCTTCAGCCAAAGATATTTTGGTCTCTAGCCTTAGGATCTTGTTGCATAATCAGCTACTATATCCTTCAAGCCATCAATGGTAATCCTGGCTATCTTTAACTAGCTTTGTAAAGGTAAGTTCTCCTCCATGTCTATGGTTCGACGATTCTGGACCCATTGAAAAGTGATTGCATTCTTATCCTTCTCCTCTTCTAATTCTTGCCGAGGGAGCCAGACCTCAGCCATAGCTTCATTCCTTGCCTGCTTGACTTGATGAATTTTATCATCTTATCTCGAGGAACCATTATCCTACACTCGACCCCAAGCAAGGCAATGTTCTTTCCATAAGCATTTGTTTTGATTCCTAACCAAATTAACCTCCTTCCAAAATCACTAGATTTGTTTATTTACTTTAGCCTTTAAATCTTTGACCACTGCTTCATAATTTCTCTCCAATTCAACAATCTCTGTCTTAGCATTCGAAATTGATTAGACCTCACCCTCGCGCATGGCCTTCTAACTTTTGATGCATTGAAGCAAGATGACATCCCACTTCCTTAACTTTACTGCTGAATGGATGATATTCTTTGAAAGACCATCTATGCATTTCTTTTGTTCCCAAAACTCTCTCTACTTTAAAAGCATGAGTCTCTACCTTACTATGCTCTCTTTCGACATTAACAATCTTTCCTTCTATCATGATGGCCTTTGCTTCGACAATTTCAACCAACTTCATAAAAAGTATAGATGAAGAGATAGCTATATTAAATTCAAACGGTACCATATTGTTAAAAAGGATGATACACAAAAATCGAATAGCAATAGTTTAGGCAATAGACCTTTCCCATACTTGAACAATTACCTTGAATGCTATGCATCCGTGCTCTTCAGATTCAGCCCTGCAAGCCTGGTAGTCATCTGTTGCCCGAAGGAAGGTCCGGACTCACTCTTTAGTAAATAATAGACTCTCAAAAATATCAGAAGCACCAGAATTGCTTCCCGATGCCTCATCCTTGGGAACACTAGTAGGAGGCACAAATCATTACTGCTTGAGACATCACCCTTGCAGTGCATTAGGACTGCTTTTCATAAATCTCAAACATCATGCAGATCCATGGAGTCTCAAAGCTGGTAGAAAAATCACCAAAAATTGCCTCCTTGAACCAAAAACTGCCACACAACAAATGGAGGGTTGCCCTAGCTCAAGCATCTATGACTATGAACCATTTCTAGAATTCTTTTATAAGGGATTAGTTGTGATAATTTCTCATGTTTTTTGAGAAAGGCATCATAAATGCAATACACAAAAACTTTCTAACAAGCATACTTTTTGAGAACCCAAAACCCAATGTAACTATTAGGATCCCTAAGGCATGGCACTAGAACTACTCCTTAGCCCAAATACTCTATATTTGAACTAAGAAGTGGGGGCTAATGATGTGGAGAAAACTCTATACTTGGATCCTAAAGGTTTTAGGACGAAAATAATTTGATCAAATCTAATTTAGGATAGCGAGAAGCAACATCCAACTATTTTGAATCCTGGCATTGGATCCATGACATTTCAAACATGAACAAGCAAAGTGAATATCCAGATAAACCGAATCTATCCAACTGAAGCAGTATGTTACCAAACTTATCGAAAGGTCAAACCTTGCTCCAAAATACATTACCAATCATCCGATCCTATTTCCCTAGAATGAGAAGGCTAAGAGAGATACTTTGGCTCCAAGTCCTATCGATGGTAACTTTAACATATAGCAAACCCAGCCTTCGATCTCTCAGTTCCTTTCCAAACAAAAGATCCCTATGACTTTACTTCGTTACCTATCTCTAGCCCTCCTAGTTCCCAACAGGCCTAGATCGAACTATCTTAATGAACATTTGGCCAGCCAAGTTACTATCTTACTAACTTTCGGTCAAGATGCATGTGCCTATCTACCTTCAAAACATCGGAAACTCAGTTTTCTTAGCCCTCAAGTTTTGCATAACCTCAGTTACAAAAGGCTCTCAAACTTACCGAACTTCGGTATAAGGTCCTGATCCAGTCAGCCACTCCTATGAGAGCACCCATCAAATAGTCGAAGGAAGAATCAATCGACGTTCACCTTCATAAGCCTCTCCAATAGATAAATAATCAAATTTTATAATCAAGAATAGATCTCAGTCATTAGAGGGGCGTGCCCCCTCCTTGAGCTATAGTTCTCGGAGCCATTAAGATAAACAATGGGAAGACATATAAGATAAAACTTATTATCAATGGAAGGAGGATATTCCAGACATATAAGGATGATTTTCATCCAGAAATCCTATATCAGTCCCAAAATCATGTCATTTTCTGTCTATCAACCACCATGTCAAATTATCTCCAAACTACCTATGAGTTTTGAGTATAAAAGATGGTTCTCAACAAACCCCCTGAAAGTATGCACTCCCTTACCTGCTCCATATATATTCTCATACACTTGCACCACTATTTCATCGGATGGTCTGAAATATTGACTTGAACGTCAGAGGGCCTTCGTCGGAACCTTCTCTAATTAGGGCTTTTTTTGTAGGTACAACCATCTTTGTCTCCTATTTAGCTCATTCAGTCATC
Organism: Areca catechu; assembly: GCA_021397845.1. Classification (NCBI taxonomy): domain Eukaryota; kingdom Viridiplantae; phylum Streptophyta; class Magnoliopsida; order Arecales; family Arecaceae; genus Areca; species Areca catechu. The sequence goes on from CM038039.1 coordinate 97,802,103, forward strand.
CAAGCAGATTTCAGCACCATCATTACCCGAAGTAGAATGACATGCTGATCCAAAATTTAAACAAATACAAAAACAAAGAAAATGGAAAAGAAACATTCAAACAAAAAAAAGAATAGAGATATGGCTTTTATTAGAAAAATTAAACCATACAAAAAGTTTTCTCACGCCTCGGCAAGGAGACACTTCTAAACTCTCTCTCATATGATCTTTTACATACAAAAGAGACACCAAAGTTTCTTTAAATATGGTTCATATGGTTATGAGTTAGACTTCTACCTGAACTGAAAAAACAAAAACCACTTAGATATAAACTTTAGACCAAATAAAGTAACTCTAGAAATAGAGACTTATTTGGAATAGAACACATAAGAAATAATTAAGGTTTTAAAGACATTAAGACAAACGATCAACTGAAATTATAGTCCTAATTGGAGTTGGAGTTGGAATGAATCTCAACACTTTCCCTCATTGCAAAGTCCATACTAACAATACCAATTGAATAGTAATAAGATATATAAACCAAAATAATTTTTTTTCCAAAAGATGCCATCCATAATATAGTAAAATATAACACACTTTCTTAGTCTTCGATAACTACCGTCATGATCTATCCTGTGATAAGGCCCAAAAGAGAATAGCCCCTGAATACAAAACATGGTATTCCTTAGTATGTACCAATGATCAAGTCCATTGGCTAGACCTAGAAGGGAGCTAGTTTTGATTCACATGGCCACAATTAAACCCATAACTAGTCCTAAAAATAAATATGTGACACATCAGTGTGTGCTAGCTATCAACCCTGACTGGCTAAGCTCATAAGGACTAACTCTATTAGCGATCAGTCTCAATTGGCTAGGTTCAAGAGATACTAGTTTCTAATATATGGCCAATGATTTGTCTTGTTGACTAGACCTAAATCATAGTTTAAGTAGATAATTTTTCTCATTTTTACCATAACTAAATAATCATACTTATTTTCACCATAATATCAAATCAAGTTTTTTTATATCTCATTTCCAAAAATAAGAGAATAGTTTTTATTCAAAATTCATGCAACCATAAATATGAATGATCTTGTTTCTAAGGGTTATGCAACATTAAAAAGAAATTATCTTATTTCAGATTTTGTAATCATACTAAGATGCCACCATGCTTGATCTAATATTTTTAATTACTTTTCATGCATAAATATATACTATCAAACTTTTATATTTTCTAAATATTTAATATTTTGTATAAAAAAATCTAATCTTTAACCACATGAATCTGTACTAAATATCTAGAGATAAAAGAAAATTTACTGTTGATCAGATCCAAAAATCATATTTTTTGATGCATGGCTCAATCTCTAGATCTTGTGCTTCCCGAGTATTGAATGCTCAATCTGATAAAATAATTTAGCATCATTATTATCTATTGATCAAAAAAATAATTAGAATGAAGAGAAAAAAACTCAGTTTAGATCATGGTCTAGATTAGATTGTGGGTCAAGTCTACAAGGCTTGGATTGATCTATGTCCAATCTAATTGGGATCAGATCAACAAAAGGCATTCACAAAGTGGTAGGATCTCTCTCTTCTCTCTCTACTTTTCTATCTCTATTTTGTTTCTTTCTCTTCTCATCTTTTCTTTTCTTTTCTTTTCTTTTCCATCTCTCTCTTCTTCCCCTAGCCAACCTCAAGGCTTTCTTCCATGGGTTCTACAAGGTGAAGTGAATGGGAGAATGGGGAGGGAGGGGTCTAGTGGCAGCGTGACCAAGGCAGCTAGGCAAGGGCAGCATAGCTAATGTTGCTATGGCTAGTGGTTGCTTGGCTAGGTTGAAATGGAGGAGAGGAGAGGAAAAGGGGCACTACCCTAGTTGCTTATAGTGGCTTCCAATGCTAGGGAAGAGACAAGGGAAAGGAGAGGGGCTTTTTGGAGATGATGGTGCAAGAGGGGCATGGCCGGCAGTGCCAATTTCCAATGGCCATAATGAACCCAAAATAAAAAGGTTCGAAGGAAATGAGAGAGAGATGGAGGCGGTGATCTTCGTTAGGGGAAATTAAGAGTTTTGGGGACCTTAAATAGGAATAAAGGCTAGGGTTTGTAACCTCCTTTGAAGGTGTATTGGAGGATGACTCCTCCCACTACTAGAAATAAGAGCTTCATTGACAGACAATTCTGTCAGAAAAATCTATAAAATCTATCAGAAAACATGTTTCTGACATATTTTTTAAAATCTTTTCATCTATTAGAAAAACCATGTTAGCATTTTTTTTTTTTGATAGATCATATCCATTAGAAATTTTTTTCTCAAACAAATATTATTTTTTCAATCAAAAAATATAATTTTGACAGAATTTAATGATAGATAGTTTGTCAGAAATATTTTTGATAGATTGTTTGTTAATGAATATAAAGAAACTCAAACATAATAATAATAAATCTTTGATAGATATTCTGTCACAAAATTTTATAATAGAAAATCTATCAAAATGAGAGCTAGGTTGTAAAAAAAACTCTAACTGATAGTTCATTGATAATATTTTTGATAAACTATCTATTAGAAAAGTTTTTACTACTTGGCTCTTGTTTTGACAGATTTTCTGTCAGAAACTTTTTGACAGAATATCTATTGAAAATCTTTCATTATTATGTTTGAGTTTCTTTTTATTCATTGATAAATAATCTGTCACAAATTTTGCTAATTAAAAATTTATCATAAATTCATCAAAAATCCTTCAAAAATTTATAAAATTAAATGAATTTCAAATTTCACAAAATAAAATATGAAGATTCACCTAATACCATTTAACCAATTATATATTAAAAATCTAAAACTTATCATCAATATATTAAAATATGTCAAATACCATATACTAAAAATTCTCCATATATTTATAAAAGTGCATTATATATATACAAAAGTCTAGTCAATCAGCTACTGCAGAATAATTATTATTATAAGAGGAAGGCAAAAATTGGCTTGAAGGTGGTGCCCTAATGCCCTTTATCATGCCCAAGCTTCAAACATATAAGGAATCTGAGCTACAACTCATGCTTCAACTTGTACTTTTATCTCAATAGTCTTTGCCTACAAGCACTTCTTCGCACATTTGTTGAGCATCTCTTCGAATTTCTCATATGTATAATTGGTTAGAATGAGCTACTTGGCTGCGTGCAGGAATAGGATGCGGAAGGACCTCCAAGTATAGATTTGCTTTTGCTGTCAATCCAAAATCATATAATCAACCCTTCTTGGGACCTCCAGTTGCTTCCACCTATGCATCAACTTCAAAACAAGGTTGCAATGAGATATCATCACCATACTTTGCTGAAATAGTCGATACATAAGACTCCTGCAAGTATCATAAATTTATAATTATTTAGTAAGTAGCATATTAAAATAAAATAAATTCATGACTTATAGAAACTTTGTTTGACTTGGCATCGATATATTCTGACTTCCCTTTCAGTCTATGAGTATGGCCAAACAACTCTATATGATTGGATTCTCTACCATACTCTTCCGTCTACACTCAGCAACACATGATATTTTTGAATAGTAAAAAGATTTAATATTAAGTACCTAAAATAATTAAGATTATGTTTATAATAAAAGAATTGAAATAATAAATGCAATAAAGATTTAATATTTTTATAAATTTAAGTAGATTACTGCATGAGATTTAATAATAGAATGGAGTAATACAGAGACAAATGGAAATACCTCATATTATCACTACAACAAAACCAGCCATTGCCAACCACTTTTTCTCGATGCTAGGGGCTTGTGTTGGGAAGCTCCGCCACCTCCTGACGCTTTTGAAAATTGCCGACAAAAAGCAAACATTAAGGATGCTTTAAAGCATCAACAGCTTCTCCCATTTCTTCCAGTTCCCCAATCCTGATATCATTCTCTCTCGATCCTTCGCTGCTCCTCTGTTTTGGCCTCCTCCTGACATTCCTCCTCCTTCATCTCCATTTCAGCCTCCTCCCGAGCTCCCTCCTCCTTCATCTCCATTTTGGCCTCCTCCAGAGCTCCCTTCCCCAGCACCCCCTTCCCCGACATGATTTTTCTCCCCTCTCCACCCCCTTGTGGCTTTGGATCTCCCTCCCCCAGCGTGACTGCTGGTGCAGTGACAGTTTCCCTCTCTACTCCTCCGTGGTGATCGAACCCCCCTGACGTAATGAAGCTTCCCCCTCCCCTGGCAACCCCCCTCCCCGGTGATAGCAATCTCCTTTGATACTTCCTCCCTTCGTTTGAGCTCCTAAAGATTTGGGTGCTCATTTGGTATCTTTTGATCATCTCCAATCAGACACTGGTAGGTCTGGCCAATGACCTGAATTTTGATATTTTATTTTTTTCCCCTCATCGACGAGGAATGATAGTGCTAGGGGTTCTGCAACCAAACTTTTGAGAGATATGCAGGAATTATAGATGTTTGTTTGGTTGTTATTGTTATTTAGTTATTTAATTTTGATGGTGAAGATGTTAGGTTATGTTTTCATTGGCAGATGAACCAACTTGGTTGATCATGCATGTTGTAGGCCAGTACTTGCATTACATAAAATTAATAGGTCATTACAAGTGGCAAGAAAGAAACACTGTGTACTGAGAAACACCCTTAGGGATGATTTGTCTAACTACCAATTATTGTCCATTTGTATAAATGATAATTAAGTGGTAATGGGATCCTAAAACACAACTAGTTAATTGTTCAATCACCACTCACAAAGAAAATTGGATTTATTAGAAAGATTTCACAAAGCGGGATAGAACCTTGAGATTTCCTTTTAGCTGAACAGTAGTCAAACTACACAAGACAAAAAGCAAACTTAAGTTGTTAAGAGACCAAATAGCCATCATGATGTCATACATATCATGTATTATCTTCGGTTGGTTTATTGGGTTTTTTAACCTTAATAAGGAAAAAATAAAAATGCCAGCATATGTACCTTAATGTACATGTCAGGACATTAAAAACAAGGCACATCCTTTTTTTCCAAATCACAAGTATAAAAATATTCTCTTTTATACCAAGAAGCTCTCTGACAAGATGCATAGATACATGAATTTTGCATCTGTACACCAGTAAACCTAGGATATAGACAAGAATAAGAGTGCACAGAAACAATGCATACGTACATATATATAGATATGCCTTAAAAGATCAACAAACAAATTTAGTCCTCATCATGTGTTCAAATGCATCTAAACCATATGCTTGCATAAAACAAGCTTCTTTTCTATGCATGTACTTTAAATCTAGTGTTTGTAAAGGAATATATATAGTCAAACATTGACCTTATGGCTTTAGATCTAGTAACTAATTGAATGTTGATAATTCTAAATAGTAACTACCTCCTCATATTGAGATCAATTAAAACTATATCGGAGGTTTATATGAAGGGACCTCTAGCTGGAAAGAACTGTTTCATAATCTCTCTCATGATATTTTGTATTTGAATCAGAACGTAGAGGAGAAAAAGGAGAAAAAAAAAAAGAACATAGAGGCCTACAACATATATTTTACGCAAATGACTGTATTTTAGTTACTTGTGTAGTAGTTAGAGAAGCTATGTGCTTTGTGATGGTTATGGAAGCTTCTTGTTACCATTCTGATCAAGCAGTTAATGATTGTAGATCTACCTATTTTGATGTCTTTTTCTAATCAGGTGCTTGACTGCTTGGAGGGTAAAGAAGCTTTCTAATCTATTTCAAAATTGGTTTAAGGTTTGTACATGGAGGCTATGATGATTTTGCGATGTATGTTTTCCTGATTCAACTATTTCTAATGGCAGCAATCTTGGATGGCCTTCTTTTGTAGGCAACCAATTGTAGTTATTTTGATTTAGTTGTAGATTAAATAGTAGAACTGAGCCTCCTCTTCTATTAGCCTAACACTAAAGGGAGTATTGGTTTGTGTTCATTGGTGCATCATCAGCATTAGAGTTGATTTTATGACATGATTTATGAAATTGATTTTATGACATGATTTTTGACTTGGATTTAAAATATGCTATTATATTCCTATATTCATTAATAAAATAGATGTTTCTCTCAAAAAAAAAATTAAAAAGGTATAATATAGATTTATTAGCTTTGACAAGTTCTTTTCTAATCACTTAAGTTCTTGACCTAGAAGCCTCTGATAACTAAAATTAGAGCCAGGTCTATCATAAGTCACGGCTTTTATTAATTATATGGATCCCTCATTGAGGGATTTCTTGATCCAATAGGATCAAGAAGGATCTAGAGCTAGAGGTAGGCCCCCTCTCTCTGGTAGAAGCCAACTTTGCCATATGATTGGATGAAGAAGATTGTTGTAGTCCCATATTGATTAATAAGAAAAAGTGCCATCCGGGTTTCTTATCCTAGATCAGTCCTCCTTCCAATAGCTAAAGCTCTTGAGTTGTGAGCCATGATAAATGGTATCAAAGCAATCATGATGTGGGCTATGGGTGTTATTCCATGACATAGCGCTTACTCAAATTTTGCTTGGATTTTGCAGGCATGCCCCAATCATTTCAAATAGCTGATGCAAGAATCTATGTCAAATGCTGTAATGTTCATATACAGATTATTATCCATTTGAGGAAGGGTGCAAACACTAGATTATACCTTAGCATATAGTATTTTTGATATGTTTAGGCTACTAAACTAGTGTCCTTGCAATATTTACTCAAAAACAACCTTTCTAACTTGTATTTGGTTAAATATAATTATACTTAATAAATTGACTCACCTATCTTCCACCAATGATGTTAATTGGCATGTATTTATTTGGATTAATAAACTTGCACAGCATCATATACATATTTCAAGAATATTAAGGCTCCTTGGTGTATACATGCATCTTACTCAACATGTTATGCTTTAAGATTTGTTCATTATTGCAAATCCTTCATTTCAATACCATGTATAGTTTTGCGATGATCAATAATGACTTTTTAAATATTTTTTTATAAAACTTGCATTGCATAGAAATATAGATCCGTCAATTGATTAATGTACATATTCTATATCATCCGTACATTAATTTTATTTATATATGGATGGGAGAATTATATATAATGATCAATTGATTGTCCAGTTTGGATAGTTTAAGAATTACAAATAATTTTATAGGTACTTACAGTAATCAAGCGATATGGATAGAGTTCTAGATATATTTTGGATAGCAATTTCTTTTAGTTTTCCTCATACATCTTTAGTCATATAGGGAGAACTAAAGGAAAATGCTGCCAAGATTTTTTTGGAGCTCCTATTGCGTATCGTTTGATTATTGTAAATGACATATATAATTAATACAATTCATGAATGGGATAAGACCTATCTTTACCTATTAGTTGGTGATAGGATGCATTTATTAGTTAACTTATGTTATTTTTTACATATTTTTTAAAAAAAATTACTTGGTGCATTGTTATTGACTGAAGATTTTTTTTGTATTTAGATAACTTGAAAGTTGGATTATTTTATTCTAAAATGGATAAAAGCTGGATAAATAAACTGAGAAATATTAAAGAATAATTAGATGGAGTTCGTGATTTCATTAAATTTGGTGTGGACAAAAGTAATTTGAATAGAAAGATTTCATGTCCATGTCGATAATGTGTTAATAGTTCCTGTCTAGATCCACAAACAGTTGAAGAATATTTGATATGGAATGGTTTTGCAAGAGGTTATACTCAGTGGATTTTTCATGAAGAATTTATGTTGCCAGAATCAAGTAATCAACCCTCGTCTGATCCTGGATCTAGTAATATGCAAGAGAATCTTGTAGGAGATGATGATATAACAGGTTTGATCACAGATGCTTTTCAACATGGTGTTCAAAACTTTGGAGGTTCAACTGATACATATGAACCAACTGGAATATGTGAAGGTTCTATATTTATTGAACAAATATATATCGAGGAGCAGATGCAACTATCAACTTTTGAGTCAGCTCAGTATCATAATTTAAGGAAAGAAGCAGATGAACAATTATATCCGGGTTGTTTGAAATTTTCTAAGATCTCTTTTCTTATACATTTATTCCATATAAAATATATGAATGGATGGTCGGGAAAGAGTTTTACCATTCTTCTGAGGTTATTAAAGGATGCATTTCCAAAGGGCAATGGCTTACCATCCTCTTATTATAAAACAAAAAAAGTTGTCAACAATCTGGACCATGGATATCAAAAGATTCATAGTTGTCTAAAAGACTACATATTATATCATAGTGAAAATGCTGATCGAGAGTCATGCAATGTATGCGGATCTTCATGATAGACAACTCACAAAGAAGATGAGAATGATGTAGTGAATGGAACAGATACACTACAATGTATAAAGAAATCGATGAAGGTATTACATTACTTTCCTCTTTTTCCTCAATTGAGAAGGCTATATTCATTATCGAAAATAATTTCATTGATGAGATGGCATCATGAAGGACGTACGAAAGATGGAATGTTAAGACATCCAATAGATAGTTTAGCATGGAAAGTATTTAATACTAGGCATTTTGATTTTGCCTCTGATATTCATGATGTTCAATTGGGTTTAGCTTCAGATGGCTTCAATCCTTTTCGAATTATAAATTCTACATAAGCACTTGGTCAGTTGTTCTAATACCATACAATTTACCACCATGGTTGTGCATGAAACAATCCTCACTTATCTTATCAATAGTTATTCCAGGTGATAAGGATCTAGGAAATGATATTGATATTTTTCTACAACCTTTAATAGAGGAATTGAAATAATTATGGAAAGGTATCGATGCAATTGATGCTTCTAATGGTGAAACATTTAAACTACGGGCAGCTTTGTTATGGACTATTACTAATTTTCTAGTATATGCCAATTTATCTAGCTAGAGCATACTTGTTGTGCATATTCGACACATTCAATTTGGTTAAAACATAGAAAAAAATTCTATTATATGGGACATCGTCGATGGTTAGAACCAAATCATCCATTTCATTTTTATCAAGATTTGTTTGATGGTACCATAGAAATGGGATGTACACCTATTCCATATTTTGGAACTAATGTTCGTAGACAAATAGATTCCATCAGTTACATATATTATAAATTCTCGAAGTCTTCTAAAAAAAGAGGAAGGGATGATCAAGAAGGATTGGTAGAAGAAATAACTACTGGTACTATGGATGCACAGGTATTTGAAGATCCTGATAATTTTTTTGAAAATGAAAATGAGAAAGATATACAGATAGCATCTACAAATCAGCCCAGCAAACATTTATGGAAGAAAAAAAGTATCTTCTTTGACTTACCTTATTAGGAACATAATCTTATTTAGCATAATCTTGATGTCATGCACATAAAAAAAATATATGTGATAATCTGCTTGGAACATTATTGAATCTTGATGGAAAGACCAAAGATAACATGAAACCCCGAATGGATTTATAAGAATTGGGTATCCGACATTAGCTTCATCCCAAAATGCTTGCTAATGATAAAATTTATTTGCCTGCTGCATCTTATACCATGTTTACTCAAGAAAAAGATAATTTTTTGACAGTATTAAAAATATTAAAGTACTTGATAGATATGCATCTAATATTTCAAAGTGCATGCATCTTAAAGACCGAGAAATTTTTAATATCAAAAGTTATGATGGTCACATATTAATGAAAGATATCTTTCCAATTGCTTCAAGATTATCGATGCCTAAACAAGTTCTTACAGTTATAATTCGGTTATCATCATTCTTTAAGGTATTATGTTCAACGGTTATTAATCTTAGAGAGCTTGATTAGTTGGAATCGGATGTTGTGGTTACACTTTGTCAGATGGAAAAGATTTTTTCACCTGAATTTTTTACTATTATGGTGCATCCACTCATTCACTTAGCTTCGAAAGTCAAGCTTGGTGGACCGGTACACTATAGATGGATGTATCCTATTGAAATGTATTACAGTCAGTTTTTAATCTCTATATAATTTTTAATAAAAGTAGCTCCATGATGATATATAAATAAATTTTTAAATGTTGTAGGTATCTTGTGTGATTGAAAGATTATATACGAAACAGAGCCTATCCAGAGGGTTTGATCGTGGAAGGATATATTGCTGAAGAGAGTTTGACATTTTGTTCAAGATATCTTCAAGGTGTAGATACTATGTTTAATAGACCTCAATGGCATAGTGATTTCGTAGACAATGCAGAGTTGTATAAGTTTTCTACTGCTGGAAGAGTAATGGGAAATGGTGAAGGTATTGTATTAGATCATAAATCAATTGCACAAGTACATCATTATGTATCACTTCATAGTGAAATCATATATGACTATCAAAGGTTAGCATATTTAATATATTTCAAGTTTAAATATCATATCTTATTTTTTAAAATATTTTAATAAATATAAATTTTATGCAACGAATTTTTAATGTCTCAGCGACAAGCTAATCATAGCACTCGACTTAATCCAAGGATTGAGCAGCGATGGTTAGTCGAGTTATTTCCTACATGGCTTTCAAAATAGATGTGACATATATTTAAAGAATATATGGATAGATTTATCATCGAATAACTTGTTAATATTTTTTATTATTTTTTAGGTATCAACAATGATGGAGAGAATTTGTTCAGATAAATTAATAGCCCTGGCTCGAGGACCTAACAAAGTTGTCATTAGATATAATGGTTTCATAATCAATGATTTTAAATTTTATACTAAAGATTATGAGAAATTTAGAAAATTACAAAATAGCGGTGTTATAGTGGAAGCTGATGAAAAGACTTATTATGGTGCACTTAAAGATATATATAAGTTAGATTACTATGGAATCTTTAAAGTCATATTATTTAGATATAATTAGATAGATATAAACTCATCAAGGGGTTTGAAAACATATGCAAATGGATTTATATTTATAAATATTACAAGGTTGATACATACTGGTGTCTTATTGAAGGATGATCTATTTATTTTTTTTTCTCAAGCTCGTCAAGTATTTTTTGTACAAGATGCAAAAGATAAAGATTGGGCTACTATTATTAAAACAAAACCTCAAGACTTATATGATATGAAAAAATAACTGGAAGATGATGAAAATGATGATACTTATATACATTCCATGCCATTCAATTTTGTACCAGTTGATGATGTACATGCAAAAATATCCTTGGTTAGGATATAATGTAAAAAAATGCTAATGCTTGATTCTTATTGGTATTAAATTTTGTAATGTATGCAATTTGTAGTAATTATTATGTTAAATTAATATTTATCTTTATTAATTCTGACTTTGATGTAAATAATAGGTGACACTATGCCATGCTCGCGATGATTTCTTGGTATACAGTTCTAGCACTCATAGACAGAAGTCGATAATTCTTCTTCGGCACAGTAGGCTGAGGCAGTACTTCATCACATGTTCATACCGGTCCTTCATCCGTACCAAATATTGCATCCAATCCTTCGACACACCAAACTACTGCAGGTCCATCATCCTTAGGGCATCATGATCCTCCCATCTATCCAATAGATGATGAGCTACACATTCAGGATAATTTATTCCAATATCCTTGATTAAATAAAATCTCATTACACTTTTTACTATTTCTTACTTTTATCTATTTCTATGCAAACAGATCAAGGAGGGTTACATGTAGGCACGGGCCCATAGCAGTACAGGATGTGTAGTTGATGCCCGAGGATGAAAAGATAGTGACTGAGTGCAATGAGCTGGGGTAGCCAATTAAAAAAGCCGCCAACTTGTTGAGTTCTTTTTTAGGAACAGTTGCTTAGAGGCATCAGCTTTGTCCATTGAGTTATGCAAAGTAGAATGACACGCTTCTGATGCATAAAGTAGAGATTCTATGAGTTGTACAGGTAAAAAATTGGTATTAAATTATTTATTATCTTGCATAGTTAAAATATTATGTTATGTTTTATATTCTTATTAATTATTTTTTTTTGTAGTCCAAGTTTGTACTCTCTCCACCCTCTCATGATTTTGTACTGAAATCTCTCAACTGAAAATGAAAAGAATATAAAGCACAGTTGAAGATGAAGTATAAGTTGCCGGGTATGACAGAGGAGCATGTAGTTGGTACTTGTCCTCCTGATGTACCCCCTCATTAGTGGGTGGAGTTGGTTCATTATTGGTTTTTTGAGAGGGGACAAGTATCTTCTAATTTCTTTGAAGCAAGTTTATTAAAATATTTAGTTTGTATTGTACATTATACATATATATACATTACTTTCTAGATATAAGAAATTATCTTTTTGATTTTGTAGACATATTTTGATATTGGTAGAGCTGCACGAGCAGCTCTGCCTGTCGCCCATACATCGGGATCAAAGAGTTATGCGCGAGTTAGATAGGAGCTCGTAAGTTTCTTAAACTATATACTTATATTTTCAATATTAAAGTATTTATACATTTTAATGAATCTAATATTATATATCGTGAAAAATGTATCGCGATATATATATGTATCACGGTATATATATGTATCGCGGTATATATATGTATCGTGAATGATATATTATAGTACATATATGTATCGTGGTACATATATGTATCGCGGTACATATATGATCGCGATACATATATGCATCGCGGATGATGTATCGTGATACATATATGTATCGCGATAATATATATGTATCATGATACATATATATATTGCAGTACATATATGTATCGCGGATGATGTATCGCGATACATATATGCATCACAGATGATGTATCGCGATACATATATATATCGTGATACTTAAATAATTTTTATATTTATTTGAATTATTTGCTTAAAATTATAATTTTTCTTGTAGGTGGATGAGCATGGGAGGGAACCCGGTCAGGTGGAGTTTTATCGGATGACTCAAACTCATCGTGACGGCACTTTTGTCAAAAATAAGTCGAGGGATATATGTGTAAGTTTTTATTACAATTTATTTCATGCAATAATTTAAATTTGATTTTGTTAGTCTTTAAGATCTAACTAATTTTTTTAAATTAATACAAGAAAGAGCTACAGTTCTTATTGCCGAGCATGTTGATGATTCTATAGTATCTACACAAAGTAGTCACATCGACACCGAGGTATTTACAGAGTTGATGTGCCCGGAGCGCTACAATCGAGTGAGGGGCTATGGAGTTGGAGCCATCCTCACTCAGTTATCTGCGGTCAATAGACATACACGTGAGGCTACAGAGACTGCTCAGGATGGACATGTTTGCAGACTCGAGGAGAAAATATAGGAGATACGATAGAGTCGTGCCGCCGATAGAGCAACAATGGAGAGTATGAGAGAGCACGTAGAGGGACTTTCATCTATCATACATATGTATGTTCCACGTTAGGTACATATATATGATATTAAATATATATTTTTATATCAAATCAATTTTTTATGTAATATATTGTTATTCATAGTTTCACAAATTAAACATTTTAAATATTTTTTATATAGGCTTCTAGAGCATCAGATCCTCATGGACAGGGTGACGACCTACCTCCTGCAAATCATTGATCTCAACTTTTTATTATTTTATATCTTGTTTTTTCATGTATTTTTTAATTTTGTTAAACAGACATATGTGTAACAAATTTTATTATATTTAATTATAATGAATTTTATATTTGAATTTATATTTGGATGTGTGAATAATGCATGTAATGAGATATTTAGATGTGTGGATTTATATTTGGATGTGTGGATTTATATTACTACATTATACAAAATTTTAAATTTTAAAATAATTATTTTATTTTTTTAAAAAAATGGAATTTTGATGCTTTAAAGTATCGGGAATAACCTTATCCCAGAATTATTCCCGATGCTTTAAAGTATCGGGAATAATGTAATACCGGAGTTATTCCCGATGCTTTTAAAAAGGATCAGGAATAACTTTATTCCCGATACTTTAAAGCATCGAGAATAACCTTATCCTAGAGTTATTCCCGATGGTTTAAAGCATCGGGAATAAGGTTATTCCCGATGCTTTAAAGCGTCGAGAATAACCTCGATGCTTTTAAAAAGTATCGGGAAAAACTCTCTCCACTCCTGCATTCCCGATACTTTTACGATGCTTTTAAAGCATCGGGAGAGTTTTTAGCGATGCTTTAAAACATCAGGAAAAGTCTTTTTTAGCATCGAGAATAATCCTGTTTACTGTAGTGTATACATGGTACATGCTAATCAATATTAATTTATCATATCAAATATTTATATTTATAAATTATAAACTTGCTGTTGTTTTCCTGTGTCATAATGGATATTGAACCATATGAATGTTTGGTAATAGATCCCTCCTCGGACATGCCTCTCCTTGAGGAGGTTCTATGTGCCATAGTTGGCGTATTCCCAAGTATTTCGAGCTAGGTAATTTACTTTAGATAGCTCTTCCCTCCCTCTCTCTCAAAAAAGATTTACCCGTCAACTTTGTAATGGACAGTCATCTGAACCATTTGATTCTACCTGGTAAAGGGCTTTTTCAGGTATCAAAATTCTGAATACAGAGTAATGATGGTTCAGGCTTTTCTCTCCTTGAAGTCTGTAGACACTACCCAGTGCAGCAGCATTTGGATTTTGGAAGGTGTAGAAAATGCGCCGAATTCTTTGATGAACAAGTGTCATTGCTCAGCTTCAAACATAGAACACAGAAATAGAGATCAGAATAAATCTTAATATGTGAATGCTGTAATTTAAGACATAGATACCAGATGATACAGGGCAAAATGTACAAAGAGAAACTTAGATAAAGGCTAGGAGCAAAAGTAGGGCACCGGAATAAAATTTGGAAAAGAATTAGATTGGACATGCATAACATGGTCAGAGCCTTAATTTAATTTTTAGAATACAAGTTGTTTGGCATTCTTGCTACTCAATCATCCAAATTGTGTTTAAAGCCTCGGACTAAAACCAAGATATGGAAGAATTAAAGCTTAGTTCTGATATTCATTTAAAAACTTAACGGAGGGGATCATACGGATACTGAGGGGCAAATGTTCAATGAAATGATAATAAAGTTGTTAATCAAGATATAAGTTTAGCATATTTTGTTTAAAACACGTTGATCTTGATGAAAAACAAAAGGTTTTGACAGAAATTAACACAAATCATTCACAGGCAATCAAAGACTATTACTTAACAAGTGAACCACAAAATCTTTCATATGAGATTACTGTATAAGCTTCAAAAAAAATGGATTGGCAACTTACAATGTACATGGCTCTTATACAAGGTAGATGTCAAAACCAGTGCATAGATAAGGTCGCATTGCTTCGGAAGACAACCAATTCGTACTACTATTGTTGATTAAGCTGTGCTCATTCTGGAATAGAATCAAATAAAATTGAGCCAACAAACAATCTGGGAATCAACAAGAAAGTATCATGCAAAAAAACAAAAAAAAAAAAAAAAGGATAACTGAGGCCTTTGATAGAATACAGAAATATATCCCAAAACTGTACGTTGTCCGCCATTTCAAAATTGACCTCCATAAGCTATTTTGAAGTGTGAGTCCTAATCATGTCAATAATAACTAAATAAAAGCAAATCTCCCTTCTTCCCCCAAATCCCTCCACTCCCTGAACCCCTCCATCTCCCTCACCCCATCCGTCTGCTCCCTCCCAACTGCATGGACCAGTGAAGCCGTTGGCCTCCTCGATCTGCACTCGCTATCAACCCCACCGGGGCCTCCTCCCCACTGCTCCCTCTATCTCCCTCACCCCCTCTATCTGTTCCCTCCCCACTGCAAGGACCAGTAAAGCCGCCAGCCTTCTTGATTAGCGCTCACCGTTGACCCCACCGGCCTCCTCCACCCCACCGCTTCCTCCATCTCCCTCACCCCCTCCGTCTGTTCCCTCCCCACTACAAGGACCAGTAAAGCCACCGGCCTCCTCGATCCATGCTCGTCGTCGATGCCATCGGCCTCCTCCTCTCCACTGCTCCCTCCATCTCCCTCACCCCCTCCGTCTGTTCCCTCCTCACTTCAAGGACCAGTGAAGCCATCGACCTCCTCGATCGGTGCTCATTGTCGACCCGGTCAGCCTCCTCCCCAGTGCTCCATTCATCTCCCTTAACCCCTCCGTCTGTTCCCTCCCTACTGCAAGGACCAGTGAAGCCGCCTGCCTTCCCGATCCGCGCTCATCGTCGACCCCACCGGCCTCCACCTCGGCTACTGGCTCCCTCTCTCCCTCCGTTGCGAGCTTTGTGATGCCACTGGCCTCCCCGAAAGGCTTTTTTTTCCTTGCTCCCACTCCCCGTTTACCAACCTCCTCTTTGATCTCTCACCCTCTTCTACAGGAGAACAAAAGAGGGTGATCTTTCACCTTGATCTAAGATTGTATCCAGTAACCAATAATATATCCAGATTATTGATAATTTAATAAAATTCTATCATATTACTATATTTGATACATTTTTTTGGATGACAATCTATCTTATCTAGTAATCTGGATTGTCTCTCAAGTGATAATCTAGATTATATCTCGGAGAGATGGTAATCTAGATTACCTCTCAAATAATTTTTTTGGACAATATTACCTTTTCCTTCTTCATTCCTCTTATATTATAACATAATACAAAATATAATATAATATTATAATAATATAATATAATATAATATTTATTATAATACTATAATAAAATATAATATAATAATATTATAGTATATAATATAATATTATACTATACTATATTAATATATTTTATTTTGTTTCATGATATTATAAAATATTAAATTATTTAATATAGTATTTAATATTATAATATTATAACATTGTTGCCGATCTCACCACGGGGGCCTGTAGCTCTTGAGCTGGCATGGGTCTCGGACTCTCTCACCTCAAGATCTCCAAGCTCCCGGACCTGCAAAACAAAGTCAGAGACCCTGGCCGGGAGTTTCGGCAGGGGCACTCTGACGGTCAAGTTAGAGAGCGGTGAGATGGAACAGATCCCCTAAGGCGGGTTCCCAAAGGATTCCCATGCTTAGAGGAGATGTAAACGAAAGAAGTGTGGGGAAGAGGGGAGTTGAAGCCCGGCTTCCTGTGCTGGGTTCACCGAGCTCATGCTGAGGACTCCTTGAGGCCTCCCAAGATCGTTCTCTTGGTGTTTTCTCCCTTTTTCGACTTACTTGTCCGCCCATTTTTGCCATCCCTTTTATACCATCGAACTGCCTCAAGCTCGCCTTCCTTTCAGGGGGCTCCCTCCGACCTCTAGTCCTTCTCCTCCCCCTTCTTCTTCGGGTCCGGGAGCTAAGTGGCCGAACCGCCTCGTCCGTCGTGTATCACGAAGGGGGAAGAATGGCGAGGCTTTGGGCCGAGTGCGAGAGCTCTCCTTTTGAGGTGTTGACAGTGGGCTTCCAGCTGTTTCAGGCTCCTGTCCACGAGGATTCCATTCCTCGATTGCAGGGCTCCGTCTGACTGGTGTAAATGAGGTTTCGCATGTCACTGCGGGCCGTACTGGCACCCCTACGGGATGCGGCGCGCGCCGACTCTAGTGGTGACCTTGCAACCCGTGCCTCCGCTTCCCCGAGGCTTTGCAGAGTAGGGCTGACCTCGACCGAGGTGGACCCGTCAGGGGGTGCCACCTGGCGGAGCGGCAGAGAGGGGCTCGACTTCGGCCGAGGTGGACCCGTCTTTGGGTGCCAACTGGCGAAGGAGCATGGGGGCCCGGCTCGACCTCGATCGAGGTGGACCTGTTTTGGGGTGCCACCTGGTGAGGGAGTGAGGGGCTGCCAGCTTCGGCCGAGGTGGACCCCTCCTGGTTGGACACCTGGTGGAGCGACAGAGAGGGGCTCGACTTCAGTCGAGATGGACCCATCTTGGAGTGCCACTGGCGAGGGAGCGAGGAGCCGCCATCTTCGATCGAGGTGGACCCCTCTTGGGTGGACACCTGGCGGAGCGGCCGAGAGGTGCTTGGCTTCGGCCGAGGTGGACTCGTCTTGGGGTTCCACCTGGCGAGGGAGCGAGGGGCCGCCAGCTTCGGCCGAGGTGGACACCTGGCGGAGCGGCAGAGAGGTGCTCGACTTCGGCCGAGGTGGACCCGTCTTCGAAAGCCACCTGGTGGAGGAGCAGAAGGGCCCGGCTCGACCTCGGTCGAGGTGGACCCGTCTTGGGGTGCCACCTGGCGAGGGAGAGAGGGGCCGCCAGCTTCGGCCGAGGTGGACCCCTCCTGGGTGGACACCTGGCAGAGCGACCGAGAGGTGCTCGACTTCGATCGAGGTGGACCCGTCTTTGGAAGCCACCTGGCGGAGGAGCAGAAGGGCTTGGCTCGACCTCAACCGAGGTGGACCCGTCTTGGGGTGCCACCTGGTGAGGGAGCGAGGGGCTGCTAGCTTCGGCCGAGGTGGACCCCTCCTAGGTGGACACCTAGTAGAGCGGCAGAGAGGTGCTTGACTTCGACCGAGGTGGACCCGTCTTCGGAAGCCACCTGGCGGAGGAGCAAAGGGCCCGGCTCGACCTCGGCCGAGGTGGACCCGTCTTGGGGTGCCACCTAGCGAGGGAGCGAGGGGCCGCCAGCTTCGGTCGAGGTGGACCCCTCCTGGGTGGAAACCTGGCGGAGCGACAAAGAGGGGCTCGACTTCAGCCAAGGTGGACCCATCTTCGGAAGCCACCTGGTGAAGGAGCAGAAGGGCCCGGCTTGACCTCGACCGAGGTGGACCCGTCTTGGGGTGCCACCTGGTGAGGGTGCGACGGGTCGCCAGCTTCGACCGAGATGGACCCCTCCTGGGTGGACACCTGGCGGAGCGGCAGAGAGAGGCTCGACTTCAGCCGAGGTGGACCCATCTTCGGAAGCCACCTGGTGGAGGAGCAGAAGGGCCCTGCTCGACCTCGGCCGAGGTGGACCCGGCTTGGGGTGCCACCTGGTGAGGGAGCGAGGGGCCGCCAGCTTCGGCCGAGATGGACCCCTCCTAGGTGGACACCTAGCGGAGCGACAGGGAGGCGCTCGACTTCGATTAAGGCAGACCCGTCCTCGAGTGCCAGCCGGCGAAGGAGCAGGAGCACTTCTTCCCGAACGGGGAATCTTTTAAAAGAAAAAATCCACGTGGTACTGACCGTGTCCAGCTGGACCTGACATGCACCCCACGTTAGCGATGTAGCCATATCAGTTGCCCCCGATCCCCACGTTCCATCAAGGTGTCGTGGCTCGGGACGTGGGGATTTAATGCGGAGATGACATGGAGAAGAAGAAAATCTCATGCCATAATTGCCATGATCCCTGCCGCCACTTCTGTTGCGCCCGAGACCCTTTGAGAGGCTACCACATGCGCATATCCGACGGGCCATTAATGTGCCATTTCAAAAATGAGGCAGTTTCCATCGAACTGAAATATCGATGTCAGGCGTGCATCCACGCGGCGGCTATCTGGTGGCCCGGAATGGAAAGAGGCATACGGCTGCTGTCGATTGAGTTTGAAATGGAGGGCGACTTTCCAGAAATGAAGTCCCTCCACTTTCTCGCACTCCACCGGCAGTTGCAGTGGTTTTCCTTCACTTTCTCAGGATTGCCATTCCTTTTGCACAAAATATTTCGGTGAGTATCCATGACCTCCTTCTCCTCTTCCTCCATCTCTTAGCCCTCGTGTCAGTTTTTCGGTTCTTCTTCTTCCTTCATGGCGCGTCGCCATTATGTCTCCTCCAACCCGGATGAGGCCGGTCCTTCCAGGTCGAGGACTCCATCGCCTTCTTCATCGGAAGGGAAGAGATCCCGGACGAGGTCCGTAGGCAGCTCCAGCCTGGGGCTGTGACATAGGCATCCCTAGGGGTCCTAGGTCTCCCCCCATAGTTTCTGCTCGTCCCATTTCTTCTCTTCCTCCTTCGGTGACCTCTCCCTCCGTCCCCTCCGGTCATGCCTCAATGATGACCGAGGATGACCTTTCTTTGCTCCGGGATGTCTATGGAATCCCGGGTTCGACTCGTCTTTCCCTCCCGCGGCCTGGAGATCGAGTGACCTCGAGCGGCCCCGGGAGAATCGCCTTCTACGAGGACTTCCTCCTCGGGGGTCTTTGATTTTCCCTTCATCCTTTTTCCCTCTCTTTTCTCAATCATTACCGTCTGGTCCCAACCCAGTTGGCTCCTAATGCCATCCAGGTTATCTTTGCCTTCATCGTCTTCTGCCACTTCCACGGGTTCATTGCCCATTTCTCTATCTTCAGGGCTCTTTTCATCCTGAAGTGCTACTCCACCGATGATGGCTGGTGGTACATCTCACCTCGGCATAGGTGCCTCAGGTTCGACCTCCCTTCGTCGATCAAGGGCTGGAAGAACCGATTCTTTTTTGCCTCGGTCGAAATGTTGACTGGGCCTAGAGTGAGCCAGACCGGCTCCAAACCGGAACTCTCAGGTCGAGCCAACGGACCAAGAGGTCTTTTCACAGCTGTTGAGTGACGCGGTCCCAGCCCTCGATGTTCTGCTCTCAGAGTAGAACTTGTTCGAGGCAGGGATCAGTCCCATCCGAGAGCTGGGTGAGGCTTGGATCTCCCTCCCTTGATTTCTTTTTCTGCTTCGCATCCCCCTTCTTTTGAACTGGCTTGACTGACATCTTTTTTCTCAGGTATGAAGTTTTCCGTGGAGATCCTGATGGAGGGCATCGCGCAGAGGGATGCTGCTGAAGGGACTGAACCCCCGACAAAGAGGGCTCGCACTGAGGTGAGCCGGGTGCCTGTGCCGACCTCCATCACTGGCCCTGGAGCGGTGGCTCTTGCCTCCAGGCCACCTCAGGCCCGGGCGCCCGATGTCCCTGTCATCGACCTTGATAGGGCCGGGGAAGAGAGGGGGCCGGAACCTCTTCGGGCGGCGCCTGCTCCAGTCGCTGCACCGGTCGCTTCCACGGTGGCCACCAGGGCGACGGCAGCTCCACCGACGACCGCACCACTTGGCGAAGGAATGGCCGCCTTGCCTACCGACGTGCCCATTCTATCGTCGAGTCTCACCAACCGATGCTCTGTGATCCATGACCAGGGCCTCACGGAGAAAGTCATGGAGTTTGCCAGTACCTCCCGAGAGCCGCCTGAGGGGCAGCAGGGACTACAACGAGGCGCTGCTCGGGATCCTCCCGTAGCTTTTTACGGTAAGTTCCGAGCTCCGACTCCTTAAAGTTCCAGTTGGATTGTTCTAACTTCAATTTTCTTTCGATGCAGATCGGAACGGACGTGCTGCTACTGAGAAACTTTCTCGTCGGCTACACCAAAAAGGACGTCGAGAAGGAGGAGAAGCTCGGCAAGCTCATAGCTGACGTCAAGGACCTCATGAAGAAAGGGATCGAGCTGCGAGGAAATAACCAGGCTCTCCGAGCTGACCTGGCCCGCGCCAAGGGGCGTGTTAAGGAGCTCGAGACCTCTTTGTCGAAGGAGAGGATCTCGAACTAGTGCCGCAACGAGGAGGACGCAGTGGAGAAGACCTGCCTCAGGGCTCAGTCCCGGTCACTGGAGTGCCGGGTGGAAGAAGTCCTGAAGGAGCTGAGCGCAGCCAAGGAGAAGAGCTCCTATGTCAACGGACTACTGGAGGCATCCAAGAGGGAGGCGTAGGAGGCCATTTCGAGGTTCCGGGCCTCCAAGGAGTACGTCATCGAGGTGCAGGAGGCTGCTGTGGACTCCTTCTTGAAGGGGTTCCAGGTATGCCGGGAGAAGGTTGGCTCCTTCTATCCCGAGCTTGACCTTAGCGGGGTCGTCCTCAGTGGCAGGAGGCAGGAGCCCACTGGAGGAGCTTCGGCGGTGGCCGGTGATGAGGCGGCGACTTCCGAGCAGCCTCCAATCGACGGCGCCGGCGGAGAGAGTGCCTCCCAGCCCGAGGAGGATGCAGCTGCGTCGAAGTAGCTCCACGACGTTTTTGTTTTACTTTTGTGTTTTCTTACTTTGGGGTCTCCCGGCCTGTCGGGGCTCCTCTTATGTACTGAACTTTTAAGCATAATGAATTTATCTTTTCATTAAAATGTTCCTTCTGTCTCTCTTTCTTTCTTTTCTTCTTTTTTTTTGTGCATCTTCCAGATTGAACTCCAGCACTAGCCACTGGGACTAAGTCCTGTAGTGCATTCCGAGCGAAACTCCAGAATTGCGTGAGCGAACTTAGTTCTGCCCCACCTTCTAGACCAAAGTCCAGGACTTCCGGACTGAATCCCGGGGTCGCAGGCTGGATCGGAGCCTTGCGCGGCTTGCCGAGCTATTCTCCGGGATTGCGTGGGCAAATTTGATTCTGCCCCGCCTTTCAGATCGAAGTCCAGGACTTCCGGACTGAACCCCGGGGCCGCAGGCTGGATCTGAGCCTTGCGCGGCTTGCCGAGCTGTTCTCCGGGATTGCATGGGCAAATTTGATTCTGCCCCGCCTTTCAAACCAAAGTCCGGGACTTTCGGACTGAACCCCGGGGCCACAGGCTGTATCTAAGCCTTGCACGCTTGCCGAGCTATTCTCCGGGATCACATGGGCGAATTTGATTCTACCCCACCTTCCAGACCGAAGTCCGGGACTTTCGGACTGAACCCCAGGGCCGCAGGTTGTATTTGAGCCTTGCACGGCTTGCCGAGCTATTCTCCGGGATCGCATGGGTGAATTTGATTCTGCCCTGCCTTCCAGACCGATGTCCGGGACTTCCGGACTGAACCCCGGGGCCGCAGGCTGTATTTGAGCCTTGCATGGCTTGCCGAGCTATTCTCCGGGATCTTGTGAGAGGGACATCACGCCTTCGCGGGTCTTCCGCCGTGTCCATGTTCGCTGAACTTAGAGCTAGGTGGCCCTCACCCTACGAGACGAGAGCAAGCATTTGATGAAAAAGATTTCATTTCCAACGTTCAGGGAGCCTTACACTATTGGTAATACATCCTCAAGTTTGAGGCATTCCAGGTCTGAGGGAACCGAGATCCGCCTAGCTCCTCCAGTAGTACGTCCCATGAGGAAGTGCCTCCGCCACCCTATAAGGGCCTTCCCAGTTTGGGGAGACCTTCCCGCACTCCCGTGGCTGGGAAGCTTCAGCGCGGTGGAGCACCAAATCCCCCGGGCGGAAGGACTTCGGTCGCACTCTGGAGTTGTAGTATCTGGTCACTCGCTACCGGTAGGCAACCATCCGAACTCGAGCCCTATCCCTCGTTTCTTCAAGGAGGTCCAGGTTTAGCAGCATCTTGGCAGGGTTCTCTGCCTCGTCGTACTGCTCCACGTGCAGGGTTGGTAGGCTGAGCTCAATTAGGATAACCGCTTCTGCTCCGAAGACAAGGTTGAACGGGGTCTCATCCGTTGCCATCCTCAGGGTAGTGTGGTATGCCCAAAGGATGCTCGGGAGCTCTTCCGCCCACCTATCCTTGGCTTGGTCCAGTCTTGTCCGGAGGCCTTGCAAGATGGTCCTATTCGTTACCTCGGCTTCTCCGTTTGTCTGTGGATGCGCCACCGAAGTGAAACGATGGTGGATGCCGAGATCGCTGTAGAACTCTTCGAACTCCCGACAATCGAATTGACATCCGTTGTCGGTGATAATAGTGTGCGGTAGGCCAAAGCGACAAATAATTGACTTCTAGAGGAACTTGGTGACGTTTGCCTCCATGATCCGGGCCAAGGGTTCGGCCTCGACCCACTTTGTGAAGTAGTCGATGGCCACGATCAAGAATTTTTGTTCCCCGGACACCGGAAAAAAGGTCCTAGGAGATCCATGCCCCATTGAGCAAACGGCCATGGGGCGGAGAGCTGGGAGAGTGGAGCAGCGGGCTGACATTGCACCATGGCGTGTCGCTAACACCAGTCACACCTCTTCACGAAGTCAGCTGCGTCTTCTTTCATTTTCTCCTAGAAGTAACCTTAATGGAGGGCCTTATATGCTAGTGTCCTGCCCCCCACGTGGTTCCCACAAACGCCCTCGTAGATCTCTTGGAGCACGAGTGCGGCCTCTACGGGTCTCAGACACTTGAGGAGCAGGTAGGAGTAGGACCTCCGATATAGTAACCCATCCATTAAGATGAACCGTGCGGCCTTTCTCTTGATGAGGCCAGCCGCCATGCGGTCCTCCAGCAGGGTGCCATCGGAGATATACTCGATGTACTTGTCCATCCAGCTGGGCTCTTAGTTGACTTGCTGGACCTCCATGGGTGTCTCGTAGCTCGGGGCCTTGAGGTGCTTGATGTAAGCGCGGCCCAACAACGAGTTCGGCAGGGTTGCAAGGTGGGAGAGTGCGTCCGCGCGAGCATTTTCCCCGTGAGATATATGGAAGACTCTGAAACGTCGAAATCTTGTCGTGCTTGTTCTCACGAGCTCCAGGTACTTCACCATTTGGGGGTCCTGCACCCCGTACTCCCTCGAGATCTGCCGGCTACTAGCTGCGAGTCAATGAAGACCCTGAGGTTGGCCACGCCCAACTTGTGGGACACTCTCAGCCCCGCGAGGAGCGCTTCATACTTCGCTTGATTATTAGTGGCGGCAAACTGGAAACGGAGCGCACATTCAGTGACTACCCCTTCGCCGTTGGTGAGGATGAGTCCAGCTCCACTCCCGCTGGAGTTCGAGGCTCCATCTACATGAAGGATCCAGACATCTTCCTCTAGTCCTGGCCCCGGCTGCCGATCTTGAAGGCTCTCTTCCACCCCCTTACCCAGGCCTGCACACTCGACCAAGAAATCAGCGAGTACCTGTGCCTTCATGGCCGACCTTGGCCTGTAGGTGATGTCGAACTTGCTGAGCTTGAGCGCCCACTTCGTCAGGCGCCCAGATGTGTCAGATCGGCTGAGCACCGCTTTCAGTGGCTGATCTATCAAGATAGTAATGGGATGCGCTTGAAAATAAGGTCTGAGATGCTGAGCGGACTTGATTAGTGCAAAAATCAGTTTTTCAGACTGGGAATACCTGAGCTCCGCATCGCGGAGGAGTTTGCTTGTGTAATACATCGGCCTTTGCATTCCCTTGTCGTCAGTCCGAACCAGGATCGAACTAATGGCCTCTAGGGTGACCGCCAGGTACAGGAGGAGCTCCTCTCCTTCTTCGCGCCTGGAAAGTAGCGAGGAGGATGCCAGTGTCCTCTTCAGCTCGTCGAACGCCTCCTGGCACTCCTCCATCCAAGTAAAGTCGTTCATCTTCCTCAGCACCTTAAAAAAGGGCAGGCAGCGGTCAGCGGACCTCGAGATAAATCGACTCAGGGCGGCTATCTAGCCGGTGAGTCACTGCACTTGCTTCTTGGAGGTGGGTTGCTCCATGTCCAGGATAGCCTGGACCTTCTCCGGGTTAGCTTCTATCCCCCTTTGGGTTACCATGAACCCCAGAAACTTCTCGGTGGACACGCCGAAGGCGCACTTCGCCGGGTTCAACTTCATCTAGCGAAGCCGGAGGTTACCCGAAGGTCTCTACCAGGTCGCCGACATGGTCCGAAAGGGGCTTGCTCATTACCAGCATATCGTCCATGTACACCTGCATGTTGCGGCTTATCTGGTCTTTGAAGACCTTATTAACCAACCGTTGGTACGTGGCCCTGGCATTCTTGAGGCCGAATGGCATCATCTTGTAACAGTAGGTTCTGTGGTCGGTGATGAAAGCAGTGTGCTCCTCGTCCTCCGGGTGCATTCAGATCTGGTTGTACCTGGAGAAGGAATCCATGAAAGAGAGGAGGCGATGCCCTGAAGTGGTGTCCACGAGCTCGTCGATCTTTGGAAGAGGGAAACTATCCTTTGGGCAAGCTCGGTTAAGGTCGGTGTAGTCCATGCAGATCCTCCACTTGCCGTTGCTCTTCTTCACCATGACCACGTTCGCTAGCCAACTGGGATACTGTACCTCCCGTATAAAGCCGGCGGCGAGGAGCTTCTCCACTTCTTCACTGATGGCCTTCTGCCTCTCTGCAGCAAAACTCTTCTTCTAGCGGACAGGGTGACACCTTGGATCAATATTCAACCGGTGAGTGATGACTTCCGAGGGGATTCCTGGCATGTCAACAGCAGACCGGGCGAACACATCAGCGTTCGCCCGGAGGAAGTCTAACAAACGGGCCCGCTCTTCTTCCGGGAGCTGGGCTTATATCTGCACCATCTTCTGAGGGTTCGAACCGAGAGGGTACGTCAACAGGTGCTCCATGGGCCCTCCCCTAGGGTCTTTCTCTCTTAGGTCGAGATCGTCAACATCGGGGCCGAGCTCAGTGCTCCGAGCACCCGGGATTGTCTACAGGCAATGCTGGACGGGCTGGGCCGTCCCTCTCATCACTCCCATCCCAGAGGTGGTAGGGAACTGCACCAGCAACCTCTTAGTGGAAATGACAGCGTCTAGCTGGTTGAGCCCTGGACGGCCGAGGATGGCATTATATGGTGATGGGAGCTTGACGACGGTAAACGTCATCATTACCGTACTCTGCCAAGGTGTGGATCCGACAGTGACAAGGAGAGTGATCTCTCCTTCGACCCCCACCGAATCTCCGGTGAAGCCCACGAGAGGGGTGTGCACCGGCTTTAATTGATCATGAGACAGGTTCATTCGGGAGAAAGCATCGTAAAAAAGTATGTCAGTAGAGCTCTCACTATCTACCATAATGCGATGTACAGGATGTTTCGCGATGGTCATCTCGACCACCACTGCATCATTGTTTACATTTTCATTTTTTTTCACTTTTCAAAGGGGAGTACATTCTTTGGGTCTCCCGCCTCACGGGCTCTTTTCGTCGCACGCCCGATCCCCCAGGAGATCATGCCCACCAGCTTCTCCGTTGGACGGTTGTCAATTACGGAGACTGGGGAAGGGCTGCGAGTGGCTGTCCCTCCGCCTGGGCTTCATTCCTCATGAATTTCCTGAGGTAGCCCCTCTTGATCAGCTCCTTAATCTCCCGCTTTAGATTGCGGCACTCCTCCGTATCGTGGCCGTGTTCGCGGTGAAATTAACAATATTTTGTCTTATCACGGATGCTCCTTGGATTCTGAGGAGGAGGTCGGCGGAGGTAGTGCTCACCCTCAATCTCCATGAGGATCTTCATCCTGGGAGCGAGGAGAGGGGTGAACGTTCTCTCCAGGGCAGCACCGTTCTTTGGCTTGGGTCTGGACGAAAATCTGTAGGTGGTCCAAGCCTCCGGGTCCCGGGGACATCCCTTAGGGCAGGCTTCTTTGAAGGCTTCCCGTCCAGCTCTCACCTGGTGCGATCGGCCTCCTCCGCTCGGATGTACTTGTGGACACGGAGGAGGAGCTTAAAGTATGTCTTGGGGGGCTTTTTGTCCAGGGAATACATCAAATGGGAGGTCTTGAGCCCGTGCTTCAATGCCAGCATGGCGACAGGCTCGTCTAGACTATAGATTTCCAAGGCAGCGGTCTTGAAGTGGGTAATGTAGTCCCGCAATAGCTCCTGGTCCTAATGCGGATAGAGAAGAGGCTATCCACCTCTCTTGGCACCTTCCGGCAAGCATCGAAGTGTGCCACAAACTTTCCTTCCAGCTGATGGAAGGAGCTGATGGATTCCGGCTCGAGGCGGGTGAACCAAACTCGAGCAGCCTTCCGAAGGGTGGCTGGGAAGGCAATGCATAGAAGACCATCCATCACTCCTTGGACCCTCATGAGAGCCTTGTAGCTATCTAAATGGTTTAAGGGATTGGTGGTCCCATCGTAGGGATCCACCTGGGGCATGCGGAACCGACTCAGGATCGATTCCTCTTGGATTTCCCGGGAGAAGGGTGGTTGGGCATTGTAGCTCGCTAGATCTGTTGGGGAGCTCTGCATGTCGGCAAAGCAGTGGGTGAACTCCGCCAACTTGCGATCGTGCTCCTCCAGGCGCCTCTCGGCCTGGCACCTGATGGCCTCGTCGATGAATCTTCCACCGAGGTCGCTGGAGAAGGGGATGTCGATCGGTCTCGGCGTGGGGCCTTGCCCCGATGGCGCCTGCAGCGCTGCGCTGCTTCGGCGTCGTTGGCTAGGGATCGACTCTCGTGATCTGCCAAACCGGAGTAGTTCCTCTTTGCAGTTGTCTGGTGGCTCCCGCGGGGGTTGGAGACTACCTGCGGATGAGAGGGCCTGCCTTGGATGGAGCGCAGGCTTCCGCAGGGGCCCATGGCTCGAGCCGCGGGGGTCCCTAGCTGGGGCTGAGTGGCTAAGGACTGCTGCTGGTGCTGTAGTTGCCGCACAGCAGTGGTCAAAGTTTGCAGCTGCTGGATGACAGTTACAAAAGGATCATCCACTGGGGATGGCTAAGGAGGAGGAGGACCAGGAAGTTCCCTCTCCGGGCTACGCGGCCCTTGAGGAGAAGGAACTTCCCCCGCTCGGCAAGTGGATGCTTCGCATCCACGCGTCACCACCATGGTCAGAGCGCGCTTTTTGCCCACGGAAAGCTTGCTCGCACAGGGGTTACTGTTCTGCCCCCCTACTTGCATGCCATTCTGTTGCCGATCTCACCGCGATGGCCTGTAGCTCTTGAGCTGGCACCGGTCTCGGACTCTCTCATCTTGAGATCTCCAAGCTCCCAGACCTGCAAAACAAAGTCAAAGACCCTGGTCGGGGGTTCCGGCAGGGGCACTCCAGCCGAGGTGGACCCATCTTCGGAAGCCACCTGGCGGAGGAGCAGAAGGGCCCGGCTCGACCTCGGCCGAGGTGGACCCGTCTTGGGGTGCCACCTGGCGAGGGAGCGAGGGGCCGCCAGCTTCGACTGAGGTGGCCCCTCCTTGGTGGACACCTGGCGGAGTGGCAAAGAGGGGCTCGACTTCGGTCGAGGTGGACCCATCTTCGGAAGCCACCTGACAGAAGAGCAGAAGGGCCAGGCTCGACCTCGACTGAGGTGGACCCAGCTTGGGGTGCCACCTGGCGAGGGATCGAGGGGCCGCTAGCTTTGACCGAGGTTGACCACTCCTGGGTGGACACCTGGCGGAGTGGCAGGGAGGCGCTCGACTTCGACCAAGGCAGACCCGTCTTCGGGTGCCGGCCGGCGAAGGAGCAGGAGCACTTCTTCCCGAACGGGAGATCTTTTGAAAGAAAAAATTCATGTGGTACTGACCGTGTCCAGCTGGACCTGACACGCGCCCCACGTCAGCGATGTAGCCATATCAAACATAATATAAATTATTTTATTATAATATTATATAATATATATAATATAAATAAAATAATATTATAGTATATACTTTAATATATAATATATTATATTATGTTTTGTAATATATAATATAAAATTAATATTATAATATTAATATAAAATAAAATAATATAAATTATATTTTATATTTTATAAAATAAAATATATTATATCATATTTAAAATAATATAATATATTAAATATAATGTAGTATATTTATATTAAATATATTTATAAAAAATATAAGTATATTATATTAAATTTAATAATATAATATATAATTTTGATATATTATTTAATATATTTAAATAGTATATTAAATATATTATTTATTTATATATATATATTTATATTAAATTTATTTAATATACAAAATAATTTTAAATTTTTTTAAGTTTAATATAAAATGTAAAATATTTTATATTTAATATATTTTATAATATAAAATATTTTATAATTTTTTATAAATAAAGTATAGATTTAATTTAAAAATATTTTAAAATTTTGATTTTGCCTTATGCAACATTACTTAATGTACCAAACATAATAATCCACATTACTTATATTAAAACACAATAATCCACATTACTTATATTCAAACACAGTAATCCACATTACTTGTAATCTATATTACCAGCAATCCATATTACTGGTAATTCATATTACCTTTCAGGATTGACCGGCAATATACCAAACAAAACCCAAGAGAAGAAGAAAGGAGCCAGCATCCATGTAATTGCAAAAAAATTAGAAAGTATTAGATTAGGGTTTTGGAAGTATTCATGGTATAAAATAATTAAAGAGGGTGAAGGCAGTTTAGTTTTTAAAATAATAATAAATATTATAATTATTATATAAACTATTTTATTAGAAGATAATTAGATATTAGATTAATTATAGAATTTGATATTAATTATAAAATAATTATATATAATAATAATATAATGAAAAAATTATGTTATTTAAACTTTAATATTAAAAACTTTTATTAACAAAATTTCTAAATATAAAAATTTTAAGAATACCAAAATCATATTCAAAAAATATTGAGAGAAAAAAAAAATCAAAGAAAACTTTATGAGAAAAGATCTTACTTTTTTAATTTTCTTTTTTTCTATTTTTTTAAAAAGAAAATCTAGTTTTTTGCTATTTTTTCGCTAGTTTTTATTTTCTTTCTTCCATCCCCGGGTGCCTTGTTTTGGGTAAGAAGTGGAGTGGCCGCATAGAGAGTCTTACCCACTTGTACAAAAAAATGGAGAGACCTATATTGATTGAGAGGTTAGTCGGTCATATTGATTGGGGGAGCTGAATAGGAAATGGATGGCCCAATTTAAGCGAGACGCTACAAGTTGCAAAATAAAATGAGAACCAGCCGTGTACCAATATTGTCATCAATCATTACTTTTATATCTAACATTATACAAATTAAATATATCTCAGGACATCCTTGCTATGCATTAGGGGTAGAGGGTCCTCCATTTGGGTGTTCTAGCTAGGGCTGGGGACTTTTGCAAATCATGATCCAAATTGGCTCTGGAACTAGGTATAAAAAATATTAAAGAAAATATGGTTACAGGTTATATTGAGATAAATTTATACCTTTAAATTTAAATTTCTATATTTAATGAAAGTTGAAAAATGATTGAAACAAAACCACCTTATCATATTATTTTCTTTTCTTTTATATTATATTAAAAAAAGTTATTTCATTGATTGATCTAAAACTATGTAGGTTTCATAATAGGAAATGTAGAAGCACAAAGGAAGATAGTGCAAGCTTAAATCACAATTTAAAGTCTCAAACATGTCCGATTTCTAATAGTTCAGGCCATGTCAAATTGGGTCGGATCTGAAGTTAGTAAACCTAGATACGATCCAAAAAATAGATTGGGTCATGTTGCCGCCAAGATCGTCGTGGCCCGTAGCTGCTGTCAACGTCGAATCATCCTCCATCCTCGCGGGGTTTACTTGCACTTCAGGACCTGAAAAACAGGGGTTAGTGAGCCGAGCCAGGGATTCCGGCGGGGGCACTCCGACGCTCAAGTCAGTGACGACCCAAGGGAACAGATCCTCCTGGTCGAGCCCCTCTTGATGGACTCCACGCTAGAAGGAGTGAATGGTGTGAGTATGGGGATGCGAGTATGCTGGGAGTGATGTTAGCCGAGGTGGGCTGGCCCTCCTGTGTAGCTTCTTCTCCTTCACTCACTTGGATGGTATTCTATGGTACAGTAAGCACTTGCACTTGCATTTGCATACCTCTCCCCCTCTGGGGTTTGAATATTCTTGTAGGTCTAGGTAACCGTTGAACGCCTACCTTGGGATCTCCCTTAGGCTGTCAGGCACGTGCGATGGTATCCCGTGCCATGGACGGGACGTCTTTCCCAATTTGTGATAAGAGAGACTGTCATGTGTTATGACGTTCCATCCAGTCGCCCTACTCCGGGAAGCCTTGCAGTACTTCGATCGGGGGACCACCGCCCCCGGGATTCAAATCTCCTGGTTGACTTTCTCTTTCAGGTAGTACAGATGGTTGGTGAAGAGCGTGGCACCTTGGTCAGCAAGCTCTTTCCCCTCCTGGAGTAAGCGATGGTCGCAAACAGTTATTGTGACATGACGGGTGTTTCCTGATGATCCTCGGGCCGCTCATCGGTGCTTCGGGAAGGTGGCTCCGCCTCCTTGGTGTTGCAAGGCATCGTCCCGGTTGGTTGACGGGCTGGAGAGCTGGGACTCGGCTCCGACTTAGGGGGCTCGACCTCCGAAGGGCCTGGCGGAGGAGGCTAGGCTCAACTCCAGCTCAGGGGGCTCGACCCGATGGAGGAAGTCTCGACTCCTGCTCGGAGGGCTCAACCTCAGAGGGGCTCGACCTGGCGGAGGAGGGCTGACCTTGACTCCGATCTAGGGGTCTTAGCCTTTGAGGGGCTCGATCCGACAGAGGAGGGCTCGACTCCTGCTCGGAGGGCTCGGCTTCGGAGGGGCTCGACCTGGCGGAGGAGGGCTGACCTTGACTCTGGTCCAGGGGTCTCAGCCTTCGAAGGGCTCGATCCGACGGAGGAGGGCTCGACACGCGACTCCAGCCTAGAGGGCTCGACCTCGGAGGGGCTCGACCTGGCGGAGGAGGGCTGAGCTCGACTCTGGCTCAAGGGGCTCAACCTCTGAAGGGCTCGATCTGGCGAAGGAGGTCACTCAGCTCCGGCCTAGGTGACCCGAGCTTGTGGGTGTAGACCGGTGGAGGACAGAGCTCGGCTTTATGGAGGAGGGTCTAGGAAATGTTGACAGTCTCATTCACAGCCTCAAGGAGGAACTTTACACAGCCAAAGCTGCAAAGGAGATGGCCGAAGAGCCGAGGCAATCCATGGAAAACCATCTTGCCTGAGTAGATGCTGAAGTTCAAGAGCTGGAGAGTGAACTAAAAAGTTCCCAGTTGACAATAGCGGAGCAAGGGGCAGGGTGGAGGAAGAGCAAAAAGCAAGTCGACTCCTTGGAGCAAGCTACCAAGGAGAATCAAGAAAGGATAGAGAGTTTGACCAAGGCAGCGGAGAAAGCTGCCAGGAGGGCCGAAGAGGTAGTTCTAGAGTCCGAAGCGGCCAAGAGAGAGTCCGCATCCTTGAGAAAGCTGATGGACAATGCCGTAGCAGATTTCCGAAAATCCTCACAGTTCCATGAGGAGATGAACGAAGCATCCCTGTACGGCTACCAGCATGACTTCAACGACGGACTTTCCAAGGTAAAGGAGGCCTTCCCTCACCTTGATCTCTCTGGCATCCCCTCCTTTAACATAGCCGAAGAAGAAGAAGAGGAGGAGGCCGAGGCTGCGAAAGAGGCCGAAGAGACTCCGTGTCCGGGAGAAGAGGCCTCTGCCTCAGTCGAAGATCTGGGGGTGGCTTCAACTCTGATCCCAATTCAGGAGGAGATTCAGGCTGGGGAAGCCCAAGCTGAAGGTCCTCCGGTCCCAGCCCAAGTCGACGAGATCCTTTCTGCGCAGGTCGACAAGTTGCTTCAATCTTGTAGTGTTCGGTCTCCTCCAGTTGATGTTGAATAATCTAAGTAGCTTTAGGTGTGTTTTCTTTTTTGTGCCGTCAATGGTTTTTGTATAACAACTTCTCCGGATTTTGAAGTAGCTTTTTCTTCACCTGCATGTGCTATGTCGTGTTTCCAGATGTAGCTTGAACAAAGTTTACCATTCCTTCTTTTGCTTGGTCAAACGGTCGTGGCCGAAGGTCGTTTGATTGGTAGTTGACGAAGACGAACTTTGGAATAAGTTAGAACTCTGTTGTCGAACACCGTCTATGGTCGATTAGGCTGGTGTCACCTTCCTCTCATAACTAAACCTGTCTGTTAGGGTAGACAGGCGTCAACTTCCCATTGATCGGTGATTAGGGAAGTTTGATTGCGATTCTTGTTGGCCACATGGTGTATCGACATTCGTACAGTCACGTTTTCTTATGCCTTGTGTGCCACCAGATCTCCTTTTTTCAAAAAGGAGCAATTAATGTCGCTGCCACATAATGGGAATTTCTCCGAATTCGAAGCACCGGCAGTTGTAGTCTCGAGAATGACCCTCAAGCGATCTTCTGGTTCTCGAAGCGTCGCTTAGACACGTGGCGCTCTCTGATGTCGCTGGGAAAAGACGTGGAGCACGCCTCCCTACGACCGGTCGTGGGTGCAGGGTCTCTATAAATAGGACTTTGTCCTTTGCTGTCAAGGGTCACCGTCCTCTCAGACTTCTTCTTCCTTCCCAGCATTTCAATCGAAAATGAGGTTCAGCACCTTCGAGCTTCGACAGGCAGCGAAGAAAAGGGCCGTCGATCCTAAAAGGAAGAGGAGTCCGGAGTTCTTTGAGCAGGGCGATGATGATGAGCCTATCATGGACCGTCTGGAGAAGAGGGTCCGCATGTTGGAGGCTCAACTGAAGGAGGCCAGGGCCCAGGTCGCGGTGGCAATCGCGGAGGCGGAGGAGGCCAAGAAGGAGGCGGCGAACGCCATTTCAAACTTCAAGACGTCCACTGCTTTCAGGGAGGAGGTCACTGAAGCGGCTCTGAACTCCTACCATCAAGGGTTCCGGGAATGCAGGGGGAAGGCCTTCAAGTTCTATGACTTGAAGGGCCTGGACAACATCAAGCCCTCTGTTCCCTTTCCCGGACACGAGTTTGATTCCGACTTCGATGAGGGGTCGGATTCTGGTCCGGATGGGAACCCCGGGGCCCCTTCATCATCCTTCCAGAACTCCCCTCACCGGTACAGAAAAAGCCGGCGGGAGGTTATTGAAAATGTTTTCCTGCAATCCTTCTACTCCTTTTTTTTTGTCCTCTCTTTGTGAGAGTTTTCTCTTTTTCTTTTTTTTTGTAAAAATCAAAAAAAAAAGAATGAAATATCTTAACTTTTCTTACCTCCTCCCATGTGTCTCTTGCGATGTGTTGCATTATGTCATGTCTAGAGCATAGATTTCTCGGACCATTTGCGATATGTAGGGAAGACGTGAGGTCGGCTGGATCGCTTCAGAGATGTTTGTTGTCGACAGGAAGGACGACATTGATCCTTTTAGGCACGTTTTTGGATTTACCGTAGGATAGGATATTTACATCGTTCCTGTGTACTCCTGTCGTGATCAAGATAGGGTAGGCTATCAGAACCATCCCTGTACCTTCGATCTTCTTGGTGGCCTGACTAGGCCATCTGTTGCGCTCATCGGGCATATCGATAAGGTGAGTGGATCAGACTCTCCTTTGTGCAATTGACCGATTTCTTAGATCGGGCAACTTAGGCTGTTGTCGTTCAATCGATGCAACAAGCCATTCTGAGTTGAGCAGAGTTGAGCAAATTTGCACAGGAAATTTAGGAACCTGTTTATTGATAATATTTGCGAAGGTTTTGTACATTCCATGGCTGGGATAGAGGCTTCCCATCCAGGGTCTTAAGTCGATATGCTCCTGGTCGAATGACCTCTTCGACTTGGTACGGACCTTCCAGTTGGGGAAAAGTTTACCCTGTTCTGTTAGCCTGGATACTTTTGCCCTTCGCAATACCATGTCACCGATGCAAAAAATCTGCTCCTTCACTCTGGAGTTGTAGTATTTGGCGACCTTTTGTTGGTATGCCACCATTCTTATATGGGCCTGAAGTCTGGTGCTTGGTAGCAGATCCAGGTCGATCCTTCTACGATCGAAGTTTCCAGGCTCTTCATAATTGTCAATTCTTAAAGATTGTAGGGAGACTTCGATAGGTAGCACGGCTTTGGTACCGTATGCTAGGTTAAACGAGACTCGCCGGTAGCCATTCTTGGGATAGTTCGATATGCCCAGAGAATGGAGGTCAGCTCTTCGGCCCAAAGCCCCTTGGCGGCATTCAACCTCGTCTTCAGACCATGAGAATGGTTCAATTAGTTGCTTCAGCTTCTCCGTTGGACTGTGGGTGGGCAACGGAGGTCAGCCGGTGCTGAACATGATACCGAGCACAAAAGTCCTTGAACTTGGATTGTCTAACTGTCTCTTTTTGTCCATGATTATGACATGTGGGATGCCAAACCGAAATATGATGGAGTTTTTTACAAAATTCTCTTCCTTGCCTTCTGTGATCTAGGCCAGTAGTTCGGCTTCTACCCACTTTGTGAAATAGTCGATGGCCACAAGGAGGAACTTCCTTTATCGAGAGGCTGGCAGGAATGGGCCAAGAATATCCATTTCCCGCTAGGCAAAAGTCCAAGGAGCTGTCAGTTGAGTCAAGTGACTTGCAGGTTACCTTTAGACATTGGACCTTTGGCATTGGTCATACCTTCGCACAAAGTCAGTCGAGTCCTTCTGGATAGAGGGCCAATAATATCCCTGTCGAATGATCTTGTATGCCAAAGACCTATCCCCCAAGTGATCATCGCATATGCCCTCATGGACCTCTCTCAGGGCGTAATTCGCATCCGTCGGTCCCAAGCATTTTAGCAGCGGTTGAGAAAATGATCTCTTATAGAGGGTTCCGTCTAAGATGACATACTGGGATGCCATTCAGCGGATCTTCTTGGCCTTTACCTTATCTCCTGGTAGCATGCCCTCATTTAAGAATTTGATGATGGGATCCATCCAACTTGAATCGGCGTCGATCTGGTGCACCTTCATAGCCTCTTCGGCTATACTTGGAGTTTCAAGATGTTCAACAAAGGTGCGCCCGAGAGATTGGTATTGTAGTAGCCAGTCGAGACAATGCGTCCGCCCGGAATTCTCTGATCGAGGGACATGGATAATCTCAAAATGCTCCAATTAGGAGGATAAGACCTGTACCTTCTATAGGTACTGCATCATGGTTGGATCCCTGGCTTCATATTCTCCTTTAACTTGATTCACAACTAGTTGGGAGTCTGAGAAGCCCTGGAGTTGTTGAACTCCCAGACTTTTGGCGATCTGAAGTCTGGCAAGTAAGGCTTCGTATTCAGCTTGGTTGTTAGAAGCATGGAAGGAGAACCAAAGTACGTACTCTATGGTATGGCCGTCAGGTTCGGCTAGTATAAGACCAACTCCACATCCAGTAGCATTGGAAGCTCCATCCACATGGAGCACCCAAACGGACTTCGTCTCCTTCGGGACTTCATCTTCTAACGAAGGTACTTCGTCTTTGGACCTCCATATGCATTCAGCCAAGAAATCAGAGAGCACCTGGGCCTTCATAGCCGATCGGGGTTGAAAGCTGATATCGAATTCACTCAACTTCACAACCCACTTGGCTATCCTTCCTGAGGTGTCAGGAGACTGGAGAACGGTCTTGAGGGGCTGATCAGTCAGCACCACGATAGCATAGGCATGGAAGTACGGTCGTAGTCACTTTGCTGCAATCACCAGGGAGTAGATCAACTTCTGCATCCTTGCATACCGTGTTTCAGCATCATGTAGAACCTTGCTGATGTAGTTGATCGGCTTGTGGGATCCGTCTTCATCTCTTCGGACAAGGACCGAACTGATTGCTTCATCTGAAGCAGAGAGGTACAAGTAAAGCGCTTCGCCCACTTGAGGTTTGGAGAGTAGTGGTGGGGTTTCTAGGTACTTCTTTAATTCTTCAAAGGCAGTGCGACAGTCTTCGGACCATTCGAAGCCTTTGACTGCCGAAGTACCTTGAAGAATGGGAGACATTTCTCGGCTAAACGAGAATGAACCTGCTTAGGGAGGCAATTCTTCCTGTTAACTGCTGGACTTCTTTCTTGCAAGAGGGATGTCTCATATCCTTTAGGGCTTGGATCTTCTCAGGATTTGCCTCATTCCTCATTTGGTGATAAGAAAACCCAAGAACTTACTCGAAGTGACCCCAAAGGTACATTTCGTCGAGTTTAGCTTCATGCGGTAACATCGCAAAGCACTAAATGATTCTTCCAGGTCTTGGATATGATCTTTTCAGAGGAGGCTTTTGATGATCATGTCATCGACGTAGGCCTGCATGTTCCTTCCTACTTGCTCTTCGAACACTTTGTTGATTAACCTTTGAAATGTTGCCCCGACGTTCTTGAGATCAAATGGCATCATCTTATAGCAATAGAGACCTTTGTCAGTGACGAAGGCCATCTTCTCTTCATCTAGGGGATCCATCCTGATCTGATTGTAGCCAGAGAAAGCATCCATAAAGCTCAGTAGTTGGTGGCCGGCAGTGGCATCGACCAGCTGGTCAATCTTCGGGAGAGGGAAGCTATCTTTTGGGTAAGCCTTGTTGAGGTCTGTGTAATCGATGCAGATCCTCCACTTGTCATTAGCTTTTTTCATAATTACCACATTGGCCAACCATTCGGGGTAGTAAGCCTCTTGGATGAACCCTACTTTGAGGAGTTTGCTTACTTCCTCGTCCACGGCTTTCTGTCTTTCAGGAGCAAAGCTCCTTTTCTTCTACCGGACTGGTTTACACCCGGGGATAACTTCTAGCCGATGAGTGATTACTTCGGCAAGAATTCCAGGCATATTCGAAGCTGACCAAGCAAAGATGTTGGTGTTGTCTCTAAGGAATCAGATCAGCTCCGTTCTGGTTTCCTCATCAAGCATACTCCCGATCTGCACAACTCTGGTGGGGTCTTCCTTTATCAAAGGTACCAGGACAATTCTTTCCATGGGTTCACCAGAGTCTGTAGTTGTATCTCTCGGATCTAGCTGATCCAGAGTTACAGAATCATTGAAGTGCTTGTCTTGGATCATCAAACACTACCGTGCTGCTCTCTGATCCCCTCTAACTTCTCTGACATCGTTCCTGGTGGGGAAGTGTACCAGGAGATAATGAGAGGAGATCACGGTTCGAAACTTGTTCAAGACGGACCACCCCAGAATGATGTTGTAAGCCAAGGGGGTCCAGATTACCATGAAGTTGATCGGCAATATTTTTCATCGAGGTCCAGTGCCAATGGTCACAGGCAACACCTATTTCCCCCTCGGCATAAACTTGATTACCCCCGAAGCTAGTGAGCGGTA
The DNA here is from genome assembly GCA_021397845.1 of Areca catechu. Lineage (NCBI taxonomy): Eukaryota > Viridiplantae > Streptophyta > Magnoliopsida > Arecales > Arecaceae > Areca > Areca catechu. The sequence continues at coordinate 97,840,482 of CM038039.1, forward strand.
TGGGGGTTTCCGTAGTTGATGTCTGGCAAACATATTTTAAAGAATGCATCATAGATCAAGACATCAGTCGAACTTCCATTATCAACAAGGATTCGTTGTATATCATAGTTGGCCACAACGGCGAGATTACAAGAGGATCATTATGCGAGAGTCGGACTCCTGAAAGGTCGTCAATGGAGAAAGAATAGCGTTGTTGTCCTTGAGTCGCTTTGAGACATCGTCCTCGTCTTTCCTCCAGTCGATAGGCCGTGTATCATCCCCACACCTCCGTTGGTGGGCCTTTGATTTGGCAGTTCGGCATCTTCAGGACGGACGGCTGGGGAATGGGCATCTTCCGATCGAGGTCCTTGACGACCAATGTACCCACCCCAAATATCCTCTTTTGATGAGCTCCTCAATCGCATCCTTCAGCTGGATGCATTCTTCAGTATTGTGGCCGTGGTCTCGGTGGAATCGGCAAATATTTGTTCCTATTCCTTACGAAAGAGGAGGCCTTCATGGACGGACCGTTGGAGATAATTTTCTTTCTCTATCTCCATGAGGATCTTTTCTCGAGGAGGGTTGAGGGGGGTGTAGGAGTCGAATCTTCCTCCCGATGCTCTGGACCTGGGAGGACTTCTTCGGCGGTCAGTATATTTGCTGTTATTGTTATTGGAGATCGGGGGACCTTGTCCCCTATTGTTCTTCTTTTTTGAAGGGGGCTTCCCTTCGATCATCGTCAGTTGGCCGCCTGCTTTTCAGCATCGACATATATCTAAGCGCTCGACAAGAGCTCAGCGTAGCTTTTGAGAAACTTCTTATCCAGGGAAAAGGTGAGCCTGGATGTACGAAGTCCCTTCTTTAGTGCAGACATGGCCACATACTCGTTGAGATCGGAGGGATCTCAGTGTGACTGTATTAAACCTGGAGATGTTGTCTCGCAGGCTTTCTCCTTCATTCTAGTGAAGGAGGAACAATGTGTCCGTATTTCGAGGAGTCTTGCGGCAGGTTCTGAAATGCAAGACAAACAATTTCTCTAACTCGAAAAAGAATCGATGGTACCTAGGTGTAGGCTTGAGTACCACTTCCGAGCAGCTTTCTTCAAGATAGCCGGGAACGTGAGGCAGAACATCGCGTCCGAAGCTCCTGGATCATCATATGCAATGGGCCTTAAAACTGCCCAAGTGGTCAAAGGGATCGGAGGTGCATCATAGGGTTCCATCTAAGGAACCCTGAAGTGTCGAGGAGTGACTTTAGCCATGATACGATCGGTGTAGGGTGGGCGTAGATCACCCACTATCAAGTCATCAGGATCCTTTAGATCCCGCATTCTCTACTCCTGCGCGCCCTCGCCATTTCTGATTCAATGGCTCTAAATCTTCCGTTATAATCGGGAGTCTGCTTCGGCGCCCTCTCTACATGGGAGTAGAGTCTTCGAAGGAGGGTGAGGGAGTTTGCCTAGGCCTTTTCCCTTTCTACAGGGAATTGGTGGGCCTAGGCAGTCTC